>BSBM01000031.1:1635000-4035000 GCA_027924585.1 Larix kaempferi | reverse complement strand
AGTTGCAATCAATCATGATGAAGATGAAGATGAAGGTAAGTTTAATACTTAGTTTTTTAGGGAATATTCAAGTTCTTCTAAACAAAATATTAAATTGTTGTTGCATATATGGTTGAGAGTTAGAGTTTTTTTTTTCTAGTTTCTTAACAATGTTCTTAGTAGGGAAAAAGATGGATATCGCATAATGTTGGAAAAAGATTCCATATGTAGTGGTCCATGGTTCACGATCCTTAATATCATTAGTTTGGTGTTAATATTATGGTTTTTTTCCATGGATAACCAATTTCTTCAATCATCAATTACTTACTACCACCAACGGCTAAACACTCCTAACACAACCAATGCACGCAAATGACTCGTGGACCTAGCACACCCAACCCATATAATGAATTCATGCACCTTGGAAGATTTAGCCTCTAACCTTGTACCCTAACCTTAATGTCTAACCCCTGACAAATTTGAAGCCTTCAAGGCCTGTTTGAAGTTACAAAATTTCAATCAAATAATAATATTGTGTTTGAACTTTGAAGTTACATAATTTTAATCAAATAACAAAAATTTTAAATAATTGATGGGATCATGAATGGATAAAATGATGTACATACATCTAAATTCATAGGATGTCAGCAATCCAATCATCCTTTAAGTTGAGCTCCTCAAATAAAACAAATTTCTTTATATATGTTTATGGCAGGCTGGCATTGGCAGCTTCGCTATGCAAACTCTCCTAGAGGACTAGAGTAGATATGGTAGGTGGAACTTGGAGTAGCTCAACCATGGTGGAGCAGGGATATAAGCAAAATCTTGTTTGTATTCTTGTAATATTATATATTGATGATCAGAGCCATGGAAGCATGGAGTTCGAGCATTGACTTGATGCAACAAAGAAAACACAAGGTGGGACTCGAGAGCCACCTGATTGACTTGATACAACAAAGAAAACACAGGGTGTGAGGGTAATTTCAACCCTTTTACAGTGTTCTTCCAAAAGAGATGCTTATGGATACTAATGCCCGACCTCCCCATTGAATACTGGGATCTAGCGGTTTTGAGAGGGATAGGAGATGTTATTGGAAGATTTGTTTTCTTTGATGAAAGGGACCTAAGGTGGAATAACAAACGCATGGCCTGGCTTTTAGTGGAGTTCGACATGGACCTAGGATTTCCAGAAGAAGTTGAGATTGTCACTTAAAAGGGGTCCTTCATTCAAACCCTGTAGTATTGGAGAGAACCCTTTCGGTGTCATGTATGAATATACACTGGACATATAAAAAAAAATTGTCCTTCAGTGGTTAGAGAGGCTCAATCGCTGGAGTTGGTTTAAGAAGCGGGAGAATAAGACTTAAATGGGAGGACTCAGAATGCTCAGATGGAGGTGACCAGTCAATTCCCCTCTACTAAATCTTTCATTGGTAAGTTAAATATTTTCTTTCCAAATTTCTTTAGTACTTCTTTAACTGAATAAGACATTATTTTGCTAAGTAGTAATGAGGAGTGGCTGGTCGATATTTTTGAGGGTTTTTGGGAAATTTTCTTGGAAAAATTTAACAATTCCCATCCCTTTACTTCTCATTTGAACCCTGTCATCTCATAAAACCCTCCTCTGATTTCCCCCTCATCGACAGAACTGTTGGTTGTTACAAATCCCAAAATCCCTATTTTGAATGAGACCTCTCCTCAGGGACCTCAAACTACCCCTCATTTACACAATGAATGCACCTTGGCTTCTCCCCCTCCATTGGATACAAATTTGTTTACCAAACCCTCGAAATCCTCATACAAAGAAGTTCGTATTAATAAAGCGCCTCTTCAGACCTATAACTCCTTGGTAGATGGAGCTAGCCTTGTGGATATTGCAAATGTCACCATCAAGAATAAGCTAACAGGAAAAAAGACATGGGGGTTTTTGAGGGAGGGTTGGCAACATACCCCATAATGGTTTCTTCAAATTACCTTGTTTATGTTCCTTCTCCTTCTGGGCAACTTAGAGCATTGAACCCTGATATGAGGGTTCCTTAATGCTAGTCTTAATCTCTCTTAACATTAGGGGGATTGTGGGTGCCTAGTCCAAGATACTATCCCTCAAGGAGCTTTTGTCTATAGTCAAACTTAATGTTGTGTTTCTTCAAGAGACTATGCCGGATCATGTTAGAGCTAAAGATTTTTTTCTAAAAGTTTGTCCGACATGCATGGAACTGTGTTGCGACAACCAGTTGGACTTTTAGGGGGGTTATAATTTGGCAAGATGGAGTCTGATAGCAAAGCCAAAAAATAAGGGAGGTTGGGGAATAAGAGATCTCAATCTCTTTAACAAGGCTCGAGCTACCAAATCACTGTGGACGACACTTTTTCATGATGATATTTGGAGTGTCACTATGAGAAGGAAATATTTGAAAGGAGTTGATGTTGTATCATGGCTGAGGAAGAAACACTTTTCTTTCCCAATAGCCTCCATTATCTAGAAAAATATATTGACTACACTACTTGTGGTTAAGCGGTGGATTGCTTGGAAGGTTGGTACAGGTACGAGAGTTCTTTTAGGCTTGGATCCTTTTCTAGGTGGAGGATCTGGCTTTATACTATCAGAAGAACTGCTACCACACCTACACAGTCGGAGCCTTTATTATCTTGCATATATACATAAGACAAATATCTCCAACCTGACAGGTTCTAGTATTTGGCTCTCTACATAAGATCTCGGACTCATAGGAACTCTAGCCAGTGAATGGAACACATACATACAGGGAATTTACCAAAATGGGATCACTCTGTCTACAGAACCAAATAGGTTGGCTTGGACTTAGAACAAAATAGAAGGGATTGTTCAGACAGTAAAAGGGGCCTATAATGCATTGATATATCATTATGAGAATTATGATTTGAAGTGGTCGTATACAGTGATATGGAAAATCAAAGCTCCTCCAAAATCAATTCTATTTATGTGGTTATGCTTACGAAATAAAGACTTAACAGGGGAGATTTACAGAGAAAGGGGTGGAATTGGACCTTCAGCCTATCCATTATGTTTGAGCAGTGAGGAGACCATACAACATCTTGCAATAGATTGCAACATTACTCAAGAGCTTTGGATTTTGATTTGTAACATTCTTCAAGTCAAAAATAATTGGCATCTGCAGCCCCTTTAAGAAAATTTAAAGCTCTGGTTTTTAACAAATCCCAAGGTAAAATCAATGCCCTTTATTGTCACATGGGGCTTATGGATTTTAATGAATGTCATTCTTTTTTAAGGCTACAGACAGAACCTAGAGGAGGTTGGGAGAAGGATTATTAAAGCATTAGTAGAATTCGTCATAGATCCAGGTGCGGACAAAGTAATATTTTTGATCAATTGACCAATTTTATTTGGTAATTCACCCATGGGATTCTTCAATGGTGCAACAAATAAGGATCAAAGTGGAATCAGGATTTTGGTGAAAGACACCTCCACTCGCTGTTTGAAGGCACACATGGCAACTGATGAAGTTGAATATAGCATCGACCCTAACCAATGCATTTAAATTTTGGTTAACCTTAAAATTTCGTCTCGTCATATTTTATCAGACTGGGTCCAAAGCTTCGTGTTAACAACAACTCCTCAAGAACAATACATGTAAAGTTCGGAACCATGCCATTATCGAGCATGTTTAACCTAAATTTCTTCCTTGACTGTCACCGATCATAGGCACCGATGACGATGGTGGAGAGCTCATTCTTCACGCAGTTAATGTTAAATTTTAAGAATTTACTTCAATCTGATCTAGGATCTTAACTGAGAGAACAACATGTACAACAAATCTACAGCATATCAATCATGGACACAATAATGCAAGCACACAAGAGACACCGAATTTACTTGGGGAAAACCATAAAGGTGAAAAACCCCAATAACTTCCTCAGAGATAGATAGAGCAATGATACAACCCAAGCATAAGATATAGACATCTCCTAGCAGCAGCTTCTCCTCCTCCACAAGTGAGCCACTCTCCCGAGAGTGTGAGAGAGAATAGAATGTGTAAAATGAGAGAGACACACTCTCTATTTATACATTAACTTGACTTGACCTTTACTCAACTAGGTCGACCTCAACTTAACCACTTAAGATAATGCTGACTGGGCCGACACCCAATAGGGTGGTCTAATAACCCTTTGACCCACATGGCCGACCCCCAATAGGGTGGTCTAATAACCCTTTGACCCACATGACTTATACAGGGCCAACCCCAACAAGGTGGTCTAATAACCCATCAAGTATAAGTTACGACACTTACAATATAAATGACGACACTTCCATATAGAGGAATAATAACATCTCTATAGGAATACAAACACTTCCGTATAGAGGAATAATAACATCTCTATAGGAATACAATATACATATATGTGAAATACATTCCAAAGTTACATATACATCAACACTCCCTCTCAACTAGGAAGGTATTTCTCGACACAGGTCTTCTAGCACAAGTCTTCTTCCCTGGATCATCGTCACTGGATAATCGTCATCGAGTCATCGTCATCATCACTGCTGCTGCTATCTCAATCTCTGAATCTACTCGTCATAGGAAGTTTTACAGAGCCAGTCCTTTTTCATACTGGATTTAGGCCCACCACTTGCAGGTCTTCATCATCACTAGCCATACTGTGGAATCCTCAGGACTTATTACATGTGTCACAAAACCTGGCTGCAACATCCCAGGCTATTACGAGCACACAGCTCTACCTGTCGGATCTCCTAGGAGCACATTACATGTGACCCATCACAAAACTTGGCTGAAGCATCCCAGGATGTTACGTGCACATAGCTCTACCTGTCGGATCTCCTAGGAGCACATTACATGTGATCTCACCACAAAACCTGGCTGAAGCATCCCAGGCTGTTACGAGCACACAAATCTACCTCTTGGATCTCCTAGGAGCACATTACATGTGGTCCACAACAAAACCTAGCTGAAGCATCTGAGGCCTTTTTCATCCTGTCTAGATCTCCCAGGAGCAAATTACATGTGGTCATGGCAAAACCTAGCTGAAGCATCTGAGGTCTTTTTCATCCTGTCCAGATCTCCCAAGAGCAAATTACATGCCATAGGACAAAACCTCACAAGAGCATCTCAGGATGTTATGGGTACACAACTCCGACCTAAAGATCGCCTAGGGCACAAATTACATGTCCTCCCAAAGCAATGTCTCAAAAGAGCATCCCAGGATGTTACGGGTACACAACTCCGACCTATAGGATCTCCCAGACATGCTCATCTGCACAACCTGATCCACGGCCATAAAGTATCATTCTGATACTCACCATACATCATCCTAATGTACACATGATCATCCTGATCATCATCACTGCATCGTCCTGATGCATGTCATCTGGAGAAGCTCGTCATCCATGATTATCCTGATCATACAATGCATCCACCTGATGCATACCAAGTATCTACCTGATACATATCATCATATACAATGTATCTACCTGATACATACATAGATACATGATCTGCACCATGTATCCATCAACATACATGATCTACCTGATCATACCTGATACATATATAGATACATGGTCCAAGCATCCAACATGATGCATACATACATAAATGTAAATGATCCAACTGATCATATCCAACATCCAACATGATGTGTACATACATAAATGTAAATGATCCAACTAATCATACAGAGCATAAACTAGAACATCATCCTGATGCTCATCATCCAGCAATTACATCCACAGCCATGTGAAGGATCGTCCTTCCAGCATGCTTGGAATGGCTTCAGCAAATGTCTTCATCACTTCTTCCTCGAAGTGTCGTCGATCTGAAGAACACCAAGCCTCTCTCTGAAGTACTCGAACTTCACTCTGGCTAGTGGCTTCATCAACACATCTACAATCTGCTCATCCGTCGCAACATACAGGAGCTTCACTGCTCCTCTCTGCACCATATCCTTGATATAGTGGTATTTGATCTCTATTTGTTTTGACCTATCGTGGAACACCGGGTTCTCAGAAAGATTCACACAACGCTTGTTGTCACAAAAGATACCAGTAGTCTCCAGTGGGAGATCAAATAACTCTGACAGTAGCTTGCGAAGCCATACTGCCTCACAACTAGCTAAACAAGCTGCAACATACTCTGCCTCAACTGTACTTAGTGCTATGCAGGATTACTTCCTCCTAAACCAAGAGATCACACCTGATCCCATACTGAAGTAGCACCCATATGTGCTCTTTCTATCTGCAGCACTGCCTGCCCAATCTGAATCAACATAACCCTGCAGGTTAAACTTTTGATTCGCTTCATACCTAAGCCCATAATCAACTGTACCCTTCAAGTACCCCAGAATATGCTTTACAACAACTAGGTGAACACTCCTTGGATCCGTCAGGAATTGGCTCAATGTGTTCACCGCAAAGCAAATATCTGGTCTCGTGTTCGTCAGGTACATCAAGGACCCAATCATCTGACGATACATAGAGACATCAACCAACTCAGATGAAGCATCACACATAACCTTCAGGTTGGATGCCATGGGTGTGGCCATGGCCTTGAGTCCATCATCCTGAACCTCTTTAGGATCTCTATTGCATACTTCCCTTGTCCAAGGAAGATTCCATCTGCACTCTGCCACACCTCCATGCCAAAAACAAAGAGTGCATCATCCCCAAGTTCTTCATCTCAAACTTGGAAGCAAGCTTCCGCTGCGTGTCAGCAATCAATCTATCTTCACCTGTAATAAACAGGTCATCCACATACAAAAGTAGTATCATTGGATTGTCTTCCTCAACCTTGTAGTAGAGGTTGGAATCCGCTTTACTCTTGGTAAAGCCCAAACTGGATAGAAAGCTGTCTATCCTACCATACCAAGTTCTGCACATATATGACTCCCTGTCATGTGTCTTAGAACCAAGTGGCTGCTCCACATACACTTCTTCTTCAACTACACCATTCAAGAAAGCTGTCTTGAAATCCATTTGGTGTATCTTCCACTTCATCACTGCAACCAGAGCAAGTACTGATCTAATGGAAGTGTATCTGGCTACAAGAGCAAAAGTCTCTATGCTGCCACCTGCAGCATGATTGATCTTGTAGATCCTCTTGGAAGTCACTACAGACTCCCCTTCAGGTCTTGGGACTGCATCGCAAACATCTTCATGATCAACTGGTACTCCTCGATCATGGCATTCTTCCCAGATCCTGGGAACTTCAATATCTTCAATATTTTCAATAGATAACTTTGTTGCTGAACAAATGTTGTAGTCCTTCTTTTGTAGGTAATGGTATACAATCTTTCCTACACAACAAGTTAAATTGCATGATTAGAAAACATCTCGTAGTTTTCAGAATAAATTCTTACACATAAAGAAATATGTCATACAGTCATGCAATTATCTTAGCCAAGGCTTCAATACAACATTTATCCATATCCCGTAACTTTCTAGATGCCTTCCAATCTCTACTAGAACATTGTTAAGAGTGTGCATAACTCCCAACATGTCAGCAAAGAGGTTTCATTCTAGATAGGTAGCAATGGAATGTTGTATAGTGCCATAGGCCACTTACCCATGTATATTAGTAGTATACTATTCATAAATGCAACTATTCTAATATGCATAATACACAACCTAATTCTAGGAACATCAGTATATACATTATTGAACAATATTATTTAAATCATAAAATATGCAAGTAATGACAATTCAAATACTTATCTTTGTTTGTTTGTTGGGTTGACTCCCTCTCAGTCTTTGCTTCTTTTCTGCAACTCCATTCTGATGTGGATTGTGAGAGGTGGCCAACTCCCTCTGAATATCTGCATCCTTGCAGAAACTACTGAAGTGTGCTCCTTCTTGATCTTTGCTTCCTTGCAGGAGCAACTAGAGTGTCCTCCCTCTTGATCTTTGCTTCCTGGATTTCCTGTCCTTGAACTTATATCCATCCTTAATCACTATGCATGCTTATTAGTATCATCATTGTGTTATCATTGACGTCTCATACATAATCATACATTCATTAGTATATTCTTAATACTATCAAAACACAATAATCTTAAGCATGTATAGTCATGATCATTTCAAACAGAAATAAGAAAATAGCAGCATTACATTCCATTTCACAATAATAGCATATACAGGATCACTGAAGAAACAACAAGCATAGCATAAACACAAGAGACATAGATTTATCCTGGGAAACCCTCATGGGGTAGAAAACCCAGTAAAGCTTCCTCAATATAGATGACCAGCAATATACAAAGATGCAAACCAAAGACATGATCTCGTCCTCCACCATAGCAGACCTCTGATCCACAAGTGCGCCTCTCTCAAGTGTGTTAGTGTGTCAAATGAGGAACATACCTCCTCTATTTATACACTACACTGACATGTATTTTACACAAGTACATGTAGGCTCGTATTTAACCATTAGGTTAAATACCCTATTATAACTGACTGGGCCGACCCCCACATGGTGGGTCTAATAACCCTAGTTACCACAACCAATTCGGAGGAATAAACATCTCCGGATTCATAGTATAATCACATCGGAGGTATGGAACATCTCCGGAATAAATGATATACAAATATAATATTCTTAGAAGTTACAATATTCAACACTCCCCCTTAACGAGAAGGATATTATAACAACATCCGCAGGAGCAATGAGTCATACATCATACATGATACATCTATAAATCATTGGAAGCTTTCTCAACATCATTAGTAACTCAACCAGTTACTGGAACATCTTCAATACTGGAACATCAACATCTTCAGTACTGAGTCTTTATCTTCTGCAATACTCAAACAGCTACAGCAACATCAATATCTGAATCCTCACGATCGTCAGCATCGTCATCACATGATCATTAGCATCATCATCACACGATCATCAGCATCGTCATCACACAATCAGCATCGTCATCACATAATCATCAGCATCGTCATCACACGATCATCAGCATCGCCATCACATGATCAGCATCGTCATCACACGATCATCAGCATCGATCATCAGCATCATCATCACACGATCAGCATCGTCATCACACGATCATCAGATTCGATCATCAGCATCGTCATCACACGATCATATTACAGGATGATCAATCCTGCTCTCTTTAGGACATAGGTCCATGGATGATACAATCCAGATCAAGTTCCAGGATGATCAATCCTTATTTCTTTAAGACAAGTCTCATGTCTAGGGACGATCTAATCCCAACCACAGTGCCAGTCCTTTTTCATACTGGATGTGACCTAGATCAGATCTAGGATTTACCACCACAGAGCCAATCCTCTTTCATACTAGATGTATCACATCTACAGAGCCAGCCCTGTTTCATGTTGGATGTATCACATCTACAGAGCCAGCCCCGTTTCATGTTGGATGTATCACATATACAGAGCCAACCCTGTTTCATGCTGGATGTATCACATCTACAGAGCCAGCCCTGTTCCATGCTAGATGTATCACATCTACAGAGCCATCCCTGTTTCATGCTGGATGTATCACATCTACAGAGCCAGCCCTGTTTCATGCTGGATGTATCACATCTATAGAGCCAGCCCTGTTTCATGCTGGATGTATCACATCTATAGAGCCAGCCCTGTTTCATGTTGGATGTATCACATCTACAGAGCCAACCCTGTTTCATGCTGGATGTATCACATCTATAGAGCCAGCCCTGTTTCATGTTGGATGTAACCTAGAACAATTCTAGGATTTGTCACGTACATTTTGAACCGAGGTCCAGGGACGATCCAGTCCTATCATGTACCTTTTGAACCGAAGTCCAGGGACGATCCAGTCCTATCATGTACCTTTTGAACCAAAGTCCAGGGACGATCCAGTCCTATCATGTACTTTTTGAACCGAATTCCAGGGACGATCCAGTCCTATCATGTACCTTTTGAACCGAAGTTCAGGGACGATCCAGTCCTATCATTCAATTCTCGGAGACCTCATGTCTACGGCTCAATTCAAAAGACCATAGTCCGAGGACGATCCAATCCCCTTACCTGTTCATTCAGGATTTAGCTCTCGGAGACATCATGTCTACGGCTCAATTCAAAGGACTAATAGTCTGAGGACGATCCAATCCCCTTACCTGTTCATTCAGGATTTTGTTCTCGGAGACATCATGTCTACGGCTCTCTTTAGGAATGAAGTCCAGGGATGATCCAATCCCCTCAAGTCCACCAAGGACTTCATTCTCGAAGACATACGTCTACGGCTCTCTTTAAAACTGAAGTCCAGGGATGATCCAATCCCCTCAAGTCCACCAAGGACTTCATTCTCGAAGACATACGTCTATGGCTCTCTTTAGGACTGAAGTCCAGGGATGATCCAATCCCTTCATTCTCGAAGACATACATCTACGGCTCTCTTTAGGACTGAAGTCCAGGGATGATCCAATCCCCTCAAGTCCACCAAGGACTTCATTCTCGAAGACATACGTCTATGGTTCTCTTTAGGACTGAAGTCCAGGGATGATCCAATCCCCTCAAGTCCACCAAGGACTTCATTCTCGAAGACATACGTCTACGACTCTCTTTAGGACTGAATTCCAAGGATGATCCAATCCCCACATCACTATGGGTACAAGTATCTTCATCCATACAAGTACAAACACATATCAATACATCAAGGCATCATGTAACCTCATCATCAAAACATGTATATCAAAACATGTATATCATCATCAAAACATGTATATCGTCATCAAAACATGTATATCACTAATACAAAAAGCATGTATTCTCACTAATACGTCTATCATCAAAAGCATGTATTCTCACTAATACATCTATCATCAAAAGCATGTATCCTCACTAATACACCTATCATCAAAAGTAAAAAAATATAAGAGTCCTAAATCTAAATAATTCTAGGTAACTAAGTGTAGTGAATAGGTAACCTCATCATTGATGAGGCAGACTTGTTATCAGATACTATGCTACTCCCCCTTTCGAGGAGAGTTCTTTTGAACTATACCAAGCTTGTCTCGAAAGTATTCAAACTTCACTCGAGACAGAGGTTTAGTCAAGATATCAGCAATCTGATCCTCAGTGCTTATATATTCGAGCTTGATAACTCCTCTTTGCACCATATCTCGTATATAGAAGTATCGGATCTCTATGTGTTTTGACTTATCGTGGAACACAGGATTTTCAGTCATCTTAATGCAACTTTGATTGTCACACATAATCACAGTGGGATCCATTTCTAAGTCAAACACTCCATATAAAAGCTTCTGAAGCCATACTGCTTCACAGCTGGCAGAGCAGACAGCCATATATTCTGCTTCAACAGTACTGAGAGCCACACTAGATTGTTTCTTGCTGAACCATGAGATCATGGCAGATTCAGGACTATAACATCCACCTGATGTATTTTTTTCTGTCTGAGACACTTCCTGCCCAATCAGAATCTGAGTAACCATGTAAACGGAGTTCATGACCTCCAAGATAATATAGACCAAAAATATAATGTACCTTTTAGGTACCTCACTACATGCTTTGTAGCTATTAAGTGAACCTTTCTAGGTTCTACTAGATACTGACTTAGGGTATTTACAACAAAGCATATATCTGGCCTAGTATTTGTTAAATACATCAATGACCCAATGATTTGTCTATATAGGGTCAGGTCCACTAAATACGATGAGTCATTAACTAATAAATTCAAGTTGGAGTCCATGGGAGTGGTCATGGATTTATACTCCAACATATCAAATATTTTTAGAAACTTCACAACAAACTTACCTTGATTTAAAAGATTCCTTTTTGGATCTTGCCATACTTCTAGACCTAAGAAGTAGTGCATTAATCTGAGATCTTTCATTTTCATTTCTGCAGCCATTTTCATGACCTGTTTCTCATTCCTTGTCAGAAGGAGATCATCGTCATACAATAATGGTATGATAGGTTCATCATCCACAACCTTAAGGTAAAGGTTAGGAACAAATTTACTTCTGGTAAAGCCCGAGCTTTGTCATGAAGCTATCAATTGTCCATTATTCACACTCTGCATTGAGTGATCTTCTGCATATCTATCTGTGCCATCTCTCGTCATATGGGTCTACTAATATGAGCCTCAAAATCATTCGAACTCTGTGGTGAGTTCCTTCTTGCATCCATGTCATATGTGTATAGAAACCATATTCAACCTTGTAGCAAAGGTTGAGATCCACATCACCCATGATGATCATTAAGCTCATCAATTGACTACCGATCCTGGGTACCCATACAAAACCTGATTCACACTTCTTCTTTAATTACATCATTAAGAGAATGGTCTTATCTAGTCCCTTGGAGCAAAACATCTCATCATGATTCTCTTCCTACAAATCAAAATTAAGTACATGATTAGTAATACTTCATAATCATCAAATCTTATTGACATGATAACCTATTATGCATACAGATATCATTTACATAGTTATGCAACTATTTTGACCAATACTTTGGCACAACACTTTCCCATATCCTGTATGCATACAGTAGCTATCTAGATGCCTTCCATCTTTACTAGAACATACTATCGAGAGTGTGCACAGCTCTCAGCATGTCAGCAAAGAGGTTTCATTCTAGACAAGCAACAATGGAATGTTTGTCCAACTTACCAATCATATGCATATTAGTAGTATACTGTTCAATGCTTTATGAATGTTTACACTCAGCATGATATATTCTAGTAATACAAATATCATTTACTATTTCTAATAACAATTCAAATACTTATCTTTTATGTTTGTGTGGTTGCCTCCCGCTTGATCTTCTGTATGTCTCCTGAACTTCTATTCATTCTGTACCACTGTGCATGCTCAAGTGTACACTAGTGTCATCCTCATGATCTCATGCACAAACATACATTCATTAGTATATTCTCAATATTATCAAAACATTCTAATTCTAAATAATCTTGAATATGTACAGTCATGATCATTAGTATTCAGGGTTTCAAGGAAGTCTTCTTTTACTCATGCATATTCTTGTTTGATCTAGTTAGTTAAATCATCAACCAAGATAAGAGACATAATATGCATAAACCCTTGATTACTCACCAATCATACCAAGTATACTTATATAAGGGATCCTAACACAAGGTAAGATTCTAACATGACATAGGAAAACATACCTGGATTAGTATACTTGCTTAGTTATGTACAACATACCTAAACAATCTCTTCAATGATTTAGAGATCCTGAGCTAGAACCTGCATGTCTCATAGGTTAAACATAATATAACAAAGTCATACATACCTCGTGAGTCTTTGTCTTCATGTTGTCATGGTCATGGAACTTGATCTAGAGCTTGATTAGGGTTTGCTAGAGAAACCCTAAAAATTCAATCTTTGACTTTCACACTTTCGAATGAATGGAAGGATGTGTCTTGCTGAGCTGATCAAACTAGCATACTTCAATTCCAAAATTTGACCCCTCAAAATTGCCTTTGAAACTTCTGGATCTTCTAGACAGGATCCCGAACTAAGGTTTGATGAAGCCCACTCTTCTTCTCAATCAAAAGGTTTCATCCAAGGCTCTAAACTCTTATTTTTTTGAGGAGCTTCCAGCCGTGGTTACAGACTTCAAAAATTCCAACTTTTGCTGAAGCCCTAATTTTACATCTTTCTGATCAAAATCCCGAGCTAGGGTTTGATCAAGCCCGGTCTTCTACCCAACCAAAAAATTCGATCTTGGTCTCTAAATTTTGATTTTCCTAAGTAGCATTCAGCCGTGGATTCCGATTCCAAAAATTATAACTTTCTCCGAAACCCTAAATTCCGGAAGCCATGAATAAAGGTGCTTCAAAAATAATTTTGTTTTGACAGAAATATGTACCTGATTGTTTCTGCTATAACTCCAAAATTTTCACTCCACAGGGTCTGAAAACATTTTCTGCAGTAGCTTGACCTGTCATATTTCCATCCTGACAGGTCTGACCTCAATTGGATTTTCTGAGAGAGAGTTATGCCAAATGTCGCAACGTGACCTGTTTTTGGATAATACAGGAGAGCGAACTTGTATGGCGTGCCACATGTCACTGTTTGAACTTCGGCCTCTGAAAACGTTTCCTGAGATATCTCGCCCTGTTATCTTTCCATCCTGATAGGTCTGACCTCAATTGGACTCTGTGAGAGAGAGTTATGCCAACTGTCGCAACGTGACCTGTTTATGGGATAAAACAAAAGAGCGAACTTGTATGGCATGCCACGTGTCACCGGTTCATCTTCGGCCTCTGAAAACGTTTCTTGAGGTAGTACAGTCTGTGTACTACCTATCACTTTTTACGAAATTTCATTTGGATCTTCCTAGCCCAAGTTATGACCTTTTTCCTAGGTCACCTGATTTTGACTGAGATCTGGAAGAGGCAGAAACCCTAACTTGTACTGACCATAACTTGCAAAGTAAAACGAATCTGAGGGTTCCCTTTGGACACAAGATACCTGGAGATGTTATCTACGACCTGTAAAGGTTTCAGATCCTGAACCTTTGCCAAAAATGGAATTATAGCGAAAGTTCCACGATGACTGGTTTTTGCTATATAAAACCCTAACCTTCAAATTGTCGTAAGTAAAGCAAGTGTCGTAAGTGTCATACCTTGCCTTCCTTCAGTTTAGCTCTGATACCATGTTAAAATTTAATATGCTAAGATGGAAAATAGCAGCATTACATTCCATTTCACAATAATAGCATATACAGGATCACTAAAGAAACAACAAGCATAGCATAAACACAAGAGACACAGATTTATCCTGGGAAACCCTCATGGGGTAGAAAACCCAGTAAAGCTTCCTCAATATACAAAGATGCAAACCAAAGACATGATATCCTCCTCCACCATAGCAGACCTCTGATCCACAAGTGCGCCTCTCTCAAGTGTGTTAGTGTGTCAAATAAGGAACATACCTCCTCTATTTATACACTACACTGACATGTATTTTACACAAGTACATGTAGGCTCGTATTTAACCATTAGGTTAAATACCCTATTATAACTGATTGGGCCGACCCCCACATGGTGGGTCTAATAACCCTAGTTACCACAACCAATTCGGAGGAATAAACATCTCCGGATTCATAGTATAATCACATCGAAGGTATGGAACATCTCCAGAATAAATGATATACAAATATAATATTCTTAGAAGTTACAATATTCAACAGAAACTACTGAAGTGTGCTCCTTCTTGATCTTTGCTTCCTTGCAGGAACAACTAGAGTGTCCTCCCTCTTGATCTTTGCTTCCTGGATTTCCTGTCCTTGAACTTATATCCATCCTTAATCACTATGCATGCTTATTAGTATCATCATTGTGTTATCATTGAGGTCTCATACATAATCATACATTCATTAGTATATTCTTAATACTATCAAAACAAAATAATCTTAAGCATGTATAGTCATGATCATTTCAAACAGAAATAATCAGCTTTTCAAGGTTTATGTAGGACTCTTATGGTTAGTCATATCATAAATTAAAGTAAGAAACATAATATGCCTAAACCCGTCATTACTCAAACCTATACCTTCATGATTCTTTTGGTTAGTCATATCATCAATTATGGTAAGAAACATAATATGCACACAACCATGAATATTCAAACCTATGACTTCATGAATAATCATTATCAACAACACAACAGTATAAGATCCTAACACAAGGTAGGATTCTAGCTTGATATAGGAAAAAACATACCTGGATTAGCATGCTAGCTAGTTATGTCTAACATACCCGCATAATGTTTTTTGGTTCTCTTCAATGACTTGTGCTAGTAACCTGCATGTCTCATAAGTTATCCATTGTAGAACCAAGTTATACATACCTCGTAAGTAGATTTTCTAAGTGATCCATGACAATGGATGAATCTTTGTTTTCATGATCATATGTTCTTGAACTAGAACATGATTTGTCTTTCTTGGTGTACCTTTCATGTTAGCGGACAACATAAACCTCATACAACACCATAATGCATTAGTATAAGTGTCAACACCCTAATTCATGCATTCATAATTTTGTTAAGGTGATACGACAAGTCTAAAATCAAGATTGTTCTAACCGTAATAACATGAAGACAAACATATCATAAACTTAATCATGAACAAATCTCGAGACATACCTGGATGAGTCATACCTGTCGAGATTGCTTGTAATCTTCTTATGTAAGGCCTTAGCCTCATCTCCCTCTGAAACAGGAACTTCTTCACTTATGTAGGTGACCAATCCATCCTCTTCTAGGATTAAACCAATCCACTTGATTTGCAGGAACTGGATCTGGAGCTGTATTAGGGTTTGTCAGAGAAACCCCAAAAATTCAAAATTTTAATTTCAAACTTTTGAAAGGATAGAAATATGCACCTTGATGAGCTGATCAAGCTGTTATATTCAAAATTTGAAAACTGCAAAGTTTCACTCCTAAATTTTGTCTTTGAAACTTCTGGATTCACTAGACGTGACCCTGAACTTGGGTTTGATGAAGCCCAATCTTCTTCCCAATCAAAAGGTTTGATCCAAAGCTCTAAGGTTCTATTTTTCTGTGGAGCTTCCAGCTGTGGTCACAGATTTCAAAAATTCCCATTTTTACAGAAGCCCTAATTTTCCACTTTTCTGATCAAAGTCCCGAACTAGGGTCTGATCAAGCCCGACCTTCTACCCAACCAAAAATTCTGATCTTGGTCTCTAAATTTCGATTTTGATAAGTAGCATTCAGCAGTGGTCTTTGATTACAAGAATTCCAACTTTCTCCGAAACCCTAAATTCCGGAAGCCATGAATGAAGGTGCTAAAAAATAATTCTATTTTGACAGAAATATGTACCTGATTGTTTTTGGTGTAACTCCATACTTTTCATTCCATAGGGTCTGAAAACTTGTTCTGTGGTATCCTGACCTGTCATATTTCCATCCCGATAGGTCTGACCTCAATTGGAGTTTCTGAGAGAGAGTTATTCCAAGTGTCGCAATGTGACCTGTTTATGGGATAATACAGGAGAGCAAACTTGTACAGAGTTCCATGTGTTACTGGTTCGACTTCAGCCTCTTAAAATGTTTCTTGAGATAGCACAGTTTGTGTACTACCTGTCACTTTTTATGAAATTTCATTTGGAGCTTCCTAGCCCAAGTTATGACCTTTTTTCCAAGGTCACCTGTTTTTGACTCAGATCTGGAAGAGGCAGAAACCCTATATTGTACAGATCATAAATCACACAATACAATTAATTAGAGGTTTTCCTTTCGACACAAGGTACATGGGGATCTGATCTTCGACCTGTAAACATTTCAAACCCGAAAACTTTTCCAAAATGGATTTATAGCGAAAGTGCTACGATGACTGGTTTTTGCTATATCAAGCTCTAGCATCGTAAGTACAACAAGTGTCATACATGCCATATCATGCCTTCTTTCATGCTAGCTTTGATACCATGTTAAATTTTCAGAATTTACTTCAATATGATCTAGGATCTTAGCTGAGATAACAACATGTACAACAAATCTACAGCATATCAATCATGGACACAATAATGCAAGCACACAAGAGACACAGAGTTTACTTGGGGAAAACCATAAAGGTGAAAAACCCCAATAACTTCCTCAGAGATAGATAGAGCAATGATACGACCCAAGCATAAGAGATAGACATCTCCTAGAAGCAGCTTCTCCTCCTCCACAAGTGCGCCACTCTCCCGAGAGTGTGAGAGAGAATAGAATGTGTAAAATGAGAGAGACACACTCTCTATTTATACACTAACTTGACTTGACCTTTACTCAACTAGGTCGGCCTCAACTTAACCACTTAACATAATGCTGACTGGGCCGACACCCAATAGGGTGGTCTAATAACCCTTTGACCCACATGGCCGATCCCCAATAGGGTGGTCTAATAACCCTTCGACCCACATGACTTATACAGGGCTGACCCCAACAAGGTGGTCTAATAACCCATCAAGTATAAGTTACGACACTTACAATATAAATGACGACACTTCCATATAGAGAAATAATAACATCTCTATAGGAATACAAACACTTCCGTATAGAGGAATAATAACATCTCTATAGAAATACAATATACATATATGTGAAATACATTCCGAAGTTACATATACATCAACAGTTAATTGAGTCGATACTAGTATGCACTAACATGTGTCTACAGCAAGGCGGAATGTGTCTACAGCAAGGCGACAGGTGGTGGCACATCTTAAATAATGCAGACCGCGAGTCTTTGCTCTCATATGATGATACCCAAAACTTGAGTCCAACTTTGAAAAAACCTTTTCCCATCTAAGTTAATAAAGAGGATCATCAATTTGGGTAGGAGGTACTTGTTCTTAATTAATTTTCACCTTGTTTAACATTGAATAACCAATGCACATCCAAAAGGTTCCATCTGTGTTATTGACTACCAATATGTGTTATATCCAAGTTGATGCACTTGGTCAATATATGAACGCTTTGTCTAATAATTATTGTAATTGCATCTTGAATTCACTCAACTCATTAGTTTAAAATATATTTTAGGCCTTGGATATGGGCATGTGTGTGTTATGTTATGCTCTCTTGTTGCAATTGTTGTCCATTGGAATCCACTTGAGTCACCCTTCACAAAAAGGGGAAAACAATGAGAAGAAAGGGTAATGGAATAATGAAAGTGCATGTTGAAATTGGCAAGAAAATTTTCATTTTTGGTGTTACAGATCTAAAAATTACCAACATATCCCACTTGTAGTTGAAATTAGATTCACTATTTAGAGATTATGTGATGTTGCAAGGCCTTAATCATCACTCAAGAGTTCAATTCAATCATGAGTTTTAAGGGGGGTTCCAAAAAAACGGCCTCCCAAAGTTCAATTCTCATGACTTTTATGGGGGGTTTTGACAAACCACACCCAAAAGTTATGAGAATTGGGATTTTAGGGGGGGTTTTCAACCAACCGCCTCCAAAAGTTCAATTCTCATGACTTTTAAGGGGGTTTCCAAAAAAAAACGCCTCCAAAAGTTCAATTCTCATGACTTTTAGGGGGGGGTTTGACAAACTGCCCCCAAAAGTTATGAGAATTGGGCTTTTAGGGGGGGGGTTTCCCAAAACCGCCCCCGAAAGTCAAATTTCAGGACTTTTAAGGGGGGTTCCAAAAAAAACACCTCCAAAAGTTCAATTCTCGTGACTTTTAGGGGGGGGGGTTGACAAACTGCCCCCAAACGTTATGAGAATTGGGCTTTTAGGGGGGGTTCTCCCAAAACCGCCCCCAAAAGTAAAATTTCAGGACTTTTGAGTCCAATTTCCATGACTTTTAGGGGCAGTTTTAGAAGACCGCTTCCAAATGCCTGAAAAAACTTTTAGGGGGGGTTTTACCAAGACCCCCAGAAGACAAAACCGCCCCTAAAAGACTATTTTGTTGTAGTGACCATCACAAGGAGAATAGAGAAGAGACTGAAAATGGGAGCCCAAGCCAATGTCGTTACTGTTCAGAAAAATACAATTATAGAGGGTACCCATAGAGACCCTAAGTTCATGGAATCTGTCAACATAGTTGCTGCACAAGCAAGTGCAGATAATGTTGACAAGTTGATGAGCGACGTGGAGTGAAATAAAGAAAAGATGCTCAAATTGAAAGGTAATTTGGTGAAAATGCAAGGAGAAGGTATAGAACTGAAAAGGAAACATGATGCCATTCTCTTCGAGAAGGAAATTTTACTGAATGAATACCATAATTTGGACGCAGAAAAGGAGGCATTAACTGTATAGTTAATGATTATAGAAGGGGAAAGGTGTGACTTTGAGGCCTGAATTGTTGATGTATATGTAACTTCAGAATGTATTTCACCTATGTATATTGTACTCCTATAGAGATGGTATTATTCCTCTATACGAAAGTGTCATAATTTGGATTGACAAGTGTCATAAGTGTCGTAACTTGCTGTGATGGGTTATTAGACCACCAAGTGTGGGGTCGGCCCAGATTAATGTAACCATGGGTTATTAGACTGAGTTAGACAAGTCGGCCTTGTTAGTTTATTGGGCAGGACAGGACAAGTATAAATAGAGATCAGGAGATCTCTATTTGATCATCTCATTACTCACTCTTACATCACTCGGAAAATGGTGCGCTAGTTGAGGAAGAGGAGTAGCTGCTAGTAGAAGACTATCTCTTGTACTTTGGATGTATCATTGCTCTTTCTATCTCTGAGGAAGTTGTGGGGTTTTTCACCTTTATGGTTTTCCCTAGTGAAACTCTGTGTGTCCATTGTCTTATGTGATTGCTTGATATGCTTGATACATGCTTGATATGATTGATATGCTGTACATGTTATTCTCTCAGTAAAGATCCTAGAGTATGTTGAATTAATGCTCAAAATCTAACATGGTATCAGAGCTTCCCTAAGAAGAAGACATTGTGCAGTGGTGGAAACTAGGGTTTCTTGTTTATTGGGTTTCTCTCCACATATTTTGGAAAATCAGTAAGGTAGATTGACTCTACTCATCAAGGAGAATCTTTCTGTCCAATGAGAATTCAATTCTGATCACTTTTAGTTTTGGCCCTAAAAATTAGGGTTTCCACAAAAATAGGAATTTCTGAAATCTAAAGACATAGATGGAAGCTCCTTGGAAAAATCGAATTTTAGAGCTTTGGATCGATATTTTTGGTTAGGTGAAGCTCCGAGAAACTCAAACCCTAATTCAGCGTCCTCCCTAGTGAATCCGGGAAGACTAAAAGGCATTTCTGAAGGGTGAAATTTTGCAGATCTCAAATTATGAATATACCAGGATGATCAGCTCATCAAGGTGCATCTTTCTATCCTTTCAAAAGTTTGAAATTCAAAGTTTGAATTTTTAGGGTTTCTCTGACAAACCCTAATCCGGGACCAGATCCAGTTTTTAGCAAATCAAGTGGTAAGACCTAAATCTTCTCTATTTCCATTTGAAGTATGTTTTAAAGATGTCTCACCACACCAAGCTTGAGGATAAGCTTGAAGGGGCTAATAAATTCCGAGCATGGAAGTATAGGATTGGGTTAATCCTGGAAGAAAATGAGTTGGACCTTTACATAAATGAAGAGGTCCCTATCCCAGAGGAAGAAGAGGCTAAGGCCTTACACAAAAGGAATTTGGTCAAGGCTAAGAGGATCATTGCTAATTCTATAAAATATCATCTCATACCCCATGTGTCATCCCTAAAGACACCAAAGGAGATGTTTGATTCCCTGACCAAGCTATTCAAAGGGAAGAACATAAATCGAAAAATGACCTTGAGGAATCAATTGAAGAATATCAAGATCCAGAATGCAGAGAGTATGCAGTCTTATTTTTCAAGGGTCTCCTAGATAAAAGAACAACTTGAAGCTATGGGAGAAGATATAGAGAATGGAGAAGTGGTAATGACCACTCTTAATGGCCTTCCTAGGTCATGGGATTCTTGCATCCAGGGAATTTGTGCTAGAAGGAAACTTATCACCTTCAATAGGTTGTGGGAAGAATGCTCACAAGAAGAAGCTCGAATTGTAGCTCAAGAAGAGAAGATGGGGAATGAAGACCAAGCTCTCACAGCACATTCCAAGAAGTATTATGATAAGAAGGGACATCACCACAGTAAGAAAGAAAAGCACCACCATCAGAACCAGAGGGGTGGCTTTAGATCTCGAAGGAACACATCCAATGATCGATGCTTCACATGTGATGAAAAAGGGCACTATGCCAGGGATTGTCCTAGAAATAACAAAGATGGCTCCCACAAGAAAAAGAAGAACATCAAAAGAAAACATCATGCTCATGCTATAGAGGATGATGAACCTCCCAGGAAGATGGCTAGGGAAGAAAGTGAAGATTCTTCAAGTGATGAAGAGTATGTTTTAATTTTTTCCCTCACTGGTGCCATTACTCATGGAATTAATGATTGGCTTATAGATAGTGTGGCTTCCAAACACATGATAGGATTCAAGGAATCCTTTATGAATCTATCTGAACATGAATCACCCCACAAGGTGAAACTTGGGGATGACTACTAGTATCCCATAAAAGGAAGTGGTGAAGCATCTTACAAGCTAGACTCTAGAAAGTATATGAAGATGAAATATGTACTATATGTTCCAGGTCTCAAGAAGAATCTACTCTCCATATCTGCATTAGATGCAAAAGGAATGAGGGTTTCATTTGTAGATGGCCAAGTCCTAATGTGGTCAAAGGGTAAGACTATAGATGATGCAGTGGTGATTGGAGAGCAAGAGGGAGGATTCTACAAATTGAAGGGCCAACTAGAACAAGCCATGGTCCATGATTCAGTAGAGCCAAGTGAACTTTGGCATAGAAGGCTTGCACACATGCACTATAGGGCATTACCAATTGCAAGAAAAGCTGTAGAAGGTCTTCTTGAAATCCAGACAAAGCATGAATGCATTTGCAAAGGTTGTGCAAAGGGAAAGAACACAAAGAATACATTTCCAAGCAGTGAAAGCAAGGCAAAAAGAATATTGGAAATCATCCACTCTAATGTATGTGGTCCGATGTCATCTAGTTCTCTGAGTGGGTATGTATACTATGTTTCCTTCATTGATGATTTCTCTAGGAAGGCTTAGGTTTACTTCTTGAAGAACAAAGATGGAGTGTTTGACAAATTCAAGGAATTCAAAGCCTTGATATAAAACGAAACTGATATGAAGATCAAGATCTTCATATTCGACAATGGCGAAGAATTTACTTCGGGAGACTTCAAGAAGCTATGCAGTGATTCAGGGATTAAGAGGGAGTTGACTACTCCTTATAATCCACAATAGAATGGGGTTGTTGAAAGAAAGAATAGAACAATCATGGAAGCAGCTAGGGCGATGCTTCATGACCAAGATCTACCTATGCACTTATGGGATGAAGCAGCCAGGACAATTGTATATGTGTAGAACAGAACACCCCATAAGATACTTGACAACAAAACACCAGAAGAAGTGTTCACTGGTAAGAAACCAGAAGTTAGCCATCTCAGAATATTTGGTTGTCCAGTATACACTCACACCCCAAAAGAAAAGAGGACAAAGTTAGATCCTTCAGGAAAGAAGGGTATATTCGTGGGTTACAGTGAAAGCTCAAAGGCTTATAGAATCTACTTCCCAGGATTCAAGAAGATTGATATCAGTAGGGATGTAACATTTGATGAAAGCTTAGCATACATCAAATCAAGGAAAACACCAGTTGAAGATAATGAAGAACCCAGAATATCCAAAATTCAAGACACCACCATGAATGAAGCAGTTCCTGGAGAATATCGTGAAATAGAAGATCCACAACAACCTATAGATCCACCCCATGAGAAGAACTCTCACAAGAGGAAACCAGCATGGGCTAGAGAGCTCATCCAAGATGCAGAAATTAGGTTTGGCATTCCATAAGAGGAACACAGATAAAGGAAAAGGACAAGGTCACATACCAGCTATGTTTCCTTACTCTGTGACATAATGAACAAAGAACCTTCCAGTTATGAAGAAGTAGCAGAAAAGAAAGAATGGAAGGATGCCATGGTCAAGGAATACCAGTTGATCATGAAGAATAATGTTTGGGATGTGGTCCCAAGACCAGATGGGAAGCCTGTGGTGACTTCCAAGTGGATCTATAAGATCAAGCATGCTGCAGATGGCAGCATAGAAAAATATAAGGTAAGGTTTGTAGCTCGTGGCTTCTCCCAGAAAGAAGGTATTGATTATGAAGAGACCTTTGCTCCCGTGGCTAGATACACTTCCATTAGATCAGTACTTGCTCTGGCTGTAGTGATGAAATGGAAGGTACACCAGATGGATGTCAAGAATGCTTTCTTGAATGGTGTAGTTGAAGAGGAAGTGTATGTGGAGCAACCACTCAGGTTTGAGACACATGACAAAGGGACTCATGTGTGCAAACTGAAGAAAGGCCTGTATGGTTTGAAATAGGCACCCAGGACCTGGTATGGTAGGATAGATGGCTTCCTATCTGGTTTGGGATTTACTAAGAGTAAAGCGGATTCCAACCTTTATTACAAGGTTGAAGAAGGCAATCCAGTAATACTACTTTTGTATGTGGATGACCTGTTTTTGACAGGTGAGGATGGATTGATTATCGATACGAAGAGGAATTTGGCTGCCAAGTTCGAGATGAAGGACTTAGGTATGATGCACTACTTTCTTGGTATGGAGGTGTGGCAGAGTACAGATGGAATCTTCCTTGGAAAAGGGAAGTATGCAGTAGAGATCCTGAATAGGTTCGGGATGATGGACTGCAAGGCCATGGACACAACTATGGAATCAAACCTGAAGCTTCTATGTGATGCTTCATCTTAGTCGGTTGATGCTATGATGTATCGTCAGATGATTGGGTCCTTGATGTAGCTGACGAATACAAGACTAGATATATGCTTTGCGGTGAACACCTTGAGCTAGTACTTGACAGATTCGAGACATGTTCACTTGATAGATGCAAAGCATATTCTGAGGTACCTGAAGGGTACAGTTGACTATGGGCTCAAGTATGAGGCGAATCAAAAGTTTAACCTGGAGGGTTATGTTGATTCGGATTGGGAAAGCAGTGTCATTGATCGGAAGAGAACTTCGGGGTGCTGCTTCAGTATGGGATCAGGTGTGATCTCTTGGATTAGCAGGAAGCAGCCATGTGTGGCACTGAGTACAGCCGAAGCAGAGCATGTTGCAGCTTGTTCGACTAGTTGTGAGGGAGTATGGCTTAGGAAGCTACTGTCTTATTTGTTTGATATCCAGCTGAATGCTACTTGCATATATTGCGACAACTAGAGTTGTGTGATGTTGTTAGAGAACCCAGTGTTCCATGACAAGTCGAAGCACATTGAGATCAAGTATCACTATATCAGGAATATGGCGCAGAGAGGAGCAGTGAAGCTCCTGTATGTTGCAATGGATGAGAAGATAGCTGATGTGTTGACCAAGCCGTTGTCCAGAGTGAAGTTTGAATACTTCATAGGGAGACTTGGTGTACTTCATATCGAGATTCCCTTCAAAGAGAAGTGATGAGTCTGGAGACATAGATGCACATGAGCCATTCTCACATAGTGGTAGGTATGGTCCTCCTATGGTGAGATGTAAGGGTTGGGACCATTCTCACATGGTGGTAGGTATGGTCCTTTCATGGTGCAGATGTAAGGGCTAGGCCATTCTCACATGGTGGTAGGTATGGTCCTCCCATGGTGAGATATAAGGGCTGTTGGGATTTTCTGACATGATGGTAGGTAGTTCCTTGTTAGGAACCCGTGTCAACCCTTCTCTTTACTTTTTTAGTATATTGTTGTTGGATGCATATGCTTTGTAAGTCGTCCCGTAGTATTTGTTGATCCATAGTTTGTATTAGCCCATGGTATTGACCCATATTATTGGACGAATATGCTTTGTAAGTCGTCCTGTAGTATTATACGTCCCATGGTTTTGACTCATAGTATTTGGCATAGACTTAGTATATAAGTGTGTGTTGAGGTCATTGAAGGCACCGTGAAGTTAATTGTATTGAGCTTGCTCAAAGGAGTTTGCCCCCTCGAAGTGGCCCGTGATCAATATAAAAGTGATTATGAGTTCTATTATTTCTGATATCTCGTGTATTTGCATTAATTAATTATTGCAGGTTCATCACATCTGGTATCAGAGCACTTTCTTGGGCTTGCTGGGTGAAATTTCTGCCAATTTTTTTTTTCTCTTTGCGTCTGTTGCAAGTTTGGATCTGGGAATAATCCCTATCCGCTTAACTGTGGGAAGTACTTGGGAATAAGCCCTAAAAATCATTGTGAGGAGTACCACAGGAACCCCAAAGTAGCTGGCCCATTGAGAGGACCTGCTAGTGAAAAGGAAAACAACCCCTACCCGATTGACTAGTTCCCACCCATGAGGTAAACCAAGATCTATCGTTTGTGGCAAAGCGGTTATCAGTTTTACCTGAACCATGGAGTGAGGGGTACTGCCCCAATACGCAAGCTGTCAGACAACATTGGTGGCCGAGTAAATCCCCTGAACCGATAGGAAGCTGCACATACCTGGGGTTCATATCTATTTTCAGCTGAACTGTTGCCGATCACTTCCGCTCCAGATCCAGTCGTCGCTTCAGATCCAGCCATTTTTTTATCCTTCCGTGCCGTTGCAGATCCATCTATTGCGGATCCCTTTCGCATTTTCGTTGCCGATCACTTCCGCTCCAGATCCAGCCGTTTCAGATCTATTCTGAAAGTCATTCCAGATCCATCTGTTGCGTATCCCTTTCGCGCCGTCGTTGCCGATCC
Organism: Larix kaempferi; assembly: GCA_027924585.1. Lineage (NCBI taxonomy): Eukaryota > Viridiplantae > Streptophyta > Pinopsida > Pinales > Pinaceae > Larix > Larix kaempferi. Next base: position 4,008,755 of record BSBM01000031.1, on the reverse strand, counting down.
ATTTCTGGAATAAATAAATAAATAAATACTGAAACTTCACTGACATCCCTGCAATCCCATTTTACATATTTCATTCCTGAAGACCCTCTCCCAAATTCCACTTCCCAAGACCAGAAATTCCACATTTGTCTATTTTTAGGGTTTGCCATAACTCCTTCAATTTTCACCCGAACACCTTCAAATTTTACCACCGTGTTCCTTTCCTAATTCTGCTTCTTTGTCCCTCTCTACCAAATTTTCTCATTCTTTCACCCCACTTCTGAAATCCCCATTTTTTGCCTCCTTATCCATTAGAAAGTGTCCAAATCCTAGTCAAACCCCAATTACCAATCCGAGTTTTTCCCAAATCCAAATTTTCCTTTACCAAATAAGCTTTTGTTTTTGTTTTTCTATCCATTTCCTAAGGAAAAAAAAAAAGAAAAAAAACTCCTAGTTGTGGTTGTCACCCATGCAGGAGCAAAAACCATGGAGGAAGCACTTGCAGCCATCCAAACCAAACTCCAAGATCTGGATGAAAAATTTCTCAGCCTCCATCTTCAGCGTTCAGCCATGAACAATAACCGACAGCCAAAATCTTTTGCAACCACCGGGTTCTCTTCTTCCAGCAATTTTCGTGGGCCGAAGCTTGATTTTCCTTGCTTCAATGGTACTGATCCGACTGGATGGATATACCGAGCAGAACAATATTTCAATCTGCATAATACTTTTGATGTCCAGAAAGTTCCACTTGCATCCTTTCATTTGGAACAGGAAGCCCTTCAATGGTATTGTTGGTACATCAAAGCTCATCCCGAGCCAAACTGGACAGATTTTTGCCAACTCCTTTTGCCACGATTTAGTCCTAGTGCTTTTGACGACTTTACAGGAGCACTCACTAAACTTCACCAAACTGGCACAGTGAGAGAGTATCAGATGGAATTTGAGAAACTAGCCAATCACACAGAAGGATTGTCTGATGAATTCTACATGAGTTGTTTTATCAATGGTCTCAAGGATGAAATCCGCTCAGAGGTCAAAATGTTCTGTCCCAACACAATGATGGAAGTCCTAGGGTTGGCTAAGTTAGCCGAGGACAAGATCGCAGCTCAACAACGCTCCAAACCCACCTTTGTTCCCTTCATAAATATGGGTTCCCAACGACCTCCCATCACGCCTGCTCCTCGACCAACTCCTATCAAGCATTTGTCTGAAACAGAGATGCAGGCACCCGAGAAAAAGGGCTTTGTTATAATTGTGATGAGAAATTCACTCGGGGACATAGATGTGTTCAACAAAAGCTCTATCTCTTGGATGTGGATTCTCCGCCTGCCTCTGAACATGGTGAAGAAGCTCTAGATACAGTATTTGACCGGGTTGACATTCAACACCCACCTGTTGACACCCCATCTCAGGACAACCCACCCAAGATCTCTCTCCATGCTGTAACCGGCGTCACCACCCCACAAACAATGCGGGTCAGGGTATACTTCAAGAAGATCCCTCTTACCATACTCATTGATTCTGGTAGCACTCATAACATCATTGACCCTCGGATTGCCAAACAGCCTGATTGTTTTGTCCATCCTTGCTCCCACTTTGAAGTCATGGTTGCCAATGGGGGCACCTTACCTTGCAAGGGGAAGTGTCACAATGTGCATATCTCTATGGAATATTATAACCTGCGCTCTGACATGTTTGCCTTGTCCTTAGGCAGATGTGATGTGGTTTTGGGCGTTCAATGGTTATGCACACTTGGCCCCATCTTATGGGATTTTGATGAACTTTGGATGCAGTTTTCAGTCAATGGGGCACAACACAAATTTATGGGCTTACAACCAGGGTCTCTCTGCATCATCAGTTCACATCGCCTGGAAAAAATCATTAAGAAGAATTCACATGGTGTCATCGCTCAGCTCCATTCCATTCAGATGCACCCATCAACAGTCTCCACTACTTCCTTGGATAGATATATAGATGTCTTTGTTGAACCAATGAGCTTGCTACCTTCAAGAGAACTTTTCGATAAGAATTTTGCCACATCTACCTCTCAGCAGGAAATGATGGCTATTTTGCATGTAGTACAAATGTGGCAGCCATACCTATTAGGGAATTATTTCTGCATCAAGATTGATCTCCAGGGTCTGGAAAATTTCCTGGAACAATGGGTCTCTTCCCCAACACACCTGAAATGGGTTATCCAACTCATGGGTTATCCCTATGCGATCACTTACAATAAGGGTAAGGACAATATGGTTGCAGATGCTCCTTCTCTTACAATTGATGACCTAGTTTCTCTTACAGCTATTTCTCTGCTTGTTCCAAATTGGTTGCAATATGTTCAACAGGGCTATCTCTTCTATGAACTCCATGCTTCTTCATCAGCAGGGCACTCTGGGTTCTTCAAAATGTATGACCAGGAACAATATAACTTCTTTTGGCAGGGACTGAAAATGACAATTCAACAGATGGTGGTTGACTGTCATACTTTCCAGGTCAACAAGGGTGAAACGACACTCCTTTCGGGACTGCTCAAACCCTTCCCATCCCTACACGGATTGGGCCAACTATTTCTATGGATTTCTTAGAAGCGCTCTGGTGGTACAATACCACATCTACAAGGACACCATATGAAGCAGTCTATGGACAGACACTACCATTTCTTCTTCCATACAGCCTTAGCAGCTCCCCAGTTCAGGCAATTGACTCGGTTCTTTGAAACCGCAATCAAATTCTTCTCATTCTGCAGGACAATCTTCAGATGGTCAGAATTCGACTGCAACAACAAGCCGATCAGCACCATTCTGAGTGCACTTTTCACGCAGTTGATATGGTTCTTCTTCATCTATAGCCTTCCAAGCAATCCTCCCTAAAACTCCAAAGGTGTCAGTGGCCCGAAATGCAACCCGAGGATGCTACCGGGGAACCACTCATTTAGATTCTGCATCAATTTCCCCCACCAAAGCTTTGAGGACAAAGCTTTTTCTAGGGGAGAGGGGATGTTAGGAACCCGTGTCAACCCTTCTCTTTACTTTGTTAGTATATTGTTGTTGGACGCATATGCTTTGTACGTCGTCCCGTAGTATTTGTTGATCCATAGTTTATATTAGCCCATGGTATTGACCCATAGTATTGGATGCATATGCTTTGTAAGTCATCCCGTATTATTATATGTCCCATGGTTTTGACTCATAGTATTTGGCATAGACTTAGTATATAAGTGTGTGTTGAGGTCATTGAAGGCACCGTGAAGTTAATTGTATTGAGCTTGCTCAAAGGAGTTTGCCCCCTCAAAGTGGCCCATGATCAATATAAAAGTGATTATGAGTTCTATTATTTCTGATATCTCATGTATTTGCATTAATTAATTATTGTAGGTTCATCACATCGGGATGTTAAGATTCTAGTGGGCGGCCTTCACTAACATCTCGAGGTTTTGGTGTAATGGTTCGTATCATCTGGAATCAGAGCCTCCACCCAGGTTCAAGTCACAGAGCGGGTGGCAACATCGGCATTGCAGTGTTCATCCGGGGCTCACACGGCGCAAAGGGGACACCATCGTACAGGCGCACATCCACCCCAGAGTCTGAACTACGGAGCATGGTGGGATGTTAAGATTCTAGCGGGTGGCCTTCACTAACATATCAAGGTTTTGGTGTAATGGTTCGTATCATTCCTTCCATGGTGACATGGTGATAGGAGAGACCTCTCATGGTCGTTGATGTAATTGCCGAGCTTTTCCGACATGATGGTAGGTAGTTCCTTACATGGTGACATGGTGATAGAAGATTCCTCTCATGGTCATTGATGTAATTGCTGTGCCTTTCCAACATGATGGTAGGTAAGTCCTCCCATGGAGACATGGTGGTAGGTAAGTCCTCTGATGGTCGTGATGTAAGTGTTGAGCCATTCCTGGATGGTGGTAGGTAGGTCCTCCCATGCCAGTGTATATAAGTGTTGCGTGAGGTGCAACTGGGTTGTGCTCTGTGGACGATGACGATAATCTGAAGATGATGATGTGACAGTATGGTACACAGGTTTTGCAGAGGCATATGATCAATCCTGAGATGCTCTTGCAGGTTTTGCAGAGGCAGTGTTTAGTCCTAGGAGATCTTGCAGGTTTTGCAGAAGCAGTATAATTAGTCCTATGTTGTACCTACTTGATGGCTTTCTCGCCGAGATGTTGATGATGTTCATCCAGCATGAAAAAGGGTTGGCTCTGTAGATGACGAAGACCTGCAGGTGACGAGCCTACATCCAGTATGAAAAAGGACTGTCTCTATAGAACTTCCTATGACGAGAAGATTGGTGATTGATTGACATAGCAACAGTAGTGACGATGATGATGACTCGATGATGATGATTCGATGATGATGATCCAGTGACGATGATCCAATCATGATGATCCAGAGAAGAAGACTTGTGCTAGCAGATATGTGTCGAGAAATACCTTCCTAGTTAAGAGGGAGTGTTGATGTATATGTAACTTTGGAATGTATTTAACCTATGTATATTGTACTCCTATAGAGATGGTATTATTCCTCTATACGAAAGTGTCGTCATTTGTATTGACAAGTGTCGTAACATGCTGTGATGGGTTATTAGACCACCAAGTGTGGGGTCGACCCGGATTAATGTAACCATGGGTTATTAGACTGAGTTAGACAAGTCGACCCTGTTAGTTTATTGGGCAGGATAGGACAAGTATAAATAGATATCGGGATATCTCTATTTGATCATCTCATTACTCACTCTTACATCACTCAGAAAGTAGCGCACTAGTTGAGGAGGAGGAGTAGCTACTAATAGAAGACTATCTCTTGTACTTTGGTTGTATCATTGCTCCTTCTATCTCTGAGGAAGTTGTGGGGTTTTTCACCTTTATGGTTTTCCCTAGTGAAACTCTGTGTGTCCATTGTATTATGTGATTTCTTGATATGCTTTATACATGCTTGATATGAATGATATGCTGTACATTTTATTATGTCAGTAAAGATCCTAGAGTATGTTGAATTAATGCTCAAAATCTAACACGAATCACTCAATTGGAATCAAGAGAGTCAGCTGCGAACCAATAGGTCGAAGAATTGAAAGCTCAGATGGAATAGTTGGTTAAAGAGAAGGAATCTTTGGTAGAGCAACTGGAGTTGGAAGATAAGAGGAAGCAAGACATAACTCCATTTTGTGATCAAGCATTCAATATTGAAGAACGAATATATCACTCCCAAGAAATTCTCACAGATGAAATATACAATATGAAGTTGTCGATAGCAAGGATGAATGAGATAGTAGCAAAGTCACTAGCATTCATGAAAAGGATGTTTGATGTTGCATAAAAGATTAGGATCCATATAGTCTGGAGAGAAACCAACTCTGAATACCCTGACAATTTTCCTCCGAAGACAACAACAAACTTGAAGTTGGAGATGGAACTTCTGGAATTTTGCAGGAAGGTTGCCAGAAAACTAAATAATGACATTCTGAAGACTATTCAAAAGTGTCAGTATTTTTACAAGAGAATCTAGCAGGTTCATGATAAGTGTCATCTCTCTCTGCTCCCAAAGATGAAGAGCTTCCTTCAAAGGACCTACGCATAGAAGAACTGCATAGTGGGTTGCAGGGAGAATTAGAATACATCAGAAAATTGGATGCCCTCACTGAAGAATACATCCACCACTTTGTAGGGGAAGCATCTATACATGCATATTTTCCGGAAGACAGCTGCAAGGCTGTAGAAGCTAGGTTGGCGCATATTGAGACTCAGCCGTCATATCATGAAGTCTCCTTACAAGTATTAGAGCCTATCCGACTTAATGTCATAGCTGAAGGGGATAATGCATGGGGATAATATTTTTCTAGTTTAGTTGGGTCCACATAAATCTAAATTGTAAATATCTTTTTGTATTTTCTGATGTAAGCACTAAAAGACAAAATTTTGGGAATCCCTAGGGTTAGGGTAAACGAGGAGTCACTAGAGGACAAACTCTTTTGTAAAATAAATAGCGGAGGAGAATGCAAATGTAAGGAATTTTTCTAGCATAATAGAAGCTGGACCATTATGTAAGAGAACTATTTTTCTACTAATAAGAAGGATCTATTTGTTGGGGAAAGCTGCACAGAGATTTTTTCCTGGAATGGGTGGAATGTTTAATGCGGAACTACTTCCTCTTGCATTCGTAACTCATACTATGATATCATTCTAACTTTCTTGAACTACTTCAATGGTGATGAATGATTTTAATTTCTATGCAAACGTTTATGTGTAAATGAGTAATAATTTTTTTAATTATATCAGAGCTATCTTTGGTATTCTTTCTGTTGTAAATGTGAATGTTGTGTTGAAACAACTATCTGTTAGACTTGTATTTACATTTCTAGTATATTACTCTTAATTCAAATTTTCTCCCTGCGGGGATAGGATAGGATAGTTAGTTTAGTTTAAAATAGGAATAGATAATTGATAAGGCAGGGGCGGTAAGACGAGAGGTAAGAACCTAAGCATCACTACTGTGGTTTCTTCCTATCAATTATATGCATTTAATTAGGCCACTTGCATATCATACTTAAAGATAAAATTACATAAACAGTGAGCCAGGCCGCAACCGGTAAAGAACTTAATTAATTACACATACGGTAGTCGGACCATTAACTAGACGGATTCCCCACACCAAACAGTGAGCAATCTAATTGGGATTACTTACTAGGAAGAATCCCTACTGTTGGTGCAGATATTTTCTGGGCATAAACAATTTCTTACTACTATTTATTTGAAATTTAGATTTCTTACACTGTGATTTAATGTTTCATTAGGATTTGGAAATGCAAAGAAGGAGTGGCAAGAGAAAGATCAAGACAATTGAATTGGATTCTGATGTAGAAGTGGTTGCTGACGCCCCAGCAGAAACCATGTTCGAGGACACCAAAGTTGCAACAGGAATCACTTGAGAATTCAAATGGGGTGAACTGTACCATCTTATTAGGAATCAGAATGTACCTGATGCATCCATCGAGGAGATGATGGTATACCATAAAATCAAGAAATCAATCCTTCACCAAGCAGCCACATGCCCAGAGCTGTTTCCTTGCTCTGAAGTCATCGGATGGATCCTGCCTTACGTGGATGTTGGCACAAGGATCATCTCAAATGCAAAAGGAGAAGGGTTTGTGTCTTTCCAACCCAGCCACATAACTGTGGTGTATAAATTTCCACCACCCAAGCTCATGATGACCGAATACTGGATCATGGGGGTAGAAATAGATCACTTCGAGTATGCCAAGAAGATGATCATCCCCAGGAAGCAACTAAGGTTGAAATCAAGTGGGGAATATGAAAGTCAAATATTAAGAACCCCGTTCAGAATCATAACTTTAATGTTGAGAAGAATCTTTGGTAGAGCCAATGAAAACATCTACAAGCTTAACTGGGTTCCCCTGATATATCATATATCCTTCGACAACACTATCTTTAATTGGGAAGATATCATTTTAGCCAGCTTGGCGTCGACCCTAGTTGCAACTCAGGCAGGAATGACCCAGAAGAAAGAGGAATTATTGATGTTCTTGTATCTCATAGATTGTATACGGATCAAGCTCCCATTCCCTAAATTGAGATGTATCTAGAACTGGGATGAATCTCCCCTCCATGTGGCTTATCATATCACATGGGCCCACAAATATGCGAGCTACTACAATCTCATTTGTGAAGAATTAATCATGCCCTTGTATCGGTTAGTCTTCAATGAACAACCAAATTGCATATCCGACAATGCTATGGCAGTTATTAATGAGTATGGAGATTATTATTTCTCTCCTGAAGGCACCTATGTTAGAATGTATGGGGGTTCCAAATCTCCATCCCTAATGCCTTAGTATGTAACTGACTTCGTAATACACAAGGAGGTTGTGAAGCAAGTTTTCATTAATGGGATTGGTAGTTTTCTGCATGAACATAAGAAGGCCTCCTTCCCACCATTACCCTTTTGTATTGGGGCCTACAAATCTCCCAAGGTTAAAGCTGCCAAAACTTTCATAAAGGATTTGGAATTATTCCATTTTTGGGAGAAGATTTCCGTAAGAAATGACAACCACAAGAAGGTCGTTGATCATTTTGCGTCATGCAAAATAAATTATGAATATACAGATCAATTCGCAAAGGATGAGGAGGTGTATAAAAGAGAAAGTAACATGACTGAGTTGAACAAAATTTTTGTTCAGAAAAGCAATGTCGGTCCCAGTCATGTTGCCACTAATGCAAAAGAGGCAGAATTGCAAAAGCAAAGAGAGGAAGTTGAACCATTGCAAAAAGCAAAAACAGGATGACAACAGAAGGAAGAAACAAAGATAAAACAAAAGGAAGAAGCAAAAAAACAACGAAGAGAAGATGAAGTTGAAATATAAGAAGAAGAAGCAAGAAGAGAAAGAGAAGAAAGGGAAGCAGATGAGCAACAAAAGAAGAAAGAATAAAAGGATAAGTTCAAGAAAGCTGTGGAAACAGAAAAAAATGTTGAATATTGTAACTTCTAAGAATATTATATTTGTACATTATTATTCCAGAGATGTTTCATCCCTCTGAGGTGACTCTATTATGTATCTGGAGATGTTTATTCCTCCGATGGTTTGTGGTAAATAGGGTTATTAGACCCACCATGTGGGGGTCGGCCCTGAGTTTATATTTTAGGGGTTATTAGACTTCTCCAGGAGAGGTCAGCCCCATTAGGTTTTTTGGTCAGTCGGGAACTAGTATAAATAGAGGAGGAGAGCTCCTCATTTGACACACTTCCACAACTCAGAAAGTAGCGCACTTGTGTCTGGGAGGTCTGCATGTGAGGAAGAGAAGAAGGACAAGTCTTGGAGCACATCTTGTATTTTGGTTGATCATCTTATTGAGGAAAGCTTTGCTGGGTTTTCTACCCCATGAGGGTTTCCCAGGGTAAATTCTGTGTCTATCTTGTGATTATGTTTCTTTCAGTGATCTTGCTAGTTTATTTGGTTTAAACTTAACATGGTATCAGAGCTAGCCTGAATAGAACATCTTTCACAAGGTGAAATTATATTTCTCTCTCTCTCCCAAAATTAGGGTTTCTGTAAAAGTTAGTATTTTTGGATTCTGGTTGCATGGCTGAATAGCCCTTCTAAAGATCTATCTTTTGAGCCTTGGATCGAGGTTTTTGGTTGGGTAGAACTCCAGGAAAGTCAAACCCTAGTTTTACCAAAATTGCGATAAACCAGAAATTCTGTTGCAGATCCAGAAAAAGTGAAAAGTTAAAGTTTCCGGGTAAGTACTACTCTTTCTCTTATCTCTTGGACTCCCCCAAGAGAATATGGCTCCAAACACTAAGCTTGAAGACAAGCTAGAAGTTATAGAGAATTTATGGGCATGGAAATACAGAATTGGTCTCATTCTTGAAGAAAATGATCTTGCTCATTATATCAAGGATGAAGTTGCAGAACCTGAAGGAGATGAAGCCAAAGAAAATCATAAGAAGGATTTGATTAGGGCAAAGAGAATCATAGCTAATTCTATTAAAGACCACTTGATTCCCCAAGTGGCTTCCAAGAAGACTCCAAAGGAAATGTATGATGCCCTACGAAGAATGTATGAAGGAAAGAACATAAATAGGAAGATGAACTTAAGAACTCAGTTAAAGAGTACCAAGATGCACAAAGGAGAATCCATTCAAGACTACTTCTCAAGGGTCTCCCAAATCAAGGAGCAACTAGATGCCATTGGTGATACTCTTGATGAAGATGAACTTGTGATGATAGCTCTAAATGGCCTCACTAGACCTTGGGAGTCATTTATACAAACTATGTGTGCCAGAAAATAAAGTATGAAGTTTGATGTAGTTTGGGAGGACTGTGTACAAGAAGAGGCTAGGGTTGCAAACAGAGAAGCCTTGATCAAGGAAGATGACCAAGCCTTGGCCACCCACACCAAGAAAAGAAGGAATCAATCCTACTCCAAAAGGGATAGTTTGGTGGATTTGGGAGCTTCATCTAATGTTATGCCACTATCTATTTGTAAGAAGATTAATGGGAAACCAACATCATCCCCTTCTCAGATTATTCAACTAGACATGTTTGTTGTTAAGGTTATAGGGGAGATGAAAGATGCACTAATCAGATTATCTGTAAACCCAAGGGTGTGTCATTTTATTGATATTATGGTAGTAGACATACCTGAAGCTTATGGTTTGATATTAATTAGGGACTGGTCTACAAAATTGAATGGTAATTTTGCAACAGATTGGTCTCATTTTTGGATGCCATATCAGAATAGGAAAAATCAGATTAAAGTGTTGAGAGAACCTCACATGAAATAGAGTGTAACTCAGTTGGAAGAAAAGAATGAGCCTGTAAAATTTTCATCTTCAGTTTTGGGGATTTATTTCTTAGAAATTGAGCCAGGAAATTATCAAGCGGAAGATGTTAGTCATGATTCAAATAAACAGTCCGATCTCCTTCAATTCTCACGGAATGGTGACATTGATTGTAACATAGTAGAACTAGTTACTAACTGAGGAGATAGTACTGACGTAGTTAAATCATAAAACAAATTTTGGATTTTATATTTTGATGGTTCCAAAACACAAGAGGGATCAGGAGCCGACTGTGTTGTTGTTAATCCTGAAGGAAATAAACAATTTCTCTCTTATAGGTTAGAGTTTGAATGCACGAATAACACGGTTGAATATGAATCTCTATTTCAGGGTCTTAAAAGAGCCTTTGATTTAAATGTAAAAAATTTAAAAGTTTTTGGTGACTCAAAAATAGTTGTTAGACAGGTAAGAAATAATATTCATTGTTTATCTCCAGATCTGAAAGGGTATCAATCTGAGGTTTGGAATTTGATATCTAAGTTTGATGCTTTTAACATAAACTCCATTCCTAGATTACAGAATGACGTAGCTGATTTACTAGCTACTTCTGCTTCTCGACTAGTACCAACTAATAACAAGTGTTCTATTGAATTAATTTTTAGGCCATCAGTACCTGACAACATTACAAATCTGAGGGTGTTTGATGATGATGATCAGATCATCATTTTTTTTTAAACGAAGACGATTTCAAAGAATCTATAATTGATGAAGAAGAACACTTGTTGGATTTAAGGACTCTTGAAGGATTGTTTGACTTACAGAATAAATTCAGAAAACCAACAAATGTCAAGACAAATAGCTCCTCGATGGAGTATGAATTGGTAAACTTGGGTACAGAAGTTGATCCTAAATATGTCAATTTAGGAAAATGATGTTCACCTGGTGAAAGAAGCAAGTTCATTAAAAAAATTCAGCAATACAAAGATGTTTTCACATGGACTTATGAAGGCTTGAAGACATACGACATGCGTATCATACAACATGTGATACCCATCAGACAAGGAGTGAAGCCATTTCAGCAGCAACTTAGGAAGATGCATCCGACACTTGAACCATTAATACAAAAGGAGTTAAGAAGTTTCTGGACACTAATATTATTTTTAAAGTTCGACACTCCGAATGGGTGGCTAATTTGGTCCCTGTAAGGAAGAAATCCAGAGAAATAAGATTATGTTTCAACTTTAGAAATTTCAACAGAGCGTCGGATAAAAAAAACTACCCTGTGCCACCAATGGAAGAAATATTACAAATGATATCAGGCTTAGAATTGTTCTCCTTATTAGATGGATTTCCATGCTATAATCAAGTATTAGTGGCTGATCAAGATCGAATCAAGACTACTTTTCGCACGAAGTGGGGAACATTTGCATATAGGAGAATTCCTTTTGAACTTATGAATGCTAGAGCCACATTTCAAAGGGCCATGGATATCGCATTCAGAGTTTTAGTGAACCACTGCGTCGCCATATATTTAGATGATGTAACAATTTTTTCTAAGAAATGAGAAGACCATGTTTTCCATTTGAAGCAATATTTTTATCGTTGCAAAAAGTATGGTATATCTTTGAATCCAAAGAAAAGTACTTTCGTAGTACTCGAAGGGAAACTATTGGGATGCAGGATCTCTAAGAAGGGAATCTCGATAGATCCAGAGAGAATTCAGGCAATAACTCAGATTCCCATGCCCCATAATAAAAACACTATGCAATCATTCATGGGCACGATAAATTTTGTTCGAAGGTTTGTACCGGATTTTGCACAGATTGTGAAGCCTTTGCAACAAATGGTAAAGTAAAGTGTACAGTTCAAATGGACTGATGTTGAGAAGGATGCATTCAGGGATATCAAGAATGCTATAGCTCATGCACCTTCATTAAGAAGTCAATATTTTGAAAATGATTTTATCATATATACCTTTTCTTCAGACAATTCTCTCACTGCATTGCTCACACAGAAAGGAGAACTAGGGGATGAATATCCAATCTCTTTCATGAGTACTAGGTTACAAGGAGCTGAATTGAACTACCCAGTTGTGGATAAACATGCATATGTTGTATTCAAGGCAGTAGAGAAGTTCAGACCTTATATTTTGAAGAACAGAACGAAAGTTATAATACCCCATCCAGCTGTCAGATCCTTATTTGTGCAAAAGGAGTTGGGAGAAAGAAGAGGAAATTGGGTGACTACATTACAGGAATATGACCTGGAGTTCAAACAAGATACTATCATTAAAGTTCAAGGTTTGTGCAAGTTACTCACTGAAAACCCAACTAATGAAGATCATGAATGGGAAAATGAAGCTGAAATGAATTCGATTGAAGTATGTTCCATTTTCACTACTCTGGAATCTTGGTATAGAGATTTGATTCACTATCTCAAATGAGGGTATTTTCCAGAACACTGGAATTTGAAGCAGAGAAGGGAACTCCGATTGAAATCATTATCTTATCAGATAATAGATGGAGTACTCTTTAGGAAAAAATATAATGGAATTTTTCTTAGATGTATTGAGAAGGAAGATGTGAATAAGGTAGTCAAGGAGTTACATGATGGCCCTGCAAGGGGACATTATTCTGGGGATACTACTGTGCACAAAATACTAAGAGTCAGATACTATTAGCCCACTCTTTTAAAAGATGCTCATGCTTATGAAAGAAAATGTGATGTATGTCAGAGGAGTGCTAGTAGATTACCGAAAGCAGTAGGACCATTGCAACCAGTTATCATCTCAAAACCATTCATGCAATGGGGCTTAGACATTATCGGGGAGATCAATCCAAATTATTCTCTACAGCACCAATATATTCTCATGGCCACTCATTAATTTACATGATGGACGAAAGCTACTCTTTTGTGCAAAGTGAATGAAGATGCATTCATCATATTTCTGCAGGAAAACATCATTACCAGGTTTGGGGTTCCAATTTACCTAGTTTTTGATAATGCAACTTACTTCTCATGTATTAAGTTAACTGCATTTGCTTGTGAAAGAGGAATTAAACTACACTATTCAGCTAATTATTATCCTCAAGGAAACAGACTAACAGAATCCACGAATAAAAATCTCATCTGTATATTAAAGAAAACAGTTATTGATGTTAAATTTTCAGAATTTACTTCAATCTGATCTGAGAGAACAACATGTACAACAAATCTACAACATATCAATCATGGACACAATAATGCAAGCACACAAGAGACACAGAGTTTACTTGGGGAAAACCATAAAGGTGAAAAACCCCAATAACTTCCTCAGAGATAGATAGAGCAATGATACAACCAGAATACAAGAGATAGTCTTCTCCTAGCAGCAAAGCCTCCTCCTCCACAAGTGCACCACTCTCCAAAGTGTGAGTGAGAGAATAGAATGTGTAAAATGAGAGAGACACACTCTCTATTTATACACTAACTTGACTTGACCTTTACTCAACTAGGTCGGCCTCAACTTAACCACTTAACATAATGCTGACTGGGCCAACCCCCACTAGGGTGGTCTAATAACCCTTTGACCCACATGGCCGACCCCCAATAGGGTGGTCTAATAACCCTTTGACCCACATGACTTATACAGGGCCGACCCCAACAAGGTGGTCTAATAACCCATCAAGTATAAGTTACGACACTTACAATATAAATGACGACACTTCCGTATAGAGGAATAATAACATCTCTACAGGAATACAACATACATATATGTGAAATACATTCCGAAGTTACATATACATCAACACTCCCTCTTAACTAGGAAGGTATTTCTCGACATAGGTCTTCTAGCACAAGTCATCTTCTCTGGATCATCGTCACTAGATAATCGTCATCGATTCATAATCATCATCACTGCTGCTGCTATCTCAATCAATCTCTGAATCTACTCGTCATAGGAAGTTCTACAGAGCCAGTCCTTTTTCATACTGGATGTAGGCCCACCACCTGCAGATCTTTGTCATCACTGGCCATACTGTGGAATCCTCAGGACTTATTACGTGCATCACAAAACCTTGCAAGAGCATCCTAGGACTTATTACGGGCACACAGTCCAACCTATCAAATCTCCTAAGGATCTATTACATGTGACCCTACCACAAAACCTTGAAAGAGAATCCCAAGACTGATTACAAGCACACAACTCAACCTATCGGATCTCCCAGGGCGCTATTATATGTGGTCACCACAAAACCTTGCAAGATCATCCCAGGACTTATTACAGGAACACATCCCAAGCTATCGAATCTCCCAGGGCGATATTACATGTGGTCATGGCAAAACCTTGCAAGAGCATCCCAGGACTTATTACGAGCACACAACTCAACCTATCGAATCTCCCAGGGAACTATTATATGCCATAGGACAAAACCTCAAAAGAGCATCTGCCAGATATCCTACGACCAAATTATATGCCATAGGCAAAACCTTGCAAGACTATCTGCAGATCTCCCAAGGCCAAATTATATGTCCTCCTAGAGCAAAACCTTGAAAGAGCATTTGTCAGATATCTCAGGGCCAGATTACATGCCATAGGAAAAACCTCGAAAGAATGTCTGCAAATCTCCGAGGGCCAAATTATATGCTCATCTACACAACCTGATCCATGGCCACAGAGTATCATCCTGATACTCACCATACATCATCCTGATGTATACATGATCATCCTGATCATCATTACTGCAACATCCTTCTACATGTCATCTAGAACAACAGCCTGAAGCTCGTCATCCATGATCATCCTGATCATATAATGCATCTACCTAATGCATACCAAGTATCTACCTAATACATATCATCATACATGATTCACCTAATCATACCGGATACATATCAACATACATGATCTACCTGATCATACATAGTATCCACCTGATACATATATAGATACATGGTCCAAGCATCTAGCATGATGCATATACAAAACATATACAAATGATCCTACTGATCATATCCAACATCCAACATGGTGCGTACATACATATACATATAAATGATCCAACTAATCATATCCAGCATCCAACATGATGCGTACATACATATACATATAAATGATCCAACTGATCATATCCAGCATTGTTAACACCTAAAAAGTGCTCACTAGCTCATTCCCTTATTCACATGACCCATTTGTCCACTTTTCCACCATCTGAGCCTCTGAAACCAACAAAAGGTCACCAAAAGACCTTAGTACACCCCTTTTTCCATTAAAAAAGATTATTTTTCCAAGAAAATCATAAAAAACCCTCAAAAAGGGTCCAAATTCCCAAAAATATTAAAAAGGGAATTAAAATATTATTTTTATTCAAAAAAGGAAAAAGGAGGGAAAAGTACCTAAACCATGTTGGTCAATACCATTTGGTTTCCACAAAACCACAAATGGTATTTCCCACCACCAAAACCTATAAAAAGGTGGTAGGGGCTCCTCATTTCACATCCATCCATTATCTCATCCTTATGCTGCTGAAATCTCTCTTGAGCATTTTAGCCATTGCAAACCACATTGGAGAAGAGACCATTGGAGATTGGAGTTGCTCATCCTTGGAGCTATTCAACCTCACCATTAGAGGTATTGATTCCGCAAGCACTTGCTTGCACCATTCTTTCAATACAAATTCTTTATTTTATATGTTCTTGTTCTTGATTTTAAATTATTTTTTGTTATTTGCTTAATATCTTTGCTTAGATCCATGAATAGTCTTGTTTAATTAGTTTATTATTATTTATTTCCATTGAAACTGCTGCTACTAGTTAGCAGGTGCCCATAGCACTAAGCCTGGTTGCAAAACCGGGCCTAACAAGCATCCAACATGATGCGTACATACATATACATATAAATGATCCAACTGATCATACCCAGCATCCTCCTGATGCATATACCGAGCAGTAACTGGAGCATCATCCTGATGCTCATCATCCAGCGCTTACATCCACATCCATGTGAAGGATCCTCCTTCCAACATGCTTGGAATGGCTTCTGCAAATGTGTCCATCACTTCTTCCTTGAAGTGTCATCAATATGAAGAACACCTAGCCTCTCCCTGAAGTACTCGAACTTCACCCTGGCTAGTGGCTTCGTCAGCACATCTGCAATCTACTCATCCGTCGCAATGTACAGGAGCTTCACAGCTCCTCTCTGCACCATATCCCTGATATAGTGATATTTGATCTCTATGTGTTTTGACCTGTCATGAAACACTGGGTTCTCGAACAGCTTCACACAACTCTGGTTATCACAGAAGATACCAGTAGAATCCAATGGGAGATTAAATAACTCAAACAGTAGCTTCCAAAGCCATACTGCTTCACAACTAGCTGAACAGGCTGCAACATACTCTGCCTCAGCTATACTCAGTGCTACGCAGGACTGCTTCCTGCTGAACCAAGAGATCACACCTGATCCCATACTAAAGCAGCACTTAGATGTGCTCTTCCTATCTGTAGCACTGCCATCCCAATCTGAATCAACATAACCCTGTAGCTTAAACTTTTGATTCGCTTCATACTTGAGCCCATAATCCACTATACCCTTCAAGTACCTCAAAACATGCTTTACAGCAACCAGGTGAACACTCCTCGGATCCATCAGGAACTCGCTCAAAGTGTTCACCACAAAGAAAATATCTGGTCTCGTGTTCGTCAGGTAAATCAAAGACCCAATCATCTGATGATACACAGTGACATCAACTGGATCAGATGAAGCATCACACAGAAGCTTTAGGTTCGATGCCATAGGTGTGGCCATGGCCTTCCAGTCCATCATCCCGAACTTCTTCAGGATCTCTACTGCATACTTCCCTTGTCCAAGGAAGATTCCATCTACACTCTGCCACACATCCATGCCAAAAACAAATAGTGCATCATCCCCAAGTTCTTCAACTTGAACTCGGCAGCAAGCTTCTGATGCATGTTGGCAATCAATCTATCCTCATCTGTTACAAACAGGTCATCCACATAGTAGTATTACTGGATTGCCTTCCTCAACCTTGTAGTAAAGGTTGGAATCCGCTTTACTCTTGGTAAAGCTTAAACTGGATAGAAAGTTGTCTATCCTACCATACCAAGTTCTGCACATATATGACTCCTGTCATGTGTCTCAGAACCAAGTATTTGCACCACATACACTTCTTCTTCAACTTCACTATTCAAGAGAGTGTATCTTCCTCTTCATCACTGCAGCCAGAGCAAAGTATTGATTTAATGGAAGTGTATCTGGCTACAGGAGCAAAAGTCTCTATGCTACCACCTGCAGCATGCTTGATCTTGTAGATCCTCTTGGAAGTCACTACAGACTCCCCTTCAGGTCTTGGGACTGCATCCCAAACATCTTCATGATCGACTGGTACTCCTCGATCATGGAATTCTTCCCAGATCCTGGGAACTTCAATATCTTCAATATTTTCAATATATAACTTTGTTGCTGAACAAATGTTGTAGTCCTTCTTTTGTAGGTGATGGTATACGATCTTTCCTACACAACAAGTTAAATTGCATGATTAGAAAACATCTCATAGTTTTCAGAACAAATTCTTACACATAAAGAAATATGTCATGCAATCATGCAATTATCTTAGCCAATGCTTCAATACAACATTTATCCATATTCCATAACTTTCTAGATGCCTTCCAATCTCTACCAGAACATTGTTAAGAGTGTGCACAACTCCTAACATGTCAGCAAAAAGGTTTCATTCTAGATAAGTAGCAATGGAATGTTGTACAGTGCCATAGGCCACTTACCCATGTATATTAGTAGTATACTATTCATCAATGCAACTATTCTAATATGCATAATACACAACCTAATTCTAGGAACATAAGCATATACATCATTGAATAACATTATGTAAGAAATGACAATTCAAATACTTATCTTTGTTTGGTTGCTGGGTGGACTCCCTCTGAATCTTTGCAACTCCATTCTGATGTGGATTGTGAGAAGTGGTCAACTCCCTCTGAATATATGCATCCTTGTCGAAACTACTGAAGTGTGCTCCTTTGCTTTCTTGCAGGAACAACTGGAGTGTGCTCCCTCTTGATCTCTGCTTCCTGGATTACCTGTCCTTGAACTTATATCCATCCTTAATCACTATGCATGCTTATTAGTATCATCATTTTGTTATCCTTGAGGACTCATACATAATCACACATTTATTAGTATAATCTTAATACTATCAAAACACAATAATCTTAAACATGTATAGTCATGATCATTCACAGATAATAAACATTAGTATTCAAGGTTTCAGGGAAGTCTTCTTTTACTCAACATATTCTTATTTGATCATAGGGCTCTTCTGATTAGTTAAATCATCAATGCATAAACCCATGATTACTCAAACCTATACCTTCATGATTCTTCTGGTTAGTCATATCATCAATTATGGTAAGAAACATAATATGCATACAACCATGACTATTCAAACCTATGACTTCATGAATAATAATTATCAGCAACACAACAGTATAAGATTCTAACACAAGGTAGGATTCTAGCTTGATATAGGAAAACATACCTGGATTAGCATGCTAGCTAGTTATGTCTAACATACCCGCATAATGTCTTCTGGTTCTCTTCAGTGACTTGTGCTAGTAACCTGCTTGTCTCATAAGTTAACCATTGTAGAACCAAGTTATACATACCTCGTAAGTAGATCTTCTATGTGATCCATGACAATGGATGAATCTTTGTCTTCATGTCACCATGATCATATGTTCTTGAAGTAGAACATGATTTGTCTTTCTTGGTGTACCTTTTATGTTAGTGAACAACATAAAGCTCATACAACATCACAATTCATTAGTACAATCATAAGTGTAAAAACCTTAATCAATGAATATCTTCTATTAAGGTAATATGACAAGTCTAGTAATTAATTAAGATTGTACTGTAATGATATGAAGACAAACATATCATAAACTTAACTATGAACATAATTCGAAACATACTTGTAAGCCATACCTGTCAAGATTGCTTGTAATCTTCTTATGGAAGGCCTTAGCCTCATCTCCCTTTGAAATAGGAACTTCTTCACTTATGTAGGTGACCAATCCATCCTCTTCTAGGATTAACCCAATCCACTTGATTTGCAGGAACTGGATCTGGAGCTGTAATAGGGTTTGTCAGAGAAACCCCAAAAATTCAAACTTTGAATTTCAAACTTCGAAAATGATAGAAATATGCACCTTGATGAGCTAATCAAGCTGGTATATTCAGAATTTGAAAACTTCAATGTTTCACTCCTCAATTTTTCCTTTGAAACTTCTGAATTCACTGGACGTGACCCCGAACTGGGATTTGATGAAGCCCACGCTTATGCCCAATCAAAAGTTTTGATCCAAAGCTCTAAGATTCTATTTTTATGAGGAGCTTCAGGCCATGCTCACAGATTTCAAAAAATTCCCATTTTTGCAGAAGCCCTAATTTTCCACTTTTCTGATCAAAGTCCCGAACTAGGGTCTGATCAAGCCCAGCCTTCTGCCCAACCAAAAATTCCGAGCTTGGTCTCTAAATTTCAATTTTGATGAGTAGCATTCAGCCGTGGTCTCCGATTACAAAAATTCCAACTTTAGCCGAAACCCTAAATTCTGGAAGCCATGGATGAAGTTGCTCAAAAATAATTATGTTATGACAGAAATATCTACCTGATTGTTTCTGGTGTAACTCCAAACTTTTCAATCCACATGATCTAAAACAATTTCTTGAGATAGCCCGACCTGTCATCTTTCCATCCCGATAGGTCTGACCTCAATTGGATTCTTTGAGAGAGATTTATGCCAAGTGTTGCAACGTGACCTGTTTATGGGATAAAACAAGAGAGAGAATTTGTACGGAATTTCACATGTCACTGGTTCAACTTCGGCCTCTAAAAACGTTTCTTGAGATAGTACAGTTTGTGTACTACCTGACACTTTTTACGAAATTTCATTTGGAGCTTCCTAGCCCCAATTATGATCTTTTTTCCAAGGTCACCTATTTATGACTCAGATCTGGAAGAGGCAGAAACCCTATATTGTACAGATCATAAATCACAAAGTACAATGAATTAGAGGTTGTCCTTTGGACGCAAGGTACATGGGGATCTGATATTCATCCTGTAAACGTTTCATATCTTAAAACTTCACCAAAATGGATTTATAGCGAAAGTTCTACGATGATGGGTTTTTGCTATATCAAGCCCTAGCATCGTAAGTGCAACAAGTGTCATACATGCCATATCATGCCTTCTTTCAGGCTAGCTCTGATACCATGTTAAATTTTCAGAATTTACTTCAATCTAATCTGAGAGAACAACATGTACAACAAATCTACAACATATCAATCATGGACACAATAATGCAAGCACACAAGAGATACAGAGTTTACTTGGGGAAAACCATAAAGGTGAAAAACCCCAATAACTTCCTCAGAGATAGATAGAGCAATGATACAACCAGAATACAAGAGATAGTATTCTCCTAGTAGCAGAGCCTCCTCCTCCACTAGTGCGCCACTCTCCAAAGTGTGAGTGAGAGAATAGAATGTGTAAAATGAGAGAGACACACTCTCTATTTACACACTAACTTGACTTGACCTTTACTCAACTAGGTCGGCCTCAACTTAACCACTTAACATAATGCTGACTGGGCTGACCCCCACTAGGGTGGTCTAATAACCCTTTGACCCACATGGCCGACCCCCAATAGGGTGGTCTAATAACCCTTTGACCCACATGAATTATACAGGGCTGACCCTAACAAGGTGGTCTAATAACCCATCAAGTATAAGTTACGACACTTACAATATAAATGACGACACTTCCGTATAGAGGAATAACAACATCTCTATCAAGGATAATTTTAGGGGCGAAATTTAGCCCATGGGCTATTTTTCCATTTTTTTTCCAAAAAAAGATTCGCCAATTTGCATTTTTTGAAGCCCCATTTTGCCAAATTTTGATGAGGTAAACTTTTTTCACTCTAAAAATCGCCAAAATATTATATAAACTATATAAAATCCTTAGAAATTGAAATAATTTTAGAAAAATATCGCCAAATATTCTATAGTTGACATTTTGAGAATTGGTAAGATTCGCCAAGGTTTATACACTTTTAAATAAGTATGGGTCCTTAAAATTATCCCTGATCTCTATAGGAATGCAACATACATATATGTGAAATACATTCCAAAGTTACATATACATCAACAATTGAGAGTCAGAGGAATTGGCATGTAGCTCTTCCAAATGATTTATGGGTGGATAGAATCACTCCAAAAAAATATTTAGGGGTTTCTCCTTTTACATTATTCTATGGGAAAGAGGCAATACTTCCACCAAACATACTCCTCCCTTCCTTGCAATTAGCTCAAGCATCTCGAGGATCAAGTACTGAAACTCTATAGTCACAAACCAATACTCTGTTAAAACTCAAAGAATCATGACAAAAGGCCAAGGATAGGTTCAACCACCACCAAGGTATTGTCAAAATATGGTTTGATAAGAGGAAGTCTGGTAAGAGAACTTTTGAGGTAGGAGACATGGTTCTGAAATGGGATCACCCGCATAAAAAAAGGGAAAACATACGAAATTTCAACAATTATGGTTTGGCCCCTATCAGATTGTGGAGAAGCTTGGCCCGACGACATATAAATTTAAATATTTACAAGGGGAGGAGGAGAGTCTCCATGTCAATGGCCTAGTTCTTAAACAGTACTTCACCTAGATTTAGGAACACCGTTTGTATATAAATAAATTTTTGTTTTCTCTTAGCCTTTGCGAGTTTGTTTATTTTCTAGATTAGTTAGTTTCAGCCTTGATTTGCTTATTGTTCGGTTTGATTTGTTTGATTTTTATCTTGCTTTGAATAAACCCCAGCTCGACATTTGACATATGGAAATATAGGGATATGAACAATCTCACGGTCATCAGTAGAGGATCATAATCATTTTATAGAAATATAATTCTTTTGTCTAACATTGTCATTTATGATTTTAATTGCTTCCCAGTTCTAGAAAGGGGAACTCGCTTCATGTTCATGTTGATTCATTATAAACCCTGTAAAATAACGAAGACCTAGGAATTCTAAATTACTATCTTGGGGCTCCATTCACTCACACATAAACAAACATCTCAGGTAGTTTTCTATAACTGGCCCATGGAAAGGAGCAAGTCTTGCAAATGTGTGGAAATCAAAATGATCCCATTCTACAAAATAAAAATCCAAAAGGATTATCATGAAGAGTCAAAGTTCTGAAACTTCATCTCCATCAAAGAAATGCTTTTGAAAACAAATATGTCTAGTCAATAAGATTTCCCAGATGGAAAGCCCAGATAGGTTCTTCTTCGTCGGTGAGTATGAAAAACAAAGAAAATTCATCACTCACACAAAAGGACATTATGGATGGAAGAACCTACGTCAAATTTTGAAGACTGAAGAAGGATATTAATGAAAGACCCGGACAACAAAAATCGTCTAAATAAATCATCTAAATAAATGCTTATACCATGGGAATGAAGAAAAAATGAATACATTTGTTTGATTTTTGTTACGATCCTGTGGAGTCATATGTAGTGGCAACCGAAAGATGGAACTAAAAAATGAACTCCATATTATGGCCTCAAGAGAGTGCTCAAGAAATTTTTAGGATATTCCTATACTCCATCCTAGTCCTACTAGCATTTTCATCCTTTGCATTCTCAGTCATGCATGCACTTTTAGGGTTTGCATGCATTATTTAGGGTTTGCATGCATCCCAGTAATCAGTCCCAGCACCTAGCCCTTAGTTAGCTAGCCCCTGTAGCTTCCTTCCACTCAGTTTCAGCCCTCCGAGAGCTTAGTGCACCCTCCTTTCACCTACTGCATGAGAAAGGTGCCCTTCCTTACCTACCATTTAGTTATCTTCAGTTCCTTCCTTGATTTAAGGCTAGACTGACTCTCAACTGACTGTATCACTCCGATGCACCTTCAGTGAGACTTGACTTCCCATTCTGACTCCAGTTAGCTCCTCATGCACCCTCAACTGATCTTCCTTCATTCAGTTAGTTCTAGTTACACTCAGTTACACCTACCACACTCAGTTAGACTCAATTTGATTGATGGTTGACAGTTACTTGTGCATTGATGACTCCACTGATGATGAGATAGACTACTAGTTGTGCTCCGATGACACTCCAATGATATTTTGATCACTCCATGAAGGCTAATTCAAATTGCCACCTTGGCATTCAAATCCTCATGCATTGTACTACTTATTTGTCCATATTGTGATTAATTAATTAGTGTGTGTGAAGTATTTTTGCTTCTATCCGAGTTCTACTGTATTATTATTATGTTTCTTATTATACTGCATTGACCACTCTTCTTCTGTTTTCTTGCTTAATCAATTACTTTCTTGTGAGGTATACATCATCTCTTAGATCTGCTGTGAGGATTTTCACATAAATCTGGTCCAGGTTACCCTATTTCCTGAAATAAATGACCAATATAATGCAAGAAATACTATCTCCCTAAATAGATCTTTGGCCCTTCAAAATAAAAATAAAAAAAACCGATGGAGGCATTGTTTTACATTAAGGATCAATAACATAAAAGCACTTCTGATTTTCAAAAGGAATTGTTTAGAGATATGTGTTCGCTAGCTAGTTTCCAATTGTTGTTGCTGCAACCATATCCCCCCCCAAAAATTAAAATTGTAGAGCCCCTCCTATTTTTTGGTTTACTTAGAGTTTGGCTCATCCTAGAGGGTTTACTTTTGTCACTTAGAATTTTTTCCTGAAAACAAGTGAAAGGGGAAAGTTTTTGAACCAAGTGCAACTCAACTTTTTCCTACCAAAACTGTCAGATTAACTTGCCTAGTTGCACCGAAACGGTCGGAGTCGTGACCGATTTTCTTAGCAAGAAAACTATTTTGGAGTAACTCGTTGAGTTTCGCCAAAACGACTGCCGGACACATAGAATTTTTCAGAGTTTCGAGATTCAGAGCAAGTTGTTGAGTTGTGCCAACGCGTTTCAACGTGAAATCAACAATCATGCCGAAACATTTTGGAGTGAAACACGAAAGGCGTCGACAAGGCCTCAGCGAAAGAACGCGTCGGCACAAGATTGAGAATACCTTTGACGCATTTCGTTGCGCTTAAAGAAGTAACGCTGAAGCGTATTGCTGGAAATAAAGAAAATCCACCAACAAAGGGTTGGGGTAAAGTGTAAGTAGTTGGGATCGGAGAACATGAACCAGTCGCTCCGAAACGTTCGACAAAGAAGGTAAAGAGCATTGATCTGTTTTGTCATGAAAAGGATAAAAGGCGTCAAAAAGCAAGTCGACGGAGAATGGTGAGTATCGTCGATGCTTGTCGCAGCGAAAATGTGATTCATGCTAAAACACACTAGCAGCAAAGATTTTATGTTACAATTTTTTCGTGCTGAAACGGCTCGTCGAATTAATGGTCCCCACTGACATTTCCCCATACACATTAATTGCTAGGGTTTTTCGAAGTGTTATATAAAGGGTAAAAAAATCAGTTTTAAAAAAAGATTTCGCATACGTCGTTTGATTTTTTTCCTTATACGAATCCACTTCCACCAATTGCCGGACGACCAATCATCGTTGAAGTTTTTTTTTGTGACGAGTCTGCGACTAACAGGTAGGCATTCTCTGCACCTATTTTCCCCATTTCTGAAACAGAGTTTTTCTTTGGCAATTCGCTCATATGTAAAACATGCTTGGAAATGTTTTGTTCACGGTTTTGTTGTTATTTATATATATTTGAGAAGAGTAAAACCCTCAAGCCAACAGTTTTGTTCTTGACAAATGGGGCACGGAGTGGTTAGTAGTTTGTCTAGTTCCCTAACATTTTCCAAACCGAGCAAATGCCTCATGCCAGGTTTACTATCTGGTCCCTTTTTGTTGTTCACCTCCCCTGTATGCGATGCCCTATCCATGATGCAAAGAAGGGGGTGGGATAGTTCCGCTAGGTGGACAGTTTTAAATGAGAAAAACACCCTAGGACATTGAGAACGACAATAGGAATACTCCATTTGGTTAAACACATAGCCATGAGCCCTACCCGGAATTAGTCACTAAATCCACGTGTTTACTCAGTGAGCATATCTATTCGGCTAGGTTTGCCGGATATCTTTTGGTTTGACGACCCTCATTGCGATTCTCGAACTGACCTAATCGTGTGGGGTTAAAATATATTGAATGAACATGTTTCGATGATATTCACCAACCAAAGGGTTATATTTTATAACTTGTCGCATCCTGTAAACTTTCCAATCTTTGAAGAGCTAGAACCCGAGATTGTTTTTACTTTTCAACTCTAAACAGAATGGGCTACAGTGAAACATTGTTATAATTTTTTTCAAAATGGTCGTGGGAGTGAAGCTATGTTTAAAGATGTCTTTTAGTCAGTGGTGGAACTCTTCTAGATTGATTTCACATAAATTTTCAGTACATATTGGCTATCACACATCTGTGTACTTTATTGAGACATAGCTAACATAACTAAGAAGACATTCAACATCATGGAAGTAATAATTTCTTGACCTTTCTTTTTCATGAACAATATTGATAAGGGATGTTGTGTATGTTTCTTAATTCTACTTATTTGACATTTAGACTTGCTTGCACTATTATTTAATGTTTCATTAGGATTTGGAAATGCAAAGAAGGAGTGGAAAGAGAAAGCTCAAGACAACTGAATCAGATTCTGACGTAGAAGTGGTTACTGATGCCCCAACAGAAACCATGTTCGGGGACACCAAAGCTGCAACATGAATCACCCCAAAATTCAAATGGGGTGAACTGTACCATCTTATCAGGAATCAGAATGTACCTAAGGCATCCATCGAGGAGATGATGGTATACCAAAACATCAAGAAATCGAGCCTTCACCAAGAAGCCACATGCCCAGAGCTATTTCCTTGCTTTGAAGTCATGAGATGGATCTTGCCTCACGTAGATGTTGGCACCAGGGTTTGCATCTTTCTAACCTGGCTAGATAACTGCGGCATATAAATTACCACCACCCAAGGTCATGATGACCGAATACTAGATCGGGGTGGTAGAATCATAGATCACTTCGAGTATGCCAAGAATATGATCATCCCCGAGAAGCAACTAAGGTTGAAAGCAAGTGGGGAATATTACAATCAAAGCTTAAGAATCCCGTTATGAATCATAAATTTAATGCTGAGCATAATCTTTGGTAGAGCCAATGGAAACATCTACAAGCTTAATTGGGTGCCCTTGATATATCATATAGCCTTCCACGACACTGTCTTTAATTGGGAAGATATAATTTCAGACAGCTTGGCGTCAACCATAGCTGCAGCTCAGGGAGGAATGACCCAAAAGAAAGAGGAATTATTCATGTCCTCGTATTTCATAGATCGTATACTAATCAAGAACCCATTACCTAAATTGGGATGTATCTGGAACTGGGATGAGTCTCCCCTCCATGTGGCCTATCAGATCACTTGGGCCCACAAATATGCGAGCTAATACAAGCTCATTTGTGAAGAATTAATCATGCCCTTGTATCGGTTAGTCTTCAATGAAGAACCTAATTGCCTATCCGACAATGCTATGGTAGTTATTAATGAGTATGGAGATTATTATTTCTCTCATGAAGGCACATATGTCAGAATATATGGGTATTCCAGAGCTCCATCCCTAATTCCTCAGTATGTAACTGACTTCGTAATACACAAGGAAGCTGTGAGGCAAGTTTTCATTAATGGGATTGGCAATTTTCTGCATGAACATAAGAAGGCCTCCTTCCCACCATAACCATTTTGTATTGGGGCCTACAAATTTACCAAGGTTAAAGGTGTCGAAGCTTTCATAAAGGATTTGGAAGCATTCCATTTTGGGGAGAAGAGTTTCCTAAGAAATGAAAACCACAAGAAGGTCATCGATCATTGTGCGTCATGCAGAATACATTATGAATATACGGATCACTTTGCGAAGGATGAGGAGGTGTACTGAATATCAAGTAACATGAAAGAGCCAAACAAACATTTTGTTCGGAAAAGTAGCGCTGGTCCCATTCATGCTACCACTAATGCAAAGGAGGTAGAATTGCATAAGCAAAGAGAGGAAGTTGAACTATTGCAGAAAGAAAAAACATAACAGAAAAAGAAGGAAGAAACGGAGAGAAAACAAAAGGAAGAAGAAGAGAGGTTACAAAAGGAAGAATCATACAAACAACAAAGAGAAGAGGAAGTTAAAATACAAGAAGAAGAAGCAAGAAGAGAAAGAGAAGAAAGGAAAGCAGCTGAGAAACAAAAGAGGAAAGAAAAAGAGGATAAGTTGAAGAAAGTTGTGGAAACAGAAGAAACACAAGATGAAGGAACAAGCCCACAGGGTATGGATACAGACCCACCAAAAGGGGAAGAAGTCATGATTACTGGGGGACACCTCCTATTCATAGAGCTTGGGCTCACACCATTTACCCCGTCCAAACAACACACAGTGGCCAAATTGGACACAATAGTTTTTTATTCAAGGAGGATAACCATCACAAGAAGGTCATAGAAGAGGTTGAAGATGGGAACCCATCCTGATATAGTCATTGTCCAAGAAAACACTATCATGGAGGACACTCACAAATACCCTAATTTCATAGCATCTGTAAGCACAGCAGTTGCACAAGCGAGTACAAATAATGTCGATAAGTTGTTGAACGACATTGAGTGTAAGAAGGAGAAAATGCTGAAGTTAAAAGATAACTTAGTAAAGGTGCGAGGAGAGGGGATAAATTTAAAAAAGAAACACGATACTATGGAGGCTGAAAAGGATAGAATAATGACTGAATATCAAAATATCGACACTGATAAGGAGGCATTGACTATACAACTAATGATCCTGGAGGGAGAAAGAATCGATTTTGATGCCCGCAAAAAAAAGTTGGGGACAAAAGAGTCAACAACAAATCAACAGGTTGAAGACTTGAAAGTTCAGATAGATGAGATGATTAAAGAAAAGGAGTCTCTGTTAGAATAGGTTGAGCTGGAAAATAATCAGAAACAAGACCTAACTCCTTTCCATGAACAAGAATGTAAAATTCAGGAGAGGATATATCGCTCACAAGAATTGTTGACTGAAGAAATATACAAAATGAAACAATTGATAGCAAGGATGAACTTGATTGCTACAGAATCACTGAGGATCAAACAAATATTGTTGAACACTGCAAATAAGATTAATAGGCAGATAACGTGGAGAGAAGGAAAAAGAGAGTTCCCTGATCACTTGGCCCATAAGATGATTGCAGACTTTAATTTAGATATGGCTCTTCTTGAGTTTTGCAGAAAAGATGGGAGGAGAATAAATGTTGAAGTCCCTAAATCTATTGAGAAATGTGTAGGATTATACAAGAGGATTCATCAGATCCATGAAAAATGTTAGCTTGTTATGCCCCCAAATATGGATGAGCTGCCTACCAAGGATCAACATTTAATGGAGTTGCAAAATGTGTTGAGGGAAGACCTGGTCTATATTAGAAAATTGGACGTGCTTAAAGAAGAATATTTCCATCAATATATTGGAAAAGCATCCATAAATGATTATTTCCTGGAGAACAGCTACAAGGCAGCAACAGAAGGAGTGAAAAGTGTGGAAACAAAGCTATCATATCATGAAATAACTTTGAAATTTTTAGAACATGCACATTGTAATATTATTTTTCAAGAGACTGACGTGTGGGACAATTATCTCTCTAGTATAGAGAGGCAAGCTGGAAATTAATATTTTAATTGTAATTAATTGTATTTCTTTTGTGCAAACACTAGAGGACGAATTAGGGGGTATCCCAACAATGGAGGAGTTGAAACGAACAGTCATGTGATGACAAAAATTTTGTAATATAAATATAGGAGGTGTATACTGGCTAAAGGAATTTTTGTTGGCGAATTAGATGCTGGAGACATTTTGTAATGAGAAAAGACTTGTTCGCTGGGGAAAATCTTGCACTGGTGTTTTCCTGGAACGTGTGATTGATGGAATAAAATTATTTTTTTTCTGCTTATATCATACTGTGAGATATTTCTAATTATATTGAACTATTTAAATGATGGTGAATGGTTTATTTATTTCATGCAAATTTTTATGTGTAACAGAGTAATAGATTGTGAAAATTAATATCAGAGCTATCTTTGATAATTTTTGCTGTAAATGTGAATATTTATCTTAATGGATATTTGTTAGTTTTATTTGAACATTTCAGCTTATTACTCTTACTTTAATTTTTCCCCATGTATGGATAGGTTAGATTAATTTAGAATAGGATTAGATAATTGATGAGGTAGGAGCGGTAAGATGGGAGGTAAGAACCTGCGCGTGGATAGTGTGGTTTCTACCTATCAATTATATTCATTTAGTTAGAAATCACTTGCATTTTCATACCTTTTAAAACTAAAACTGCATAAATGGTGGGTTGGCCCGCAACCGGTAAAACAAAACAAAACAAACACACTTACGGTAGTCGGACCGTTAACCAGACGGATTCCCCACACCAAACGGTGAGTGATCTAATTGGGATTATTTATCGGGGAGAACCCCTACTGTCGATGCTGGTATTTTCTGGGCATCAAGACATTATTAATTAAATTTTGGAAAGTGATAATGTTCACATGACTAGGAGAGCGCATAAGGATAAGGTGGACCTCACCTACTCCTTTGAAAAATATGGAAACAACAAGAAGGAAGCTAAAACCAAGGGGGCGGTAGAAAAGAAGGAAACTATCAAAAGTAGGCAAAAGCAAGAAAGGACCTAAATAAGGACAGTGTAGAAAATCATCCAGTTTAAGAATCAGGAAACATCCACAAAGCTAAGGAAGGTGCAGTTGCTAAAAGTAGAGGAGATCACAAAGCAAGGAATTTGCACAAGCAAGAAGATGTTGATAATTCTTCTAAGGAAGGTACCCTCATCCTCACATGTGCTAATTTGTTTATAATGAATCTATAACAACCTATAAAATAATTCCAATGCGCTCCTCTCACATCTTTTGGTCATTTGTTTATTGTCTTGAGAGATTTTGCTTCTCGGCGTTGCGTGATGTGCCTCATCCAAGCTTGGGCGATGTGCCCTAAGGTTAACATTGATCCAGTATTATGTTCTATTGTAGCCATGGAATTCTGATGTGTAGGTCCTGAAGTCCATCCGAGCTTATTTGAGAGTGAGAAGAATGAATACCAAGCATCCAATTTGAAATCTCTATCCATTCCCTTCATTCAGTGGGAACAATGTTGAAGGGACGAAATAGAGGTTCTAGTTTAAGAATTTATGATAATTTATGGGTGTTGAGACCTATTTCATTGTCTCCATAGTTTTTCTTCCAGTAAGAAACTCATTTTTTCTTGTTTAAAAAGGTGTCTAGATGACCAAGATACAACCATTCTCACCAAAGCCAATGTTTCAGTGTTGAGGAGCGCACGTGTGACGTTTCAATTGTTGAATTCACCCCCTAGGAGAAGTAAATGATATATGGTGCACCTTCCATGATCATACATATTCCCTTTATTCATCATATTGCAGATCTGGTAAATAAATATTATCTTCTTCACTCCTTACAGTCTTCTACACTCCATATTGTAACAAATTCATGTATTTGAGACTCCCCGATAAGTCTGAGAGTAAATTTTATTAAATAGATGCTCAGAACTTTTAATTTCGGTTTTCTGTTGTTCATATGTTCATTTATGATTCATATTATAGTTCCAAAGAGGAATTCAAAATCCTTAGAGGATGTTTGATTTACATTTTTTCAAGACTAGCTCTTTGAGCACAATTTCTTGACTAGTTTTACAATTTTTTATATTTAAAGTTACTTGTGGATCAATTTTCTGTTATGATGGTTTTATGACATTATTAATACCCTAATAAAGACCCTTAATCCACTTCCCTAATAATTTGCATGCCTCTCATCCTGTTTGGGAGAGCCTGGAAGTCGGCTAGTTGAGTTGTCCACCCTAGCGCCCTTTTCCTTTTTACTCCCAAATTCTGACATATCTTCCCTAAATATTAGAAACACTTGTCTATAATCAATATTGGGGGTTGATTTATGTATATCCATCCACTAGTTACTGTCAAGAGTAATTGGATGGTCTAGTATGCATATGTTGGTGTGCCCATGAAACCTCAGAGTAAACTTCTGTGGAGTGGTTGTTGAAACGTAAATGGCCCCAGTACATTGTGCATAGTGTAGCTAGTGTTTTCACACTAGCTAGTGTAAAAGGGAACCTTCTAAGGATTATGGAACCCTTAGTAGAAGCTCGTGAATGGATAGTGTTTGAGTGCAAATAAAAGTAAAAAAAAAACAAAACTAATCTAAATAATTACTGCAATAACATAACAAAGAAACAGGAACCTATGAATCAAATATTGATTTTGTATTACTCTATAAAAAATGGTTTATAATTGATATTTGCCTCAAAATTTTAGTAAGTGGGGGCCCTCGCAACTGTAAGAAGAGTAGTGCTTCGGGTCTCCAAGGTTCCTTTCTCTTCTCCCAATGCTCAAATGGTGGCCAAAACTCAACTAAATGTGAACAAAAGCTCAAAGAGGTAGGCTAGAGTTCAATAGGAATTTCAACAGAGTTTTGGTAGGGAAGAGTGAATGATGGATTTTGAAATGGGGGGCCTCCATCACCTTTTAATATCAATTTTGGGTGGTGGATTATTGACCTATGGTATTGGGAAACCACTAGTATTGGTTTGTGGTATTTTGAATTTTCCCTCTTTTCTGAATAATTTCCCCTTTTTCTTTTTCTTTTTTGCGGATTTGGACCCTTTTGTGGGATTTTAACATTTTTTGAAGAAATTTAATTATTTCAAAGGGAAATAGTTGACTGTTTTCCCATTTGGTTACCATTTTAGGGATTTTTGAGTTTTTGGAGGCCAAAAATGTAGGAAAAAGGGATAAATGGGTTATGTGACTAGGGGGATGAGCTAGGTGAACAATTTTTGGGTGTTAACAGATTGCCCTCTGATGTGTGAGGGAAGGAGCTCATCGTATGGCTGATAGACATCATAGTTTTTGACTTTTTCCATGGATGTGAGCATTGTGATGGTGGAGAGCATAAATTGATTGGAGACCAGAACACGTGCTTCATACAAACTACAAGGGAGAAAACTGGAAATACATCACCTCAATAATGGAGGAGGAACATATATATAAAATATATGGATGAGGAAGGCATACCCATGCTCGTATCAAGATATACAAATAATGGTGAGGCCCAAAGGGGACCTGAACAATACATAGAGAACTGATGTGTACATCATGATGGTCCAGAGGGGACACAAAAATGGGACATACTGATGGTCCAACCATGAAGGATCTAAAGAGCTAGAACTAGGAACAATGGAATCCACCCTGAATGAGGTACCATAACAAATGATGCTCTATTGGATCTGAAGGGGTCCAACAACTAGATGGACTTAATGAATGAGATTCAGAATCTCAAATGTACCATGGACTGCATATGAACTAGATACTCTAGGAAGAATATAAATGGAGGGCTTCCAAACCCTGTCTCCAATGCATCTCGGATATCTGTGGGAGGCATACAACTAGGGGGTTCCAAATAGACTCACCAATGTGCTAGAGACATGGGACATCCGGGGTCTTCGACCAATAATTGAATGGACCAGTACTATGTACGGATCTCAATGGTGTGATGACGGATATGGAGTCAAGCACGTGAGAAACAACCATTCTAAGAGGCACTAAGGACTCCTCTCATGTGGTCCATAGGAACTCACCACTAATGGATATGAGTCCAAGGTACAAGGACCTCTGGGACTATCCTCTGGAATAGATGTGTTAGCATCGACAGAGGGAGACTCGTGACTACCACGGAAATAATGTTTCCTTTATATGAGCACAAGTGTACAACCAAGATGTGATGGAACGGGATGTGATACTGACATATGGTGGGGGGATATAGGGATCACAGAGTGATGGGATTCAAACTTCCTTTTTTCAGAGTATGATGGAAAAGATGACCTGGAAACATATGAAACTGAACTCGGGGAAGGGGATCATAGCTTAATGGATCAAGGATTGTGGCTGCAATGGGGGAGACTTTGGGGGGGAAATGATCATTGAGATTAGGAGAATCCAAGGGTGACAGATCGCAGAATACTCTAAAAAAAGGCAACTAGATGAGGGGAGCTTCCATAATGTTGGGAGTGGATGTGATCGGTCGTGACACCAAGAGGCACAATGTGGGATTTATTCATAGTTTAAAGAGCTCAGAGAAGGGATAGAAGTGTGCTCGAGATGATACCATCATGTTGATTTGTACAAGCCCGGGGATGTAGATGCTCGTGGGTTCTTTAAATTTTAAGGAGTCTAAAAGCAATAAGAAGACTCTAAGATGGTGAGAAGATACTGTCGTGTGTATTTTTATGAGCCCAAGACGGTAAATGCTCGAGGTTGCTTTTAATTTTAGAGAGTTTGAAGCAATAAGAAGAATCCGAGGGGGTTCTTTTTCATGCGTTAGTACCCAAAGCCTGAAAAATCATAAAAGTATGCAATGGAGAACTCTTCTAGCCAATGTGACTAGAGTATTCATTTTTCTTAATTAGTCTACCAGGTCTGGAAAAGGGTTAAACTTATACCAGATAGACACCCTTTTAGATACTTTAACAAGCATGAAAGGAATCAATATTACTCGACGATCTTTTCATTCTTTAAGGAGTCAAAAAATATCTTAACAGAAAATCCCTTAGTGCCTTTTTTGTAAAGGAACTGCTCGTCCTGAAAAAGGAATAAAAGCATACCGAATAGATATGAAAGTCAAGCAAGGAGGAAGTGTTTAAACGAAGGTCATGTATAAGTTGACCAAGAAAAGGTGAGGGGGAAAATTGATGGGGCCTCCTTGAGGGTAGATGAATGGCAGAAAAATAACGCAATAACTATAGTATGGATGGATCATAGGGATCGTGAATAAGAGTGCGAGGGAAAAAAGGGAAAAAGATGCTAGGAGCCGTCAGCATACCTGATGGAACACAAATCAAGGCAGAGGGTGGGGTTATAAAACACCCAAAAAAGGAGTGAGTGAGTGTGATAAATGATCTCAAGCATCATCAAGGGAACATAATTCTAAATCCGATGGTGCAAACGGCAAATAAAACGGAGGTCGTATGACTCCGAAGCAGTCATAAACAAAAAGGGGTCAAAATGGGCTATAAATAGAAAGGGAGCCCACCTCCACATGTCATTTTCATTGTTCCAATTGGAGCATACCTTTCTCTAAGAAATGCGTGCTCCAGATACAGCTATGGGCCCAACAGACATGCTCAAGGAGAATGCATTTCGATGGGAAAAACACCATATCATGGGTCATCTGACGAAATGGTGAGCACGTGTTCGTCAGGCATGCTGGTGATGATTGAAGGCGATGCCAAAGAAGAGGGGATTTTGGTCATGTGATGTGCCAATGAAATCGATTTGGTACTCTTAGGTGTAACAAAGTTCAGGTCATACTATGGAAGGATAACGATCCATTTAGCTACGCGGCATTGATGAAGGAAGTGACTCAAGAGATAGACCATGGGGTTAGAGTCTTCCACAACTGTAGTGTGGCTCATAAGAATGTAGTGGCGTAACTTCTGAACAGAGAAGACAACGGCTAGGGACAACTTCTCCTCATGGGAGTAGTGTAGTGGTGAACTAGGCAACGATTTTCTCACATAATATATGACATGCTCTTGATGCGCACTATCTTCCTGGACTAACACGCCGAAAATGGCATATTCGGATGCCGAAACATAGAGGATAAAATCCTTCGAGAAATCAGGAGGTGAAATCAACGGAGCGGAAGTCAAGGATTTTTTTAATGCTTCAAAATCCACTTGTGCTTGTTCATCCCAAATGAAGCGATCCTTGGTTTGAAGCAAGCAAAGGAAACCATGAAATTTCATAGCATATTCAGGAATGAAGCAACGGAGAAAATTGGCCTTGACTTGAAGGCTTTGTAATTGGCGTAATGTATGTGGGGCTGGGAGGTCAATAATGGCTTAAACTTTCAAAGGGTCGACAATGATCCCTTTTTGGGAAACAATAAAACCCAATAACCAACCAATAGGAATGCAAAAAACACACTTGAGGGGGTTCAAGTGAATGTTATATTTGCGACAAAGCAAAAAGACTTGCCGGAGATCGTCCAGGTGGTCGGATCATTTCTTGGATCAAGCGGTGAGGTCGTCCAACTACACAATGTTGATGTATTTGTAACTTCGGAAGATATTCACTTGTATATTGTATGTATTACAATTGTACGTTATTGTATCCCCAACAGAGATGTATTATTCCTTCGATTGGAAGTGTAGTCATTTGTACTTGCAATTGTCACAAGTTATGTTGTAAGTGTCGTAACTTATATTTGATGGGTTATTAGACCAAGTGTCGTCCCAGTGTCAAGTGGTAGTGGGTTATTGGACTCTCCTAAGGGAGGTGGGCCCAGAGTCAGTTGTGATGGGGTGTTTAAGTCCCCTAGTGGGGTCGTCATAGTCAGCATTATATTAAGTGGTTAAGTAGGGTTCGACCTAGTTAGAGTTAAAATTCAAGTGAAGTAAAGTATAAATAGAGAGTGTGACTCTCTCATTTATTCATTCACACACTCACTCACTTCGAATTAGTGAGAGAGAGGAGGAGTGCACACAAGTGGAGGAGGAGCAGCTGCTAGGAGAATATCTCTTGTTGTGAGGTTTGATCTTTGTGATCTTTGTATTTATGCTCATTCTATCTCTGAGGAAGTTGCTGGGTTTTTCACCTTCTTGGTTTTCCCCGGTGAAATGCTTTGCGTCTCTTGTATCTTGTGTTTGATATGATGTACATGTTGTTCTCTCAGTTAAGATCCTAGATTAGATTGAATTAAATGTTGAAAAACTAACATGGTATCAGAGCTAGCCTGAAGGAAGGCATGGTATGGCATTTATGACACTTATTGCACTTGCGACAAATTGGAAGCTAGGGCTTGGTATAGTAAAAACCAATCATCGTGTAACTTTCACTATAAATCAGTTTTGGAAAAGTTTCAGGATTTGAAACTTTTACAGATCGAAGATGAAATGTCCATGTACCTTTTGTCTAAAGGACAGCCTTCGATTCATTGTACTTTGTGAGATATGATCCATACAAGTTAGGGTTTCTGCCTCTTCCAAAAGGAAATCCTAAACAGGTGACCTAGGAAAAAAGGTCATATCAAAGGATAGGAAGCTCCAAATGGAATTTCGTAAAAATTGACAGTTAGGGAACGGACTGTAGTTTCACAGGTCCTAGTTTCAAAGGCCGAAGTTGAAACAATGACACGTGGCACACCGTACAAGTTCGCTATATTGTTTCATCCCATAAGCAAGTCATTTTGTGACACTTGGAATATATCTCTCTAAGAGAATCCATTTGAGCTCATATCTATGGGGTGGGAAATATGAAAGGTCAAACTACCACGGGATGAAGTTTAAGACCCTGAGGATCCGAAATTTCAAAGATACATCAGAAACAATATGCCATATATTTCTGTCCAGATATAATTATATTCTGAGCACTTTCATGTTTGGTTTGTCACTGCTGTAGGAAATTAGGGTTTCGGAGAAAGTTGGAATTTCTTGAATCTGAGACCACAGCTGGATGCTCCTCAGAAAAATCAAAATTTAGAGACCAAGATTGAAGTTTTTGGTTGGGTAGAACCTCGGGCTCTATCAAACCCTAGTTTGGGATTTTGACCAGAAAACCAGAATTTGACGGAAGCTACAGATCTAAAACTTGCAAAGTCAATTTTGAGGGGTCAAAATTTTTATTTTTCAAAATTGAAGTATGCCAGCTTGATCAGCTCAGCAAGGTGCACCTTTTCATCCAATCAGAAGTTTGGAATTCAAAGTTTGGATTTTTAGGGTTTCTCTGTCAAACCCTAGCCAGCTCTAGATCCAGCTTCATCAAATCAAAGTGGATTGGGTTAATCCTAGAAGAGAATGATTTGGACACCTACATAAGTGAAGAGATTTCAGTTCAAGAGGGAGATGAGTCTAAGGCCTTACATAAGAAGAATACAAGCAATCCCGATAGGTATGAATTCAGTTGATACAGGTATGTTTTGAAATCTGTTCATGATTAAGTTTATGATATGTTTGTCCTCATATTATTGAGGATAGTACACTCTTGATTATTTTTAGACTTGTCTTATCACCCTAGTAAAAGTACGAATGCATGTGAATGATAGAAGACATTCATTTATTAACTGTATGACACTTATGATTGTACTAATACACTGTGGTGTTGTATGAGGATGATGTTGTCCACTAACATGAAGGGTACATCAAGAAAGACAAATCAAGTTCTAGGTCAAGAACATATGAACATGGTGACATGAAGACAAAGACTCATCCATAGTCATGGATCACATAGAAGCTCTACTTACGAGGTATGTATAACTTGGTTTTACAATTATTAACTTACGAGATATGCAGGTTGCTAGCACAAGGTCTCTAAGAGAACAAAGAAGACATTGTTTGGGTATGCTAGACAAGCACGATAATCTAGGATGACACTAGTGCAAACTTGAGCATGCATAGTGGTCCAGGATGGATATAAGTTCAAATACAGATAATCCAGGAAGCAAAGATCAAGAGGGAGCTCACTCCAGTAGTTCCTGCAAGGAAGCAAAGATTGAGAGGGATTCCACCCAACAAACAAACAAAGATAAGTATTTTAATTGTCATTTCTTATTACTTAAATGATGTTTTTCATTCATGTACATATTTATGTTCCTAGATTTAGGACGTATATTATGCATTTTAGAAAAGTTGCATTGATGAACAAGATACTACTAATATGCATGTGATGGGTAAGTGGCCTATGGCACTGTACAACATTCCATTTCTACTTATCTAGAATGAAACCTCTTTGCTGACATTTTGGGAGTAGCGCAAACTCTTAACAATGTTCTGGTAGAGATGGAAGGCATCTAGAAAGTTACCGTATGAATACGGGATATGGATGAATGTTGTATTGAAGCATTGTCTAAGATAATTGCATGACTATATGACATATGCCTTTATGTGTAAGACTTTGTTCTAAAAATTATGAGAAGTTTCTAATCATGCAATTGAATTTGACTTGTAGGAAAGATCGTGTATAATCACCTACAAAAGAAGGACTACAACATTTGTTCCAGCAACAAATTTCAAGAAAACTATCTATTTAAGATATTGAAGAATCTAAAGTTCCCAGGATTCGAGATGTAGTAATGGAAGAATGCCATGATCAAGGAATACCAGTCGATCATGAAGAATGATGTTTGGGATGTGGTCCCAAGAACAGAAGGGAAGTCTGTTGTGACTTCCAAGTAGATCTACAAGATCAAGCATGCTACAGATGGAAGCATAGAGAAATACACGGCAAAGTTTGTGGCTCGTGGCTTCTCCCAGAAAGAAGGAATATATTATGAAGAAACTTTGGCACCTGTATCCAGATACACTTCCATCAGAATACTACTTGCTCTGGCTGCAGTGATGAAGTAGAAGATACACCAGATGGATGTCAAGACAACTTTCTTGAATGGTGTAGTCGAAGAGGAAGTGTATGTGGAGCAGCCACTCGATTTTGAGACACATGACGAGGAGTCACATGTGTGCAAATTGAAGAAATCCTTGTATATATTGAAGTAAGCACCCAGGACATGGTACGGCAGGATAGACAACTTCCTGTCCAGTTTGGGCTTTACCAAGAGTAAAGTGGATTCCAACCTTTACTACAAGGTTGGGGAAGGAAATCCAGTGATACTCCTACTGTATATGGATGACCTATTTGTGACAGGTGAGGATAGGTTGATTTCCGATACGAAGAGGAAGCTTGCTTCCGAGTTTGAGATGAAGGACTTGGGTATGATGCATTAGTTTCTAGGTATGGAGGTGTGGCAGAGTGCAGATGGAATCTTCCTTGGACAAGGGAAGTAGGCAGTAGAGATCCTGAAGCAGTTCGGGATGATGGAATCCAAGGCCATGGCCACACCTATGGAATCAAACTTGAAGCTATTGAGTGATGCTTCATGAGAGTTGCTTGATGCCACGATGTATCGTCAGATGATTGGGTCCTTGATGTACCTGACAAACACAAGACCAGATACTTGCTTTACAGTGAACACCTTGAGCTAGTTCCTGACGGATCCTAGACAAGTTCACCTAATTGCTCTAAAGCATATTATGAGGTACCTGAAGGGTACGGTTGATTATGGGCTCAAGTATGATGTGAATCAAAAGTTTAACTTGGAGGGTTATGTTGATTCGGATTGGGCAGGCGGTGATGCAGATAGGAAGAGAACTTCGAGGTGCTGCTTCAGTATGGGATCAAGTGTGATCTCTTGGTTTAGAAGGAAGAAATCCTGTGTAGAACTGAGTACAGCCGAAGCAGAGTATGTCACAGCTTGTTCGGCTAGTTGTGAGGAAGTATGGCTAAGAAAGATACTATCTGATTTATTTGATCCCCAGTTGGATGCTACTTGTATCTATTGTGACAACCAGAGTTGTGTGAATTTGTCAGAGAACTCGGTGTTGCATGACAGGTCGAAGCACATCGAGATCAAATATCACTATGTTAGGGATATGGTGGAGAGAGGAGTAGTGAAGCTCCAGTATGTTGTGACAGATGAGTAGATTACAGATGTGTTGACCAAACCACTAGCTCGAGTGCAGTTCGAGTACTTTAGAGAGAGGCTTGGTGTTCTTCAGATAGAAGATACTTCAAGGAAGAAGTGATGGGACACATTTGTAGGAGCCATTCCAAGCATGGTGGTAGGAGGATCCTTCCCATGGCTGTGGATGTAAGCACAGTGTGATGAGCATTAGGATGATGCTCTAGATGATGTTCTACATGGTGATGATCAGGGTGATCTTGTGTGATGATATGAATCAAGACGATGTTGTGACGATGATTGGGATGATCATGTGATGATGATATGCATTAGGATGATGCTGTGACAATGAGCAGGATGATCATGTGATGATGATATGGATTAGGACGATGCTATGACGATGATCACGCGATGATGATGTGCATCAGGATGATGTACTGTATGATGATGATCAGTATGATCATGATCATCAGGATGATGCTTCATGCAAGGATGATTAGGTTGATCATGAGTATCAGGATGATACTCCATGGTCGTGGGCAGGTCGTGCGATAAGCATATAATCTTTCTATGGGATATTTGCAGATACTCTTGTGAGGTTTTTCCTATGGCATATAATAGCTCCCTGGGAAATCTGGAAAATTCTCTTTCGAGGTTTTGCTTGGGAGGACATATAATCTTGCCCTAGGATATTTGGAGATACTCTTGCGAGGTTTTGCCTATGGCATATAATAGATCCCTGGGAGATCTGGTAAATGCTCTTTCGAGGTTTTGTCCTATGGCATATAATATCTCCTTGGGAGATCCAATAGGTTGAGCAATAAGTTTGTAATCAGTCCTGGGATGCTCTTTCGAGGTTTTTCCAGACCACATGTAATCAGTCCTGGATATCTGATAGGTTGTGCTAGGCACGTAAAAGTCCTGGGATGCTTTTTAGAGTTCTTGTCGGTCATTCTATGCACATAAATGTTCCTATGACACTCTTTTAAGTTTTTGTGGTGGTCACATGTAATAGCTCCCTGGGAGATCCGATAGGTTGAGCAGTAAGCTTGTAATCAGTTATGGGATGCTCTTTCGAGGTTTTGTTGATGCACGTAATAAGTCCTGAGATCCACAGGATGGCCAGATCGTAGAGATGATGAAGACCTAGAGGAGTCTAGGCCTACAACTAGCATGAAAAAGGGATGGCTCTATAGAAATTCCTATGATGAGAAGAATTGAGAGATAGCACCAGTGATCGAGATGACAAGTACAACAGCAGTGACGATGATGCTCCATGATCCAGTGATGATGATCCAGCTCTAGAATTGAAGACTTGTGCCTATATGTATTGATGACCTGTGTCAAGAGAATACCTTCCTAGTTAAGAGGGAGTGTTGATGTATTTGTAACTTCAGAAGATATTCACTTGTATATTTTATGTATTACATTTGTACTTTATTGTATCCCCAACAGAGATGTATTATTCCTCCGATTGGAAGTGTCATCATTTGTACTTGCAAGTGTCACAAGTTATATTGTAAGTGTCGTAACTTATATTTGATGGGTTATTAGACCACCTTGGTGGGGTTGGCCCTGTATGAGTCATGTGGGTTAAAGGGTTATTAGACCACCCTAGTGGGGTCGGCCCAGTGTAAAGTGGTAGTGGGTTATTAGACTCTCCTAAGGGAGGTCGGCCCAGATTTAGTTGTGATGGGGTGTTTAAGTCCCCTAGTGGGGTTGGCCTAGTCAGCATTATGTTAAGTGGTTAAGTTGGGTCCGACATAGTTAGAGTTAAAAGTCAAGTGAAGTAAAGTATAAATAGAGAGTGTGACTCTCTCATTTATTCATTCACACACTCACTCACTTCGCATTAGTGTGAGAGAGGAGGAGTGCGCACAAGTGGAGGAGGAGCAGTTGCTAGGAGAATATCTCTTGTTGTGGGGTTTGATCTTTGTGATCTCTGTATTGATGCTCATTCTATCTTTGAGGAAGTTGCGGGGTTTTTCACCTTCTTGGTTTTCCCCGATGAAATGCTTTGTGTCTCTTGTCTCTTGTGTTTGTTATGCTGTACATGTTGTTCTCTTAGTTAAGATCCTAGATCAGATTGAATTAAATGCTAAAAAACTAACACACAAGGATAATATGGACCAAGTTGTGGAAGCAAAAGGTCATGGCCCACTGAAAAGTGGCACCGACATTTTTAAGACCAAATGGCATAATGCGATAGGAAAAGGTGCCCCATGGAGTAGTGAAGGAAGTATTATACTGATCCTCTTTGTGAATGTGAATCTGATTATAACCAGAGAAAGCGTCCATGAATAATAGAATCTCATGGCACTCACATGAACCGATAATTTGATCGATGAAAGGCTTAGGAAAGTTGTCTTTAGGATAGGAGAAATCAGACCACAAAAATTGGTATAGACGCGAATGGTGCCTTGTTTTTTGTTAACCGGCACTGGATTGAAATCCTGTGTAAGAAATGGGGTAAATGAACCGAGCTTGAAGCAATTTTTCAATTTCAGCCTTTACTGCTGGTAGTTTAGAGAGGTGAATGGGTCATTGCTTTTGGAGGATAGGGAGGATGCCAGCCCAAGTATCAATACGGTGCTAAACAATGGCAGGGTCAATACCAAGCATCTCAGTATATGACCAAGTGAAAAACATCACAAAACTCTCGAAAGAGATTCTTATAGGAAGCTACTTCGTCGGGAGTACACAAGACACCTAACGTAATTTTATCAACTATACCGGGTGTGACAGGAATATCAACCTGTATGGTGGGCGAGATGTTACCCATGTTACC
Organism: Larix kaempferi; assembly: GCA_027924585.1. Taxonomy (NCBI): domain Eukaryota; kingdom Viridiplantae; phylum Streptophyta; class Pinopsida; order Pinales; family Pinaceae; genus Larix; species Larix kaempferi. Next base: position 3,966,011 of record BSBM01000031.1, on the reverse strand, counting down.
TTGTTTGAAATCATCAGGGGATGGGATGGGGTTCTTAAACCAGTCTACTTGGCTATGGATGAAGTCTTTTGACTCGACCAAAATTTGTTCAGTCGTAACAGGAGTGGACTCCTTAGGAATGAAGTAACCCGGACATCCCTGGGAACATTTAACTAGGTGTTCTGAAGTGACTCACCAATGTGCTAGAGTCAGGGGAAATCTGGGGTCTTCGACCAATAACTGAAGGGATATATACCCTGCCCGATTCTCAACGATGCGATCAAGGTGTTGAAGTCGAGCATGTGAGAAACAACCACTCGGAGAGGCACTGATGACTCCTTTCAAAATGGTCCGTAGGCACCCACCACAAATGGTGATGGGTCCAAGGTGCAGGGACCTCTAGGTCTATCCTCTGGAATAGATGGGCTGTCGTCGACAGAGGGAGACCTGCAACTAGCAAGGCAATGATGTTTCCTTGATAGGAGCACGAGGTGGAGAACCGAAGTGTGAGAGTAATGATGGTAGGACTGACATACTGTGGGGGTGGGGGATAATTGGGCAAGTAGAGTGGGTGGACTCAAACTTCCTTTGTTCAGAGTATGACGGCGGGGATGATCGGGTAGCATATGAAACTGACTGTTGGGAAAGGGATCATAGCTGTAATGGTTCAAGGATAGAGACTGGGATGAGTGATACTCAAGTTGGTGGAAGATGGCAAGAGACTGCAGAATACTCTGAACAAAGGCGACCTTATTTGGGGTGCTGCCGAGATGATCGATCATAGTGCCGAGAGGAAGAAGTGTGTTCAAAATGGTATTGTTGTGTGGATTTGTACGAGCCCAGGACAGTTCATGCTCGTGATGGCTTTCAATTTTAAGGAGTCTGAAAGCGATAAGAAGACTTTGAAATAATGGAATGGTACCGTCGTGTGGATTTGTACGAGCCCAGGACGGTGCGTGCTCATGGTTGCTTTCAATTTTAGAGAGTCTAAAAGCAAATAAGATGACTCCAGGGGGATGATTTTTCGTGTGTTAGTCTCCAAGGCCCGAAGAAGCATAAAAAGATGCAATGAAGAACTCTTCTAGCCGGTGTGACTAGAGTATTCCTTTTTTGTAATTAGTCTACCAGGTTCGGAAAAGGGTTAAACTTATACCAGATAGATGCCCTTTCAGGTACTTTAACGAGCATGAAAGGAAGCAAGATTGCTTGGCGATCTTTTCATTATTTTAGGAGTCAGAAAAGAGCTTAACAAAAACTCCCTAAGTGCCTTTTTCGTGAAGGACTTGTCCAGCTTAAAAAAGGGATAAAATTATACCGAACAAAAGGAATGGCCAAGCAAGGAGGAAGTGCTCAATCAAGGAACATCAATGAGAACCAAGAACGAGGGTGGGGGGGAACACTGGTGGACCTCCTTGTGGGATGGTGAATGGTGGAAAAATAACGAAATAATTGCAGTATGAGTGGAGTGAATGGCTCATGTAAAAATGTGTAACAATCCGATGGCGGTCGATGTGGCGTGCAAACCGAGGTAGCAAGGTGTCGGGACACAATGTTGAAATTGTACCTAGTGAGAGCGAGAAATGATCTCAAACATCATCACGAGCTCGGAAAACTGAATCTGGCGATATAAAACTGTCAAAAATGGATAACGGTCGATGTGGCATGCAAACCGAGGCGACGGGGGGTGTTTTGGGAAAAATACCTAAAAAATTTGGGGGTGAGAGCGAGAAATGATCTCAAGCATCATCATAGGCTCAGAAAAATGAATCCAATGATATAAAATATATCAACAATGGGATACGACCGATGTGGCACATAAACCAAGGCGACGAGTGGTGTCTAGAAAAAATGCTCAAAAAATGATGCGGAAAAAATAAGAAAACGAGTCGACCATCATGACGGTCTTGTCATGCTAATTCCAATGGTGGAAATAGTTCGGAGATTGGACTCCGTATGGAGTCAGAATGGCTGAAACAAGAAAAAGTCAACGAGGTATAAATAGTAAGTGGGCCCAACATGACAAGCGTCAGTTGGACTTGTTGACTTTGACTAGAGATCAGAGTAGACCCGAGCTTAGTTAGTGTTTCTGGACAATCCGACCGGCCGATCTTAGATACGGGAGTTTCAGGTATTCCATTAAACTCATACCTGCATTTTTGGTTTGGTTCAAGGGAGTGGTGGGTCCCCAGGGGGGTATTGTACGGTCCACGATGGTGTGGACCACGGGTTTCCAGGGTGGAATCGCGGTCATGGACTGCGAGTTCCGGGAAATAACATGCGATGGGGGACAGCGAGTTCCGGGTCTAAACATGCGGTCGAGGACTGCGAGTTACGTGTCTGAACACGCGGTCCTAAACTGCGAGTTCCGAGGCTAGAGTCAGGATTGTGGATCGCGAGTTTGGCTCATACAGTCGTGGTCCATGACCACAACTGTAGCCCTGACAACCGCGATCTGAGACTGTGGCAAGGGGCCCTAAAGTCACGATCTAGATCAAACTTTAGGGTTATCCCCAAGGGGGGGGAAGGGCTATTTATTTGACGGGGGTCTAATGAGTTTGCATTATGTGATTGACAGGATGCTGATAGTGCTGTGGCGGGAGCGGCAGATCCCGGACGACATTGTGCAGGTCAACCAGAGGGATTAGCATGTACGGTCTACTTTGGGGTTATGCGGGTTGTTGAAGTTCGCACAGGTTCTCATGATACGTTCAACAGGATTACTGTTGAACAGGTTGGTGAGTTTTTTGGAGCCTGACATATAGGATTTCAGGGTGCAAGGGGAGAGGGTGGATCTCACCCTCGCAGATGTGTATTTCTTAACGGGGTTGCCCTGTCTGGGTAGGATGGCTAACACGTAGCCACAAGTGTCCGTAGACATGGACATGGAGGATATGTTGGAGCGTTACTGCATTCTGGAGGCTATAGTGCATAGGAATGCACTCCGGATTGTGGACCTGCGGGAGGCATCAGTACGGGCGATCACGGCGTGTGTGGTTCGGGTGTTGGGGTCCCAGTCACCCGAGCAGGTGTCATGGGGCCAGATGCAACTGGTGGAGCGGGGTGTTGGGTGGCATCTACTATGCCTAAGGCTAGATGTTCCTCACCTATGTTCAGCGGGATCTGAGCAAGGTGAAGGACACTGGAAAGGGATTCTGCTATGGATCCTTTCTCTGTGCCTTCTTCATGGAGCGGGTACCTACACTGCGGCCGTGGGTGCCGATCAACGCAGGAGGACTTAGGGAGCCACGCATGGTGTGGTGGGGAGAGATGATGCACCGATGGGGTGGCGGTGAGGTTGGCAGGTACTTAACTCAGGAGCTCTACCTAGAGTGGTTACAGATGTCATTGATGTTGGATGATTATCCATACAAAGAGATGGACTACACGGGAGATCTGGAGGCACCACGGCCTCCAGGGCAGGCGTGGGGACCAGATGGTATGTATCGACTTGTTTGATTGTTTTTTATGTTAGATTTTGTATATGGTAGGTTTGATATATTGATATGTTGGTACTGACTGATGTATGATCTACAGATGTTGGACCCAGACCACCACCGGGACATATAGACCACAGGGGGCATGTGGCTATACCGGCCCTGCCAGGTCGAGGGGAGGTGCGTCGACGGGATGAGGAGGGGACTCTAGAGTCTTTACGGGTGCTACTAGACCGTTTGCTGGTGGGAGTGACCGATGAAGGGTGGCGGGACCTAGATCAGGAGGTGATTCAGGATTGTCTCAGAGCCCCACAGGATTTTCGATCGATCACGATCCGGGTGGCCATATTGGCGGAGAGGGTTCGGGCACAGGATCTGGCAAGGGATGAGGAGCTGCCAGAGGAGGAGCGGGGTGAGGACTCGGAGGCGGCCGATGCAGGTAGCGATGGAGGATATGATTCTCAGTAGGGAGTACAGGGGAATCCCCCCCCCGATGTGTATGGACACTCGGGGGTTTTTTGTAGTTTACGGCGTGTATTCTATGAGGCTTATCGATGTATATACATTTTTTGTATAGCTGAGTGCTGAGGTACTCAGGACATATTGATGACATTGACGTTTATTTTTTGATATATATATGCACATGGATGCATCTTTTGAGATTATGATGTAGTGTACACACGTGGATGCGCTTGTGGTTTGTTATGTGTTTGTACTGCACGTGCATGCAAGTAGTGTAGGATGATGGGCATGTGGACGCCCCTTGTGTATTTTGTATTTACGTATTGCACATGGATGCAACAGTATGTGTTATGATAGGCACGTGGATGCCCCTGTATAGTAATGTGTTGATGTTATTGCACATGGATGAAAATATTATGTGATGAGAGGCACGTGGATGCCCCTTGTTGTAAATGCAATCTTTTGGGGATTTTTAGATGTTTTTTTATGGGATGATATGATATGATGATACATGATGAATGATTTACATGGTGTGATTGATATGCCAATCTAGGATGTTGTTAGCCATTTGATCTGCGATACTATTCTGAGCTCTTGGGACATGAGTGAATGTTATGGATTCAAACTGTCGGCTGAGTTGTTTTGTGCACAGGAACTTTCTAAAGAGGCAAGGATCACGCACTTGGTAGCAATTGTTGAGCTGGGAGACAAGTAGCTGGGACTCAAGGAACACATGAAGGTGACATATGCCCATTTGAAGGGTAGCAGTCAGGAGATTGGTCATAGCATCATACTCTGCCTGGTTATTGGTAGCAATGCCTATGCATATTCCGTCAAGGTGAATCAACTCTTGCGTAGGGGAATATAAGACCCATGCTACAGAGGCCAGGTTTGGAGACCATCGGCTTGCTCCATCGGCGAAGCCAATGTAGTGAGGTGGAAGATGGTCCATCTGTGATCATGCAAAAATGATGAATGTAAGGTGGTGGTAAAAAAGTGAAAAACAAAAAGAAAGCAAACTGTACAATACGAACCCATGGGGCCGCGAGTCTGATTAAGGATAAAAGCGTTTAAGATACAACCCATTACGGGGGTTGCGCAAAGGGTGGCCTTCGGAGTCTGTTAAAATATATGCCCCATTTCTGAGGTAGGTCTGTACGATGTAAGGGCCTTGCCACATGGATTCAAACTTCCCTTTACCGGTTTTGTCATGGGCTTGGTCATAAGCGAGAACAAGGTCTCCTTCACGGAAAGTTCGAGGGTGGACATGTTTGTCGTAACCAGCTTTGGAGCGGTTCTTGGCAGCTTCAATGGTTTGGAGGGTGGCATGACAGTCTTCGTCAGCTTGTTCTAATGATAATAGACATTGCTCGAGTGGCGAGGTGTTTGGGAGAAGCTTGACGGCGATGTGCAATGCAGGTATTTGACATTCGATGGGGAGGAAAGACTCTACACCGTGAACTAAATGAAACGGGGTAAAACTGGTGGCGGTCTTAGTTGATGTACAGTAAGCCCATAATGCAGGGAAAAGCATGTGATGCCAATTGGAATTATGTCGGTCAACAATACGTTGGAGGATGGTTTTTAAAATTTTATTGATGGCCTCTACTTGGCCGTTCCCTTGGGGGTAGTAAGCAGAGGAATACTGATGTTCAAACTTCAGTATAGTGGACAACTCGCGCCAAATGGAATCTTCAAAATGTGAACCATGGTCTAAGACTAGCTGTTTGGGGGCCCCGAATCGTGTGATAACATGGTTAAAAAACAAATGGGTAGCGGTGTCAGCTTTACAATTGAAGGTGGGCATGGCTTCAGCCCATTTGGTGAAGTAGTCGACGGCGACAATAATGTACTTATGGCCATTTGTGGATGAGGGTTTGCATTCCATGAAGTCGATGGCCCATTTGCAGAAGGGACCAATGGTGACGACTGGGTGTAGCAGAGCGGGTGGTGTCCAAGCCTTAGGGGCAAAAAGTTGGCAATTATGGAAATGTTTGACCGCTGTGATGCAGTCGGTAAAGAGTGTGGGCCAGAAGTATCTGACGTGGATTACCTTTTGGGTGGTGGCCATTCCAAAGAAATTTCCGCCGCAAGCGCCGCTATGAAAGTCATTGAGGACTTGTTCTGTTTCCTCATGTGTAAGACATCGACAGAGAATAGTATCGACCCCTCGCCGGTAAAGGACATCACCCAAGAGGAGATATCGAGAGGCCTGGTGATGGATACGACAGCATCCATCACAATTTATGTCGGGTCTAAACTTCTGTGTGCGAAGGTAAAGGAAAATATCACCATACCATGGGTCATCGGACGAGGTGATGAACAAGTGATTGTCGGGTAACTCATCGGAGATTTTTGGGGACAGAAAAAGGGATGGGAGATCGGTGATGAGCTGGGCAAGTGCAAGGGCTTTAGTGCTCTTAGGGGTTGTGAAAGTTAGGTTGTATTCTTGGAGGATAATTACCCATTTAGCAAGGTGACCTTGCAGAAGTCGTCGGTTCAAGAGATAGACCATGGGGTTGGAGTCGGCGACAACTGTGGTATGATTGAGTAAAATGTAATGTCGCAACTTTTGGACAGAAAAGACGACGGCAAGGGCTAGCCTCTCTTCATATGGGTAACGTAGGGGTGGTCTAGATAAGGTCTGGCTGACGTAATAAATGACATGCTCCCGGAAAGCAGCATCTTCTTGGACAAGGACTTCGGACACGGCATGATCGGATGCCGAGACGTAAAGGATGAAGTCCTGAGAGAAATCCGGAGAGGAGATCAAATGGGCCTGTGTGAGAGATTTATTAAGGGCTTCGAATGCAGCTTGTGCCTGGTCATCCCAAACAAAGGGAATATGGGTACGAAGCAGGCGTAAGAAACCATGAACTATAGTGGCATAATCAGGAACGAAGCGATGGAGGAAATTAGATCTCCCCTGCAGACTCTGGAGCTGCCGGAGCGTGTGAGGTGTGGGCAAGTCTATGATGGCTTGGACTATGAGGGGATCAACAACGATTCCTTTATGGGAAACAATGAAACCCAACAACCAGCCTGCCGGAACGCAAAAGACACACTTGAGTTGGTTCAAGCGAATTTGATATTTGCGACAACGCAGAAAAACTTGTCGGAGGTCATTAAGGTGGTCTGATCGTTTCCGGGAACGAGCTGTAAGATCGTCAAGATAGACTAGCAGGATATGGACCAAGTCGTGAAAACAATAGGTCATGGACCGCTGGAAGGTGGCACTAGCATTTTTAAGGCCAAAAGGCATGACTCGATAGGAAAAGGTGCCCCATGGGGTGGTAAAGGCAGTCTTGTATTGATCTTCCTTACGGATCTGAATCTGGTTGTATCCTGAGAAACCATCCATGAAGGACAAGACCTCATGGCCCGCACATGCATCAATGAGTTGGTCAATGAATGGCGTGGGGAAGTTGTCTTTGGGACATGCTTGATTTAAATCGTGGAAGTCAGTACATACTCTGATGGTGCCTTGTTTCTTGTTGACAGGGATGGGGTTAGAAACCCAAGTGGTGTATGCAATAGGATAAATGAATCCTGCTGTGTGAAGCTTTTCAATCTCTGCTTTAACGGCGGGGAGATTTAATGGATGAATAGGACACTGTTTTTGGCGGACGGGGGGTACATCTGGCCATCTGTCAATGTGGTGCTCTATGATAGAGGGGTCAAGACCAGGCATTTCGGTATAGGACCAAGCAAAGACATCACGGAACTCTTGGAAACATTTCTTGTACTCTCTGATCTCGTGCTTGGTGCAGGAAGCTCCTAACGAAATGATTTCAAGAGCACCAGCTGGGGTAGAGATATCAATGTGTATGACGGGTGAGATGTTGGCCATGTTACCTTCCTCGAAGGCGTCGGGGGCAGGGATGGGATCTTTAAACCAGTCGACTTTGGCGGGGAGGAAATCTTTGGATTCAACCAAAAATTGGTTGGCTATGATGGAGGAGGCCTCTTCTGGGAGGAAATAGGAGCGATGGTGCATATCTTCCCACAGGTAATCAGGTGCAGTAAGAGCTTCGAGGATCTCCTCATCATTGTGGAAACTTTGGGTTGTCAAATCGGTTGATGAGGGAATTCTAGAGGAGATCATATAAATGGTATTAATCTCTCCGATTGGCAGGGATGCTGGTGGGTGGATCTCTTCAATGGTAGGGGGAGCCATCTCATGGTCCAAATTATTCATCTCATAGAGAGCTGCTCTTTAATATGGGAGATCTGGGCAGTGATGTGAGTAATGGCCATAAATACCGCATATGGCACAAGGGTGGTTGGTACGCAGTGATTTATCACGAGGCTTCGGGGTAGGGTCAAGTTGCACAACTGGGATGTTGGGGTCATCGTCAAGCATTTGCATGTGTTCCTGTAATGCAGGTAATTGTGGACATTGATGAGTAGCATGGCCTAACTCATCACACAATGAGCATTTGGGAGGAGCACGAAACACAGGGGTATTCTTAACTGGTTTAGGCGGGGGTAAAGCAGTGTATGGTTGTGGGCCTCTGCCCCCAGTGTGCTTGATAAGAGGGGATGGATTAGTGGATGTTGAAGGGGTAGTGACACTGGGAGGTGGTTGACTAGTAGTGGTGATGGGTTGCACCGGTTGTAGGATGACATTTGGTGTCAAAGGGGTAACAAGAGGCGTGATGTACCATACAGGTAATCCTAAAGTTAAACTAGGGAGGCTAAGGGTAGCCATAACCGGGGAGCTTATTACTCCTGAAGGGGGGAATAGGAAGGGGATTGTATGGATGGGTGTAACACCAACATGACTAGGTACCAATGGTGGTTGGGGTAGTAAGGGCGGTTGATGGTTGGGTGTTGGTGTATTGTGGGAAAGGGTACATAAGTCAGATATGTTGGTCGCAGGTGACGGGGGTGGAATGGTTTGGAATGGTGAAGTCATCGATGTATCTGAGTAGACTCCGGGTCCCACTGAGGAAACCAACGAGGTAGTTTCACCGCAAGCAGGTTTTTCAACCATGGGGAGAACATTTTCAGGTGCAGGGGGGCATTGGGATCGTAATAGGTGAGTTGATCGAACTTGACCACACATCCATCATGGGGGAACATCATGGTACGAAAAATTGAGGAGGCAACTGCCTGCATGGCGTACATGTAACTGCGGCCAAGTAAGAGGTTATAATCAAGTTGGGCATTGATGAACTCTATGTCAATGAGCATAGTTTTACCACCCAACTGGACAGGGACATTAGCTAAGAGACCTTGGGGTTGAGCCGAACGGCCATCGTAGGCTCGCAACGCAGTGGTGGACTACTGGAGAGTAGGGGATCCCAACTTCTGCCAAACGAATGTGGACATAATGCATGTAAAGGCACCTTCATCGATGATGCACTGATGGATGACAAGATTTCGAACGGATACAAAAACTTGGAACGCTAAAGTGGAAGGCAGGTGTGGTTCGGATTGGTCCAAATCGAAGGCTATCATTCGTGAATCATTTGGGTCAATAGCACCAATGGCTAAGAGCAAAGTCTTGCGCTGTGAAGGATAGTTTTTTAAGACCTCTAACGCAGACATGGCTATAGGGGACTGGGCTAAGTCATCTACAATGTTGTAATTAGACGCAGCGCGAGCATTAGGGTTATTGTTGATGCGGAGAAGTGGGAAGCGAGGGGCTTTGGAGGTGCCATCTAATGGAGCCAGAGGTATGCGTAATGGCTGATCAGTGGGATGAGCGTTGGTGTTTTTGTTGGTGGGAGGGGCTTCAGGGGTGGAGCCATATTGGTTCCAACGGGTTTGAAGGTTGACATCAGCGGATGACATCATTAACAAGTGATGGGTACCTGAGTCTATCATGGGTTGATCAGGAGGGGCATAAGTGATTTGTTGTTGTGGAGGTGTGTTTCCTTGAGGGGGAGCCAATGGCTGAGTGTTCACTACGCCTTGAGTGGGTAAAGGGTTTTGTAACACCAAGTGTGGATTCTGAGGTGGTGGGGGGTTGGGTGGCGCCTGAGGAGCCGCGTGCCCTTGGCGGTCGGCATCATCATTCCAGATTTTCCGAGCTCACTCCAAATGTGGGAAAGCGTGTGTGTAGTGGCCATAGACCCCGCAAATAGAACAAGGATGGTTTGTTCGCAAACTAGGATTTTTGGCTTGCTTGGGCAGCCTGTCGTGGTTTTGGTTGGCAGGAGCCGCATTATTATTGTTCGGGGGATTAGGGGGTTGGCCGCCTTAATCCAGAGGGGGTTTATTCCCACGGTTACGGCCTTTGCTGCGGTTTTGCTGGCCTTTTTGGCATTGGCTATTTTGGTTGGGCTACAGATTCTGTTGCGCATATACTTGCCCTTGGGCAGCAGGTGGGTTCTAGGGTTGTGCAGGTGCGGGAGCAGGCTGCGGTGGATAATAAGTGGGTGGAGGCGGTGCAGGTGCTGAACCTTGTAGGGGTTGCTGATATGCATGTGCAACGGGTTGTGGGTTTTCCGTAGGGGCTACTTGGGGCGGATAATAAGCCGAAGGGGCTTGAGAGGGGACAGGAGCTGGCACAGCCTGCAGGTGGTAATATGGCTGAGGTACGATCGGGGGGGGCGTAAGCAGGGGGGGGGGGCATGACCAAAGCACTGAGGTGGACATGAGGGTCCGTGGGAATGGCGATGATGTGCCATGGGAGCATACAAATTAGTTGCTCCAGACTGGGATGTAGCCCGCGAAAGGTCGGGGCCAGGGCTAGGACGTGCTATGGAAAAGGGCTGGTTATGTGAGGCTATACGGCCAATGATGCCATCTGCGGCATGGGATGCTACCAGCGCATCGTGTCAGGAAGAATCACCGTGGGGAGCGTCAGGTATGATGGAATATAGGTAACCAGATTAGGCATAAATAAGGTCAAATTGCTGAGCTTTGAGGATGGCCTCTTCTTCGGACTGGGGTCGTTCGGATGCCACATCCTTGACAATGACAGGAAGGAGAGATTTTAGAAACCAATCTAAGAAGATACAGTCATCTAACTTAATTTTGCAGAGGCTGCGGCGTCGACGCCACTCATGAATGTGGTCAGTGATGTGGGTGGCCGTGTTCTGTCTACAAGACAGTAGGATCTCAACTCTTGTGTCATAGCGGACAAGTAACTGAAAGAACTGTAGGAAGGTCGAGGCGAAGGAGGTAAAGGTGGCATGGGTCGCATGGGGCTGCTCGATGTACCACTTAGCTGCAGAGCCAGTGAGGGTGCACTATAACAGATGGAGGCGGATAGAGTCGTCCACTATGGAGTTGGAGGAACACCATAGGTGGAAGGACATAATATGGTTCTGGGGGTCTTCACCTTCCTTTCCCTCAAACTTAGGGATGTCTGATGGGAGCTTGGTGGGCATGTGAGGCCACGCAAGGTTGTGTCTGATGGGATCGTTAGTCATTTTGGCTAGGTCAGGAAGGTTGAGACTATCCATGAATGGAAAACTAGTAGAAGGATGTGACATACTGGTGGTTGTGACCACGTTACGGCCAATGCCCCCAAGTGGAGGGACTGGGTTAGGGTTGGGGACGTTGTCCCCAGGTGGAGGAATGAAGGTGGTATGGGATGGTCCTGCACCGCTAAGGGTAGTGTGAGTCACTAGTGGAGTTGGGATAGGTATGCTAGCCACTGGAATGGGCACAGTGATCGGAATGGTGGGTGTGGGCCCCATCGAGGGCATACCCAAAATGGGTGTGGTAGTTGGGGTGGTGGTGGTTGCTCCACCAATGGTCCCTATATAGAAAGGGTTCAAATTCATGCCAGCCATGGGGCTGGTTGGTGCAGTGTAAGTGGGGTTCTCGGACTCTGCGTCAGAATCAGAGGTAAAATAAGGGGCGTCACTGCCGGGGGACGGAGCTCTGCGTCTGCGACGAGTGGAGTCGAGTGATGAAGCTCTACATCTATGACAGGTGGTGTCAAGTGAACTGTGTTGCGGGGGTTTTCCCTGGAGGCGTCGAGAATGTCTCGGGGACTCAATGGTGACAGATGGTGTCAAGTATCTAGGGGTTGTGTTGAGTGAAAAACAACTCAAAAACCCTAATGCAACCGAGTGTGCAGAAGGAGAGCACAAAAAATATGGCACTTAGGCCAACAACCAGCTCAAAACACTCATTGTAACAGCTGTGCTACAATAAGTGGAGCGTCAACAAAAATGGTCAGAATACCAACAAGCAGAAGGTTTCCTAAAAAATAAAAATAGTGGACTCGCTAGACCAAAGGGAGGTAAGGGAGCATGCAAACACCTAGCTAAATAGTATTCTGACTCAACCAGACATATCCTCTGCAAGGTGATGAAATCTAAGTCAAACAATATGGACAGTAGAGCCAAGTAGTTAAAGATATCCCCCTACCGAGAGGGACACCGGGTAGTCAATCCTAGAAGAAAGGCAACCAAGATACCCCGTTCATGACACGTCCAGAAAAGGTGAATCTGTAGTTTGGTTCTATTGCCACTATATCCCCATACGGGTGATACACCGAGAAATGTGAAAGTTATCTTTTGGTGACTAAATGGATTGCGGTATTCCACTCAGGCCTCCGGAACCAGTCTAGCTACTTAAACCCTCTTAGGGGAGAGGCCCTCTGATAAACTGGTTGTGATCGTGCCAAAAAATACTAGGGGGTTTTGGTTCCCTAATGGACAACAACTATGTCTCAAGTGTAAGCGACCGAGGGGTGTTATTTGGATGCCTATCCCCCCGACCCTACCTAACTACAATATTCTTATGTGTTCCCCAAGTGGGGTTAGAATGTTGGTTGTGTTAAGCAGTATTTTAGGGCTCACTTGAATTAGGTGACAGAGTGTGTGCGTGTGAGATAATGAACCCAAGTAAAAGTGCCACGGGGGTGGGAAACTTTCTAACTAATAATAACAATGCATAAATTAAACTTTGAAATGCAAAATTTTCTCTTTTCAATTAAAAATGCTGAAATTTAAAAATTCTGTAAATGGAACAGAAATAATACTGCAGAAAAAGGCTGTAGGTAAGTATGGCTGCAGGTAGGACAGATGGTTGTGCAGGTGCAAAAAATATTGCAGCAAAGTTATGGGTTCAAACAAGGAAAAAGTGCAGAAAACAGATCGCGGGTCTGCGTCGAAACTGTGCGGTCAGATCGTGGGAAACAGGTCGACAGTCGCGGGCGGACCACAGGAAAATGGCTGAAAGCTACAGGTGGATCGTGGGAAAATGGATGAAAACTGCAGGCAGATCGCAGGAAAATGGCTGGAAGCCGCAGGCGGATTGTAGGAAAATGGTTGAAAGCCGTAGGCGAATCACAGGAAAAAGGTTGAAAGACGCAGGCGGATCGCAGGAAAATGGCTGAAAGTCGTAGGCGGATCACAGGAAAAAGGCCAAAAGCCATAGGTGGATCGCAAGAAAATGGCTGAAAGCCATAGGCAGATCACAGGAAAATGGCTGAAAGCCGCAGGCGGATCGCAGGAAAATGGCTGGAAGCCGCAGGCAGATCGCAGGAAAGGGCTGGATAGCTGCGGTCGGACTACAGGAAACAGGCTGAGAGCCGCAATCAGATCGCAGGTTACAGACTGAAAACCATCGGTAGTTTTCCAAAAACAGTCTGAGAGTTGTGGTCAGATCGGAGGTAATAGTCTGAAAGCTGCGGTCAGATCGCAACTGTGGGGGCAAAAGATGCGATTTACGGCAGCAAACCCGACTGCCGAAAGGAACAGCCAAAAGGAAAAAAACAGAAAAATATTGCAGAAAACTAAAAAAATTCTAAAAACTATAGCCAGAAATTCAAAGGAACACTAGGGGAGTCACCAAAATTGTAGCTAGGGTTTTCACCCTAGCTTGTGCAAATGGGAACATACTAAGGAGAAGGGACTCCTTAGTAGCAGTTCAGTAAAAACATTAAATACAAGACAGTAAATAAAGAAATAAATTAAACTAACATGAGTATGAGCATTGACATAAATAACAAAACATGAAAATATGGTGAAGATCTCTCTTTTTTGTATTAAAAATTACCTCAGGTGTAGAGGTTGGTGAAGCCCTTGCAGCAATCCAAGAGGGTTGCTTCCAAGCTCCAGTGTTGTTCCTTCTCCTTCTCCAAAGGGTTTTGGATATGGGCCAAAGGGGCACTCAAATGTGAAAATAGCTCAAAAGGGTGAGCTAGGGTTTCAGGAGTGATTTTGGTAGAGTAAGGATAGGGGTGATTGTGGATGTGAAATGGGGAGCCTCCATCACCTATTTATAGGTTTTTAGTGGTGGAGTGTTGACCCATGGTTTTGGGCACCATATGGTTTAGGTCAGCTGTATAGGGTTTTTGCTTCCTTTTTTCCCTCTTTTTCCTCTTTTTTGTATTTTTATTCCCTTTTTAGAGGGTTTTTGCTATTTTTGGAGGAATTTAGCTTATTTTGGGGGGGAAATGGCGTTTTGGCCTTTTGGAGGCTTTTTTAATGGTTTTTTAAGGTTTTAGAGGCAAATATGGTAGGAAATATGGACAAATGAGTCATGCAATGGGGTAGATGAGATAGTGAGCACTTTTTGGGTATTAACACATTTCATCCCAAGGGAAGTCAGGTGCGGTTAGGGATTCAAGAATTTCTGTCACTGCGAAAACACTTTGTGGAAAGCTAGGAAGAGGTAGAGATGGAGGTCGGGGGAATGGATGGTTCACCACTTGTGGAAATCAGATAAATAGTGTTAAATTTCACGGAGGAAGAGGATTCAGGAGGGTGAATCTCCTCGATGATAGTAATTGATGATTCTAAAGAAGGCTGGCACATTTCATGAAGCACCAACAGATACTTTGGTAATTTGGGATAATGATGAGAGTAATGTCCATAGACGCCGCATATGGCGCAGGAGTGGTTGGTGCGCAATGATCTGTTACGCGGGGGGGGGGGGGGTTGGTTGTAAGTTCAACAACCGGTATATTTGGATCATCATCCAATGTCTTCATGTGTGTTTGAAGGTTGGGCAAGTACGGATAGTTATGGGTTGTGTGGCCCAAATCATCTCAGAATGCACACTTGGGAGGTGCGCGTGCTGGAGGAGGGGGGTGCATGGTTTTAGTCGTATTTGGCATAGTATGATTTTGCGTGGATTTTCCCCCAGATTTCTTGGAATATTGAGGGATGGTGTTGGAGGAAGACATTGCCTATACATCGGGGGGTGGATAATTGGTGGTGGTGATCGGTTGAACTGGTTAAAGAATGACTTGTGGAAACGGAGTAGGATTAGGTGCAGGTAAATACCATACAAGAATTCCTAATGTCAATCCAGGGAGTTTCAGTGTGGCCATGATGGGAATACTTATTACCCCTGATGGTGGGAACAAGAAAGGTATTGTGTGGGTTGGTGTGGCTCCCATGTGGCTAGGTACCGATGGCGGTTGAGGTGTCGAGGAAGTGGTGGGTTGTGAGTGAGGGGCCAATTGACTTGATGAAATTGTACACAAGTCAGAGATCTGAATGGCTAGAGGAGGATGGGGTAAGGAATGAAATGTGGAGACCATTGGAGCCTCTGAATAAATTCAAGATCCCATAGGGGAAATTAAAGGGGCAGACACACTAAATACAAGTTTGTCGACCATGGGGAGTACATTCTCGGGTGTAGCGGGCACATTAGGGTCATAGTAAGTGACCTGGTCGATTTTGACAACCCATCCCTCATGGGGGAACATCATAACCCAGAACACAGATGAAGCAACAGCCTTCATGGCATACATGTAGCTTCATCCTAGGAGCATGTTGTAGTCGAGCTGTGCATTGACGACTTCAATGTCAATCAGGATAGTTTTTCCAACTAATTAGACTGGAACATTGGCTAGAAGGCCTTTTGACTGAGATGAGAAGCCATCATAGGCTCATAGGGAAGTCATGGATGGATGTAGGGGAGGGGATCTGAGATTTTTACACACAAATGTAGACATGACGCATGTAGATGCACCCTCGTCTATAATGCATTGATGGATAACGAGGTTCCGGATTGAAACTGATATTTGAAACGCTAGGGATGAAGGCATGCAGGGTTCAGATTGGTTTAAGTCGAATGCCATCATCCATGAGTCAGAAGGGTCGATCACACCTATGGTAGAAAATAGTGTTTTACGTTGTGCTGGGATGTTCTTTAAAAATTATAAGGATGACATAGAAGCAGGGGATTGGGCTAAGTCATCCACGATATTGATGGATGTATTCCTTAAAGACAGCAACAACTACTCTAGAAAAAATTGCTGGGGCATTCTTAAGACCAAAGGGCATTACCGTATACTGAAAGGAGCCCCATTCTGTCGCAAATGTGGTCTTGTGCCTGTCGTCTGGATGGATTCTTATCTGGTGATAGCCTGAAAAGCCATCAGTAAATGAATAGATTTCTTGTCCTCCAACATTGTCTAAGACTTCATCAGTGAATGGTGTCGGAAATGGGTCATGCAGCGATGCATCATTCAGTTTGCGCAAGTCGACACAGATCCTGATGTCTCCTTTTGTTTTCTTTTCTTGTACTACCATGGGACTAACCCACTCACTTTCTTCAACAGGTTCAATGATGCCTGCTGCTAGCATCTTATCTATTTCATCTTTTACTTTTGCTTTATACCGCGGATTCAACCTGTATGGGCGTTGCTTAACCGGCTTAGCGTCCTCCTTAAGCGGTATTCTCATGACTCCGAGGTCACCCACTATTCCCTTCATTTCTGTAAAGTTGGTAGGAAATAGGTCCTGATACTCATGTAATAGGTCTGTGATTTGGCCAATTGTCTCCTCATCCCAATAATCTCCAATAGAGGCAAACTTAGGGTCTGTTTCTGTGCCAATATTGCTCTTTCTAATCTTGATTGGTTCTGTTACAGCTGGAATTTCTAAGTGCGGGCCTTCAACTTCACGTGTACCTTCTGTTTCTGCGATATTGATACTGCGAGGATCTTCATCCTCATCGCTTGAATCTTGTGCGCAGTTGTAACATTCCAGTGCATGTTCCATCTGAATAGCCCACTCGGGTTGTGAAGCCGCTGGTGATGGGCAATCCTCAAATATTTTAGTCTTTATGATCTTCAAGGCCCGAGCAATGCTTGGATGTTCAGATTCAAAACTGAATGTGACCAAAAAGTTTTCAATCATAATAGGCCATGAGATAGTTCCTTTTCTTAGCTCTGCTTCTGTATACCAATTCCGTGGAACTGTATCCAGTGTATGAATAAACAAATGAACCCATTCTTCTGCTGGAATTTCTAGCCAACTCTGTTCACAGTTCATAATGTGTGCTCTGGGATCACTCTCCCCTGTGTATTTCTGCTGTGTACAGTCTTTTTCTTTAGAGAATCTAATGTGCATCAATCTCTTACAATCATACCATGATGCGATATGTTCCTTGTGTGTGTACCACCATCTTGCAGGCGTGGCTCGAACTGCAAGGTCAAAAACCTCCATCCTCTGCTCTTGAGGAACCTCTTGTTCAAACTGCTGCAAAAAATCATTGACGTCTGCTAATCCATCAAAAGTTGGAATATACCTGTTTTCCGTCCCAATCCATCGCAGTGATTTAGTCATGAATGCGCATCTGCGAATAGAGACTTCGTGGAGTCTATTTTGCCAATTCTCTAAGCCAACATCTGAATCTGATGTGCAGGAGCTATCACATCTCCAGCTGATATGTCCATCAGCTGTAGGATCAATGTAATCTGTCTGATTAGAAGTCATTTGGTACAAATTTTCCATGTTATGCACCTCCTCTTCTGCTTTGATTGGCTCAATGTAGCGAGGACCCTGTAAAGGGTCTAATGGTGCGATAACACGGACTTGAGCATCTTCAAATGTCATCTGCCTTTTCTTTAAGTTGATAACAGCCTTGTTATCAAAAGCCCAATCAATACCTAATAGAGCTGGATAGGGTTTGGTGCCACCAATAATTTCTATGATCTCAAAGTCGGCATATGTGTGAACTCCGTCGATGTCCACTGGGACATGCGATAGGTGACCCATCGGTGATATTCTCTGCTGATTAGCTAGTCTAAGATGGATAGGGGATCTGCTTAGTTTTGGACTTCCCATCTGTTCCCATGTCTGCTTAGTCAAGACATTTACTTCTGAACCTAAGTCTAGGATAACCTCATCCATTTCAAATAGTCCGATCTGCGCTGTGAGCCTCATCTCTCTTCCTGTCCTTGTATGGCCCATTATATGGTGAATGGTGCGCTGTGTATTGCTCACAGAAGGGCTCTGTTGACATTGGTCAATAACTTTCTGAAGTTCCTCTACAGCTTTCTCATTTCTTAGAAGTTTCAAACAACTCTGCAAGAAGGACTGTACACTCCCGGTCAATTCCTCTTCGTCGCATCTGCCAGATGTGCTAGCCTGTGGTATCTGCGCAGTACTAACATCCTGCGGTGGTTTCCGTGGTATACCCTGAGATGGTAATAATAGTGATCTGGGCGGTGTCTGTTCAGCAAAGGAAGTCTTAGTTTGTTGAAATGCCTCCTTATTCTTCTGTAGATCAAGTGGGATAGGTTTTCCTGGAGCTTTGCGCACCCACTGCGTTCCTGTCATTTTTTCCACGTCCTGCGATATGTTGCTTGTGGAGAGGCCACTGCGAGTTACAATATTGACCCGTGGTTCGGTTTCGTTCTGCTCAGCAGCGATAAACTGGATAGTCTGATTGGTTGCTGGCTTGGCGTCCTTGATCTTAGCTATCAGTATGGGACATTCCTCTATTGTGTGGTCATAAGATTTACAATACTTGCACGTTGTAGTAGGGTTCTGACAGTCCCTAGCGTAATGTCCTGTGCCTCCACAGTTATAACAGGTGATAGTTCCACGGCCACGGCCAGATTCATAGCCTCCTCCGCGTCCTCGGCCTCTGAAATTTCCTCCACGGCCTCCCTGATTCGGATCAGTTTGTGCACGTACTGCTGGTCCGGATGCTTCTGACTGAACTCTGTAGAGGTCGTGCTTCCTTTCTATCATTAACTCATAAGCTAGACAATTGTTTTCGTCATGTCCCACAGATTTACAGAAGTTGCAATATAGGTTCTTTGGTGTCTGCACATATTTCTGAAGGAGAGGGCATTCCTGAGGACTGTGTCCTCTGGTTCTACAAATCTCGCACCATGGCCCCTGGTTCTGCATCAACGGGTTAGGAGCTCCACTGGCGATATAGTCAGCAAAGACAGGGCAGTTATCCTTACTGTGTCCCTGCGCTTTACACTTAGTACACAAAATTTCATGCGTAACCTCCTTTCCTTTCTTAATTTCATGCAGCTGTAAGGTGAGGTTAGCTAGCTGATTCTGCAGATTAGTGATACCGGTGCTAGTTTCTGCTAGAGGTGAAGCCTCTAGTTTCATTGCCATTTCTAATGCTTCATCTTGTGTATTTAATTTCTGTTGCATTAGCGGAAGTCTGATGTGTGGTAATATTGCTACGATAAACCATTCTTTATGCTGTTGAGGCGCAAGCTCAAAGCTTACCTGATCAATGAGGGTCTTGAATCTCTGGTCAAAATCCCAAACCGTCTCCGTAGGCAATTGTTTAATATCTTTAAGTTCTGCTATGCATTGTGACTCGGATTTAGGTTTTTTAAACTCTTTAATCATAGCAGTTCTAACCTGTGCAAGCGTTCTGTTATGGCCAGTGGTATACTTCATATACCAAGTTAATGCTATTTCTCTAAATGTGGTGGCCAGCTGGACAAGCTTGACATTATCATCTTGTATTTGCTTAATGGTCCATATGGCTTCGCATAAGAACCAGTGTTGCTCAGGGTCCTCCGACCCTGTACCTTTGAATGTTGGTAGCTTCATATCATCTCCCATTCTGTTTCTAGATGGTGGGTTCTGGTTTGCTGTGTGACTACCACTCGGCTGTGTAGATGTGGAGGGTGTGTAGCGGCAGTATTCGCTGTATAAGAGCTACTGGACGGGGTTCCTGCGGGATTATTCTGAGTTCCGACTGGCTTTTGAGGAGTCCTAGGGTTCTGACTCTGCTGTCTCGGGTGATCTGAGCTGTCTTCTTCAGAAGAAGATGAATCGTTGACTCTATATCTTTTACCACTACGTGTATGTCCAAGATACTCGTAATCACTTTCAGAGTCTACTGACATTACAATATCATGCTACTATTCATCTGAGAGTATATCCAGTACTCCTTTTTCATATAGTAATTGCTTAATGGACAGACTTAGAGAATTTAGGTACTTACCGCGATAACCCTTGAAGAAGTACCGTTCTGCTGCGCTGAAACTCTTTCTCTGATCAACCGCGAACTCTGTGATGAAGCCTTCCAGCAGACTCGCAAGCCAGAAGTCTACTGCGCGTGAGATGGGGTTATCGACACCTTTCAAGGTCTGAATCAGCTCTGCTGTCCAGACAACTTCTCGATTCTTCTTGACACCGCTGTTGTCAACAAGCTTTGATAACCAACCATATAACTCAATAGCATAAGTTACGAAGAATATCTCGTGGAGATCTGTAAAAATGTGCTTCTGTAGCCAAGCCTCAGTGCTCAGTCTAGGATTCTTGTTTTGTTTTGCAGCAAACTCTCTTTCTTTTGACTCAACCCACTGGTTAAGTTCTTGCTTGGTAGGATGCCAACAGAACATCAGCTCAATGTGTTCAAACCGGCAACGGAACCATTTGTTGATCTTCTCTCTTCCTCTTCTAGCAGACCCGGGCTGACGGTAATCTTTTAGACCAACAGAACCCTTAGCTCACTGGCCCTTTCGGCAACAGGTCGCAGAAGCAACCTGAAGTCTCACCCGAAGTGATTCTAATGGGAGGCGGAAGACTCAAGTGTCCTCAGCCAAGTTCCGAGGCATCCAGGGTGCTTAAACCCACCTTAACCCCTTCCTCTGGAGCTGACTATCTCATTCCATTACTCCGGCTACGCCTCTGTCTTATCGCATTACGCAGGGAATGCGATAAGTATTCCCCTATGTGAAACCGTCTAGCGATGCCTAAGATATCGTAGGCGCGATATCTTCCCCTTCTAGTTCCTGCAGTAAGTGAACTTTGACCGCTTCCTGGATTAATAGGTGGTCTCAGCTATTCCTATCCTGGTACTGGAGTTAGCAACAACATTCAGTCTCCAAGCATACCCCTCGCTAATGAACTTGACCCTTGATATCGCGCGGCAACGTAATTAAGTAGAATATTACTTTGAGCAGGGTCTAAGTAGACCATTCATGACTTACATTCAGTTCATACTCGCACATTATCCTCTGTTAGCAATTATCTAGTTGCTATGCGGGTAGCTATGGTTATCGCAATTATTATACATCATTCAGAAGTTAAACTGACGACCATGTACATTACTTATAACAGACTGAAGCATTCATATATAACACAGACAAGTGAATGAGAGCAGTAGCTACACAAATACAATAGTGCTACTTAAATAAGCACGCTGTTACTCCCAGGGCGAGAACTACGCCCAGGGGAACTACGGTTCTTGTTACAACTCTGAAGAATAAACACAGTTCCGTTCCACTCTTTCAACAAGGGTCTTCTGGGAAACTCCACCTCAATGGGAGCCCTTCTCTATAGACCTCTTTCTCTTCCTGCCTTTTACAATGCACTCTCTTTCTCTCACAATCCCTGCGGATCGCACTATCTCTCAACAGGTTAGCCCTATGTTCTCTCAGGGATGTCCAGACTCTGCAACAACAGACTTGGCTAGCCTCTACCTGATGTCTCTATCACTATGTGGCCAACCCCTTATCCTATAAAAAGACTACTATATATAGATGGCCCGAAGGTCTCATCGTAGTTACAAAACTGTGGGCCTTATCCCAACAGTGACTCAACCCTAACCACTTACAGTCAACTGGCTGTACTTCCATGGCCGCCTTCTGTCTCGTCGCCGCTTCCTGCAGTCCTTAGTCTTTAATGCATCGGCCCGTCGCTTCTTCTTGGTTCAAGCAACGCTGACTGTAGTCCTTCTTCTTTAATGAGGGTAGCTGAACCCTCTCTTCATCTCCGGTGCCTTTATTGCGGTGGTTGAGCTCTCCCTTCGGCCTCTTCTTTGTACCACATGCTTGAATTTTCTGTACCTATCGCCGTGATTCCCGCCGGAATTTGCGCTACGGCGATATCTTTGTCTTACCGCCAAAATTGGTACTTTCTCTCCAAAATTAGTTATCCTTCCCAAAATTAGCAGCTTCCTAAATGCTACGGAGGTTCTCTCCAACAACTCCCCTAACACTTACGTGTGGCTCGTCCCCGAGCCACTTGCAACAACAGCCTGATTCATCTGCCTAAGCTTATCCTTTGCTGCTCGTGAGATTGCTGCGAATTGTGCCTTAAGCGCTTTAATACTTTCATCCATGTGTGTTACTTCTTCCTGCGCTGCGCTGAGCAGCTCAGCGGTTACCAAGGAGTCCTCTGTGCCCTCAATGTCTCCTTTACTTGAGGTGAAGCTTTTCACCTTTTGCTCCAGTTCGTCAACCAGATGTGCGATTTTGCTTTCATGCGGGCTAACTTCGTTAGCCAGGTTGATCTGCTGTTCTCTGTATTTCTGCACCTGCTGCTGAATTTGTGTGATTTCTCCTTTCTTTCTTATCTTCGCAAGAGCAATCAAGCCCTTGTACTCTTCTTCAGCTCTCGATATCGCATCTTCACAGTGCTTAATGTGCTGATCGAGCTCGGCTTTCTGTGGGAGCTCCTCTAGCTCCAGCCATGTTTTTGATGCATCTTCCAGGATGGCCTCTGCTGCTTCCACCCGACAGTGCATCTGTGTCTGTACAACTCTGAAAGCTTGCACTCGTGCTTCTTGGATTTCCTCTGGAGTAGGTGGCTTATTTGCTTTAAGTGCAGCAATCCTTGCTTCGTATTCTTCCTCCATCTTTTTCTTCTCTTCATCTAGAGCCTTTGCTCTTTCCGCTATTTTTCTGATCTTTTGAGTTATTTCTAACTCAGGCCTGATATCGCATTGCGGAAGTTCTGTTGCGATATTCTTTAAAACAAGAGAGACATCCTGCTCTCGCTGAACATATTGCATCAACTGGGCACTCTCTGCCTCATGCTGTGCAATGAGCTGCACATTGTCGTTAGACAGCAAAACATTTTGCTCATATGTGACTTGTTCTCTGTGCCTCAGCTCCGTGCCTATCTGCTGGAAAATTTTGTACAACTGATCCACAGGTACTTCTGGTAGGTTCACCTCAAGAGGATGAACCATCTGCACTTCCATCGGTACAGGGAACTTAATACTTCCCGGCGGTATACGAACAATGTTCGTGCGGTCCCTTGCAATGCTTTCTTCTCTGCTCTGTGAAGGGGGCTGCGAACTTTCTGCGACTGCAGTTGGAGCTGGCTGAATCTGCATGGAAGCAGTCTTCTCAGTGATTGCCTTCAATTCTCGCAATTTGTTGTCAAGGCTGATGCGCATACGATCCTGCGATGACTGAATCGCAGCGAATTTATCCCGCATCTTCTCCTGTATTCGGCTGGCGATGAGATCATACTCCTCCTCTGTCATGATTGGTGCCTGCGGTTCGTCGGAAGTAACCGCTTTTGTTCTCTTCTTCTTTGCTCGCACCGGAGAAGGGCCTTCAATAGCCTTTCTCTTAGAACCCATTGGTTCTTTCTCTTTGTCTTTAGGATCTACCTCCACAACATCTTCTGGATCCTCAGCTGGGGGATCAACTGGAACTAGGCCAGAGGATAGATCATCATACATTTGTTTCATGTCCTCGTCGAAACAGTTCTTAATGGTATCTTCGACCTGCTGGATTTCCATGCGATATGGGCCGGGGGCCCATTCCTTATGTTTTCTGAATCCTTTGGGCCTGATGTAGGTTTTATCCCTGTCGACTTTAAATTCCAGCTTGGACTGATAAAGATCAACGACCGGCGAGTCGACACGCGGAATCGTTGCGACGGATTCAAGCAATAGCGTGTAATAATCATGGAATACCATTGCGTTATTCTTGTGCTTCTCTGGGTGACTACTCGCCCAAAGATTTGAGTACCTCGAGCCTCTGCACGCCCCTGGTGCCAGTTGTGGAAACTGCGAATTGGGCGGCTCTTTCCATCCAATGAAAGCCATAAGGATCAGCAGCCACGAGAAGTGGAAGCTGTGAAGTGGATCCTGCTGCGCCTGCGCACAGTCTTGAAAGAAACTATTTAACAAAAATAAGCTCCAGTTGTAAGGTTTACCTTTTATGACTTCAATCGCGAGGCGGATAACTGAGCCTGTGACCTCCTTCGGCCTCACCTTGAGGAGGAGTTTTCCGGCCAACAGACTAACAGTAAACCGCAAGGCGTCATCCTGTATTGAATTGACATCGTAGGCGCGACCTCCTCTTTGCAGCTTATACTCCGCAACCTGCTTGGTTGAGAGCCTGGTATCCTTTGTGGTGCCATCAATATTTATCTGTGGGTCGAAACCAGTCTTCGACAGACCGGTAATGCGGTGAATGAGGTCAACATTAACATCTATTCGGTTACCCAACCATAAGTAACCGCCATGCACGCATGAAAGTAGCGTCCGCACCACAGCATTGACCTCCGGGCCCCGTCCAAAGTGTGGGATCTCCAGGAGATTGAGCAGTCCCGACGGTACTAAATGGCTTACATGGTCCATGGGGACGAACTCATCGTGCTGTGTCCTTGGGTTCCTCTGAATCGTCATATAACGATCGCGGCGGAATTGTGGGTACAGCGTATAATCTCTCAGATTATAATCAGTAAACTTAACAGCATGCATATTCCCCCACAAGTTACCTTCTTCCTTCACTCGGTTATCCAGCGGTGGGAGTATGAGTTCATATTTAAAGTCTCTTGGAAGGACAATCGCTGGCGCATTTTCTTTTCTTGGTGGGAAGTATATGGTAGTGACTGTAACTTCTTCCGGAAGTTCCTGCTCCGGTTCTTCTGACTCTGTGCTACTCGGGGTTTCGCTACGCTCCATATTAGCTAAGGTTCTCGGTGACTGGCGTGTAGACGGAGAGCCAGCAGCAATTTTCTTCCCCTTCTTCGCCACAACCGAAGTCATAGCGCACTCGATTCCACCCCTTTGGAATCTCTGCAACACGTCTTCGAGAGACTCGTCTGGCGCAAGGGACCTTCCCCTGTGGTACTCTGGACTTCCTATGATTGCTAATCTTAATGCAAATCAGAGTCTGCAATTGTTTCTAGTTTCCCTGCTCAGGACTCTGCTAAGAATACGCTTGGCTCGGCTCAACTGCGCTCAACTCTTTTAGTGAAAATGACCAAGTAGCCCCGTGCTTTGAATAGAACGTGTATTTATCATAAGGCGGAATTTCAAATGGCAACGGACCAGTGACTGGACCCGTTGGCGGCATTTAATGCATAGACAAGACAGTACCCCACGCCTATTTATTGCAAACGCCGTTTGAAATTTCGTAGGGAAACTGTGCGCCGGAGTGATGTCGCATCGGATTTTCCAAATCTAGAAGAATCGTCGTACTGCTGCCAAATCTTAGTACAACAGATACTTGTCAGCCGTGCAGTTAATGCTTTTCAGATGGCGAAGTGACTAGCCCTCTGATCAATTCAAAATCTGGTGTCGCATCAATCTGTTTTCTGTCCTCTGCGATAAGATATCGCATCGTCTGGAAATGGAAAGTGCCAAAAACTCGCCTCTTATCAAAATTATCGCAACCACCAGGAAAACTGGCTGCGAATTCTTACCTGAAGTATTTCCCGGTGTAGACTCCTTAGGGTGCGATGCTTCATTTCAACTACACTGAACATCTGCACCATTTGCTTCCTTTCTGGGCTAGGGCTAGGAGGTGGCATGGCCTTCGCGATACAGCTTAAGCCGACTACCATTGATCAAGGTAGGAAGAAACTCCCCACTCATAGTACGAAGCTGTATAGCACCTCCATCTGTTATTTGCTGGATTTGATATGGTCCTAACCAATGAGTTTTGAATTTTCCAGGGAACTTTATAAACTTACTGTCATAAAGGAGTACCAAGTCTCCAAGCTGAAAGGTTTTGTTCTTGATATGCCTATCATGCCAAGCTTTTTCTCGTGCTTTCTGCACTTTTTGATGGAATCCTGCGATAAATCTGTTTTCCTCCAGATTGAGCAGCTGCGCCAATCTCTCCTCTAAAGTATCAGAATCAGCCATCTCTGTAAGCTGAGCAATCCTTAGACTGGGTAAGATGTATTCCATAGGCATAACAGCCTCTTGTCCATATACCAGGCTGAAAGGTGTGTGCCCTGTTAGTTTCTTACACGTGGTCCTGTAAGCCCATAATACAGCATTAACTCTGAGGTCCCAGTCATCCCTTTGACTGTTACAAATCTTTGTAAGAGCATGTTCTAATATCTTATTGAAAGCCTCCACCGTACCATTAGCTTGAGGGTGGTAAGGTGTACTCTTATGGTGCTGTATTTCAAATTCCTCTGTCAAGGCTTCTATGGTGCTATTCAAAAAATGTGTGCCTTGATCACTCATCAAAGTCACTGGGCATCCAAATCTAGTGATGATGTTTTCAAAAAGAAATTGTGCTGCTGTAGCAGCATCACAATTCCTGACTGCTTTTGCCTCAGCCCACCTGGTGAGGTATTCTGTTGCTGTAATAATATATCTCGCACCAGTTCGTTTTCCTGGGGGGTTAATAGGACCCACGAAGTCTATGGCCCACTTATCGAATGCGCGTAGCGTTATCTGTGGTCGCAACGGCATTTCATCTCTTCTGGAGGGCTTTCCTGTCCTTTGGCAGATATCGCATGATCTGCAAAACTCTTTACTGTCTTTATGTAATGTAGGCCACCATAGTCCGGCTGCTAGGATCTTCTGAGCGGTAGGCTTCCCTGCGAAATGGCCTCCTGCGATGCCCGAATGTGCTTCCTTAAGAATGGTCTGTTTCTCGTGGGGCATAACGCATCTGCGCAAGATTTCATCTGGTCCTAACTTATAGAGGTGTCCTGCTATCAGGGTGAAGTCTGCTGCTTTCACCACTAATTGTTTCTTTTGCTGCTTGGTAAACTCAGGTGGCGCCCATCCTGTAGTAAGGAATTGAATTATGTCTCCATAATATTCATCTGCGACCTGAATGGAGAACAATTGCGCATCAGGCAAGTTGTCCTCTAAATTACTTGGTTCTTCACCCGAGTCTAGCCTTGACAGGTGATCAGGTCCTGCGTTTAGTCTTCCTGGCTTAACAATGATTTCGAAATCATATTCCTGGAACAACAATAGCCATCTGCATATTCTTCCCCCTAACACTGGCTTATTGACCAAGTACTTTAATGCAGAATGGTCGGTGAACATCTTGAACGGGGCACCCAATAAATAGTGCCGAAATTTCTGTAAGGCATACACCATTGCTAACCCTTCTCTCTCTGTGGTGGTGTAATTCTTCTCAGCTGTCGATAGTCTCCTGCTCGAATATGCGATAGGGTGGTCAATACCCCCTTCGCCTGGTTGCGTGAGAATAATGCCCAGTGCGATGCCAGATGCATCCACATGAACATGAAAAGGCTTGTTCCAATCTGGAAATACCAGAATAGGTGCTGTAACCATTTTTTCTTTTAGAGCGTCAAGACTCTTCTGACATTCCTCATTCCACTGAAATTTGATATCCTTCTTCAATAATTTCTCCATTGGTGCGGTAATCTTGGCATAACCTTTGATAAACTTTCTGTAATACCCAGTATGACCAAGTGTAGTTCTCAGCTGCTTTACTGAGTTAGGTGCTAGTAAATTGACAATGATGGCGATCTTCGCAGGATCTACCATCAAGCCTTGTCTGCACACAATGTGACCCAACAACGTACCAAAAGGCGCACAAAATATACATTTTTTTAAGTTAAGGGAAATCTGGTGCTGTCTACATTTTTCAAACATTAATCGCAGGTTTCCTATGTGCTTCTTGACTAGTCCAAATACAGTCCAATCATCAAAATAAACTTCTAGAAATTGATGGATGTATTCCTTAAAGACAGCAACAACTACTCTAGAAAAAATTGCTGGGGCATTCTTAAGACCAAAGGGCATTACCGTATACTGAAAGGAGCCCCATTCTGTCGCAAATGTGGTCTTGTGCCTGTCGTCTGGATGGATTCTTATCTGGTGATAGCCTGAAAAGCCATCAGTAAATGAATAGATTTCTTGTCCTCCAACATTGTCTAAGACTTCATCAGTGAATGGTGTCGGAAATGGGTCATGCAGCGATGCATCATTCAGTTTGCGCAAGTCGACACAGATCCTGATGTCTCCTTTTGTTTTCTTTTCTTGTACTACCATGGGACTAACCCACTCACTTTCTTCAACAGGTTCAATGATGCCTGCTGCTAGCATCTTGTCTATTTCATCTTTTACTTTTGCTTTATACCGCGGATTCAACCTGTATGGGCGTTGCTTAACCGGCTTAGCGTCCTCCTTAAGCGGTATTCTCATGACTCCGAGGTCACCCACTATTCCCTTCATTTCTGTAAAGTTGGTAGGAAATAGGTCCTGATACTCATGTAATAGGTCTGTGATTTGGCCAATTGTCTCCTCATCCCAATAATCTCCAATAGAGGCAAACTTAGGGTCTGTTTCTGTGCCAATATTGCTCTTTCTAATCTTGATTGGTTCTGTTACAGCTGGAATTTCTAAGTGCGGGCCTTCAACTTCACATGTACCTTCTGTTTCTGCGATATTGATACTGCGAGGATCTTCATCCTCATCGCTTGAATCTTGTGCGCAGTTGTAACATTCCAGTGCATGTTCCATCTGAATAGCCCACTCGGGTTGCGAAGCCGCTGGTGATGGGCAATCCTCAAATATTTTAGTCTTTATGATCTTCAAGGCCCGAGCAATGCTTGGATGTTCAGATTCAAAACTAAATGTGACCAAAAAGTTTTCAATCATAATAGGCCATGAGATAGTTCCTTTTCTTAGCTCTGCTTCTGTATACCAATTCCGTGGAACTGTATCCAGTGTATGAATAAACAAATGAACCCATTCTTCTGCTGGAATTTCTAGCCAACTCTGTTCACAGTTCATAATGTGTGCTCTGGGATCACTCTCCCCTGTGTATTTCTGCTGTGTACAGTCTTTTTCTTTAGAGAATCTAATGCGCATCAATCTCTTACAATCATACCATGATGCGATATGTTCCTTGTGTGTGTACCACCATCTTGCAGGCGTGGCTCGAACTGCAAGGTCAAAAACCTCCATCCTCTGCTCTTGAGGAACCTCTTGTTCAAACTGCTGCAAAAAATCATTGACGTCTGCTAATCCATCAAAAGTTGGAATATACCTGTTTTCCGTCCCAATCCATCGCAGTGATTTAGTCATGAATGCGCATCTGCGAATAGAGACTTCGTGGAGTCTATTTTGCCAATTCTCTAAGCCAACATCTGAATCTGATGTGCAGGAGCTATCACATCTCCAGCTGATATGTCCATCAGCTGTAGGATCAATGTAATCTGTCTGATTAGAAGTCATTTGGTACAAATTTTCCATGTTATGCACCTCCTCTTCTGCTTTGATTGGCTCAATGTAGCGAGGACCCTGTAAAGGGTCTAATGGTGCGATAACACGGACTTGAGCATCTTCAAATGTCATCTGCCTTTTCTTTAAGTTGATAACAGCCTTGTTATCAAAAGCCCAATCAATACCTAATAGAGCTGGATAGGGTTTGGTGCCACCAATAATTTCTATGATCTCAAAATCGGCATATGTGTGAACTCCGTCGATGTCCACTGGGACATGCGATAGGCGACCCATCGGTGATATTCTCTGCTGATTAGCTAGTCTAAGATGGATAGGGGATCTGCTTAGTTTTGGACTTCCCATCTGTTCCCATGTCTGCTTAGTCAAGACATTTACTTCTGAACCTAAGTCTAGGATAACCTCATCCATTTCAAATAGTCCGATCTGCGCTGTGAGCCTCATCTCTCTTCCTGTCCTTGTATGGCCCATTATATGGTGAATGGTGCGCTGTGTATTGCTCACAGAAGGGCTCTGTTGACATTGGTCAATAACTTTCTGAAGTTCCTCTACAGCTTTCTCATTTCTTAGAAGTTTCAAACAACTCTGCAAGAAGGACTGTACACTCCCGGTCAATTCCTCTTCGTCGCATCTGCCAGATGTGCTAGCCTGTGGTATCTGCGCAGTACTAACATCCTGCGGTGGTTTCCGTGGTATACCCTGAGATGGTAATAATAGTGATCTGGGCGGTGTCTGTTCAGCAAAGGAAGTCTTAGTTTGTTGAAATGCCTCCTTATTCTTCTGTAGATCAAGTGGGATAGGTTTTCCTGGAGCTTTGCGCACCCACTGCGTTCCTGTCGTTTTTTCCAGGTCCTGCGATATGTTGCTTGTGGAGAGGCCACTGCGAGTTACAATATTGACCCGTGGTTCGGTTTCGTTCTGCTCAGCAGCGATAAACTGGATAGTCTGATTGGTTGCTGGCTTGGCGTCCTTGATCTTAGCTATCAGTATGGGACATTCCTCTATTGTGTGGTCATAAGATTTACAATACTTGCACGTTGTAGTAGGGTTCTGACAGTCCCTAGCGTAATGTCCTGTGCCTCCACAGTTATAACAGGTGATAGTTCCACGGCCATGGCCAGATTCATAGCCTCCTCCGCGTCCTCGGCCTCTGAAATTTCCTCCACGGCCTCCCTGATTCGGATCAGTTTGTGCACGTACTGCTGGTCCGGATGCTTCTGACTGAACTCTGTAGAGGTCGTGCTTCCTTTCTATCATTAACTCATAAGCTCTACAATTGTTTTCGTCATGTCCCACAGATTTACAGAAGTTGCAATATAGGTTCTTTGGTGTCTGCACATATTTCTGAAGGAGAGGGCATTCCTGAGGACTGTGTCCTCTGGTTCTACAAATCTCGCACCATGGCCCCTGGTTCTGCATCAACGGGTTAGGAGCTCCACTGGCGATATAGTCAGCAAAGACAGGGCAGTTATCCTTACTGTGTCACTGCGCTTTACACTTAGTACACCAAATTTCATGCGTAACCTCCTTTCCTTTCTTAATTTCATGCAGCTGTAAGGTGAGGTTAGCTAGCTGATTCTGCAGATTAGTGATACCGGTGCTAGTTTCTGCTAGAGGTGAAGCCTCTAGTTTCATTGCCATTTCTAATGCTTCATCTTGTGTATTTAATTTCTGTTGCATTAGCGGAAGTCTGATGTGTGGTAATATTGCTGCGATAAACCATTCTTTATGCTGTTGAGGCGCAAGCTCAAAGCTTACCTGATCAATGAGGGTCTTGAATCTCTGGTCAAAATCCCAAACCGTCTCCGTAGGCAATTGTTTAATATCTTTAAGTTTTGCTATGCATTGTGACTCGGATTTAGGTTTTTTAAACTCTTTAATCATAGCAGTTCTAACCTGTGCAAGCGTTCTGTTATGGCCAGTGGTATACTTCATATACCAAGTTAATGCTCTTTCTCTAAATGTGGTGGCCAGCTGGACAAGCTTGACATTATCATCTTGTATTTGCTTAATGGTCCATATGGCTTCGCATAAGAACCAGTGTTGCTCAGGGTCCTCCGACCCTGTACCTTTGAATGTTGGTAGCTTCATATCATCTCCCATTCTGTTTCTAGATGGTGGGTTCTGGTTTGCTGTGTGACTACCACTCGGCTGTGTAGATGTGGAGGGTTGTAGTGGCAGTATTCGCTGTATAAGAGCTACTGGACGGGGTTCCTGCGGGATTATTCTGAGTTCCGACTGGCTTTTGAGGAGTCCTAGGGTTCTGACTCTGCTGTCTCGGGTGATCTGAGCTGTCTTCTTCAGAAGAAGATGAATCGTTGACTCTATATCTTTTACCACTACGTGTATGTCCAAGATACTCGTAATCACTTTCAGAGTCTACTGACATTACAATATCATGCTACTATTCATCTGAGAGTATATCCAGTACTCCTTTTTCATATAGTAATTGCTTAATGGACAGACTTAGAGAATTTAGGTACTTACCGCGATAACCCTTGAAGAAGTACCGTTCTGCTGCGCTGAAACTCTTTCTCTGATCAACCGCGAACTCTGTGATGAAGCCTTCCAGCAGACTCGCAAGCCAGAAGTCTACTGCGCGTGAGATGGGGTTATCGACACCTTTCAAGGTCTGAATCAGCTCTGCTGTCCAGACAACTTCTCGATTCTTCTTGACACCGCTGTTGTCAACAAGCTTTGATAACCAACCATATAACTCAATAGCATAAGTTACGAAGAATATCTCGTGGAGATCTGTAAAAATGTGCTTCTGTAGCCAAGCCTCAGTGCTCAGTCTAGGATTCTTGTTTTGTTTTGCAGCAAACTCTCTTTCTTTTGACTCAACCCACTGGTTAAGTTCTTGCTTGGTAGGATGCCAACAGAACATCAGCTCAATGTGTTCAAACCGGCAACGGAACCATTTGTTGATCTTCTCTCTTCCTCTTCTAGCAGACCCGGGCTGACGGTAATCTTTTAGACCAACAGAACCCTTAGCTCACTGGCCCTTTCGGCAACAGGTCGCAGAAGCAACCTGAAGTCTCACCCGAAGTGATTCTAATGGGAGGCGGAAGACTCAAGTGTCCTCAGCCAAGTTCCGAGGCATCCAGGGTGCTTAAACCCACCTTAACCCCTTCCTCTGGAGCTGACTATCTCATTCCATTACTCCGGCTACGCCTCTGTCTTATCGCATTACGCAGGGAATGCGATAAGTCTTCCCCTATGTGAAACCGTCTAGCGATGCCTAAGATATCGTAGGCGCGATATCTTCCCCTTCTAGTTCCTGCAGTAAGTGAACTTTGACCGCTTCCTGGATTAATAGGTGGTCTCAGCTATTCCTATCCTGGTACTGGAGTTAGCAACAACATTCAGTCTCCAAGCATACCCCTCGCTAATGAACTTGACCCTTGATATCGCGCGGCAACGTAATTAAGTAGAATATTACTTTGAGCAGGGTCTAAGTAGACCATTCATGACTTACATTCAGTTCATACTCGCACATTATCCTCTGTTAGCAATTATCTAGTTGCTATGCGGGTAGCTATGGTTATCGCAATTATTATACATCATTCAGAAGTTAAACTGACGACCATGTACATTACTTATAACAGACTGAAGCATTCATATATAACACAAACAAGTGAATGAGAGCAGTAGCTACACAAATACAATAGTGCTACTTAAATAAGCACGCTGTTACTCCCAGGGCGAGAACTACGCCCAGGGGAACTACGGTTCTTGTTACAACTCTGAAGAATAAACACAGTTCCGTTCCACTCTTTCAACAAGGGTCTTCTGGGAAACTCCACCTCAGTGGGAGCCCTTCTCTATAGACCTCTTTCTCTTCCTGCCTTTTACAATGCACTCTCTTTCTATCACAATCCCTGCGGATCGCACTATCTCTCAACAGGTTAGCCCTATGTTCTCTCAGGGATGTCCAGACTCTGCAACAACAGACTTGGCTAGCCTCTACCTGATGTCTCTATCACTATGTGGCCAACCCCTTATCCTATAAAAAGACTACTATATATAGATGGCCCGAAGGTCTCATCGCAGTTACAAAACTGTGGGCCTTATCCCAACAGTGACTCAACCCTAACCACTTACAGTCAACTGGCTGTACTTCCATGGCCGCCTTCTGTCTCGTCGCCACTTCCTGCAGTCCTTAGTCTTTAATGCATCGGCCCGTCGCTTCTTCTTGGTTCAAGCAACGCTGACTGTAGTCCTTCTTCTTTAATGAGGGTAGCTGAACCCTCTCTTCATCTCCGGCGCCTTTATTGCGGTGGTTGAGCTCTCCCTTCGGCCTCTTCTTTGTACCACATGCTTGACTTTTCTGTACCTATCGCCGTGATTCCCGCCGGAATTTGCGCTACGGCGATATCTTTGTCTTACCGCCAAAATTGGTACTTTCTCTCCAAAATTAGTTATCCTTCCCAAAATTAGCAGCTTCCTAAATGCTGCGGAGGTTCTCTCCAACAAGGAGAATATCTCTTGTTGTGGGGTTTGATCTTTGTGATCTCTGTATTGATGCTCATTCTATCTTTGAGGAAGTTGCGGGGTTTTTCACCTTCTTGGTTTTCCCCGAAGAAATGCTTTGTGTCTCTTGTCTCTTGTGTTTGTTATGCTGTACATGTTGTTCTCTTAGTTAAGATCCTAGATCAGATTGAATTAAATGCTAAAAAACTAACACACAAGGATAATATGGACCAAGTTGTGGAAGCAAAAGGTCATGGCCCACTGAAAAGTGGCACCGACATTTTTAAGACCAAATGGCATAATGCGATAGGAAAAGGTGCCCCATGGAGTAGTGAAGGAAGTATTATACTGATCCTCTTTGTGAATGTGAATCTGATTATAACCAGAGAAAGCGTCCATGAATAATAGAATCTCATGGCACTCACATGAACCGATAATTTGATCGATGAAAGGCTTAGGAAAGTTATCTTTAGGATAGGAGAAATCAGACCACAAAAATTGGTATAGACGCGAATGGTGCCTTGTTTTTTGTTAACCGGCACTGGATTGAAATCCTGTGTAAGAAATGGGGTAAATGAACCGAGCTTGAAGCAATTTTTCAATTTCAGCCTTTACTGCTGGTAGTTTAGAGAGGTGAATGGGTCATTGCTTTTGGAGGATAGGGAGGATGCCAGCCCAAGTATCAATACGGTGCTAAACAATGGCAGGGTCAATACCAAGCATCTCAGTATATGACCAAGTGAAAAACATCACAAAACTCTCGAAAGAGATTCTTATAGGAAGCTACTTCGTCGGGAGTACACAAGACACCTAACGTAATTTTCTCAACTATACCGGGTGTGACAGGAATATCAACCTGTATGGTGGGCGAGATGTTACCCATGTTACCTTGTTTGAAATCATCAGGGGATGGGATGGGGTTCTTAAACCAGTCTACTTGGCTATGGATGAAGTCTTTTGACTCGACCAAAATTTGTTCAGTCGTAACAGGAGTGGACTCCTTAGGAATGAAGTAACCCGGACATCCCTGGGAACATTTAACTAGGTGTTCCGAAGTGACTCACCAATGTGCTAGAGTCAGGGGAAATCTGGGGTCTTCGACCAATAACTGAAGGGATATATACCCTGCCCGATTCTCAACGATGCGATCAAGGTGTTGAAGTCGAGCATGTGAGAAACAACCACTCGGAGAGGCACTGATGACTCCTTTCAAAATGGTCCGTAGGCACCCACCACAAATGGTGATGGGTCCAAGGTGCAGGGACCTCTAGGTCTATCCTCTGGAATAGATGGGCTGTCGTCGACAGAGGGAGACCTGCAACTAGCAAGGCAATGATGTTTCCTTGATAGGAGCATGAGGTGGAGAACCGAAGTGTGAGAGTAATGATGGTAGGACTGACATACTGTGGGGGTGGGGGATAACTGGGCAAGTAGAGTGGGTGGACTCAAACTTCCTTTGTTCAGAGTATGACGGCGGGGATGATCAGGTAGCATATGAAACTGACTGTTGGGAAAGGGATCATAGCTGTAATGGATCAAGGATAGAGACTGGGATGAGTGATACTCAAGTTGGTGGAAGATGGCAAGAGACTGCAGAATACTCTGAACAAAGGCAACCTTATTTGGGGTGCTGCCGAGATGATCGATCATAGTGCCGAGAGGAAGAAGTGTGTTCAAAATGGTATTGTTGTGTGGATTTGTACGAGCCCAGGACAGTTCATGCTCGTGATGGCTTTCAATTTTAAGGAGTCTGAAAGCGATAAGAAGACTTTGAAATAATGGAATGGTACCGTCGTGTGGATTTGTACGAGCCCAGGACGGTGCGTGCTCATGGTTGCTTTCAATTTTAGAGAGTCTGAAAGCAAATAAGAAGACTCCAGGGGGATGATTTTTCGTGTGTTAGTCTCCAAGGCCCGAAGAAGCATAAAAAGATGCAATGAAGAACTCTTCTAGCCGGTGTGACTAGAGTATTCCTTTTTTGTAATTAGTCTACCAGGTTCGGAAAAGGGTTAAACTTATACCAGATAGATGCCCTTTCAGGTACTTTAACGAGCATGAAAGGAAGCAAGATTGCTCGGCGATCTTTTCATTATTTTAGGAGTCAGAAAAGAGCTTAACAAAAACTCCCTAAGTGCCTTTTTCGTGAAGGACTTGTCCAGCTTAAAAAAGGGATAAAATTATACCGAACAAAAGGAATGGCCAAGCAAGGAGGAAGTGCTCAATCAAGGAACATCGATGAGAACCAAGAACGAGGGTGGGGGGGAACACTGGTGGACCTCCTTGTGGGATGGTGAATGGTGGAAAAATAACGAAATAATTGCAGTATGAGTGGAGTGAATGGCTCATGTAAAAATGTGTAACAATCCGATGGCAGTCGATGTGGCGTGCAAACCGAGGTAGCAAGGTGTCGGGACACAATGTTGAAATTGTACCTGGTGAGAGCGAGAAATGATCTCAAACATCATCACGAGCTCGGAAAACTGAATCTGGCGATATAAAACTGTCAAAAATGGATAACGGTCGATGTGGCATGCAAACCGAGGCGACGGGGGGTGTTTTGGGAAAAATACCTGAAAAATTTGGGGGTGAGAGCGAGAAATGATCTCAAGCATCATCACAGGCTCAGAAAAATGAATCCAATGATATAAAATATATCAACAATGGGATACGACCGATGTGGCACATAAACCAAGGCGACGAGTGGTGTCTAGAAAAAATGCTCAAAAAATGATGCGGAAAAAATAAGAAAACGAGTCGACCATCATGACGGTCTTGTCATGCTAATTCCAATGGTGGAAATAGTTCGGAGATTGGACTCCGTATGGAGTCAGAATGGCTGAAACAAGAAAAAGTCAACGAGGTATAAATAGTAAGTGGGCCCAACATGACAAGCGTCAGTTGGACTTGTTGACTTTGACTAGAGATCAGAGTAGACCCGAGCTTAGTTAGTGTTTCTGGACAATCCGACCGGCCGATCTTAGATACGGGAGTTTCAGGTATTCCATTAAACTCATACCTGCATTTTTGGTTTGGTTCAAGGGAGTGGTGGGTCCCCAGGGGGGTATTGTACGGTCCACGATGGTGTGGACCACGGGTTTCCAGGGTGGAATCGCGGTCATGGACTGCGAGTTCCGGGAAATAACATGCGATGGGGGACAGCGAGTTCCGGGTCTAAACATGCGGTCGAGGACTGCGAGTTACGTGTCTGAACACGCGGTCCTAAACCACGAGTTCCGAGGCTAGAGTCAGGATTGTGGATCGCGAGTTTGGCTCATACAGTCGTGGTCCATGACCACAACTGTAGCCCTGACAACCGCGATCTGAGACTGTGGCAAGGGGCCCTAAAGTCACGATCTAGATCAAACTTTAGGGTTATCCCCAAGGGGGGGGAAG
Organism: Larix kaempferi; assembly: GCA_027924585.1. Classification (NCBI taxonomy): domain Eukaryota; kingdom Viridiplantae; phylum Streptophyta; class Pinopsida; order Pinales; family Pinaceae; genus Larix; species Larix kaempferi. The sequence continues at coordinate 3,928,914 of BSBM01000031.1, read as the reverse complement.
GGTTATTTATTTGACGGGGGTCTAATGAGTTTGCATTATGTGATTGACAGGATGCTGATAGTGCTGTGGCGGGGAGCGGCAGATCCCGGACGACATTGTGCAGGTCAACCAGAGGGATTAGCATGTACGGTCTAATTTGGGGTTATGCGGGTTGTTGAAGTTCGCACAGGTTCTCATGATACGTTCAACAGGATTACTGTTGAACAGGTTGGTGAGTTTTTTGGAGCCCGACATATAGGATTTCAGGGTGCAAGGGGAGAGGGTGGATCTCACCCTCGCAGATGTGTATTTCTTAACGGGGTTGCCCTGTCTGGGTAGGATGGCTAACACGTAGCCACGAGTGTCCGTAGACATGGACATGGAGGATATGTTGGAGCGTTACTGCATTCTGGAGGCTATAGTGCATAGGAATGCACTCCGGATTGTGGACCTGCGGGAGGCATCAGTACGGGCGATCACGGCGTGTGTGGTTCGGGTGTTGGGGTCCCAGTCACCCGAGCAGGTGTCATGGGGCCAGATGCAACTGGTGGAGCGGGTGTTGGGTGGCATCTACTATGCCTAGGGCTAGATGTTCCTCACCTATGTTCAGCGGGATCTGAGCAAGGTGAAGGACACTGGAAAGGGATTCTGCTATGGATCCTTTCTCTGTGCCTTCTTCATGGAGCGGGTACCTACACTGCGGCCGTGGGTGCCGATCAACGCAGGAGGACTTAGGGAGCCGCGCATGGTGTGGTGGGGAGAGATGATGCACCGATGGGGTGGTGGTGAGGTTGGCAGGTACTTAACTCAGGAGCTCTACCTAGAGTGGTTACAGATGTCATTGATGTTGGATGATTATCCATACAAAGAGATGGACTACACGGGAGATCTGGAGGCACCACGGCCTCCAGGGCAGGCGTGGGGACCAGATGGTATGTATCGACTTGTTTGATTGTTTTTTATGTTAGATTTTGTATATGGTAGGTTTGATATATTGATATGTTGGTACTGACTGATGTATGATCTACAGATGTTGGACCCAGACCACCACCGGGACATATAGACCACAGGGGGAATGTGGCTATACCGGCCCTGCCAGGTCGAGGGGAGGTGCGTCGACGGGATGAGGAGGGGACTCTAGAGTCTTTACGGGTGCTACTAGACCGTTTGCTGGTGGGAGTGACCGATGAAGGGTGGCGGGACCTGGATCAGGAGGTGATTCAGGATTGTCTCAGAGCCCCACAGGATTTTCGATCGATCACGATCCGGGTGGCCATATTGGCGGAGAGGGTTCGGGCACAGGATCTGGCAAGGGATGAGGAGCTGCCAGAGGAGGAGCGGGGTGAGGACTCGGAGGCGGCCGATGCAGGTAGCGATGGAGGATATGATTCTCAGTAGGGAGTACAGGGGAATCCCCCCCCGATGTGTATGGACACTCGGGGGTTTTTTGTAGTTTACGGCGTGTATTCTATGAGGCTTATCGATGTATATACATTTTTTGTATAGCTGAGTGCTGAGGTACTCAGGACATATTGATGACATTGACGTTTATTTTTTGATATATATATGCACATGGATGCATCTTTTGAGATTATGATGTAGTGTACACACGTGGATGCGCTTGTGGTTTGTTATGTGTTTGTACTGCACGTGCATGCAAGTAGTGTAGGATGATGGGCATGTGGACGCCCCTTGTGTATTTTGTATTTACGTATTGCACATGGATGCAACAGTATGTGTTATGATAGGCACGTGGATGCCCCTGTATAGTAATGTGTTGATGTTATTGCACATGGATGCAAATATTATGTGATGAGAGGCACGTGGATGCCCCTTGTTGTAAATGCAATCTTTTGGGGATTTTTAGATGTTTTTTTATGGGATGATATGATATGATGATACATGATGAATGATTTACATGGTGTGATTGATATGCCAATCTAGGATGTTGTTAGCCATTTGATCTGCGATACTATTCTGAGCTCTTGGGACATGAGTGAATGTTATGGATTCAAGCTGTCGGCTGAGTTGTTTTGTGCACAGGAACTTTCTAAAGAGGCAAGGATCACGCACTTGGTAGCAATTGTTGAGCTGGGAGACAAGTAGCTGGGACTCAAGGAACACATGAAGGTGACATATGCCCATTTGAAGGGTAGCAGTCAGGAGATTGGTCATAGCATCATACTCTGCCTGGTTATTGGTAGCAATGCCTATGCATATTCCGTCAAGGTGAATCAACTCTTGCGTAGGGGAATATAAGACCCATGCTACAGAGGCCAGGTTTGGAGACCATCGGCTTGCTCCATCGGCGAAGCCAATGTAGTGAGGTGGAAGATGGTCCATCTGTGATCATGCAAAAATGATGAATGTAAGGTGGTGGTAAAAAAGTGAAAAACAAAAAGAAAGCAAACTGTACAATACGAACCCATGGGGCCGCGAGTCTGATTAAGGATAAAAGCGTTTAAGATACAACCCATTACGGGGGTTGCGCAAAGGGTGGCCTTCGGAGTCTGTTAAAATATATGCCCCATTTCTGAGGTAGGTCTGTACGATGTAAGGGCCTTGCCACATGGATTCAAACTTCCCTTTACCGGTTTTGTCATGGGCTTGGTCATAAGCGAGAACAAGGTCTCCTTCACGGAAAGTTCGAGGGTGGACATGTTTGTCGTAACCAGCTTTGGAGCGGTTCTTGGCAGCTTCAATGGTTTGGAGGGTGGCATGACAGTCTTCGTCAGCTTGTTCTAATGATAATAGACATTGCTCGAGTGGCGAGGTGTTTGGGAGAATCTTGACGGCGATGTGCAATGCAGGTATTTGACATTCGATGGGGAGGAAAGACTCTACACCGTGAACTAAATGAAACGGGGTAAAACTGGTGGCGGTCTTAGTTGATGTACAGTAAGCCCATAATGCAGGGAAAAGCATGTGATGCCAATTGGAATTATGTCGGTCAACAATACGTTGGAGGATGGTTTTTAAAATTTTATTGATGGCCTCTACTTGGCCGTTCCCTTGGGGGTAGTAAGCAGAGGAATACTGATGTTCAAACTTCAGTATAGTGGACAACTCGCGCCAAATGGAATCTTCAAAATGTGAACCATGGTCTAAGACTAGCTGTTTGGGGGCCCCGAATCGTGTGATAACATGGTTAAAAAACAAATGGGTAGCGGTGTCAGCTTTACAATTGAAGGTGGGCATGGCTTCAGCCCATTTGGTGAAGTAGTCGACGGCGACAATAATGTACTTATGGCCATTTGTGGATGAGGGTTTGCATTCCATGAAGTCGATGGCCCATTTGCAGAAGGGACCAATGGTGACGACTGGGTGTAGCAGAGCGGGTGGTGTCCAAGCCTTAGGGGCAAAAAGTTGGCAATTATGGAAATGTTTGACCGCTGTGATGCAGTCGGTAAAGAGTGTGGGCCAGAAGTATCTGACGCGGATTACCTTTTGGGTGGTGGCCATTCCAAAGAAATTTCCGCCGCAAGCGCCGCTATGAAAGTCATTGAGGACTTGTTCTGTTTCCTCATGTGTAAGACATCGACAAAGAATAGTATCGACCCCTCGCCGGTAAAGGACATCACCCAAGAGGAGATATCGAGAGGCCTGGTGATGGATACGACAGCATCCATCACAATTTATGTCGGGTCTAAACTTCTGTGTGCGAAGGTAAAGGAAAATATCACCATACCATGGGTCATCGGACGAGGTGATGAACAAGTGATTGTCGGGTAACTCATCGGAGATTTTTGGGGACAGAAAAAGGGATGGGAGATCGGTGATGAGCTGGGAAAGTGCAAGGGCTTTAGTGCTCTTAGGGGTTGTGAAAGTTAGGTTGTATTCTTGGAGGATAATTACCCATTTAGCAAGGTGACCTTGCAGAAGTCGCCGGTTCAAGAGATAGACCATGGGGTTGGAGTCGGCGACAACTGTGGTATGATTGAGTAAAATGTAATGTCGCAACTTTTGGACAGAAAAGACGACGGCAAGGGCTAGCCTCTCTTCATATGGGTAACGTAGGGGTGGTCTAGATAAGGTCTGGCTGACGTAATAAATGACATGCTCCCGGAAAGCAGCATCTTCTTGGACAAGGACTTCGGACACGGCATGATCGGATGCCGAGACGTAAAGGATGAAGTCCTGAGAGAAATCCGGAGGGGAGATCAAATGGGCCTGTGTGAGAGATTTATTAAGGGCTTCGAATGCAGCTTGTGCCTGGTCATCCCAAACAAAGGGAATATGGGTACGAAGCAGGCGTAAGAAACCATGAACTATAGTGGCATAATCAGGAACGAAGCGACGGAGGAAATTAGATCTCCCCTGCAGACTCTGGAGCTGCCGGAGCGTGTGAGGTGTGGGCAAGTCTATGATGGCTTGGACTATGAGGGGATCAACAACGATTCCTTTATGGGAAACAATGAAACCCAACAACCAGCCTGCCGGAACGCAAAAGACACACTTGAGTTGGTTCAAGCGAATTTGATATTTGCGACAACGCAGAAAAACTTGTCGGAGGTCATTAAGGTGGTCTGATCGTTTCCGGGAACGAGCTGTAAGATCGTCAAGATAGACTAGCAGGATATGGACCAAGTCGTGAAAACAATAGGTCATGGACCGCTGGAAGGTGGCACTAGCATTTTTAAGGCCGAAAGGCATGACTCGATAGGAAAAGGTGCCCCATGGGGTGGTAAAGGCAGTCTTGTATTGATCTTCCTTACGGATCTGAATCTGGTTGTATCCTGAGAAACCATCCATGAAGGACAAGACCTCATGGCCCGCACATGCATCAATGAGTTGGTCAATGAATGGCGTGGGGAAGTTGTCTTTGGGACATGCTTGATTTAAATCGTGGAAGTCAGTACATACTCTGATGGTGCCTTGTTTCTTGTTGACAGGGATGGGGTTAGAAACCCAAGTGGTGTATGCAATAGGATAAATGAATACTGCTGTGTGAAGCTTTTCAATCTCTGCTTTAACGGCGGGGAGATTTAATGGATGAATAGGACACTGTTTTTGGCGGACGGGGGGTACATCTGGCCATCTGTCAATGTGGTGCTCTATGATAGAGGGGTCAAGACCAGGCATTTCGGTATAGGACCAAGCAAAGACATCACGGAACTCTTGGAAACATTTCTTGTACTCTCTGATCTCGTGCTTGGTGCAGGAAGCTCCTAACGAAATGATTTCAAGAGCACCAGCTGGGGTAGAGATATCAATGTGTATGACGGGTGAGATGTTGGCCATGTTAACTTCCTCGAAGGCGTCGGGGGCAGGGATGGGATCTTTAAACCAGTCGACTTTGGCGGGGAGGAAATCTTTGGATTCAACCAAAAATTGGTTGGCTATGATGGAGGAGGCCTCTTCTGGGAGGAAATAGGAGCGATGGTGCATATCTTCCCATAGGTAATCAGGTGCAGTAAGAGCTTCGAGGATCTCCTCATCATTGTGGAAACTTTGGGTTGTCAAATCGGTTGATGAGGGAATTCTAGAGGAGATCATATAAATGGTATTAATCTCTCCGATTGGCAGGGATGCTGGGGGGTGGATCTCTTCAATGGTAGGGGGAGCCGTCTCATGGTCCAAATTATTCATCTCATAGAGAGCTGCTCTTTAATATGGGAGATCTGGGCAGTGATGTGAGTAATGGCCATAAATACCGCATATGGCACAAGGGTGGTTGGTACGCAGTGATTTATCACGAGGCTTCGGGGTAGGTTCAAGTTGCACAACTGGGATGTTGGGGTCATCGTCAAGCATTTGCATGTGTTCCTGTAATGCAGGTAATTGTGGACATTGATGAGTAGCATGGCCTAACTCATCACACAATGAGCATTTGGGAGGAGCACGAAACACAGGGGTATTCTTAACTGGTTTAGGCGGGGGTAAAGCAGTGTATGGTTGTGGGCCTCTGCCCCCAGTGTGCTTGATAAGAGGGGATGGATTAGTGGATGTTGAAGGGGTAGTGACACTGGGAGGTGGTTGACTAGTAGTGGTGATGGGTTGCACCGGTTGTAGGATGACATTTGGTGTCAAAGGGGTAACAAGAGGCGTGATGTACCATACAGGTAATCCTAAAGTTAAACTAGGGAGGCTAAGGGTAGCCATAACCGGGGAGCTTATTACTCCTGAAGGGGGGAATAGGAAGGGGATTGTATGGATGGGTGTAACACCAACATGACTAGGTACCAATGGTGGTTGGGGTAGTAAGGGCGGTTGATGGTTGGGTGTTGGTGTATTGTGGGAAAGGGTACATAAGTCAGATATGTTGGTCGCAGGTGACGGGGGTGGAATGGTTTGGAATGGTGAAGTCATCGATGTATCTGAGTAGACTCCGGGTCCCACTGAGGAAACCAACGAGGTAGTTTCACCGCAAGCAGGTTGTTCAACCATGGGGAGAACATTTTCAGGTGCAGGGGGGCATTGGGATCGTAATAGGTGAGTTGATCGAACTTGACCACACATCCATCATGGGGGAACATCATGGTACGAAAAATTGAGGAGGCAACTGCCTGCATGGCGTACATGTAACTGCGGCCAAGTAAGAGGTTATAATCAAGTTGGGCATTGATGAACTCTATGTCAATGAGCATAGTTTTACCACCCAACTGGACAGGGACATTAGCTAAGAGACCTTGGGGTTGAGCCGAACGGCCATCGTAGGCTCGCAACGCAGTGGTGGACTACTGGAGAGTAGGGGATCCCAACTTCTTCCAAACGAATGTGGACATAATGCATGTAAAGGCACCTTCATCGATGATGCACTGATGGATGACAAGATTTCGAACGAATACAAAAACTTGGAACGCTAAAGTGGAAGGCAGGTGTGGTTCGGATTGGTCCAAATCGAAGGCTATCATTCGTGAATCATTTGGGTCAATAGCACCAATGGCTAAGAGCAAAGTCTTGCGCTGTGAAGGATAGTTTTTTAAGACCTCTAACGCAGACATGGCTATAGGGGACTGGGCTAAGTCATCTACAATGTTGTAATTAGACGCAGCGCGAGCATTAGGGTTATTGTTGATGCGGAGAAGTGGGAAGCGAGGGGCTTTGGAGGTGCCATCTAATGGAGCCAGAGGTATGCGTAATGGCTGATCAGTGGGATGAGCGTTGGTGTTTTTGTTGGTGGGAGGGGCTTCAGGGGTGGAGCCATATTGGTTCCAACGGGTTTGAAGGTTGACATCAGCGGATGACATCATTAACAAGTGATGGGTACCTGAGTCTATCATGGGTTGATCAGGAGGGGCATAAGTGATTTGTTGTTGTGGAGGTGTGTTTCCTTGAGGGGGAGCCAATGGCTGAGTGTTCACTACGCCTTGAGTGGGTAAAGGGTTTTGTAACACCAAGTGTGGATTCTGAGGTGGTGGGGGGTTGGGTGGCGCCTGAGGAGCCGCGTGCCCTTGGCGGTCGGCATCATCATTCCAGATTTTCCGAGCTCACTCCAAATGTGGGAAAGCGTGTGTGTAGTGTCCATAGACCCCGCAAATAGAACAAGGATGGTTTGTTCGCAAACTAGGATTTTTGGCTTGCTTGGGCAGCCTGTCGGGGTTTTGGTTGGCAGGAGCCGCATTATTATTGTTCGGGGGATTAGGGGGTTGGCCGCCTTGATCCAGAGGGGGTTTATTCCCACGGTTACGGCCTTTGCTGCGGTTTTGCTGGCCTTTTTGGCATTGGCTATTTTGGTTGGGCTACAGATTCTGTTGCGCATATACTTGCCCTTGGGCAGCAGGTGGGTTCTAGGGTTGTGCAGGTGCGAGAGCAGGCTGCGGTGGATAATAAGTGGGTGGAGGCGGTGCAGGTGCTGAACCTTGTAGGGGTTGCTGATATGCATGTGCAACGGGTTGTGGGTTTTCTGTAGGGGCTACTTGGGGCGGATAATAAGCCGAGGGGGCTTGAGAGGGGACAGGAGCTGGCACAGCCTGCAGGTGGTAATATGGCTGAGGTACGATCGGGGGGGGCGTAAGCAGGGGGGGGCATGACCAAAGCACTGAGGTGGACATGAGGGTCCGTGGGAATGGCGATGATGTGCCATGGGAGCATACAAATTAGTTGCTCCAGACTGGGATGTAGCCCGCGAAAGGTCGGGGCCAGGGCTAGGACGTGCTATGGAAAAGGGCTGGTTATGTGAGGCTATACGGCCAATGATGCCATCTGCGGCATGGGATGCTCCCGGCGCATCGTGTCAGGAAGAATCACCGTGGGGAGCGTCAGGTATGATGGAATATAGGTAACCAGATTAGGCATAAATAAGGTCAAATTGCTGAGCTTTGAGGATGGCCTCTTCTTCGGACTGGGGTCGTTCGGATGCCACATCCTTGACAATGACAGGAAGGAGAGATTTTAGAAACCAATCTAAGAAGATACAGTCATCTAACTTAATTTTGTAGAGGCTGCGGCGTCGACGCCACTCATGAATGTGGTCAGTGATGTGGGTGGCCGTGTTCTGTCTACAAGACAGTAGGATCTCAACTCTTGTGTCATAGCGGACAAGTAACTGAAAGAACTGTAGGAAGGTCGAGGCGAGGGAGGTAAAGGTGGCATGGGTCGCATGGGGCTGCTCGATGTACCACTTAGCTGCAGAGCCAGTGAGGGTGCACTATAACAGATGGAGGCGGATAGAGTCGTCCACTATGGAGTTGGAGGAACACCATAGGTGGAAGGACATAATATGGTTCTGGGGGTCTTCACCTTCCTTTCCCTCAAACTTAGGGATGTCTGATGGGAGCTTGGTGGGCATGTGAGGCCACGCAAGGTTGTGTCTGATGGGATCGTTAGTCATTTTGGCTAGGTCAGGAAGGTTGAGACTATCCATGAATGGAAAACTAGTAGAAGGATGTGACATACTGGTGGTTGTGACCACGTTACGGCCAATGCCCCCAAGTGGAGGGACTGGGTTAGGGTTGGGGACGTTGTCCCCAGGTGGAGGAATGAAGGTGGTATGGGATGGTCCTGCACCGCTAAGGGTAGTGTGAGTCACTAGTGGAGTTGGGATAGGTATGCTAGCCACTGGAATGGGCACAGTGATCGGAATGGTGGGTGTGGGCCCCATCGAGGGCATACCCAAAATGGGTGTGGTAGTTGGGGTGGTGGTGGTTGCTCCACCAATGGTCCCTATATAGAAAGGGTTCAAATTCATGCCAGCCATGGGGCTGGTTGGTGCAGTGTAAGTGGGGTTCTCGGACTCTGCCTCAGAATCAGAGGTAAAATAAGGGGCGTCACTGCCGGGGGACGGAGCTCTGCGTCTGCGACGAGTGGAGTCGAGTGATGAAGCTCTACATCTATGACAGGTGGTGTCAAGTGAACTGTGTTGCGGGGGTTTTCCCTGGAGGCGTCGAGAATGTCTCGGGGACTCAATGGTGACAGATGGTGTCAAGTATCTAGGGGTTGTGTTGAGTGAAAAACAACTCAAAAACCCTAATGCAACCGAGTGTGCAGAAGGAGAGCACAAAAAATATGGCACTTAGGCCAACAACCAGCTCAAAACACTCATTGTAACAGCTGTGCTACAATAAGTGGAGCGTCAAAAAAAATGGTCAGAATACCAACAAGCAGAAGGTTTCCTAAAAAATAAAAATAGTGGACTCGCTAGACCAAAGGGAGGTAAGGGAGCATGCAAACACCTAGCTAAATAGTATTCTGACTCAACCAGACATATCCTCTGCAAGGTGATGAAATCTAAGTCAAACAATATGGACAGTAGAGCCAAGTAGTTAAAGATATCCCCCTACCGAGAGGGACACCGGGTAGTCAATCCTAGAAGAAAGGCAACCAAGATACCCCGTTCATGACACGTCCAGAAAAGGTGAATCTGTAGTTTGGTTCTATTGCCACTATATCCCCATACGGGTGATACACCGAGAAATGTGAAAGTTATCTTTTGGTGACTAAATGGATTGCGGTATTCCACTCAGGCCTCCGGAACCAGTCTAGCTACTTAAACCCTCTTAGGGGAGAGGCCCTCTGATAAACTGGTTGTGATCGTGCCAAAAAATACTAGGGGGTTTTGGTTCCCTAATGGACAACAACTATGTCTCAAGTGTAAGCGACCGAGGGGTGTTATTTGGATGCCTATCCCCCCGACCCTACCTAACTACAATATTCTTATGTGTTCCCCAAGTGGGGTTAGAATGTTGGTTGTGTTATGCAGTATTTTAGGGCTCACTTGAATTAGGTGACAGAGTGTGTGCGTGTGAGATAATGAACCCAAGTAAAAGTGCCACGGGGGTGGGAAACTTTCTAACTAATAATAACAATGCAGAAATTAAACTTTGAAATGCAAAATTTTCTCTTTTCAATTAAAAATGCTGAAATTTAAAAATTCTGTAAATGGAACAGAAATAATACTGCAGAAAAAGGCTGTAGGTAAGTATGGCTGCAGGTAGGACAGATGGTTGTGCAGGTGCAAAAAATATTGCAGCAAAGTTATGGGTTCAAACAAGGAAAAAGTGCAGAAAACAGATCGCGGGTCTGCGTCGAAACTGTGCGGTCAGATCGTGGGAAACAGGTCGACAGTCGCGGGCGGACCACAGGAAAATGGCTGAAAGCTACAGGTGGATCGTGGGAAAATGGATGAAAACTGCAGGCAGATCGCAGGAAAATGGCTGGAAGCCGCAGGCGGATTGTAGGAAAATGGTTGAAAGCCGTAGGCGAATCACAGGAAAAAGGTTGAAAGACGCAGGCGGATCGCAGGAAAATGGCTGAAAGTCGTAGGCGGATCACAGGAAAAAGGCCAAAAGCCATAGGTGGATCGCAAGAAAATGGCTGAAAGCCATAGGCAGATCACAGGAAAATGGCTGAAAGCCGCAGGCGGATCACAGGAAAATGGCTGGAAGCCGCAGGCAGATCGCAGGAAAGGGCTGGATAGCTGCGGTCGGACTACAGGAAACAGGCTGAGAGCCGCAATCAGATCGCAGGTTACAGACTGAAAACCATCGGTAGTTTTCCAAAAACAGTCTGAGAGTTGTGGTCAGATCGGAGGTAATAGTCTGAAAGCTGCGGTCAGATCGCAACTGTGGGGGCAAAAGATGCGATTTACGGCAGCAAACCCGACTGCCGAAAGGAATAGCCAAAAGGAAAAAACAGAAAAATATTGCAGAAAACTAAAAAATTTCTAAAAACTATAGCCAGAAATTCAAAGGAACACTAGGGGAGTCACCAAAATTGTAGCTAGGGTTTTCACCCTAGCTTGTGCAAATGGGAACATACTAAGGAGAAGGGACTCCTTAGTAGCAGTTCAGTAAAAACATTAAATACAAGACAGTAAATAAAGAAATAAATTAAACTAACATGAGTATGAGCATTGACATAAATAACAAAACATGAAAATATGGTGAAGATCTCTCTTTTTTGTATTAAAAATTACCTCAGGTGTAGAGGTTGGTGAAGCCCTTGCAGCAATCCAAGAGGGTTGCTTCCAAGCTCCAGTGTTGTTCCTTCTCCTTCTCCAAAGGGTTTTGGATATGGGCCAAAGGGGCACTCAAATGTGAAAATAGCTCAAAAGGGTGAGCTAGGGTTTCAGGAGTGATTTTGGTAGAGTAAGGATAGGGGTGATTGTGGATGTGAAATGGGGAGCCTCCATCACCTATTTATAGGTTTTTAGTGGTGGAGTGTTGACCCATGGTTTTGGGCACCATATGGTTTAGGTAAGCTGTATAGGGTTTTTGCTTCCTTTTTTCCCTCTTTTTCCTCTTTTTTGTATTTTTATTCCCTTTTTAGAGGGTTTTTGCTATTTTTGGAGGAATTTAGCTTATTTTGGGGGGAAAATGGCGTTTTGGCCTTTTGGAGGCTTTTTTAATGGTTTTTTAAGGTTTTAGAGGCAAATATGGTAGGAAATATGGACAAATGAGTCATGCAATGGGGTAGATGAGATAGTGAGCACTTTTTGGGTATTAACACATTTCATCCCAAGGGAAGTCAGGTGCGGTTAGGGATTCAAGAATTTCTGTCACTGCGAAAACACTTTGTGGAAAGCTAGGAAGAGGTAGAGATGGAGGTCGGGGGAATGGATGGTTCACCACTTGTGGAAATCAGATAAATAGTGTTAAATTTCACGGAGGAAGAGGATTCAGGAGGGTGAATCTCCTCGATGATAGTAATTGATGATTCTAAAGAAGGCTGGCACATTTCATGAAGCACCAACAGATACTTTGGTAATTTGGGATAATGATGAGAGTAATGTCCATAGACGCCGCATATGGCGCAGGAGTGGTTGGTGCGCAATGATCTGTTACGCGGGGGGGGGGGTTGGTTGTAAGTTCAACAACCGGTATATTTGGATCATCATCCAATGTCTTCATGTGTGTTTGAAGGTTGGGCAAGTACGGATAGTTATGGGTTGTGTGGCCCAAATCATCTCAGAATGCACACTTGGGAGGTGCGCGTGCTGGAGGAGGGGGGTGCATGGTTTTAGTCGTATTTGGCATAGTATGATTTTGCGTGGATTTTCCCCCAGATTTCTTGGAATATTGAGGGATGGTGTTGGAGGAAGACATTGCCTATACATCGGGGGGTGGATAATTGGTGGTGGTGATCGGTTGAACTGGTTAAAGAATGACTTGTGGAAACGGAGTAGGATTAGGTGCAGGTAAATACCATACAAGAATTCCTAATGTCAATCCAGGGAGTTTCAGTGTGGCCATGATGGGAATACTTATTACCCCTGATGGTGGGAACAAGAAAGGTATTGTGTGGGTTGGTGTGGCTCCCATGTGGCTAGGTACCGATGGCGGTTGAGGTGTCGAGGAAGTGGTGGGTTGTGAGTGAGGGGCCAATTGACTTGATGAAATTGTACACAAGTCAGAGATCTGAATGGCTAGAGGAGGATGGGGTAAGGAATGAAATGTGGAGACCATTGGAGCCTCTGAATAAATTCAAGATCCCATAGGGGAAATTAAAGGGGCAGACACACTAAATACAAGTTTGTCGACCATGGGGAGTACATTCTCGGGTGTAGCAGGCACATTAGGGTCATAGTAAGTGACCTGGTCGATTTTGACAACCCATCCCTCATGGGGGAACATCATAACCCAGAACACAGATGAAGCAACAGCCTTCATGGCATACATGTAGCTTCATCCTAGGAGCATGTTGTAGTCGAGCTGTGCATTGACGACTTCAATGTCAATCAGGATAGTTTTTCCAACTAATTAGACTGGAACATTGGCTAGAAGGCCTTTTGACTGAGATGAGAAGCCATCATAGGCTCATAGGGAAGTCATGGATGGATGTAGGGGAGGGGATCTGAGATTTTTACACACAAATGTAGACATGACGCATGTAGATGCACCCTCGTCTATAATGCATTGATGGATAACGAGGTTCCGGATTGAAACTGATATTTGAAACGCTAGGGATGAAGGCATGCAGGGTTCAGATTGGTTTAAGTCGAATGCCATCATCCATGAGTCAGAAGGGTCGATCGCACCTATGGTAGAAAATAGTGTTTTACGTTGTGCTGGGATGTTCTTTAAAAATTATAAGGATGACATAGAAGCAGGGGATTGGGCTAAGTCATCCACGATATTATAGTTGGGGGTAGCACGAGCATTGGGGTTGTTATTGATGTGGCACAGAGGAAATCGAGGAGATTTGGGGCCCCCCTCAAGCAATGGTGGGGGTAGATGTAATGACTGATCTATGGGAATAGTGTTAGCGGCCTTGTCCGCGGACATGGTATCAGTGGTTGAACCATACAGGTTATGGCGTGTCTGAAGGTTTATATCAGATGAAGGCATCTTTAAAAGGTGGTGAGTACCTGTGTCAATGGGTTGACTAATAGGAGAAGCATAAGTAATTGGTTGTTGTTGTGTGGAAGTCCCTTAAGGGGGAGCCAAAGGTTGGGTGGATACTACCCCTTGTGTAGGTAGGGGGTTTTGTAACAACATAGGTTGTGTGTGGGGTTGCGAGGATTTTGGTGGTGCTAGAGGTGTAGCATGTCCTTGACATTGGGTGTCATCAATCCAAAGTTGGAAAGATCATGCCAAATGGGGTAAGTTATGCATTTAATGGCCATAAACCCCGCAAATAGAACATGGGTGGTTCGTACGTAATTTGGGGTTTTTACCTTGCTAAGGTGGTCAATCAATATTTTGGTTAGCCGACGCAGCACCATTATTATCAGAGGGGTTCGGTGGTGGATAGCCTCTACCGGGAGGCTGGTTATTACCTCGGTTACATTCATGTCCCCTATTTTGGTTGCCTTATTGGTTCCATTGGGCAAGTGGGTTTTGCAGTTGGTTTTGTTGGGAATAAAATTGCCCTTGGGGAATAGGATGATTTTGTGGTTGGGTTGGTACTGGAGCAGCCAGCGGTGGATGATAAGCAGAAGGAGTTTGAATTTGTGCGGGCATGGGTGCGGTCAGTGGATGGTAGTAGGCAGGTGATGTTGTAGGGTGGGCATATACTGGCGGAGTATGACCATAGAAATGTGACGGACAAGAAGGTTCATGGATGTGAGGGACTTGTTCGAGGAAACATAAGACGATGTTTCTCTAGAATGTGTCGTGGCGTGCAAAAGGTCGAGACCACTACTCATGGCGAGTGGTGCAGAACTAGGTGTAGTATTATAAGCAGGGGTGGGACGGGAGGAATATGGACATCATGTCAAATGGTGTAAAGGTAGCCCGACTATGCATAGATAAGGTCAAAATATTGGGATTTAAGTATGGCTTCTTCTTCAGTTTGGGGCCGTTCAGATGCCACATCCTTTGTGATAACTGGTATTAGAGACTTCAAAAACCAATCTAAAAATATACAGTCATCTAAATTGATCTTGCGCAAGCTACAACGATAGAGCCACTCATGGATATGGTCAGTGATGTGGGTAGCCATGTTCTGTCTACAAGACAGGAGAATATTAACACCAGTGTCATAATGGACTGGTAGCTGGAAGAACAATAGGAAATTTGAAGCGAGGGATGTAAAAGTGGAGTGTGTCCCATGTGGTTGTTCAATATACCACTTGGATTCAATGCCAGTGAGTGTCTGTTGTAATAGGCGTAGGTGGATCAAGTCATCCACTATGGAGTTGGAGGAATACCATAAGTGCAAGGACATGATATGGTTCTGGGGGTCCTCACCACCCTTTCCTTCAAACTTTGGAATGTCCGAAGGAAGTTTGGTAGGCATGGGAGGCCATGTAGGGTCATGTCGGATCAGATCGTTAGTCAATCGGGACATATTAGGTAGGTTGAGACTGGCCATGAATGGAAAACTAGCATAAGCATGTGACATGGTCGAGGTAGCCTATGTGTTATCCATGGTTCTAATCATTGGGACAAATCTGCTAAGTGGTGGTGTAGTGGTGTGAGTCATGACAAGGACCGAAGAACCACCCGTCAAGGGCAGAGGGATCTGAAAAGAAGGTTCGGTTCCCCCAAGGGTACCACTAGTAACTAAAGGGACGGTGTTCGAAATAGATCGGATACCGATGTGTATAGAGGCAATAACTCTAATGCCAGGTGTAGGTCCTATAGATGGCATAACAGGGATGGATGCTGAAGTGGTATCGGGGCGAGTGGTGGATCCACTGCTGACAATCCCACCCTAAAACGTGTTGGGATTCATGTCGGCCATGGGACTATATGGATCTGTGTATATAGGTGAATCTGGCCCATAATCAAATGTGAAATAAGGGGCATTGGGATGAAGATCCGGTAATGAAGATGTGCATCTCAAGGGAGTGTGACGAGTGGGGTCTAGTAGACCGTACTACAGGGATCGCTCCCATAGACGACGAGAGTGTCTCTGGGAATCAATGGTGACAAGTCTAAAAGTTATAAAGGGTTGTGGTGGATAAAACACTCAAAAATCCTAGTGCAATTGTGTGTGCAAAAGGAGATCTTTCAAAAAGATGACACTCAGGCCAACAACAAGCTCAAAAACACTTGCTACAACAGCATGCTACAACAGGTGGAGCAGCAATAAAATGGTTAGAATACCAACAAGCAGCACTCCTAGAAAGGAAAAAAGACTCAATAACCTAGGGGGTTATTGGAGCATGCAAACACCTATCTAAAAGATCTGGAAGCTCACACAAATCGTATCTCCTACAGGGTGATGAAATCCGTAGTCAAGCAATACGAAATGTAGAACCAAATGGATAAAGGATATCCCCCTACCAAGAGGGATTCTGGTTAAAATACTCCTATAAAAGTGGAAACTAATCTACCCCGTTCATGGCACGTCTGAAAAGGTGTCCCGCAGCTTCAGTTCTTTGGTCGTCGTGCACCCGGTATGGGGTCCAGCATGCACGACGAGAACAACAAGTTGATATCCTTCCGTACAAAGTGGGGAGCGGTATTCCACTCAGAATTTTGGAACAAGTCTTGCCACTTGACCTCCTAAGTGATATCCCTCCAACAAATCGGTGTCAATTGTACCAATAAATAATACGGTATTTTGGCTCCCTAGAGGACAACAACTATGTCTTAAATGTGTATGAAAGAGGGGGTGTTATTTGGATTCCTAACCCCAATGTCCTACCTAGATACACAGTTGTTTTTGGGTCCCCAAGTGGGGTTAATATGTGTTCAATTAAACCAATTTTAGTCTCACTTGAATTATGGGGAATGTGTGGGTGCACAATTGGTGTAAACAACCCAAGATACACCGAAAGTAAATGTTGAAATAAACAACTGAAACTGAAATAAAAATACTAACTGCTATAACATGTATGAACTCGTTGAAATATAATGCAATAGATAGCAATGAACAGAGGATGCACACAAAATGAAATTTCTCAAATGCTACAGAAATCAAAGCGCATAAAAGTACCAATGGAGAATGGGTGCAAGCAAACAAGGGGTTGTTGGTGCAACCAAGGTGAATAAACGAGGAAAAAATAGGTGTAGGATGCGTCTGTGGACGAAAAACTTGTGCTCTAGGCACTGCATACTGAAAAGTAATCACGTCGGAAGAGGAAAAATAAAACTCAGGAAAAAGGGCGTGAATATGGGCTAAAAAGGCGCAATTGGGGTGTGCGTATCGGGCCAAAAACAATGCTTGGAGCGCGGGTCTCAGGCTCGAAAACGCGCGTAGGGGGCGGGTTTGAGGCTCAAAAGCACACATAGGGCACGGGTTTAAAGCTGAAAGGCATGCTCGGGGTGTGAGTCACAAGCCGAAAGTCGCGCTCAGGAGCATGGGTTTCGGGCCGGAAGTCATGCTCGAGACGCAGTTTATTGGCAGAAAGTCACACTCTGTAGCGCGGAAAAGGTACCTGCAGTCGCGAGCCATGCCATAAAAAAGGAAACAATGAAAGGTACTGCTATGGAAAGGGACAGATCTGCAATTCCATGGTGCAAGGTGATCCCAGAAAATTAAAATGTAAGAAAAAACAAAAAGTACAAAACTAAAAATAACTACTAATCATGCCAAACCATAGATCGATGGGAATCGACCCGGTTGGTATCGCCAAAAAATGTAGCTAGTTTTTTCACACCAGCTAGTGAAAAAGGGCACCTGCTAAGGATTATAGAAACCTTAGTAGCATCTCGTGAATGGATAGTGTGTGAGTGCAATAAAAGTAAAAAAAAAAAAACTAATCTAAATAATTACTGCAGTGACATAACAAACAAACATGAACCCATGAATCAAATATTGATATTGTATTACTCTCTGAAAAATGGCTTACAATTGATATTTACCTCAAAAGGTGAGTAAGTGGGGGCCCTCGTAGCTATACTAAGAGTAGTGCTCCAGGTCTCCAAGTTTCTTTCTCTTCTCTGAATGCTGAAATGGTGGCCAAAACTCAACTAAATGGGAACAAAAGCTCAAAGAGGTAGGATAGAGTTCAATGGGAATTTTGGCAGAGTTTCGGTACAAAAGAGTGAATGATGGATTTTTAAATGGGGGGCCTCCATCACCTTTTTATAGCAATTTTGGGTGGTGGATTCTTGACCCATGGTATTGGGAAACCAATAGTATTGGTTTGTGGTATTTTGAGTTTTCCCTCTTTTTTGAATAATTTTCCCTTTTTCTTTTACTTTTTTGGGAATTTGGACCCTTTTTGTGGGATTTTAACATTTTTTGAAGGAATTTAATTATTTTTCAAGGAAATAGTTGAATTTTTTCCCATCTGGTTACCATTTTAGGGATTTTGGGTTTTGGGAGGCCAAAAATGTAGGAAAAGGGGATAAATGGGTTATGTGACTAGGGGGATGAGCTAGGTGAACAATTTTTGGGTGTTAACACATAGGATCATGAAGTTTTCCTTGGATCTGATATATTTTATGTTGTACATTCACTTCAGACTTTGCAGACCCTAAATATAACAAATTCCTAACCCTGGGGGAATCTGCTTGTGTCCTAGACTAGTTTCCTTTCAACTAGTTTTGTTATCTAGTTCCAGCTTGTGTAAAATTGTGTTCTAAGTTTTAATTTTGAGATAATATCCTATCCAACCATATCAGGGATATTACACCAACATGCAATGCCAAGGGTGGTGGTTTTCATGAAATCTAAGTAAATATGGATATATTTAGGTAGAATTGAATTACATTTTGAATTATTGACCCAAATTTAGACATGGAATGGAATTATGATGCTTAATCTTCTCCTTATTTTAGAGTAGGTTGTCATGATGTCCAATTATATAACAACCACAACTATTCTATTGGACACTTGATAATTATTTGGTGAGTTTTGATGTATGTGAATAGATAGTTTACTATCTTCATGACACTATATGTGATGGTTTAGATAGTGATGTCCCCCAACACTTTATGAATTTTTATTATGATATGTAGCATCTATTTTTTGTTGTGATTTTGGTTATGAGATGTAGCATCTCGGTTTCTTATTTGGAGGATTGGAGATGGATCAAATATTCATAGGGATTTTCATAGTGTTCTTCAAAGAATACCTCGCCCAATGGATTACGTTTCTTTGTAGAATAGATGGTTTGGAATGTTTAAAATATTTTTTTTTAACATTTTAACATTTTATGTATTTATTTAGTGAAGTTTTGAGTTATAAAATTTAAACCAATCTAACTCTGAACCGATTCCAATTGGACCCTTTTCTAGTTCCAAGTCCAAGTCTAGGTTTTAAAATTTTGGCCTCAATCCCTAATTGGATCTTTGGTTTTGGCTAGGGTTTTCATGGTTTCCCTAGGGCTAGGATCAACAATTTTAAGTTACAACCATGGAGATAAAGAATTCAAATATACCTTCCATGGTTTTTTTGTTAGAGCAATTTATAAACATGATTTATTGGATGTTAAACCAACATTCCAATGGTATGGGTTGAACGCCCGTACTGTAACGCTAACGTCGATTATGTAGAGAATAGTCGACATTGGTTGGACAAATCGTCCAATTTTTTTTTGCTCAATGCAATTCTAGATGTCTCTTTTTGGACATTATGTCGATGTTACATCTGCTTTTTAAATGTCACTTTTCGGGCATTTCGCCTACGTTACATCTATTTTGCAAACGTCTCTTTTCGGACATTCAATCGATGTTCTAAAAGTGTGGGTTCACCATCGGTACCATAACTTTGACGTTGATTATGCAGAGAATACTTGACGTTAGTTCGATGGATAGTCCACTTTTTTTTTGTTCATGAAATTCTAGACACCTTTATTTCGACGTGCTGCTGATGATTACTTCACTTTGTGCACATCACATTTTGGACAATTTATTGATTTTTATCTACTTCGCACACATCGCTTTTTAAACGTTCCAACGAAGTTTAGGTCAATGTTATGTGGAATGTGTTGATGAGGAGGAAGGGGTCCTTAAATTTTCTTAATCAACTCTCTCAGACGTCACTTAAGTGATGTCATTGTAATGATGTGTATTCAACACTTATGTGAATCCCTTTCCCATGCTAAAAAATGTTGATCAGACGTTGAAATGGGGACCCTATTCTGTAGTGTATTTAGACCAATCCTATAGTATTCAAACATTCTAGCCATGTAATAAGAAATATTGGTTATTTTTTCTTAGGAATCTGCAATGGAAGATATAATTTCCTCTAGCAAAGTGGCTAGCGACCATTGGGTGTCTCTCTAGTATTTCACAACTCATTACAAAGGGTTCTAAGAGATCTCAAATCCTAATCATTTTAAATGTTAAATTTAGTGGTTCAAGATTCAGGTTTGGTGCATCTTGATGTGGTGGTGAATTGTTTGGGTTATCTCTGGGATCTATTGTGATTAGTTTTTTTGCAGTTTTATACAAAATTAGGCTTAGTTAACATATTTAGGTTTAGTTTTTTGTTTATTTTTTAAACAAAATATCAAATTGAGAAACCAACAAAAAAGAAAATACTAACCTGGAATCCAATGAAGATAAAGGCAGCAATCCCCTAAGTGGTTGATTGGCTCCCTGGGCACTCCAATTCAACCAATAATTTGCTTAATATCCCCTAAAACATGTGGCATGGTCTATGGGGAAAATAGACCAACCACGGCCTTTAAAAAAAAATAAACAAAAAATAATGTACATGCTTTAGGAACATGTGCACATTCCTTGCGCACGTATGCTTTAGGAACACACATGCACTACTAAAAGGATGACTTGGCATCCTTGTTAGCAATTTTGGAATTTCCAAACTGGAACATGAGTGCGTTTCTGATAGTGCACGAGCATTTCTGCGTGAACGTGTTCATGCTGACCCCATTTCTTCTTTTGAGGCCATCAACTTCATGCGATCACCCAAGATCTCCCCCAGACAAGAGTGGAACAAGAAGTGGGAGAAGCACGTAACATATATTTGGATAAAATCCCTAGGGATGTCAATGACTGACTTTCTAAAGAAAAAGTTTTGTTTAAATCATAAAAATACTATATCATTGCTGAGAAAATAGCATAGGATATGAAGTTGGGGTTTGTGACTCTTGATACACCAAGACAAGGGAAACAAAATACTATAGAACTCTTACACTTTATTGGTTAATCAAATCTCTATTAGGAAAGGTTCTCATGGAAATTCAAGTGGAGAGGAATGAAATTATGCTATAACTGGATGAAATATGAGACCAAAATGGGTAATTGATGGATAGGATGAACATAATAATCAAAGAAACTATAGGTTTGGAATTTGCAACTCTAGTCAAGGAAAATTTTAGGGGTAAAATTTAACCCATGGGCTATTTTTCGACCTTTTTTTCCAAAAAAAGATTCACCAATTTGTTTTTTTTCAAATATGATTCGCCCATCCATGAGATAATTTTTTCTTAGTCTAAAAATTGCCAAAATTTTCCAAAACCTATAAAAAGCCTTTAGAAATTTGAATATTTTTTTTAAAAAATCGCCAAACAATTTATGGTTGTAAATTTAAAAATTAGTAATCTTCGCCAAGGTTTCTACACTTTGAGAAATTTATGGATCCTTAAAATTTTCCTTGACACCATCCCATTCTTGAAATCCAACTTCTATTTATGTCATGGACCCTGAGTCCTCTCATGGACAAGAGGTTCCTCTCATTTTTATTTCTAAAGATTAAAATGACGATTAGATAGTTTTTTGTAGTATGTTTTTTTGTTAAATAGATATTATAGCTATGTCATATATACAGTAAGTTCTTTGGCGAAATTGGACGTCAAATGACATTACGTTGTTCTATACTTGGTTTGGTTTCCCTTAGGCAAGCTTGAACTGATATATATATATATATATATATATATTAAAGTAATATATAATCCACTAACTTAAAAAAAAGTAAACATAAATACAGATACCAAATAAATTTATATTAAATTTCATAATTCAATATTAAAGAGATTATAACTTTTTTTTCCTCACAATGTTCAAAGGCATATCAGTGCCTTGTCAAGCATACACATCATGTCGTATCATATATTTATGTCATAATGTTAGGAACCCATGTCAACCCTTCTATTTACTTTTTACTTTGTTAGTATATTTTTGTTGGACATGTATGCTTTGTAAGTCGTCCCGTAGTATTTGTTGATCCATAATTTGTATTATTGTTGTTAGATGCATATGCTTTGTAAGTCGTCCCGTAGTAATTATTGATCCATATTTTGTATTGGCCCATGGTTTGTATTGACACATGGTATTGGCGCCTAGACTTAGTATATAAGTTTGTGTTGAGACCAATGAAGGTACAGTGAAGTTATTTGTATTGAGCTTGCTCAAAGGAGGTTGCCCCCTCGAAGTGGCCTGCGATCAATAAAAGCGATTATGAGTTCTTTTATTTCTGCTATCTCGTGTATTTTCACTAATTAATTGTTGCAGGTTCTTCACATCTGGTAGCAGAGCACTTTCTTGGGCTCATTGAGTGGAATTTCTGCCAATTTTTTTTTTTGCATCTGTTGCAAGTTTGGATCTGGGAATAATCCTTATCTGCTTAACTGTGGGAAGTACTTGGGCATAATCCCTAAAACTCATTGTGAGGAGTACTGCATGAATCCCAAATTAGATGGCCCATTGATAGGACATGCCAGTGAAAAGGGAAACGACCCTTACCTGATTGACTAGTTCCCACCCGTGAGGTAAACCAAGAGTTGTCGTTTGTGGCAAAGTGGTTATCAGGTTTAACTAAGTTGTGGAGTGAGGGGTGATGCCCCAATATGCAAGCCGTCAGACAACATTGGTGGCCGAGTGAAACCCCTGAACTATTAGGAAGCCGAGCATACCTGGGTTCCATATCTATTTTTAGCTAAACTGTTGCCAATCACTTTCACGCCGTTTCAGATCCATTCTAAAAGTCGTTCCAGATCCAACCGTTTTAACTTTGTTTCCCCTGAAACTTCACTGACACCCCTGCAATCCCATTCTTCATATTTCATTCCTGAGGACCTTATGCGAAATTCCACTTCCCAAAACCAGAAATCCCACATTTTTCTATTTTTAGGGTTTTCCATAACTTCTTCAATTTTCACCCAATCGCCTTCAAATTTTGCCACCGTGTTCATTCCCTGTTTCTGCTTCTTTGCCCCTCTTTGACAAATTTTTTCATTCTTTCACCTTGCTTCTGAAATCCTCATTTTATGCTTCCCTGTCCTTTTAAAAGTGTCCAAAACCTAGTCAAACCCCAATTACCCATCATATTTTTTCCCAAATCCAAATTTCCCTTTACTAAATAAGCTTATGTTTGTGTTTTTCTACCCATTCCCCCCCCCCCAAAAAAAAAAAACTCCTGGTTATGGTTGTCACCCGTGCAGGAGCAAAAACCTTGGAGGAAGTACTTGCAGCCATCCAAACCAAACTCTAGGATCTGGATGGAAAATTTCTCAGCCTCCATCTTCAGCATTCAGCCATGAACAATAACCGACAGCCATAATCTTTTGCAACCACTGGATTCTCTTCTTCCAACAATTTTCGTGGGTCGAAGCTTGATTTTCCTCGTGTCAATGGTACTGATCCAACTGGATGGATATACTGGCAGAACAATATTTCAATCTGCATAATACTTTTGATGTACAGAAAGTTCCACTTGCATCCTTTCATTTGGAACAAGAAGCCCTTCAATGGTATCGTCGGTACATCAAAGCTCATCACGAGCCAAACTGGACATATTTTTGCCAACTCCTTTTGCAACGATTTGGTCCTAGTGCTTTTGATGACTTCACCAGAGCACTCACTAAACTTCGCCAAATTGGCACAGTGAGAGAGTATCAGACATAATTTGAGAAATTGGCCAATCACACAGAAGGATTGTCTGATGAATTCTACGGGAGTTTTTTTATCAGTGGTCTCAAGGATGAAATCCACGCAGAGGTCAAAATGTTCTGTCCCAACACAATGATGGAAGTCCTAGGGTTGGCTAAGTTGGTAGAGGACAAGATCGCATCCCAACAACGCTCCAAACCCACATTTGTTCCCTTTAGAAATATGGGTTCCCAACGACCTCCTATCACGCTAGCTCCTCGACCAACTCCTATCAATCATTTGTCTGAACCAGAGATGCAGGCATGCCGAGAAAAAGGGTTTTGTTATAATTGTGATGAGAAATTCACTCACGGACATAGATGTGTTGAGAAAAAGCTATATCTCTTGGATGTGGATTCTCCACCTGCCTCTGAACTTGGTGAAGAAGCTCCAGATACAATAGATGATCAGGTCGACATTCAACACTCACCTGTTGACCCCCCATCTCAGGACGACCTACCAAATATCTCTCTCCATGTTGTAACCGACATCACCACCCCACAAACAATGCGGGTCAGGGGTTACTTCAAGAATCTCCCTCTTACCATACTCATTGATTCTGGTAACACTCATAACTTCATTGACCCTTGGATTTCCAAACAGGATGATTTTTTTATCCATCCTTGATCCAACTTTGAAGAGATGGTTGCCAATGGGGGCACCTTACCTTGCAAGGGAAAGTGTCACAATGTGCGTATCTCTATGGAAGATTATAACCTGCGCTCTGACATGTTTTCCTTATCCTTAGGAGGATGTGATGTCGTTTTGGGCGTTCAATGGTTACGCACACTTGGCCCCATCTTATGGGATTTTGCTGAACTTTGGATGCAGTTTTAAGTCAATGGGACACAACACAAATTTACGGGCTTACAACCAGGGTCTCTCCGCATCATCAGTTCACATCGCCTGGAAAAGATCCTTAAGAAGAATTCACATGGTGTCATCGCTCAGCTTCATTCCATTTAGATGCACCCACCAATGGTCTCCACTACTTCCTTGGATAGATATGCAGGTGTCTTTGCTGCACCGGTGGGCTTGCCGCCTTCAAGATACCTTTCTAATAAGCATTTAGCCGCATCTACATCTCAGCAGGAAATGATGGCTACTTTTCATGCAGTACAGAAGTGACATCCATCCCTATTAGGGAATTATTTATGCATCAAGACTGATCTCCAGAGTCTGGAAAATTTCTTGGACCAATGGGTCTCCTCCCCAGCACACCTGAAATAGGTTATCCACCTCATGGGTTATGACTATGCGATCACTTACAAGAAGGGTAAGGAAAATAGGGTGGTAGATGCTCCTTCTTGCACATTTGATGACCCGGTTTCTCTTACAACTATTTCTCTTCTTGTTCCAAATTGGTTGCAATTTGTTCAATAGGGCTATCTCTTCTATGAACTCCACGCTTCTTCGTCAACAGGGCACTCTGGGTTCCTCAAAACATATGACCGGGAACAATGTAACTTCTTTTGGTAGAGACTGGAAATGACAATTCAACATATGGTGGTTGACTGTGATACTTGCCAAGTCAACAAGAGTGTAACGACACTCCTTTCGGGACTGCTCAAACCCTTTCCCATCCCTACACAGATTTGGACAACTATTTCTATGGATTTCCTAGTAGCGCTCTAGTGGTACAGTACCACATCTAAAAGGACACCATATGAAGCAGTCTATGGATAGGCACCCCTAGTTCTTATTCCATACAACCTCAGCAGCTCCCCAGTTTAGGCAATTGACTCGTTTCTTCGAAACCACGATCAGATTCTTCTCATTCTACAGGACAATCTTCGCATGGCAAGAATTTGACTGAAACAACAAGTCAATCAACACCATTCTGACTACACTTTTCATGTAGTTGATATGGTTCTTCTTCGTCTACAGCCTTCCAAGCAATCCTCATTGAAACTAAAAAGGCGTCAGTGGCTCGGAATGCAACCCGAGGATGCTACATGGGAACCACTCCTTCAAATTCTGCATCAATTTCCACATCTCAAGCTTTGAGGGCAAAGCTTTTTCCAAGGGAGAGGGGATGTTAGGAACCCATGTCAACCCTTCTATTTACTTTGTTAGTATATTGTTGTTGGATGCATATGCTTTGTAAGTTGTCTCGTAGTATTTGTTGATCCATAGTTTGTATTATTGTTATTGGACGCATATGCTTTGTAAGTCATCCTGTAGTAATTGTTGATCCATATTTTGTATTGGCCCATGGTTTGTATTGACCCATGGTATTGGTGCCTAGACTTAGTATATAAGTTTTTGTTGAGACCAATGAAGGTACGGTGAAGTTATTTGTATTGAACTTGCTCAAATGAGGTTTCCCCCTCGAAGTGGCCTGCAATCAATAAAAGTGATTCTGAGTTCTGTTATTTCTCCTATCTTGTGTATTTTCATTAATTAATTGTTGCAGGTTCTTCACACATAATACATTACTCCAAAAAAACTACCAAAAATTGTAACTATAGTATGAAATACAGCAAAAAACATATCTTCACCCAAAAGTGTGAAAGATATAACATACCTTCACCATTTTTTTCACAACTCCATAATATTGTCATTAATATGTTCCCATTTGAACCAAGAACCCTCTTCCATCTATAGACCCTGCTTAGGTAAATGGTCATCCTGTACATTCCTCTTCCAGTCGGTAGATGTGTTGAAAACTAATATTTTGGAAAAGTCATGTAAGTTTTATCAATTCTTCATAAATGGCTACTAAAAATATGTTCTTCGGAGCTTTTTCGGCCTCATCCAATCCACTACTAGTTTTGAATCACCAAACACCTGTAGCTGCATTACACCTTTTGAAAGAGCTAGTAACATAGTCAACTTTAAGGCATTCAGTTCAGCCCCATTATTTTTTATCTACCCTAAACCTACTGCAAACTTATACTAATGATTATTTGGCAGGTGTATTATATCTCCCGCACCCCTCAAGGATGAATCTCCCTATGAAGCACCATCAAAGTAGGCCCAATTGTTGGTGCTATCTATCACTTCTTCCACCACCCTTCTAACTTTTGAAATTCCCTCCAACATTTTTCCTATATGTTAATTCAATATAATATTTTACAAAACAAAAAATAAGAAATAATAATCATTCTCTGATAGATCATTAATCAAGGGAATCTTATTGATATTTTATTATTATTATTTGTGCTCAATTAATTTGATATTATTTGTTTTTCATTGAATTTGATTTAAATGCATCTGAAAGTTAAATTAAGATAAATTTATATTAGTATACAATTATATTAATATAATAATAATAAAAATAATATATTTAACCTTATATTTCACCATATTGTTATAAAGTTGGTTTTATAATTTAAATCATTTATTTTTTATGATCGACTAGTTGTTGGTGACATATAATTATGGGGTTGATTATATAGCTATAAAATTATGGACTTCAATAAGATAATTCCCTATTGCTCGATTTGATAAAGAAATGAGATATTAATAATGATAAAAGCTAAAAATAGGTTTAATAAAGGATAAAGGAAGGGGTATAGAGATAATAAATGATAAATTGTAAAGGCAATATCTTTTTTCAAAGATGTGTATAAACAAGGTGAAAATTCAAACTTGTTTGAACAATTAAAAGTGATAAATCAATATCCTAGAATGTTCATCCTGAAAGATGGTGTTTTTATTGGTTTAGCAGTTACTCTAGAAGAGGTTAAAGTTGTTTTAAATCAATTTTCCCAAGGCAAAATTCCAGGCCCGGATGGCTGGACAGTTGAATTTTTCATTCACTTATTGTTAGAAAGGACTTGGTGGAGGTTGTGGAAGAATATCGAATAAATGAGTTTGTTCTTGAAAATTTGAATTCAACTTATATTGCTCTCATTCCCAAGGACATGCCAATTTCCTTCAATGATTATAGACCAATTTTCTTATGCAATCTAGTCTATAAAGTGATTACTAGGGTCATTTCTAATAGGAGTAAACCAGGGTATCTTTTAAGGATTCTAATAGTATACTTAATTACAGTGTTCTAGGTGATTATTTTATATTGAAAAAAAACATACGTATAGATAGGTAGGAAGAATATTAAATATGAAACATACAATTTACTATTGGAAATTGTAAAGTTTGGCGAATATTATGAGAAAAAAATATCTTTTATGTAAATATAGGCTATATTAGAGACAACAAATGACAAAATAGTGAATTTATTTTTTGAAAAAAACTCAAAGCATAGCCAATTGGCAAAATTTTGCCCCTAAAAATTACCCTGGATTAAACCCATTTTGGAGCAAAAAAATTATAAGGATCAATTTGGGTTTTTATCGAATAGGCAGATATTCGATTCCATTGGTGTGGCTCATGAATGCCATCATTCCATCAAGCAAAAGAAGATTAAGGCCTTCATATTGAAAAGAGACCTAATTAAGGCATACAATAGGGTTGTTTGGTCTTTTCTACGTTGTGTCCTTATTCAAACTAGGCTACCTGTGGAGGTTTCAAATTGGATAATGGCATGTATTACAAGTGAAAATTTTTCCATTTTTATCAATGGACAACCTACTGCTTTCTTTAAAGGGGACATAGGGCTTCTTCAAGGATGTCCTTTATCTCTTTTGTTGTTTCTTCTTGTCATTGAAGGCTTAAGTTTGCTAATTAATTCCGCAAAATCGGGGAAACGAATCAAAGGTATTCGGTTTTCTTCCTCACTGCATATATCTCATTTACTCTTTGTTGATGATGTCTTAATTTATAGGAGAGGACCATTCCAAGAGTGGAGTTTGTATTCAGATATTATCAAATATTTTTGGTTTCCATCAGGTATGGTTGTAAGCTCAGAAAAGTCTATGCTTCTTTATAATTGTCCTGAGGTTGAATCAGAGCAGGGTCTATGTGAGCAGATTGATAGTTTCCTTCCTTTTCAAATGGTAAATATTCAGATTGACTTCAAATACCTAGGTGTTTTATCTTAAAACCTAATGGTTATCAAAAGGAATATTGGAGTTGTCTTATTAAAAGGGTTGAGAAAATAATCAACAACTAGTCATTCAGATTTTTATCCTTGGGTGGTAGATTGGTTCTAGCCAATTCAATTTTACAAATCATTCTTCTTTATTGGATTTCATTGGAAATGGTTCCTAGATCTGTTCTGGAAATCATTAGGAAGAGGATGTTCTAGTTCATTTGGTCTTGTAATATGAAATCTTCTAAATTTCATTTAACTTCCTGACAAAGAATTTATCTTCTGAAAATGTTGGGGTGGTGGGGATTGAAGTAGATCTTTTGGTTCGGTGATGCATTGAGTGTTAAAACCCTTTTGAGGGACTTATTTGGTGACATTCTACGGAGTGATGTTTTGAAAACTAAATATATTAAATATTATTTTATTTCACAGTGGATTCAAAATACTCCAAGCCTTAATTCCAACTCATATGTTATTGGGAAAGGTATGTATAGGAGATTGTCGATTTAAAAAAAAGGTTGTGCTGGAAAGTAGTTAGGGGAATTCAAGCTTACCTCAATATCAATCCAATCATTGGTGTTGGGGATAAATTTCAGTTATCTTAGCAATTAGTCTCTTTTCTCCACTCTATGAATATTCAGGTTTTAGCTCAAGTGTACAAGAATGATAATTCTGGGTCTCTCTTCTGATCTGGGACTTGCAGGATTGATGGCTGAGGAATGGGACACGTATGTCCTTTCCATTAATGCAACAGGGATTATATTATCAAGTGTTCAATATACCCTAGTTTGGGACTAGGAGGAATCCAATGGTAAAATCTCGGCAAAAACGACTTATGACTTCATCATTTTAGAAAATATTCATATTTCTCCAAAATGGCGGGATCGAAAAATTTGGAAGTGGAGGATTCTTACAAAATTAGATGTTTTTTGTGGCTTTGTTTGGAAATCAGATCCTTACTTGGGATAATCTCGTCAAAAGAGGGTTTTTTGCTCCAAAATTTTTCCCTCTTTGTTTTGATGAAAATGAATTTGTATCTCATCTTTTTATTACTTGTATCATTTTAGCATATTTTGGGATATGTGCCAAGATATTATGAAATTCGTAGATAATTGGAAGAATGTAAGCTTCCAGGATAGCATGTTAGCATTATTGGCTTAAATAAATGTTCTAGAGGTTTCAAATATAGACCCAGGTTCTTGGCGTTTCGAGGAACCAACAAAACTCCTTTTCACTGGCCCTTTTGGCAAAAATCTACAAGCAAATTGAGGTATCACCTAAGGAGAAGGTATGGGGGGAGCTGCAGAATCATGTTTCCATAGCTATGTGATGAGTTGTTTAAAACATATTTAATAAACAGCGTTCCATGGAGCCTGCGCCATGGACTGACACTTATACAGGCTACGATGATGTGCCACTCGCGCATCCAAGGGTTGTGCGATGCAGATCTTATTCAATAGTAGGCCAGCACCACTGATAGTTGCGCTTCCTTCTCGACACTTAACTACCTTAATTAATGGGACTTTAACGAATATTATGCATCCACTATTACCTTGTAGTGTTTATCCTATGATTCATGCAATATGGAAAACATAATATACTGCGTGCTTCCAGTGCTACGCACTGTATAGACCTTCTCTATTAAGTGATGGTCCAACCGATTCATGCATTCACAGAATTAGACATACTTGTTCATCTTCCAGTCATTCACATATGCGACACTTAACATATTATTCCCGTTCTCATTCCTTTGGCGAATACATATAAAATTAAAACACATAAGCTGACAAGCATGAGCTCAAGCATTCATAGTAAGCAACTAAATAAGTGCAAACATATAAACAATCACACAACATAGGATTTAACATGGTTCACCCCCAGGATGGGAGCTACGTCCACAAGAACTGTTTTTATATTATTTCGGTAAGGGTACAACAGTTCCAGTCTATGCACTTAGCTGCAAACTTTATTCTCTCTCAATAGGTCTCTGCGCACACAACTTGCAGAGCCTTTACAAAATTGTCTCTCAACGGAAGATTTCTCAATAACAATCAACAATAAAGAATCAACAACCGATTCCCTTACAAAATATTCCTTATTTATAGATCATGCCCGTAGGTCATGTCTTTACAATGCATGGCAAAAACCCTAAGGTTCCAAAAACAGGTGCGGATGCCCACCACCCTGCCTGTTGTCGTCACCAGGTCACTCCACTCGCTTTGGTTGCCTGATTGGGCCACTTCACGGTTCTAACGGCCTTCTGAAATCCGCAGTCATCACAAAACGGTTGCATTGCATCATGGCCTGTCACTTTTCGTCCCTTTAGCCTACATGTCATCATCGAGTTAGTGGCCTAGCTCTTTAAATGCTTACCGCCACTCCCTTTTATAGGTCACTTTCTTCATCCTCCATTCTGCTTCTTCCCCAAAATAGGTCGCTTACTCGGTTCGACCTTCCTCTATACTCTTTTACCAAAATTATTTGTTGCGTAGGCCCTGCGCACCAGCACTGTTGTGTTAAAACTGCATATGTACTCCGAGCTGCGCATTCCTCAAAACTGTGCCTTCTGAATTCGCAACCTAAAAGCTGCGCAACTTCCGAAATTGTGTCCTTATCAAAATTGTGCCTACTTGGGCCTCGCCCAACAGGACCCTAACACTGACTTGTGGCTCGTCCTGAGCCACTTTAGTACAGCTGCTCCATCTGCGCCTCCTTTTAGATTCCTGAATGGGTAGTAAAGTCTTGAACAATTGCACTCAACTTTGCAACTACTTCCTTTATTTCCTGCTCATATCCTTTAACCGTGTTTAACATCTCATCTGTGGTCGTCTCTATAATTTGCTCCTTAACTTTGGCCTCTATTTCCTGAAGGTTTGCAACCTTATTTCAATCTCATCTGTCAGGGTGAGTGCCTTCTCTTGTAATGGTTGTAACCTCGCAGAGGTTTCAGGTTCCTTTGCTCTTAAATCCTCGAGCTCCTTTCTAAGTACTTTGGTTTTCTCAAAGGCATGCCTCTTCTGTCGGACCGGCAAGTCCTTCATGGAAGCATCTATGGAATCCACTTCTTGATGCTTTTGCTGTATTTCATTGTGGATGTTTTGTAACTCCGTATCATCCTATAATACGCTCCATATGCTTAAAACATCATCTATCAGGATTTGGCATCAAACGACTACTGCGCAGATGCTTTGCGTAGAGGCCCTCAGTGCCTCTACTCTTGCTTCTTCCTCTTGTTGCGCTATGTCAAATGGTCGTCGTGCTACCAGTTTGATGATCGCCTGATGGGTGGCTTCCATCTCTGTAATATTCTCCGCATGGGAAATTTCCAATCCCCTCATTCTTTCCTGCAGACTATCAATGGCAGTGCAGATCTGTAGGATAGCTGCCTCAACTTCTGATTCTTCTTCAACTTCGGGGAGCCACACGTATACTACTGACACTGCTCCTTTTATCCCGTGTTGCTTTTCTTGTGTGCATTGAAGCTCCCTTTCCTTTTGCTCACATTCTCCTTGTAGTTTCCTATAATTCTCTTGATACCGACGGTGCTGATTGTGCGAGATGATGTCTCATTCATGCATTTCATGGGATATTTGGGTGTGCAACTGGTGAAACCCTTCAGCTGGTAGCATAGCTACATTAAGCTCCAACTGCTTGAGCAGCCTCACAGTTTCTGTCATCTTGTCTGTCGGGAACAGAATGGAACCTAGCACAATATTGATGATGTGCATCCGTGTTATAAAGGCAGGTGACCTGCGCATCGGCTCACTTGGCTCCCCCAAGTGGTCATCATGGTCTGGCTCCTTAGTCAAGTCACGATGGACTTGCTCCATCCGTAAGACTAGACTAGTCAGTTTATTGATATTTTCTCTGACCTCTACTTGAGCCAGTTCTTCCTTATCTTCTAGGTGCGCTGACACCCACGATGATATCTGTTCATAGTCATCATCATGGAGCATTATGTCAAGCGGCCATTTGTTGGATTTGGACTTCTTCCTTTGTGACTTCTCTGGTGTCTGTGCAGCCAGTTCCTTTCTTTTCTCTCCTACTTGTGGCATAGGTGCTTGGATTGGTGTGCTTTGGACATCTGGGTTCTTGTCCATTTGGTCCCCTTCTTCTTCCTCCAAAGACATAGTGATGACAGTCTCTGGTGCATCTTCTTTCCAGCTATCAGGCCAATCCTCAATGATCAGCTCGATCATTGGCACACCGAGTTGATATTGGTTGTTGAACCATGCCTCTATTGTCAGGCGCGGCTATATGTGGATACAGTGTAATCCAGCCTTGAAATTCATCTTGGGCCTATACATGTACGTCACCTCCTCTGTGATGTGCGGGGTCTTCTCAATAACCACGCATAACTGCTCAAAATATGTCAGGAATTGCAGATCATTGAGTCGTTGCTTCTCTACACTTATGGATGCCCACATGTTTGCGAAGCGGACCGTGCGGCAGTCATCTGCTGTTACCAGAAGACCGTTCCGATGCACAGTTTATTTCGAACCTATGAAAGCAATAAGTATTAGCAGCCAACTAAATTGGAAGGGTAACCCTTTATCCTGGGTATCCTGTACATCCAACAAAAAATCATTGAGTAGAAATTTTGCTCAATTATACTCATGTCCATCCATGGCTTTGGCTGCTAAGGCCAAAACTAATGCGTTCACTTCCTTTGGCCTTGCTTTCCTCAGCAACCTCCCTGCCATTAATTTAATAGTGAACCGCAGGGTTTCAATTGTGATCGGATCAATTTCATATCCCCTGTTCCCTCTGTTCAATTTAAATTCTGCCTTTATTTTCGCAGCTAATTCCCGATCGTCTTTCTTGCCAACAAATTCTGCAGCAGGGTCATCACCCTTTTTACTCAAACCAATAATTCTTTCTATCAAGTCGACAGTGATATTGACCTTAAAGTCAAGCCAAATGTATCCCTGGTGCGTACAAGATAGCATCGTACGTACCATAGCCTTACATTCTTTGTTGCGCTCAAAATGTGGGATTCTCGGCAGGTTGAGTAGACCAGCCTGGGCCAATGGCAACGCCCAACCCATTTGAACAACCTCTGTGTGCTTTTTGGTCCTGTCATATTTGCTACACATGAACTTATCCGGATGTAGGTGTGGGAATTTTTCAGCATACATTAGATCATGATCAACAAACTTGCAGGTAGGAATTCTGCCAAGCAAATCCTCCTTAGTTCGGACGTGCTTCGACATCAGCGGCAATGGGATGTCATATTTTTCATTCTTCTCCAAGTTACTTTCTGGGGAATCACACTTCCGCGGAACAATATACTCTGGGATGAGCCACATAGGTGGTGGCGGGCTCCCTTGTGGAGCCGCTGGCTTAGAAGCATCTGGTGTCTTTGATTTTTCCTGTGCAGCAACTAGGTGCTTGTCTTTCTTTTGTTGTTTCATCTGGTTCAGCTTCGGGCTCTTGGACGAGCCACCTCATTCTGGTGTCGTCTGCTTTGGTGGTGTCTTCATCACTCTGCTTATGCCAGAACGGTGTAAAGTGCCAAGGATATCTTCTAAGGTATGCTCGTTGGACATAAACTCAGTGAATACTCGTGCTTCTGGTTGCTAAGTTGTTAACACCCAAAAAGTGCTCACTAGCTCATTTCCCTATCCACATAACCCATTTGTCCACTTTTTCCATCACTTGAGCCTCTAAAACCTTCAAAAGGCCACCAAAAAGACCATAATACAGCTTTTCCCCCTCAAAATATGTATTTTTCCTCAAAAAACACCAAAAACCCTAAAAAAGGGTCCAAAATTCCCCAAAAATATTAAAAGGGAATAAAAATATAAAAAATATTCAAAAAAGGAAAAAGAGGGAAAAAGAGACCTAAACCACGTTGGTCAATACCATTGGTTTCTGTAAAACCATAATGGTATTCCCCATCACCCAAAAACTATAAAAAGGTGATAGGGGCTCCTCATTATTCATCCATATTTCATCCTATCCTTATGCTGCCAAATTCCCTTTGAGAGCCATTGCCTCCCATTTTGAGTTTGAAGATCCCCATTGAAGCATTGGAGAAGAAGAGACCATTGGACATTGGAGCATCTCAACCTTGGAGCTGCTCAACACTCATCATCCTCACCATTTGAGGTAATGCAAAATCAAATATATTTAAAGTTCTTGTTTTTCTCATAGATCTTATTGCTTATGTTCTTAAATTCAGTTTTTTATTTCTTTTGCACATGTTAATGTTAGATTAAGTTAAATTAGTTTTTACATATTTTTATTGAGACTGCTGCTACTAGTTAGCAGGTGCATCCTTACATATGCTTGGTTGAAAAACCAAGCAACAGTTTTTGGCGACTCCGCTGGTTTTCAAACTTTAAATCTTTCCTTTAGATATTCATTTTAGTTGTTTTTCCCATTTAAAACTGTAGATCTGCCATACTAGTCAACTTCTTGATAGCTGCCCTAGCCATTGGCCCTTTTTGCAGCCCGAAACAGCCCAAAATTTCAATTTTTGTGTTAGTTTTTTGCCGGCCAATTTCTGTCTGTACATCGCGACTTTCGACATTCACAATCACACGGTCCATCGTGACTATGAGCTTTTTTTCTGTGCGTCGCATCGCGACTTTTCGGCATTTTTCCGTGTGTCCCATCACGGCTGGGTGAACTTTTCCCGCGTGGTCCATCGCGACTTTTTGACATTTTTCTGTGTGGCTCATCGCAACTTCTTCCCACCATGCCTTGATTCACATCGCGGCTTTCTCCCACATCGTCACGCGGCTCATCGCGGCTTTTGACCTCACAGCCTCGACATTTCCTGTTTTGGTTGGGCCAATTTTTTCCAAAAATTTTCGCCCAATCAACCCATTTTTTCCAACATTAATTTCTGCAAGTTTTTACAGCCCACTGTGTCATTATTGCAGCATTATTAATTGATATTCGGTTATATGCTTCACTTATCTTTTTGAAAAATTTTAGCTAATTGAAAGAAATATTTTTTAAGTATTTCTTAGGTGGTAAGTTTCATACATTGCAAGGTTAGAACCATATTTCTAAAATTGCTCAATATTTTGCCCAAGAAAGACTTTAGAAATTCATTTATTTTTACATATGTTATTTGCTTTACCTTACAAAACTTTTTAAAGAATCCATATTTTTTGAAAAAGATTATTAAACCATTTAAATTTGAAACATATTTCATTTTTTCGCAAATTGAAATCATTATTTTAGTTTGTGATTAAGTCGCCCATGCGAGGCAAACTGATTTGGTATACAACCACACCATCACACAATCTGTCACAATAATTTCAAGTGAGCCTTAAAAATTACCTTAACTCAACAAACATTCTAACCCCACTTGGGGAACACAAAAATAATTTTGTAGCTAGGTAGGATTGAGGGGATAAGTATCCAAATAACACCCCTCACTCATTTTTCATGTTGAGACATAGTGGTTGACATTTAGGGTACCAAAATCCCTTATTATTTGTTGACATGGTTTAACACCAATTTATCAGGAAGGCCTCTTCCTTACGAGGGTTGAAGTAGCCAGACTGGTTCTAGAAGCCTGAGTGGAATACCACAATCCATTCAGTAACCGAAGGATACCTTTCATAGTTCTCATTGTACCACCCTTATGGGAGTATAGCGGTGATAGAACAAAACTGCAGATTCACCCAACCGAACGTGTCATGAACGGGGTATCTTAGTGGCCAAACTTATAGGATTATCTACCCGGTGTCCCTCCTAGTAGGGGGATATCTAGCCTTTGATTCTACAATTTATATTGTCTGACTTGGATTTCATCACCTTGTAGAGGATATACCTTGTTGAGTCATAATACTTTTTAGTTAGGTGTTTGCATGCTCCATTACCTCCCTTTGGTCAATGAGTACACCTTTTTCTATTTTAGGAGTCGTTTGCATGATTGGTTTTCTGACCACATTTTTTGATTACTCCACTTACTATAGCATAGCTGTTATAGTAAGTGTTTTGAGTTTGGTTTTTGGCCTGAGTGCCATTATTTTTTCTACGCTCCCCTCTTGCACACATGGTTTCATTAGGGATTTCAAGCTTTCCACTCATCATCACCTAGTAGATTTATTTCACAACTGTCACCATTGAATCCCCGAGACGTTCTCGATGTTTCTAGGGTGAACCCCCACAATACGGTTCCCTTGACTCCACACATCATTGGAACAGAACTCTATCATTCGATTCTGAAGCACCTCATTTCACATCTGACTCTGAGGCAGAATCCAAAAATCCGACACACACCGCACCCACTAGCCCCATGGCTGATTTTTCTTCCAACCCTTGCAACACAGGGACTGTTGGTGTAACTTCTTCCACCATCCCGGCTACTACATTAGCTACCACCACCACAACCAATGTTGGTATGCCCAACCCGACAACCGCTTCCACTCTAGGCATGCCTAATATGGGAACTACATCTACTCTAGAGATGCCCAACACGGGACCTACACCTGCTATAGGTATGCCTTTGACTGGAACCACTTCCAGCATACCAAACCCTGGGTCTACTATACCCAATCCAAACCCATCTGTAACTCAAGCTACACTTGGGAACACAGGCTTCACCCATACATCTTTGATTGGGGGACAGATCCCTTTCACAAATTAGATACCCTTTGGGGGCAGTGGCCCACACCATAATTCTATCACTAGCACATATGCCCCAGCCACTACATCACACCCCTCGACCAATCTGCCATTTATGGAAAGTCTAAATTTTCCATACTTGGCAAGACTAACCAATGATCCTATTAGACATGACCCCACTTGGCCCCCCATGCCCACAAAGCTCCCCTCATACATCCCAAAGTTTGAAGGGAAAGCTGGGGAAGACCCCAAAAACCATATCATCGTTTCACCTATGGTGTTCCTCAAACTCCATAGTAGATGATTCTATTCGACTCTGACTTTTACAAAGAACTTTCACTGGCTCTGCATCCAAATAGTATATTGAGCAACCACATGGGACGCACCCCATGTTTACATCCCTTGCCTCAACTTTCCTTCAGTTCTTTCAACTACCTGTACACTATGATGCAGGAGTGGAAATATTGTTGTCTTGTAGACAGGACACCGCTACACACATCACCGATCATATCCATGAGTGGCGTAAGTGCCATAGTCTCTGCAAGATAAAGCTTGACGACCGTATCTTCTTGGATTGGTTCCTAAAATCACTCCTCCCTCTCATAGCCAAGGATGTAGCTTCTGAATTACCCCAGTCAGAAGAAGAAGCCATTTTAAAAGCTTAGCAGTTCGACCTAATATATGTACAGTCTAGATATTTATACACAATCTTACCAGACGCCCCTCATGACAATCCATCCTAGAGTGACACACCGGGGGCATCCCATGCCGCTGAAGGTATAATTGGCCAGGTTATGGCACAAAACAAACCTTTCACCATGATGAGTACAAACAACGCCCCAGACCTTTCTAGGGCTACATCTCATTCTGGAGCTACAACTTCGTATGCTCCAGTAATCCACACCCACCACACTCATGGACCCTCATGTCCACCACATTGTTATGGGAAAGCACCATCAGCTTATGCGCCACCTCCATATTATAACCAGCAGGCCCATCAGACTCCGGTTCAGCCACAAGCCCAATCAGCTTATTATCCTCAATAGGCAGCACCTCTTGCTCCAACACTTCTAATAGCTCAAGGTTACCCACAACTACAACAAGCACCAGGTCCACCTCATAAATATCCCGCTTACTACCCACCGCAGCCTGCTCCAGAGCCTGCATGACCTCAAAACCCACCTACTGCCCAAGGACATTTATACGCACAGCAAAACCAACCTCAAAACCAGAACAACCAGCGTAATCAAGGAGGTCAATAGAATCATGGAAGAGGAAGAAATTGCAGAAATAACCAACAACAAAACCACGGAGGATAGCTACCTAATCCTCCCAATAACAATAACGTTGCTACTACAAATCAAAACCCTGATCATCCACAAAAACAAGGCAAAAATCCTAATTTGAGAACAAACCACCCGTGTTCCATATGCGGAGTCTACGACCATTACACACATAATTGCCCCCATTTGGACCATGCACGTCAACTCTGGACCAATGACGCCCAACAACAAGGACATGCCGCACAGCCAACACCACCTCCTCAACCGCAACCCATGATATTGTAAAATCCTCTACCCAACCAAGGAGTAGTAAACAATCATCCAATGGATCCCCCACAACAATCCGCTGCAACACAGCAGCAAATTACCTATGCAGCAACCGATTACCAACATATAGAGTCCAAAACTCATCATTCGCTAATGATGTCAACCTTCAAACTCGCCAAAATCAATACGGCTCAGCCCCTGAGGCCACACCTACCAATCCATCTTTGAGTACCCTCCCAACTGATCAACCACTTCGCATACCTAATATTCCCATGGACGGGGGTCCAAAAGCACCTCGCATCCCTTTAAGATGAATCAACAATAACCCCAACGCTCGTGCAGCTTTGAACTATAACATCGTAGAAGACTTATCCCAGTCCCCCGCTACCATGTCCGCTCTAGAAATCCTAAAAAATTATCCTGCACAGAGAAAATTGTTGTTATCTTGCACTGGTGCCATAAACCCCAACGACTCCAATATGATGGATTTCGACTTAGACCAAGTCGAACCTCATCTGCCTTCATCACTAGCTTTTCAGGTTTTCGTATCTATTCGCAACCTCGTCGTTCATCAATGCATAATCGATGAAGGTGCCTCCACCTACATTATGTCGACTTTCGTCTGGCAGAAGCTTGGATCCCCAACGCTACAACCATCAACTATCGCATTATGAGCTTACGATGGTCGTGCAGCTCAACCTCAGGGTCTGTTAGTGAACGTACCCATTCAGCTTGGGGGCAAACTGTTAAATTTTTAGAATTTACTTCAATCTGATCTAGGATCTTAACTGAGAGAACAACATGTACAACAAATCTACAGCATATCAATCATGGACACAATAATGCAAGCACACAAGAGACACAGAGTTTACTTGGGGAAAACCATAAAGGTGAAAAACCCCAATAACTTCCTCAAAGATAGATAGAGCAATGATACAACCAGAATACAAGAGATAGTCTTCTCCTAGCAGCAGAGCCTCCTCCTCCACAAGTGCGCCACTCTCCAAAGTGTGAGTGAGAGAATAGAATGTATAAAATGAGAGAGACACACTCTCTATTTATACACTAACTTGACTTAACCTTTACTTAACTAGGTCGGCCTCAACTTAACCACTTAACATAATGCTGACTGGGCCGACCCCCACTAGGGTGGTCTAATAACCCTTTGACCCATATGGCCGACCCCCAATAGGGTGGTCTAATAACCCTTTGACCCACATGACTTATACAGGGCCGACCCCAACAAGGTGGTCTAATAACCCATCAAGTATAAGTTACGACACTTACAATATAAATGACGACACTTCCGTATAGAGGAATAATAACATCTCTATAGGAATACAACCACTTCCGTATAGAGGAATAATAACATCTCTATAGGAATACAATATACCTATATGTGAAATACATTCCAAAGTTACAGATACATCAACACTCCCTCTTAACTAGGAAGTTATTTCTCGACACAGGTCTTCTAGCACAAGTCATCTTCTCTG
Organism: Larix kaempferi; assembly: GCA_027924585.1. Lineage (NCBI taxonomy): Eukaryota > Viridiplantae > Streptophyta > Pinopsida > Pinales > Pinaceae > Larix > Larix kaempferi. The sequence goes on along the minus strand of BSBM01000031.1, from coordinate 3,888,749 downwards.
GATCATTGTCACTGGATAATCGTCATCGAGTCATCATCATCGTCACTGCTGCTGCTATCTCAATCAATCTCTAAATCTACTCGTCATAGGAAGTTCAACAGAGTCAGTCCTTTTTCATACTAGATGTAGGCCCACCACCTGTAGGTCTTCGTCATAACTGGCCATACTATGGAAATCTCAGGACTTATTACGTGCATCACAAAACCTTAAAAGAGTCTCTTGACTAGCAAGAACCCTAAAGAGCATCTGAGGACTTTTTCATCCTGTCCAGAACTCTAGGACTTATTACACGTGACCCCACCACAAAACCTCGAAAGAGAATCCCAGGACTGATTATGAGCACAAGGCTCAACCTATCGGATCTCCCAGGGCACAAATTACATGTGGTCATGGCAAAACCTCGAAAGAACATCCAAGGACTGATTACGAGCACACGGCTCAACCTATCGAATCTCCCAGGGCACAAATTACATGCCATAGGAAAAAACCTCGAAAGAGCATCTGCCAGATATCCCAGGGCACAAATTACATGCCATTGGAAAAACCTCAAAAGACTATCTACAGATCTCCCAGGGCATAAATTATATGTCCTCCCAAGCAAAACCCTGAAAGAGCATTTGCCAGATATCCCAGGGTACAAATTACATGCCATAGGCAAAACCTCGAAAGACTATCTGCAAATCTCCCTGGGCACAAATTACATGCTTATCTGCACAACCTGTTCCACAGCCACAAAGTATCAACCTAATACTCACCATACATCATCTTGATGTACACATGATCATCCTGATCATCATCACTGCAACATCCTGCTGCATGTCATCTGGAGCAACATCCCGAATCTCGTCATCCATGATCATCCTGATCATACAATGCATCTACCTGATGCATACCAAGTATCTACCTAATACATCATCATACATGATCCACTTGATCATACATAATACATATCAACATACATGATCTACCTGATCATACAATGTATCCACCTGATACATATACAGATACATGGTCCAAGCATCCAACATAATGCATACACAAAATACATACAAATTATCCAACTGATCATATCCAGCATCCAACATGATGCGTACATACATATAAATGATCCAACTGATCATATCCAGTATCCAACATGATGCATACATACATATAAATGATCCAACTGATCATATCCAGCATCCAACATGATGCGTACATACATATACATATAAATGTTCCAACTAATCATCTCCAGCATCCAACATGATGCATACATAGAGCAGTAACTGGATCATCGTCCTGATGCTCATCATCCAGCGCTTACATCCACAGCCATGTGAAGGATCCTCCTTCCAACATGCTTGGAATGGCTTCTGCAAATGTGTCCATCACATCTTCCTCGAAGTGTCATCAATCTGAAGAACACCAAGCCTCTCCCTGAAGTACTCAAACTTCACCCTGGCTAGTGGCTTCGTCAGCACGTCTGCAATCTGCTCGTCTGTCGCAATATACAGGAGCTTCAGCTGTACTCAATGCTACGCAGGACTGCTTCCTACTAAACCAAGAGATCACACTTGATCCCATACTTAAGTAGCACCCAGAAGTGCTCTTCCTATATGTAGCACTGCATGCCCAATATGAATCAACATAACCCTGTAGGTTAAACTTTTGATTCGCATCATACTTGAGCCCATAATCCACTGTACCCTTCAGGTACCTCAGAATATGCTTTACAACAACTAGGTGAACACTCCTTGGATCCATCAGGAACTGGCTCAATGTGTTCACCGCAAAGCAAATATCTGGTCTCATGTTCGTCAGGTACATCAAGGACCCAATCATCTGAAGATACATAGTGATATCAACCGGCTCAGATGAAGCATCACACATAAGCTTCAGGTTCGATGCCATAGGTGTGGCCATAGCCTTGCAGTCCATCATCCCGAACCTCTTCAGGATCTCTACTGCATACTTCCCTTGTCTAAGGAAGATTCCATCTGCACTTTGCCACACCTCCATGCCAAAAACAAATAGTGCATCATCTCCAAGTTCTTCAACTCGAACTCGGCAGCAAGCTTCTGCTGCATGTCGGCAATCAATCTATCTTCACCTGTAATAAACAGGTCATCCATATACAAAAGTAGTATCAATGGATTTCCTTCCTCAACCTTGTAGTAAAGGTTGGAATCTGCTTTACTCTTGGTAAAGCCCAAACTGGATAGAAAGCTGTCTATCCTACCATACCAAGTTCTACACATATATATGACTACACCATTCAAGAAGGCTGTCTTGAAATCCATTTGGTGTATCTTTTATTTCATCACTTTTATATTTTTCTATGCTGCCATCTGCAGCATGCTTGATCTGATAGTTCCATTTGGAAGTCACAACAAACTTCCCTTCAGCTCTTGGGACCGCATCCCAAACATTGTTCTTTATGATCAATGGATCATGGCATTCTTCTCGTATCCTGGGAACTTCAATATCTTCAATAGATAATTTTGTTGCTTGAACAAATGTTGTAGTCCTTTTGTAGGTGAAGGTATACGATCTTTCCTACAAAATAATTTAAATTGCATGATTAGAAAACATCTCATAGTTTTCAGAACAAATTCTTACACATAAAGAAATATGTCATACAGTCATGCAATTATCTTAGCCAATGCTTCAATACAACATTTATCCATATCCCATAACTTTCTAGATTCCTTCCAATCTCTACCAGAACATTGTTAAGAGTGTGCACAACTCCCAACATGTCAGCAAAGAGGTTTCATTCTAGATAAGTAGCAATGGAATGTTGTATAGTGCCATAGGCCACTTACCCATGCATATTAGTAGTATACTGTTCATCAATGCAACTATTCTAATATGCATAATACACAACCTAATTCTAGGAACATCAGTATATACATTATTGAACAATATTATTTAAACAATAAAATATGCAAGTAATGACAATTCAAATACTTATCTTTGTTTGTTTGTTGGGTTGACTCCCTCTCAGTCTTTGCTTCTTTTCTGCAACTCCATTCTTATGTGGATTGTGAGAAGTGGTCAAATCCCTCTGAATATCTGCATCCTTGCAGAAACTACTGAAGTGTGCTCCTTTGCTTTCTTATAGGAACAACTGGAGTGTGCTCCCTCTTGATCTTTTCTTCTTGGATTACCTGTCCTTGAACTTACATCCATCCTTAATCACTATGCATGCTTATTAGTATCATCACTTTGTTATCCTTGAGGTCTCATACATAATCACACATTTATTAGTATAATCTTAATACTATCAAAACAAAATAATCTTAAACATGTATATTCATAATCATTCACAGATAACAAACATTAGTATTCAAGGTTTCAGGGAAGTCTTCTTTTACTCATACATTTTCTTATTTGATCATAGGACTCTTCTGGTTAGTTGAATCATCAATCAAGCTAAGAGATATAATATGCATAAAACCCGTGATTATTCAAACCTATACCTTCATGATTCTTCTGGTTAGTCATATCATCAATTATGGTAAGAAACATAATATGCATACAACCATGATTATTCAAACCTATGACTTCATGAATAATCATTATCAACAACACAACAATATAAGATCCTAAAACAAGGTAGGATTCTAGCTTGATATAGGAAAAACATACCTGGATTAGCATGCTAGCTAGTTATGTCTAACATACCCGCATAATGTCTTATGGTTCTCTTCAGTGACTTGTGCTAGTAACCTGCATGTCTCATAAGTTAACCATTGTATAACCAAGTTATACATACCTCGAAAGTAGATCTTCTATGTGATCCATGACAATGGATGAATCTTTATCTTCATGTCACCATGAGCATATGTTCTTGAAGTATAACATGATTTGAATTTCTTGGTGTACCTTTTTTGTTAGCAAACAACATAAACCTCATACAACATCACAATGCATTAGTACAATCATAAGTGTTAAAACCTTAATCAATGAATATCTTCTATTAAGGTGATTCGACAAGTCTAGTAATTAATCAAGATTGTACTGTAATGATATGAAGACAAACATATGATAAACTTAACCATGAAACATACTTGTAAGCCATACCTGTCAATATTGCTTGTAATCTTCTTATGGAAGGCCTTAAACTCATCTCCCTCTGAGACAGGAACTTCTTCACTTATGCAGGTGACCAATCCATCTTCTTCTAGGATTAACCCAATCCACTTGATTTGCAAGAACTGGACCTGGAGCTGGATTAGGGTTTGTCAAAGAAACCCCAAAAATTCAAACTTTGAATTTCAAACTTCTAAAAGGATAGAAATATGCGCCTTGATGAGCTTATCAAGTTGGTATATTCAGAATTTGAAAACTGCAAAGTTTCACCCCTCGAAATTGCCTTTTAGATTTCCAGATTCACTAGGGAGCACCCTGAATTAGGGTTTGAGTTTCCCAGAGCTTCACCCAACCAAAAGAGTTGATTCAAAACTCTAAGCTTCGATTTTTCTAAGGATCTTCCAGCCGTGGTCACAGATTTCCAAAATTCCAATTTTTGCAGAAGCCCTAATTTTCCATCTTTTCGATCAAAGTCCCGAACTGGGGTTTGATCAAGCCCGACCTTCTACCCAACCAAAAAATCTGATCTTGGTCTCTAAATTTCGATTTCGATGAGTAGCATCCAGCCGTGGTCTCCTATTACAAAAATTCCAACTTTCTCCGAAGCCCTAAATTCCGGAAGCCATGAATGAAGGTACTCAAAAATAATTCTGTTTTGACATAAATATGTACCTGATTGTTTCTGGTGTAACTTCGAACGTTTCGATCCACATGGTCTGAAAAATTTTATTGGGATATCTCGACCTATTATGTTTCCATATCGATAGGTATGACCTCAATTGGATTCTCTAAGAGAGATTTATGCCAAGTGTCGCAACATGACCTGTTTATGGGATAATACAGGAGAGCGAACTTGTACGGCGTGCCACATGTCACTGGTTCAACTTAGGCATCTGAAAATTTTTCCTGAGATATTGCATTCTGTGTAATACCTGTCACTTTTTATGAAATTTCATTTGGAGCTTCCTAGCCCAAGTTATGACCTTTTTCCCAAGGTCACCTAATTTTGACTCAGATCTGGAAGAGGCAAAAACCCTATATTGTACAGATCATAAATCACAAAGTACAATGAATTAGAGGTTTTCCTTTTGACACAAGGTACATGGGGATCTGATTTTTGACTTGTAAAAGTTTTCGATCCAAAAACATCACCAAAACGGATTTATAGAGAAAGTGCTACGATGACTGGTTTTTGCTATATCAAGCCCTAGCATCGTAAGTGCAACAAGTGTCGTACATGCCATATCATGCCTTCTTTCAGGCTAGCTCTGATACCATGTTAAATTTTCAGAATTTACTTAAATCTGATCTACGATCTTAATTGAGAGAACAACATTTACAGCAAATCTACAACATATCAATCATGGACACAATAATGCAAGCACACAAGAGACACAGAGTTTACTTGGGGAAAACCATAAAGGTGAAAAACCCCAATAACTTCCTCAGAGATAGATAGAGCAATGATACAACCAGAATACAAGAGATAGTCTTCTCCTAGCAGCAGAGCCTCCTCCTCCACAAGTGCGCCACTCTCCAAAGTGTGAGTGAGAGAATAGAATGTGTAAAATGAGAGAGACACACTCTCTATTTATACACTAACTTGACTTGACCTTTACTCAACTAGGTCGGCCTCAACTTAACCACTTAACATAATGCTGACTGGGCTGACCCCCACTAGGGTGGTCTAATAACCCTTTGACCCACATGGTCAACCCCCAATAGGGTGGTCTAATAACCCTTTGACCCACATGACTTATACAGGGCCGACCCCAACAAGGTGGTCTAATAACCCATCAAGTATAAGTTACGACACTTACAATATAAATGACGACACTTCCATATAGAGGAATAATAACGTCTCTATAGGAATACAACCACTTCTGTATAGAGGAATAATAACATCTCTATAGGAATACAACCACTTCCGTATAGAGGAATAATAACATCTCTATAGGAATACAATATACATATATGTGAAATACATTCCGAAGTTACATATACATCAACACAAACTGGTTCTCATAGATATAGAGGTCATCAATGCCCAACTTGATTACAATCTCTTTCTGGGACGAAGCTACATTTATAAAATGAAAGCTGTCGCTTCTTCAGTTTCCCGCCTCATGATGTTCCCCCATGAAGGACGCATAGTCAAAATCGACCAGATTACATACTATGATCCCAATGCCCCCGCAACACCTGAAAATGTTCTTCCCATGATCGAACAACCTATTCAGAGTGCAACCACATCGTTCATCTCCTCAGTTGAACCTCGGATATATTTGGATACTCCCATGACCACCACTTTCCCTTATATCCCACCCCCTCTTAGGGTAACTGAAGTATCTGATTTATGAACCCTCTCGCACAACGAACAACAGCGTACTCAACAACCTCAACCACTGCCACAACCACCCATAGTGCCTAGTCATATCGGAACAACACCGATTCACATTATCCTATTCTTATTTCCATTTTCAGAAGTTGTCAGCATGCCAGTAATGGCTACACTTAACCTCCCAGGGTTAACGTTAGGATTACCTGTATGGTACCTACCTGCCCCAACCCCTCCACTGACACCGACCGTTATTTTACAACCGGTACAACCCATCAATATTTCAAACCATCCACCACCTGGCATACCGAACCCCCAAAACCATCCACCACCTGGTGTACCAAACCCCCAAACCGTCAACCACCTAGTGTGTTGAACCCCCAAAACCGACCACCTCCAACAGGGACCACTACATCAACCTCTAGTTATGTTCCCGCTCAATCTTGCTATAATGGGGGCAGAGGTCCACAAACCTACACCACCGGACCCACAACTCGCACCCCCCCAACGAATCCCAAATTAGCGAAGAATCCTCCAACAATCCGCATATCCCCCAAGTGCTCCTTGTGCGACGATATAGGCCATGCTACTCATCTATGTCCACAACTACCAGCACTTCAAGAACACATGAATATGTTGGATGACGAAGCAAACATTCCAGTTGTTAAACTAGAACTACCCCCTCAGCCTCGTGATAAATCATTGCGCACAAAGCACCCTTGTGCGATAAGCGGCATCTACGGCCATCATTCACATCACTGCCCCAATCTCCTAGATTACAGAGCAGCACTATACGAGTTGAATAATGTCGACCTAGAGATATCCCCCCCACTTATTGAGGAAATATTCCCCCCAAAATCTTCCCGTTCAGAAGAAATCAATACCATTTATATGATTTCAACTACCTACAAACCTGAACCAATTGATTTAATGATGCACTACTTCCGCAACGATGAAGAAATCCTAGAAACACTCACTGCACCTGACTACCCTTGGGATGATATGCACCATCAATCATACTTCATCCCCAAGGCATCTACGTCCACCACGGCGAACCAACTTTTCGTTGAATCCAAATACTTCTTACCAACCAAGGTCGATTGGTTCAAAGATCCTATCCCAACTCCAGAAGCCTTTGAAGAAGGTAGCATGTCCAACATTTTGCCAATAATAAAAATCGAAATCTCCACCACCCCCGGAAAACCTGAGCTTATCTCTTTAGGATCATCTTGCACTGAAAACGAAACCCAAGCCTATAAGAAACTCTTTCAAGAATTTCGAGATGTCTTTGCCTGGTCTTCTACCAAGATGCCTGGTCTTGATCCTACCATTGTAGAACATCACATAGACACTTGTCCCAACATATCACCGGTCTGCCAGAAACAATGCCCCATTCACCCATCCAAGCTTCTAGCCGTCAAAACAGAAATTGAGAAGCTTCGAGTAGCAGGTTTCATATACCCTATTGCATATACCACCTAGGTTTCAAACCCAGTACCAGTCAATAAGAAAGTAGGCACCATCCGCGTCTGTACTGACTTCCGTGACCTCAATCTAGCTTGTCCCAAAGACAACTTCCCAACACCATTTATTGACCAACTAATCGATTCATGTGCGGGGCATGAGGTACTTTATTTTATGGATGGTTTCTCTGGATACAACCAAATCAAAATCCGTAAAAAGATCAATACAAGACCGCTTTTACTACCCCATGGGGCACCTTCTCCTATCGCATCATGCCTTTCGGTCTCAAGAACGCTGGAGCCACTTTCCAACGAGCCATGACTTATTGTTTTCATGACCTGAATAAAATCATATTAGTTTATCTAGACGACCTCACGGCTAGATATAAGACACGATCTAACAATTTAGATGATCTTCGACAAGTCTTCTTGCGTTGTCGAAAATACAAAATCCGCTTGAACCCACTCAAGTGTGTCTTTTTCATTCCAGCAGGTCATCTGTTGGGTTTCATCATTTCTGAAAAAGGGATTACCGTCGACCCTCTAAAGGCCCAAGCCATAGTAGACCTTCTCTCACCTCGTACATTAATACAAATACAAAGCCTTCAAGGGAAGTCCAACTTCCTTCGTCGCTTTGTCCCAGATTATGCTACCACGGTACATGGTTTCCTCCATTTGCTACGCCTTCATACCCGTTTTGTATGGGATGACCAAGCAGAAGGAGCTTTCATAGATCTGAAGAAAGCACTTACAAGTGCCCCCTTGATTCTCCTCCAGATTTCACAAGAGACTTTATCCTTTACATTTCGGCATTCGATTACGTCGTCTCTAGAGTACTCATCCAAGAAGACTCCGCTCACCAAGAACATGTCATTTACTATGTGAGACAAACTTTATCAAGCCCGCCACTGCGCTACCCACATGAAGAGAAAATGGCCCTCACTTTCGTCTTTTCAGTACAGAAGCTACGACATTATATTCTCCCCAGCTATACCACAGTTGTGGAAAATTCCAACCCAATGGTCTATCTCTTGAATCGCCTCCTTCTACAAGGCCGTGTTGCCAAATGGGTGATTATCTTACAAGAATACGACCTGACTTTTAAAACCCCAAAAAGAACCAAAGCATTGGCACTTGCTCAACTCATTACAGACCTACCATCTTTGTCGCCATCACCAGCTATCCACACTGATATAATTGACGAACATTTGTTCATCATCTCATTTGACGACCCTTGGTATGGTGACATTTTGGTATACCTCCGCACACAGAAGTTTCGACCCAATATCGATTGTGATGGACATCGTCGCATTCGTCACCATGCCCCTCATTATCTCCTTTTGGGTGATGTCCTCTATCGACGTGGCGTCGACACAATCATATGACGGTGTCTTTTCCAAGAAGAAGTAGAACAAGTCCTTAATGACTATCAAAGTGGTGCTTGTGGCGGCTCTTTTTCTAGAATGGCCACCGCCCAAAAGGTAATTCGCGCAGGTTATTTTTGGTCGTCATTATTCACTGATTGTATCACAGCAGTCAAACATTGCCAAACATGCCATCTTTTTGCCCCCAAGTCGAGAACCCCCCCCCCCCCGCGCCCCCCTTCATCCAGTCGTCACCATTGGACCATTTTGAAAATGGGCCATCGACTTCATGGATTGCAACCCCACATCACTGGCGGCGATACGGCTTGATGACCGTATCTTCCTGGATTGGTTCCTAAAATCACTCCTGCCTCTCATAGCCAAGGATGTAGCTTCTGAACGACCCCAATCGGAAGAAGAAGCCATTTTAAAAGCTCAGTAGTTTGACCTAATATATGCACAGTCTAGATATTTATACACAATCTTACCAGACACCCCTCGCGGCGATCCATCCTGGAGCGACGCGCCGGGGGCATCCCATGCCGCTGACGGTATCATTGGCCAGGTTATGGCACAAAACAAACCTTTCACCATGATGAGTACAAACAACGCCCCAAACCTTTCTAGGGCTACATCTCATTCTAGAGCTACAACTTCATATGCTCCAGTAATGCACACCCACCACACTCATGGACCCTCATGTCCACCATAGTGTAATGGCCAAGCACCATCAGCTTATGCGCCACCTCCATATTGTAACCAACAGGCGCGTCAAACTCTGGTTCAGCCACAAGCCCAATCGTCTTAGTATCCTCAATAGGCAGCACCTCTTGCTCCAACACTTCCAGTAGCTCAAGGTTACCCACAATTGCAACAAGCACCGGGTCCACCTCATAACCCTCCCGCTTACTACCCACCATAGCCTGCTCCACAGCCGACACGACCTCAAAACCCACCTACTGCCCAAGGACATGTATATGCACAACAAAACCAACCTCAAAACTAGAACAACCAGCGTAATCAAGGACGTCAACAGAATCGCGGAAGAGGAAGAAACCGCGGAAATAACCAACAACAAAACCAAGGAGGACAACCACCTAATCCTCCCAATAACAATAACGTTGCTGCTACAAATCAAAACCCTAATCATCCACCAAAACAGGGAAAAAATCCTAATTTTAGAACAAACCAACCGTTTTCCATATGCGGAGTCTACGGCCATTACACACATAATTTCCCCCATTTGGACCGTGTACGTCAACTCTGGACCGACAATGCCCAATGATAAGGACATGTTGCACAGCCAACGCCACCTCCTCAACCGCAACCCATGATATTGCAAAATCCTCTACCCAACCAAGGAGTAGTAAACACTCGTCCAATGGATCCCCCACAAGGATCTGCTGTAACACAACACCAAATTACCTATGCGGCAATCGATTACCAACATATAGAGTCCAAAACTCATCATTTGCTAATGATGTCATCTAATGACGTGAACCTTCAAACTTTCCAAAATCAATATGGATCAGACCCTAAGGCCACACCTACCGATCCATCTTTGAGTACCCTCCCAACTGATCAACCACTTCGCATACCTAATATGCCCATGGACGGGGCTCCAAAATCACCTTGCATCCCTTTAAGACGAATCAACAATAACCCCAATGCTCATGCAACTTCGAACTATAACATCGTACAAGACTTAGCCCAGTCCCCCGCTTCTATGTCCGCTCTAGAAATCCTAAAAAATTGTCCTGTAAAGAGAAAATTGTTGTTATCTGCCATTGTTGCCATAGAACCTAACGACTCCAATATGATGGCTTTCGACTTAGACCAAGCCGAACCTCATCTGCCTTCATCACTAGCTTTTTAGGTTTCCATGTCCATTCGCAACCTCGTCGTTCATCGATGCATAATTGATGAAGGTGCCTCCACCTGCGTTATGTAGACTTTCGTCTTGCAAAAGCTTGGATCCCCAATGCTACAACCATCAACTACTGCATTACAAGCTGATGATGGTCGTGTAGCTCAACCTCAGGGTCTGTTAGTGAACATACCCATTTAGCTTGGGGGCAAACTGGTTCTCATAGATATAGAGGTCATCAACACCCATCTTGATTACAATCTCCTTCTGGGACAAAGCTACATGTATAAAATGAAAGATGTTGCTTCTTCAGTTTTCCGCCTCATGATGTTCCCCCATGAAGGACATGTAGTCAAAACCGACCAGATTACATACTATGAATCATGATCCCAATGCCCCCGCAACACCTGAAAATGTTCTTCCCATGATCAAACAACCCGTTCAGAGTGCAACCACATCATTCGTCTCTTCAGTCGGACCCGGGATATATTTGGATACTCCCATGACCACCACTTTCCCTTCTATCCCACCCCCTCTCTGGGTAACTAAAGTATCTGATTTATGCACCCTCTCGCACAACGAACAACAGCATACTCAACAACCTCAACCACTTCCACAACCACCCACAGTGCCTAGTCATATCGGAACAACATCGATTCACATTATCCCATTCTTATTTCCATTTTCAGGTGTTGTCAACACACCAGTAATGGCTACACTTAACCTCCCAGGGTTAACGTTAGGATTACCTATATGGTACCTACCTGCCCCAACCCCTCCACTAACACCGACCGTTATTTTACAACTGGTACAACCCATCAATATTTTGAACCATCCACCACCTGGCATACCGAACCCCCAAAACCATCCACCACCTGGTGTACCGAACCCCCAAAACCGTCCACCACCTGGTGTGCTAAACTCCCAAAACCGACCACCTCCAACAGGGGCCACTACATCAACCTCTAGTTATGTTCCCCCTCAATCTCGCTATAATGGGGGGTAGAGGTCCACAAACCTACACCACCAGACCCACAACTCGCACCCCCCTAGCAACTCCCAAATTAGCAAAGAATCCTCCAACAATCCACATACCCCCCAAGTGCTCCTTGTGCAACGATATAGGCCATGCTACTCATCTATGTCCACAACTACCACCACTTCAAGAACACATGAATATGTTGGACGACGACGCAAACATTCCAGTTGTTCTACTAGAACTACCCCCTCAGCCTCGCAATAAATCATTGTGCACAAACCACCCTTGTGCGATAAGTGGCATCTATAGCCATTATTCACATCACTACCCCGATCTCCCAGATTATAGAGCAGCACTATACGAGTTGAATAATGCCGACCTAGAGATATCCCCCCTGCTTATTAAGGAAATATTCCCCCCAAAATCTTCCCGTTCAGAAGAAATCAATACCATTTATATGATTTCAACTACCTACAAACCTGACCCAATTGATTTAATGACGCACTACTTCCGCACCGATGAAGAAATCCTAGAAACACTCACTGCACCAGACTACCCTTGGGATGATATGCACCATCGATCATACTTCATCCCCGAGGAATCTACGTCCACCATGGTGAACCAACTATCCATTGAATCCAAAGACTTCTTACCAACCAAGGTCGATTGGTTCAAAGATCCTATCCCAGATCCAGAAGCCTTTGAAGAAGGTAACATGGCCAACATTTTGCCAATAATAAAAATCGACATCTCCACCACCCCCGGAAAACCTGAGCTTATCTCTTTAGGAGCATCTTGCACTGAAAAAGAAACCCAATCCTACAACAAACTCTTTCAAGAATTTCGAGATGTCTTCACCTGGTCTTATACCGAGATGCCTAGTCTTGATCCTACCATTGTAGAACATCACATAGACACTTGGCCCAACATATCACCGGTCTACCAGAAACAACGCCCCATTCACCCATCCAAGCTTCTAGCCGTCAAAACAGAAATTGAGAAGCTTTGAGCAGTAGGTTTCATATACCCTATTGCATATACCACCTAGGTTTCAAACCCAGTACCAGTCAATAAGAAAGTAAGCACCATCCGTGTCTGTACTGACTTCCGTGACCTCAATCTAGCTTGTCCCAAAGACAACTTCCCAACACCATTTATTGACCAACTAATCAATGCATGTGCGGGGCATCATGTACTTTCTTTTATGGATGATTTCTCCAGATACAACCAAATCAAAATTTGTAAAGAAGATCAATACAAGACCGCTTTTACTAACCCGTGGGGCACCTTCGCCTATCGCGTCATGCCTTTCAGTCTCAAGAACGCTGGAGCCACTTTCCAATGAGCCATGACTTATTGTTTTCATGACCTGAATAACATCATATAAGTTTATCTAGACAACCTCACGACTAGATCTAAGACACGATCTGACCATTTAGACGATCTTCGACAAGTCTTCTTGCGTTGTCGAAAATACAAAATCCGCTTGAACCCACTCAAGTGTGTCTTTTGCGTTCCATTAGGCCGTCTGTTGGGTTTCATCATTTCTGAAAAAGGGATCAGCGTTGACCCTCTAAAGGTCCAAGCCATAGTAGACCTTCCGTCACCTCGTACATTAAGACAACTATAAAGCCTTCAAGGGAAGTCCAACTTCCTTTGTCGCTTTGTCCCAGATTACGCTACCATGGTACATGGTTTCCTCTATTTGCTACGCCTTCATACCCGTTTTGTATGGGATGACCAAGCAGAAGGAGCTTTCACAGATACGAAGAAAGCACTTACAAGTGCCCCCTTGATTTCCCCTCCAGATTTCACAAGAGACTTTATCCTTTACATTTCGGCATCCGATTACGCTGTCTCTTGAGTACTCGTCCAAGAAGACTCCGCTCGCCAAGAACATGTCATTTACTATGTGAGACAAACTTTATCAGGCCCACCACTGCGCTACCCACATGAAGAGAAAATGGCCCTCGCCATCGTCTTTTCAGTACAGAAGCTACAGCATTATATTCTCCTTAGCCATACCATGGTCGTGGCAAATTCCAACCCAATGGTCTGTCTCTTGAATCGCCTCCTTCTACAAGACCGTGTTGCCAAATGGGTGATTATCTTACAAGAATACGACCTGACTTTTGAAACCCCGAAAAGCATTGGCACTCGCTCAACTCATTATAGACCTACCATCTTCGTCGTCATCACTAGCTATCCACACTGATATAATTGACGAACATTTGTTCATCATCTCGTCTGACGACCCTTGGTATGGCGACATTTTTGTATACCTCTGCACACAGAAGTTTCGACCCAATATCGATCGTGATGGATGTCGTCGCATTCGTCACCATGCCCCCCGTTATCTCCTCTTGGGTGATGTCCTCTATCAACATGGCGTCGACACAATCCTACGACGGTGTCTTTCCCAAGAAGAAGCAGAACAAGTCCTTAATGACTGTCTTAGTGGTGCCTGCGGCGACCATTTCTCTGGAATGGCCACCGCCCAAAAGGTAATTCGCACAGGTTATTTTTGGCCGTCATTATTCACTGATTGTATCACAGCAGTCAAACATTGCCAAAATTTCCATCTTTTTTCCCCCAAGGTGAGAACCCCCCCCCCGCCCCCCTTCATCCAGTCGTCACCATTGGACCATTTTTCAAATGGGCCATCGACTTCATGGATTGCAATTCCGCATCAGCTGGCGGCCATAAACACATTATTGTGGCTATCGATTACTTTACCAAATGGGCAGAAGCCATGCCTCCTTACAATTGCAAATCTGGCACTGCAGCCTATTTTTTCCTCAACCATGTTATCGCTCGTTTCGAAGTACCAAAGCAACTCATCTCATACCACGGCTCTCACTTCGAGGACTCCATTTGGAGAGAATTTTCAACACTCCTTAAGTTTGAACATCATTTCTCCTCCACCTACTACCCCCAAGGGAACGACCAAGTCGAAGAGGTTAACAAAATTTTGAAGACCATCCTCCAGCGCACTGTCGACCGACATAAATCCAATTGGCATCACATGCTTTTTCCTGCATTATGGGCTTACCACACATCCACTAAAACCGCCACCAGCTTTACCCCATTCCATTTAGTTCATGACATAGAATCTATCCTCCCCATTAAGTGTCAGATACCGACATTACAAATTTCCGTAGAACTCCTCCCGGATACTTCACTAATTGAAGACGGTCTACTTCTTTTAGAGCAAGCCAACGAAGATTGCCGCGCAGCTCTCCAAACCGCAAAGAACAGATTTAAACTCCATTACGATAAACATGTTCACCCACGAGCATTTAGTGAAGGATATCTGGTACTTGTTTACAACCAAGCCCACGATAAAATAGGAAAAGGAAAATTCGAATCCATGTGGCAAGGCCCATACCTCATACACACTTGCCTTGGACATGGGGCATACATTTTGATCGATTCAAAAGGCAACCTCATGTGCAACCCCTGTAATGGGTTGTAACTCAAACGATTCTATCCATAAAAATCTCCTGGACACCACAGTCCATATTGTATAGTTTTTTAATTTATTTTTTCGCTGTCAACTTTCAAAACCTTACATTTTCATTTTTTCCTGCATGAACACAGGTTGATCCTATTCCACTATACCACATCGGCTTTGCCGATGGTGCTTGTTGCTAGTCTCCAAACGTTGCCTCTGCAGCTTGGGTACTTTATTCCCCTTCACACGAGTTGATCCACCTTGACGGAGTGTGCATAGGGGCCGCCACAAATAATCAAGCTGAATATGATGCCGTAATCATTCTACTGGCGGCTACTCTCCAGATGGGCATAAGTCACCTTAGCGTCTTCCTGGACTCCCAGCTCCTTTTTTCACAGCTTAACAACTGTTACTAGGTACGCAATCCCTGTCTATTTAGAAAATTCCTGTGCACTAAACAAATGATTCGACACTTTGAATACATTTCATTCACTCATGTCCCAAGGAATCTAAACAGTGTAGCAGACCAAATGGTTAACAACATTCTAGATTGGCACGTCAACCAAAACATGTAGGACATCACGACATGCATCACATAAGCATCAAAAAATCATAAAACAAAATAAATAAATCATCATAACATGTGCCTCCACGGGCATACAAAAACAATTGTATTGCATCCACATGCATGACATGTGCCTCCACGGTCATACAAAAAACAAAAGTATTGCATCCACGTGCATAACATGTGCCTCCACGGGCATACAAAAAACAAAACACATATCATTGCATCCATGTGCAACACAACAATAATGAAAAGACAAGATGTGCATCCACGTGAATACATGACTATATACCAAAAACGCATAAATATATATATATATATATATCATCATAAGAGTCACAATGTCAGGAGTTCTCTCAGCACCCAAATATACAAAAGTATAGCAGCCATACAAAACATGTATCAACAAAATACATCCCCATATGCTCATCAGCATTTGGGGGCATGTACAAGATCACCTAATCATCATGATCATCAGGCTCCTCTGGCTCCTCTAGATAATATCTCTCTCGAGCCCTCCTCTCAACTGTCACTACAGCTACTCTCCACAGGATCGACCTCCACTCACAAGGACCATCGTAACAACGATCGAGAACATGCGGATCTAGATCCCTCCAACCATCATTTGGTACATCCACTAGCAGCGCCTCCAAGGTATCATGTACGTCCTCTAGGGCATCATCTCACTGACGCATAATTCCTCGTACACGAGGCAGGGATGCCGCTACTAGTGGAGGTACCACCACCATCATCCATCCCCTACGACCCATATGATCCACTGGAGGCCTCATACCAACATCTGCCATGACCCACACTGAAACAAGTCAACAGCATGTAAACATCTCTGTCTATACTCATAAAAAAACATCTAAACATGATATAATAGAGAAATAAAAACAAGACGTACCGTCTAACCCCCAAGCATGTCCCTAAGCTCGAGGCATCTCAAGGTCTCCTCAGAAGTCCATACCCACATATGGATAGCCGTCAATAACAACGGGCATCTGCTCCCACTGATCATACATCTCCGATGAGAAGAACCGTCAAATGCCACCACCACCCCAAGGCATCATGTCCCCCCACCGCACCATCTGTGGCTCACTCATCAGTCCCTCCCAAACAAGAACACGTGGCCACAAGGTAGGTAACCGCTCAAAAAAGAAACAACAAAGGAAAGAGGCATAAAAAAACTCTCCTCCCTCCTGACTAACCTTGTTCATCTCTCGCCGAACACCAGCCAGAAACATCTGGCCCCAAGAAAAATAGGTCCCCATCAGGACACGGTGAACCATCATCATCTGCCCCCCCAACAAACGATGGGGTGCCTGTGCACCAAGCACCTGAAAAACACAAGCTGCCACCGCCTGCATCTCTGGCTCTCGTAGATCCGAGATACTCAGTGCGCTGTTCTGTGCATAGGCCCCTGGAATGCAAAATCTCTCAAGGAGATCCTCAATATCCATACCAGATGGAATCCTGGGCTGGGTGTCTCCTATCTCTCCCAAACAAGGCAAACCAGTAAGAAAATATACATCGATCAAGGTGAGCTCCAGTCACTCACCCTACACAATTAAAGCTACCTCCACCAGGTCCCAGAAGTCAACCAACTTGTTCAGCAGTTCCCTGACTGAACGCATGATAGGAATCTAAGCAAACTTCAGTGGTCCTCCCACATCCAAGGCAGCCCTCACTTTCGGTCTCTCCCGAATAATTCCCATCAGTCCCTCATCAATCTCCCTCTCCCTCCACGATACCAACGACCTCCTCAGCATCCTGCCAAAACAACACATAATTTTTTAGAAAAATAAAACAATTTTTTTTTCCTAACCAAGCGATCCCCATCATGACTTTCGGACCCCTAGACACGATGAACATCATGGCTTTTATCCCTCATAGCCGCGATTCCCTTCACGACTTTCAGCCCCCACAGCTGCAATGTGCATCACGGCTGTAAGCGCCCACAACCGTGATGAACATCGCGGCTGTAAGCACCCACAGTCGCGATGCACATCGCAGTTGTAAGCATACACAGTTGTGATGAACATCGCGGCTGTAGGAACCCACAGCCGCGATGCACATCGTGGCTTTCCAACCCATACCCGCGATGTGCATCGCAGGAAAAGCCCCAAAACACGTGATATTCCGTGTTGGCAAGCCAATAAGAAATATTCGTTGCTTTTGAGACCCCGCCGCTCAACAAAAGTAAATAAATGGAAAGGCTAAGGAACATAGGCTTACCTGAAACTCGCGAAATGAAAAATTGATGATCAAATCTCCCACAAATCAAGAAAATGCTCTGACCCAACTAAATTACTCTATGAAACTCAATGGTGAAAATGACACTTGTCACATTGGGTCCACTAGCTATTTATAGAAATTTGACCATTTTTCAATCAACCATTTCGGCATCATACGATGTCCGTTCTTCAAACCGTTGGTACCATTGGAATTAGCACAGTGAGAAATTCACTATAGTCCACTCCTTTTTTCGATTCCACCAGGTCCCGTTTTTAGTCATTTTTTACATGCCCCTCGTCACCTCGATTTGCATGCCACATTGGCCGTGGTCAATTTTTTCCGAGACTTATATCACCGGATTTAGTTTTCCGTGCTTGTGACGATGCTTGATACCATTTCTCACTCTCACCACCAGATTTTTTTGAGCATTTTTCCCATGCCCCTCGTCACCTCGGTTTGCATTCCACATCGGCCGTTGTCCGTTTTTGACGTATTTATATCACCGGATTCAGTTTTCCACGCTCGTGATGATTCTTGAGATCATTTCTTGCTCTCACCCACATAATTTTCGGCCATTTTTTCAAAAAACCCCTCATTGCCTCAGTTTCCATGCCACATCGACTACTCCCCTTTTTTAAAACATTTCTCTCATCGCCGGATTCAATTTTCCACACTCATGACGACACTCGAGATCATTCCTCTCTCTCACCAATACCTTTTTGTTCGGTATAATTTTCTCCCTTTTTCAGGCCGAGCAATTCCTTTACGAAAAAGGCACTTAGGGAGTTTCTGTTAAGCTCTTTTCTGACTCCTAAAAATAATGAAAAGATCATCGAGCAACCTTGCTTCCTTTCATGCTCGATAAAGTATCTGAAAGGGCATCTACCTGGTATAAGTTTACCCCTTTTCCGGACCTTGTAGACTAATTACGAAAAAGGAATACTTTAGTCACATTGGCTAGAAGAGTTCTCCATTTGCATCATTTTATGCTTTTTCGGGCCTTGGAGACTAACACACGAAAAAGAACACCAATGGAGTCTACTTACCGCTTTCAGACTCTCTAAAATTGAAAGCAACCACGAGAAATCATCATCTTGGGCTCTTACAAATCCACAGGACGGTACTCTTCCACCAATTCAAAGACTTCTTATTGTTTTCAGACTCCTTAAAAATGAAAGCACTCACGAGCATGAACAGTCCTGGGCTCGTATAAATCCACAGGATAGTACCATTTCAGAGCACACTTTTATCCCTTCTTGGAGCTCATTAAAACTATGAAGAAGGACCCAACGATGCTTTTTAGCGGCACAAACAGATCATGTCTACTCATAAGGAAGCTTCCCCATTATGGTCTCCTTTGTTCAGAGCATTTTGTAGTATGTAACCCTGAGAGTCTCCCAAAAGCATCCATTATCGTGTCCCCCCAGAGTCACTTCAGTCTACAATCCATACCCCTGATCCCTTAAGATATGATCCCCACAACTCAAAGTCAGTTTCCTAAGCTTCCAGTTCAACCATGTTATCATGATCTGAACAAAGGAAGTTTGATTCCACCCACTCTAAGACCCCGGTTATTCCCCATCCCCACAGTATGTCAATCCTACCATCAATACTATCACACTTCAATTATACACCTCACACTCCTATAAAGGAAACATCATTGCCTTGGTAGTTGCAGGTCTCCCTCTGTCGATGCCAACCGAATCTATTCCAGAGGATAGACCCAGAGGTCCTTGTGCCTTGGACTCATCACCATTAGTGATGAGTGCCTACGGATCATTTTGAAAGGAGTCCTCAGTGCCTCTCCAAATGATTATTTCTCACATGCTCGATTTCAACACCTTGATCGCATCGTTGAGACTCGTGCAGGGTATCGGTCCTTTCAGTTATTTGTTGAAGACCCCTGATATCACCGGACTCTGCCACATTTGAGAGTCTAAGTGAGAAAACAACCAGTTACACATTCCTATGGATATTTGGGTTGTGCTCGGCGACAACTTTCATATGTACTCCAGTTTTATACTCCCTCAAGTATACAGTTACATAAATTCCTCAGAAGTTGGCTCACAGTCATTGAGTCCTTAAAGATGTTGACACCTTTAGATTCAGTAGTTCATCAACCTTTCTAACACCTTATTCAGAATGGTTGTATCAATCCTTCAGATCAGTCATAGTATGACCATGAGTATGTCCCATCATTGTGTCCCCTCTAGACCATTATGATGTACCAGCAAATTTTTTTATATTATTCAGGTCCCCCTTTTGGGCCTAATTGTTATGTATATGTCTTGATACGAGCATGGGTATGCCCCCCTTGTCCATTATCAGAGATTATTCCTCATTCATTTTGAGGCCATGTAATTTTTCAGTTTTTTGCAGCTTCCAAGGGACCGTTGTTCCAGTCTCCAATCGGTCTCTTCTCTTCTCCAAACCCCGGGAAAAAGACAAAACAACTATGATTTCTATTGGCCATACGATGAGCTCCTGCCCTCACACATCAGGGGGCAATCTGTTAACACCCAAAAAGTTCTCACTAGCTCATTTCCCTATTCACAAAACCCATTTGTCCACTTTTTCCTTCACTTGAGCCTCTAAAACCTTCAAAAGGTCACCAAAAAGACCATAATACACCTTTTTCCCCTCAAAATATGTATTTTCTTCAAAAAACCCTCAAAAAGGGTCCAAAATTCCCAAAAATTATTAAAAGGGAATAAAAATATAAAAAATATTCAAAAAAGGAAAAAGAGGGAAAAAGAGACCTAAACCATGTTGGTCAATACCATTGGTTTCCTTAAAACCGTAATGGTATTCCCCATCACCCAAAAATAATAAAAAGGTGATAGGGGCTCCTCATTATTCACCCATATTTCATCCTATCCTTATGCTGCCAAATTCCCTTTGAGAGTCATTGCCTCCCATTTCGAGTTTGAAGATCCCCATTGAAGCATTGGAGAAGAAGAGACCATTGGACATTGGAGCATCTCAACCTTGGAGTTGCTTAACACTCATCGTCCTCACCATTTGAGGTAATACAAAATCAAATATTTTTAAATTTCTTGTTTTTCTCATAGATCTTATTTCTTATGTTCTTAAATTCAGTTTTTTATTTCTTTTGCACATGTTAATGTTAGATTAAGTTAAATTAGTTTTTACATATTTTTATTGAGACTGCTGCTACTAGTTAGCAGGTGCATCCTTGCACGTGCTTGGTTGAAAAACCAAGCAACATAAGTGCTTACAATCTTTAGAGTCAGTAAAATTTCAAACTCTCGGTAAAATGCATAAGGAAGAGTTGGCCAGTATTTATAGAGCCTTTACCCTACAGTTCGCCTTCGTCGTTTAACTTAGAGATTTAATGTTGCATCTGTTTGCCAAATCTCAGCTGGATATGCACCTTATGTGACATTGAATGTACCGGGAACGGCTAGACTAGGAATCAAGTGCTAAGTGTTCTAGACTAGATGTCACTAGTATCTCGATCTTTTCCGCTGTAAAATATGTCAAGTCAGATTAAATTTCCTTAAATGTTGAGGTGTAACGGTACTGGCAGTCGTATGACAGCATACCGAACAATCAAGTGTCAAGTCCATTGCTCGGATCCCATTATGATCTCAATCATTTCAATCTTTATTACATTCGAATCAGATAGGATATTCCTTTAATGCGAGGTTGTGGTAGTGCCGCCCTTTTTTGAATAACGGCTTACTAAACGGCCTACAATTGTCACGGTCACTCACTTCCGTCATGATGCGCTGGTGGTTCTGACAGTTTGTTTTGCTGGCATCCATTTCCCTTGTGTCTTCAGCTACGTTATGGATTTATGCCTTACATCGTAGCTACTCGTAGTCCATCGTCGTCCTTTTCCTTTTTACCGACGCAACTACCTTTCCAGCTTCGCGCTGCGCAGTTCTCGGCTATGAGGTTTGTACTTTCTCTTCCTTCTTTGGGCGGCGCAACTACCTTTCTAATCTTTGAGCTACGCGGTTCTTCTTTTTTTTCTCTTTTTCTCTCTCTCTCTTTTTTTTTTTTACATAGGATGCTGCGAGGTAGGGTTCTCCTGGTATGGTTTTATCCTACTTCCATTGACTAATCCAAGTAAATTGTCTCCTGCTAACATGGCTAACTAAGCTGCGCCACCGTTAGTAACATGCACAACAATATATGGAGCAAGCCAATGCATTTTAAACTTTCTAGTAAACTTCATAAATTTGCTATCATATAGGAGGACTAGATCACCTACCTGAAAAGACTTGTTCTTGATATGGCGATCATGCCATGCTTTTGTCTATCTTTCTACACTTGCTAGTGAAATCCTGCAATGAAGCGATCTTCCTCTAGCCCAACCAAGTGTAGAAGTCTTTCTTCTAGTCCCTCTTGGTCTTCCATGCCTGTAAATGAAACTATCCTTAAGCTGAGAATAATGTACTCCATCAGCATTATTGCTTCCTGTTCATAGGCCAACCTAAAATGGGTGTGGCTTGTCAACTTCTTGCATGTGGTCATGTATGCCCATAATATAGCTGGAATGTGCAGGTCCCAATCATCCCAATTCACATTGCATACCTTAGTGAGTGCATGCTCCAACACTTTATTGAAAGATTCCATAGTTCCATTTGCTTGCGGATGGTATGGTGTACTTCTCTGGTGGTGAATATGAAACTCTTCAGTTAGTGCTTCAATCGTTTTATTCAAAAAGTGAGTTCCTTGGTCACTCATCAAGATCTTTGGGCATCCAAACCTCGTAAGGATGTCTTCAAATATGAACTACGCGATAGTACTTGTGCTATAGTCCTTTATTGGCTTTGCTTCTTCCCATCTGGTGAGATAATCGATAGCAGTGATGATGTATCTCGCGCCAGTCCTTTTTCCTGGTGGGTTTATAGGTCCCACGAAATTAATGGCCCATTTCTCAAAGGCCTGAAGGGTCAACTGTGGATTCAGTGGCATTTCATCCCTGCACGATGGTCTCCCTGTCCTCTGATAGACATCAAAGTTCTGGCAATGTTCCTTTGCATCTTTGTGAATCGTAGGCCATCGTAGCCCTTCCTGCAATATCTTCTGCGCAGTGGCTCTTCCTGCATAGTGACCTCCCGCTATCCCTAAATGTGCATTCACCAATATAAATGGCTTCTCGTGTTCTAGAACACACGTGCGCAGTACTTCATTCGGTCCTAATTTGTATAACTGACCTGCGATTATGGTGAAGTCTGTTGCTCTTACTACCAGTTGCTTCTTCTGCTGCGTAGTAAACTCTATGGGTGCCAACCCAGTAGTTAAGAAGAATATGATATCTTTATAGTAGTCGTTAGCAATCTGAATAGCAAACAACTGCACATCTGGCATATTGTCTTCAAGATTCGCAGGTTCTTCTCTTGACTCGATCCTTGACAGATGATTAAGTCCTAAGTTCAATCTGCCAGGTTTATCCACTATTTCAAAGTCATAATCCTGAAAGAGTAACAACCATCTACAGATTTGCCCCCCTAACACTGGCTTGTTGACCAAGTATTTCAAAGAAGAATGGTCAGTGAACATAGAGAAGTGTGCACCAAGCAGATAGTGCCT
This sequence comes from Larix kaempferi, assembly GCA_027924585.1. Lineage (NCBI taxonomy): Eukaryota > Viridiplantae > Streptophyta > Pinopsida > Pinales > Pinaceae > Larix > Larix kaempferi. The sequence continues at coordinate 3,864,839 of BSBM01000031.1, read as the reverse complement.
GAATTTCTGCAGCGCATAGACCATAGCTAGGCCTTCTCTCTCAGTGGTGGTATAATTCTTTTCTGCATATGATAGCTTCCTGCTAGAAAATGCAATGGGATGGTCAATACCTCCCCCTCCTGGATGAGATAGTACAATGCCCAATGTTATACATGAAGCATCGACACGGACATGGAATGGCTTCTCCCAGTTGGGAAAAACTAGGATTGGCGCAATTACCATTTTCTCTTTTAATGTGTCAAACCCTGGTTCACATTCTGCATTCCAGATGAACTGCGTGTCTTTCTTCAGCAGCTTCTCCATTAGCACGGTTATCTATGCATAACCCTTTATGAACTTCTTGTAGTAACCCATATGCCCCAATGTGGTGCACAGTTGTTTTACTGAATTCGGTGTTGGCAAGTTTACAATAACTATGATCTTCTCAGGGTCAACCATCAAGCCTTGTTTGCACACAATGTGTCCCAACATAATTCCATAAGGTACACAAAAGATACACTTCTTCAGGTTTAATGACATTTGATGTTGTTTTCACTTTTCTAGCATTAATCTGAGGTTTGCGCAATGGTCCTTCAGCAACCCAAATACTGTCCAATCATCAAAATAAGCTTCTAAAAACTTATGCATGAAGTCTTTAAAAGTTGCGGCCACAACTCTGGAGAAGATGGCAGGTGCGTTCTTCAGACCAAATGGCATCACTGTGTACTGGAACGACCCCCATTCCGTGGAAAAAGTGGTCTTATGCCTATCTGCGGGATCAATTTTTATCTAATGATATCCTGAAAATCTATTAGTAAAGGAATATGCCTCATTTCTTCCAATGTTATTGAGCACCTCATCAGTAAAGGGAGTAGGAAATGGGTCATGCATCAAAGCATTGTTCAATTTTCTGAGGTCCATGCAGATCCTGATCTCTCCTTTCGTCTTTTTGTCTTGGACAACCATAGGGCTTATCCACTCAAATTCTTCAACCGGCTCGATGATCCTTGCGTCGAGCATCTTATCGAGTTCTACCTTGACTCATTCTTTGTATCGCAGATTCAATCTATAGGGCCTCTGCTTAACAGGCTTCATGCCTGGCTTAAGAGGTATCTTCATAATTCCTAAGTCACCTAGAATACCTTTCATCTCTATAAACTTTGTTGGGAATAAATCCCGATACTCATGTAACAGGTCTGCGATCTCCGCTAATGTCTAATCATCCCAATAGTCTCCAATAGATGCGAACTTCGGTTCTTCACTGGTGCCAATGTTCACTTTCCTCGTTTTCACAGGTCCACTCATGTCCGGAATTTCTAGCGGAGGTCCCTCTACGTCGCGCGCTCCTTCTGTCTCAAGTATGTTTATGTTGCACGGGTCCTCCTCATCACTTTCTTCTTTATCTTCAACCTCTTCAGCTAGATTATAACAATCCATGGCATGCTCTACCTGTTCCTTCCATTCTGGCTGTAGGCTTGCAGGTACGCTGTCAGTTCCAAAGAACTCCTCTAATGTCATGTTTCTATGTGGACATTCCGGTCTAAATATTCTTTCCTTAATAATATGCAAAGCACCATTTATGGTAGGACTCTCGTCTTCAAAACTGAAGCTCTTCTAGAAGTTCGCAGTCAGGGTAGGTCGATCTATAGTTTCCCTACGCAACTCCATATCCAAGTACCATTTCTTTGGAATTTCTTCCTCCAGCGTGTGCACAAACAAATGCACCCATTCTATCTGTGGTCTCTCTTGCCATGCTTGTGAGCAGATCTCAATATGCTCCCTTGGATCTGTATGTCCATTGTATTTCTCAAAAGTTAATGTAACCTTGTCACCGAACCTGGTCTGCATCTTGATTCTGCATTGATCCCATGTGGTCAATGTATGCTTATGTGCATCCCACCATCTGGTAGATGTCTCGTGCAGTGCCATCTCTAGTGCTGGTAAGCGATGCTCATCTGCGATTTCTATAGTATATTCTTTGATAAAGGAATAAACATTAGACAAACCATCATATGTGGGAATTGGGCTTACCTCCTTTCCGATCTAGCGCAGTGAAGTTGTTACTTGTGCGCATATCCTTGCTAATACTTTGTGCATACGAATTTGATAGTTCTCCAATCCTGCGTCAGAGTTTGAGATGCAAGAGATGTCGCATCTCCAGCTAAGTGTTCCATCCGCAGTAGGATTAATATAGTCTTCTCGGTTCCCAGTCATCTTGTAAAGGCGGTCCAAGTCTTGAGCTCAGGATTCCTCCTAAATCGGCTCACTTTATCTGTCTCCGTCTGAAGGGTCTAATGGTGCGATGAACCTGAGATGATTTCCTTCAAAGATCATCTTCTTTGTTTTCAATTTTATGATGGCGAGGTTGTCCATAGACCAGTCAATCCCCAACAGTACAGGATAAGGCTGGCTATCATCCATAATCTCGATAACCTCAAATTCTGCATGACTTTGCACTCCATCAATGTCAACAATAACATTGGCTAACCTTCCAAAAGGTATGAATTTCTCCTGATTGGACATTCTCAACTGGATAGGTGACCATAACATATTTGGTCTCCCCATCTTCTTCCATGTCTATTTAGTTAAGACATTCACTTCAGATCCCAGATCAAGGATGATCTCATCCATTTCATAGTCTCCTATTTGTGCACTGAGCCTCATTTCTCGGCCCGATCTTTTGTGTTTCTTGATCTGGTGAACTGCACTATCGGTAGTCTCCATCTCGCTCTGTGTCTCATACTGATTTAACAGTTTTTGCAATTCCGCTATAGCATCTGCGCTCTTTGACAACTTCATGCATCTCCTTAGGAACTGCGCAACAGAGGTTTTGGTCTCTGTTGCGGCGCTTTTTTTGTCATAAGCAGTCGGCATATATTCTATATGTGGTATTTTGCTACGCAACAGGATTCTTGGTGACCTGGGTGCTGACTCTTTGAAGATATCCCGCGCTTCTTCGAAGACTTCTCTGTTTTTCTCCAAGTTGAAAGTAGGTGCTTTCCCAGTAGCTTTTCTTATCCATATTGTTTCAAGAGGGGTCTGCTTAGTGTTAAAGTCTCCAGAAGTCAAAGCTTCTACTCCTCTATCTCTTCCTGTCATAGCGCAACTTTGCGTCATTACATTGATACTTGGATCTATAGGCCTCTTCTCTGCTGCGATCAACTGAAGGTTTGGGTTCGGTGCATCTTGTCGCTTCCGTTTCTGCATTTCTGCCTCTAACACTGGGCAGTCTTCAATAACATGATCGAACAATTTACAATAACTACATGTGGTTCATGGGTTGGTACAATCTCTAGATACATGACGGGCCTGGCCACAGTTATAACAGATTACTTGACCTCGGCCTTGTCCTTGCACTGGTCCATTATTCCTTCCTCTCCCACAATATCCTTCGCGGCCTCTGTATGCTCCTTGATCATGTTGTGCATTATCTTGTTTCTGTGGAGTCTCTTCTTGGACTCTATATACTCCTCCATACATATGCACGATATCTTTCTTTCTTTCCAACATGAGTTCATATGTGCGGCAATTGGACTCATCATGCCCAACTGGCTTACAGAAATTGCAATATAGGTTTTTAGGTGTTCTTATATATTTCTGTATTAAGTAGCAGTCCTCTGGCTAGTGTCCTCTAGTTCTGCAAATCTCACACCATGGCCCTTGGTTCAGATTTAATGGGTTTGGTGCACCCATGTTAAGGAATTCTTGGAATAAAGGACAATGATCCTTAGTGTGTCCTTCCCCCTTACAACCTATACACTAGACTTCTTGTCTCTCTTGTTTCCTTTCTTGATATCCTGTAGTTGTAGTGTCAGGGTAGCCCACTGTGTCTAAATCTGAGACATCCCAGTGCTAGTTTCTCCAATAGGTGAAGCTTCTAACTTCATTGCGATCTCCAGGGATTCTTCCTGCAAAGCCACTTTCTGCTGCATCAATGGCAGTCTGATATGGGGAAACAGCGCGGCTATAAACCATTCCTGGTGCTGTTGCGGTGCTATAACGAAGCTTACTTGGTCCAACAGTGTCTTAAATTTCTGGTCAAATTCCCAAACTGTCTCATTAGGTTTCTGCTTGATCTCTTTTAACTCTGTTATACACTATGATTCTAACTTCAGTTTCTTGAACTCTGCTAAGAGTGCAGCCTTGATTTCTACCAGGGTTCTATTCTGTCCCTACGAATATTTCATGAACCAATGCAAGGCCCTGTCTCTAAATGTGGTGATGAGCTACGCTCGCTTCAAAGCATCATCCTGGACTTGTTTAACATTCCATACGGCTTCACATAGAAACTAATGTTGATTAGGGTCTTCTAGACCCATTCCTTTGAATATCGGCAGCTTAATATCTTCAGTCATGATTCTTCTAGGTGGTGGAGGGTTCTGCGTAGGTTGTTGAGCGAAAAAAATAAACGTGGTATTACACGGAACGGTCTGACCCGGAACGTTCTGAGTGCTAGGGATATTCACAACTAGGGGGAATCTATGCGAGAGAGGGCGTAGTGTTCACACCCGGTGGATTCTGCGAAGTAACAGGCTGATAGGTAGAAGATTGAGGTGTGGTTTGTCTATCAGGTTCGGCTTGTGAATCAACGTCTACACAGAGTCCATGCTCAATGGAAGTCTTCTTCGTCAAACTCACTAAAAATTCTATTGACCATTACAATTTCAAAAAATTCACTGCATTCTAAAAATTCCTTTCTCAGCTAAAAGCATTTTAATGTATAAACTGAGGTTGTTCAGATACTTACCTCTGAAACCCTTGAAAAACTCTCTTTCGGCTGCGCTGTAGGACTTTATCATGTCCACAATGAACTCCGTCATGAAGCTTTGTAGTGTACTATAAACCCAAAATTCGACTGCTCGTGCGAATGGACTGTCTACTGCTTTGAGCCTTTCAATGAGCTCTGGTGTCCACTCAATCGGTGCGTCTCATGGGGTACAATTTCTGCACTCTGCGAGCCTTGAAAACCACTCATGTAGCTCGTTTCCAAAACATTCCCAAAATATTCCGTGAACGTCTTTCCACAGGTATTTGTTCAACCACTGAACGTCAGAGAGATGTGGGTGTTTTTTTTCTTTCCTTGCAAAATCCCTTCCTGTCTTGTCATACCAAGCCCAGATTTCTTTCTTGTCTGGATGCCAAACATCAATACCCAACGAAGCTTCTTCTTCGTCACACATCCTGACTTCAACTCATCATGGATTCTTAGCGTAGCAACGGAACCATTTGTTGGCTTAAATAATTGTTCTATAGGTTTCCAATATAGACCGAGGTTCTTGGCAGTTCAAGGAACCAACAAACACCCTTTTCCTTGGCCCTTTCGGCAACAATATGCAAGCAGACTGAGGTCTCACCCGAGGAGAAGGTATGGGGGGAGCTACGGAATCAAGTTTCCACAGCTATTGTTATGACTTGTTTAAAACAAATCCAATAAACAGCACGCCACGGAGCCTGCGCCGTGGACTGACACTTATACAGGCTAAGATGTTGTGCCACTCGCGCATCCAAGGGCTACGTGATGCAGATATTATTCAATAGTAGTTAAGTGCCATTGATAGTTGCGCTGCCTTCTCGACACTTAACTACCTTAATTAACAGGACTTTAACGAATATTATGCATCCACTGTTACCTCGTAGTGTTTATCCTATGATTCATGCAATATGGAAAACATAATATACTGAGCGCTTCCGGTGATGCGCACTGTATAGACCTTCTCTGTTAAGTGATTGTCCAACCGATTCATGCATTCACAGACTTAGACATACTTGTTCATCTTCCATTCATTCACATATGCGACACTTAACATATTATTCCCATTCTCATTCTTTTGGTGAATACATATAAAAGTAAAACACATAAGCTGACAAGCATGAGCTCAAGCATTTATGGTAAGCAAATAAATGAGTGCAAACATATAAACAATCACACAACATAGGATTTAACATGGTTCAACCCCAGGATGGGAGCTATATCCACGGGAACTGTTGTTATATTATTTTGTGAAGGGTACAACAGTTCCAGACTGCGCACTCAGCTCGGACTTTCTTCTCTCTCAATAGGTCTCTACGCACACAGCTTGCAGAGCCTTTACAAAATTGTCTCTCAATAGAATATTTCTCAATAACAATCAACAATAGAGAATCAAAAACCCTTTCCCTTACAAAATATTCCTTATTTATAGATGATGCCCATAGGTCATGTCTTTACAATGCATGGAAAAAACCCTAAGGTTCCCAAAACTGGTGCAGATGCCCGCCACCCTGCTTGTCGTCATCGCTAGATCACTCCACTCACTTTGGCCGCCTGATTGGGCCACTTCACGGCTCTAATGGCCTTCTGATAGCTGCAATCATCACAAAATGGTTCCACTGCATCATGGCCTGTCACTTTCCATCCCTTTAGCCTACCTATCATCATCTGAAGGTAAGCAAATTAAATCCTTGGGTAGCATCCCATTGTGTCTAGGGGTTAACCCCACCAAACTGGGGGTTAATGATATTACCCCCTCCTCCAGCAAACAAAGAGAATGGGACACTCCCTATAGGTATATTCGATGGATTAACGTTATAACCTTGATAGGGGTTGAAACCCGGCATGGTAGTAGTGGATGGTGTCGTCATCGTGCCCATGATGGGAATGGATGCAGAAGGGATGGATCCGACCACGGATGAAGAAGTAATGTTTTGAGTTACACCTTGTAACGGTTGAGTGGCAGAAGACTGAGTAAAACTCACTACGGGTACCCCCAATAGAGGTACATTGTTGGGTCCAAAAGTGGGTGTGGAGGCTGAGGCGGATGTCGAGGCTAATGAGCTCGACATGCCTAAGGTGCCAACATTGAAACTGAAGGACGGGGTCGAGGCCGAAGCATTATGCGACGAAGTCGATTGGGCAGTGTTTGAGAAAGAAGGATTCAGAATCCTTGCTTCCATAGCAGTTGTGGGAGTATGTGGAACTCTCTGCTCATATCCTCGGTTAACCATGGTATAACCCGATTTAAAAAGATAAGCACTAAACTCAGGCTGCTAGAAACCAACAGGTACCAGAAGTGGATCGTGGGGTCTTGTAAGCGGAGGGTTGAAAGGAGTACTAAACTCTGCAGTAGTTAGATCCTCAACCTCGACAGTGTCCAAGACTTGTCGATCCAGTGTTCTAGGATGTGGTTCTCCAAGAACCTCTATGTCTCCCGTAAGTTCAAAAGAACCACGGGAATCAGTTATCCTATGTTGCGGTGGTGGTGGAGGCTCTACTATAAGAGGGGGAAGGTTTTGCAACCTTTGAGACCGACGAAGATCTTGGTCCTCCACAACTATAATAAAATAAAACTAAGTAAAAAACCTAGTGGCCACTTCAACTAAGGAGAAAAAAACAAACCACTAAAAAATCTCCTAAGTAATCAACCCAATCAAATGGATAGAAAATACTCTCGGAAGCAAGTCTAGGATGATCAGGGCCCAGAATAGACTAACAGAGTATTGATGGTCAGTTTCGTGGCGTCCACCAGAGGTCCACTGGGTGCAAGTGCTTGAATCACCAAACCGCTTTCCCAGGATTACTGCCAGAGGGTTACCTTCCATGCCTGTCCGAGGTGAAGTGGGAATAACCGCCCACTCTATCTGTGTAGAATCCTAAAGGTTTGATACTAAGGCTACCATCAATACGAAATAACCTGGGGGGACAGTCGTCAGCCTAGTCAAAATGCATGGGCAACGTAGCAAAGCCCGAAGCCCGAAAGAACCCCCGTATGCGAATCGACTCTAGTTTATGGTCAAAAGGAAAGTGAGGGGATATCCTCAACAATTCCAGTCTCCCACGACCTCGTGCTTATCTCTTCTTTAAGTAGAGTTTTCCAAGACTATTTGATATAGATGGATTTACCTAAATGAAATTCGTACTACGATTGTTGAGTAATGAAGCCAATTCCGAGCAGTTTAAGGTGATTTAAGCTCGAAACTCTAGCCTAAGCTAGTTGATGTCGTGTATGCCTAAAAAGAAAAATGTTGCTAATAAATTTTATTAATAATTTCTTTTAAAGGCTACTTGTTACTCAAGGGTTGTAGTGCGGTGTGTGGAATGGTGTGTTATGAAAGTAAAGTACTTGAAAGAAAAAAAATTAATTCTTTCAAATTCACAAAATTTTCTCTTTTCGTTTACAATTCTTTCAAAAACTTGAAACCTAAGCAATCCTAAAACAAAATATTTTTGTATTTTCTTTTTTGGTATTTCAAAGCAAACTAAGCTACCTCGAAATAAAGCAAGATCTTACTACTGAGCTATTGAAACAAATTTTTGCTTTTTCTGATAAATATAAAAGAAAGAGAACTTTGTACAAAAGCAAGCAAGATCTAACTGTAAAACGTGTGTAAGACAAACATCTAAAATGGTTCAAAGCAAACAAATCAAGAGACTCAATGAAGACTTGACTTACCAAGTTTTTGCAAAAGAAAAACTTGAGGCTTGGAAACGAAGTGAAAAAGAAACAGGGAAAAGAGACACTTATAACAAAAAGGCAGACCTAAATAGGTTGCTCCTAAGTGTCAAAACCCTAAGAAAACACTAATCCAAGCAAAAAGTAAGCAATCGAACCAAGAATGACTTTAAACAACACACAGACTCAGCAACAAGAAGACTAGGAGGTTTTGACTCACTTGAAATGAAACTGATAAAACAATCAGCAAATGTCTGAACCAAGCAACCTTTCGGAAGAAACCCTAAGGACTCAAACTTGACAGTCAAACCCTAATGGAAAGGACGAGACCAAGTGAAAGCATGCTAAACGTTGCAACAGACAACAAAAAATCCAAGTGTAGCTCTGTATGACTGCAACAACAACTAGGGTGAAGAGATGTAGCTATGTCCAAAAAGTATAGCGCGCAAACTTCAAAAAAGGGCTCGTAAGCGGAAAAGACACTTAAACAAAGGCTCAAGCAAGCAAAAACAAGCTCAAAGAGATTGGAGAGGTTTGTTGATGTATATGTAACTTCGGAATGTATTTCACCTATGTATATTGTACTCATATAGAGATGTTATTATTCCTCTATACGGAAGTGTCGTCATTTGTATTGACAAATGTCGCAAGTGTCGTAACTTGTCGATGGGTTATTAGACCACCATGTGTGGGGTCAACCCTAATTAAGTTAACCATGAGTTATTAGGCTAAGCTAGACAAGTTGGCCCCACTGGTTTATTGGGAAGGACAGGACAAGTATAAATAGAGATCGGGAGATCTCTATTTGATCATTCACTTACTCACTCTTCCATCACTCGAAAAGTGGCGCACATGTGAGGAGGAGGATCAGCTGCTAGGAGAAGACTATCTCTTGTACTTTGTTTGTATCATTGCTCTCTCTATCTCTGAGGAAGTTGTGGGGTTTTTCACCTTTATCTTTTTCCCCAATGAAACTATGTGTGTCTGTTGTCTCATGTGATTGCTTGGTGTGATTAATATGCATTGTCTCAGGGATCAGTAAAGACAGCAAAGCAATAGGCTGGAATAGCAACCAAAACGTGGAAAACAAACCCTAATAGAAAAACAGTCCACTATAGGAACATACACCATTGTGTAGTGTTGCAACCAGCGTACACCAAGATACGTACGCTATTGTGCAGTGCAAGGAGGGGCATACATCAACCAGCAAACGCTACTGTATGTAGGGGAGACCAGCGTACATGCCTTAGCAGAGTACAAACATGCTTTGCAAAACAGAAATTGAGTTGAATCAAGCAAATAGGAAAGATGACACAGACCTACAGGGCCTCTCAGACAATCAAAACTGAGAAAGTGCTGAAAGAAAATCAAAATTAAGTCTCCTAGAGCAGAACAAGTAAGCGATTACTCCCCAATGGAGTCACCAGTCTGTTGTTCAGGATTTATACCCTATAGTGAGGAAATGGACACTACCAACTAGGCGGGGTTGACAGGTAAACACATTGATTATACTGGATTTGGGTATCGTCAGATGATTGGGTCCTTGATGTAGCTGACGAACACTAGACCATATATTTGCTTTTGCGGTGAACACATTGATCCAGTTCCTGACGGATCCCAGAGGTATTCACCTGGTTGCTGTAAAGCATATTCTGAGGTACCTGAAGGGTACTATTGATTATGGGCTCAAGTATGATGCGAATCAAAAGTTTAACCTGCAGGGTTATGTTGATTCAGATTGGGCAAGCAATGCTGCAGATAGGAAGAGCACATATGGGTGCTTCTTCAGTATGGGATCAGGTGTGATCTCTTGGTTTAGTAGGAAGCGGTACTGCATAGCACTGAGTACAGCCGAGGCAGAGTATGTTGCAGCTTGTTCGTCTAGTTGTGAGGCAATATGGCTGAGGAAGCTACTATCTGAGTTATTTGATCTCCCACTGGATGCTACTGGTATCTTCTGTGATAACCAGAGTTGTGTGAAGCTATCTGAGAACCCGATGTCCCATGACAGGTCGAAACACATTGATATCAAATATCACTATATCAGGGATATGGTACAGAGAGGAGCAGTGAAGCTCCTGTATATTGCGACGGATGAGTAGGTTGCAGATGTGCTGACGAAACCACTAGCCAGAGTGAAGTTTGAGTACTTCAGGAAGAGGCTTGGTGTTCTTTAGATTGACGACACTTCGAGGAAGAAGTGATGGACACATTTTTTGGAGCCATTCAAAGCATGGTGAGAGGAGGATCCTTCACATGGTTGTGGATGTAAGCGCTGGATGATGAGCATCAGGATGATGCTCCAGTTACTGCTATGTATATGCATCATGTTGGATGCTTGATATATTTGTTTATGCATCATGTTGGATGCTTGTTATGATTAGTTGGATCATGTATATGTATATGCATCATGTTGGATGGTTGATATATTTGTATATGCATCATGTTGGATGCTTGTTATGATCAGTTGGATCATGTATATGTATATGCATCATGTTGGATGCTTGGACCATGTATCTGTATATGTATCAGGTGGATACGTTGTATGATCAGGTAGATCATGTATGTTGATATATATCAGATGGATACATTTTATGATCAGGTGGATTATGTATCTGTGTATGTATCAGGTGGATCATGTATGATGATATGTATCAGGTAGATACTTGGTATGCATCAGGTGGATGCATTGTATGATCAAGATGATCATGGATGACGAGCTTTAGGATGTTGCTCCAGATGACATGCATCAGGACAATGCAGTGATGATGATCAGGATGATCATGTGTACATCAGGATGATGTATGGTGAGTATCAGGTTGATACTCTGTGGCCATGGAATAGGTTGTGCAGATAAGCATGTAATCCAGCCCTGGGAGGTTTGTAGATAGTCTTTCAAGGTTTTTTTTATGGCATGTAATGTGGCCTTGGGATATCTGGCAAACGCTCTTTCGAGGTTTTTATTTGAGAGGACATATAATCCGGCCCTGGGACATATAATATGGCATGTAATCTGGTCCTAGGATATCTGGCAGATGCTCTTTCAAGGTTTTGTTGTATGGCATATAATCCAACCCTGGGAGATCTGATAGGTTGAGCTGTGTGCTCGTAATCAGTCTTGGGATGCTCTTTCGAGGTTTTGCCATGACCATATGTAATACGCCCTAGAGATCTGGACAGGATGAAAAAGGCCTCAGATGCTCTTTAGAGTTCTTGCTAGTCAAGACACTCTTTAAAGGTTTTGGGGTAGGGGTCACATGTAATAAGTCCTGGAGATCTGGACAGGATGAAAAAGGCCTCAGATGCTCTTTAGAGATCTTGCTTGTCAAGACACTCTTTTAAGGTTTTGTGACAATCACATATAATACAGCCATGGGAGATCTGACAAGTAGATTCGTGTGCTCGTAACAGCCTGGATGCTCTTGCGAGGTTTTGTGATGCACGTAATAAGTCCTGAGAATTCCACAGTATGGCCAGTGATGATGAATACCTGTAGGTGGTGGGCCTACATCTAGTATGAAAAAGGACTGGCTCTGTAGAACTTCCTATGACGAGTAGATTCAGAGATTGATTGACATAGCAGCAGCGATGACAATGACGATGATTCGATGATGATGATCCAAAGAAGAAGACTTGTGCTAGCAGATCTGTGTCAAGAAACACCTTCCTAGTTAAGAGGGAGTGTTGATGTATATGTAACTTCGGAATGTATTTCACTTATGTATTTCATCTATGTATATTGTACTCCTGTAGAGATGTTATTATTCCTCTATATGGAAGTGTCATCCTTTGTATTGACAAGTGTCGCAAGTGTCGTAACTTGCCGATGGGTTATTAGACCACCATGTGTGGGGTCAGCCTTGATTAAGTTAACCATGGGTTGTTAGGCTAAGCTAGACAATTCAGCCCCACTGGTTTATTGGGAAGGACAGGACAAGTATAATTAGAGATCAAGAGATCTCTATTTGATCATTCACTTACTCACTCTTCCATCACTCGGAAAGTGGCACACATGTGAGGAGGAGGATCAGCTGCTAGGAGAAGACTATCTCTTGTACTTTGGTTGTACTTTGGTTGTATCATTGCTCTCTCTATCTCTGAGGAAGTTGTGGGGTTTTTCACCTTTATGGTTTTCCCCAGTGAAACTCTGTGTGTCTATTGTCTCATGTGATTGCTTGGTGTGATTGATATGCATTGTTATACTTAATATGTTGTACATGTTATTCTCTCAGTAAAGATCCTAGAGTATATTGAATTAATGCTAAAAAATTAACATGGTATCAGAGCTTCCCTGAGAAGAAGACATTGTGCAGTGGCGGAAACTAGGGTTTCTTGTTTATTGTGTTTCTCTCCATAGATTTTGGAAAAGCAGTAAGGTAGATGGAGTCTACTCATCAAGGAGAATCTTTCTGTCCAATCAGAATTCAATTATGAGCACTTTCAGTTTTGGCCCTAACATTTAGGGTTTCCACAAAAATAGGAATTTCTGAATTCTGAGGACATAGCTGGAAGCTCCTTGGAAAAATCGAAGTTTAGAGCTTTGGATCGAGTTTTTGGTTGGGTGAAGCTCTAGGAAACTCAAACCCTAATTCAAGGTCCTCCCTAATGAATCCGGGAAGACTAAAAGACCTTTATGAAGGGTGAAACTTTGCAGATCTCAAATTCTGAATATACCAGGTTGATCAGCTCATCAAGGCGCATATTTCTATCCTTTCAGAAAGTTGAAATTCACATTTTGAATTTTTAGGGTTTCTCTGACAAACCCTAATCCGAGACCAGATCCAGTTTTCAGCAAATCAAGTGGTAAGACCTAAAAATTTTCTATTTCCATTTGAAGTACTCTTTAAAGATATCTCACCACACCAAGCTTGAGGATAAGCTTGAAGGGGATGATAACTTCTGAGCATGGAAGTATAGGATTGGGTTAATCCTGGAAGAAAATGAATTGGATACTTACATAAGGGAAGAGGTCCCTGTCTCAGAGGAAGAAGAGGCTAAGGCCTTACATAAGAAGAACCTGGTCAAGGCAAAGAGGATCATTGTTGACTCTATTAAAGACCATCTCATCCCACATGTGTCATCTCTAAAGACACCCAAAGCAATGTTTGACTCTTTGACCAAGCTATTTGAAGGGAAGAACATAAATCGGAAGATGACTCTGCGGAATCAATTGAAAGGGGTAAAGCTTCAGAATGGAGAGACCATTCAATCCTATTTCTCCAAGGTCTCTCAGATCAAGGAACAACTTGAAGTTGTGGATGAAATGGTGGAGAATGGTGAAATTGTCATGACCACTCTGAATGGCCTACCTAGGTCAGGGGATTCCTTGATTCAAGGAATTTGTGCAAGAAGGAAGTTGATCTCCTTCAGTAGAATGTGGGAGGAATGTTCACAAGAAGAGTCTAGGCTTGTTGCTGGAGAAGAAAAGATGGGAAGTGAAGATCAAGCTCTCACAGCTCACACCAAAAGAAGCAAGCCTAAGAAGGAGCACTCTCATTACAAGAAATCCTCTCACACCCACCAAAAGAATAGGAAAGATATGAGATGCTTCACATGTAATGAGAAGGGACACTTTGCTGTAGATTGTCCCAAGAAAAAAAGGGACAACAACTTCAACAAGAAGAAGAAAGGCAACAAGAAGAGGTTTCATGGTCATGCTGCTAAGGATGATGAACCTCCCAATAAGAAGTCTAGGGCAGAAAGTGATACTTCATCAAGTGAAGATGAATATGTTATAATCTCTGCTCTCACGGGTACTATCTCTCATGGTTGTAATGATTGGCTTATTGATAGTGGGGCTTCATGACTGGGTTTAAAGAATCCTTTGCTAATCTATCTGAACATGAGTCACCCCATAAGGTGAAACTTGGGGATGACTACCAATATCCTATCAAAGGAAGTGGTGAAGCCTCCTACAACCTAGACTCTGGGTCTTTGAAGATGAAAGATGTGCTATATCTACCTGGGCTCAAGAAGAACTTACTCTCCATATCTGCATTGGATGCAAAAGGCATGAGGGTTGCATTTGTCGATGGCCAAGTACTAATGTGGCCAAAAGGTAAAACTATTGATGATGTAGTAGTGATTGGAGAGAAAGAGGGAGGATTGTATAAATTAAAGGGACAACCTGAACATGCCATGGTACATGAATCCATGGAGCCAAGTGAACTTTGGCATAGAAGGCTTGCACATGTGCACTATAGGGCACTACCAATTGCAAGTAAAGTAGTAGAAGGTCTTCCTGAAATCAAGACCAAGCATGAAGGCGTTTGCAAAGGCTGTGCAAAAGGAAAGAACATAAAGAAGGCATTTCCAAGCAGTGAAAGCGAATCAAAAGGAATCTTGGAAATTATCCACTTTGATGTATGCGGTCCAATGTCATCCAGTTCTCTAAGTGGGTATATTTACTATGTCTCTTTCATTGATGACTTCTCCAGGAAGACTTGGGTTTATCTCTTGAAGAACAAAGATGAAGTGTTTGATAAGTTCAAGGAATTCAAAGCCTTGATGGAAAATCAAACTGATAAGAAAATAAAGACATTCAGATCTGACAATGGCGGAGAATTCACTTCAGGTGATTTCAAGAAGCTATGCAGTGATTCAGGTATTAAGAGGGACTTGACTGCTCCCTATAATCCACAACATAATGGAGTTGCAGAAATTAAGAATAGAACAATCATGGAAGCAGCACGAGCAATGTTGCATGACCAGGATCTTCCTATGCATCTATGGGAAGAAGCAGCTAGGACAGCTGTATATGTGTAGAACATAACACCTCACAAGATATTGGACAACAAGACACCAGAAGAGGTCTTCTCTGGTAAGAAGCCTAAAGTCATCCATCTCAGAATATTTGGTTGTCCAGTATACACTCA
This sequence comes from Larix kaempferi, assembly GCA_027924585.1. NCBI lineage: Eukaryota > Viridiplantae > Streptophyta > Pinopsida > Pinales > Pinaceae > Larix > Larix kaempferi. The sequence goes on along the minus strand of BSBM01000031.1, from coordinate 3,849,556 downwards.
TGTTCCAAAGGAAAAGAGGACAAAGCTAGATCCTTCAGGAAAGAAGGGAATCTTTGTGGGGTACAGTGAAAGCTCGAAGGCTTACAGAATATACTTTCCAGGGTTCAAGAAGATTGATGTCAGGAAGGATGTAACGTTTGATGAAAACTCATCCTTCATCAAATCAAGAAAGACACCTGTTGAAGATCATGAAGAACCAAAGGAAAACAGATTTCAAGACATCACCATGACTGAATCAATTCCAGAAGTAGATCATGAAGTTGAAGATCCACAAATACCTATAGATCCACCCCGTGAGAATAAATCTCACAAGAGGAAACCTGCATGGGCTAGAAATCTCATCAAGATGCAGAAAGATATGGCATTCCAGAAGAACACAGAGCAAAGAAGAGAACTAGATCACATAACAGCTATGTTGCTTTACTTTGTGATATTATGAACAAAGAACCTTCCAGTTATGAAGAGGCAGCGGAAAATAAAGAATGGAAGGATGCCATGGTCGAGGAATACCATTCGATCATGAAGAATGATGTTTGGGATGTAGTCCCAAGACCTGAAGGGAAGTCTGTTGTGACTTCCAAATGGATCTACAATATCAAGCATGCTGCAGATGGAAGCATAGAGAAATATAAAGCAAGATTTGTAGTTTGTGGCTTCTCCCAGAAAGAAGGGATTGACTATGAAGAGACCTTTTCTCATGTGGCCAGATACACTTCCATTAGATCAGTACTTGCTCTGGCTGCAGTGATTAAATGGAAGATAAACCAGATGGATGTCAAGACAGCTTTCTTGAATGGTGTAGTCGAGGAGGAAGTGTATGTGGAGCAGCCACTTGGTTTTGAGACACATGATAGGTAGTCATATGTGTGTAAGTTGAAGAAAGCCTTGTATGGCTTGAAGCAAGCTCCTAGGACTTGGTATGGTAGGATAGACAACTTTCTATCCATTTTGGGCTTTACTAAGAGTAAAGCAGATTCCAACCTTTACTACAAGGTTGAGTAAGGAAATCCTGTGATACTACTTTTGTATGTGGATGACCTGTTTGTAACAGGTGAGGATGGATTGATTGTCGATACCAAGAGGAAGCTTGCTGCCAAGTTCGAGATGAAGGACTTGGGGATGATGCACTATTTTCTTGGCATGGAGGTGTGGTAGAGTGCAGATGGAATCTTCCTTGGACAAGGGAAGTATGCAGTAGAGATCCTGAAGAGGTTCGGGATGATGGACTGCAAGGCCATGGCCACACCTATGGCATCGAACCTGAAGCTTCTGTGTGATGCTTCATCTGATCCGGTTGATGTCACTGTGTATCTTTAGATGATTGGGTCCTTGATGTACCTGACGAACACTATACCAGATATTTGCTTTGCGGTGAACACATTGAGCCAATTCCTAAGGGATCCCAGAGGTGTTCACCTGGTTGCTGTAAAGCATATTCTGAGGTACCGAAAGGGTACAATTGATTATGGGCTCAAGTATGATGCGAATCAAAAGTTTAACCTACAAGGTTATGTTGATTCAGATTTGGCAGGCAGTGCTGCAGATAGGAAGAGCACATCTGGGTGCTACTTCAATATGGGATCAGGTGTGATCTCTTGGTTTAGCAGGAAGCATTCCTACGTAGCACTGAGTACAGCCGAGGCAGAGTATGTTGCAGCTTGTTTGGCTAGTTGTGAGGCAATATGGCTGAGGAAGCTACTGTCTGAATTATTTGATCTCCCACTGGATGCTATTGGTATCTTCTGTGATAACCAGAGTTGTGTGAAGCTGTCTGAGAACCTAGTGTTCCACGACAGGTCGAAACACATTGAGATCAAATATCACTATATCAGGGATATGGTGCAGAGAAGAGCAGTGAAGCTCCTGTATATTGTGACGGATGAGCAGGTTGCAGATGTGCTAACGAAACCACTAGCCATAGTGAAGTTTGAGTACTTCAGGGAGAGGCTTGGTGTTCTTCAGATTGATGATACTTCAAGGAAGAAGTGATGGACACATTTGCTGAAGACATTCCAAGCATGGTGAGAGGAGGATCCTTCACATGGTTGTGGATGTAAGCACTGGATGATGAGCATTAGTATGATGCTCCAGTTACTACTCTGTATATGCATCATGTTGGATGCTTGATATAATTGTATATGCATCATGTTGGATGCTTGTTATGATCAGTTGGATCATGTATATGTATATGCATCATGTTGGATGCTTGGACCATGTATCGGTATATGTATCAAGTGGATACATTGTATGATCAGGTAGATCATGTATGTTGATATATATCAGATGGATACATTTTATGATTAGGTAGATTATGTATCTATGTATGTATCAAGTGGATACATTGTATGATCAGGTGGATCATGTATGATGATATATATCAGGTAGATACTTGGTATGCATTAGGTGGATGCATTGTATGATTAGGATGATCATGGATGACGAGCTTCAGTATGTTGCTCCAGATGACATGCATCAGGACGATGCAGTGATGATGATCAGGATGATCATGTGTACATCAGGATGATGTATGGTGAGTATCAAGTTGATACTCTGTGGCCATGGAACAGGTTGTGCAGATAAGCATATAATCCAACCCTGGGAGGTTTGTAGATAGTCTTTCGAGGTTTTTCCTATGGCATGTAATGTGGCCCTGGGATATCTGGAAAATGCTCTTTCGAGGTTTTGCTTGGAGAGGACATATAATCCGGCCCTGGGAGATTTGCAGATAGTCTTTCGAGGTCTTTCCTGTGGCATGTAATCTGGTCCTGGGATATTTGGTAGATGCTCTTTCAAGGTTTTGTCCTATGGCATATAATCCAGCCCTGGGAGATCCGATAGGTTGAGCTGTGTGCTCATAATCAGTCCTGGGATGCTCTTTCGAGGTTTTTCCATGACCACATGTAATACAACCTGGAGATCTGGACAGGATGAAAAAGGCCTTAGATGCTCTTTAGAGTTCTTGCAAGTCAAGACACTCTTTAAAGGTTTTGTGGTAGGGGTCACATGTAATAAGTCCTAGAGATATGGACAGGATGAAAAAGGCCTCAGATGCTCTTTAGAGATCTTGCTTGTCAAGACACTCTTTTAAGGTTTTGTGATAGTCACATATAATACAGCCCTGGGAGATTCGACAAGTAGATCCGTGTGCTCGCAACAACCTGGATGCTCTTGCAAGGTTTTGTGACGCACGTAATAAGTCCTGAGAATTCCATAGTATGGCCAGTGATGATGAAGACCTATAGGTGGTGGGCCTACATTCCTAATTAAAAAGGACTGGCTCTATAGAACTTCCTATGACGAGTAGATTCAGAGATTGGTTGAGATAGCAGCAGCGATGACGATGACGATGACGATGATTCAAGGACGATGATTCGATGATGATGATCCAAAGAAGAAGACTTGTGCTAGTAGATCTGTGTCGAGAAATACCTTCCTAGTTAAGAGGGAGTGTTGATGTATATGTAACTTCGGAATGTATTTCACCTATGTATTTCATCTATGTATATTGTACTCCTATATAGATGTTATTATTCCTCTATACGGAAGTGTCGTCATTTTTATTGACAAGTGTCGCAAGTGTCGTAACTTACCGATGGGTTATTAGACCACCATGTGTGGGGTCAGCCCTGATTAAGTTAACCATGGGTTATTAGGCTAAGCTAGACAAGTCGGTCCCATTGGTTTATTGGTCAGGACAGGACAAGTATAAATAGAGATCGGGAGATCTCTATTTGATCATTCACTTACTCACTCTTCCATCACTCGGAAAGTGGCGCACATGTGAGGAGGAGGATCAGCTGCTAGGAGAAGACTATCTCTTGTACTTTGGATGTACTTTGGTTGTATCATTTCTCTCTCTATCTCTGAGGAAGTTGTGGGGTTTTTCACCTTTTTGGTTTTCCCTAGTGAAACTCTATGTGTCTATTGTCTCATGTGATTGCTTGGTGTGATTGATATGCATTGTTATACTTGATATGCTGTACATGTTATTCTCTCAGTTAAGATCCTAGAGTATATTGAATTAATGCTCAAAAATTAACAAGGTTTACAAGACTCAACATAGACTTATGAGGTCTCAGGGATCAGTAAGGACAACAAAGCAACAGGCTAGAATAGCAACCAAAACGTGGAAAACAAACCCTAATAGCAAAACAGTCCACTACATGAACATACACCACTGTGCAGTGTTGCAACCAACGTACGCCAAGATAGGTACGCTACTGTGCAGTGCAAGGAGGGGTGTACATCAACCAACAAATGCTAATGTATGTAGGGGAGACCAACGTACATGCCTTAGTAGAGTACAAACAAGCTTTGCAAAACAGAAACTGAGTTGAATCAAGCAAATAGGAAAGATGACACAGACCTACAGGGCCTCTCAGATAATCAAAACTAAGAAAGTGCTGGAATAAAATCAAAATTAAGTCTCCTAGAGCAGAACAAGTAAGCGGTTACTCCCCAATGGAGTCACCAGTCTGTTGTTCGGGATTTCTACCCTATAGTGAGGAGATGGACACTACCAACTGGGCGGGGTTGACAGGTAAACACATTGATTATACTGCATTTGGTTATTGCAAAAGAAATAGATTGGGATCGAAAGACATACCTCTTTTCGAAGTTTGATCCTAGCTTTCGCTTGGTCTTTCGCTTAATCTCCCGCTTGATCTCCTACTTGACGAACCTGCAATACAAAAGATACCTTCCTCAGCATATCTTGACCATATAACATATGATGAAATTACAAAGCAATCTAACATCAACTATAATCAAGAATTAATCCAAATAGACATACAATCCAATAGATATCATATTTGGGATAGGAAGGGTGTTTCGACCTTTTTATTGTCAAAGAAACATGAAATCAGTACAATATACCTGACGTGTAGAGATGTTTCTGCATCCGGATCCTGGGCTCCTACTCTTCACTCTGACTTTGGACTTTCCTCCAACATAACAATACTTCAAGCTTTCTCTCAAGTTTATTTCTTGTGTTTTCTAAGTAACCCCTCTCATAGATCCTCCTTGTATTTATGGGACAAGGTAGGCCGTTTAGATCGAGAGGTGGTTGGATTGGGAGGTTGGGGAAGTTGCAGAAACAACTTCAACTAATCCCAATTCATCAAATTAATATATTTTTTATTTCATCTTAAGATGTACGCGGGTCTCATACAACAAGAGCAGCGTACAAGAAGCAACTTTTATGCTTTACAACATGACTTTTACAACTTTTGGGAGGTGTACACTGGTTTCCCTTAAGGAGAGTAGGGTACAGTACGCAGGTATTATATGCAGAGAGGAGCGTACATGTGACAAAAGCAGGAGAGACTGCAAACTTTTCAGGTGAGGAGTGTACTTATAGCAACAAATCATCTGAGGTCATCTAGCTCTTCCATTCTTTATGTCCTTTTGTGTGATCTACAATGCAAGGTGATCACGGGACAGAGAAGTGCAGATTTTACCTATAACAGAGTTAGTGGCCTAGCTCCTTAACTGCTTTCCACCACTCCCTTTTATAGGTCGCTTTCCTCATCCTCCATTCTACTTCTTACCCAAAATAGGTTGCTTACTCGGCTCGACCTTCCTCTATACTCTTTTACCAAAAGTAGTTGTTGCGCAGGCCCAGCACACCAGCACTGCTGCGTCAAAACTACATATGTACTCTGAGCTACGCATTCCTAAAAACTGTGCCTTCTGAATTCGCAGCCCAAAAGTTGCGCAGCCCCCAAAATTGTGTCCTTATCAAAATTGTGCCTACTTGGGCCTCGCCCAATAGGCATAGTTTTGTAAAAATATCAAGTTAAAATAAATTCCCATTTTTGTTATTTGGGAAGTTTAGAAATCCAGAAATCGTTTTATTTTTTAAGGTAAACAATCTCCTCCCTTCAAGTATGCTATAGAGCCCTTGGTATTTTTCTGGAGCTTCATAAATCCAAGGTGAAGTTAAATAATAGGGTCCTAATTCAGCCACAGTTTAATGAGTCTATTTATGTGGGTTCTTTGATGGGGCACAAAATATGGGTTTATGTGGAGCTGGAATGCTCCTCAAAATTAAAAGTGATCATCTCATTAGACTCAAGTTGGGTGCTGGAGTTGGAACTAACACAAAGGCCAAAAATAGGTGCGTTCAGTTTCTTCATATAGTTGGTGATTCAAAGGTAATTATTGACTGGGCTTATGGGAAATCTAGTCTTAATGTCCTTCGTCTTTCACATTGGATGAGCATAATTATGGATTTGAAGGATTCTTTTGTTGAGATATGTTTTTCCCATATCTACAGGGAATTCAACAGTGATGCTAATGCCTTATCCAAGGAGGCAGTGGATCCTATGGATGGACTTCTGCATTTTGAATCATTTGTTGATGAGAATGTCATCGACAAAGGAGTGCTTTCTCTCTTCTAACTTTTGTTTGTTCTCACTATTTCATGTAGTTGTTTTTTGTATGTTCTCGATTGTTCCATGAAAAATTGTTTGTTAATTCTTATGTTCAAAGAAAGAATGTTATGTGCTATGTTGATATGTCTAGTTCTATGAAATTATTTTGATAGTATTTTTTAGAATGTTAAGAGTTCTAGGAAATGAAGGATATTTTGTAACAAGTGGATGAAGGATTATGAATTCCTTTTTGAAAAAGGCTTGAACACCAGTTTTGGATTGATGTAACTTTGATTCAACTTTTGAATATCAAGTTAGTTTTTTTTTCGGTTTGAAAAAAAAATTAGACATGAGATATAAATATCAAATAAATATTATAAAAGAGGAAAACATTGTGGGGAAGGTGGGGTATTACAGGAAATAATATAGGATAGGAAATAGGTTTAATGATGGGATGATAAGGTTGTGAGAGTCATCGGGTTTGTAACAATATTTATAATTATTAAAATTGTTATTTTTTTTTAATTTTTTAGTGTTTTTCTAATGATGTGTGATGAGTAATGGCAACAATATTTTGGTGTGATTGAAGCAAATGAGGTGTTTTGGTGTTATAAGAATGTTGTGTAATAGAAAATTTGTAAAGTAGATATGAAAGTTGTTAACCATGTGTTCTTTTTTATGAGTTTGGATAGATACCGTATGTTATTTTCAATGAGTTTGGATAGACTTGTGGATTTGGCTGATGTAGGATTTACCACAAAAAGCAATAGGTCAAATGTATCGTTTATGCTTCTAAATAGTTATTTGAACATATCGAGGCTTGAAGAAAGTTTTCATTTTTTTTACTAAGATGTTGGGAATTTGATCTATGATGTCGTGAATGTAAGAAAATAAAATTTGGGTTCCAATGGGAGAAGCGATGAGGGCATTCTTGGTTTTTGGGTGGAGGATACAAAGAAAATATATATCGATTTGGGAAATAGAATAACCATTATATTCGAGGGAATTACTAGTAAGGTGAGTTCTTTCTTTGTTTAGGTGTTGGGGGGGAGAAATTCAGGTTGCTCTAATTATTGAGTAAGGTGGTGGTGGGATTAAACATGGAAATATTTGTCAATATGTTTTTTTTACCAAAAAAAACTAGTGGAAAATGGAGCCACCAACTTAACAATCAAATAAAAATTCTAGGATGGTAAATTGAATATCAAGGGATAATCTAATGAGATGGCGGAAAAACAATTTTGAGGAAGATTGGCCATAGACTAGATAATGAAAATGTCATCAACAAATCAAAACAACATTTAGGTTTGAGAGGGGGACTATTGAGGACTAATATTTCAAAATATTCCATGAAAATTTTCATCACTGTTAGGAAAAATGGAGATCTCATTCTTGTTTCTTCAATTTATTCATAGAATTTACTTTTGAAATTAAAGAATGTATAGGTGAAGTAAACATTTATAACATTTAGGGTTTCAAGCTCAACTAGATTAAAAATAAAGTCTAAGAGCTTCAATAATGGGGATTTTAGTGAACAATTAAATGATATCAAAATTAACTGACATATATTGTTCACGGAACTAGAGATTGTGAATTTCTTTTAATGAAACCAATAAAGAAAATGGATTGGCCTATAAAAGATTGAAGTTTTATAATAAGAACTTGGCTAAGGAATAAGTAATGATTGAAGCTTTCTAATAAAAACTTGGCCAAGGCATAGGTAAAGGAACCAACTAAAGATATCCTTTTTATAAATAGTGAGTTATCCTTTTTATAAATTGTGAGTTATCCATAAATTTTATTTTAAAAGGTTGTGGGTTCAAAGCTTTTTTACATAGGCTATAGGGAAAAAGACTTAATATCTATGATTACAAAATTGAGAATTGGGTTATATTTTTTATAAATTATATATATGGTGTGGTTTGGAAAGTGTTGTGACATTACATATACTTTATTGGTATTATTATAGTTATATATATAGCTTTATTTGCCATATTTATTTCTGGGTGTTATTATTATGTTTTTGACAGAGTATATATATATATATATATATATATATATTTCTAGCTCGGTGGACTAGTTCAAGTGGTTGAGTGTTGTAAGTTGTGAGTAGAAGGTCATTTCTATATAAGGTCCTTACTTGATGTCCCCACCGGTTTAATCCCCCTAATCAAGGCCATAATGATTTATTGATTGCAGGTTGTGAAATCATCCTCGTTTTTCCTTCACACTAGAGGGCGGTGGGATGACCTCTTGTAGTTTTTAATCCTGTTGCAAACCTTTGCCAATTTTAATTGCATGTTGTCTATCACACATGTTGTGAATGATTTAAAAAAATTATCTTTACAATTTTATTTTATTTTTTTCTGTTGGGTGGCATCGAACTTAGGAACTCCATGAACAGCCTTCTTAATTTTTGACAAGAGTCTTAATTTTCGACGAGAGACTTATTACATGCAAGAAATGCAATATTTCCTATGCTCTGCTCACCCAATTTGCTTGGTAGGTGTAAGTGGTTGTGCTAGATGGATTGCTAAGGGAAGTCCCCCATTCACAAAGGAGGAAACAACCTAATGTCAAGTCCCCTCTCGTCGATCCGATACAAGGGAGAAAACATGACTAACATTCCATGGCTTATTTGGGAAACTTGGCCCCACATTGCTTACAAATTCATAATAAATAAAAACTTATGTGTGCAAATTCATACTTTAAATAAAAATAGCAGAATGATACACTATCCACACACATTTGCATCATGCATTCAACACATAATCATAACAATAATCAAATTAAACATTGCAAAACACAAAATGAATATAATTTAAGCCACAGAGAATACTTACCTTCAAAATGAACTGTCCAAGCAACTGGCTATGTGAGACAAACATTCCACCCAACCATAGGTCTCTGTCCATCCTGTATTCTTTCAATTGAGAGACCAACCCCGACCTGGGATGTGTATCCACTAAGGAGGAAGTAAACAGGCTCACTCACAACCATGGTCTCACAAAAACAATCATGCTAAGACAACACACAGTTGGGTTTATCAAGCATGAAAGAGACAAAGGAGGAGGATTCTAAGCCAGTGAGCTCAACCACAGAGCTACATGCATCTCAACTAAACTCAAACAGTCATGGTACCCACAATACCTACCACACCCAACACAAGGAAGGTCCCCTTCTCTGCTGCACAATCCCTCAGGCAACCCATCCCTCCAATGTCCTTCAGGGTGGGCATAGAAAGGTCCAAGATGCTAAATCCTTGAGATTCTATCCTTCACTGGGTTTATTAAGAAATCCCAACCTCTATTCTATCCTTTGTTCCGTCATTCACACTTGGATTTCCGAGCTATCAAATCTGGGTTTTTCTATGGATTTCGGGGTGTCTAACACTCTTAAATTCACCCTAAGTTTCATGTCTATGGATCCCCCATTGTATTTTACTGTCAACACGAAATTCTAGGCGTTTATGGCACTTCAAAACGTGGATTAATGCAAAGTTGCGATTTTTATTTTTTCTCATTGTTCGGTCTGTGTAATGAATGGAAACTAAAGCTTAGATATTTAACCATGGAATGGGAATGAGGAAGGACTAATTCCCATGAGGTAGAGTGAATTTTGGGTCAAGGAAACAGATCCCATACCTGCCATATGAATTTCTGGGTTGCCCATGCTCCATTGAAGCCATGCATTGATTTCTTCAACTACTTCCTTATAATAGAAATAAATGTCAGCAAGGAAAGTCAAATGGGTTCTCAAGATGACAAGAAAATGTTTGTGGTTATGCTTCTGGTTCGTTCAGAGGAGCAGAATTAAATTATCCAAGCAGCCACAAGGAAATTCTGGCTGTCAAAAAGACAGTCAATCACTTTATTTTATATCTCAAGCCAGTCAGGTTTATAGTCAGAACAGATCTGAAGATAATGCCTGGAATATTTAGAAATGAAAACTTGATGGCTGAGAATTCAAGTAGAATATTAAAATGGTTCATCTGGTTGAATAACTTTGATTTTGATATTGTGTACAAGCCTGGATATATGAACTGTTTAGCTGATATGCTCACTCGGGAAAACTTGCAGATTGAAGACAGCAAAGTTCCAAGTTTAAAGATGTTTTCTGCAGGTTCTAGCTCCAGTTCCAGAAAGGATCGTGATGATGATCCTAAAGGGAAAAATCCAATATCAGATTACAATGAGGAACCAATGTTCCATGGAAATCGTATAATTGGAAACCAGCTAGAGAAGCTTCCAAAAGAAGCTCTATTCATGAAGCCATGGGATAACAGTCTTACTGGGGAGGAAAGAAGAGAATTGCTCGATTATGCTAATCGACAAGATGCAGAAAAATATCTCAGTCTGACTTTAATAAAACAGATTCAGATGAGTCCCTGTAAACTCCACATCATGGAGCGATGGGAAAAGAAAGCATTCAGAGGATTGCAAAATGCCAGAGAACAGCTCAGGAAATGTAACGAGCTGTGGATCGATTGTAATGAAGAAAAAGAAGGTCCTAGATGGTATGTGGATATTGGTGAGGGTGACCTCACATGGACTTCTTATAATTTGATTCTGCAATTCTGCAGGGAGGAAACATCAGTTGTCATATGTGCTGACCCAGGAAACATGCGCAATAAGAAGTGGTCTGGGTGGACTGAAATATTGTTGGATAAGTTCTGTCCAAGGAAAGATTGGACTGTACGCAGAGCTAATTTTATCCTTCACCTTGAAGCAGATATGCAGGCTGCAGACCAGTCAAATCTTTGGTTTAAGTTTCTGCTTCGACATCATGGTGGAAGATACTCTGAACTTGAACACTGTGTAAATATTACGCAGAAGTATATTAAAAGAGACGAAAATGGTAACAGGATTGACACCAAGGTTCATAGGCGAACTCTCCCTTTGAACTATCGTGTTGAATCTCAATTTCAGAGTGAGTATCTTTATGAAGAAGGACATGAAGCTGTGTTTGGTTCTGATGTAGAGCGTTGTTTCGGAGATCTTCTATATCCAGAAGTTGAATATCCTGAAGACGAACAATACATCTATGATTCCCAACCACCATATCATTGGGAAGATAAGCTTGTTCGCAGAGAAATAGAAGAAGCACTGTATGATGATGAACAGGAATGCTGGTGTGGAGGCCAAGGTGTCGGACCGCCGGATGATCCTGATGTATTTTGTGTCTGCCGTTCCGGAAGTGATTAATGAAGAATCTTCATAATGGGAATGGATCCCATGGTCCGATTGAAATTGTAATGATTTGCTTTTGTACATAAGCATCTTTTAGTAGAAGCCGTAGTGGGCCGGTAATAGTAGCTCCACTTTGTAATGTCGGCCAAGCTTGTCGGCCATGTTTTGCTTTCCGTAGGAATATTAAGATGGGCCAATAGGTTGTCGGCCATCGAATCTAATTTTGGTTGTCGGTTTCCGAGTCCCCTCATGGCGCTGCCTCATAGGGACAAGATAAACATGGTGTTGTCCCACCATGTCCTCGGATTCCTTTCCTTTTGACTGGTTGGTGTAAGTTTCAAGTGACCGGATGACTGGCTAGCAATCTATATAAGGAAGAGCCTGATCTCATTCTAGTCATTCGAGTCTAGTGCATTGAGCTGGTTAAGAGCTCTGCAAATAAGTTAGGTGTCAAGCTGATCCAGTAGTTGGAAGCTCTGAGTCTTAGGTGTGTGAGAACTGTAGTTCTATGCTCTGCTAGTTTCCCTTGTGGTATAACATAGCAACAGAACAACTGCATGTTCGCCTCTGTATAAAGAGTCTGTAAGTGCGCTAGTGGATATACCATGGGTGTCCCAGGAGCCTGCTACTAAGCTCATGCCTTCGGGAAGTCCTGAATGCTAAACGGCCCCATGTCATTGTATCCAGGTGCTCAGTCGAGTGTATGGTGACGACCTTCGCAGTCCGAAGGTGATCCATTTGGAGTCTGGATGTATGCTATTCCGCATTGAGGCGATAATAAATTTGCAGAAAGCTTGTTTGGGGAGATCTTGGCGTGAATGTGGTATCAGAGCCAGTCAAAGGCAAATTGCGCTAATTCTTGGTAATATCTTTATACTACAATGTATATGAATGAATTAACAATCATGATTATCGTTGTTTCTGCATGCATTGTATTGTTGGGATGCTTGTCTAAAATACTGTTAAAGGAAATCCGAAACTATTTCTCTGCATAAATCAGTCTCTGTCCAATTGTTGGTCATAAACTCTATAAATAGTATTCTGTAGGTGGTGGAAATTACCACTGAGCGATAGTTGGAATCCACAGGGGTGTAAGAGATGTCCGATGTTAGAGTAGCAGTAAGGCCCGTAGAGTGAAGGGGAGCAAGTCTACAAAGTTTCCGGAGTCTAGATATAAGTCAGCACTCACCTCTTTTCAAAATGGACCCAACTATGGATACTATTGAGCTGACAAATCACATAGAGTGTGAATCAGCAAATGATACTGAAATCTCATTAGCAGAATGCAGAGAGTCTTCCTTTAAACCTTCTACTTCTGAAGATGCATCCTATATCACTATCCGTGATCAAAATCCTAGCGCTGATTGGCAATTACCCCAAATCCTGCCTTGAGATGTGTATAAACTCCATTGGTGGAACATTACTTCTGCTACCCATATCCGTGTTTCCAGTATTGATGTTGCTTTTACGGATAAGCAAGAACTCATACACATAAATCTGTTAGACCGAGCACAGATCGATTGGGCTAAGTCCATGAAGTATAAGTATGCTCATTTCGGAGCAGTTAAGTTAGGACTTGGACCCTTGGTTCGTCCACGGCTTGCTATTTCTTCCTTGTGTTGTATAGTTGATACTAGGCATAAAAAATTTTCAGATGCTGTAATTGGTGGATTCACAGCCCCTTTGCATGATGGTCCTGCTTTCGGGACAATCTATCCAAAATTCTCTGTCAGCTTGGAAGACCCTCATATTTATAATATTCTTAAGGCTTATATCTTGCCCAAAGGTTTTGATATGGAGACTGGATCTCGAATTATCCAGCTCAAAGGAGGTGTATGTATTCGGTTTGGTAATGATACTCTCCCGCAGTTGCGAACTGCTGTCCATCAGAGTTCAGCAGACTGCAGCATGGTGGAATATCCCACTTCTTCTGCAAAATCTGCTAAATTAAAAGCAGCTATCTCCAAAAATGCCACCCCGATCACTTTTAACTGGACTGGGATAAAGTATCCATCCTCTTGGGAAGTTAAATATTCTGAGTTGAGAAACCAAGAAAGAATGATATCCTCATATAATCCACAACCTCTTGTCTTTGATGAAGCCAGCTGTTCTTTCAGACCAGCCCAAGAAAATCCTACTTCTAGATCTCATCCTCCACTTATCAGATCTACTTCAATGGCCTCTTATAACAATGCCCGACTACAAGCCATGTCTGATCAGATGAACAAAGAAAGCCAAGCTGAAGATAATAACACTCTGCCTAGGTCTACTTCTGTAAATACTACCTCTTTTTCTGGTGTGTCTGATTTTGAACATAAAGGTCAACATGCAGACTGCCCTGCATGTAGAAAAATTAAACAAAAATTAATACAAAAACAAAAAATCAAAAAGGCTCAAGACAATCCCCATGAATATCCATCCCTAGGAATGTTCTCTTTACCTCGCTCTGGAGATGATTTCGAGACCACCAATAGTCTTGGTCAAAAGTCTTTCTATCCTGGTAGGAATCTTCCAGAAACACCTTTCCGCCAATATGCTTCAGATGGTTCTTCTAAAAGAGAATACATGATTGTAAAATCTTCTACTACTGACCAATCTGTGTCAGATGACATAAAGTTAGCAAATTGGGGAAACTTGCAGGAATTATGCACTGCAAGAAATATTGATGATATGACAAACGACATTTTAATGTTGAAACATCAGTGTTCTGAACAGAGAATCCAACTTGATAAAGTTGTAACAAAGTTGGAACTATTGGATCATTTATTGCATGACACTACAGAGATACAAAAGGCAATCACTTTAGCTTCTGATAAATTAGAGAGAAGAATTTCTGTTTTAAAAGAACTTTCAAGTAAAACAGAAGAATTAAAAAAGAAGCGTTATTATGTCCCAGATCATGTTCATCGCTTAGCAGCCCAAGGACATAATAGGAGTAAATCCCTAGGACAGTTCAATATTGTCCCAGAAGGAGAAAAGCCAGTATGGGATTTTGGTGAAAGTGATGCCAATATAGAATATATTGAAGACTGGATCTCTGAGTTTAAGTCTTTCAATCCTGTCTTAGATCCAAAATATGAAGTGTCATTAAACATGATGGCAGAAGAATCCTCTAACAGAATGAGGATTACTGGTCCAAGAGAACACTATGATGAGCATATGCAGGATGTAGTAGCTGAAGGAGAAACCCCGCCCAAAGTTTTTAACTTTGGTATAAATAATATGAATAATCTCATTTCCCAAATGCCTGAGCAACCAGTGCTCAACATCCAGTGTCAAAAAAGAGAAGAAATAAAAAATGCAATACAGTTATTAGAACATTGGCTTTTGTATAAAAAGCAGCAAGACCATAATCTGACAGGTCAGATGCTTGCAACTCAATTAGTTGCATGACTGTCAGGTCTAGCGTATGAATGGTGGCGATGGTTGCCACAGGAAACAAGGCATGAAATACTTGCTGCCAATGATGCCGATGAGCAACTTCTCTCTGCATTGGGAAGAGAATTCTATGGTCAGGTAGGCCAAGAAGATACAGATCATCTAGCATCCTTGTTTATGACTGCTAGATTGTGTGATCTGAGTAAAACTGAAGAATATTTTTGTTATATGCAAAAATTATTAATCAGTTCAGGGAAATCAGGAAATCCGGCTTACCTTAAGCACTATCTAAGGAGTTACCCTGGCCATGTTCCAGATGCGGTTGAAAAAAGGTTAAAAGATTTGAATATTGAATTGAGAAGCTTATCCTTAGCTCAACTACATGGTCATATATTAGAATGCTGGCAAGAACATTGCTTAGATAAAAGAGTAAGCAAAGATTTTAAAAGACATCAGCAAATGTTTTCTGCTTCTTTTTGTAAAGAAGTTGCAGGTATGCCAGATTGGGGGTGTGGAGCACACAACAGAGGTCATCTTAAAGAATGTAAATGTAAAAAGAAGAAAAAGCATTTCTATACCTCTGAAAAAAGATATCATCCTGAAGGCTCCTATAGACATAAGCCGAAGCATCGCTACAAAGATTACAAATCTAAAAAACGGCATAAGTATAAAAGATTTGTCAAGCGTCGCATAGATAAAGGTTCTGGAGACAAATGTTTTATCTGTGGAAAAAAAGGACATTGGGCAAGCAAATGTCCTAAGCGAAAATCTAAGCCAAGGCTTGCAGCACTTTGTACAGCACTAGATCCCGTTTGGTGGGATTTATTTGAAGTTACTTTGGATTCCCCTCTCCCTCCTCGAGAAATAATTGAACTCCCTGATTCTGATAGTGATTCTGCTTCCGACTCTAGTTCTGAGATCCCGCTTATTGCTAAATGTGATCCTCCAAATTCATCCTCTTCATCCGATTCTGATTTAGATGATCCACATTTAGGGGGGTGTAGCCAGCCAGAGTTTGACTTTTCTCTTTATATGTTTTCTTCCAGAGTTTCCATCCATCAGTTAGAAAAACAGGTAGCTAACATTGACTTGCAGTTGTCTTTTATCCCTGTTTATAGACACACTGAGAGAACTGAGCTAAGGGAAGAAAAGAAACAAATTCTAGCAAAAATAGAAACCCTAAAGAAAGAGAAAGGTAAAGCAAAGCAATCAGACCATAGCTATAACCCTATTGAGCTATATCAGAGATATCCTGAGAGTCACATTGATAGACAAAGCCATAGACAAGATAGAATGAATTTGCTCCAAAACCAGATCAAACAAAAACATGAGCAAATAAAGGCACTGCTGAAAGAAATAGATAACTTGAAACAATCCATTTCAGTCTTATCAGTAGAAAGAGATCAATCTTCAGAAGAAGAGCTCTCTCATGAAATTGAAAGGGTCTGTGGTACTAAAGAAAAGTCTCCATCTCCTAGATCTACTCCTGAAAGATCGCCATCTCCTAAGCCCCAATCCATAAGTTTTCTTGGTGCTGTATCAGGTCCAAAGTTGTTTATAACCGTAAATTTTTGTCCAGCTGAATTTCAACCTTACCCTGTACAGTGTTTAATAGATTCAGGTTGTCAGTTTAATTTAGCAAAAGGGAATGCCCTTCCATCTTTTTACTGGGAAAAGAGTAAAGAGTTAGGTTCTGCAATTCAAGGTTCGCCTGTGTTTCTAACAGGCAAAGTCAAAGATTTTCCAGTAAATTTGTCAGGCCATTCTAGTTCTTTATCTTTGTTTAGATTAGACCAAATAAAAGAAGATTGTGTTTTGGGATCAGAATTCCTTGTCAAAGTCAGTCCATTTTCTATTGATACCCAAAAGATGGTTTTCATGTGTACAGTCAATGGTCAGTCTGTGTCAGTATCTTTGAGTAATAAGTTTAGTCCTCGTTGTAAACCAATTGTAAATAGTCATGAGTCAAGGGTGTCTGGTCAGTCCAATAAAAGTTTGAATAAAATGGAACGCTGCATCTCCTATGCAGAGGTTCATGGTGAAAAGATTCTTGCAGATATCAAGGAAAAGATTATCAGAGACTGTTGCTATGAGAATCCAAATGCCTTCTGGAAGAGGGAAAAATATTTTGTTTCCATTGAGTTAGATCCTCTCCAGAAAATAAAACCAATGAAGGCATCGGCAAGAATCATGAGTCCGTCTGAGAGAGACTTTTGCTCCAAAGAAATTCAAGAATTATTATCCAAAGGTTTAATTGAACCATCAAAGAGCCCTTGGGCATGTAGAGCCTTTGTGGTAAATAAACATTCAGAGCAAAAGCGAGGAAAGCCAAGATTAGTGGTGAACTTTAAGCCACTAAATGTTGTGTTGAAGAAAATCAGGTATTCACTTCCTGATAAGTCAAGCTTGTTGCAGAAAATCAATGGTTGCACTATATTCAGTAAGTTTGACTTGAAATCTGGATTCTATCAGATAGGGATCAAACCAGAAGACAGATACAAAACAGCTTTTGTTGTTCCACATGGTCAGTACCAGTGGAAAGTCTTGCCATTCGGAATAAATAATGCTCCATCAGAATTCCAGAAAAGAATGGAAGATATCTTTAGAGACATACCATGGTTGCTTGTGTTTATAGATGACATATTGATTTGTTCCAAGAATGTACAAGATCATCTAAAACATTTACAAAAATTTTATGACTTGGTTTTTAAGCATGGATTGGTATTGTCTGCTTCAAAAATGGAAATAGGAAAGACAGAAATGGATTTCCTAGGTTTTCATATTAAAGCTAGAACTGTCATTCTGCAAGAACATGTATTGAAGAATTTTGAAAAGTTTCCAGATAAGATTTTAGATAAAACATAGTTGCAGAGGTTCCTTGGCAGCCTCAATTATATTCGGCCATTCTATAAAGGCCAAGCTTCTGACATCAAATGTTTGCAACAACGTCTCAAGAGAAATCCTGTTGCATGGTCAGAAGAGATGACTCTAGCAGTCAAAGCAATAAAAGCCAGAGTAAAAGAGCCTCCAGCACTTCATCTCCCTCTGGGTACTGGTAAGCTGATTATTGAAACAAATGCTTCAAACTCTACTTGGGGTGGAGTTCTTCTTGAAGAAATTGAGGGAAAATAAAATGGAATACATATGGCCCCCTCACCACTCCCTAGTGGAATACATATGGCCCCCTCTGATTGGTTGCTCTTATAGCCAGTTTTGGTATTTTATTGCAATATTAAATATTTACATCAATTTACAATATTTCATGGCTTAATAGCACATGGATAACATAATATCAAATATTTTCCTTTTAACTGAAATCCAAACATACACTAGCGGGGCCTTGGCCTTGATCTCCATGCTAGGGAAACATACATCGTATGTATACAATATTTACATTAAAAGCCAATATTTCATAAGGGTCAAAATGGGGGTATTATACCTAACCTGAAACGCACAAATACAATGGCGTTTTGGACAACAATGACGACAACGATGGTGCCATATAGATCTAAAACTCGTCCCAACTACTTGAAGTCCGTGTAGGAGCTTTGGCCAGCATTTCTCACATAAAACTGCAAATGTTCGAGAAAGAAGGAGGCATCCAAATCCATGAGCCACGCCAAGGTTTCTTCCTTGTATTCGATGAACTTGTGATAGTAGCTCATGATTTTCCTTTCGTGCTTCTTAAACACCACAAAGACAATTCGTTGATTCTTTTATGAAATCTACAAGAAGCTACAAGTTTGTATTTCTCCATATGATTGTGGAGGTCACATATCCAACGGTGATAGGGTCCAATGGAAACAAACTGAGGAATGTATGCCTTCCTCTTCAATTCTAATAAATCTTTTGGCACATGAAACACTGACACACGCAGCTCCTCCACTTATTCTTGTTATGCCGAAGGCATTTCTTTTCCAAAGGTGGGTTTGTGTGCATGTTTACCGAATCACTTTAGCCAACAAAAATCCATCACGTTAAGGTTTAATCCAGTTTCACTCTAGAGGTAAGAAGCAAGCAAGGAGAGGCGGGGAGTGGCTAGGCTAAGCAGTGGTTCAAATACCGAGCGTTCAACAAATATTTCAAGAAATCCAGCCATGGGAATCAAAACAATTCCTTTTTTGGCCTCGGTTTGGGCCTTCAATGGAAGAATATGCACCTTGCGGAGCAAGCATCTGCAGTAATACAGAAGGTGGCCGCGGGAAACAAACTATTCGTAATGACACTCATAATAAATATAAGACTTTTTTTTATTTCGATTCTATTTGGATTGATTTAGAAGTCCGATGTTACTTTAAATTATAATTTGTGATGCGTTGAATTGTGGATTGTTATTAGGACCATTTTCCATTTCAAATTCGTTTCATATTTCTATTAAAAAAAGGTCAGAAATTGAGTGATAAATATATTATTGGAAAATGATATGGAAAGTATCCTATATTTTCTAACATGATTTTTTTTAAGGCACAAAGAATATGCGATAAAAAATGTCAGAAATTGAGATTGATAAATATATGATTGGAAAATGACATGGAAAGTGTCCCATATTTTCTAACGTGTCTTTTTTGAAAGGCACGAAGAATATGAGAGAAAGAATTGATATTTTAAAAAATTTATTGTATAAGATTATTTGTAGTTTTTTTATATTTGTGTAAGGCTGGTAGATATAAGAGGGTTTTGTATGTGTTTTTGTCTATCTGATATCCCTTTATACAATGAAATATTAAATTTCAACATTCTAAACGACCAAGAGCATGACTATGATCATAGGCCTTTAATTATAACCCTTAGGCTTACCATACATAATGATCCCATTGAGGAGAATTCTCAAAGCCAAAAGCACTTGATATTTGATAGAAATAATACATATGGCTTTTTTAATTATTTAACGAATAATTTGTTCTCTCTTTAGATAACAACAACAATATAGAATATCTCTATCATAATTTTACTACCTCCCTCTCATCTTCCATCGATAAGTTTTCTCGTGAAATCCCTAGCAAGAAGAAGAACATAATAACCAACCTTTGGTATGATAACGATTGTAAGCATGCACGTAGAGATATTAAGGAAGTTGTTGATCGGTCCCTGAAAGCTAACATGATAAATATGTACAAAGATCTAATAAAAAGAAAAAAAGACTTGCTATATAAATAAAAGAAAGGAAAAGCTTTTACACTTATCTAAGAAGGCTCCTAAGAAATTCTGGAGACAAATTTTAACTTGTAAAACTAAATAAATTAATAAGATCTCTATGGAGGATTGGAACTCATATCTTAAAAATCTTTACGAATCCCCAAATGTCATGGATAACATTCAAACCCTCATTACAATGGAGGAAGTATTTTCCTTAGAAGACATTGAATTTGGGATTAAGTGCCTAGCTAATGGAAAATCTAAATACATTGAAGGGTACCAAACAAAAGTCCTAAACATCAGAGCACTCGTCAAACCACTTATACTATGAAACAGGAACTCGACACAGTTCTCGTTTTTCTCTCTCCTAATTTTAGTAGCTATTTTTAGCTCCGTTTCAAAAAGGGTTGATACCAATATCACACATTTTCATTTTGAGGCATTTTTTCAGGCCTTTGAATTATCTTTGTCGTAAAATATTTTCTATTTCTATTTTCAAGTGTGTTTTTAGAAATTTAACAAAATAACATACATTTATAAGCAATTTATAATGAAAAACATATTAATTTTGCAATTTTTTCTATAAAATAAGACATTTTTATTGACAACATTGTAAAAAATTCTAGAAAATAAACACATTTAAAACCATTTTCAATGAATTGTTAGAGTTTTTTTTGTATAAAAATTATACTATTTCATATTATTTTCAGAAAAGTGACGATTCACATAAATTCAAGAAAAACTATACCATATATTTGTAAAAAACATATGAAAAACATTATATATAGAAATTTTTGCAAACAAATTTTAAAAAAAAATAAAACCTAAACCCAAAACAAACACTATATAAAAAAAAAATTAAAATTAAAATTAAAAGCTAAACCAAAACAAAAACTATATAATAAAAAAAAAAATTAAACCCAAAACATAAAGTATATAAAAAAAAAATTGAAACAAAAATAAAAATAAAAAACCTAAACCCAAAACAAAAACTATATTAAAAAAATTAAAAAATAATTAAAACCTAAAACCCAAGAAAAAACTATAACAAAAAAAATTAAAAATAAATTAAACCAAACTATATTAAAAAAAATTAAAAAAATTAATTAAAAAAAAAAATCAAACCTACCCCCTTCCCCCTCCCCCCCTCCTCCCGCCTACCACTTCCCCCCACCTCCCCCTCTTCCTTCTTCTCGCACCCCCCTCCCCCCCTCCTCCTTGCGCCCCCTCTCGTCCCCCTCCTACCCCCCTCCTCCCCCTTCCGCCACCCCCCTTCCCCCTCCTCCCCCTCCTACCCCCCCTCCTCCCCCTTCCGCCACCCCCTTCCCCCTCCTCCCTTCTCCCTCTACGGGCCTTTGGTCGCTCGCTTGGGAGCCAAAGGGCCACGAAGGGAGAAGGGAGGAGGAGGAGGGGGAAGGGATGGGGCGGTGAGAGGAGGGGTAAGGGATGGGGCGGCGAGAGGAAGGGGGAGGGGGAGGCGAAGGGGGAGGAGGGATAAGGGAGGGGAGAAGGGAGGAGGAAGAGTGGGAGGAGGGAAGGGGGTCGAGCGCTCAGCTCGCGTGGGGGAGCGGAGAGGGGGGAGGAGGGGGGAAAGGAGGGGGCGCGAGGAGGAGAGGGAAGGGGGAGGTGGAGGGGGAAGGGGGGAGCGAGGAGAAGGGGGAGCGAGGAGGGGGAGGCAGAGGGGGAGGAGGGGGAAGCAAGTCAGCGGGAGGAGGGGGGGAGGGGGAAGGTTTGATTTTTTTTTTTAACTAATTTTTTTTAAATTTTTTTAATATTGTTTGTTTTAATTTTAATATAGTTTGTTTTAATTTTAATTTTAATATAGTTTGCTTTATTTTTTTATTTTTTTTATTTGTTTTTTATATTTTTTTGGGTAGGGGGGTTAGGTTTTTAATTTTTTTCCTTATATAGTTTTTTTTGGGGTTTAGAATTTAATTTTTTTATTTTTATTTTTTTTATATATAGCTTATGGGGTGTTGGTTTAGGTTTTAATTGTTTTTAATTTTTTTATATATATAGTTTAGGGGGGTGGGTTTAGGTTTTAATTTTTTTTATATAGTTTAGGGGGATGGGTGGAGGGCAAAGGGCCAAGAGGAAGGGAGGGGGCAGGAGGAGGTTTAATTTTTTTGTAAATCTAAGTAAAAAAAAATTAATTTTTTTTAAAAACCAAAATTAAAATTTGTTTATAGATTGGATCCGAAAAAACACTCTTGCCACATTTTGTCCGTGTGCCAAAGAATTTAAAGGAGGCAAATTTCAAAGAATATGCAAGTTTCAAAAAAGTTGTAATTTATCTCTTCAAGAATTTTTTTTTTCTAATTTAGGGATTGATTTTACAGTTTTTTTAAACAACAGTATGGGATGTTTAGGCCATGGCTCTATTTTTTACCCTGAAAAAAAGTGTATACTAGTATCAACACTTTTCTATTTGGGGGGTGTTTTAGGCGTTTTCTTTGCAAAACTCATCGTTTTTATGGCTAGAGTTCTCGTTCATAGTATAAGCTTCTCGTTTCATAGTATAAGTGGTTGTCATCGTCCCTTTATTCACAATCTCTTTAATTTAGCAGTCAAGCATGGATTCCCTAAGCCTTGGAATTAGAGCCTTATAGTTCCTATCTTTAAAAGAGGAGATAAAGATAACCCCTCTAATTACCGAACAATTATGATTATCCCTCTCTTAACCAAGTTATACGGCATTATCCTTGAAAAGAATATTAGCATATGGCTAGAAAATGAAGGAAAGAGGACTAAAGGCCAAGCGAGATTAAGAAGGCATCACTCAACCACTAACCACCTCATTAAGCTTAGGATCATCACCAAGGAGTGTCATAATAATAAATCTAATCCTTTTTGTTGTTTCGTGGAATTCATAAATATTTTGATACGATGCCTAAATATAACCTTTGGAATATATTAGAAGAGCTAAAATTTCCTCTCGAGTTGAGGGATGCGACTATAATGTTATATGAGAATGACATTTCCAAATTCAAAAACACTAAAGGATGGCCGCAAGATATTAATTGTAATATTGGATTTAAGCAAGGTTGTCCCCTTTCCCCTACCCTTTTTGGAATTTACATCAATAAGCTTGAAGAATTCCTAGAAGAGGCAGGTTAAGTGGGAACGAACTTGGCAGGAATATTCATCACGCTTCTTCTCTATGCTGACAATATCGTTCTTATGGCTAGGTTCTCTTATGATCTTGAGAAGCAATTATGAATTCTCAAAGGTTTCTGCACCAATATTGGCATGACCATTAACACTGACAAAACAAAAGTCATGATTATTAAGTCCAATAAAGGTACTTATGACAATTTTTTCTTATGACAGTAGAATCTTAGAGGAAGTAACCTCCTATAAGTACTTAGGAATTGACTTTCATCACATGCTCAACTAGAACTATAACATTGAGAACATGATAAATGGAGGGTGGAAAGCCTACTTCGTCCTTGAAAACAACTGTAAATCGACAAACCTTGTGATGTGGGACAAAAATAAATTCCTGTTTAAAACGATCGTCACTCCTATTATTTTATATGGCCGTGAAGCTTGGGGATGTAGCATTTCCAGAGAGCCTTGGAGAAGAATTGAGCAAATCCAGAAACAATTTATTAATTATCATCTGAAAATTAAGAGGGACATGCCCTATCCTATACTCCTCTTAGAAGCACGTCTCTCCCCCATTACAATCATGGCTATGATTAGATATCTAATGTACAAGAACAACTTAAACATTATAGGAGACAATCGAATTCCTAAAATTGCTCTTAACTCCAGCCAAAAGCGCTTGTACCTCAAGCGGGGATGGCTTAAAGATGCCATGAATTGGTTAAATTATTGGGGGATTAATGAAACTACCACTCCACAAAATATTGATAACATTAAA
Source organism: Larix kaempferi (assembly GCA_027924585.1). Lineage (NCBI taxonomy): Eukaryota > Viridiplantae > Streptophyta > Pinopsida > Pinales > Pinaceae > Larix > Larix kaempferi. The sequence continues at coordinate 3,825,593 of BSBM01000031.1, read as the reverse complement.
TACACTATTACGTCTACCTTCAAAGCAAAAAATGTGGTGCAAAGAAGAATTAGAGGTAAAAAGAAATCTTTGGTATTACAAAGAGATCATTAACCCTAATCTCGAGGATCAAAACTATCTTTCTATCTTAACAAGCTCAAAGAAGAAAATTAATATTGCTAAGATTAGAATGAAATCTCATGACCTTCACATTGAAGTTGGGCGTTGGACAACCCCTAAAATGACTTGGGCTGAAATAATTTTCCATCTATGCGATTCTATGAGCGTGGAAGATGAAAATCACTTTCTCTTAGATTGCTTGGCTTTCACTCACATTAGATATCTTTCAAAATCATTGCTCCGACACTAACCTTTCTAACCTTCTAGATCCCCAAAACTATATCAAGATAGGGACACTCCTCTGTAAGATTTTTTAGAATAGAAATAGTATTTTAAAGAAAATCAAATAATCTTTATCTTCTTAAGGTCCGATACACCAAAATTGGTCTCAGTGGACATTAAAGACCATCATCATCGTCATTAGAATTGCTTATAATAATGAGGAAGAGGCTTTGGCTCTATGCCAAGGGCTCAAGGTTATTGATACCATAGAATTTAACATTTAATTGTTGAAGAGTTCATAAAAATGTTTTGATTCATAAACACATTGTTTTTGATAGACCACATTTTGTTATTCAAATAAAATCAAATTTTGTTTTAAGAGGAAATTTTAAAGATATATACTTTCAAAATTTTCAATTTATTTTTTATAAAAATAATATTCTAATCATAAATTCAATTTTAAGCTTTGGTTCTACTATATTAACTAAAATAACTTATATTTTGTATTTTTTACTAACCAAATTACAACTTTTTTATGAATACAAAAGATATAAATTCTATATTTTGTATTTTCAAACTAATCAAATTACCCACTTTTATTAATACAAATAATATTAACTTTTATTATTTAAAAAAACCATACAAAATAGGATAAATCAAAATACACTAAAATTAAAAGTTATACATTGGATGAGCAAGATGTTTATTAGAATGACATATTGTAAGTGCTTATTAAAGAGATACAAAAACATATTTTAGAGACTTTTTATTTTGCGTAGTAGTATTATCTATAAAAGTTGGTACATGTGTTAAGTCGAGAGTGTCCTAATAATATTCATTATTTTTCATACTTTATACATATTTTAAAAGAAAATAATATAAAATTTATATTATTAAATTTGTTTATTAATATTAGGTGTGTGTTAAATTTGAAATGTGCAAAATTCTATTGATCCAATTCACTTTACTACTAAGTAATTTGATCAAGAGTTTATCACATATATATCATACATCTAAAGCTCTTAATTTTGTATAATTTGTAATAATTTGAAAGTTATAATTTGTAATAATTTGAAAGTTATAATTTGTAATAGATGAATATTTGTCAATTTTTTCAATTAATGAATTACAAATTAACTTGGCATTACTAGTTTATCAATAAGATGTTCCCCATCCTTCTTAGTAAGTCCCTTCTTCAAAATTGACGCAAATTTCTCCACAAGTTCCGTGGCCTCCTTGTGCCCTAGGTTTGTAAGAACCCGATACACTAATTGTAGTCTTGTTCTCATAGCATGAGATTAGGTTGAAAATTGCTTCTACAACATGTTCCCATGCCTCATGATGGCCCATTTTCAAAACATCAATTAATTAGGGAATTTCTTTTGCATGCACAATTCTTGGCTTATTAGTATTATCCAAAGTTTCGCTAATGTAATGACGGCATTGCTATTGATGCTTGAATATTTTGATGTCAACAAAGGAAAGAGGATCAAAATCAACTTGGTATTACAAAAGGTAGGTTTTCTCTCAACATTAGTCCAAGCAAGCTTTTGAAGATTAAGTACTGGTTTTTTTTGTTTATTCTTGAAGGTCTGTGAATGTATCAATCTTTATACAAAACCAAATAATATTTGTAAATCTCCACACAATGTTAAGGCTCACTAAAACTTAGTTAACACTCACATTATAATTGGCACATTAAGGTCGTGAGGTTCACTAAATATTTCATGATGATATAGAGGTACATATGGATTAACCCTCCTTCCATACGTGTAGTTCATATATAAATTAACATAATATATAAAAACGACACCTTGTAAAAGCTCTAGGTGATATTCTTAAGAATGGTACAAGAATAGGTATGAGGGTTTCTTGGGTTGGAGTTCAACTCCCAAAGTACTAGCTATAAGTTTCATTGGTATTTCAGATCTATACTAGGTAGACTGATTATCTTTCCCTGAGGTTTGTCTAAACAAAGCTATTAAGATAGAGGGGACTTAAGATAGGTATAAGTTGTATATTAAACTCGTCTTTGTTTCTATATATTTCCTTGAGGTAATTATGAGGAGAGAAGGTATAGTGTTGAGGAATAAAATGTTATTGAGAGGTCCTTAAGTAATCTCCCTAGATAAGGTAGATGTGAGTTTGGGAATAGTTTACTCCAACTGTTGCATTTACCATCAATTTATTTATTTCCATTGAGCTTCCTTTCTAGCATTTGTTGCTTCCATCTGTAAGTAGATCGACCTTCAGTACTTTCAAAGTGACATTTTTAAAACTACTGTGTATTTTTGTATTGACAAGTGCTTGATAGAAATTCTTATGCCATAGATCCTCGTGTTGAAGAACAAGGCTTAACGAAACATGAGATCTTTACATTAGCTTTAGGTTTCAATCTTAGGAATATCACCTATAGATTTAGTGATGTTTCTTGAGCGTACCCTACCCTACTAAAGGAGCTAAGGGGAAAATTACTATATATGTCTAACTGATAGAACGCATTTCAATGCTCTTATGAGGTTGCAAATGGTTTATTGAAGTGGTGGGAAGGATCTCTTGATGCAAATCATGGAAAAATATTTGTTGAAGCTAATAATACACGTTGTTATGAGAAGTCACTACAAGTACATGTAAATGTGCATGGAAATAACTTATAAATGAGTTGTAGAAGAGGACACATGTCGAGGAAGGTATCCTACTATTGTTGTCAAAGTTCCTTCCACAAATCACACTGCATTTTCCGGACTTGTATTATGTCAATATCAACTCAAGAAGGCATAGTTGTGTTAGTGTAGATGTCGCTCTGGGACTTATTCAAATATGGTATGATGGTTTATGCCATTTAGATTTGATGGTCATTCTATGATGATAGATCACGTGAACTATTAAATACAATACAACAAATTTACAAAATTAATGTGGTTGGTTGTTTGTTGTTGTTACTTCCTTTTTCTTTGGAATCTTTGAATAGATGTCAACTTTCTTGGCACTTTCATTTAAAGGGGAATGGGTGTACTTGTTAAAATGGAAACATTGCTTATAAAATCCCAACAATTCTAGGGCCCCGTGAATTTGAATGATATCGACTACATAACCTCTTTGAGGAAAAACAATGGATGAAGGAAAAGCATTTGATCTTGCAGAGCATTTAAGTGTCCACTTGAGCATCCACAAGTACTAGCAAAGCTAAAAATTGGGTGGCCCATCTACCAAAGTATCCATCTGTTTAAAGCATCCCCAAAAAATTGAGAGCCCATGAATCAAAAAATAAGGTTTCCTTAGTCCCAACCATAAACAATGGCTCATCAAGTTGGGTGACAATGGGATGTGGAAGATCATCATGGGGTTGGATCCCAATCTACACCATTAATAATTCACAAAAAAAATACTATTTCTTTTCCACTTCATCACATCTAATTTTCTTGCCATTGTTTTCCCTTTTGGTGTTTTATTGCACCTTCTGGGGCAATTTCTAGTTGTATTACATCCAGGCTTTCCTTAATTTTCATAACCCAACAATTTTCATCGACCATCATTATAACAACGTTACTGTTGGATTCCATGTTTCAGGGTCGTAGAACAGTAGGAGCTCGGCTACCTCAAACAAAATAGTTGAGCAATGTTAGGAAATAACTCTAAGAGAGTTGAGTGACTTTGCACCCTTATAGTACGCATGCTAGATCCTTTGCACTTTCATACAAGTCACAACAATACACACAAGGCTTTAATGTTTACGTGTTTTTTATGATAGACTTAGAAGTTTTTTGATAAAATTTGAAAAAAACATATAAAAATGACGGTGTACGACCTTTCCAAGCTTGTCTTTCATCAAAATAAAACATGTAGAAGTCTCGAGTAGGGCTGGAATTTGATGGGAAAAATGCCTGTCATGAATCAATTTGCCCGTCAAATACGCTTAAAAATTAAAAAACCTATCATAAACTAAGCTTATGATGTATAAAATGTTTGATAAAATGGTTTAAACCGTCAAATTTGATGGGTGAGTTAGATTTTAAATTCCAACCCTGGTCTCAAGTATGTAATTGAATGTTTCTAGTCTTTCTTTTATCCATCGCTCTTGTTAATGGCTACATGATGCGTTATGCAATTTGTTGCATGAATTGAAAAAATATTTAAATGATTAAAATAAAAATTAAAAACAACTATTAGAATAATAATAATAAATTGAAAAATCATAATGTTTATAAATATTTATAATAAAATAAATTAATATAAATCTTTTTAAATTTTAAATTAATTAATTATTGAAATATTTTTAAAAATATTTTATTTTTCTTAAATTTGATTTTAAATAAATATATATAATTTTTTATTACAATAATAATAATAAAATAAATATTAAAATATTTTATTTATTATTTATAACAATTATCTTATATTATATCAAGTAAAATTTATTTAAAAATAATTAATTAAAAATAAATATAAATTAGGGTAGAAATTTGCAAAACATTATAATAAGCATTATAAAATTAGTAGAGAAACGGTGTTATAGTTCTTCAAGAAAGAAGAAGAATTTTATATCACTGAAAATTAGAATTGATGCGTAAGGAAGTATAGGATGGGATGGGATGTGGAACCTTGTCGTGGTCATTGAGAAGTTGTTTGAAACTAAACTAGTCTGGTGATTTCAAGGAAATTTTAATTCCTACAGAAAAGACACATGGAGTCTAATTCATAGTTAATTCAGTTTTTCCATCACACTACTAGCTCTTTTCCTTTGTTTCAATTGCACCATGTAGAATTGATGTTGTTTCTTCATAAGATCTTATTTGATCATTTATGTATGGTATACTTCATGATTGAGAGGAGTCTTTCATCATCTTTTTATATTTTGCATGGAAGGAATATTTTCACACCATAATATTATAGTGAAATATAAATAATATTTAATATATATTTTATTGTGGTGGTCGAATTCCCTTTATATATTATGTTAAATTAAAATATATATATTTACCATTCATTGAAAATTACTTTTACCATTACACTTATCACTAATTTTTATTATGATCATGTTGTTATATTATATCACTCATGCTTGGCTTTTACCCTCCAATCAAGTTGAAAAAGGAAGAGGTGTGGAAAACATGCTTTAGTTCATTGTACAACCAATACCTTTTCAAAGTTCTTATGGGTCAACTGATTATTATGCTTTCTAATTTAATCTAAAATGCAACAGCACTTGGCAATGGCAATGTCGGGGACATTGCCACCACGTGGCTCTTGTTATGTGTGTGTGTGTAACTAACTTCATTTGTCATCTTTATTATCAACTTGCTTCAAATTTTAACACTGATTTTATTTAAATTTTAAAATATGGGTATTGGTCGAGAAAATGTCAATGGAGACAAGTGGTACTTACAATGATACAGCTAGTGTTTGAATGCTTATGTGTTGTCATTTGGATATGAGACTGTAAAATATAATCTTGATCTAGGAATAGGTGTTTTATTCGGTTGGCTTTGCATTTATGTAGAAGTATAATTAATGGTTATGAAGAGAGGGTTTTGTCATCTTTACAAATGGAATATTGTAGTTATCAATTGTGCATAAGATATCTTTCCGTTTCTTTGTTTGATCTGGTTTTGTTTAGTTTAATAATTGAGTTTTAGGGTTTTAAAAGATTATTTTTGAATTTTTTTGAAGGTATCATGATGGAGATTAAGGAAAGTGTAATATGCACATATAGAATAGAGAAAGGTATTGTATAATATTTTATTTTTTATTTATGTATTCTGATTTCATATGTGTGTGTGTGATGGAATAATGTTTTTATAGATGTATTTTTGTTTGAAATGAGTATTGTTTATTGTTTGGCCTCTACCATATTCTGTGTTAAAGAATTTTTTTAAGATGTTGTAATTTCTTGTGATGACTTTAAGATAACTTTTTAGATAAGCACATGTTCCAAAAATTCCCCAAGGACTAGCATAAAATTTAACATTTACCTCGATATAAGGACAAGTATACATCCCAATAGTTTAACAACTTTGTGAACAAGTATTTTCTAAATCATGGCATCTTCTCAAACATATTACCCACAACTATATAGATAATTCAATCTATTATCCTCCTTAGATATCCCCATGGCTAGCTTACTGAAACAAATTATCCAAACTTGAAACTCATACTAACTTTCATCTTCTTATATTATAGAGATTCCAAGACATATTAGAAGGTTATCCAAGCTATTCATGAATCTCTGAGACATTGTAGTCTTCTACAATCCTCTACAATATGCTTTTATCTCTTTCCTATGTTAGTAGCCCCTCCACATTCCTAGTCATACAATGAAATTTCTACGTCTAATGAAAAAATTAACCTTTTTACATCTATCTACCATGTTTTTTATAAATAGAAATAGATTTAGGTTTAGGATTTCAAAACCCTCTTGAAACCTCCATGATTATTAGAGATTTCTTTATTGGATTTCCACATATTAATAACTCTTCATATTCTAATTACGGTGAAATAACTTGTTGAAAATATTTGAACCATTACCGTGCGAAGGCCATATGTACTATGTTTTAAGCACAAGCTAGCTCATTAGAAATGTCTTGACGAGATGAAAAGTTATCATCAATGTCAACACAAATCTATGCAAATATCAACCATCCCATCAATGTCAACACAAATCTATGCAAATATCAACCATCCCAAGGACAAAAAAAAACTTGTTTAACGCCCCCCCCCCCCAAAAAAACGCATTAAAAGTTGATGTCCTAAAATCTCATAAAATCAAAAACGATTCCCAAATCCTAATCTCCGTAATATATATCATCAATAAATTTATATGGTACTTATGTAAATTATATTTTAGATCATCTCCTTAGAAGTTTTTAGTTTTTTTATTTTCAAATATATTCTTTAATTTTTTTTAAATATGATAAAACAATTCTTTATTTTTATTTTTAAAATACCATTTATTTTTAAAAATTTAATTTAAAATTGTTGCCTATGTTAATTACTTAAATATCCAAGCAACCAAATCTAATGTATTAATCCATTTCAAAAATTGAGTTGTTTAATCCATTTCAAAGAGAGTATGTCCAAAATTGTAAGTAATAAAAACAATTCAATATAAATCAATCTTCGAAAAATTAACATCTTTATTTAACTAATCTTAAATGTTTTGACATATTTTAGATAATAATTTATCATGTAGTAGCATGTACTCTTAAAATATATTTTTCTCATTGATATAAAATATGTTTGTATAAATTCATGACAGCAAGTAACATTTTGAACATATTTAATTTAATATAATATTTTATGTATTATGTAAGTTTAGAAAGATATTTTATTATTTGAGTATTGTTGTTGCTGCAATATCCTCCCAAAATTTTTGTAAATATTGGACCCCTTTTTTTTATTTTTGTAAAAAAGTTTGCTTAGAAGTCAAGCCTCATAAAAGGGCATTTTTCTTAGTTTTCTAAAGAGAGCAAAGTTTCTTATTTAAAAAAAAAAAAACTTGGCGAGTTGAGCCTCAATGTCGGCCCAACTCGGCAATTTGAGCCGCAACGTCGGCCCAACTCGGCAATTTGAGCCGCAACGTCGGCCCAACTCGATGAGTTGTGCCTCAACATCGGCCCAACTCGGCGAGTTGAGCCTCAACGTCAGCCCAACTCAGCGAGTTGAGCCTCAACTGTCGCTTGGTTTTGTTAAGATGAAAGTGTCCTGGATAGTACTATTTCATCCAGGCTATGCTTATTGTGGTGATAAGTTTCGTTTCAATGTTTAGTTTGCATTATGTTTTATCATCTACCTACTCATACATGGTTGCTACCAAGTTTAAAGCGCAATGCCGAGAGGTGGCAAGAAGAAGTTAAAGGTGTCTGAGCCCGAATCAGTTGGCGAGGAAGTACTGGAAGCAAGACTCAAAACATGTTGAAGGATGAGACTCCAAGTGCAGAGGTGGATTATGTGAAGAAAATGGACGTGCTGACAGCAGAAGATCTCCACCATTGCACCGGGAAAGCAGCTGCTCACGCGCACCTTCCTGAAGAAATCCTCCAGGTTACAATGGCAGAAGTAATTGTTATTGAAGAGGATCTTGCCAAGCATGAAGTCTCATTGAAATGCATGCTCCCTGTCCCTGCGAACGCCATTATTAGAGAAACAAAACTTTAGATAAATTACATAGCATAAGCAAGCAGAATAGCAGTAGTAGAAGTGCCAGCTGCAACAGAAGCGCAAGCAGAGAGCTGATTTGGTATTTCCTATTTTCTTATTAAAGGCTGGAGCATTTTTTTTTGCCTATATATTTTAAATGTTAAAGACAGCTGGAGTTTTTCTCCCTTTTCCTTTTGTAAAAGATTTTAAGGATTTATTCTACTTTTGTAAAATGGGCACTAAAAGACAAATTAAAAGAATCTGGGGGGTTAGAGTACATGTGGCAGATCTTGGAGCATTTTGTAAAGCTATATATAGATGACAGAGAATAGTGAAAGGACTTTTGGTAGGTGAAAGGACACTCTTCTTGTGTACATGAACTATTTCTGCTACATGAATAAGAAAAATTGTTTTGGCCTGTGGAAGCCGGCACAGCATTTTTCTTGGGATTGTGTTGGATAATTGCTGAACTATTTCTGCATATTTCATACATTTCCTGTGAGATATTTCCTAGCTATTGTGAATTAATTCCCTGCTATGAATGATTTCATTTCCTTTGCAGAGGTCTATTGATTTACAATTGTTTTCAAGTCCATAATAAGCTTTCCACCATCCATTAATCATTTCTCAATGTTATAGTTCAAGTTAATCTTGTAATGGAAATTGATTCCAAGATATTTGTATGAAGTCACTTCCTCCAAGTTGTTGTTTCCATACATGAAATCAACATAAGTGATCTTTTGGTATTTAATTATCATAACCTTTTTTTTGTTAGTGTTAACAACCATACCCATATTAGAGAAAAAATCCTTGAGAATGTTTAGTTTATTGTCGATATCATTGGGAAACCTCGTCATAAGAACAATATCATCGACGTGAAGAAGAAGGATGATGATTATACTAGCCAAATTATTTCAGTCACAAACTGCATCTTCCAAGCAACCCTCTAGCTTGTCAATGTATATACAAAAAAGGGTAGGGAACAAGGAACAAACTTGCTTGACAGGTGCACCTCATTAGTTTAGGAGCATTGATGCTCTACGACCCATGTGCACAGGTGTGATTTTAGCCAAAAAAAATTGGTGCTCCGCTTTTGTAATAGCGTACCGGTTTTCGTATTTGGATAAGGTGCACCAGTGTTGGTGCTCCTCATTGGTGAAGGTGCACCGATGTCGGTGCTCCTCTTTGGTGAAGGTGCACTGGTGCTCTTTTTAAGGTCTGATTGCACTGGTTCTCCATGAACCATGTGCACCAATATTATTTTGGCCAAAAAAACATTGGTTCACCACTTTTAAAATGGCGGACCAGTGCTCCTTTTGGGTTAAGGTGCACCGGTGCCAATGCTCCTCTTTGGTCAAGGCGTATCGGTTTCGGTGCTCCTCTTTGGTGAAGGTGAAATGGTGTTAGTGCTCCTCTTTGGTGAAGATGCACCAATGCTCCTTTTATAGTATGGGTGCACCAGTTCTTTTGATAAACCAAAGCACCAAACAATAAGTCGTTTTTCTAAACTTATTGAAAAAAGTAGGAATTTTCAAACATTTTGAAGAAACGGGAAAATGTTTTTAAAAGAGGAAAAAAATAGGGTTTGTTTCATTTCACATGGTTCTATTGGAGAGAAGAGGAAGAGAAAGAGAAATATTATTGCAACTAAGAAACTTTTTTTTTCCTTTCTTCATTGCTTCATTTTTTCCCAGTATCTATTTTATTTATACTATTTTTCATTTCTCACTATTGTTCTTAATTTCTTATTTCGTTTTGTTGTTTGTTTTTGTTGGTTTGAGGGTTTTTCCTCTATTTTCTAGGTTAATGGTGGTTTATTTTAGTTTTTTACAACAAAATATATGGATTTTCCCCTCTTATTGAAAGAAGCATGATTTTTTAAACTTTTGAAAGAAGCGAGAAACATGTCTTAAGAAGAGGGGGGAAAAGATGGTATGTTTCATTTCTTCATTTCACATGGTTAAACAAGAGAGAAGAGGAAGAGGAAGAGTATTGCGTCCAAGAAACCATTTTTCCCTCTTCATTTTTTTATTTATTCCCATTATCTATTTTATTTCTATTATTTTTCATTTCTCACTATTGTTCTTAATTTCTTATTTGGTTTTGTTGTTTGTTTTTGTTGGTTTGAGGGTTTTTCCTCTATTTTGTAGGTTAATGGTGGATTTATTTTAGGATTTTTATTCAAAATATATGGATATCAAATGAGGTGCAATTTTAGTAAAGAAAATGATACATTTTTGTGCAGCATGGGTGCATATCCATAGGGGTTTTCACCTCCTTTTATTTGCATGTTAACAAGGTTTTTGTACACCGAGAAAACTTTTTTTTGTTCACAACATTCTATTTTTTGTATAGGGTGCTCCTATTCTATGTGAGCACACTAGTGCTTCTCTTTGGTGAAGGTGCATCAGTGCTATTCTTTTGTTAAGACACACTAGTGTCAGTGCACCTCTTTAGGGAAGGTGCATCAATGTCGGTGCTTCTATTTGGGGAAGGCACACCGGTTTCAGTGCTCCTCTTTGTGGAAGGTGCATCAGTGCTCATTTTTTGTATAAGTGCACCAGTGGTATTGTTTCAAGGTGTGAACACACTAGTTATCGTCTTTGGTATGAGAGCATTGATTCTCCATGTTAGGCATATTATCTCTAATAGATGAGTGGATTTGGAGAGTTCTCATAAAAAAAAATTCATGTAACAATTGAGTGGTTTTGTAATTACAAGAGATCCACTCATTAAGTGGTAAATGGAGTGGTTTGACACTCACCATGGTTTTGTATGGCCGGTTTCATCACCATTACTATAAATTATAATGATTAACATTTCAATATTAATTATTGTACATTTTCATAATATTATTTGTATTCTTATTGATAATGTCTTATTTCGATATGCTTTTAACTATAATTTTTATCTCAAACAATCAAAATCATAATTTTTTTTAATATTCGGTAAGTATTTCATTTTTAAATTGTAAATAAGAAATCCATTAATAAAAAAAATGTAAGAACTAATACTTGGAATATTCGAAATCAAAGTTATTATGTCACTACATTTTAATAATCATGTATTTATTAAATCACCTTCATTTATTTGCACATTCACGAGGTTTATATAAACTACATATTATTATTTGTCATCAATGCTCCTCGTTCATATGGGCACACCAATGCTCATTATTGGTTAAGGTGCTCCAGTGCTCACCTTGGTTATAAGTTCATCAATGCTTCTTTATTGTAGGTGTACTAGTGCTCTAAGACTATAAATTATAATGCTTAACATTTCAATATTAATTATTATACATTTTTATAATATTTTTTTTTATGTTTATTGGTAATGTCTTATTTCATATGCTTTTAACTATAAAATTTTATTTCAAACAATCAAAATTATATTTTTTTGTTTAATACTAGGCAAGTATTTCATTTTTAAATTGTAAATAATAGATTCATTAATAAACAAAGGGTAACAACTAATACTTTGAATATTCAAAATCAAAGTTACTATATCACTCCATATTAATAATCATGTATTTATTAAATAACCTCCCTGTATTTGTACCTTCATGAGGCTTTTGTACATGAAAAAATGTTTTTTGTCATCAATGCTCCTCTTTGGTTTGGGCGCACCAATATGGCATGTGCAATTGGTATCTAATGCTGAGAATGCATGTTATGATGTTTATATAATTTTTATGGTTGTATGAAAATGAATGTTAAGATGTTATAAAATTATGTTCATGTTATAATTCAAATTAGCACTTCTTCGTCCGTGACGACATTGAATTTGTCGATCACGCAAAAGGACATTGTGGATGGAAGGGCCTTGACTTGATATTCATTTACATGGATTAGATAATTTTTTGTTTCTTCAGAATCATGTCTTGCTAAAATTTATTTGAGTCCAACACGCCCTTCGTGGTCATGACATACTGTGTGCCACGCGCTAGTATATGGTTTTCAACCTGCATGTTCAATAAAAATTTGCATGCACATTTTGCAACTAGTTGAACTACATGTCATTTGTAATATGCATGTTTCCCACTAGTGTGTTGCTCATTAAATTCGAAAAATAAAAAATAAACTCGAATATGGAGCAATTGGGGTAGTTCTTGATAACTTCCTCCATCAGCTACAACCACCTTTCGTTCAATGGCTTATCCTTGCCCACTATAAAAGCAAGTAGGATTGGCCAAGAGAGGGAATTTTTGGCCCATTAGGAGAGTAATGCTAGAATAATATTGGCTTTCCCCATTCCTTTGGTTTTGTACATGAGAAATTCCTGTCATTTTACACCTGGAGATTGCTTGAGTTTGTGGAGAAGAGAGCAACGAGACCTAGATCGAGGTTTTGCGAGGTGCATAAGTAGTTACAAGGTATATTTGTACTTATTGCTATTAATCAATAAAATCAAGATATATTTTCCTTTCCAGAATTATGTTTGTTGCTCATTTAATGAAATGATTATGCTTTTATGCCGAGATTAGATGTATATGTTTGCATATTTTTCTCAATTTGTAATTATTTTATTGTATCCAAAATATTTTTGAGGAAGGTATTGGTTATGTTTTTGCAGGTATTCAAATCAAGGGATTGAAGGCTTGGAATCAGAGTTCAAGAGTTATTAAAGCTTGGATCGACCTACATAAATAAGGTACATATTATCAAACTTAAAACTCCTAGTTTAGCATTGTTTGTAAACCCTATCTTGTTGTCTGCACAGCCCCATATGTAGGCTTCAATTAACTTAGTATGTTGGTGACCTCAACCCTAGTCATAGGATAGTTTCCCTTACAAGAGTTCATCTATATAAAATTTTATGAATGCATACAGGTACGCTACCTATAAGTGGTACATGTCTAATGATGAGAATGCATGTTATGATATTTATTTTCAATTGATATGTTTATATGGGAATACATGTTATAATTTAATTAAATTGTGTGATTTTCATATGATTCATACACATCTAGTAGATTATTGAAATATGCATGGCATTTTATTCGAATCAAAATATTTCATTTCACAAGTTATTCTCAATCAATCTAACTACTAGACTCCAAACTTGAAGTTCTTCCAAAAATTCCACATTACTCTTGATGGATTGCACTCATGCATAACTAAGATAGGTGAAATAATAATACATTATATGCATATGAATATATACATCATAATTCAAATATCATCGTATGAGATCAATGCAAAATTTTACTTTTACAATATCTTTGCATTAGTTCATTCTGATCATGCAATTATGTTTCCACAACATTCAAATGGTCATATATCATCCCTTAAGGATAGTAAGGTAGAAAAAAATTGTATGATGGAGTAATAGTTGCAAGTTGGCATAAGTTGTAGGGTGGTGTAAGTTGCAAGGTGGTGTATGTTGAAGGGTGGTGTAAGATGCAGGGTGGTGCAGCAAGACCAAAGAATTGGTAAATGACATGGAATGAAAATTACAATTCATATATGTAAAAAATTATTCACATCATTATGCACCATAACTGAATATAACCAAACAAGATATGGACAATGTTTCAAGAGAGAGGCTAGTCACTTATCCAACAATAAAAAAAATGCACATTAAATATCAACAATACACTAGTCCATTGAAAATCACTACTAGTTTGGTTGTCACAATACAAATCCAATGAACATGGAACACTGCATATCCATTATATCTAATGCATATATTCAATATTGAATTTTTGTTTAGAAATAACATTGCAATGGAATGTAGTCTTCAACTATTCTTTCATGGTCAAATTTCTTCATTTTCCATCTTTTTGCTCTCAATTTTTTCTTCAATGGAACTTCTGTTAATGTTATTTGACTTGTGCATACTAAATGACTATATTGGAAGCATATGACATTGGGTTGATAGTCTTGAAAGTGAACATAACTTTAACTTTGATGGGTTTATTGAAAAAAATAACCTTTTAATACAATGGATCCTCTTTCATATATAAATCATGTGTCAGTGATATAGTCCTCCAATAAATTCATATTTCTCTCAATGCATCACATTAAATAATATTTACCTTTTTCTTTGTTGTCTATGAGTGCAACCACAACAAAGACATCTCCTACAATCAAGGCCAAATTTTCCAAATGTGTTTTCATTAACAAGAAGTTCAATGCCAGTATGTAATTTAGAATATATATTATATACAACATGAGCAATGTTTGAAAATTATTCTTTTGTTTATTTTACATTTGTATTGTTACATTCTCTAACAAGATCAAAAATCCTATCACCATCAACTGATACTGCAATGTCCTCTGATTCTAACTCCTCCAATATTGCAAGTAGCATTTTCCCCTTTTGATTAATTCCTATATGTTTCCAAGGTTTAACATAATTGTTCATTATGTTTCCATAGACACTTATAGATTCAATTTCCTCTATACAAATTGGACAAAAGGCGTGATTTCTTTCTACTATCAAACACAAACACATTTTGGAAGGCATGTGTTTTAACTGAGAGCAAATCTCTAGTCACATGTATGGTTATAGAATCATATGGGATTGATCTATCTACATCTTGGATTCCAATAATCCAAAAAACATGTTATATTAACAATTTATGAAGGACAACCTTTAATGTTAGTGTACATGTTAAAGACAGATTCAAGACTTACAAATATTATTTTTTATATTTAAAATTAATAAAATTTCAAGTAAAAAATATGTACATACATGCTCACATCTTTTGACAGTTGATTGTATCCATGGGTTAGATTTGAATGACAAAATTGAAAAACCTGAGCAACTGATTGAAATTGATCAGTAGAATGGTTCGTATACCATCTTCGAACTGATCATTTTATACATGCTCCTAGACTATCATGCTCTCTTTTTACATGACCAATCTCAAAGAAATTCCAACAATGTTTATTTTTTTTTATTTTCAGTCAAAGTGACAACCAAATAATGACTATGAACATTTAAATTGTCCTGTAAACGCATCTGACCATTCCAATGTTCATTGAATTCAACTTTACGTTTTTTCAATGACTCAAAGAAAATGTTGACAAAATAATGTTGTACAAAATATGTATCATGTGTACAATCATCACTAATATAAAAGTGATATGATTTGATCATATGCCAATTTCCACTGATGATTTCTATGTCATCAATATTGTCTTGTGCATGTCTATATAGAACTTGGACAAATATAGAAACTTGGTCCAAATGATAGTATTCTCTTTGTATCTCTTTTTGTGCAGCAAATGTGTAATTTTCTGCAAAATCAACCACATACAAAATTGTTCCTAGCAAACAAATTTCACGAGACTGTTTGAACTATAGGTATTTTCATCATGTTATATGTGAATGATTGGTGTATTTATAAATTTATTTTTCAAATTTCTTCAAAATAATTGTCACACATATTTTATCTTCTCACAAATAAATTATTTTGGAAAGAACATGTTTATAACCTGTATCATTTGGAGCATAATTGATATATTCATATATATTCCATTCAATGGTTAGATTTGACAGCCAATGATCATTATCAATACAATATTTAGAGTTTAATAAAGCTATATTTCCACAATGATCGCATTTTTTCCGTAGACACATTTTTATGGTAAAATAACTCACATAGAATTTCATATATGAAAGCACAGATTGTGGAAGGAGGAGGTGAATTTCTACAAAAGATTTTACCAAATTGAAGAAAAGTGTCATAATATAATTCAAATTGTGCATGATAATAACAACAACATGTGTCATGAATAATGATAAGCCTGACATACCATGGTTTCTATTGTACAAATGTATTGATCAACATGTTAAGTTCACTGTGATCCTCTTTGAATTTATTGAACAATTATATTTTTGTTATTTCCAATATATGTTTTGCATCGGTTTCATATCCATTTCATGATACTCTTCGTCGCATCACATCCCTTTCATTTGGTCAAACTCGAGAATTTGTCACCCAATATTCATGTACATAGCTTTAACACTTTCTCCCAATATACCTTTGTAAGTTTGTCTACAAATAATTGCCCAACAAGCAAGTTCATTGTTTCCATCTACTTGCAATCAAAATTTGTTATATTTGTACAATGTTTTTCTCAAGGTACCTAATATTTTTTCCATCTATGTTGTCAAACATTTTTTCTAGTACTGGCTGAAATAATTAGTGTTTGTGCTGCTCTATATGCAACACTAGTATATTTTCTTCTAGACCTTCCAACTTTTTTTATTGCACAAGTTATATTTTCAACACATTTTGTTTCACCTTTGAATCTTTTGGTACCTTTTGAATACCCAATAATGATGTAGTGTCTTTTAACATTTTGGACACTAACAAACATCTAAAAATCTAAGCTTCTATTGTCACTAATTTGGTTTTAAGAAAAGTTTCATAAATCCATTGAGCACGATATCTTACAATATGGTTGGGATTTTTCTCCCTGAATTTGTCAATATCAATGTTTTGCAACATTTCATCTTCAATGTTGAGAATACCTATATATTTAAATTTAATTTAATTTAGCATATCGAATATAATAAATTAGAAACATGAGATAACATAGATTTCACATTTATTAATTGGTATTAAAAAATCAAAATTCAATCATAAATTAAATTAAATCTACTGAAATTTACATGTGTGTGTGTGCTTGACTCAATTTTTTCTTCATTACGGGATTCAGCAATGTCTTCAACATCTTGATCAACATTAGGAGGCAATTATCTATTTGTTTGTTATGAAGTATTTTAAAAATTACAATTCATTATAAACAATAACTTATTAGATTTTAAACATGTATAATATTTACATACCTAGTTTTATTTCTTGCTCTTGAAATTGATTTTCATATTCATTTCATCAACATGAGGATGAAAATCTATATTTACATTTTTAATAAGTATCTCACCAGTATCTGTAAGCTTATGTTGTTTTTTTTCTTATAGTAGATTTTTTTTTCTTTTTATTATGAATAACATCTTCTTGAGTGCGATCATATTTCTTTTGGTGTTGTATTTTATTACCCATGATTGCTCAATCTATATAGGTTTTTAAAAAAATGAACTCCTTATAACAAAAAAAAAATCAGCTCCAAAACAAATTGCAGGTCATTTAAAAATGAATAATGTGAAATTCTAAAATTATATCTAGTTCAAAATAAATTTATCTTAAAGAAATCAAAAAGATAATTTCATAATCTCACATTAAAATACTTGCAAGAAATTGGGAGCGACTTCACTTCAGAAGAAATTCACTAAGAGAACCTTCACTATAGAATAAATTGGATAAGAAAATATTCACCTCATAAAAATTTGGATAAGAGAACCTTTAAGAATAATTTCACTATAAAAGAAATTCTCCAAGCGGATCTTTAAGAATATTTTTACCATAAAAGAAATTCTCAGAGAATTTTTACTATAGAAAAAACTATTACGAAAGATGTCCCCATAAAAATAAAAATCACCTTAAAAGAAATTTCCTTTGAGAAAAAAAACCACTTAAAAGTAATTTCCTTTGAGAAACCACCTTAAAAGAAATTTCCTTTGAGAAAAAAAAACACCTTAAAAGAAATTGTCTTTGAGAAAAAAAATCACCTTAAAATAAATTGCCTTTGAAAACCTTTTGTAAAACCCACTATGAAAATGTGGGGTGGTAGGAGCAGGTGGGGTTCTACTCGACCTTGAAGAATATTAGGAATGGAAGTATGCAAGGGGATTAGGCATAGCCATGAATAATCAAGCAGAATACCTGGCACTTTGGAAAGGAATTGATCTCATGCTAGAAAAAGGCATCCCAAGTATCACCATCATTGGGGACTCAATGGTGATTATCCAAAGTATGAAAAAGAAAACTCCGCCTAAGGATCCTTATCTGAACAGGGTAATCTCAAAAATTCTCATAATGTGTGAGAAATTCAAAGAAGTAAAAGGTTTTCATGTCTTACTGAAATTTAACATAACAATCTGGCGGAGACTCAAGACAACCTTGCATCTGCCTACTTTCAAGGGTTGTTTTAAATTTGGGGGGATATCTAACTAACCCACATCCCATAATTATTACCCAAGTTCCCATCAAAGTACATATTGACATGAGGTAATTCGAAAATACACTTGTTAATCGTCTCCCTTTCCATGACAGAAGGTAGCATCATTATCAAGTACCTTCCCTTGAAGGCTTGTACACAATGCAAATAAATGAAACTAAGGTGATTATGAACCCGTCTCTTCATCCCTTCATCAAAGCATGTTGGAATCCAAAAGATATGGCAATGAGGGAGGGTGGAAACTTCGCCATTGTCATTGTGTTTTTCCAGAGTGTGAAGAGTAGGTAGAATTGTTGACGGATATACTATTCTTGAATTGGCAGGAATTTAGAGGTTCAACAAGGTCGAATTGTGGTTTGGTGTAGAGCTGGAGTCATGGCAGGGTCTAGCTCTCATTCCCACATTTCACAAGTGCATAATGAAAGGAAAATTGCAGACCTAGAGGAAAATGTGGGGTTTCATATATGTAATATAGAATGTTGGCAGAAAAATGTGGAGCAGAGAACTGAGAATCAGATTCAAAGGGAAATTCAAAGGTATGAAGACACAAATGAGAATTTGGAAAGGGACAACTCCAAAATGGAAATGATGGAAGTGGAAATTAGGTTTTTTTGGGTCCGCAGTCGTGATCAGGGAGAGATGATCAAGGAACTCCAAGAAAACATCAGGAAGCTAAAGCATGAGGTAACTCCTCATGTTCGTCATGTGGAGCATAGAGCATCTTCTTATGTAGACTCCCCAAAGCCTTACCAAGGACTAGAGAGGGATGAACCTTCTGTGAACGGGATTGGTGCTCATCATTGGAATCCTCACCCCAGTATCAACCAATCAACAATTCCACAATAGTCCACTAGTTCCCATCTTTCTAGGACACCATGTTTTTCCAATTGTCATGCTTTTATTTAGTTTATGTGCTTCAAATGCCAATTTTCTTGTAAAAGTTTTGTAAGGTTTTGTACTAGTAATCTAACTGAAAAAAAGACAATAGCAGTAGTATTAGATGGATAAACTATAGATATGTTGGAAATTTTGATATAGGTATGATCGATTTATCGACCCTTTTTTGTACCCTATTTGGTTGGACAGTTTGGCTGCAGCTCTCTTTTATAATATAATATTTCTTAGTTTTGGTTAAAAAAAACCACTATGAAAATGAAAGATGCAAAATTATGGAATTGGGTTCATGTATAAATATAAATAATATTTAACATAAATGAAAAGTTGACCACTTGAATTTGGATTAAGAGCTATCATATTTGCACTTGCAGGTACTACCCAATATCTATTTGTCATATCAGTCTTCTAAGAGCGTGGATAGTTTAGGATGAATAAGGAAAAGTGAGATGAGAATTAGATGTAGCAAGGTGAGATTGAGTACCAGAGGTCAAAAGGTAAAAAGAAAATTTCAACGATGCATGAATTTTTTTCATGCTGAAGGGGGGACTTGTTGTTATGGCGAAGAAGCAAAACATGACAATGAGGTCTCCTCAAGGTACAAACTTCTAATCAAAAGTTGGGAACTGAAACACCATCTGGATTTGGACACTGACTTTTGTCTTAATGAAAGAAGTTATTGCATTATGTTGTCATCTATACATGGAATCATACTATTTTCCATGGATGGAAAAAAGGTACAATACGGGGGTAACTAAAATGATGGAATATGTTCGACCATGTTATAGTTATACATATTGGATTAGGCCATCACAATATATGAGAAGCATGTGTAGATATGTATTTTATGCAAATTATATACAAATAAAATGCGATAATAAAAATAAAGGAGCGACTATATATACTGATGGAAGGCCAAAAACTTTTGTAAATATTATAGGTTTTATAAATAGTACACGACCAAGGACAACTAGAAATCCACAAAATTTAATATTTAAGGCACGTAAAGGAAATTGAATAGTGGTATGTGCAATAAAAATAATAGTTGTGGGGGAGTTGTTGATAAATTATGACTTGTTCAAATAGTAGAAGTAGATTGGCCTGCTTTCATTGGGGTATGCTTTTTCCTTAGAAAAAAACCTTTATGTCCATATGTAATATGGATATACATGTTTAGGTCTCATTGGAATGTCCAAAAATGAATATTTCTAGAATAAAAAAAGAGCATTAGTTATATCCAATGTCCATAACCCAAACTATATATTGCTTTATAATAATTACCAACCTTTCATCCTTCAGAATAGCCAAAATTTTCAAAAATGACAAGAGAAAATAGTAAATTATACAAATAGGTTGTATCCCCAAGACAAAAACTTCATAGATCAAGGATAGTGATATACAATATGGCATTTCGTGTGAGGAACCTGCAATAATTAATTAATGAAAATGCACGAGATAGCAGAAATAATAGAACTCAGAATAGATTAATTGATCGAGGGCCAATTCGAGGGGAAACCTCCTTTGAGCAAGCTCAATACAAATAAATTCACGGTGCCTTTATTGCCTTCAACAAAAACTTATATACTAAGTCTAGGCGTCAATACTATGGGTCAATACCATGGAACATATAATACTACGGGACGACTTACAAAGCATATGCGTCCAATAATATGGATCAATAGTATGGGCTAATACAAACTATGGATCACCATATAATACTACGGTACGACTTACAAAGCATATGCGTCCAACAACAATATACTAACAATGTAAAGAGAAGGGTTGACATGGGTTCCTAACATCCGCTACCCCTTAGAAAAAGATTTTTCCTCGGAGCTTTAGATGTGGAAATTGCTACTGAATCTGAAGGAGTGGTTCCCATGTAGCATCCTCTGGTTTCAATCCGTGCCACTGAATTAAGACTTATGTGATAGAGCGAGAGCGAAGCTGACGAGTGCGACTATTGAGGACGGCCTCCGGATCCAAAAGGATGGATCCTTCATTATCCAATTCTGGTAAAATAGTTTGTCCTCTGATGTTGGTGCCAAGAACTTTCTTTAGACAAGAGACATGAAATACTGGATGAATGCGGGAAGAAGGAGGAAGTTGCAATTTATAAGCAATGGACCCAATCTTCTGAAGAATTCTATATGGCCCATAGAACTTTGGATCGAGCTTATGACGCCCTTTGAGTTTCAAGGAGGATTGCTTATAAGGCTGTAGACAAAGAAAAACCATATCACCTACTTGAAAAGTGCACTCAAAACGATGTTGATCGGCTTGTTGCTTCATTTGATTTCTTGCCATGTGAAGATTGTCCTGCAAAATGCGAAGAATCTGATCGTGGTTTCAAAGGACCGTGTCAACTTCCTGAACTGGTGAACTACTGGGGGTGTATGGAAGAAGAATTGGTGGTGCATGACCATAGACTGCTTCATATGGAGAAATTTTAGAGGTAGTGTGGTAAGAGGTATTGTACCACCATTCAACGAGAGGGAACCACTTTTCCCACTGATGTTGTTGTTCGGAGGTGAAGCAACGAAGATAAGTTTCCAAGCATTTATTGACAATTTCAGTCTCACCATCTGTTTGTGGGTGATACCCTAAACTCATCTTCATTTTGGTGACAGTGTGGTGAAATAGTTTTGTCCAAAAATGACTGGTGAAAGTTGCATCGTGATCTGAGACAATGGAAGAAGGGATTCCATGAAGACAAAAGATCTAGTCCAGGAAAATTTGCACGAATGAGGAGGATGTATAGGGATGGATGAAGGCACAAAAATGACAATATTTGGAGAGGCGATCAACCGCAATCAAAATCATTATCTTCTTTCCATATTTAGGGAGCCCTTCAATGAAATCCATAGGAATATCTGTCCAAATCCATGTAGGGATGGAAAAGGGTTCGAGCAATCCTGGAAGGAGTGTAATTTCACCCTTATTGCGCTGGAAGATATCACATTCAACCACCATCTATTGAATTGTCCTTTTCATTCCCTACCAAAAGAAGTTACATCGTGCCTGCTCATAGGTTTTGAGGAACCCAGAGTGCACTGCCGATGGAGAATCATGGAGTTCATAGAAGACATCCTGTTGAATATATGTGCTCTCGGGAAGCACCAAATGACCCTTCTATCTTAGGGAAGCACCATCCCAAGAATAATGTGGTGCAACAGAAGGGTTGTTGGCCAAGCATTGGATGATTTGAGATAATGAAGAGTCATTGACATAGCCCTGTTGAATAGATTGCAACCAATTTGGAACAAGAATAGAAATAGTTGAAAGAGAAACATGTTCATCAAATGTGCAAGAAAGAGCATCCACCACAATATTGTCCTTACCCTTCTTGTAAGTGATCTCATAGTCATAACCCATGAGTTTTCTAACCCATTTGTGTTGTGTTGGGGAGGATACACGTCGTTCCAGGAAATATTTCAGACTCTGGTGATCAATCTGTATGCATAAATGATTCCCTAATAGGTATGGTCGCCACTTATGTATTACATGCAAAATAGCCATCATTTCCTTCTCATATGTAGAGGCAGCTAAATTCTTACCAGAAAGGGATTTGTTGGTGAACGCAATAGGATGTTCATCTTGAAGGAGAAAAACACCAATTCCATTGTCGCAAGCATCACTCTCAATAGTGAAGGGCTTGGAAAAATCAGGCATAGCTAGAACAGGTGTAGTACACATAGCTTGTTTCAGTTTTTCAAATGCACACTTAGTAGCATGTGTCCATGTAAAAGAATCCTTTTTCAATAGAGAAGTTAATGGAGCTGCAATCTTCCCATAATCCCTGACAAACTTGCGGTAGTAGCCAGTCAATCCCAAAAAACCATGAAGGCTCTTGAGTGTCTTAGGATGTGGCCAATTGTTCCTGGAAGTTATTTTGGCAGGATCCACGTGAACCCCTTGTGCTGAAATAATGTAACAGATATACTTGACTTCCTTCTGTCCAAAAACACATTTAGAATATTTGGCGTGGGGATGATGGTCAGAGAAAATTTTCATTACAAGATCCAGATGATAGACATGCTTAGCCCATGTTTTACTGTAGATGAGGATATCATCAAAGAAGACCAGAATGAATTTTCGCAAGTAGGGCCGGAATATTTTATTCATCAATTCCTGGAATGTGGAAGGAGCATTAGTGAGGCCAAAGAGAATGACCAAAAACTCATAGTGGCCATCATGTGTGCAGAAAGATGTTTTAGGGATATCATCCTCATGAACCCGAACTTGATGATACCCAGAACGAAAAAATCAAACTTGGAGAAAAATTGAGCACCATGATGCTCATCAAGAATCTCATCAACAATAGGAATTGGAAACTTATCCTTGATTGTGAGGTGATTAAGTGCTCGGAAGTCAATGCAGAGGCGCCATGACCCATCTTTTTTTTGGATAAGAAGAACTGGTGAAGAAAAAAAACTAGTACTAGGGCGAATGATACCTTGCTTCAGTAAGTCCCGGACCAACATTTCAATCTCTTTTTTTTGGTGAAATGGGTAGCGATAGGGCCTGATGTTGGGAGGAACACTTTTAGGAAGGAGCTGAATACGATGGTCCTCTAGCCTTGAAGGTGGCAATCCCACTAGTTCAGCTAAGTCACCTGTATATCTATCCATAATTTGTTGTAGATCCAAAGGAGTAGTGGAGACCATTGATGTTTGCATCTGAATGGAATGGATCTGAGCGATGACACCATGTGAATTCTTCTTAAGGATATTTTCCATGCGATGTGAACTGATGATGCTAAGAGACCTTGGTTGTAAGCCTTTCAATGTGTGTGTTTCCATTGGTTGAAAACTGCATCCAAAGTTCAGCAAAATCCCATAAGATGGGGCCAAGTGTGTGTAGCCATTGAGCTCCCAAAACCACATCACATCTACCTAAGGCCAAGGAAAACATGTCAGAGCATAGGTTATAATATCCCATAGAGATACGCACATTGCGACACTTCCCCTTGCAAGGTAAGGTGCCCCCATTGGCAATCATGACTTCAAATTTGGAGCAAGGATGGACAAAACAATCAGCATGTTTGGCGATCTGAGGGTCAATGAAGTTATGAGTGCTACCAGAATCAATGAGTATTGTAAGAGGAAGCTTCTTGAAGTAACCCCTGACCCATATTGTTTGGGGGTGGTGACTCCAACTAAGGTATGGAGAGATATCTCTGGGTGTTCATCCTGAGATGGAGGGTCAATAGGTGGCTCCTAAATGTCGACCTGGTCATCTATTGTATCTGGAGCTTCTTCACCAATTTCAAAGGTAGGTGGAGAATCCATATCCAAGAGATATCTCATCACAATTATAACAAAGTCCTTTTTCTTTGCGTGCCCGCATTTCTGTTTCAGACAAATGCTTAATAGGAGTTGGTCGAGGAGCTGGCGGGATGGGAGGTCGTTGGGAACCCACATTTCTGAAGGGAACAAAAGTGGGTTTGGAGCGTTGTTGGGCTGCGATATTGTCCTCTGCTAACTTATCCAACCCTAAAGCTTCCATCATTGTGTTGGGACAGAACATTTTGACATCAGATCGGATTGCATCCTTTAGACAACTAATAAAACAACTCCTATAGAAGTCATTAAGCAATCTTTCTTTGTGATTGGCTAGTTTCTCAAATTCTGTTTGATACTCTCTCATAGTGCCAATTTGGCGAAGTTTAGTGAGGGATCTTGTGAAGTCATCAAAAGCACTAGGACCAAATCGTTGCAAAAGGAGCTGGAAAAAATCTGACCATTTTGGCTCTTCATGAGCCTTGATGTACCAACGATACTATTGAAGAGCTTCTTGTTCCAAATGAAAGGATGCAAGAAGAATTTTGTTGACATCAAAAGTATTATGCAGACTGAAATATTGTTCTTCCCGATAGATCCATCCAGTCGGATCACTACCCTTAAAGCGAGGAAAATCAAGCTTCAGACCACAGAAATTGCTGGAAGAAGAGAACTCAGTGTCTACAGAAGACTCTAACTGTCATTTATTGTTCATGGTTTAATGATCAAGATGGAGGTCAAGAAATTTTTCATCCAGATCCTAGAGTTTGGTTTTGAGGGCTACAAGTTCTTCCTCCATGGTTTTTGCTCCTGCACAGGTGACAACCATAACCAGGAGTTTTTTTTGTTTAATAGGTAGAAAAACAAAAACGAAAACGGTTTTAGTAAAGAAAAATTTGGATTTGGGAAAAACTCTAATGGGTAATTTGGGTTTGACTAGGTTTTGGACACTTTCAAATGGACAGGGAAGCAGAAAATGAGGATTTCAGAATCGGGGTGAAAGAATGAGAAAAAAATTCCGAGAGGGACAAAGAAGCAAGAATAGGAAATGAACACTATGGCAAAATTTGAAGGCGATTGGGTGAAAATCGAAGAAGTTATGGCAAACCCTAAAAATAGACAAATTTGGAATTTCTAGATTTGGGAAGTGGAATTTGGGATAGGGTCCTCAGGAATGAAATACGCAGAATGGGATTGCAGGGGTGTTAGTGAAGTTTCAAGGGAAATGGAGTTAAGTTTCGGAAACAGTTCTGGACAGATGTAATCTGTGATTTATCAACTAGAAATAGATATGGACCCTAGGTATGTGCGGCTTCTTAAAGGTTCAGGGAAGTCACTCGCCCACCAATGTTGTCTAACGGCTTGCGTATTGGGGCAGTACCCTCACTCCACGGCTCAGGTAAAACTGATAACCACTTTGCCACAAACGTCGGCTCTTGGTTTACCTCATGGGTGGGAACTAGTCAATCAGGTAGGATCATTTCCCTTTTTGTTGGCAGGTCCTCTCAATGGGCCAGCTACTTCGGGGTTCCTGTGGTACTCCTCACAATGCGTTTCAGGGATTATGCCCAAGTAATTCTCACAGTTAAGCGGATAGGGATTATTCCCAGATCTGAACTTGGAACAGATGCAACAACAACAAAAAATTGGCAGAAATTCCACCCAACGAGCCCAAGAAAGTGCTCTGATACCAGATGTGAGGAACCTGCAACAATTAATTAATGAAAATGCATGAGATAGCAGAAATAACAGAACTCAAAATAGATTTATTGATCGCGGGCCACTTCAAGGGGGAAACCTCCTTTGAGCAAGCTCAATACAAATAACTTCACGGTGACTTCATTAGCCTCAACACAAACGTATATACTAAGTCTAGGCATCAATACTATGGGTTAATACCATGGTATATATAATACTACTGGACGACTTACAAACCATATGCGTCCAATACTATGGATCAATACTATGGGCTAATACAAACTATGGATCAACATACAATACTTTGGGACGACTTACAAAGCATATGCGTCCAACAACAATATACTAACAAAGTAAAGAGAACGATTGACATGGTTTCCTAACATTTCGTTTGAATATAAAATTTAGAAATGGAATTCTATGGTCTCTGTCTCTTGACCATCCCAATTCTCATAGAATCATTGGGGTACTATGTTTTGATCTTTACATATTGAATTGATGAAATGTTTCATTCCTTATATATATCTATTTGTGTATTTTGATGTAAATAATATTCTTTTGAATATTTTGGCAAGATGATCGTGGGAAGGAACCTGCACAGACTATAGACCAACCTGTGGGTGATGACGATACATTTTTTGATGATCCAAACCCATAAGAAAGTATCAATAAGATGATCAAAAAGACCAATAGAGAATTGTTTTCATTATTTGACTCTAACTCACATGAACAAGTACAAAAGTGCAATGTTTTGGTTGATAAACTAAGGTGATTGCAAGTATGCTATAAATTTTAAGTTGTCTATCCTATTGATTATTTTATAATTTGATTTAATCTTATATTAAGTGCCTATATAATAAAAAAATGGATTTTATTGGGATATGATTATTTGTTTTTTATTCAACCTAGATTTGGTAGTAATGACACAACACCACCAACTATGCCATTGCATCCCCCACCCACCACTAGTAACATAAGGACTAGATCATATCCCTCCCCACCTCCTACTCGTATTTCCTTGTCTTTTCATTTCATCACCACTAGTACAAGGCCTATATTTGATGCTCACAATTTAACTTTTGGTGGCTCACATAGCACCCATGCCCATGGCACAACTCCCTAATTGTAGATGTTGGTGGAGGTAGTGCTCATGGTGTCCCCATACCTAGGTCAAGTGAAGCCTTTTCTGGAGTGATTCACATCAAGAGAACTGGGACACTATCCATGGAGGTTCTCATGGATGACAACCTGGTCCCACTTAAGCAACAAAAAATCCCAGGTAACTAATAATTCCTTTATCTATGATAATGTGATAGAATTGTACTAATTTTAAATCTTATATATTATTAATGGTTTGGAAAGAAATAATATATTTTGGAAGCACCTATAAGAGAAGGAATTAGATATTTTTGGCCAACTATTTGCACCAGATTTAACTAGCAACCTTCTAATTTGAATATGGAGCTTTTGGATTACACGGTTGGTCTGTTTGGAGATATTTTCAACCAACCTCAAGTAACCACTATGATAAGTAAATATTTGAAAACAATTATGCATATAGGATGAATATTGAAAAAAACCTAGATATGATCGAACTCTTGTAATTCCTAAGAGAGAGTGGATGGCTCTCCATGAGGATGCAAAGGAAAAGGGAATGAGAAGACAAGGAAATACGTCACTGGATGGAGGAAGGTATAACATTCATATTTTAATTAAATATGTTATTTTTCTTAATTTCAACATAAAAAATTGCATTATCTAATGACCTTGAAATTTCTTGTAGACTCAAATATACCTCCAAGGCTACCCACGCTAGGTTATATAGGCACGACCAACACAAAATTAGCTAGGGTGGATACCTGAAATTGTATTCCCTATTAATATCAAAATTATGTAACCATCTCATTACTGAAAATACAAAACTAGTTCCATACTGATATTGTTATGGAATGTAATGGGATGTCAAGAATTGAGCACCCAGAGAATAATAAATGAAGCTCACATTCAAGTGTGGGTTTCAAGTTGTACTTGGACATTTGCAAGCTAGTGGTAAAGTTGGTGATATTGATTCTAAAGGAGCAAAACCTCGTGATGGGACTATGATTGCATAAATACCAGATGCATGAGATGTTAAAATTTAAGATTAAATTTGGTATTTATTATAAATTTGATTTTGTTTCAAGGGCAAAGGATGTACTAGATGCGAAAACTAGGAGACAAGAATAGGTGATTGCCCAAACCACGACATCTTCACCTCAACAAGATAATAAACATTGACTTGATATTAGGGGGGCCGCCGTTATGGTTGGGTGGCTGGGGCGGTCGGCTGTGGTCGTCCCCACCCAGGATCGACCCCAAGACCACTGCAGATTCGGCGCTCTCGCAGTATTGAGCCGTCGGTTACACTACTATATGGAAAAAAAACATTGACTTGATATTAACATAGAACTATTATTAAACTACAGTCATGAGTGCTAACTATTAATATTTTCACTTTTCTAACTATTATGTGTGTCATTATATCATATGAGGCAATGTGTTCGTTATAGGTTCGACATAATAGGTCGAGCCTCACATCGATAGACTGAAATTGGAGCGACGACAAGATTGAGTTAGAAGAGTGTGCTTCGATGATGTGATGTTGAAATTAATGTCTATGGACCAACGTTGGGTCCTCAGTAGTTACTTTATGTCAACTAGTAGTTTTCATGACACGTGGTGTTCATGTTGTCGGACTCATGTCGATGATGTGTCGTAATACCAAATATGTGTTAAATTTTCAGAATTTACTTCAATCTGATCTAGGATCTTAACTGAAAGAACAACATGTACAGCATATCAATCATGGACACAATAATGCAAGCACACAAGAGACACAGATTTTACTTGGGGAAAACCATAAAGGTGAAAAACCCCAATAACTTCCTCAGAGATAGATAGAGCAATGATACAACCAAAATACAAGAGATAGTCTTCTCCTAGCAGTAGAGCCTCCTCCTCCACAAGTGCGCCACTCTCCCAAGTTTGAGTGAGAATAGAATGTGTAAAATGAGAGAGACACACTCTCTATTTATACACTAACTTGACTTGACCTTTACTCAACTAGGTCGGCCTCAACTTAACCGCTTAACATAATGCTGACTGGGCTGACACCCAATAGGGTGGTCTAATAACCCTTTGACCCACATGACTTATACAGGGCTGACCCCAACAAGGTGGTCTAATAACCCATCAAGTATAAGTTACGACACTTACAATATAAATGACGACACTTCCGTATAGAGGAATAATAACATCTCTATATGAATACAACCACTTCCGTATAGAGGAATAATACCATCTCTATAGGAGTACAAAATACATATATGAAATACATGGGTGAAATACATTTCGAAGTTACATATACATCAACACTCCATCTTAACTAGGAAGGTATTTCTCGACACAGGTCTTCTAGCACAAGTCATCTTCTCTGGATCATCATCACTGGATAATCGTCATTGAGTCATCATCATCATCACTACTGATGCTATCTCAATCAATCTCTGAATCTACTTGTCATAGGAAGTTCTATAGAGCCAGTCCTTTTTCATACTGGATGTAGGCCCACCACTTGCAGGTCTTCATCATCACTGGCCATACTGTGGAATCCTCAGGACTTATTACGTGCATCACAAAACCTAGATGTAGCATCCCAGGCTATTAGGAGCACACAGCTCTACCTGTTGGATCTCCCAAGAGCACATTACATGTGACCCATCACAAAACCTGGCTGAAGCATCCCAGGCTATTACGAGCACACAACTCTACCTGTCGGATCTCCCAGGAGCACATTACATGTGATCTCACCACAAAACCTGGCTGAAGCATCTGAGGCCTTTTTCATCCTGTCCAAATCTCCTAGGAGCAAATTACATGTGGTCCACCACAAAACCTCGAAAGAGAATCCCAGAACTGATTACGAGCACAAGGCTCAACCTATCGGATCTCCCAGGGCACAAATTACATGTGGTCATGGAAAAACCTCGAAAGAGCATCCCAGGACTGATTAAGAGTACACGGCTCAACCTATCGGATCTCCCAGGGCACAAATTACATGCCATAGGACAAAACCTTGAAATAGAATCTGCTAGATATCCCAGGGCACAAATTACATGCCATAGGAAAAACCTCGAAAGACTATCTGCAAATCTCCCAGGGAAAAAATTATATGTCCTCCCAAGCAAAACCTCCAAAGAGCATTTGCCAGATATCCCAGGGTACAAATTACATGCCATAGGAAAAACCTCGAAAGACTATCTGCAAATCTCCTAGGGCACAAATTACAGGCTTATCTGCACAACCTGTTCCACGGCCACAGGCTTATCTGCAAATCTCCTAGGGCACAAATTACAGGCTAGTGGCTTTGTCTGCACATCTACAATCTGCTCATTCGTCGCAATGTACAGGAGATTCACGGCTCCTCTCTACACCATATCCCTGATATAGTAATATTTGATCTCTATGTGTTTCGACCTGTCATGAAACATTGGGTTCTCGGACAGCTTCACACAACTCTGGTTATCACAAAAGATACCAGTAACATCCAACGGGATATCAAATAACTCAGAAAGTAGCTTCCGAAGACATACTGCCTCACAACTAGCTGAACAGGCTGCAACATACTCTGCCTCAGCTGTACTCAGTGCTACGCAGGACTGCTTCCTGCTAAACCAAGAGATCACACCTAATCCCATACTGAAGCAGCACCCAGATGTGCTCTTCCTATATGCAGCACTGCCTACCCAATCTGAATCAACATAACCCTGCAGGTTAAACTTTTGATTCGCTTCATACTTGAGCCCATAATCCACTGTACCCTTCAGGTACCTTAGAACATGCTTTACAGCAACCAGGTGAACACTCCTCGGATCCGTCAGGAATTGGCTCAATGTGTTCACCGCAAAGCAAATATATGGTCTCTTGTTCGTCAGGTACATCAAGGACCCAATCATCTGACGATACATAGAGACATCAGCCAGCTCAGATGAAGCATCACAAAGAAGCTTCAGATTTGATGCCATAGGTGTGGCCATGGCCTTGCAATCCATCATCCCGAACCTCTTCAGGATCTCTACTACATACTTCCCTTGTCCAAGGAAGATTCCATCTGCACTCTGCCACACCTCCATGCCAAAAAAAAATAGTGCATCATCCCCAAGTTCTTCATCTTGAACTCGGCAGCAAGCTTCCGCTACGTGTCGGCAATCAATCTATCTTCACCTATAACAAACAGGTTATCCGCATACAAAAGTAGTATCACTGGATTTCCTTCCTCAACCTTGTAGTAAAGGTTGGAATCCGCTTTACTCTTGGTAAAGCCCAAACTGGATAGAAAGTTGTCTATCCTACCAAGTTCTACACACATATATGACTACACCATTCAAGAAGGCTGTCTTGAAATCCATCTGGTGTATCTTCTATTTCATCACTTTTATATTTCTCTATGCTGCCATCTGCAGCATGCTTGATCTGATAGTTCCATTTGCAAGTCACAACAGACTTCCCTTCAGCTCTTGGGACTACATCCCAAACATCGTTCTTCATGATCGATGGATCATGGCATTCTTCACGTATCCTAGGAACTTCAATATCTTCAATAGATAATTTTGTTGCTTGAACAAATGTTGTAGTCCTTCTTTTGTAGGTGAAGGTATACGGTCTTTTCTACAAAACAAGTTAAATTGCATGATTAGAAACATCTCATAATTTTCAAACAAATTCTTACACATAAAGAAATATATCTTAGCCAATGCTTCAATACAACATTTACCCATGTTCCACAACTTTCTAGATGCCTTCCAGTCTCTACCAGAACATTGTTAAGAGTTTGCACGACTCCCAACATGTCAGCAAAGAGGTTTCATTCTAGATAAGAAGCACTGGAATGTTGTACGGTTCCATATGCCACTTACCCATCAGATGCATATTATTAGTATACTATTCATTAATGCAATCATTCTAATATGCACAATACATATCCTAAGTCTAGGAACATGAGCATATACATCATTGAACAATTTTATTTAAACAAACAAATATGCAAGAAATGATAATTAAAAATACTTATCTTTGTTTGGTTGTTGGGTGGACTCCCTCTGAGTCTTTGCTTCCTTGCAGGAGCTGCTGAAGTAGCTTCTTCTACACCTTTCTGTTGTGGAATGTAGAAAGATGGTCAACTCCCTCTGAATATCTGCATCCTTGCAGAAACTACTGAAGTGTGCTCCTTTGCTTTCTTGCAGGAACAACTGGAGTGTGCTCCCTCTTGATATTTGCTTCCTAGATTACCTTTCCTTGAACTTATATCTGTCCTTAATCACTATGCATGCTTATTAGTATCATCATTGTGTTATCCTTGAGGACTCATACATAATCACACATTTATTAGTATAATCTTAATACTATCAAAACACAATAATCTTAAACATGTATAGTCATGATCATTCACAGATAATAAACATTAGTATTCAAGGTTTCAGGGAAGTCTTCTTTTACTCATGCATATTCTTATTTGATCATAGGTCTCTTCTGATTAGTTAAATCATCAATGCATAAACCCATGATTACTGAAACCTATACCTTCATGATTCTTCTGGTTAGTCATATCATCAATTATGGTAAGAAACATAATATGCATACAGCCATGACTATTCAAACCTATGACTTCATGAATAATCATTATCAACAACACAACATTATAAGATCCTAACACAAGGTAGGATTCTAGCTTGATATAGGAAAAACATACCTGGATTAGCATGCTAGCTAGTTATGTATAACATACCCGCATAATGTCTTATGGTTCTCTTTAGTGACTTGTGCTAGTAACCTGCATGTCTCATAAGTTATCCATTGTAGAACCAAGTTATACATACCTTGTAAGTAGATCTTCTAAGTGATCCATGACAATGGATGAATCTTTGTCCTCTTGAACTAGAACATGATTTGTCTTTCCTGGTGTACCTTTCATGTTAGCAGACAACATAAACCTCATACAACACCATAATGAATTAGTACAATCATAAGTGTCAACACCCTAATCAATGAATATCTTCTATCATGCATTCATAATTTTGTTAAGGTGATATGACAAATCTAAAATCAAGATTGTACTAACCGTAATAACATGAAGACAAACATACCATAAACTTAATCATGAACAAATCTCGAAACATACCTCGATGAGTCATACCTGTCGAGATCGCTTGTAATCTTCTTATGTAAGGCCTTAGCCTCATCTCCCTCTGAAACAGGAACTTCTTCACTTATGCAGGTGACCAATCCATCTTCTTCTAGGATTAACCCAATCCACTTGATTTGCAGGAACTGGATCTGGAGGTTGATGAGCTAATCAAGCTGGTATATTCAAAATTTGAAAACTGTAAAGTTTTACTCCTCAATTTTGCCTTTGAAACTTTCGGATTCACTGGACGTGACCCCGAACTGGGGTTTGATGAAGCCCACTCTTCTTCCCAATCAAAAGGTTTGATCCAAATCTCTAAGCTTCTATTTTTATGAGGAGCTTCCAGCCGTGGTCACAGATTTCAAAAATTCCCATTTTTGCAGAAGCCCTAATTTTCCACTTTTTTTATCAAAGTCCCAAACTAGGGTCTGATCAAGCCCGACCTTCTGCCCAACCAAAAATTCTGATCTTGGTCTCTAAATTTCGATTTTGATGAGTATCATTCAACCGTCATCTCCGATTACAAAAATTCCAACTTTATCCGAAACCCTACATTCCAGAAGCCATGAATGAAGGTTCTCAAAAATAATTCTGTTTTGACATAAATATGTACCTGATTGTTTATGGTGTAACTCCGAACTTTTCGATCCACAGGGTCTAAAAACTTTTCCTGAGATAGCCTAACCTATTATATTTACATCTCGATAAATCTGACCTCAATTGGATTCTATGAGAGAGAGTTATACCAAGTGTCGCAACGTGACCTATTTATGGGATAATACAGGAGAGAGAACTTGTACGGTGTGCCACGCGTCACTGGTTCAACTTCGGCCTCTAAAATTTTTTTTTGAGATATTACAGTCTATGTACTACCTTTCACTTTTTACGAAATTTCATTTGGAGCTTCCTATCCCAAGTTATGACCTTTTTCCCAAGGTCACCTGAGTTTGACTCAAATCTGGAGGAGGCAGAAACCCTATATTGTACAGATCATAAATCACAAAGTACAACAAATTAGAGGTTTTCCTTTGGACACATGGTACATGGGGATATGATCTTTGACCTATAAAATTTTCAGATCCTCAAACTTCGCCAAAACGGATTTATAGCGAAAGTGCTATGATGACTGGTTTTTGCTATATCAAGCCCTAGCATCATAAGTGCAACAAGTGTCATACATGCCATATCATGCCTTCTTTCAAGCTAGCTCTGATACCATGTTAAATTTTCAGAATTTACTTCAATTTGATCTAGGATCTTAACTAATAGAACAACATGTACAGCATATCTACAGCATATCAATCATGGACACAATAATGCAAGCACACAAGAGACACTGATTTTACTTGGGGAAAACCATAAAGGTGAAAAACCCCAATAACTTCCTCAGAGATAGATAGAGCAATGATACAACCATAATACAAGAGATAGTCTTCTCCTAGCAGCAGAGCCTCCTCCTCCACAAGTGCGCCACTCTCCCAAGTGTGAGTGAGAATAGAATGTGTAAAATGAGAGAGACACACTCTCTATTTATACACTAACCTTACTTGACCTTTACTCAACTAGGTCGGCCTCAACTTAACCGCTTAACATAATGCTGACTGGGACGACACCCAATAGGGTGGTCTAATAACCCTTTGACCCACATGACTTATACAGGGCCGACCCTAACAATGTGGTCTAATAACCCATCAAGTATAAGTTACGACACTTACAATATAAATGACGACACTTCCGTATAGAGGAATAATAACATCTCTATAGGAATACAACCACTTCCGTATAGAGGAATAATACCATCTCTATAGGAGTACAAAATACATATATGAAATACATGGGTGAAATACATTCTGAAGTTACATATACATCAACAATATGGTCCCAAATTATATATGGTGTGCTTTATAAAGTGGTGTAACATCGCATATATTTTCTTGGTATTTATTATAGGTACATATAACTTCAATTTCTCATCTTTATTGTCTACTTCCTTGAAATTTAACATTGAATTTAATTTAAATTTTATAATATTGGTTCTCATAGGAAGTTGATAGTTGAAAAAGTTTAATCAAGATTTCAAGAATGGACCCACGTTGGAAAGTCCATGTTTTATTTAAAACATGCACAGGTTCAACAACCTTGGCACCTTCCAAACCATCACAAAATTTTTATCAAATAAGCATGCACAAGAATACATGTGTGCTTTAGTAATACACATGTCCTAATAACATGTATTTGTTTTATATATATATATTCCATAACTTTCTACCCCTCTATCTATTTTTGGACTTCTTTATATCATTGGAAAGGTATCAAAGAGATATGCATGTTTGTATTATGATAATTTTATTTTCCTACATAAATAGTTGTTTATTTCTAAAGAATACAAACTGATTGTTTAAGTCATAATTATCAATATGTCAAACCATTGCATAGTTCATTTAACATAGATATTTGGCCTATAATAGTAATAAGGGTGCTTTTAGGAGGTTCTCACATGAGGGTTGGGGTTTTGGGACTTCACCATTGAAAGGGGAGGAAAACAAGGGAATTAAGCTCTAAATAAAGCTTCTATGGATCCTGGGCCATGAAAAAGGTTTCAAACCACCGCACATATGGCTACTCCTATAATTACTGGGATAATAGGGATGGGTTCCAAGGACTTACCAATGGGAGTGGTAGAAAATAAGGCCCTTATGCCCTAGATGAAGTTTCTAGGGACCAAAGGACATGAATAAGGCCACAAACCATAAAACACGTCCTAGCATATCCTTAGAGTGGGATGTGTGCAACAATATGAGGTTTTGTGCACCAGAGATGTGTCTCAAACCATGATTAGGGGAGAAATTGAGAGAATTAGACTCTAAATTAAGATTCTTAAGCTAATGTGTCATGGTTTAGGCCACAAACCACAACATAGACCCTTTACAATGGATGTTTGGAAAATGAGTAGGATATGGGCATGATCAAGAGTTTTTGCATAATAGGGATGGTTCTTCATGCCTTGAACATAATTAAGAGAGGAAAAAAAGGGCCTTACACCATAAATAGATCTCCAAGGCTCATTAGCCATGAACATGACCTCAAAACACAACATAGGCCCTTTAGAGGTGATCTTTGGAGTACAAGTGGGATGTGGGTACCATTATGTATTGGAACCAAATATCAGACCCAAGGTTCAGTGTGAAATCCTACAATAAATCCCACTAACATCAAAATTTCCAATACCATAAAAGGGTAAGGTCTCACGTGAGACACTAGTAAACATCACAAGAACATATTTAAATCATAAATAAACATAACATGTCTCTTAAACATCATTTTAATTACTATATATCATTCATCATTAATAAAGACAATAAATAGAATTGATTAAAAACCAAAAGAAATATTGAAGAGGGAAACAACACATAATCCATTCCATTTCATTCCCAAAAAGTGTGTTGACTATAGATTTATTATAATTCGCAGCCTACAGGATTAATAATCCCAATAGAAATGTGTGTATCCAACAATTGACCCTAATTTTTCCATTTATAGCCCTTTATATACATGTTTACATCAATTATAAGATGGTATAGCCATTACATGGTCCATTTCTTAAAGGGAATTGTGGCACGTCCATGATTGCAAAGCACAATAGTATGCATAGCTTCTAATGTATCTTCTACTGCACATATGATATATCTAATTTGTCTTTAGTGCAGGGATGAGATCTCTCTCCCAAATTTGAAGCTTCATGAGTTGTTAGGCCCAGGGGTTAATATCCAATATTATTTTACTAACACTTGATCCCTTTCATATAGTTCATCCCAAATTTTGAGTAAACATAATGCACACAATATTTCTCTATCACAAATGGATGTTGAGGTGATGATGGATCACCTTCCAATGGTTATCTTGTCTCAATTAGGGTGTGCAAATTTTATATCTAGTTTTATATATATTTCTAGATCATTTTTGTACTTATAGATGAGAATCTATGTGGTCAACTATATTTTGGATATTGATAGTTAAGGGTGACTTACCAGTAGTCTGAGGGGTTATTTCCTTCTTCTTCAATAGCCTCTCTAAGTCACTTTATTCTCCTGACTTTGGGGGATCCGGTATCTAAGATTTTAGCAATATTCTTTTTATTGGTAGCTTTTTCATACTAGAATGGATGGAATTATTTTGAGAGGATGATCTGGTCTAGGTTTCAAAACTACTTCATTTTTCCTTAATGATCCAAATCTATTGCTACTACAATAAGGTGCTATCATATGGGGTTTTACCTTTTGATCTCTTAGTTCTCTTTTTCTTATCATAGTAATCTCTTTTCTACCTTATTCTTCATGTTTGCATAGGACTTTCTCTTCCTCTTACTCCCTTTATCGTTTCAGTTTGCTCAAGCATGGCAATTCTTAAACTAGGAATGCCATTTCCTTATCTATCTTGGTTTTGGGTTCCTTCTTTCCTGCAATTTAAACTTTAGGGTATGGTTTATGGTGCAACTCTTTTGACCAGTCTGTTACAATTGTTCTAATATATTCTCCAGTTATCTAGTATGAGAGAATGTCTAGTGGTTCCTATGGACCTATAACGTGGAATCAAAAACACACTATACACATCAATTTCAAAAAGAATAGAGGCATCATACCTATCCAAAAGATGGCAAGGAATCTGAAAGGATTTTGTACATTGTTGTATCATTGTTGTATACCACCATTGAAAGGCTTGATTTTTCTCTACTTGATAATCTCTATCATATAAAAACTATGAAATGTTGTATTTTGGTGCAAGGAAACTCTGAATAACCTTTCTATTGAACGCTCTTCCTTCGGGTGATTTCCAAAAGATCGTCACTATCAAAACTATAACTGAGCTCTAATGAAAATATTTCTCAAAGTACTAGGATTCAAAATAGTTTGTAACAAATTCACACAATAAATTTTGACCCCAAGAAATTTTTATGCCGTGCACACACCTTTTTGTTACATGTATGGATCCAACAAAGCACTTATGCTTACTACATTTTCTAACCAATTTGTAAGCTAAAACTTGAGTAGCAAATATGCTCATCTTTTTGTTAGTAAAAGAAATGACCACACCACAGGTATCATATTTAGTACTAATTCTTTCATAAATATCCTATACACTTATCTCTTTAGCTAAAATCACCTCATTAGTCATTCTCCTTGTCTAGGTAAACCTAACTCTTGGTGCATGGTATCCAAGTCTACGGGGTAAGGATTTCCAACCATAGAAATCCACAATGAAGCCTAATTAAGAGAAATATAACACATGATTAAATTAAGTGTATTTCTAAATTGGGGAACATCTAATAGAGTAGGAATACCTAATTGGAATAACTCTCTTGCCCAAGCGTTCAGAACTACATCCACATAACCATTAGCTAATGTTTTGATGTCTACATATTGGTTTATTGTTTTGGAAAATGATTTGAGTACTAATTTTGTAATTCTCAAATCCCATAAGAAAATCCTTGCCCAATAGTTGTGGATGAATGTGAACTCTCCCATGCACCTCAATGATTGGCATATTTTCTTATTTCTGATAATTTTTCTTTGACCTAGATTTTAGCTTAGATGTGGTTGTCATCTATCTAGTTCATAACCAAATCACCTACTCACATAAGTATTCTCTGCACTAACAATTCTACTTCAAACCCTAAGTCTCCTAGTTATTTAACTTCAAATGACTAAATTGTGTCACTTAGTCTTCTTCTAATAGTGGTATTGGCCAATCTTTTCATTAAAGGTGTTCCCCTTCTATGGAGTTGTCCTATGTGACAATTTAAAATGGTCTCTATTTGTCATGTCCCCATGTAGTTATTAACCCCATGACTAAGTCTAAGTGATTAATTAAATGAGAATTTAATTAATGGGGAAGTTTTGAGGCAATTACTATAGTGGTTAATTAATTCTGAATTAATTAATTAAATTCTGAAGTCTGAATTAATTCTGAGAATTATGATATTTTAATAATAAATTTTGCTAATAAATATTAGCAAGTGGTGATGATATTCCTAGGAAATTCGAATTGGTAAGTGAGCCAAACTTGCCTAAGTGGTAAAGTCTCAAAAAAGGTAAGGAATCTAGTGGAGACAAGTTGGCAAGATGAACCCAGAAAGGAAACTAACAAAAGCAGGAAAGAGGAAAGTAAAGAAAGTGGAAATATTTAGAAAAGCTTTCTGAAAGAAAATAGCAACAACCAGAAAAGATACCTAAAGTGCACTTGCCCAAATTCAATGAAGGAGATGAAGGAAAGAAAGTTTTGAAAGCTCAAAAGTTGATATTCTCCTCAAGAAAGGCACCCTCATGGCTTTGGAGTAGAATGGGAAAGTGGGTAACCTACTCTCACAGGTCATCATGAAGTTTATAAAAGAATCCAACCAACTTCATTTGACAACTTTTGATCATTTATGTTTTCTCATGAGAGCTCTGATGCTTCTCTAGTTGAGTGTTGTGCCTCAACCATTTCACTTGGGTGATGTGCCCCAAGACTATGTGAGTTATCCAGGAGTGTTTTTCAGGTCCAGCAAGTAATCTTACAGCCATTGATGTTCAGTATAGCGCAGCCATGAATATCTAATGCCAGATTGAAGAGGAGGCCACCATTGAAGGAGATTTGCAGCTAGATTTGAAGAAAGAGCACTAGAGGATGGAGATAATTATGGAGAGGTGTGCCCAAGACCTCCAGTTAATTCTATAAGCTGATGATGTATATATTAAAGGCTCCTAAATTCCAAAGATCGAATATCAAAACCATTCTCCTCTCTTCTTCTACCTCTACTACTCCCACAGCCAGTTTTGGAGGTGATTTCCCCACGGGAGAGAATCAGTTGAAGATTGCAACCATTGAAGACCAGATTTTTCAGAATGCAGCAATTTCAGCCATCTAGACATTATATGGACTGATAATAATCTCCATTACAGATCCGAATTAACTTCTCTCTTCTCTTATATATTTCTCCACTATTGTAATGTAAAATCATAGCCTGTGAGGCACCATTTTGAGGAGGGAGTTATTGAATAAGAAAAGAAGGATTATGTCATATCTATTGCAAGTTATTACTATTTTTATTACTGTATCAGATCTTCATACTCATTCATAACAGAAAAATCAATTAATGGAGGTCAGTTATCAAGTTAGATTCGGAGACTAGCTCATTGAGTGGTTTTATTTGACTAGTTTCACTGTTTACTTCATAAAATACAAACTGTGAATCCATTTCATTTCCTGTTTGTTGCAGTAGGTTCATAACTTAATATATTGACCATATCAGCCTTTAAAATTGATATATGGAAGCTTCTGCCTTGTGTTTGGGAAGCTAGCAAAATTCCTAGCCCGACAATCCCAGTTAAGCATCTGTCACCCCAATCTTTCCAAACCTTGTTCAATCTGATCCAGAATCCTCCTGAACATATCCAGCCATTATTTGACTGATATTTACACTGCTTCAAACTCCCTGAACCCCTACCCGTCTAGTATGCATATGCCAGCTACCCAGGAAGCCTCGAAGTAGGCAAGGGATTAATTCCTTTGCTGAAAAGTAAAAAGTACGGGTACCTTGTGCATAGGACACCTCAGATCTACACTTTGACCTGTTGTTGCACCAAACCCCATATAAATTCCAGAATTGAACTTTCATCCCACCATCTTCAGTCCTTAGCCAGTAAACCTCACTTACATCCTGCACCATTTGAAGAATTAAGCAGAAAATTGACTAGTGGAGTTAAAAGGAACTTTGGGATCCAATTAATATTCTTGGTAGACAGTCCATAGGATATTACACTATTTTAGCCATAATTTTATTATGTAACTAGTTTTCAAAATTTCCTAATGTTGCACATGACTTATTCTTAACCCAAATCTAGTCCATCGGGTAATCACATGAAAAAGGGTTGCCTCAAGGGTTACTCAAAACCATAATTTTATTTTAAATTAACCTACTCACTTTACTATAACTCACCTAATTACATTGTTTTGTATCTTTCCATGCAACAATAACTATAGCACATTTAATTAATATACCTATTGTGCTCTTACTTCTACTATAATGCATACCAACTTATCTTGTGTGGTTTTTCATTGCACCCCATTACTGCCATAGTAAGTCTTTAGCTTAATTCCATCAACCAATCCCTTCATCAGTTTTGCATCCAATTGTTTCATCCTCACTACTAAAAGTTTTGTAATTCAATAAATTAAAAAGGGGCACAACCAATGGATTTTTATCTTATTAGGATTCTTCAAGAACTTCATGTTGTACAATAAGGATAACTTACCAGTTCTAGATTCATACTTCTGATATTTCTATCATGTCGTGCTTTATGTCCTTCTTTCTCTATTGTTTGATTAAACCATGGAATGAACTAACCTTGTTCTAGTTATATTAACACATACAACTTGGATTCCAAGGACTCCTCATCAAACATCTTAGTAGCCACAACAATTCTTAGACTTGGAACTATGAACTGTTTGGGCATCATAGCCTCCTTTCCATATACAAACTTAAAATAGGTATATTTAGTTAGTATTTTTCACATTGTCCTATATTCCTAGAAAAATATTGGAACTATTTCATCCCAATCATACCCATCTACATTACATATCTTATTTAAACCCTACTCTAATATTCTATTAAAATCTTCAATTGTACCATTTTTTTACTAAGAAAATCGGCAATTGAGGCAAAGCTCATACTCGCATAACACGGGGTCAATGGATGTCTACTACCACTACACCCCTAGCTTTACCCACGCAGCCTGCAAGCATGGGGCATGGGTAATAAGGGGGGATTTGAACTTGTGACCTTCCATTTACAACTTCTCATATCATTTCCTCATTTACCACTTTCTCTACCCCCCACAGGAAGCTTCAATTGTACCATTATCTTACGGATGATAGGGAGTTTATTTTTTGATGATTTATCATAAACTCTTGATTTACCATGTGGATAGTAGAATTCATAAGTAGCATAGACCTACAATAAGTCTGCACCTATAGGACTATGCTCTATCTTTAGAATACACAACAAAATTCATGTCATCGAAAAATCAACATAAATTTAATCTATTTTTATTAATGCGGGAATAGAAGAAGCTGAATACAATGACAAAATTTACTAGAAGGTCATGAATCCTTTCCTTTACATTAATTTCAAAATTTCTCTAGTTTACATCATGGTCGGATAAATACAGTCCTTCTCCCTTTGACAAGATATGACTTAGTCAGTTTCATTCTTTCACACTCTCATCCTTTGTGAATACCTTCACCAATATTGAGCCAAACCTACTCATTCATAGACCAAAAACCAACTAACTCTCTTGCGTCTTCCTTTCTGTCTTTTTAAAATGGTGCTCCCTCTATTGTTTCAGTTCCTCGTCCATTGAGAAACGAACAACCACTATGGTTCAACTATTTGACCGTTACTACATCTTGTCCCTTTTTCCTTCAATGGAACTTTCCACATGGTATGTGACCTTTATGAGGCATGTGGATGAATGACAAGGTGGGGAGTGTAAAGTTACAACCTAATTCCCATAGCATGGATTTGCAACATAGGAGTTACAATACCTTCATTTGTCACTCAGATTTACAACGTGAGTTATAGAACGGAGTTTTGGCATGGTCATATGCTACATAAAGTTACATCCATTCTACATAATAGAGTTACAGCAAGGTCATAGCACCATGGATAAACAACTACGGATTTGTAGTTATCCTTTATTCATCCTAAAAATTTACTTGCAATGACTTGAAATGTTTTTGGGTGAGGTAGATTGCTCAAAACCAAAGATGCTCCTACATCAGACACCCTTGGTAAGAAAAAGAACATGAGATTCCATCTCATGTCGTAACTACTTCTGAGGATGAAGAAACTTGCATGCTTGCTAGCTCATTCTCAAAAACCCACGATGCATCCTCAAGACATTTTCTTTTCCACTTAATTAAAAAATATAGATCATTCTTTCCTACGGGTCTTTCGACCAATCCTAGTTGCCAAAATTTCTTCAATTTCCTCATTCTGCTTGACTGTTAGATGTTTTTTCCATTCATCTAAAGTACCTTCATCATTGCTTCATCATCACCTTTTTCTCCTTCATGAAACTCATACAAATAAACAACATTAAAGGTCAGGGATATATCAAACATGTCTGATAGCTCTAACTTATAAGCATTCCCGAACATTTTCCTCAAGATTCTGCATGGTCCTATTTTCCTATAATTGAGTTTGTTATACGTACCCCTGGGGAATAATTCTTTTCTCAAGTGAGCCATGACTATCTCACCTTCTTTAAATATTTTATACCTTCTCTGCATATATGTTCTATGTTTGTAACTATTATTACTTGTTTGTATCTTCTTCTTCATTTGCCATGCATTTCCCGCATACTGCCAACAAAATCACTGGCACCAGCATTCCTCTTATTTTCCAAATCCAAAAATTTAATCAAATCTACCACCCCTTTAGGTGACCTTCCATAAATTATCTAAAATGGACTTATTCCCATATATCTATTCACTAAATCATTTTAAGTGAATTAATCCTGGGTCAAAACTAGATTCTCCCCACCCAAAATCCTCAACAAATTTCCAAGGATCATGTTCAACACACCAGTATTCCTATATTTTTGTGGATGGTATGCTGAACTGTACCTCCAAAGTGACCAAGAAACCTTATGTCTTTGTCTAAAGTAATACTCCTCGATAGGCCATGTAACCTTACCACTTCCCTGAAAAGCAAAGAAGCTACTTCACTCGCATCATTTTTTTTCTTACAGGCTATGAAAATATTCCATATTCAAAAAACTATCCCCTACCACCATCATAAAATCATGCTTCCTCTACATAAGTAGTCCTAAAATATAAATCCATACTCACAATCTCCCATGGTCCTTCAAGTACTGGAAATGGAGTG
Organism: Larix kaempferi; assembly: GCA_027924585.1. Classification (NCBI taxonomy): domain Eukaryota; kingdom Viridiplantae; phylum Streptophyta; class Pinopsida; order Pinales; family Pinaceae; genus Larix; species Larix kaempferi. Next base: position 3,781,082 of record BSBM01000031.1, on the reverse strand, counting down.
TAAAGTCCTGTATTTTGAATTCTACCTTTGACTAACTGGAAAAATATACAACACTCAACAAATTTCCTGACATCTTTGTTGATGTTGGGCCAAAAGTACCTCTCTCTCATAACCATTGTGGTCTTGTCCATACCAATAGGTCCACTTAGACTACCACTGTGTATATTTCTATTGAGATTCATTCATAATGAGCTATGTGGAATGCACAACTGTTGGTTCCTAAACAATAATACCACTTGAATAGGGAAATCCAAGAATGGTGTTCTATCCATACTCCATGGTTCCTCTCATGCTTTCCAAGCCTCTATAAAATCTATATCCTCTTCATATATTCCTTCCATACATTCCAAACCAACCACCTTGAATTACATGGTGTTTAGCAACACTATCCTCCAACTCAACGCATCAACAACCTTGTTTGGTTTCCCAGACCTATGTTTCAAAACAAACAAGTAACTTCGCAAAAATTCTACCCCTTTAGAATGCTTCTAATTTAACTTACCTTGGATTTTAAATACCACATTTCCTTGTGATTAGTAAACAAGACAAACTCCTTTGGTAGGAAGTAATGTTTCCATTTCTTTAAGGCATGTATGATAGCATAAAACTCATGATCATACATAAAGTAAATTTTCCTTGCTTCATTCAATTTCTCACTAAAAATTATTTTGGTCTTCCTTCTTGAATCAAAACTGCTCCAATCGCTATCCCACTTGCATTGCAATCTACTTGAAACACTTTGTTGAAATCTTGAAGTGCCAATATCGGTTTTTCTGACACCTTTTTTCTTCAAGTCTCCAAACGAATTCATTACTACTATTGTACACTGAAATGTACCTTTTTACATGCATTCGGTAAGAGGTGCACAAATCTAACTGAAATTCCTAATGAAGTTCTGGTAGAAACTCGCAAGTCCATGAAAAAAATTTACATCAAAAGTGCATTTAGGTGTCGTCCAATCCAAAATAGCCTTTACCTTCTCGAAATCCATCTTTAAATCTTCCCTGGAAACCCCAAAAGCCAAGTATACCAGTTCCTTTTTTAAAAACATACACTTCTTCAGGTTTATCAGTAGTTTTTCCTCCTGTAATCATTGTGACACTTTCCTCACATGCTCTAAATGTTCTTCTTTGCTTCTACTAAAAATCAGTATGTCATCTAGGCACACGACAACAAACTTTCCCAAAAATGGATTCCAAACTTTGTTCATCAATATTATGAACATACTAGGGACATTAGTTAACCCAAACAACATAACTAACCATTCAAACAGCCCTTCTTTTGTCTTGAAAATTGTCTTCCATTCATCACCTTACCTTATCTGAATCTGATGATAACCACTCTTCAAATCAATCTTCGTGAAGTACTTAGTGCCACTCAAAAATTCCATAAGATCATCCATACTCAGAAAAGGAAACATGTTCTTGGTGGTAATCTTATTAATAGCCCACAAATCTGTACACATCCTCTACTCACCTTTATTCTTCGGTGTCAAAACTGTTGGTACTTCACAAGGGCTCAAACTTTCATGAATCAACCCTCTATCAAGTAACTCATGTACTTGTCTATTCACCTCCTCACTTTCTAATAGGTTCATCCGATAAGGTGATTTATTCAAAAGACTTGACCCTGGCATCAAGTCAATGTGATTGGATATGCTTCTCAAGGGAGGTAACCCTACTAGAAAATCATTCGCTATAATTTCCTCAAAATTATTTAACAAATGTTGAATCTATGTTAGCAGAGGAATTACTTTCTCATTCTCCTGAACTTTATTTGGCATTATGGCCAAACAACAATTGCCCCTTTTTTTCTCTTGCATAATTTCTTTAGTAGAACACAACATGATTTAGATGTTACTATTGTGCAGGTTCGTGTTGTTATTGCAATCTATCCATACCATTTTCCAATATTGGTATCAAATTATAATGTTTCCCATCCTTGAAAATTTTATACATATTCTCTCTTCCATTGTGGAACACTTTTCTATCAAACATCCATGGTCTCCCAAGTAAGACATGGAATGCATCCATCTTTACCACATCACTCAAAACTTGTTCACTGAAATTTCCAATCTGGAAACTCACCACACATTGCTTAGTCATTCTACTTGTTGTCCCTTTTGTAACCATGAAACTTGATAGGGAGTGGGATGTGGAATACAATTCAAATTGAGTTTTCTCATAACCTCTGTAGACACCAAATTTTCCATGCTTCCTCCATCAATGATCAAACTGCAGCACTTTCCTTGAATATTACATATTGGTTTGAAAACCTTCTTCTGTTGCTCAAGTTCTTTTGCTACCTTCCTCTTGGACCTTTTCCTCTTAAATTCTGTTCTATTTTCCTGTAACCTTCTCCTCTACATTTAGGGCAACTTGATAGGCTTCATCCAAAGTGCAGAAATAATGTGTACTCATATCATCCTGAATTAAGTACTCCATTCCATTTACATACCTTTCCACCCTTTGTTATTTTGGTTCCTTTATTCCTGCCCTAAGTGACAACTTGAATAATTCTTCAATATACTCACGAACAAATGTTTATTTTTGTCTAATATTTTGCACTTGCCTACATAATTTTTGCTAGTAATCAACTAGTAAAAAATTCTCCTTGATTTTACTAACCATTTTCTTCCAAGTTTTAATCTTTTCCATGCCACTATCCATTCTATTTTTCTACATCGTGTCCCACCAAAGTGCAGCATGTCCTTTCAACTTTGCAACGGAAAATGAACATGATTGGGATCTTGAACATTTTCATACTCGAAATATCTTTTGAGATCTCCTATCCAATCTATAAGAGTTTCACCTCTCAAGCTTCCATCATAGCACGAAACTTCAACCCTCTCACTACCTTTGTAACTCATGAATGATATCAAGCATGTTGTTGGGTCTCATTCCTCATAATTATGTTCTTATTCAATGTCCTGTTCGGATTCTAAATCTAATTCAGCATTCCCACTTCTTCTAATCTTCTTCTCGAATCCTCAAACTCTTGATTTATCGTACCCCCTCGTGTTGCTCCTCATCAATATAAATACCATCCACAAGTCTTAACTACAGATGTTTTTGCATGTCCTATCTCTTAGTACTCGATGACTGACCACCAAAATCAGGGTGTTCTATTACCCTGTTTATAGAAGTAATTTATGAAACCAACAACTCATGAGAAAACCAGCCCTGATACCACTTGATGTAGTAGCAGAGACGTACAACAAGTCTACACCTACAAGACTATTCTCTACCTTCAGAATACATAGCACAATTCACGTCATCAAATGCTTGACATAAATTCATTCTACTATTATTAATGGAGGAGTAGAAGAAGTTGAATACAATGAAAAAAAATTACTAGCAAGCCATGAACCCTTGCCTTAACATTAATTTCATAATTCCTTTGGTTTACATCATGGTCATATAAATATAGTCCTTCTTTGTTTGAAAGGAGGTGACTTTATCAATGTCGTCCCTCTATGATGGATACTCATTCCTTTCACACTCTCATTCTCTGTGATGACCTTCACTAATCTTGATCCAAAATTATTCATTCATCGACCAACAACCAACTAACTCTCATGTGCCCTTCCTTTCTATCTTTTTAAACTAGTGCTCCCTTTATTGTTTTAGTTCCTCGTCCATTAAGAAACAAATAGCCACGACAGTTCAACTATCTGACTGTTACTAAATCTTCTCCATGTTTCCTTCTATGGTACTTGCCACATGGTACGCAATCTTTATGAGGTAAGTGGATGAATGATGAGGTGGAGAGTGTAAAGTTACAACCTAATTCCCACGACAGTTCAACTGTCTGGCTGTTACTAAATCTTCTCCATGTTTCCTTCTATGGTACTTGCCACATGGTACACAATATTTATGAGGTAAGTGGATGAATGACGAGGTGGGGAGTGTAAAGTTACAACCTAATTCCCATAGCATGAAGTTGCAATGTAGGAGTTACAGCACTATCATTCATCACTCAGAGTTACACCATGAGTTACAGGACAGAGTTGCGGCACAGTCATATGTTGCATAGAGTTACAATAATTCTGCAAAGTAGAGTTGCAACAAGGTCATATCACCATGGATCAACAACTAAGGAGTTGCATTTATCATTTATTCATCCTAAAAATTTACTTGAAGCGAATTGAAATGTTTTTGGGTGATGTAGATTACCCAAAACCAAAGATGTTCCTGCATCAAATACCCTTGGTAATAAAAAGAACATGATATTCTAGCTCATGTGGTCACTACTTTAGAGGATGAAGAACCTCATAGGCTTGCTAAATCCTTCTTATAAACCCATGATGCATCCTCAAAACCTTTGTTTTTTTACTTAATTAAACAATCCAAATATTATTTCTAGCAAGTCTTCCGACCAATCTAGAGTACCTTCATCATTTCCCTTTTCTCCTTCATGAAACTCATACAGATCAACAACATTAAAGGTTGGGGATATATCGAACATGTCTAGTAGATCTAACATATAAGCATTCTCAAAAAAATTCCTCAAGATTCAACATGGTCATGTTTTCTTATACTTGAGTTTCTTATACGTACCCCTCGGAAATCATTCTCGTCTCAAGTGATCCATGAATAACTCACCTCATTTAAATATTTCTTTCCTTCTCCATATATATGTTCTCTATTTGTAATTGTTATTGCTTTTTTGTATCTTCTTCTTCACTTGCTCATGCATTTCCTTCATATTGTCAACAAATCACTTGCATCAGCACTCTTCTTATTTTCTGGATCTGATAATTTAATCAAATCTACCACCCCTTTAGGTGTGTTGGAAGGCGGTTTTGTGAGTCAGCATCACGGATGCTGCGCAAGGCCAAAGGTACCGCGAAAGGAGGAAAGTAGTGAGCAAGGCAATAAGTATTTTTGTAGTTTTGGGTCATTTGGACCGCGCCATGTATATTTTGGGTCATTTAGACCGCACTATAGGGGTTTTTGGGTCATTTGACCGCATTATGTGGGATTTTGGGTTAGTTTCTATAGAAGTTTGTTGCGAAGTAGTTAGGCGGTTTCCTAAGTGGACCACAAATGTAAAGGTGTAAGCCTATAAATAGATGTAGGTTTGTAAGGATTGGATATGAGATCTGGGAATTGATCTAACTTTGGAGAGATTATCTCGGCGAAGAACATGAATGTAATGATCTAAAGTGGAAGACTGAATATCTTGTTATATCTGGGTTTTTGCGAAGATAATATGATGTGACAGATTTTTTGAGCAGAATCCCTATGTCTTTCTTAGTTATCTGTGGTAATACATTTTGCGATATGAATATATGAATGATGTGATGTTTCCTTGTTGCAATTAATGCATTGTTGTTTTATCTGTTGCAATAATGGGGTTGTTCCTGTTGAATGTTATCGCAATGATGATTAATGCTTGAGTTGAATGATTAGATCTATTTCTGACATGTTGCAATAAGTTAGTCAATTGATGCACAACATCCTCCTTCATTCGGCGGAAAAATGGTTCCATCAACTCTCCCTTGAACATCTCGGGTGAGACCTCATCTGCTCTGCAGGTGTTGCTGGACGGGGTAAAACTTGTCTGGGTCAGTGCTCAGGGAGATCGCGGTGGTTTGGGCATCGACAGTGTTGGGAACCCCTGTCGACTGGGTTTGTGTTAACAAATGGTTCTGTTGTCGGGACCGTAGTGCGAAGTGACAGGAGGATATGTTGTGGCATCCGACAAGACCGGAGATCCAGGATTGGTTCGACCTAAAGCTGCGAGAGTTCGTTGAAAAAGAAAACAAGAATCCTGGGTTGACGATAGATTGGTGGTTGGAGAAATATATTCACAACAGTCCACGCGAATATTTTTTCTGTGAGTTCCTAATCATTCTGTATGAGTGGTTGGAAAAATTGACCTTCTAGAAGAAGAACTTCCAAGGTGGTGAGCCGACAGCCTGGACCCCAGAACTAATCCAGGAGATGCAAGAAGTCGACAACAAAGCATCACAGGCTATTGAGGTTTGGGTCGACAGCATACTGGAAGGGTATATTACTGAATTTGCGATTGATACGAACAAGTCGTACAGTGAGGCTAAAAGGGAGTTCTTCAATGGGCCCAGGGGCAGGTTTCTGTTTTCGCTACAGTTGTCCATTAAAATGCTCATTTGCGAAAAGGGCATACTGAAGATGCACCTAGACCAGTAAGAACCCTGGTGGGTGGAGGCCATGGATACCGCGACAGCAGGGGGGTGGTACATGGAATGATAAGGGGTAGATGGGTGCAGGTCATGACAAGACTGTGAAGCAAGTCGAGGAAGAGAGTGGTGTTACAAGGGGAGGAGAAATTTTTTGATAGGAGAAGGTCTTGCTGCGATCAAAATGCAAGGCCGCGAAGGAAGATCACACAGGACGAAGCGACCTCACATTCCAGACAGGGACAACCAGGCTACGCCCAGGATAGAGGCAGGACCAAAACCAAGTGGCAACGTACCCACGCCTCTGCTCACTATCTCTCAACCAATGAGAAATACAACTTTAACACCATCGTGTTCATTAGGTCCAAAAAATTTGATTACCAATAGCTCAGCGACTATAGGAAGGAAGCCCAGGATGGCGGGTGAAGATGCAAAGTTACCGTCGTTCCACGGAAATGGAACAGATAATCCTGAGTAGTACTGGTTCTTATGCAAGGCAGTATGGACTATGAAGCAAATTAGTGATGATAATGCCAAGAAAGGACAATTGGAGACAACTCTTCAGGGTCGTGCATTAGACTGGTTCATGAAGTTCGTGCAGGTTCCTGTAGGTGCTCCAGAAAAGACACTGGATGAAGTTTGACCTGGATTGATTGTTGAGTTCAAAAAACACAAGTTTGAAGCACAGTATATTACATAACTAAAAGAGATTAAGCAATATCCCAATGAAATGGTGTGGGATTTTGACCAGCGATTCAAAACACTGATGGTGAGGGTCAGTTTCGACATGAGCACTGTCCAGCACAAAGAATGGTTCATTACGGCATTGCTCCCGCACATTCAGTTACTGCTGATGCAACAGAACATTACAACACCAAGTGAAGCCCTGGAAATTGTGATGCGATTGGAATCTTCGTCGATTGGTGAGAACGCAGCTGGTATGTCGCAGATTTAGAACCAGTTGGCTAACTTAACCATACAGCTACAAGACCTGAAGAAAGGTAAAGAACAACGTGAGGAAGTGTGGTGTACGCGGTGTCGCAGAGAGGGCATACTAAGGATAATTGCCCAAAATTCCGCAATTATCTGGTTTCAGGAGCACCGAACCCATTGAACGGCAGTGGTATTCCGTGGTGTCGCATCTACCAAGTATATGGGCACCCCCATGAGGAGTGTCAATACATGCAAAATATGGTCGCAAAACCAAAGAATCTGTATTATACATTCTGCAAGTCTGTGGGACATGAAGACAAGGACTTTCGGGCGTATGGGTTACTTCATGAATGAACATATGATGCATTCTATGTGAAATATGACCAGCATGCCATACAACAACCGCAACCACAGTCGCTGGTAGCTTAGCCGCTACCTCAACCACAGGTCTAGTTTATACCTCAGCAGCAGCCACAGCAGTTTATGCCACAATATGCTCTGATGAACATGGCTCCACAGCAGCCACAGTACGTTCAACAACCATAGTACATACAGTAAGGGCAAGGTGTGCCACTGCAACCGAATCCTATGCAACAACAGTTCAATCAACCGCAGTACCAGCAACAGGGAGGATTCCGTGGAGGATTCTGGGGAGGATGCGGTGGAGGATTTGGTCGCGGAGGAGGACGAGGAGGTCGAGGACTTGTTCACTGTTATCACTGTGGAGTGTGGGGACACTACTAGCGAGATTGCCCACAATTGCAAACACAATGTATGTTTTGTTTTGTTACGGATCACACTGTGGAAAACTGTCCGCAGTTGATTGCGCGATGGAAAGCAGGGAATGTTCCACAACTGTACAACCAAAATCAAGTACAGCAACTAGTGCAGAATCAAGTGCAGCAACCGACACAAAATTAGAACCAGTGTCCGAATGAGAATGCCAACCAGAATGTGAACCAACCTGGGAATCCACCACTGAATCAGACTCAGGGTGCGACTATTGCAACAATTTCTGCGGAACGAAGGACGTAAGATGCTGCTATCACAGTTATCACTCAGGGAGGTATGCCAACAGGAGAGGATATCCCACATCCACTCATCCGGTTAGCAGGACAGAAAAAGGTTTCATTTGACATTAATTTTGAGCATGATGCATTCTTTCAGGCATGTCATACGATGGAAAAATATCATGGTAAGGCCATCATTTGCGACATGCCTCTTGTTTTTTATGCTACTTCAGAGGCAGGTCCATCGCGGCAGTCTGGGGCCTTGCAGACATTTTTTGAAAGCTGTTTATCACTGGAAAGGGATCCATATGCTCTTGTCGAGCTCGAAGGACTATTGCAACGACCATCCAGGGGACGACAAGAGTCCGCAGTAAACTCCTTGCAGAGGCGGAAGATAGGTAAGGAGATGTGTATGAACATTCAAATTGGTGACTATGAAGTTGATTCAGTTATTTTGGATCTTGGTTCAGATGTCAACATCTTAACCAAGCAGGCCTGGAAGAAAATGGGGAGTCCCACGCTGAGATGGTCTCCTGTACAGCTTCGGCTAGCTAATTAGGCCAAGGTGAGACCGATTGGGAGAGTTCCACGCCTGGTTGTGGACATTGAGGGAATGAAGACATATGTTGATTTCGATGTAATCGAAGTAGTTGAAGGGGGAATCTCTTATCCCACATTGTTGGGGATTGGATGGGCTAACGCCAGTGTAGCCGTATTCAACTTTAAGAAGCGAATGATGACTTTTGAAAACCGCGATCTCAGAGTCATAGCTCCGTTGGATCCGGTTGAAGGACGCAGGTATATTGAACTAGTAAAAGATGAAGATCCTAGCGGATGGGACCATGCATACAATATTTCAGAAGATTATATTCATTCAACTGCCAACAGTGAGCTTGGGTGGCGCAACTTCAGCTATGCGTCATCGAACTCTGATGACGCGTTAGAAAATTGGCAGAACCGCCTGCATGAGGTGTCACTCCGCAAATGTGGGTTAGTCACACAGTCATTATGTCATGTTGTGACTGAGACTATCACATTGCCAGTATATGAAGGGATGTCTGGTTTGTGTGATTTTCTTGTGGTGTTCGAAGAAAAGGTTTTAGAACCACAGCTATTGCTAGCATTGGAGGAAGCACTGAAGGCTTCTCTAGCACGTCGGTGGGAAATACATAAGAAATCAATTGCTGGATGGTCGCAGTGCCGAAGATTGATGACGGTTCGCTTTGGCGACACTGAAGTTTACCACACAGGGAAATATGATGGACGGAATGACACAGGAAGTCATTTGATGGAATGTCAGATGTTGTGGGCATCGCGACCCAAGGATGAGTGGGTCCATTCCTTTGTTCATACGCAGCTGCGATCATGGTATACTGCAGCTGAATTGCGAGGGAAAATTACCACTTGGTTGGAGTTGACTGTTTGTTTTACTCATTCATTTAGCTTCGTGGATGCCAACCCGAATGTCCATAATGCTTTGCAGCTCATCCGCGACGTAGTTCTAAAGGTTGTTCCGGTAGCATATCCTGCGTATCCGCGTACACAATACAAGATGGAGTCCATGATGGAATGTTATAATATCACAGGTGGGCCAGAAGATGGTGATTATCCATGGAATGTCAATATTCTAGAATCCGAAGGAAGTCGCGATGTTGTAGCACCTGATGCACCAACTGATTCGATTAGTCAACCGCTGAAGCTCCGGAAGGTCAACATGGGATAGAGGACAGTCCAAAGTTCACTAATTTTGGGGACTATTGGGATGATGAGATGATGGGGAAGGTTACAGAATTGCTACATGAATTCCATGACTTGTTCCCTACCAAGTTTTCTGAGATGAAGGGAATCTTACGCGATCTGGGAGAGATGAAGATCCCATTGAAACTGGATGCCAAACCCATCAGGCAGCGACCCTATCAACTAAATCCATGCCATAAGGAGAGGGTTAAAGTCAAACTTGATCGCATGTTGGATGCTGGAATTATTGAACCGATTGAGGAGTCATACTGGATCAATCCTATGGTGGTGTGGGACAAGAAGACCGATGAAGTGCACATTTGTGTCAATTTACAAAAGTTGAATGACACCTGCTTGCATGATCCCTTTTCGACCCCATTTACTGATGAGGTGCTCGAAGGTGTGGGTGGCCAAGAGATGTATTCTTTCACGGATGGGTTCTCTAGCTATCATCAGATCATAATTGTGAAAGAAGACCGCCATAAGGAAACCTTTGTGATGGAGTGGGGTTGTTTTCAGTATACAGTGATGTCGTTTGGGTTGAAGAATGCACCGGCGATATTCTCTCGCATAGTCATTGCTGCCTTCAGGGATTTCACTCAGAATTTTTTGCAGGTATACATGGATGACTGGACAATCTACAGCTTGATCAACGATCATCTGGAAAATTTGTGATTGATGTTGGAGTGTTGTCGACAGCATCAGATATCGCTGAACTTGAAGAAGTGCATCTTCTATGCACCGTTTGGAATATTACTGGGTCACATTGTGTGCAAGCAGGGATTGTTAGTCGACCCAGCAAAGATTTCACTCATTCTGAGTTTAACACAACCAACGAATGTCAAATAGTTGAGAGCAACGTTGGGACACACTGGGTATTACGCAAGTTCATCCGAGGGTATGCAGCGATCACGGGCCATATGGATAAGTTGCTGAAGAAAGATGTGGTATTTCAGTAGAGTCCTGAATATCAAGTTAGTTTTGAAACGCTGAAGGCTAAGATGGCTTCAGCGCCGATATTGGTATTTCCGGACTGGAGTAAGAAATTCCATGTCCACGCCGATGCCTCATCGATAGCGCTGGGAGTAGTGCTCGTGCAACCAGGGGAAGGGGATTTGGATCACCCCATTGCGTTTTCAAGTCGTAATTTCTCATCTTCAGAGAGGAACTATACAATGACAGAGAGGGAAGGTCTGGCGATGGTATATCTGCTGTAGAATTTCAAGAATTACCTATTAGGCGGTCACTTCAAGATGTTCACAGACCACTCTGCATTAAAATATCTGGTCAATAATCCTGTGTTGGGGGGGAATATATGTCGTTGGCTACTTCTTTTTGAGGAATTTGATTTTGAATGGATTGTGAAGCCAGGACGCTTGAACGCGGGACCAGATCATCTGTCACGGATTGAGATAGGAGAGGAACCCACCAACATTGAAGACGGGTTTCTAGATGCGCAATTGTTTAAGGTTGAAGTAGCTGACGAGTACTATGAAGAAATCATTCAGTTTCTGGTGACAGATACCGCACCGGAAGGGTTGACCACCGGTTAGAAGAAGAAATTGGTGGTCAAGTCCATAGACTTCCAGCTGATTGCAGGTGAGTTATACAAACTGGGATCGGATGAGATCTTGAGGCATTGTGTATTTCCTCATGATCAAGGGTAGATCTTGTCAGAAGCACATGCAGGAGTAGTTGGTGGGAACTATGGCAGTCGTGCGAATGCCAGAAAGGTGCTTCGCATCGGACTTTGGTGGCTGACGCTTCACAATCATGCAACCGATTATGCGTAGACCTGCAATGTTTGTCAACGAACTGGGAAGCCCTCTAGGAGGGACGAGATGCCACTGAAACCTCAAGTGATACTGCAGCCATTTAATAAATGGGAAGTGGATTTTGTGGGCCCTATCAACCCACATGGGAAGTGCACTAGTGCAAGATACATCACCATAGCAACAGATTATTTGACAAGATGGGCAGAGGCTACACCAGTCGTAGATTTCTCTGCTGCAACAGCAGCACTTTTCTTAGTTGACAACGTTGCCACTCGGTTTGGATGCCCAAAGGTGTTGATGAGCGATCAAGGCAGTCATTTCATCAATTGCACCATCAGCGCATTGATAGCAGAACTCCAGATACATCATAAGAAGAGCACGCCATATCATCCGCAGGAAAATAAGACAGTAGAAGCTTTCGACAAGGTCTTGGAGCATGCGCTGACCAAAGTTTGTAATGTGAACCGCAATGACTGGGACCTGAAAAATTCCATCCTTTTTGTGGGCATATCGCACCACTTGTAAAAGGTTTATAGTCCAGACACCATTTAAGTTGGTATATGGGCAAGAAACGATTATGCCAATGGAATACATTGTTCTGATTCTGTGCATCGTGGCATCAACAAGTATGGATCATGGAGCGGCATTAGGAGAACATCTGGCCCAGCTAGTGTAGCTTGAGGAAGACCGCTTTATCGCAGGATTCCACTAGAGCGTGGAGAAGGATTGGAAAAAGGCTTGGCATAATCGCCATATCAAGAACAAACATTTTCAATAGGGTGACTTGGTGTTGTTGTATGACAGCAAGTTTATGAAGCACCCAAGGAAATTGTAGATGCATTGGCTTGGTCCATATCGCATCAGTCGCATAACTTCAGGAGCCATAGTACAGTTGCAGCAGTTAGATGGAGCGATGCTACTAAAGTTGATCATTGGTAGCAGGTTGAATCCCTACAGGACGGGCTGTCACCTACCCAAATTCTGAAAATATTATTTTATTGGCAAAATACTTTATGTTAAATTTTAATTACAAAGTTTTGTAATTATGACCAAGTTTGGCCAAGGATGAATGTAATTACTAATTATTATTATTTAATAAATTAAAGTAGGAGACAAACACCCAAGGGAACTGTTAAATGAGTGTTCACTAACCCACTAGGAGGAATGGAAGCTCTTAGAAGGCATGGGACAGATGGCAGCAATTGCACTTCACCACTAGCTATTGGTTATGGGACAACTACCCCTAAAAATGTGGCATTATCCCCCAGGTGGTGGGAGTGAGCAGGCAGCTCATTAAATGACAAATTAACCACTAAAAGGCCTAGGCAGCCTACATAAGGCAATTTGAATTGAGCAGGCAAATCTCTTACAATATTTTCTACAGAAATATTCCTCAAGCGCATAAGGTGATCACTAATAGATTCGAATAGGGAGGCTATGTGAGAGTGCAACTGTAAGTCTGCAAATTATTCTAAGAAGGAAAACCAGAGGTGCTGGTGTAGGTCCCTTTGACTGCAAAGTCTTTAAGACTGGGTAACTATTGCTACTGCAAGTTGAGCAAGTTGAGGTCCTAAGCTTCTAAGTTTCTTCCTCCTGGTGGTTTAGTGAATAGGCTCAGGGGTCCTAAGGCAAGTAACTTGGCTATCTTCAGGAATTGGTTGGGTGGAACAGGTTCCTTGGGATGTTTGTTTCCCTACAGTTAATCAGGTTTTACTGTTCCTACTTTTGTTTACAGTTCAATGTTTTTGCTTAGTAGAATTATTAAACTGTCATGTAAAAGAAGTTATTTTATTTTCTTATCTATGTTTGATTCTGAATGATAAAGCTTTGTGAAATATTTGATTAGATCATCATCTATATATTTTCCCCCATGTTGTTCTCTACATAGTACTCTAGTATAGAGAAGCAAATTAATGATAGATGAGAAATAGGCAGAATTCCATTGATTGGATAAATGATTTCAGTAAGTGTTCTAGTTAAAATTCTATCCTATGCTTAAACAAAGTAAAACATTACAGTATAGCATCAAATGCAGCATATAATTCATGTAAATAATACTTGAAATAAAAACACAGAATGCTTCTGACAATTCCATATATTTCTCTTGTCTCTATTCATTTTAGATAGCAAGCAAATGCATTCAATATTAAACATTTCATGTTTTCAAAGTAATTGTATTTTCAAGAATTATAGCAGCTGCAAGAACTAATCACTGTATAGATTTCTTGTCATTATACATATTTTATTTCTTCACTAAATTCCTTCTTTGATATCAATTATCGAATATTTACACAGTAGTATCAAACCCTAGGATACTACAAACCCTAATTTTGTTTACACATCTCATAATTTACATCTCAAGTCTTTTATGACAAACTTTAGACATTTCCTTTCTAAACCTAATAGCTATAGATTTCCCAAACCCTAACTAGCATTTCGAAACTTCTTCAAGACGGTATTCCCACATAGCAAAAAGCACGATTCTATATTAATGTTATCAATAGCTCATAACCCTAGTAAGAACACATCTCAACATCGAAAACATTCACACTATCGAGATCTTTTATACACAGGTTAAGCTTCTGGTACAAGAGCTTATTGCAAGTTAGATAGAAATCAAAAGCTATAGGTAGGATTCATTTACGAATTAAAATAGACATTGTGGAATATCTTTAGCAAAAACAATTGACAATCGAACTTATCACGTAACCTTTCCAAAACTTAAATATCGACATCAATAACGAAGTACAAGAAACAACCATTTACATTCAACCTGAGATAGTTTCGTATTCGAACTCGAATCAACAGTTTTCCAAACAGTCATTTGTTAACATCTATTTAAACAAGACTGTATCATTACAGTACAAGAGAACCAATAGCATAGAAGCAAGTGAAACACGACTCCATTAAGGAATGCCCAACAGCATAGATAAAGCATGACAAAGATTTTGTTATTTCCCTTCAAATTTTCCAAAAACACAACGGGTCTTTTCCCTTAAATAACCAACAATGTAAATACCAACTCAAAGTCGGTTCCAATGCTACAGCAAAAACAATACTAAGCCAAGCATCAAATACAAGACTGAGGATCAACCTCTTACAGTATGATATCAAAACAATATTTAAAACTTTACACTCGGCCATCATCGAAACAAGTTGAATAATTGTATAATTGCATTATTGTGAGTAATTACCTTCTAATTGAAGCTCGGATCAATGGCACACCACACCAGCAAAAGAATGATGAATCCTGGTAGCAACATCAGTAACCACAACTTCAAAAACCCTGAAGACGATTTCAAAAGGAAAATCCAAACCCCAATTACAAAACCACTCTCAACAGCTAACAGAAAAGCCACACTTCGTATGACTGTATCATGGCTCTATGGAACGAAGCTTAAGCCTGCAACTATTAAAAACTACCTCCCACAGGTCATAGGATTGAAACCCCTGAGAGGAATTCTCTCCAACCCTACATTTTGGCAACCTGTCGGCCTCAACTCCATCGTAACAATGAAAGACTAGGAAACTCGCTACCATTACATACAACGAGGTTATGGTTACACAATCAACGATCAATATCTAGTGAGATCAACGGGCAAGAAAGAGCCAACAAAGCTACGTTGAAAACTGGGCAAACTTGTATTGATATCTCATTAATTACAAACAACCACGACATTGCCAACACTGCATGCTAGTGAACATTACCGTTTACAGCTCGGAGGAGAAGCATTTGGGAAACCATACCAGCTAGGATTCCTAGTGGTATCTTCAACCAAAGTTCACGTGGATGGACTACGTGGGTTGACAACAATATTTTCCACTATGGAGTTTGATCAGAACATTTAATACCTGATCGGTACACTGTCAACCTGCCAACAGTAAATTTAATGCCCGTCAACTCATCACTTCTGAAATGAGTTCGTTGTGAAGCGCAACATCATACTTTACCATTACTTAGGATAAGAGCTAGGTCATATAGCATAGTTCAATCTATTGCTATAGTGTTAGTTTTTCAAAGGTTGGATACATCACGTAATTTGATTTTGAATCTTGGCTAAAGTTTAAAAATAGATAGAATTACATCGTATTCCAATGTTTGCATATTATAACCATATCATTGCATATTATAACCATATCATTGCATATTGTAATCATATCATTACATATTGAAAATCATATCATTGTAATATGTAGTGCAAACTTTATATAGTTCCAAGTTTAAACTTAGGCATCGTAATATTTACATGTCCATGCAATATGTAAATACATAGCAACTATAAGATATATTTATTTCATTTCTATAGTTTTGTATAAGTATAAGAATGAAGTTTTATAATGCTATTTCATAGCATATATACCATAATTACGATAATTTTTCTATAATGGCCATGTAGGGAAAGACTATTGTATCAACATAAGTATAGTTTAAGTGTTTACAAGATACACTCTGAAGCTGAGAAATAAAAAAGTATTATGGGTAATGATTTTCTTGGAGCAATTTCTTGGAGCAATTTCTTGAACGGGGTTTTAATGGCTGGCGTTTACGGTGACGGAGATAGGGTTTACGTTTTGGAAGAACCCTAGGACCCAGGCTGCACATCGGGCGGTGTGGATGTCAGAATAGCATGCATTAGCCCACCTGGCACGGTTAGTGGCGCGTCTTACTCCCTCCCTGTTTCCGGTCTGAACGTTAAACGCCCCGTCTGCGGATACCCTTGGTTCCGTTTACCAGGGTTGCGGTGGTTACCTCCCGATGGCTACCTACGTAGATAGTTTGGATTATACCTACGACCCTTCGGATGATGCGGATATTTGGACGCATCAGCAGGGTGCCGGGTGGAGGGTGGGTGTTTCTCCTGGGGCAGACGTGGTGGCGGTTTCCTCGACTGTGGATACCAGTGCAGCGCTTGGTTTCTCACCCTCGTTTTTTCTAGCGTTGTCTCCTGTTTCGGGCTCGCTTACGACGCCCCTTCACTGTATACCACCTTCCCATTGAAGGAGGCGGGGCCACTGTGGACATCTGATCAGGTTATATCGGCTTTGGAGGGCTCGGCGGATCGTAACAAGGGTCCTGTTACCGACGGTTCCCTGGGCACTGGGTGCGGAGTTTCTACATTGGCTCCTGTTACTACTGCTTGTGGGGTTGACGCTGGGGTAGGCTTGAGGACGGGACTGGAGCTGCATGAACACAGGGGTTTTGCCAATCCTTGCATGGCCTCTGGTACTAGCTCGGACGAGTGGGGAGGTCATTCTTCGGGGGAGAATGCTCAGCAAGGGAAACGGGGGAAGAAACGTTGGCTGAAACTCAGCCGGACGAAATACAATTATGCCTTGGGGGAGGATGTAGAGTGGGATCAATTGATCACGATGTCCAATATTATGTTGGTGGGTAAAGCTTTGGGCAGATCTTTCTCCCTCGGCACCATTGAAGCCTGGGTAGGGGAAAATTGGGCTGGGGTTTTGGGCTATACCCCGGAAGTTGTGGAGCTTACGCAACTGGTTTGCCTTCAATTTCCAGGAGGAGGCACATACCAGATGGGTTCTCAATTCTAACTGGAGCTGGGATCACTGTCCGGTTATGATAAAACCGTGGCACCCGATGTTTGACGCTAGCCGGGAACGACTGGATTATGTTCCTTTGTGGGTTCGACTCCCTGGTTTGCCCCTTCATTACTGGTCGGAGCGTCATTTCAGGGGGATTGGCAACATGATTGGTACATATCTTGATGGTGACTATAGTTTTCTTCAAACTCGACAGAGGAAGGTTGCCCGTATCCTGGTAAACTTGAATCTTAGAGATGGTCTCGTACCGGATGTTACTCTTACATGGGGACCCTATGTTTATCTGCATAGATTGGACTATGAGAATGTTCCTTTCCGTTGCCGGCGTTGCCATGCTTACGGCCATCCGACGGCTGAATGTAATCTCCCTTTTCGCCGGAAATATGTGGGCTCGCAAAAAGCCCCAATTGCTGTGGATATAAACCCTGCTGCGGAATACCCTGTGCCGGATGATCCGACTGATGTGGTTTCGAATGAGGAAGATGGGAATGGGTCACATGGGGTTAGGGTGGACTCTCGGTCCCCAAACCCTGCTCTACTGGTTTCTGCTGCACTGGTGGAGGGGGCTGCAGACATACAGCCGGAAGTGGGAGTGGAGGTGCAACCTACGGAGGAAGCGATTCCGGGGACTTCGGCTATGGTATCTACTCAACCGGCTGCTATCACGGAACCTGGGTCTTCGTCCGCGGGTATCACTCATTCCATTAAACCTTTCTCCTTTCATTTTGTTTTTAAGAATTTGTCTTGTGAAAATCCTGACTGGATAGAGGCTTTGAAAAATTTGAATTTATCTTCGGCTATGGAGATGGAATTTCCTTCTAGCTCTAACACTGATACTCCATCTAGCTCATCTGCTCTACCATACCCTGGGGTTTTGATGATTGACCTCCCCTCTGCGGTTGAACCTGGACCTACGGAAGACCTTTCCCCCTCCCCCCCGACTACTTCATCTGAATCTGGATATTTCCTACGTTCCCTTTTGAAAACTCCCCCGAGTGGATTGGGTCCTGGGATTATCAAGTCTGGAAATTCTGGTAGGGGTCGGGGATGGAAATCCCATCTCTCGCGGGCTCAATCAAAGGCTAAGATGGACCTTATGGAAGGCAAACAAGTGACTATTGATCGGGTGCTTAGAGCAGTGCGAGCCCAGAAACGGGGTCGTTGATGAAGGTGATGTCTTTTAATTGCAGGGGTCTTGCTGGTCCCCATAAAAGATCAGCTCTTCGCAGAGTGGTATCTATTAAACACCCGGATATCATTCTGCTTCAAGAAACTATGGGTGTTGGTGAGACTATAAAATCTTTACTCGAATCCTGGTTTGGTGGCTGGACTTTCGCCACTTTGGATGCTCGTGGCAGGTCGGGGGGGCTGGCTATTGGCTGGAATACTCGCTCTGTGCAGTGTCATACACTATGGGGCATGGATGGGGTTTTGGGGATGAATTGCTCGTCGCTGGATCTTAGTGATACCTTCACGGTGGTTAATATATACGGCCCCTATTTAAACCGTATTCCCTTCTGGGATTCATTGTTTTCTCATCCATTGTTACAAGATGGTAATCTTTTACTTGGAGGGGATATGAATTTCTCTCTTGGGCCGGCTGAAGTGTGGGGTGACAGAGCGCGGACAGACCCTCTGACTGATTACTTCATTCACCAGTTGGTCAACCGAAATCTGCTTGATACTGAGCCAACCCTACTTAAATCTACTTGGAGAAATAACAGGACTGGGGATTACAGAGTTGAGAAACGTCTGGACCGTTTCCTTGTGTCAGAAATTTTTGCTGATAGGAACTATCTTATGAGGCAGTGGGTTGGCTCGGGGGGTTCTTCTGACCATTTGGAGATGCGGGATGGTCCCGCGAAACCAGCTGGGCCCCTTAAGTTTAATAAGATTTGGTTAAGTGATGAGACCTTTAATGGACTTATTGAATCCCACTGGGTTCCTTTCAACACACGGGTGGGCCTTTCTGCCTCACAACAGTTCTCGGACAATATCAAACGGATTAAAGGGCCAGTGAAGGCCTGGGCCTATGATAAGACTAATAGGGATAATGGAGAATTACTGGCTCTTGAAAGTGAGTTGCAGCTCATTTATGATTCGGGATCTGGGGGTCTGGGTACACCGGATGAGAAAGCCCTTTTGGTTTCTCTGGAGGGTAGGAGAAATAAGCTGCTTTTGGAAAAAGAGGAGACTTGGCGGTTAAAGAGCAGAGCTATATGGCTTTCGGCGGGGGATGAGAACACTAAGTTTTTTCATGCATATGCTAAGGGCAGGAAGGCGGCAAATACTATATGGAGCTTGGAAGACTCTTTGGGGAATATCCAGAAGTCTTTTGATGGTATGGCGGGGGTTGGGGTAAATCATTTCAAAACACTATTCACAGCTCCTGCACAGGCTAGCATATTGGAGGTGGTCCGGATGGCCCAATTTTTTCCTCGGTTTGTGGAAGAGGAGGACAATCTCTCTTTGATGACTGATGTCACTGTCGAAGAATTGAAAGGAGTTTTACAGAGCTTCAATAAAGACAAAAGTCCGGGACCGGATGGATGGACGGTGGAATTTATCCTGGCACTCTTTGACCTTATTGGAAATGATCTGTTACGGATGGTGGATGATACTCGTAGATCGGGGCGCATTCCAGCTGCTATGAACTCCACCTTTATTGCCCTTATACCTAAAACGGACAACTCCTCTTCTTTAAAGGATTTCAGACCCATCTCTCTGTGCAACTGTGTATATAAGGTGGTGTCAAAGATCATTGCCGGGCAGCTAAAGGGTATTCTGTCCAAACATATCTCGGAAGAACAGTTTGGGTTCCTGGAAGGAAGACAGATCCATGAGGCCATTGGTGTAGCACAGGAGGGCATTCACAGTATGAAAGCTCGGAAAATCAAAGGGGCCATTATCAAGATTGACTTATCCAAAGCATATGATAAGGTGAGTTGGCTATATATTCATTTACTTCTCACTCATCTGGGTTTTGCTGTGGATTTTATTAGGTGGATTATGAGTTGTATCACTACGGTATCCTTCGCGGTGCTCATCAATGGTGCTGCCTCTCCTTTTTTTCGATCTGAAAGAGGCCTTCGTCAGGGATGTCCTCTATCCCCCTTACTTTTCCTGCTGGTTGCCGAGTGGTTAAGTAAAGCCTTGAAAAAAGCTTGTAGGGATGGCACTCTCCATGGTATCCAGGTGGCTCCTGATTTTTTTATCTCTCATCTGTTGTTTGTGGATGATATCCTCATCTTTTGTACTGGATCGGTACAGGACTTGCAAACCCTAAAGGACATTTTTCTACTCTTCTCTAAGGCTACGGGAATGGAGATCAATGAGCGGAAATCCACTCTATCGACTCACCTGCTCAGGGATAGTGAGATTGTGGCTTTACGTAGGATTTTCCCATTTACTTTCCTTCATCTGGAAGATGGTTTCAGTTACCTTGGGTTCCACTTAAAACCAAATTCCTATACTAAACAGGATTGGCAATGGCTCATTGAAAAAATTCACAAGCGTTTGAAGGTGTGGAGCCATAGGTGGTTGTCACGGGATGGAAGATTGGTCCTTGTGAAATCGGTTTTAGAGGCTATTCCGGTCTATTGGCTGGCCCTTTCATGGATACCAAAAGGAACGTTAGAAATTGCTCGCAAATTATGCTTTCGCTTCATTTGGAGCGGCAAAGGAGACTATGTTTCCCCATGGGTTCGGTGGCAGAAGATCACCATGCCAAAAGCTTTGGGGGGATGGGGTCTTAAAAATATACATCTTTTTGCAAAGGCACTGGCTGCAAAGGGGGTGTGGAGACTGTTAAAATCTGAGAGTTTATGGACTAAAGTGGTATTTCGGAAGTATATTGCCCCATCATCTATTTTGGATTGGGTGCGTTCGAGGGATAAATCTCATACTGGCTGCTCTGTAATATGGAAAGCGGTTATAAATTCTTTCCTGGTGGTAGGGGATCATCTTGTGTGGAATGTTGGAAATGGACAGGCCCTTTGTGTTGGGGAGGACCCTTGGTTTGGGAGCGCTGGACGTCATCTCTTATTAGGTGATTTAATCACTTCTCTGCGGGATTTGGGTATTAATTTTCTATCTCATTTGGCTGTACCGGATAGGAGACACTTGTGGAACCAGTCATGGGTGGATGTGGATTCTTTGTCACTTTCTGTGGTCGAAAGGGGGGAGCTGAGGTCCTATGTCGATGCACTTATTGGTTCCAATATACTTATCCGAGACAGGGAGGATGTTTTGGTATGGGAAGGTGCCCTTACTGGTCTGTACTCACCCAAGGATGGATACATTTGTCTGAGTCACTTCATGAACCCTCGTGTTTTGGTTGGGTGGTGGTCTAAACTATGGAAGATCGACTGTCCTTTGAAACATCGCCTCTTTATGTGGAATGTCCTTGAAAACACTATACCCACCTGGGATTTTCTACAGCGGCGAAATAGAATTGGACCGGGCTGGTGCATTTTATGCAAAGCCAACTTGGAATCCTGTTACCATCTACTCCTCCAATGTCCCTTCACGGTACAGGTGTGGGCGGAATGCTCCAGAATTTACAATTCCTTTTTTAACTGGGCTGGGGATTCGGTGTTATCGGCTTGGACACAGTGGGTTCTGGACCCTATTGGGAAAACCTACATGAATCTTCCTTTAATGGTGGCGTGGGGCATCTGGATGGCTAGGAATGGTATGGTTTTCAATGAAAAATACTGCACTCCTGTGGTTACTGCGGTACAGATTTGTGGATACTGGGAGGCTTTCCCACACCATATTAAGGTGGCTAAACAACGTGAGGTTCTGGCACTGGACATTTATGAGTCAATACCATGGGGCTTTTATGATGGATCTGCTTTGGGAAATACTTGTGGGGGAGGGGATGTACTGCATCTTTCTACAAACCACTCTTACCACCTTTCCTGGGGACTGGGGGAGGGTGGGAATAATTTTGCCGAATTCATGAGCCTGAAACTGCTTCTTATGTTTGCAAAGGACCGGGGATGTCAACGGATAAATGTGTTTGGTGACTCTATGAATGTCACAAACTAGACTTGTGGCACTCAACATTGCAGGGATATTAGACTTGAAAACATTCTACAGGACATTGTGCAACTGAAACTTTCATTCTTACATTTTTCTTGCAGACATGTTTATCGGGAGAACAACTAGGAGGCGGACGCGTCTTCTAAGATTGGCAGGGACTTGGCAGTGGGGGTGTGGAAAATGACAGAATACAGAGATGGAACTTTCTACGAATACTACCATCGACCTTTCATGGATGGATTTATACTACAGGGGCAGGATTTGGCACCGGATCTTCTCTGAGTGCCTATGGATGATATTCTACTTTTTGCAGACTATGATGTTACTTATGGTTTACACAAAACTGTTTATACTGGGAACAATTTCATGGAGGCTCGGGGAGCCATATGCTTTTTGTTTTTTTTTGCTGGTTCTTTTTGGGATCTTTTGCGCAACTCTCGATCATGAGAGATTATGGAACTTGTCATGTTGATGGCTGTAATTACTGAGTGGTTTAAAATTTACTGTTTTCTTTTTTTCTTGAGGCTCGGGGAGCCATGTGATATCTGCTACTGCTTTTCTCTATGGACTATACAGTCAGGAAGATTGAATGTATGTACGGAAAGTTATTAGTTATTTCTGTGAACAATTTTCTGCTCCTTAAATGGACTACTGTATGCTTCATTGCATATTCAGAATGTAATTTCTTCACTTGATGAAATGAAATTACGCTTTTTTTCCGAGGAAAAAAAAAAGATACACTCTGAAGCTATGTTCTTAGTACCAGCACTAGTCATTATGTTTTATATATGTTAACTGTGTAGCCATTTGATAAATACATGACCTAGAGTAGTCTAAGTTCTGTAGACGCTAAGTATAATGATAGTTTGAAGGTGTAAACATTATTTCTACAAGATTCATAATAACATACTCAATAGATATTAGTATCGTTGTTTTAATGACAATGACAGTAGTCACATGATAATAGATGTAGTATTATAACAGAACTCTTGAACAACGTGAAAAGATAACACTAAAGAGATTAAATGTTAGTACATAAACTAGGATTAGAACCATGTATCCATACCTCCAATAACTGGTGTCGCAAGGAAGTACTTAGTATTCTAATTTTACATTGACGATGAATTGAAAGACACAAGTACTCTTAACACATGTTGTCTTATAAGATTTCTTACGTGCGGTCTGCACATGGAAACAAGATTCAATGCCTTAGCTAAACATTGCTAAGTAAACTCCAGGGTACCTCGTAGGACCCCTTGATCATCATACAAACAAACTGTCAGCACTTCATCAAAAACATCACAATAGTACAGCATGTAATCACATTCAGGAACTTAAGCAAATCTGTAATTTGTACTTGTATGCATAATCATAAAAGATCTGTCGTTCAGAAGATTAACATCCACTTAAATCTGAAATAGAAAATACAATTATACCATATTTATTGGAGAAGTATGATGTGTCATCGTTACAAATTATCTTAGTTAAGAAATCTAATTAATTTATATGTTCCGCATTAATGACTTTGATAATTATTGCTATTATAAAAAAAAAATTATTTTGGTAATTTTTGGGATGTTACATGTGGTATCAGAGCTCATGTTCGAACTCTAGGCCTGAAAAAGGTCCAAGAACACGCAACAGAAAAATTATTTACAGCAAAAGTCTTACTAATTCAAAAATTTAAAACTAATTATGTTACACAAAAATTATTTTGAGTTACAGGTATGGAAGGATCAACTGAACATTTAGAAGATATATTTCAACCCAACAGTCATAGCACGAGAAGGCATTTCGAAGGAGAAGAATTCCATGGTGAATTAAACAACAATTCGTCAGAATTATTACGAGCATTTCAAGAATTAAAGGCAGAAATCAGATATGTAAAACAAGACAATGAGAAAATTTTGAAGGCACAAGAAGAATTAAATCAAGTACTGTTCGAACAATGCCCAACTAATGAACATAATAGAGACATTGAGAATACTTCCAAGATTGAAAATTTACCTCATCCAAACAGGAGTAAAAAGATGAAAACTGATGATGCAAACAACATTTCGACATCATTAGGAGCTGCCCATGAAAAATGGAAAAAGAAGAGAAATTATTCAAGTGACAGCAGCAAAGGGGACTACAAACCCAAAAGGAAAAGTCACAAACAGTATGAGCAAATTTCTGGGGAGTTTAAGAAAATCAAACCCCCAACCTTCAATGGTGAAACTGAAAAAGGAGAGACAACATAAGCTTGGTTGTCCGGCATGAAAAAGTATTTCCAAATATATGATTATTCTAAATCATTAAAGGAAAAGATGGCAATCTACAACTTAATCGGCAAGGCGGACATTTGGTGGCAGTACATCAAAAGAGTGAAGGGCATCAAGGAAAAGGATGTAAAGTGGAATACTTTCAAACGATATTTCAAAAAGAAGTTCTTATCGGAATAATACTATGAAGAAAAATCAAAGGAGTTCTATGACTTAAAGCTAGGAACTATGAACATGAAGGAAATTAACAAAAAAAAATTGAATTTACTGAGATATGTGCCATACCTCATGGAAGAAAAAACAAAGATCCAAAGATATCTGAGTTGTCTACGTTTCAACTTCAAAGATAGGATTGAGTATGACAATCCAAAGACCTTAGAAGAGGCCATGAGGAAAGCAACTTTCTGTTATGACACTAATCGGAAAATAGAAGGAATATCAAACTGGAAAAGTCATAAACCCAACAATTTTGAGTTGAAAAAGAAAATTTTAGGTTTAGTGGGAATTTTGGTTTCCAAAAGAAAAAATTTCAGAATCGGAATTTTCAAGGAAATAACCCCAGAAATAGTCAACAGCAGAATTTTACAGCTCCTAGAAACACTCCCAATGCTACTAGGACTAATGATCAAAAGGAACCTATCAAATGTTTTGAGTGTCAAGGTCCTCATTATGCATCAGAATGCCCCAAGAGGAAGCGGACAGCTAACAACATTAATTTTATTCAAACTGAACCTATTGTTGGAGACTTGGCGAGGGAGATGCCCAGAATCAATGCAGCACTCAACAACAGACAAGTAGATCATCAAATCTCTATGGTAGAGATTGAAGGTATGCTACAAAATCATCCTATTACTATTTTGATTAATCCAAGTGCTAGCTTAAGTTATGTATCACCAGATATTGTAGAAAGTTATAAATTGAAAACAGGAAAGTTCAGTAAATCTTAGTTAGTTAGACTAGCAACAGGAACAAAGAGGAAAGTATCAGATTTTATTGAAAGTTGTGCTTTATACATGAATCAGTTAAAGACACAAATCAAGTTGAATGTTTTACCTTTAGGATCCTACGATATTATAATTGGAATGGTCTGGTTAGAATCCCATCATGTCATTTTGAACTATTATGAGAAAATTTTTACATGTTTAAATGATGAAGGAGAAACTGTAGAAGTAAAAGGTATTCCAAGAAATACAACCCTTAAACAAATTTCATCCATGCAAGTAAAAAGGGCAGTTAGGAAAGGATGTCAGTTGTTTGCAGTAAATGTAGTAAATGATGAGTTTATTTGTAAAGAGGACAAACTGAAACTAGAAGACATACCTATCCTAAAGGATTTCAAAGATGCTTTTCCTGAGAAGATTCCAGGATTACCTCCTAAAAGAGATAGATTTAGATTTTACCATCGATTTAATACCATGAGCAGTACCGAATTCTAAATTTCCATATAAGATGAATATACTGGAATTGAATGAGTTGAAATCACAGTTGAAGGAACTGATTGATAAAAACTATATAAGACCTGGCGTGTCTCCTTGGGGAGCACCTATTACATTTGTTAAGAAGAAAGATGGAACCCTAAGACTATGCATAGATTATCGCCAACTGAATAAGATGACAATCAAGAATCGATATCTGTTGCCCCGCATAGACGATCTATTTGATCAACTGTGTGAAGCAACGATATTTTCAAAGATTGATCTAAGGTTAGGATATCATCAAGTGCGGCTTAAGGATGATGATATTTTCAAAACAACCTTTAGAACTCAATATGGACATTATGAGTTCGTAGTCATTCCATTTGGCTTGACTAATGCCCCAACTATATTTATGTGTTTGATGAACAATATTCTACACAAATACTTAGATAATTTTGCTGTGGTGTTCATAGATGAAATTTTAGTGTATTCTAAAAGCAAAGAAGAGCATGATGAACATCTACGGATTATCTTACAAGTTCTGAGAGATCATCAACTATACGCTAAGTTTAGTAAGTGTGATTTTCACAAATACAAAATTTAGTATTTAGGACACATAATTTCTAAAGAAGGAATCTCGGTTGACCCCGACAAGATAAAGGTCATTAATGATTGGCTGGTTCCTAAGGATGTGTCAGATGTAAGATCATTTATGGGTATTACTGGATATTACAGAAAATTTATAGAGGGTTTTTCAAAGATTGCGAACCCCATAACCTCCTTGCAAAAGAAAGGGAAGAAATTTGTGTGGGATCGAAAATGTTCAGATAGTTTTAAGAAGTTAAAAGAGTTACTAACTACAGCGCCTATTCTGAGGATAGCAGATCCTAATAAGGATTTTATAGTTTGCACAGATGCATGTAATGATGGACTCGGTGGAGTCCTAACACAAGACGGGCATGTTGTGGCATACAAATCTAAAAAGATGAAAATACATGAGAAGAACTACTCTACTTATGATTTAGAGTTATTAGCAGTCATTCATGCTTTAAAAATGTGGCATCACCACCTTATTGGCAGAAAATTTACCTTGTTGACAGATAACATGGGTCTGAAATATTTATTAGATCAGACAAATCTGAACGCTAGAAAAGTTAGATGGTTGACTTTTCTAAGTGAGTATGATTTCGAAATTCAGCATATTAAAGGGAAAGAGAACAAGGTTGCTGATGCATTAAGTCATAAAGCAAAACTGAATTTTATTTCAGCCATCAATACTTATTCAACATATTTAGAAAATCGGATCCTTAAAAGAAGTGAAACGGATGAAGAATACAGAAATTTACAAGAAAAGACAGCAAATGACAGTTTTGAAAATTCTATAGCAGATTACAGTTTGAAGGAAAATGGACTGTTATTATACAAAAACAGGTTGTATGTGCCCAACATACCAGAAGTAAAAATTCTGATTTTAAATGAGATGCATAAAAGCCATTACTCTGGTCATCCAAGTTATCAGAAAACCATTACTATGCTATGGAAGGAATACTATTGGCCCAGAATGAAAGATGAAGTAGCAGAGTACATAGCTAAGTGTTTGGACTGTCAAAAAGTGAAGGTTGAACATCAACATCTAGTTGGATTGTTGCAGCCATTGCCTATGCCTAGCTGGAAATGGGAAGTGATAAGCATAGATTTTATTACTGGACTACCCAAAAATCAGAAACAAAATGACTCTATCATGGTGGTAGTGGATAAACTTAGCAAGGCAGCACACTTTATACATGTGAAGACTACTCATAAGGCTCCAGACATTGCAGAAATCTTCATGAAGTAGATTTTTCGACTACATGGTATACTGAAAGTGATAATTTCATATCGTGACTCTAAGTTTACTGGAAACTTTTGGAGGTCTTTGTTTAAAGGGTTGAATACAACCTTAAACTTCAGCGCAGCATTTCATCCACAAACAGATGGACAGACAAAAAGGGTGAATCATGTTTTGGAAGACTTACTGAGAATGTATGTTAAGGATCATCCTGGTAAGTGGGAAGACTACTTGCATTTAGCAGAATTTGCATATAATAACCATTATCATGCATCAGCCAGACTTAGTCCTTTTGAAATTATTTATGGTAGGAAATGTGATACACATGTTTCTTGGAATGACCCAGTAAATAGAGTTGTTTTAGGACCTGAATTGTTGTAGGAGTTAGAACTAATTGTGAAACAGGTACAAGGAAATCTAAAAGCTACCCAAGGTAGGCAAAAGAGTCAAGCAAATCTTAAAATGACTCATAAAGAGTTCCAGGTTGGTGAACATGTTTTCCTCAAGGTAAGACCGAAAAAGAGTTCATTGAAATTAGGAAGCTATGCCAAGTTGGCACCCAGGTATTGTGGTCCTTTCGAAATATTGTCCACGGTTGGACCAGTGGCATACCAACTAGCTTTGCCACCAAATTTAAAGATACATAATGTTTTTCATATATCATTTTTAAAGAAATATGTACACGATGCTACTCATGTTGTAAACTGAAATGATGTACAGGTGGGACAAGATGGCGATTTTCAGGTGGAACCGGACTGTATCCTGGAAAGGAGGGAAACTCTACTCCGGAATCGCACCATAGGGCAGGTAAAGGTGCAATGGAAGCACCTTAGCCCAAAAGAGGCAACCTGGGAGTTGGAGAGTAGAATGCAGGCATCATACCCAACTCTATTTTAGGAACACTCAGAGAGTGATTAACCAACATCGAGGACGATGTTGAGACTTAAGGGGGGGTGTATGTCACCTACCCAAATTCTGAAAATATTATTTTATTGGCAAAATACTTTATGTTAAATTTTAATTACAAAGTTTTGTAATTATGACCAAGTTTGGTCAAGGATGAATGTAATTACTGATTATTATTATTTAATAAATTAAAGTAGGAGACAAACACCTAAGGGAACTGTTAAATGAGTGTTCACTGACCCACTAGGAGGAATGGAAGCTGTTAGAAGGCATGGGACAGATGGCAGCAATTACACTTCACCACTAGCTGTTGGTTATGGGACAACTACCCCTAAAAATGTGGCATTATCCCCCAGCTGGTGGGAGTGAGTAGGAAGCTCATTAAATGACCAATTAACCACTAAAAGGCCTAGGCAGCCTACATAAGGCAATTCGAATTGAGCAGGAAACTCTCTTACAATATTTTCTGCAGAAATATTCCTCAAATGCATCAGGTTTGAATAGGGAGGCTATGTGAGAGTGCAATTGTAAGTCTGAAAATTATTCTAAGAAGGAAAACCAGAGGTGCTGGTGCAGGTCCCTTTGACTGCTAAGTCTTTAAGACTGGGTAACTATTGCTACTGCAAGTTGAGGTCCTAAGATTCTAAGTTTCTTCCTCCTGGTGGTTCAGTGAACAGGCTCGCGGGTCCTAAGGCAAGTAACTTGGTAGTCTTCAGGAATTGGTTGGGTGGAACATGTTCCTTGGGCTGTTTGTTTCCCTACAGTTAACCAGGTTTTATTGTTCCTACTTTTGTTTACAATTCAATGTTTCTGCTTAGTAGAATTATTAAACTGTCATGTAAAAGAAGTTATTTTATTTTATGATCTGTGTTTGATTCTGAATGATAAATCTTTGTGAAATATTTGATTAGATAATCATATCTATATTTTTCCCCATGTTGTTCTCTGCATAATACTCTAGTCTAGAGAATCAAATTAATGATAGATGAGAAACAGGCAGAATGCCATTGATTGGATAAATGATTTCAGTAAGTGTTCTGGTTAGAATTCTATCCTATGTTTAAACACTGTAAAACATTACAGTATAGCATCAAATGCAGCATAGAATTCATGTAAATAATACTTGAAAGAAAAACACAGAATGCTTTTGACAGTTCCATATATTTCTCTTGTCTTTATTCATTTTAGATAGCAAGCAAATGCATTCAATATTAAACATTTCATGTTTTCAAAGTAATTGTATTTTCAAGAATTATAGCAGCTGCAAGAACTAATCACTGTATAGATTTCTTGTAATTATACATATTTTATTTCTTCACTAAATTCCTTCTTTGATTTCAATTATCGAATATTTACACAGTAGTATCAAACCCTAAGATACTACAAACCCTAATTATGTTTACACATCTCATAATTTACATCTCAAGTCTTTTATGACAAACTTTAGACATTTCCTTTCTAAACCTAATAGCTATAGATTTCCCAAACCCTAACTAGCATTTCGAAACTTCTTCAAGACAGTATTCCCACATAGCAAAAAGCACGATTCTATATTAATGTTATCGATAGCTCATAACCCTAGTAAGAACACATCGAAAACATTCACACTATCGAGATCTTTTATACACAAGTTAAGCTTCTGGTACAACAACTTATTGCAAGTTAGATAGAAATCAAAAGCTACAGATAGGATTCATTTACGAATTAAAATAGACATTGTGGACTATCTTTAGAAAAAACAATTGACAATCGAACTTATCTCATAACCTTTCCAAAACTTAAATATCGACATCAATGACGAAGTACAAGAAACAACCATTTACATTCGACCTGAGATAGTTTCGTATTCGGACTCGAATCAACAGTTTTCCAAACAGTCATTTGTTAACATCTATTTAAACAAGACTGTATCATTACAGTACAAGAGAACCAATAGCATAGAAGCAAGTGAAACACGACTCCATTAAGGAATTCCCAATAGCATAGATAAAGCATGATAGATATTTTGTTATTTCCATTCAAATTTTCCAAAAACACATTGGGTATTTTCCCTTAAACAACCAACGATGTAAAGACCAACTCAAAGTCGGTTCCAAAGCTATAACAAAAAAATACTGAGCCGAGCATCAAATACAAGACTGAGGATCAACCTCTTATAGTATGATATCAAAACAATATTTAAAAATTTACACTCGGCCATCACCGAAACAAGTTGAAAGGTTCCAACTCTCAGCACTCGGAAATCACCATCAAAACCATGTCAAAGAGAACCTACGAGGTTTTTGAGAACCACCGGAGCTAACAGGAGAAGTAGAAGCATTTCCATTCTCCAGTATTGCACAGGAACCATCCTTCGAACTTGTACCTGCAAAGTTATATTCGGAGAGGTTAAAATCTAGAAGATACAAGTTTATAAATAGGCTACACTGTATAATTGCATTACT
Organism: Larix kaempferi; assembly: GCA_027924585.1. NCBI lineage: Eukaryota > Viridiplantae > Streptophyta > Pinopsida > Pinales > Pinaceae > Larix > Larix kaempferi. The sequence continues at coordinate 3,749,996 of BSBM01000031.1, read as the reverse complement.
GTGAATAATTACCTTCTAATCGAAGCTCGGATCAATGGCACACCACACCAGCAAAAGAACGATGAAGCCTGGTAGCAACATCAGTAACCACAACTTCAAAAATCCAAACCCCAATTACAAAACCACTCTCAACAGCTAACAAAAAAACCACACTTCGTATGACTATATCGTGGCTCTATGGCACGAAGCTTAAGCCTACAACTATTAAAAATTACCTCCCACAAGTCACAGGATCGAAACCCCTAAGAGAAATTCTCTCCAACCCTACATTTTGGCAGCCTATCGGCCTCAACTCCAATGTAACAATGAAAGACCGGGAAACTCGCTACCATTACATACAATGAGGTTAGGGTTACACAATCAACGATCAAGATCTGGTGAGATCAACGGGCAAGAAAGAGCCAACAAAGATATGCTGAAAACTGGGCAAACTTGTATTGATATCTCATTAATTACAAACAACCACAACGTTGCCAACACTGCATGCTAGTGAACATTACCATGTACAGCTCGGAGGAGAAGCGTTATGGAAACCATACCAACTAGGATTCCTAGTGGTATCTTCAACCAAAGTGCACGTGGATGGACTACATGGGTTGACAACAATATTTTCCACTATGGAGTTTGATCAGAACATTTAATACCTGATCGGTACACTATCAACCTTCCAACAGTAAATTTAATACCCGTCAACTCATCACTTCTTAAACGAATTCGTTGTGAAGCGCAACATCATACTTTACCATTACTTAGGATAAGAGCTAGGTCATATAGCATAGTTCAATCTATTGCTATAGTGTTAGTTTTTCAAAGGTTGGATACATCACGTAATTTGATTTTGAATCTTGGCTAAAGTTTAAAAATAGATAGAATTACATCATATTCCAATGTTTGCATATTATAACCATATCATTGCATATTATAACCATATCATTGCATATTGTAATTATATCATTGCATATTGAAAATCATATCATTGTAATATGTAGTGCAAACTTTATATAGTTCCAAGTTTAAACTTAAGCATCGTAATATTTACATGTCCATGCAATATGTAAATACATAGCAACTATAAGATATATTTATTTCATTTCTATAGTTTTGTATAAGTATAAGAATGAAGTTTTATAATGCTAGTTCATAGCATATATACCATAATTACGATAATTTTTCTATAATGGCCATGTAGGGAAAGACTATTGTATCAACATAAGTATAGTTTAAGTGTTGACGAGATACACTATGAAGCTACGTTCTTAGTACCAGCACTAGTCATTATGCTTTATCTATGTTAACTATGTATCCATTTGATAAATACATGACCTAGAGTAGTCTAAGTTCTTTAGACGCTAAGTATAATGATAGTTTGAAGGTGTAAACATTATTTCTACAAGCTTCATAATAACATACTCAATAGATATTAGTATCGTTGTTTTAATGACAATGACAATAGTCACATGATAATAGATGTAGTATTATAACATAACTCTTGAACGACGTGAAAATATAACACTAAAGAGATTAAATGTCAGTACATAAACTAGGATTAGAACCATGTATCCATACCTCTAGTAACTGGTGTCGCAAGGAAGTACTTAGCATTCTAATTTTACATTGACGATGAATTGAAAGACACAAGTACTCTTAACACATGTTGTCTTATAAGATTTCTTACCTGCGATCTGCACATTGAAACAAGATTCAATGCCTTAGCTAAACGTAGCTAAGTAAACTCCAGGGTACCTCATAGGACCCCTTGATCATCATACAAACAAATTGTCATCACTTCATCAAAAACATCACAATAGTATAGCATGTAATCACATTCAAGAACTTAAGCAAATCTGTAATTTGTACTTGTATGCATAATCATAAAAGATCTGTCGTTAAGAAGATTAACATCCACTTAAATCTGAAATAGCAAATACAATTATACCATATTTATTGGAGAGGTATGACGTGTCATCATTACAAATTATCTTAGTTAAGAAATCTAATTAATTTATATGTTCTGTATTAATGACTTTGATAATTATTGCTATTATAAAATAAAAAATTATTTTGGTAATTTTCGGGATGTTACACAGGCTTGGAGCAGCGCAATGCCTGATTCGCATCAGCAAAAAAAAATATAGGTTGATCAGTGGCAGGATGGTGCACCAGCAGGGACAGAATGCGCAAGCAGGAGTGCTTTTGTCGCAGTTTGAGATCAAGTTCGCAACAGCGACAGGATCGCGACCGGGTCAAATCAGCAATCATTCCAAATCATGAGCAAAGGAGACTTTTTCGGTTTGGCGGGTATGATCATTCGCTGTCCCGGATTGGTGTCGAAGTAATGCACATTTGGCATAGGGAGCACACCGTGGCAGTATGGACATGGGTACCAGGGGTGATGGCTTGCACAATGTAAAGGCAGTATGGTCACCATCCCGCCGGTCAGCAGTCTGGTCTACACACGTGGGAACCAGTGGGATGGCATGATGGGCACCTTATGTGAACAAGTTTACGAATGATTTTTGAGGCCCTGCATAAATACAGGAACTAGAGATTGGATGAGCAACGAGATATTTACTATATAAGAGGAATTCATGCTGCGAGAGGGTCAGGTTTCTAGTTAATTTAGGAATTCCAAGGAGGTTGTTGAAACGATCCATTTCATTATGCATGGGAGCGCACCAAGTGCGCTGAGGGTCCGAACGAAAAGTGTGCATGAGCACCTGGAGAAGGAAGCACCATGGACACTCGAGTGTCACAGGGATGAAGTTTCATCTAAGATGTCTAGGCATATGGTGGTAGTTCGAAGCCTCGTGATCCCTGTGACCACAGAGATGATGGGGGTGGAAGCCTCCGGGTTTCGGTAGTACGTGGTTCCCGGTGCGAAACAGATGTGCCAGAGCTGTGGGCATGTTTCATACCTCGGCATTGTTTGTAAACTTCTCCTCAGTCGGCACCAGGTTCCTCAAGACTGGAGGATGAGTTTGAGAAGTACATGACAACAAGCTGAAGCATGACCATTTTCGGGTGAGAAGTACATGACAACAGGCCGGTGATCATCACAGTAGAGGGAGCAGTACATCACAGCGATATCCAGATAGTAAGAACAGTTGTAGAGATACAATACAGCGATAGACGATCCCGATTACACCATGTCCGCCTGACGGGGCTCGAGGGCAAGCCACAAGATTGTGTTGGGGGCCTGTTGGCAGGCGGTTTGGTGATTCGGCATCGTGGATGTTGCACAAGGCCAAAAGTACTGCAAAAGGAGGAAAGTAGCGAGCAAGGGGACAAGTATTTTTGTAATTTTGGGTCATTTGGACCGCGTCATGTATATTTTGGGTCATTTAGACCGCACTATAGGGGTTTTGGGGTCATTTGACCGCATTATGTGGAATTTTGGGTTAGTTTTTATAGAAGTTTGTTGAGAAGTAGTTAGGCGGTTACCTAAGTGGACCACAAATGTAAAGGTGTAATCCTATAAATATATGTAAGTTTGTAAGGATTGGATATGAGATCTGAGCATTGGTCTATCTTTGGAGAGATTATCTCAGCGAAGAACATGAATGTAATGATCTGAAGCAGAAGACTGAATATCTTGTTATATCTGGGTTTTTGTGAAGATAATATGATGTGACATATTTTTTTAGCAGAATCCCTGTGCCTTTCTTATTTATTTGTGGTCATGCATTTTGCGATATGAATATATGAATGATACGATGTTTCCTTGTTGCACTTAATGCGTTACTGTTTTATATGTTGCAATAATGGGGTTGTTCCTGTTGAATGTTATCATGATGATGATTAGTGCTTGAATTGAATGCTTAGATATATTTATGACATGTTGCAATAAGTTAGTCAATTGATGCACAACATCCTCCTTCATTCTGCAGAAACATGGTTCTGTCAACTCTCCCTTGAACATCTTGGGTGAGACCTCATCTACTCTACAGGTGTTGTTGGACAGGGTAAAACCTATTTGGGCCGGTGCTCAGGGGGATTGCAGTGGTTTGGGCGTCGACAATATTGGGAACCCCTATCGACTGGGTTTGTGTTAACAAGGTGACCTTCCATAAACAATCTGAAATGGGCTTCTTCCTGTAGATCTATTCACTAAAACATTGTAAGTGAATTCAGCATAAGCCAAAACCAGATCCCACTTCCTAGGATTCTCCCCACTCAAACTCCTCAACAAATTTCCATGACTCATGTTCACCACCTTGATATTTCCATTTTTTTGTGGATGGTATGCCAAACTATACAGTAATCTAGAGCCCAATTTATTCTAGAGTGTCCTCCAAAAGTGACCAAGAAACCTTATGTCTCTATCTGAAGTAAAATTCCTCGATAGGCCATGTAACCTTACCAATTCCCTAAAAAACAAAGAAGCTTCTTCACTAGCATCGTTTATTTTCTTACAAGATATGAAATGTACCATCTTCGAAAACCTCTCAACTACCACCATCACAAAATCATGCTACGTATATGTCATAAGTAGTCCTAAAATGAAATCCATACTCACATCCTCCCATGGTACTTCAAGTACCGGTAATGGAGCGTAACACCTTGTATTCTGACTTCTTCCTTTGACTATTTGGAAAAATCTACAACACTCAACAAATTTCCTGACATCCTTGTTGATTTTTGTCCAAAAGTACCTCTCTCTCTCACCAGCGATGTGGTCTTGTCCATTCCAAATGTCCACCTAGTCCACCATTGTGTAGATCTCTAATGATATTCATTCGTAATGAGCTAGTGGGATGCACAACTAATGGTTCCTAAATAGGAATCCCTCTTGAATATGTAAATCCAATAATGGTGTTCTTTCCATACTCCATGTTTCCTTACATGCTTTCCAACCCTCTACAAAATCTATATCCTCTTCATATAGTCCTTTCAGACATTCCAAACCAACCACTTCGACTGACATGGTGTCTAGTAACACTATCCTCTGGCTCAATGCATTAGCAACCTTGTTTGATTTTCTAGACCTCTATTTCAAAACAAATGAGTAACTTTGCAAAAATTATACCCATTTAGAATGCTTCTGATTTAACTTACCTTGGTTTTTAATATACTAAACTACTTTGCAATCATTAAACAAGACAAACTCCTTTGGTAGCATAAAACTCCTAAAATACACAAAGTACCTTTTCCTTGCTTCATTCAATTTCTCACTGAGAAACACTATATGTTTTCCTTCTTGGATAAAAACTGCTCCAATCACTATCCCACTTGCATCACAATCTACTTGAAACACTTTGTTGAAATATGAAAGTGCCAATACCAATTTTTCTGTCACCTTTTTCTTCAAGTCTTCAAATGAATTCATTGCTACTATTGTCCACTGAAATGTACCTTTCTTAATGCATTCAACAACATGTTCGTGGCTAAAAATATCCTTGTTCTAGTTAAACAATTTCAATTTGTTTCATTAAATCATAAAAATAATTATATATATTTTTTATTAAATATAAAAAGAGGTTTGAAAAACCCCTAGGAAAAGTGACATAGATAATAATAGTTGTTAATATTAATCTGACAAATAGTGATAACAAACTGTATTTTAAATCATGAAAACAATTCTACATCAAATTTGATTATTTTGAACAAAAAAATTGTTTCATTAAATCATAAAAATAATTTTTTTTTATATCAAATTTTAAAAAAGAGATAAAAAAATCTCTAACTAAAGTTATAATGATAAATGTCATTAATATTATTCTTATAAAAGGAGACAACATGTAGATCTTACAATTAAAAATTATCACAATTCATTAAAGAGCTTGAAGTTCCAAAGTAACTTTTTTGGTTTCAAGATGATGGTTGTAAATGTTAATTTTTCATATCAAACATCATAAATTGAAGAAAACATGTCTTTGGTATTGTATTAACTTTTAGGAATGATTGAAACTTGGTGATAACTAATAAGACCTAAATATACTCATTAAACATGTTTGTGAAATCGCCTTGAACTATACTTTTTTCTCTACCATGATTTAGTCCAAACGCTTCTCTAAATAAATGTCATTAAATAACTAGAAAGTTAACATTGTTGGCCAATTACGAAAAACTAGAATAAAATGACACATACACAACATAAATGTTGAATAAAAATGTAAATATCTCTGTCATTGCCACCACCCCAATTATCTTCCCCACTTGGCATGATATCATTGTTTTTTCTCAAAATAGATGGTAGGTGTGAGGGGATCTTACATTATCTTAAAGGAATTTAAGTACGATAATGAAGCATAAGTACTTGTTCCATACTAAGTTTTATTGCGCAGTCTAGATACGGGAACAAAAAACATCCTTGTTTTGGGGGATTCAATGACAATTATTTATCAATGATGACGACGATGATGTTGATGATCAATATGGTGATGATGATGATTACAATGATGATGTTGATCATAATAACATTGATGATAATGACGATGATGACAACGATTATGATAAGGATGGTGATGATGATGCTACTTATGATGATGATGTTTACGATGATGTTTTTTACAATGATGATGTTGATGATGATAACATTGATGATGATGATGATGATGACAATGATTAAGATGGGGATGGTGATGATGAGGATGATGAGGATGATGCTACATATGATGGAGAGGATGGAGATGATGATGGCAATGATGATCATCATGATGACGACAACGATGATGATGATGATGATGATGATGATGATGATGATGATGATGACGATGACGATGATGATCATGACGACGACAATGATGATGATGATTGGTGATGACGATGAATATGATGACAATGACGATGATGCTTATGATGACAATGATGTTATAGATGATGATGATGTTGATGGTTATCATGATGACAATGACGATGTTGATGATCAATATGGTAATGATGATGATTACGATGATGTTTTTTACAATGATCATGTTGATGATAATGACATTGATGATGATGACGATGATGACAACGATTATGATGGGGATGGCAATGATGATGATGATGATGCTACTTATGATGATGATGTTTACGATGATGTTTTTTACAATGATGATGTTGATGATGATAACATCAATGATGATGACAATGATGATAATGATTATGATGGGGATGGTGATGATGATGATGATGATGATGATGTTACTTATGATGACGATGACGTTGTTATTTATGATGTTGTTATTTATGATGATGATGATGATGATGCTACTTATGATGACGATGACATTGTTATTTATGATGTTGTTATTTATGATGATGATGATGATGATGATGATGATGATGATAACGATGATGTTCTCTATGACAACGATGAGTCTTAATGCATTTATAACCATGGTTTGAGGAAAAATACAAGGAATTAGATCCTAAACCAAGACTCTTGGGCTAATGGGCCGTGATTGAGGCCTAGTACTACAACATAGGCCCTCTAAAAGGGATCTTTTGCATACAAGTGGGATAGGGATGTCATTAGAAGTTTTTATGCAATTTAAGCATGGGTCTTGAGGCCTTGACCATGATTAGGGGAGTAAAATAAGCTTGCAGGGCTCTATTCCATGAATTAGGCCTCAAACCATCATGTAGACCATATCATTGGCCTCTCAATGGAATATATAGCTCAAAAAAACATTAAAAAAAAATCCTCCATACCAAGCACGTTAGCAATGCTAGCATCGTATGGGACTGGGCATCAAATTTTGTTGTTCAACACTTGTCGCAACAACATACATGTATGGGATGCAAGGGAAATGGAAATAGGCCTAATTCAACTGGAGCCTTACAAATTGCTGCATGTTTGAGTCTCGACAATCTACCTTTTAAATTGAACCATCACAACAAAAGAAATTCGTTAATGGCTTGATTTGCGAAAATTCTAGATACATGAGTAATTAAGAGCTCGAGGCTATAGAATTTGTTGTGTTTTTTACCAATCCATGATTCGTTGAATTCATAGTCATGGGCATGATCAAATATAAGTTATTTAATGAAAGAATTAATGTATCTACCTCTATGTCGAACTATAATATAATAAACAATAAACATAATAATAATAAAATAATAATAATAATAAATAATAAATATATAGAAAATAATAAATAATAAAAAAAATAAAAATAAAAACAAAACTTCAAAACAAAAAACATATAATTCATGATAACATTACATTCCGGCTAAATATTGATTCACTTACCTGCATCCGTCGACCACTTGCATCCGTCGACCACTTACCATTTTCTATCCTGCGGCCAATTACTAGCTCAATGAGTCGAGCCTGAGGTCGCAAAGGGGAGGAAGAGAGCTCCATTCTGTGGCTAGTTACCAGCTCAAAAACCCGAGCCCTAGGTCACCCGGATTCGCGAGGTCACTGGGACGCAATGGCCCCCAAATTGGTGAGAACCTCTTCTCTGCTATGGAAAAAAGCCTCTGCGAAATGGTGTTAAGTTGGTAATTATGATTAGCATGGTCATTATTTTATCCATACTTGTCATTTTTCTTCCCTCAGCCATCCACCGCGTCCAAGCCACTCCAAAATTTGTTTTCCTAGTTGTCGCTCCCTTCCCTGCTTTGTTCTCATGTCATTGGTTGATAGAGCGGTCATGGTCATGTTTGAGACCCTGTCAGAGAGCCAATTAAGGGTTTTCAAGATGCTTCACCGACGCCATTGAGGGTTTTCATTGAAACTCTTGAGGGTTTGAATTTTGATCATCTCATCTCATCTCTGACTGGCCTACCCACTGCAAGGTAGTTTCTCTGTTATATTCCTAAGTTACGCTTTATTTCGATATTATATGCCTGATTTATCTGCTCTACTTTTTTATCTCGAGGGGTTGATATTATAGTCTCTTTGAGTTTTTCATGATTTCTAACCTCATTCTCTGTATTACTGTTCTTTGCAGGTTGAATCTTCCTCCCCCATCCCCCATTGTCTCCATTATTCTTCATGGAGATGAGACCAATTTGGGCTTTTAATTCCAAGTGGGTATTATTTATTATTTCATCTTGCCCTTTCTTACTGTAAATTATTGTCTCGATGCACACAAATGCACTCTATGCCAATGTCGGGTCCTATGGTTAACTTGTCGTTGCCATTGCAGCAAGCAGATGGCATATCAATATAATTGAGCCATCCTCCTCACACAATTGAGTCGGATGGGAGTAGATTTCACTAGGTGCTTGCCTCTAAGACAACAATCAGTGTGCCTTTCTCATCAGTAGATGCAGCTGCATAATTTCCTGATGAACTTGGATTAGGAGATTCAGTTTCCAACAATAATAGCTTAGTTTTGACTTCAAATAACACACCTAGTAACAGGACAAATTACAACTCTGTATCAGCTGCTAATATTAAGGTGCAAAAAAGTAAGAATACAACCAGGTCTGCTCATTCCAACAGTACTGGAAGTAGTGTTTAGAATAGTGCTTTGGCACTTGGAACAAATACTGGCACATCGAGCAGCCAATCTCTACATGGAAGCCATGTTGTTGGTTCACCTTTCCAATATCAAGGCAGCGCTCAACAGACATCAGGGCAATATCCCCGCCCAATTGGTTACATGGATACATGGAGCAGAGAGGAACTACCCAACAATAGATGGGACATAAGACAAGTGCTACAAATGAATGGTCGGGGCAAAGCCACAGGAAAATAGGGGGCCGAGGAAGATCCCAGATGTCAGGGGAAAAAAACTTCACAACTTCAAAGACAAAGAAGGTTTATGTTGTGAAGCCATCGTCATCTCCAAGTAATGTGGGTAATGTTGTGACACTGCTATAAGCTTTCCTATTTACCAATAATTTGCAGAAGCTACATTAGTTCAAAAACAATTAATGAGTGAAAGCAATTGCTGTAAAATGTGATTTTTATGAAGTTCATAGAGAGCAGCTGCAACAAAGATCTTCCTGTTCTTTATAGGATTCAATTTGTCAATCTTGAAGGCTTTTTGTTCAACATCTTGTGCTGGAATCAATTTGGGTTGCTATAAAGGTTTGTTCAAGCATAGGATGTCGATGGAATGGCTTTTTGGTATTCCTATTATTTTCTCTGAGGTTGGTTGTAGTGTATTTTTCCAATAATCAATTTCATCTAGTGATAGGCTTCGAGTTGTAAAAAAATTGCTTACATCATTGTGGCTCAAATTGCAACTTATTTGAGGCATATTTTCATCTGATGCCTCTTTTATTTAACCTTTTGCCAATTAGGTCTTGTGATGGAATTCCTTGCTATTTCACAATCCGAGTTTATCCAGTCTTATGTGAATCTACTGTTTTGTTAGAGGTTTGGGCTCCAAGTGCCTTAATAGTTGAGTTGGGCCTAAATGTTGTCCACTTTTTCGTAATTTATATCAATCCTTGAGTGATGAGAAAAGCAAATATAGTTCCAGCTTTTCTGAAATATCTTAATATTTCTGCATGATACTAGATATTGGTAAAATTATATTTCCTATACATACTAGCATATTCAGCTTGGTATGTTCAATTCTATCCTAACCTCTTAGAAAATTTTATTTTGGATATTTTTCTTATCTAATATTGTCTCTAAATTTTTGAAAAATATCATTTACATGCCCTAGATGTAGCTCAAAATTGATTGTAGCTTACTAGAAACATATGCAATAGGAAGAAATTGCTTAGCTTTTCTTAGATTGAATCCATTTTATCTTTTGTACAAGGATGTTTTTTAAGGGTGATTGATTAGAAGATTATTAAGTTCTGTAAATCATAAAGATAAAGGGTTGGAGACATTAGCAAGTAGCTAAATTTGAATTCAGGTCAGCTCAGTTTGTGGAATTTGCATAAATAATGTTTGTTATCAATAATATCCTCAGTTGTAAAGTAGTTTGAGTCCATTATTATTGGGGATGCAATCTTTGAAATCTTCATCGGGATATTGACAATAATTAAAGCTCATATTATGAAAGAGTGAGCAAGTTGGGAATGGAGAGCCTTTGTTTGAAAACATGCAATGATATTTTGATTTGGATAAATCTATCTGGAAAGGGTGCCCCTTTAAGAAATTTACTGAATCAACTTGTTGTATATTCTAAAAGTTGTTGCCATTGTGACTGAAGTTTTGATTCATTTTGTAGGCAGAATACATCCCGTATGCATCAAGTCAACCAATACAAGCAGCAACTGAGGCCCGAAAGGAGGATCTCCCACTTGATTGTAGGCCCAGTTTCAGCTATGCCTGGAGAACCAAAGATGAATTCAAGGTATCTACAGATGGTTCCTAGCTCAGGTGCATTTGAGTTTGAAAAAAAATAGTTGTAGGAAACAGATAAGAAAGTTTCATGTACAAGTAGCTCTCTCTTGCTCCTTGGTTGGGGGCAATCTCGCATGGTGTATGATGACTACCATTGTGTGGAATGATAAATGGCAAAGGCTAGGCTAGAAATAATAGTAAGGTATACCTTCATGAGAGGTGTGTTCCTTGAAATAAACAATAACTTCATATTATTTTTCCAACTGTTTCTTGGCATTGTATTTTGGAATCTTATATCTATTTAGGAGAAGGATTGCATCTAGTAGAGAAAACATCTTTTCTATTTAATGTGTTTGAATGTCGTTACTTGTATAATAACTCATAAGGGGAAAGGATCTGTTATTTGAAGCAATGTTGCAAATATTGTTTTGGGGAATGTATGGCTGAATTAGAGAGGCTCCTAAATCTCTCTAATGGCTCCCAAATCTCTCTAATTGGTGGTTGAATTATGGCTGTTATACGAAATCTGATTGGCAGCTGATGTATGGCTATTGTAGAATTCTGAATACACAAGCAATAGGTTCTCCACACAATTTGATTTTGTCTCATGTCTTCCTGTTAGGTGGCTGGACAGCTAATATTTACAGACACAGGCTCTCTCAATCTTGAAATGGTGGCTGCTCCTTCAACTCCATGGTGGGCTATGCTACCTTTTCTTAGTCGGCTCTATCCTGGCAGCACCAAGATTGTTTTAACTTGTGGATACAGGAACATCTTCTTTCAACATCAACTCACTTCTTTGATCCCATGGCTTCCATACAGTCAACTTTGCTAACCCATTAATCTAATCACACCTTTCTGATTTTCCATATCATCATGCAATGCAATAGAAGGCATTATTTGGCAGACAAGCCCTAGGCACTTGCTCCAATACCATATTATAAAAATAGAAACAATAAGGTTACATAACAGAACACAAGATATAAACACAATAACTCAATATGGTGTTAAGAATAAAAGGTGCACATATTACAATGGAGTTGATCTCCCTATATACTAATATTCATTGTGCAAATTATTTCCATTTATGAATGTGGGATAAAATGCTCTACACATAAAGTGAATATTAGCGCAACGTAAAGTCAAAGTGATTTTATTACATAATAAGCTTTGTATTCTAATAGTATGATGTTGGAGGAAAGGGAGTCTACTGTAATGGCCAAATGCCTCATTGCATGTCACATACATTCAGTGTGGTGCCCTCACTTGATTGTAATTATATGATAAGGGAAATTAATAATGATTCTTAAGGATATAAATGCCCGGAATTTAAGAATGTGGAAACCACATTGCTTGCAAAGAGCAAAGCCCTTGATGGCAAATGCTTGAAATCCATCCATTCTTATGGAGGTACAATTTTCATAAGAATAGATTCTCTTCCAAAGTGTCGGTCCATTTCTAGTCTTGCCATTAGGTTTGAGGAGACTGTAGGGTTAGTTTGATGAAGAGTAATCATGGATCAAATGCTAGACCCTTTCAAGAATAATATTGTCCGTTTTGGTTAGTCCATATCTGGCCTTCAATTCTAGCCACGATATCTTATCCCTTGTGTTGTTGTTTTATAGGTCCTGGCGATGATGATACTTTCTGTCGTAGAAACTAAGAGCTTAGATCCTAGGGATCTTAGACAGAGTTTTCCCCTCTTTCACAAGGAGAGGCATCCACTAACTGCATTTTCCATTAAAAGAAATTAGAGCTCTTAGGGATTGGTTTCTCCACGATAGGAATGGATTTGTAGCTACCCAAGCTTTCCGAATACTTTGGGCCTCAAAAGAGCCTTTGATATTAACCATGGAAAGGGTGATGACAAGAGATTGAAAATTGAGACATTGCCAGATTAATGCATAGAGGGGTTTTCAAAGAAATACAGTTTCTTAGAAGTGTACCTTTCAAGCTTCCTTCCCTTCCAACCCTGAAGTGCCCATTTAGCACATAATGGTTAGGCTTGTGTATGGGTTTTTAAGACCTCTATACAGTCCAATATCTTGAAGTGTAACACAACTCCTAGTTGAACCTATGAAAGCCTTTACCAATGTATCTGTTGAGCTAAAAAAAGGAGTACAAATTAGTTGTGTTCACTGTACTGATAAATCGTTTTCACTCACAGTCCAATCTCTTGGAATGTAACACAACTCCTAGTTGAAATCTTCAAGACAAGCTCCATCGGAATTTGTGCACGTACTTGGGTTTTCCTTTGATTCTTGCATTTCTTATTACTTGGCAACGGTAGTCTTGAAAATTGCAAATATTGTGAACAAGGAGAGGGTTGTTCTGGAATCTTAAAATACAACATTGTCGGTTTTGCATTGTCGACAATATTTCATAAATTTGTGCCTGACCTTTATATGTATTTGGTTTCATCTTTAGAGAGCACTCTATTTTATTATAGAACTCTATATATTGGCTCGACAGTCAGGGATCTGCTATTTCTGTTACTTGAAATGAGCTATTTTGTTGTATATCCTTTATGAGCCTGGAAGTGTACACATCCTTCTTATGAGGCAAAGCAAAGATTAGATTTGAGTAATTGTTCTTCTTTATTGATCTCAAATTATTGCATATTAATGAATATTAATCTAGTTTTTCCATTCCCTTGGCCACTTTTGATAGAACATGAGCTGCAAGTGACTGTAAAATCATTTTAATAGTTTTAACTTCTAGGAAGTGCAAAATGAAGATGAGTGTATTGTCATATTAATTTCTCTACTAAATATGTTCTTTTTAGGTTGATGGAAAGTGCAGTGCATCCTCCAAAATAGAGAAAATAATAATTCCCTATATGGAAATTGCATGGAAATGCCTGGGAAATGATTTGCATGTGTTTTTGGGACATGTTTAATACCATTTTCCATATTGGGAATGTTCCCAGTATGGAAAGGGCATGGAAGTGCAATGTTTCAATTATGTTGGTTTATTTGTCATTTGTAAATTGAATTTGATTGTATGAGATGGAAATCACTGAACTAGAGTATTTATTTGCCCAATTGTCTAAACTAATTATTTTATGAAATCTAGTTTTTCCATTCCCCTAGCCTTGGCCTATCAATGTTAATTATTATCTGGAAATGGATATTCTAAAAATTGATCAGTTTTATGAACTTTGATATTGAAGTCTCCCTATTTTAGTGAGTCAACAAAACTCCAATAAATTGGATACCAATATCCTTTATATACCTTGAAGGCTTGAAGCAATACATGCATAGTCAATGCAAATGTTGGAAATCAAGGATACCAGAAGCTTTGTTTCTTGTTCTTTTACAAGATTTAGTTTGTACTTCATCATTTTTGTAGTTATGCCCCATCATTGTTTGGATTCAAGTGGACTCTTATAGTTTTCTTCATTCTTACCCTTTGATAACACATTTGTCATCTTTCTAAGTGATTGGTTATATTTTAGTAGATGGGATGGATCCTGGAACAATCCTCTTCTTATGGCTAAATGGGTTTTTTCCATGATTCTCTCTTGGTTTAACATTGATAATTCTCTGAGAACCACATTTGTAATTGAAAATTTGGTCTAAAATGAAAATGGTCTCTTATTGGATGCAAAGGCTAAAAATTGCTTGTCAGGTTTGGGATGCTGATGACATTCTTTCTTGTTGATGATTTGTTGTCTTAGACTTTCATTCCTCTAGTCCTTTTGTAACCTATAAAATATGCTCTATCAAACAACTATTGCAAATAAACAAATGATCCAAGTAGTTAGATTTGGACATGACTTGGACTTGGCCGTGTACTTTGAGACAAAGTGATCTATAGACTTTGATTTTGGTCTCTGAGTCAACTCACAAAAAATGCACAAGATCTTCAATTTGTTTTTTCTTTTTTTATGTACAATAAGAAGACACCAAATATGCAAGTTTGCTTATTGATATTGCATATAAGGCTCCAAATAGGAAAAATGACATTGATATATAACAATCACAGTTGAATTCCACTCTGAAAATTTTCTAAGTCAATGCCAAATGAACTCCAACAATAAGATGCTAGGCATGGTTTCTTCAGTTCCAAATAGTTCAAATTCAAGTTTTGAGAAGTGAAATGAGGTGCAAAAGGTAAGGGAAGTTTTTAAGAAAGTAGGCTAAGTTACATGATACAGGGACATGGGTGTTTGACATAAACAGGTAGACCCCCCAAAATGGGACATGAGGAACACAAATATAAATTTGTGTCTCTATATATGTATTTTTGAATTAAAGAAATAAAATATAGAAGAATCTCATGAATCATAGCTCATATTCCTCCATCTCATAATTAGAATCATCAAGATCACCACCATTGCAACTGCTCTCTCCTCCCTCCTCTGTATCCACTCCAAGATCTACATTTTTTGTTGTGGTTTGGAGGATGGCATCTCAAGATGATCACTATCATTAAATGTTCCAGGCTCTCACATTAGTTCATAAAGATCCAAGTTTCCCAATGCCAACTCAAAGCTGCTGTCTCAAGCCATGTCATCAGGATTTACATCCCACATCTTTGTCCTTCCCTTCAATCACTCTTCCCTCATCCTATATATAATATGCAGGGTGGTGTGCATGTACATTGATGACTCGTCTCTGGATTGCTCAAGCCTGCACATTCCCCTATGTGCTCCAATTCCTCTTGCAACAAGAGGATTGAGTAACTTGAGGGAGGAGCCCTTGGTCAATTGTTGTAGAATACTGCTTGCAACCCCATGTGTCGCCCACCAAGTATAGGTCTTCTTAAGCCTCCCGTCTTTAATGGTTTAGTCTTCAAATACCCCAGCTGGAGTGGAGAACTCTACAAAGTCTTCATCTACCTCATGAAGGGTGGTTTTGTCTTGACATATCCTGCTCTTCAATATTCCCTATTTTTGTAAGGAAGGAATTTGCGTGTAAGCCCAACATTGAGTCACTCATCACTGTAGTACTTGGGATTCAATAAATGAGTCAAGTAATGCAAAGGCATACAATTTTTCTCCCACCTTTTGACAAGAATATCCTCTATGTTTTCAAACAAAATCTTTGCTAATGTCCCATACTCGTGACATTCATTCTCAAAAATAACACACTAACCCTCTATCCATCCAAAACTGTAAGGCTATGTTTTTTAACCTTGGAAGCTAAATGTAGGCCTACATAAGATTGGTCTTGACTCCAAAGGACAAACCACAATCTGACTTTACGTCAGCTTGAGATCAGAGGACTGAAAAATCCAATGTTCCCATGGATCTTCAGAATAATCGACGACTTTGTCATCCTCAATTATGGATCTGCAAAGTCTCTACCTTAATTTATAAATAAAGTAAATTTCAACTTTTTGCTTTTGGTTATTGTTATAGTTTTGTCTTTGGAGGGAGCCATAGAAAACCTATGTCTCTCTCTTTCATTTAATATCTAAAAGTGAGAGAAAAGAGGGAATTGGGAACACACAATTTCTTCTTTAAAATGAATCTCTCCAAAATATCTATCTTGTCTCTCCCATAGAAAGGGTCTCCTTGGCATTGTATTCTCTATTTGTACTCAATTTTCCTTGGAATTAACAAAAAGTGATGCTTTTTATTGACAGCTATTGTAGTCCCAAGGTTCATGTGGTTATCATGGATACACTACATAATATAAACAAGCATATACAATGATACAGATACAAGAGACGAGATAGAGAGAGAGATACAAGCCTTTATGTTAACCAGCAATAGCAGAATACAGTCATAGAACCAATCTCTCTATCACATCGGCTCACCAGCCTAGATATATATATATATATATATGCAAATACAATTACATAACCGTCTGTCGGTTTATCCAATTGACCCAACCTATACTAGTCGACGCGACCTATTGACATGTGTTGTAGAGTGGTCGGGCGGAGGGCCTAGTCGACAGGCCGACCTAGGCCCCTCCAATGCCTCGACCTCTACTACCACAACCGCAACTCTGGTATCCACCGCGTCTATTGTAGCCATCATATCGCCGATCGTACTGTCGATCATTATACCTTGGGTATCTGTCATTCCTGTTTTGATTGTACTGGTTATTTCTTCCATCATTTCTCTCGAATCTGTCATTTACTGGATTTCTGTCTTGGTTCTGTTCGACGGAATTTGTTTGGTACACTGCATGATAATTTTGCCAATTTTTTAGGTTCCGATGACACTCTTCAATTGTATGTGTATTCACTTCACAAATTTGACACCATCTTGCCTTCTTATTTTTCAGATTGTATGGACAATCATTTGTGGTATGTGAATCATACTCTTTGCATAGATCGCAAAAACATCTGGATTGAATGAGTTTTACTTCTTGTCGTTGATCCTCAATTCGACAAGAATTTTTGGTATGTCCTAAAGTTCGACAAGTTGTACACCATAGTTCTGGTCCTTTTAACGTCATATTTTTGATAGCTTGTTCCATACTTTCAAGGTGTTCGTCGACGTGTCTATCCATGGATACTAAAGGGTATTTGTCATCCATTTCGATTTCTAGTGCTACTCTTAGTGCATCTACATATGTGTTAACATTTTTTTGACGGACATGTATTCTGATTTTATTGATTAAACCAGCAATAAACCATTTGATTAATAGTTTTTATTCGATTTCATAGTCTAATTTGCTCAGGAGGTCTTTAAACCTCTTGTCGTATTCCTTGACAGTTTCTGTCGGCTTTTGGACTGTCGTCTTCAGTCGTTCTGCCGCCAAGTATGTCACATATTCAATCATAAAGAAGGCCAGAAAGATTTGTTTGATTTGTGCTTTTGTTGCATTTGGTGATTTTTCTATGTACCCCATGTACCATGTCAATGCTCTTTTTCTTAACCAACCAACAAATTAAGCAATCTGTCTTTCTTCATTGGTACTTTGATTGGATGTCCATATTGCTTCGCACACAAACCAATGTCTTCTTGGGTCTTCGTCTCCTTCGTAGAACGGAAGGTGTGCTATTGTGTGTGCCATGTCTGCTAGTGTATTATTCTGAGAATTTGATGGAGGTGTGGGTGGGTTATTTTCACAATCAACACTTGGTGCTTCGTTAATTTGGATTAGTTGTCTTTCTAGACTTGGTTCTCTATCTTCAAAATTAGTAACTATATCTTCTTCGATATCGCTAGATCTTCCTTCTTCGACCACTTCTATCGAAATCCAATTGAAGTTTTGCTCGAACTGGATTTCACTATATCTTGGGCTTTCCGACATGCTTGTCGAGTCGCTCAAACTTGGTATTGGCAGGGGGGCACTTCCTCATGCTCTAAGTACACTAGATGAAAACTTCTATTTGAAAATTCGGGTTGAAAAGATACCCAATTTCCTTCCTCCGGTCGATGAATCAATAGTCTATTAATATCATCGCCTTCTATGCTTCGACGACTCCAAATCCCCGACTGAACAGCATGGTGACCAATATTTTCTTCGAGAAATTCTTCCACCCGAACACTTTGTGATAAACAAAATGGAGACGGAGGTGCTACCGTTTCAGGTATTTGAACTTGGAGAGCTCTACCACGCTCTATCCATAAGTCTTCATCCATTGGCGACAGATCCTCTTCGACACCCCGATCATCGTGGGCTCGGCTTGATTCTGACAGATTTTCTTCTACATCTGTCGCGACATTTGATCCTCACGTCCTCTAGAGTGCAATTTCCTGCTCCCGTAGCTCTTCACATCGCTGCCTCCTCTTTTCTCTTTCTATTTTGTGAATATCTGGGGTGCTTTTGTGACTCAAGAGTCTGTCTTTGTCGGATTTTTTTCCACTGTTGGTCATGTCGTTTGTCATATGTCGAGTTTCATCAAACTAGGTACATCAGAGCATGCTTCATCACCCCCCCAATGTCGGCCCAAAGGTTTCTAGACTATTGGGGAAGTGCAGACCATCATTTGTTCAAGAAAAATTCCCATTCGCATTCCTTTACAAATTTTTCCCACTTACGTTCTTTCTCCTCCCAGTTAGAGTTTGGAAGAGGCGGGAGTAGCAACGGTCTTGTTTCAACAATATGTGTGATACCCTTGTCAATCAAAAATTTAAACAATAATGTCGGCAAAGAACACAGAAATTGATCAACTAATTTGGTGAAGAACTTTCTTCTTATTTCGTCTACCGAGACTCGATTTTCGATCGCCTATTCTTCACAGAAATCTTCTGCAATCTTTTCACACCACTCCGACAGATTTGTACGTGCTCCATTGATCAACTTCGACAATAGCTTCCTCTCTGCTTCATCAACTGGTCTATTCATCCAGAATTTTCTTCAATGCAGTTGGTACGGACTCTACAAATCACTCGTGGGTCTCGGAGAAGAATCGATCTCTCACTTGGCTAATCGTCAGCTTGTTACGTCGCACATAGTTCTGTAGGTAATCCGTGATTTTCTTCTCCCACCATTCTCCATTCTCCTATTCTGAAATCATAGGTCATGCTATTAGTAATTTTTCATGTATCAACCGACAACGGAACCAAATGTTGTAGTCCCAAGGTTCATGTGGTTATCATGGATACACTACATAATATAAACAAGCATATACAATAATACAGATACAAGAGACGAGATAGAGAAAGAGACAAGCCTTTATATTAACTAGCAATAGCAGAATACAGTCATAGAACCAATCTCTCTATCACATCGGCTCACCAGCCTAGATATATATATATGCAAATACAGTTACATAGCCGTCTGTCGGTTTATCCAACCGACCCGACCTATACTAGTTGACGCGACCTGTCGACATGTGCTGTAGAGTGGTCGGGAAGAGGGCCTAGTCAACAGGCCGACCTAGGCCCCTCCAACAACAGCGTATATTTGACTTGAGCAGTGGTTGTCATGGTATGATAGGAAACAACAAGAGATACTATTAAGTAGTTTTGTCGACCAGCATGAACTACTTTTTTTTCAAATTCATCAAGGATGTATTGTTGTAATCCACATAAAAGATTACTTTATCATTTTCAATTCATATTCTGTTTCATGACAATAATCAATTTTATATTGTATTCCTTGAGTTATCCAAGAAACACACATTTATCTATTATTATCTTTCTCTTTTTACGATTTTGATTTAAATAGATAGTATCATCTTAGTAGAACTTGACATTGATGTGTGAGTCGTGAATCCGTGATCTATTCATGAATCTGATTTTCATTGTCTTTTCATTTTCACTTAAAATGATAATATTTATGATGGATCCTTTATAGTCCATTCTTGATAATCTAATTTGATATTTTCATCTTTCTTTTAGATTTTCAAGAATTAATTTCTATATTTTTAAATATTCCTGGTCCCATTCCCATGTACCCTAAAAGTTTGGACATAGCCATTAGTTGTTTTGGAACCTTATCCTTTGGCTCTTGTATGCTTGATCCTTGGGGTAAGATAAGTTTACTTCTAGCCTTAAGGTTTCCTTCATAAAAAATCCTACACTATCCATTGGTTTTGGACGTTTGGTCAATCCCATGAGTGACTTTTGATGTAGTGTTCTTGAAATAGATTTAATGGCAGAAAAAGGGGCTCCCTGGCATTGTTCCATCTATTAGTTTTTGCTTTTCCTTGGGGTTGTGGTTGGACTAAAATGATATTTTGTATTTACAACCTGTATTTTTTTTATTTTATTTTTTAGCAATGAACAACCTTGCGGAAAACCCTTTGTGTACTTCCCCATGATTCATGGACTATGAACAGGGTAAACCGTTGGCCCTGATTATGAAGCCTAAACTTGAGGGGATCAAAAGAGTCAAATTCGTGACCTCCCCAACTTTGGGGGAAGAGATCTCATGGCTGACTCGTGACTGCTTGTGCTAACCCTCGGGGCTATTGACAACTTGGATTTGTGTTAAGCATTGATCAACATTGTTATACAATATGAGTATCATTGAGAGACTCTTAAGTAGTTCTGCAGCTTGCTGCACACACAGACAACTTTGATTTCAACCTAAATTGTGGATGCAATATATAAGCTACAAAAAGTTAAAATTATTTTAACTGTTTGATGCCTTTGCATGGCAGTTAGTCAAGTTTGTATCATATTTTTTCTTAGTTAATCTAAGAAAATTAAACAAGTATATATTTTGGATTTTGTAGGAGGAGGACCTTGGTTTCTATTGGAACACATGACTTGGACACCTTGCAAGGACCTTTTACATATGAGGTAAAACGGTTTATAGATTCCTATGTATACGGTATTGGAGTATTAGCGCTTAATATTTGGGAGTAGCAAAATATTGTATAATGTTCACTTTATTTTAGTGACAAGTTACCATTGTAACTTTTAGTAGTTGTGATTAGGGGTTATCTATGTCGTTTTTTTTTTTGAATTGGTGTTTTAATGCAAAACAGAAAATTTCACCGCTAAACCTAGAGGTTTCTTGGATCTTAAGTTTAACCCTGTCAATTTCTTCCTTAGGGCTATTATGGAATATAGTATGAAGGAGCAGTGGAAAGAGAACAATATTTCACTTCCTAATGGCCCAATCTATTAGGAAATCCAAGGAGAAAAGATACCAAACTGTCTAGATAATTTTCAGCCCTTATAGGGCAACTTATTCCACATAAATCAGATATGAAAATTTATTGATAGCAGTTATAACAGAATTAAAACAGTAGGTCTAGCAGCAGCGTAAGAGCCCATTAATTTCTCAATGATGGTGTCAAATCACTCAACAAATTATCCTTTAACCTATATCAAATCATCAAGACATATATAACTGTAAATAATAATACTACATGCAGAACATATATGACTGAAAACCAAATCTAGAAATTACACAAGTTTAGGACAGCTGAAAATTTATGCTCAAGATGAAATTCCTGAACATACCATAGCTTTGTCTCAAGGCTAGTGCAAACCACTAGCTCTTCAAAACCCTAGCTAGGGAAACCATGATAACTTGAGCCCAACCAAGGAGCTCCAACATACAAGAATCACTCCAACATGTCCAAGGCAGTGTTCTCTTCTCTTCTTTTTCCCCACATATACCCTAGGGAACAAAAAGGGTGCAATGAATGTTTTGTTCTTGGACAACATTCACATGTTTTGACTGTCATGTATCTTTCTTCTTTGCAGGCACTCGCACCTTCTCAAATCAAGTTTGTTCCATTGAAACAGGTTCATTTCTCTCTTTCTCCTTTCATTAATCTGATAAATTTGTTAACATGATCTAAGTGTTCAAAAGAGAATACAATTTTTACAGGTCAAATACCAGATAAAAGAAGACAGTTTTCCCAATTAAATTCTGGTGTGGTTGAATTTCTCAGTTTTTTCCATGTCCTTCTGCATGTTGTGTTACTGTTTTTCCTGTTTCCTAAGGCTTATTTGGACTAAAAGTTGTATGGATCTTAGCAGTTTGCACTCAATTAGGTATTGTCTCTGTTGATTTTCTATACACATTACTATATTCCTGTTTCTACCACTGTTCTGCAGTTCAAGGAGTTCAGAGATGACAAGCTTATGGAATACTACAAGGTAGATATGGTTATTACTAGTTTAATACTCATTTTATTTATTTTATGTAACCTTATTTCCAATTTATCTTGTTACGCTTGGGTGAGCTTAGCATGAAAATAGTAATATTAGATGGCCAAAACCGTTTTTATAGCACACCACAAATGATAACAGGGTACAGATGGTAACAGGGTGTAGTGATACTCAAACATAAGTTTTATTAGTCTAAACATTAGTAAATAGAGGGAAGATTTCAGTCAATATTGGCTATTGTATAGTGTGTTGCTTTCTACTTTAGTGTTAACTTATAATTGTGTCTTTCTTTGGCAGTCAGATATGAAATTAAAGAAGTTCCTACACAATATTGAGAACTCGTCAGTATTTCTAGTGATTTATGATAGCAAGAGGTACATTTTAGGTTGATGATAGAAGTGTGTTTAAACTTTAAGTAGTGTGATGGATTGAATTGTAAGAAACTATTTGGTTGTTGAAGAATCACTATGTGTGGTTCTAAGACTAAGGCAACTAAAGTGAGTCAATAAATGTGAACCTTGACAATTTTCATAAGACTTCTCACCCAAAATATTCTTAGCTGCTTTTGGCAGGTTTTGTTTGATATGCACTACATATTTCACTTCACATTTTGTTGTTTCCATATCCTTTTCCTCTTTAACATTGTTCCAGCTCCATGACATCATTTTCTCTTGAAGTTATTTTGGAGTACATTGATAAGCATATACCTTTATCACTTCCGAAACACCTTCACCCAGTACTTTCTAAGCGAAAATGTTAGGACACCTTATTTTCAATGGAATATTATCACAAGAATGCTTAAGATGAGAGATACCTGAATTGCATTCTGAAAAGATACAAATTGGAGGTTCTTTTAGTGACCTATCCCCAACCAGTTTCTCAACAATAGCTTTCACCTTTTTCTTGGGAAGACTAATTTGGGAGGATGCCATCTTTATATGAAACCATAATATTTATTTTTCATGAATACAAGATTTTGATATCATTGGGCATGGACTATTTGTTGTAACAAGTCCCATCATAAGTCATCAAAACATTCATAACTTTTGGGTATACTATGGCAACATGGATTTTGTTCAATATCACAATGCCAGACCTGCATAGCATAAACCTTGCTGGTTAATAATATATGGAGCATTAGAAAACACATTTACCTTCACAAACAACGAGGGACTTAAATCCTAGTTCCTTTCTCCTTACAATTCAGTCTTTCTCCTTATAGTTCAGTCTTAAATCCCAGTTTCTTTACCAACATAGATCCTATGTGAAATTACTTATGTAGATTTTTGTGGTTAGACATATTTGGGGTCTCTTCAAACAGTTCCAAAAGTTAGAAGGAGCTCTAGGCTTATTATGGTATATTTTTATGCTTATCAATGTGTTTTGAAAAATAAATTGGATTTTAAGCATGGTTGTCTTTGGATATCATTTTCTTTTCTTAGAATTACAAATGATGCAATCTAGGTGTTCAAATGATACTATAGCGACGACAAGCCCTAGCAAGTTCTGACGAACTTGCTATACTAGCGACGAAAATTTCCGTCACTAGTATAGCAAGTTCGTCAAAACTTGCTAGGGCTTGTCGTAGCTATTTTTTTTTAAATATGAGACAATGTCTCTATAGCAACGAACTTTTGTTGCTAGAGCGATGGAGATCGCTGGACTTAATTTTTTTTAAATATGAACATCCGTCGCTATAGCCACTCACTTTCGATGCTATAGCCACGAACTGTCGGTGCTATAGCCACGAACTTTCGTTGCTAGAGAGATGGAGATCGGCTCACTTATTTCTTTTAAATATGAACATCTGTCGCTATAGCCATGAACTTTCAGTGCTATAGCCATGAACTTTCGATGCTATAGCCTAGAAATTTCGTTGCTAGAGAGACGGAGATCAGTTCACTTATTTCTTTTAAATATGACCATTCGTCACTCTAGCCACGAACTGTCGGTGCTATAGCCACGAACGTTCGTGGCTAGAGAGACGTAGATCGCTTCCTTTACTTTTTTTTTAAATATAAACAGTCGTCTCTATAGCCATGAACGTTGGAAAGTGTTGCTACAGCGACGAAATTAGTGCCATGAAAACAAGGAGTCCTGTTTGTCGCTATAGCAACGGAAAAGTGTTGCAATAGCAACGATTTTACGTGGGAAAAATGTCCACATGTACTAGTGTACTTTTCTATTCACCTCCTCATTTTCTATTGGAGTCATCCAATAAGTTTCTTTATTCGATAGACTTGACCTCGGTATCAATTCAATGTGATGTGATATGCTTCTCAAGGGAGGTAACCCTGCTAGTAAAACAACTGCAATAATTTCCTCAAAATTCTTCAAAAAATGTTGAATCTTTGTCTACATAGAACTTACTTTCTCAGCCTCTTGAAATTTCTATGGCATTATGGCCAAACAACAACTACCCCTTTTCTACTCTCATGGAAATTCTTTAGCGGAACACAACATGATTTGGATGTTACTGATGTGCAAGTTCTTACTATTATCACAATCCACACTCTTGATGTTACTGCTATTCATACCATTTTCCAATATTGATATCAACTTATAACATTTTCCATCCTTGAAAAATTCATAGGTATTCTCTCTACCATTGTGGAACACTTTTATGTCAAACATCCATGGTCTCCCAAGTAAGACATGGCATGCATCCATCTCCACCACATCACAAAAAATTTGTTCGCTAAAATTTCCAATCTAGAAACTCAACACACATTGCTCAATCACATTTACATGTTGTTGATTTTCTAACCATGAAACCTGTAGGGAGTGGGATGTAGAACACACTTCAAGTTTAGTTTTATCTTAACCTCTATAGACACCAAAGTATTTGTGCTTCCTCCATCAATGATCAGACTACAACACTTTCCTTGAATCTTAAATCTCGCTTTGAAAACATTATTTTGTTGCTCAGATTCTTTTGATACCTTATGTTTAGGTTTAAGCAATACTTTCTAGAACATTAATCTCTCTCCTTTATCTTGTTCAAGCACAATCACATTTTCACCACTCATTGATGCCTCATTTTCCAGCATGACTTGCATCCTAGCCTCAAGTCATTTACTTGAATTTTGTTTCTTCGGGCATTCGTATGCTTTATGTCCTTCAACCCCGCATCTATAACAAGTAATCACATAATTACCTTTTCCTTCCAAATCATCTGCCTCTACTAGATCCATTTCCTTTGTTGCTTGGACTACTTGTGGATTCATCTTCCTTTTCACTCACCCTAACATTACTTGCTATGCCTTTGCCTCTTGGACCTTTTCCACTTAACTTCTATTGTGTTTTCTTGTCATCCTTCTCCTATACCTTTAGGGAAACTTGATAGGCTTCATCCACACTATGGAAATAATGCATACTCATATCATCCTGAATCAAGTACTTTAATCCATTTACATACCTCAGTGCCCTTTGTTATTATGGCTCATTTATTCCTAACCTAAGTGACAGCTTGAATATTTTGTCAGTATACTCATGATATGTCTTTTTCTGTCTGATATTTTGCACTTGTCTACATAATTTTTACTAGTAATCAACTGGTTAAAATTTATCCTTGATTTTACTAACCATTTTCTTCCAAGTTTTAATCTTTTCCAAGTCATTGTCCATTTTGTTTTTTTGCAACATGTCCTTTCAACTTCCTAATGGAAAAATGAACATGATTGGGATCTCAAACATTTTCATACTCAAAATATATTTCAATCTCTCCTATCTAATCTATAAGAGTCCTAGATATCAAGATTCCATCATAGCAGAAAATTTCAACCCTCACACTACCTTTGTTACTCAACAATAATATCAAGTGCAATGTTGGGTCTCCTTCCTCAGCATTATGTTCCTCTTCAATCTCTTCTTTAGGTTCTGAATCTAATTCAACATCCCCATTTATTATATTCTCTAAATATTCTATTCTTCTTCTTAGTTCCTTAAATTGTTGATTTCTCAAACCCCCTCTTGATTCTCCTCATCTACTTGGTAGCATTTTCATAATTCGTCTAGTATCCCTCAATCTAACTACCATCGACAAGTCTTAACTCTAGATGGTTACTCAACCTGTCTCTCAGTACTTGCTGATTAACCACCAAAATAAGGGTGTTCTATTACCCCGTTTATAGAAGAAATTTATGAAACCAACAAATCAAGAGAAATCCAACCCTAATACCACTTCACACATTACCATAAACCTATAACAAGTATACACCTACAATACTATTCCATGCCTTCATAATACATAGTAGAATTCATGTCATCGGACACTTGACATAAATCCAATCTATGTTTATTAAAGTAGGAATAGAAGAATATGAATACAATTACAAAATTTTACTAGCAGACCATGAACCCTCACCTTTATATTAATTTTAGAATTCCTATGGTTTACATTATGGTTGGATAAATATGATCATTCTCCATTTTACAGGAGTATACTTGGTGAGAGCCATCCCTCTACGTTGGATGCTCAGTCCTTTTCACACTCTCTTTCTCTATGACATCCTTCACCAATATTGATCCAAACCTACTCATTCATCGAATAACAACCAACTAACTCTCATGCATCTTTCTTTCTGTCTTTTCAAACTGGTGCTCCCTATGTTGTTTCATCTCCCCATCCATTGAGAAATAAATAGCCATGGTGGTTCAACTGTCTAACCGTTACTAAATCTTATCCATTTTTCCTTCAAATTCACTTGCCACATGGTACGTGATCATTATAAGTCACATGGATGAATGAGGAGGTGGGGAGTTTAAATTTATAGCCTAACTCCCATAGAATGGATTTTCAATGTAGGAGTTAAAGCACTGTCATTCATCACTCAGGGTTTTATCATGAGTTAAAGCCCAGAGTTGCGACACAGTCATATGATGCATAGAGTTACAACCATTCTTCATAGTAGACTTGCAGCAAGGTCATAGCGCCATGGATCAACAACTAAGGAGTTGCAGTTATCCTTTATTTATCCTAAAAATTTACTTGCAATGAATTGAAATGTTTTTGGGTGATGTAGATTACCCGAGACCAAAGATGCTCTTGCACCAAACACCCTTGGCAAGAAAAATAACATGAGTTTCCAACTCATGCAGTAACTACTTCATAGGATGAAGAACCTTGTAGGCTTGCTAACTCCTTCTTAGGAACCCATGATGCATTCTCGGGACATCTATTTTTCAACTTAATTAAATAATCTAGAAATTATTTCTCATGAGTCTTCTGACCAATCCTAGTTGCCCAAATTTCTTCCATTTCCTCATTCTTCTTGATTGGTATATATTGTTTCCATTCATCTAGAGTACCTTCATCATTTCCCTTTTCTCCTTCATAAAATCATACAAATCAACAATATTAAATGTTGGGGTTATATCAAACCTGTCATGTATCTCTAACTTATTAGCACTCTCAAAAAATTTCCTAAAGAATCAACATAGTCTTATTTTCTTATACTTAAGTTTCTTATACATACCCCTGGGAAATCGTTCTTTTCTCAACTGAGCCATGAATAACTCACCTTCTTTAAATATTTTTTTCCTTCTCCGTAGATATTTTCTTTGTTTGTAATTGTTTTTTTTTTTCCTCGGATTTTGTTTGTAATTGTTATTGCTTATCTATATCTTCTTCTTCACTTTCCCATGCATTTCCTGCATACTATCAGAAAAATCATTCACCTCAACACTCTTATTATTTTCCAGATCTGACAATTTAATCAAATCTACCACCCCTTTAGATGAACTTCCATAAAAAATCTAAAATGGGATTCTTCCTACAAATCTATTCATTGAATCGTTGTAAGTGAATTCAGCGTGAGCCAAAAACTAGATCCCACTGCCTAGGATTCTCCCCACTCAAACTCCTCAACAAATTTCCAAGACTCATGTTCACCACCTCGGTATGCCCATTTTTTTGTGGATGGTATGTTGAACTGTATAGAAATTTAGAGTTCAATTTCTTCCAGAGTGTCCTCCAAAAGTGACCAAAAAACCTTGTGTATCTATCTGAATTAATACTCCTCAGTAGGCCATGTAACCTTACCACTTCCTTGAAAAACAAAGTAGCTTCTTCCCTAGCATCATTTGTTTTATTACAAGCTATGAAATGTGTCATCTTCAAAAAACTATCCACTACCACCATCACAAAATCATGCTTCCTCTACGTCAAAGGTAGTCCTAAAATGAAATCCATGCTCACATCATCCCACGATCCTTCATGTACCGTCCATAGAGTTTAAATCCCTGTATTCTGAATTCTATCTTTAACTAATTAGAAAAATATACAACACTTAACAAATTTCCTGACATCCTTGTAGATGTTGGTCCAAAATTACATCTCTCTCACAATCAATGTGGTCTTTTCCATACCGAAATATCCACTTATACTGCCACTGTGTAGCTCTCTAATGAGATTCATTTCTAATGATCTATGTGGAATGCACAACTGTCGGTTCCTAAACAATAATCCCTCTTAAATATGGAAATCCAAGAACAGTG
Source organism: Larix kaempferi (assembly GCA_027924585.1). NCBI lineage: Eukaryota > Viridiplantae > Streptophyta > Pinopsida > Pinales > Pinaceae > Larix > Larix kaempferi. The sequence goes on along the minus strand of BSBM01000031.1, from coordinate 3,720,825 downwards.
TTCTTCCCATACTCCATGGTTCCTTTCATGCTTTCCAAGCCTCTACAAAATCTATATCCTCTTCATATAGACATTTCATTCATTCCAAACCAACCACTTTGACTGACATGGTGTTTAGAAACACTATCCTCCGACTCAATGCATCAGCAACTTGTTTTATTTTCCAAACCTGTGCTTCAAAACAAATGAGTAAATTTGCAAAAATTATACCAATTTAGAATGCTCCTTATTTAAATTACTTTGGATGTAAATATATTGAACTACCTTGTGATCAATAAATAAGACAAACTCCTTTGGTAGCAAGTAATGTAGCCATTTATTCCAGGTCTCTATGATAACATAAAACTCATGAGCATACACAAAGTACATTTTCCTTGATACATTCAATTTCTCACTGAAAAACACTATCTCTTTACCTTCTTGGCTCAAAACTACTCCAATCCCTATCCCATTTGCATCACAGTCTACTTGAAACACTTTTATGAAATATAGAAGTTCCAACACCAGTTGTTCTATCACCTTTTTCTTCAGGTCTTCAAACGACTTCATTGCTGCTATTATCCACTAAAATGTACCTTTATTCATGCATTCAGTAAGAGGTGCACAAATATGAATGAAATTCCTAACGCATTTCTTGTAGAAACTTGTTATTCCATGAAGGCTTCTTTCATCAAAAGTGCATTTAGGTGTCAGCCAATCCAAAATAGCCTTTACCTTCTCAAAATCCATCTTGTCGTTGCTACAGCATCCCCCCAAAAATTTTGTAAATATTGGGGGCCCTCCTTGTTTTGAGAAAGGTTTGCTTAGAGGAGTCAAGTCCCTTCTTGGAATGTCTTTTATACTTAGTTTTCTAAAGAAAGCAAGTCCTTAAGCCTGTTTTTTCTTTTTTCTTCTAAGTAAAACTCAGCTTTCATAGCCGAAATGGCAGCACAACTCACTGAGTTCGGCCGCAACGTTCAGACCTTTTTGTTAAGTTTTAGAGCTTTTCCTGTTTTGGTGAAAATCATCGAGTTGTGCCACAACGCACAGGCGTTTTGGTTAAGTTTTAAAGTCATCCTGTTTCGGATGAAATCGCCCAATTCCGCCACAAGCATCGCTCTGACTCGCACAGATCATCTGAAACACGGCTTTTGCTTTGTCTTTTTCTAAGTTTTACGTTGGCTAAACGCGCCAAGTTACGCCGACATGACCCGTAGACGCGATCCGAATCGGCTAAACACTTCGTCAAACTTAATCTCTTTTCAAAGCTTCTCCGGCGAAACTCAACCGATCTTGCTGAAATTGTCGCCTCTGAACCCTAAGTCCTGCCGATGAGAAGCGATGTAAAGGCAAGCAGCGAAACTCAACAAGAGTCGCCAAAAAAAGATAGCAAGCGGCCAATTTCAAGCTGATGCTAAACTCGCCAAGGTGCGTCGGCCCATTGTGGAAGCACTCAGCCAACGCTACCGATGTTGTCGCTCCAACATGCTGAAAGTTTCCATTTGACAGCTCGCAGTTAATGCCAAAACGGTGCTGAAAGGACCCTAGTCACGTCGTCATAATGGCATTTTTAATGCACACAACCACCCCGTCACGTCGAGCTTAACACCCACACGTGTGAGCTTTTATATATAGAAAGTTGGTGATTGGGGTTTATTTTTGTTTTTTTTTTATTTTTTCGAAGAAAACCCGTTCGAGGTCGAGCTAGTCAGTCGAGGACAGCCAGGTCTACAGCCCATCATCCACTTCGAACCCAATCGTCCGTTTCCAGGTAAGTTTTTTTCCTTTGAGACTTTTGGTTTTTTACGGTTAAAGTTGTGGTTTTAGTCGCATTAAGACTGTTTCGTTATCCCTGCCTCGGCCACCTTTTTCCTTGTTGGGCTGCACCCTGGTTGGTCATTCTCGAATCCTTTTCAGAATGCCTAGCTAGCCCTTTTTTTTCCTATCCCATCAGCCTCCCAAGCTCGAGCTCTAGTGACCCAAACCGATGCACTCAGCAACATTTGGACTAATCGCCCGTCTGTCCTCGTTCTCGCCCTGTTATGAACACCCCGAGCTTGCTAGATCAAGAGTCAGGCAGTAGCGTCACGAGTCTCACCCTCTCCTATTCAGCACTAATAAAAAGAAGGGGAAACTAGCTTTGTCTATTATGTTAGCAAAAATTTTGTTGGTTTTCCTTATACACATTTAATTTCCTGTCTAAAAGTTTGAGATACAGTATTATTTTCAAGGAAATTTTATATTACTGTATCTCTATTCCCTGCCTAAGCTAGGCTTGTTGTTTTGATGAATTTTGGTTCAATACTCAATTTTGCATTTTTAGTTTATCATGTATCTACTCATGTGTGGTTTTGGCCAGGTTCAACCACAATGTCGAAAGGTGGCAAGAGGAAGGGAAAAGTCTCTAAACCCGAGTCGGGTGGTGAAGCTATCAAGGAGGCAAGGGTCGAGACAGTATACGAAGATACCAAACCAGTTATGGGCATTGCGCTTAAATTCAAGTGGGGAGATGTGCATCACATGATTAGAGACCAGGAAATTCCCAGATCAATCCTGGAAGAGATGTACTTGTACCAGAACATTAGAATCTCTGGAATCACTAAGGAAGCAACGCGCCCAGAACTCTTTCCCTGTGCGGAAGTCATCGGTTGGATTCTAACACATGCAGACGCTGAATTGCGGGTCTTATCCGACAGCAAAGGAGAATCATTCACCTCGTTCCACCCAGCCCATATTTCGGAAACTTAGAAGTTGCCCCGCACTCCAAAGTTGTTGAACGATGCATGGCTTGAAGGTCTCAACATGAATTACGTGGAAATGGCCAGAAAATTGTTAATCCAAGGTAGGCAACTGAGGATGAAGGAGGGCGATGATTATGAAGTTCAGGCGCTAAGACCTCCTTTCAAAATTATTTCCCTCATGCTAAGCAGAATTTTTGGCAGAGCTTACGGAACCACTTATCAGTTGCATTGGATCCCTATGATCCACTATTTAGCATTCAAAGGCACAGTGTTCAATTGGGTAAACATCCTCTCAGACAATATATCGTCAGCCATAGCTGCTGCTAAGGAAGGGTTGTCCTTGGGAAAAGCATAGTTCTACATGTCATCATACCTTATGGATTGTATTCTGGAAAGGCACCCATTCCCAAGGTTAGGATGCATTTGGAACAAGGCCAACACCCCAGTTTATATTGGTTATAAGATCTTATGGGCCCAAAATTACAAAAGGCATTACAAGATCATCTGTGAAGAATTGATCATGCCACTGTATGAAATAATGTTCAATGAAGAACCCAGTTGCCTATCTGAGAATGCCATGGCATTCATGGAAAAGTATGGGGATGTTTATCTATTAGAAGAAGGCACCGACATAAGAATGTATGGAGGTTCCAAGCCACCCCTTCTCTTACCATGGTATGTTACTGATTTCGTGGTCCACAAAGAGGCCATGAGACAGGTGTTTATAGATGGATTTGGTCATGTCCTAAAGAAATTGAAGAAAGCCTCCTTCCCGGCACTACCCTTCTATGTCGAAGCATACAAGTTTTCTAAAGTCAGCTTGGTAGAATTGTTTGTCCAGGAGCTAAGAGAATTTCACTTTGGAGAAAGGATTTTCGCAAATAATGACAAGCTTAATAAGGCCGCAGATCATTGCAGAATTGTCCATGCACACTTTGAATATGCCCACTATTTTGATGAAGACAAATAATTCTTCAGAGGATTCAACAATATGACCGAACTCCAAGGATGCCTTCGCCTCAAAAGTGGAGCTGGCACTAGTTCCACTATAGCCCAAGTTGTTAAGGAAGAAGAAATGCGAAGAGAGAAAGAAGAAGCCGAGGCTTTGACGAAGGAAGAGCAAAGGCTCAAGGCTGAGGTTGAAAAGTTCCAAAGGGAAGCAGTAGCAAAGCAGCAGAAGGATCAAGAAGATATGCTTCAAGAGAAAGAAGATAGGCTTCAAGAGGAAGAAGCTCAAAGGCTTCGAGATGAGGAGTCAGAAAAAATCAGAAAGGAAGAGGCCACCAAGGAGCAGGAGGAAAGAGAGGCAGTTGAAAAGCAGTTGAAGGCCGAAGAAGAAGACAGACAGCTGAAGTCCAAAGAGGAAAATAAGGCCAAGGAGGATGCACAAGCTGAGGGCTCAAATATGCAGGACATGGACATAGACTCGTCCCAAATGGTTCAGACCCCGCCCACGGAAGATGACATCCCTCTAGAAGATCTTCCACTCGTCCCTTTTACTCCATCAAAGAGTCATACTATAACCCATTGGGACAAATTTGTTTTTGAAAAGAAAAGGAAATCTATTGTATGAGGGATAGAGACAAGAATGAAGAAGCATTTCTACCTGGACATCATTACCAAGCGAGAAACCACTGTCATGCAGGACACACAGAATGCTCCTGAGGCTATGGCATCCGCTACTATAGTTGCCGCCAAGGAAAGTGAAGATAATGTACACAAGATAGTAAATGAGTTGGATGTAAGAAGGAAAAGGGCTCACATGTTATAGCTTACTCTGGTAAATGAGAAGGCTTATAGAGACTTAATGGTGAAGAAATATGACTGCATGTTATTAGAACAAAAGGAATTGTCAGATAACTATTAGCACCTGGAAGAAGAAAAGGAAAAGTTGGCGGTCTAGATGATGATAGTGGAAGGAGAGAAGAATGATTTTGAAGCCAGAATAATTCAATTGGAAGAAGAGAAAGAACTGATGACAGAGTAATTAGAACAAGCAAGCAGCAAAGCAGTTGATTTAAGCCCCTTTCATGAGCAATCCTGTGACATATTGAAGCAAATGCACGAGTCACAGGAACTTCTCACTGAAGAAATTTGCAAGTTGAAGGCAATGGTGGACAGGATGAAGGAAATTAACTTCGAATCCATCAGGCTCAAGAAGAAATATGCGCGTGTCAAAGAAGACATTGGAAATCATATTGAGTGAAGATAGGGGAAGTCGGCGTTCCCCAAGCACCTTCCTCTCAAATCCGTAGCCGAGTTTAAAGAAGATATAGGCTTCATGGAGTTCTACAAGAACGGTGGTGTTAAATTAATCTCTGTAATCCAAGCCATTATCGAAAGATGCAGCGGTCTCTATCAAAGGATCCAAGAAACTCATGAAAAGTGAAAAATGGCAATACCCCAGACTCTTGAAGACTTTCTGAGCGAGGAGCAGCGCTTGTCTGAATTAAAGAGTGAACTAAACATAGAGATGGAGTACGTGAGGAGGATAGATGTGTTAACAACATATGATCTTCACCAGTGCATCATGCAACCCTCCATACATGCCCACCTATTTCAAGACATTCTCCAAACTACAACAGCAGAAGTGCAGGACATTGAAGTAGAGTTTGCCAAGCATGTGATTTCCCGAAAGTTCATGTTCCCTTCCCCTGCCAACAACGTTATACGAGAAACAGGAATTTGGGTGAGTTATATAGTAGAATCAAATAAGCCAGCTGTTGAAAAAGTGCCAGTAGAGTCAGGAGCGCCATCTGGGACAAAAGCGTCAGCAGAGGTCGCAGTGCTAGCATGAATAGGGGTGTCATCCGGGAGCTAACTTGGAATTCATAGATGTCTAGTGATAAGCCAGGAGTTTTGCTTTTATGTTATTCAGTTGTAAAAATAAAGGACAGCTAGATTTTGTTCTTTTTTGCAAAAAACATTTAGGGATTTTTCCAATTTTGTAAAGGGCATTAAAAGACAAAGTAAGAGATTCTTTGGGAGGGGGACATGTGGCATCTCTTGGAGCATTTTGTAAAGTTATATATAGAATAATAGAGAATGATAGGAGGACTTTTTGCATGTGAAAGGACATTTCTTTCTTGTACGTGAATTGATTTACTGCAGATATAAGAAGTTCGATTTTTGCCTAAAGAAAGCCTGGGGGACTGCGCTTTTTCCTCAAGGATGTGTCTAATGTCTGTTGGATTATTCCTATGTCATTTATACATTACTGTGAGATCATTCCTTGCTGTTATGAATTGCTTCTTGGTGATGAATGTTCTCATAATTTTATGTGCAAAGATGTTTACCTCAAATGAGTAATGAAATGTTTTAATTAAATCAAAGCTATCTTTGATATCTTTTATCTTCTGCTGGAAATGCATATTTATGATTAAATAGATATCTGTGAAATATTTAGATGTTTCTTTCAGTTTATTACTCATATTTTTCAATTTGCTCCTTGCAAGGATAGATCAAATTTGCTTAAACAGTTTTAGATCATATTTGCTTAATTACCTGCATTTAGTTTAGAGCACTTGCATATCATCTTTAAAATTAAAATACATAAACGGTGGATCGAGCCAAAACCGGTTTAAAGAAAGCAAATCTTTAAATCTTACAGGGTAGTTGGATCGTTAACCGGACGGATTCCCCACACCAAATGGTGAGCGATCTAATTGGGCTTGCTTACCAGGGAGAATCCCTTGCTAATTGATGTTACAATTTTCGGGGCATCAACAGTTTCTAGCGCTAGAATGAGGGCCACCAGTGCAGGCTAGCAGAGGAGATCCTTCCGTTAGAAGAGATCCCACTGAAGACCCATTTGAAACAGCTATCCCAGACAATTTAGATCCAGAATTAATAAATCAAGAAAATCTCAATTCTTAGATTGAACAACAAGAAACGTTGTATGTTGTTCCTTTTACTGAAGTAGCAAATTTAAGAAGACATACCCATGCTTATGTTAGGAAGCTTGGTGGTTTGAACGCAATTCCCTTACTCCCTAGAAAAAGATCCCCTAGAAGGGAAACACGGTATACAAGAGATTTAGTTCTTGTTCAAAACTTTGAAGAGTTGGTAGATCTATCCTTGGAAGAAATCATAGAGCCTCTTGGAGAAATTAAACTTGAGACTCCTCCAAATTTTGAGTAACCTTATATTCCATGAAATTACCCACCTCACACTCCACATGATTCTCCACCACATTCCCCACGTGGAGCCATGGTTGTACCTGCATGGAGAGCAAGAGGAGAATTGAATTTGGCTGGACCATTTCATGATCTACCTAAGAATCCAGAGAAGGTTTTGCATAAGTATGACCCTGGGAAAGGTATCTCTGTTGAAGATCACCTTAAGAGATTTTATTTGGATCTAAACCTTTTGAATGTGCAACACGAAGATGTAGTCTGTAGACACTTTCCTTATACATTAGAGCCCAAGGTATCTTCTTGGTACTCTAGTTTACAAGCTAGCTCAATATCAAATTGGGAAGATTTTGAGAATTGTTTTCTAAAGAAATATGGAAATCAGAAAACAGTCGCTACACTTATGAAAGAATTGATGTCCATGAGAATGGAAAAGAAACATAAGGTGCAAGAATTTAACCAAAGATTCACTACATTGTTAAATAATTTTAGTGAGGAAGCAAGACCCACAGAGGAATCTTTAGTTGAATATTACACAACAGCACTTGATCCTCCCATAGCAATGTTTGTCAAAAGAACCAAGAAAACTACCTTGATAGAAAACTTCGAAGAAGCCAAGAAGGTGGAGGAAGAAGCGGACAGCATTGCTAAACATGCTCTTGATGCGGAAACAAAACCAGCAACCACTAAGAAAATGCTACTATCAACCAGAAACAAAGAAGAACCACCAGCAGATATGGAAAATGTGGTCAAAATGATGCAAAAGTTGTCCAACAAATTTGTAGATCTGGAAAAGGATAAGGTATCTAGCACATCTAGAAATCCATTTAAACCGTTCTACAAGAAAAGGGAGTAAAATGGTCAACCGCTTCCACTTATAAACAACTCTGTTGTTTTGAATTTAAATGAGGTAGGAATGGATCATTTCTGCACTTTTCATCGGGAGCCACACTTTGAGAAAAGTTATCCGCAATGGATAAATTCAATGAGTTTAGTCATGAACCAAATGTTGGATGCACAAATAACAGATCAGGAAGATCCTCAAGAAGAGCAGACCCTGGAACAGGAAGAACCCACTCCAGACACCACTATGGTGTTATGGGATTGGGTGCCTTTAACAGAGTTAATTGAAGATGACCCTGAAGAAAGTCAAGTTTCAGCAGTGAATGTCACTACTCATAGTAAGGGTCCAATCACTGATCCAAGCCCAACTATTCCCAAGCCTAAAGTCTCCAAGGAGATACCCAAAAGGCACATCACTATTATTCCACCACAACCTAAGGAAAATCCAGCACCTACAAAAGAACCAAATGCGGAAATAACTAAGCATCCTAAAGTTACCTCAAACATAATTGAAAATCAACCAAAAGTTGCAAAAGAATGTGACATGGGATACGATATAATAGAAGACATAAAGAAAGAAAAAGCAAATATTTCCATATTTGATATGTGTAGTTTGCCTCAGCAACGAAAGAAGTTGTTACAATCTCTTAATCCCCAATCTAGCACTCCGTTAGCAAGTACTCAGGAAGATCCTGAAATAAATGAAGCTAGTATTGGTGGGAAGTCTAAATCCCAAACGTTGCCTTTTCTTTTATCTTTCGAAATTTTCAATCATAATGTGCATAACTGTTTGGTAGATTATGGGGCTTCCTCGAATTTCATGTCACTGTCAATTTGCAAAATGATTAACGGGCATCCAATTCCATCCCCAAATCAGATCATACAGTTAGATAGAACTGTTGTTAGAGTTATCGAAGAAATAAAAGATGTGCTTATTAGGTTGTCAGCAGATCCTAGAGTGTGTCAATTTATTGATATAATGGTAGTTGATATTCCTAAGGCTTATGGTTTGATTTTGAGCGGGGACTAGTCCACAAAACTAAATGGTTACTTCGCAACGGACTGGTCTCACTTATGGTTACCATATCAAAACAGGAAAAATCAGATTAAAATACTAAGAAAACCTGACATGAAGCAAAATGTAACTCGGTTAGAAGAAAAAAATGAAGTTGTAACTTTCTCATCTTCAGTTTTGGAAATTATTTCTTAGAAATTATTTCTTAGAAATTGAACCGGGTAATTATCAATCAGAAAATGTTAGCCATAAATCAAATGCACAGTCTGATCTCCTTCAATTTTCTCGGACTGATGATATTGAATGTAACATAGTTAAATTAGTCACTTACTTAGATGATAGTGATACTAACTTAGTTAAAGAGGAAAATGTTTTTTTGGTTCTATACTTTGGCAGCTCCAAAACTCAGGAAGGATCTAGAGCTGGTTGTATTTTAATTGATCTCGAAACCAACAAACATTTCTTATCTTGTATATTAGAGTTTGAATGTACTAATAATACTATTGAATATGAAGCTTTGGTCCATGGATTAAAGAAATCTATTGGTTTGAATGTCAAATACTTGAAAGTATTTGGTGACTCAGAAATAGTTGTCAGACAGGTGAGAGATACAATTCATTATCTTTCACCACATTTAAAGGGTTATCAATCTGAGGTATGGGATTTAATTTTGCACTTTGAAGCTTTTAATATAAATTCTATTCCTAGATTACAGAATGCTACAGCTGATTTATTAGCTACTTCTGCTTATAGGTTAGTGCCCACTAATAATAAGTGCTCTATCAAATTGGTTTTCAGGCCGTCTATTCCGGATAATATTACAAACCTTAGAGTGTTTGATGATGACGATCAGATCATTAGTTTCCTCACAGATGAAGATGTTTTCCAGGAAGCCATTATAGATGAAGAAAAACATGATTCCAACCTACAAAGCAAGGACGCAGTCAAAGGAAAATTCATGCCCAAAGGAGTAAGGTCACTCGAAAGTTTGTTTGATTTGCAGAACAAGTTCAAGAGGCCAGCAAATGTTAAAACTCACAGCTCCTCTATGCAGGATGAATTGGTAAACCTGGGTACAGAAGCTGAACCAAAATATGTCAATCTTGGTAAATGTTGATCACCAGGCGAAAGGGATAAGTTCATTAAACTTTTTCAGCAATATAAAGATGTCTTAACATGGAATTATGAGGATCTAAAAACATATGATACTCGCATCATTCAGTACATAATACCAATGAAGGAAGGCGTTAAGCCATTTCAGCAGCAATTAAGAAGAATGTATCTGACTCTTGAGCCTTTAATACAAAAGGAGTTGAAGAAATTTTTATATGCCAAGATCATTTTTAAAGTCCGGCACTTGGAATGGGTTGCTAATCTAGTTCCCGTACGAAAGAAGTCAGGAGAGATAACACTATGTGTAGACTTTCAGAACTTGAACAAAGCTTCTGATAAAGATAATTATCCTATACCTCCAATGGAACAAATTCTACAAATGGCATCAGGATCAGAGCTTTTCTCTCTACTAAATGGTTTCTCTGGTTATAATCAAGTACTAGTAGCAGAAGAAGATCGCCTCAAGACCACTTTCCATAGTAATTGGGGAACATTTGCATACTGAAGGATGTCATTCGGCTTGATAAACGCAGGAGCTACATTCCAATGAGCAATGGATATTCCTTTCGAGGATTGGGCGGTCATTGTGTTGTAGTCTATCTTGATGATGTGACAGTTTTCTCAAAGAAAAGAGAAGATCATGTTTTCCACTTGAAGCAAATTTTTTATCGCTGCAGGAAATATGGTATTTCTTTAAACCCCAAGAAAAGTGTTTTCGTTGTTCTTAAGGGCAAGCTTTTGGGTCACATCATTTCAAAAAAGGGAATTTTGATAAATCAAGAGAGAGTGCAAGCTATCAATAAAATTCCCATGCCCCACAACAAAAAAGCTATGCAATCATTTATGGGCACCATTAGCTTTGTTCGAAGGTTTGTTCTCAATTTCGCTCAAACCGTTAAACCTTTGCAGCAAATGGTGAAGCAGAGTGTACAGTTTAAATGGACAGACTTGGAGAAAGTTGCATTTAAATAAATCAAAGCAGCTATAGCTAATGCCCCTTCTTTAAGAAGCCCAGACTTCGATAAGGATTTCATCATGTATACCTTTGCTTCAGACAACTCTCTCGCAGTTGTGCTCACGCAAAAGGTAGAATTAGGAGATGAATACCCAATTTCCTTTATGAGCACTGATCTGCAAGGCGCTGAACTAAACTACCCTATTGTAGAAAAACAGGAATATGCCGTATTCAAAGTAGTAAAGCAGTTCAAGCCATATATTCTTAAGAACATAACTAAAGTTGTAGTTCCTCACCCCGCCGTCAGATCTCTTTTCGTTCAAAAGGAATTGGGAGAAAGAAGAGGAAACCGGGTCACCGCTCTTTAGGAGTATGAAGTAGAATTTAAACCCGCCACCATCATTAAAGGTCAAGGTTTATGTAAATTACTCATTGAACACCCAACTGACGAAGAGCTAAATTGGGAAAATGAAGCTGAACTGAATATGGTTGAGGTATGTCCCATTTTCACAGCTCCTGAATCTTGGTATAGGGACTTAGTGCATTATTTGCAGCAAGGGTACTTTCCAAAGCACTAGAGTTCTAAGCAAAGAAGGGCACTCTATTTGAAATCAGCAGCTTATCAAATCATTGATGGGGTACTTTTTAGAAGAAATTATGATGGCATTTTTCTTAGATGTCTGGAAAAAGAAGATGCAAATAAAGTAGTCAAGGAATTACACGATGGCCTTGTTGGGGGACATTATTCCGGAGATACAATAGCTCACAAAATACTGAGAGATGGATATTATTGGCCCACTTTGTTCAGAGATGCCCACGCCTATGCAAGGAATTGTGATGTGTGCCAAATGAGTGCCTGGAAATTGCCAAAAGCAGTAGGACCTCTACAGCCAGTCAATATCTCTAAACAATTCAAGCAATGGGGCATAAATGTCATTGGAAAAATAAAACCGAATTCTTATCTGCAGCACCGGTACATCCTGACGGCCACAAACTATTTTACAAGATGGACAAAAGCTTCTCTGTTGTGCAAAATCAATGAGGATGTGGTTATTAATTTCTTAAAGGAGAACATCATAACCAGGTTTGGGGTGCCAATTTCCCTATTTTTTTGTCTTTTAAGATAAATGAATTTGTTTATGATAGAAGAATTAAGTTACATTATTCAGCCAATTACTATCCCCAAGGAAACGGATTAGCTAAATCTATGAACAAAAACCTTATCCGGACTCTTAAGAAAACTGTGATTGAAAATCAGAGAAGCTGGAACACAGCTCTCCCAAATGCTTTATGGGCAGACAGAGTCACCCCCAAGAATGCCTTAGGAGCTTCCCCATATACCCTTGTCTATAGTAGAGAATCCATCCTTCCTCCAAACATATTTCTCCCATCCTTGCAGTTGGCCCAAGCCTCTCGAGGTTCCGGCAGTCAGGTCTTACAATCTAGAATTGACACCCTGCTGAAACTTAAAGAGTCCCAACAGAAATCCCAAGACCGATTCCACCAGCACCAAGACATAGTCAAAAGGTGGTTTGATAAACGAAAATTTGGCAAGAGAAGTTTTTAGGTAGGTGACTTAGTTCTGAAATGGGACCATCCACATGATGGTAAGGGAATGCACACAAAGTTTCAACATTTATGGGTTGGCCCTTACCAAATTTCTGAAAAGATTGGCCCTTCGACATACAAGCTGAAAGATTTACAAGGGGAGGAAGTAACTCTACCTCTCAACGGCCTCGCTTTAAAACAATACTTCGCATAATCCTATGAGGGATTTTGTACATAAATAAACACTCTTGTTTCTTTTCTTGTTTGTTTGTTTTTGTTTTCTTTTGTTTTCTTTTGTTTTCTTTTGTTAGCTTGGTTTGATTTCCACCTCACTCTGTACTCAGAATTTTCTTTATTCTTTCTTTAATAAATCCTAGCCCAACTTTTGGTGTAGAGGTAAGATAGAGCTCCGAGCAAGACTCAAAATCCTGTAAGGCAGAAACTTACTTACAAAGAAATATTTTTTTGTGACTTTTTTTTCACTGTCAGGCTCCTGGGAATGAAGAGATCCTTTTTCTATTGGTCAAATAACCCTGCTTTTAATAACTAAGATTCGGCATTTCCTTCTTACTATCTTGGGGCTCCAATCACACTAGCATTAATACCTGTCTCAAAGAGTTCACTATGATAGACCCATGGAGAGGAAGCAAGTCTCATAGATGTATGGTATTTAAAATGATCCCATGCTGCAAATAAAAGCCCAAAGATCTTATATTAAAGAGTCTGATTTCCAGAAATTCTCGCCTCAATTAAAGCACGGCAGAGAAAAGCAAAGTGCATTCAATTAAGAAAGTTGTTCAAATAAATCAGCCCAGCAAAGTTCTTCTCCGTCCGTGAAGCATGATAATCAAATAAATCTCTCGCTCACACAAAAGGACATTATGTATTGAAGAACCTAAATCAAATATGGAAGTTGAAGAAATTTATTTCTGGAAGGCTCAAACGGAAAAAGTCATCAATCAAGAAACATCCAAAAGGATGCAAATAACATGGGAATGAGGAACAAACGAATATGTCCGTGAGATATTGTTACGATCCTGTGGAGTCTTTATTAGTTGACATCTAGAAGACAAAATTTCAAAATGAACTCCATACTCTGGCCATAAGAGAGTTGTAAAGAAGTATGATTCTAAGTTGCCTTCTCCCAAAATGACCATGATGATGAGAGTGATCACTACATTCACAGAAGCTGAACTATGAAGACATTTTGTTACCCATATAAATCAACAGTTTGTAAATTTTATGCCCCTAAGGAGAGCTTGTTTCAGAGATCTGTGTTCACCAATGAATCGCCAATTGTTGTTGTTGCAAAATCCCCCCCAAAATTTTGTAAATATTGGAGCCCCTCCTTCTTGTTTTTAGAAATGTTTGCTTAGAGAAGTCAAGTCCCTTCTTGGAAGGTCTTTTATACTTAGTTTTCTGGAGAAAGCAAGTCCTTAAGCCTGTTTTTTATTTTTTCTTCTAAGTAAAACTCAGCTTTCATAGCTGAAACGGCGGCACAACTCGCCGAGTTTGACCACAACGTTCGGGCCTTTTTGTTAAGTTTTAGAATTTTTCCCGTTTCGACGAAACTCATCGAGTTGCGCCGCAACACGCAGGCATTTTGGTTAAGTTTTAAAGCCATCATGTTTCGGATGAACTCACCCAGTTCCATCGCAACCACCACTCTGACTCGCACAGATCATCTGAAATGCAGCTTTTGCTTTGTCTTTTTCTAAGTTTTATGTCGCGGTGAAATGCGCCAAGTTATGCCAACATGACCCGTAGACGCGACCCGAATCGGCTAAACACTTTGTCAAACTTAAGCTCTTTTCAAAGCTTCTCCGGCGAAACTCAACCGATCTCGCCGAAACTATCGCCTTTGAACCCTAAGTCCTGCCGATGAGAAGCGATGTAAAGGAAAGCGGCGAAAATCAGCAAGAGTTTCCGAAACGAGATAGCAAGTGGCCAGTTTCAAGCTGACGTTGAACTCGCCAAGGTGTGCTGGCCCGTTGCGGAAGCACTCAGCCAACGTCGCCAATCTTGTCGCTCCAACTCGCTGAAATTTTTATGTTTGACGGCTCGCAGTTAATGCCAAAACGACGTCGAAAGGACCCTAGTCACATCATCATAACGGCGTTTTTAATGCGCACAACCCCATCACGTCGAGCTTAATACCTTCATGTGTGAGCTTTTATATATAGAAAGTTAGTGATTGGGGTTTATTATTACTTTTTTTTTCGAAGAACCCCGTTCGAGGTCGAGCTAGCTAGTCGAGGACAACCAGGTCTACAGCCCATCGTCCACTTCGAACCCAATTGTCTACTGCCAGGTAAGTTTTTTTTCCTTCGATCCTTTTGGTTTTTTATGGTTAAAGTTGTGGTTTTTTTCGCATTAAGACTGTTTCGATATCCCCGCCTCGGCCACCTTTTTCCCTGTTGGGCTTTCTTTCTGAACACTGGTTGGTCGTTCCCGAATCCTTTTTAGAACACCTAGCTGGCCCTTTTTTTCCTATCCCATCAGCCTCCCAAGCTCGATCTCTAGTGACCCAAACCGATGCGCTCAACAACATTCGGCCTAATCACCCATCTGTCCTCGTTTGCACCCTGTTATGAACACCCCGAGCTTGCTAGCTCAAGAGTCAGGTAGTAGCATCACAAGTCTCGCCCTCTCCTGTTCGGCAATAAAAAAAAGAAGGGGAAAATAGCTTTGTCTATTAGGTTAGAAGAAATTTTGTTGGTTTTCCTTATACACATTTAATTTCCTGTCTAAAAGTTTGAGACACAATATTATTTTCAAGGAAATTTGCTATTACTGTATCTCTGTTCCCTACCTAAGCTAAGCTTGTTGTTTTGATGAATTTCGTTCAATACTCAGTTTTGCATTTTTAGTTTATCATGTATCTACTCATGCGTGGTTTTGTCCAGGTTCAACCACAATGCTGAAAGGTGGCAAGAGGAAGGGAAAAGTCTCTGAACCCGAGTCGGGTGGTGAAGCTATCAAGGAAGCAAGGGTCAAGACAGTATACGAAGATACCAAACCAATTATGGGCATTGCGCCTGAATTCAAGTGGGGATATTTGCATCACATGATTAGAGACCAGGAAATTCCTGGATCAGTCTCGGAAGAGATGTACTTTTACCATAACATTAGAAGCTCTAGCATCACTAAGGAAGCAAGGCACCCAGAACTCTTTCCCTGCGCGGAAGTCATTGGTTGGATTCTAACACATGCAGACACTGAATCGAGGGTCTTATCCTACAACAAAGGAGAAGCACTCGCGTCATTCCACCCATCCCATATTTCGGCAACTTACAAGTTTCCCCACACTCAACAGTTGTTGAACGATGCATGGCTCTAAGGTCTCAACATGAATTACGTGGAAATGGCCAAAAAATTGTTAATCCAAGGAAGGCATCTGAGGGTGAAGGAGGGCAATGATTATGAAGTTCAGGCCCTAAGACCTCCTTTCACAATTATTTCCCTCATGCTAAGTAGAATTTTTGGCAGAGTTGATGGAACCACTTCTTAGTTGCATTGGATCCCTCTCATCCACTATGTAGCATTCAAACGCACGATGTTCAATTGGGAAGACATCCTCTCGTACAATATATCGTAAGCCATAGTTGCTGCTAAGGAAGGGCTATCCCGGGAAAAATCAAAGTTGTACATGTCATCATACCTTATGGATTGTATTCTGGAAAGGCACCTGTTCCCAAGGTTAGGATGCATTTGGAACAAGGCCGACACCCCAGTTTATATTGGTTATAAGATCTTATGGGCCCAGAATTACAAAAGGCATTACAAGATCATCTGTGAAGAATTGAACATGCCACTATATGAACATATGTTCAATGAAGAACCCAGTTTCCTATCTGAGAATTCCATGGCAGTCATGGAAAAGTATGGGGATGTTTATCTATCAGAAGAAGGCACCTACATAAGAATGTATGGAGGTTCCAAGCCACCCCTTCTCTTACCAGGGTATGTTACTAATTTCGTGGTCCACAAAGAGGCCGTGAGACAGGTGTTTATAAATGGAGTTGGTCATGTCCTAAAGAAATTGAAGAAAGCCTCCTTTCCAGAACTACCCTTCTATGTCAAAGCATACAAGTTTTCTAAATTCATCTCGGCAGAAGAGTTTGTCCAAGAGCTCAGAGAATTTCACTTTGGAGAAAGGATTTTCGCAAAGAATGACAGGCTTAATAAGGCCACAGATCATTGCAGAATTGTCAATCCACACTTTGAATATGCCCACTATTTTGATGAACACGAAGAAGTATTTAGAGGGTTCAACAATATGACCGAACTCCAAAGATGCCTTCGCCTCAAAAGTGGAGCTGGCACTAGTTCCACTGTAGCGCAAGCTGTTAAGGAAGCAGAACTGCGAAGAGAGAAAGAAGAAGTCGAGGCTCTGATGAAGGAAGAGAAAAGGATCAAGGTTAAGGTTGTAAAGTTCCAAAGGGAAGCAACAGCAAAGCAACAGAAGGAGCAATAATATAGGCTTCGAGAGGAAGAAGCTCAAGGATTCGAGATGAGGACTCAGAAAATATCAGAAAGGAAGAGGCCACCAAGGAGCAAAAGGAAAGAGAGGCAGTTGAAAAGTAGTTGAAGGCCAAAGAGGAAAATAAGGCCAAGGAGGATGCACAAGCTTAGGGCTCAAATATGCAGGACATGGACATAGACTCGTCCTAAATGGTTCAGACCCCGCCCGCAGAAGATGACATCCCTATAGAAGATCTTCCACTCGTCCCTTTTACTCCATCAAAGAGTCATACTGTAACCCATTGGGACAAATTTGTTTTTGACGAGAAAGGGAAATCTATTGTACGAAGGACAGAGACAAGAATGAAGAAGCCTTTCCACCCGGACATCATTACCAAGCGAGAAACGACTATCATGTAGGGCACACAGAACGCTCCTGAGGATATGGCATCTGCTACTGTAGCTGTCGCCAAGGCAAGTGAAGATAATGTACACAAGATAGTAAATGAGTTGGATGCAAGCAAGAAGAGGGCTCGCATGTTACATCTTACTCTGGTAAATGAGCAGGCTTATAGAGGCTTAATGGTGAAGAAATATGACTGCCTTCTATCAGAACAAAAGGAATTGTCAGATAAGTATCAGGACTTGGAAGAAGAAAAGGAAAAGTTGGCGGTCCAGATGATGATAGTGGAAGGAGAGAAGAATGATTTTGAAGCCATAATCATTCAGTTGGAAGAAGAGAAATAACTGATGACAGAGCAGTTAGAACAAGCAAGAAGCAAAGCAATTGATTTAAGCCCCTTTCATGAGCAATCCTGTGACACATTGAAGCAAATGCACGAGTCACAGGAACTTCTCATTGAAGAAATTTTCAAGTTGAAGGAAATGGTGGACAGGATGAAGGAAATTAACTCCGAAGCCATCAAGCTCAAGAAGAAATATGTGTGTGTCAAACAAGACATTGGAAAGCATATTGAGTGGAGAGAGTGGAGAGAGTGGAAGTTGGCATTCCCCAAGAACCTTCCTCTCAAATACGTAGCTGAGTTTAAAGAAGATATAGGCTTCATGGAGTTCTGCAAGAACTGTGGTGTTAAATTAAGCTCTGTAATCCAAGCCACTATCGAACGATGCAGCAGTCTCTATCAAAGGATCCAGGAAACTCATGAAAAGTGAAAAATGGCAATACCCCAGACTCTTGAATACTTTCCAAGCAAGGAGCAGCGCTTGTCTGAATTGAAGGGTGAACTAAACACAGAGATGGAGTACGTGAGGAAGATAGGTGTGTTAACAGCAGATGATCCTCACCAGTGCATCACGCAACCCTCCATACATGCCCACATGTTTCAAGAGATTCTCCAAACTACAACAGCAGAAGTGCAGGACATTGAAGCAGAGTTGGCCAAGCATGTGATTTCCCGAAAGTTCATGCTCCCTGCCCCTTCCAACACCATTATACGAGAAACAAGCATTTGGGTGAGTTATATAGCAGAATTAGATAAGCCAACTGTTGAAAAAGGACCAGCAGAGTCAAGAGCGCCATCTAGGACAAAAGCGCCAGGAGAGGCCGCAGTGCTAGCAGGAACAGGGGTGCCATCCGAGAACTCACTTGGCATTCATAGATGTCTAGTGATAAGCCAGGAGTTTTGCTTTTCCGTTATTCAGTTGTACAAATAAAGGACAGCTAGATTTTGTTCTTTTTTGTAAAAAACATTTAGGGATTTTTCCAATTTTGTAAAGGGCATTAAAAGACAAAGTAAGAGATTCTTTGGGAGGGGGGACATGTGGAAGCTCTTGGAGCATTTTGTAAATTTATATATAGAAGAATAGAGAATGATAGGAGGAATTTTGGTAGGTGAAAGGACATTTCTGTCTTGTACGTGAATTGATTTACTGCAGATATAAGAAGTTCGATTTTTGCCTAAAGAAAGCCTGGGGGACTGCATTTTTGCCTGAAGAATGTGTTGAATGTCTGCTGGATTATTCCTATGTCATTTATACATTACTGTGAGATCATTCCTTGCTGTTATGAATTGCTTCTTGGTGATTAACGTTCTCATAATTTTCTATGCAAAGATGTTTACCTCAAAAGAGTAATGAAATGTTTAATTAAATCAAATCTGTCTTTGATATCTTTTATCTTCTGCTGGAAATGCATCTTTATGATTAAATAGCTATCTGTGAAATCTTTAGATGTTTCTTTCAATTTATTACTCATATTTTTCAATTTGCTCCTTGCAAGGATAGATCAGATTTGCTTAAACAGTTTTAGATCAGATTTGCTTAATTACCTACATTTAGTTTAGAGCACTTTCATATCATATTTAAAATTAAAATACATAAACGATGGATCGGGACGCAACCGGTGCAATGAAAGCAAATCTTTAAATCTTACACGGTAGCTGTACCGTTAACCAGACAGATTCCCCACACCAAACGATGAGTGATCTAATTGGGCTTTCTTACTGGGGAGAATCCCTTGCTGATTGATGCTACGATTTTCGGGGCATCAACACATCTTTAAGCCTTCCTTGGAAACCAAAAAACCCAAGTATAAAATGTTGATGTATATGTAACTTCGGAATGTATTTCATCTATGTATTTCATATATATTTATTGTACCCTTATAAGAGATGTGTTATTCCTCTATAAGGAAGTGTCGTCATGTGTATTGACAAGTCTCGCAAGTGTGTGTACTTGGCGAAGGGTTATTAGACCACCATGTGTGGGGTCGGCCCTGAAATATATATTATATGGTTGATATACCTAGCCAGACAAGTCGGCCCCATAAGGTCATTGGGCAAACATACTAGTATGAATAGAGATAGAGAGATCTCTATTTTGATCACTCGGAAACTCACACTTCTCTCACTCAGAAAGTGGCGCACTAGTGAGGAGGAGGATCATCTACTACTAGGAGACTATCTCAGTGTAATTTGGTTGTACTTTGGTTGAGCCATTGCTCTCTCTATCTCTGAGGAAGTTGTGGGGTTTTTCACCTTAGGGTTTTCCCCACGGAAACTTTGTGTCTCTTGTCTCTCATGCTTTTGATTCTTATGATGCTTGTCATGCTTATTATGATTGTTATGCATTGATATACTGTACATGTTATTCTCTCAGTAAAGATCCTAGAGTATTTTGAATTAATGCTCAAAATTTAACATGGTATCAGAGCTAACCTGAGAAGAAGACATTTTGCAGTGACGGAAACTTGAGTTTCTTGTTTATTGGGTTTCTCTCCATAGTTTTTGGAAAAGCATTATATTAGATTGACTCTACTCATCAAGGAGAATCTATCTGTACAATCAGAATTCAATTCTGAGCATTTTCAGATTTGGCCCTAAAAATTAGGGTTTCCATAAAAATAGGAATTTCTGAAATCTGAAGACATAGATGGAAGCTCCTTGCAAAAATCGAAGTTTAGAGCTTTGGATCAAGATTTTTGGCCGGGTAGATCTCCGAGAAACTCAAACCCTAATTCAGGGCTCTCCCTAGTGAACCCGGGAGGACAAAAAGGCAAATCTGAAGGGTAAAGCTTTGTTGATCTCAAATTCTGAATACACCAGGCTGATCAGCTCATCAAGGTGCATCTTTCTATCCTTTCAGAAAGTTGAAATTCACATTTTTAATTTTTAGGGTTTTTTCAACAAACCCTAATCCGGGTCCAGATCCAGTTTTTAGCATTTCAAGTGGTAAGACCTTAATCTTTTCTATTTCCATTTGAAGTACTCTTTAAGATGTCTCACCACACCAAGCTTGAGGATAAGCTTGAAGGTGATGATAACTTTCGAGCTTGGAAGTATAGGATTGGGTTAATCCTGGAAGAGAATGAGTTGGACTCATACATAAAAGAAGACATCCCTATCCCAGAGGATGAAGAGGCTAAGATATTGCATAAGAATAACTTGGTCAAGGAAAAGAGAATCAATGTTGATTCTATCAAGGATCATCTTATCCCACATGTGTCATCTCTAAAGACACCCAAAGAAATGTTTGATTCTTTGACCAAGCTATTTGAAGGGAAGAACATAAATCGAAAGATGACCCTGCAGAACCAATTGAAAGGAGTAAAGTTTCAGAATGGAGAAACCATTCAATCTTATTTTTCTAGGGTCTCCCAGATTAAGGAACAACTGGAAGCGGTAGATGAAATGGTGGAGAATGGTGAAGTTGTCATGACCACTCTAAATGGCCTACCCAAGTCATGGGATTCCTTTATTCAAGGAATTTGTGCAAGGAAGAAGTTGATCTCCTTCAACAGATTGCGGGAAGAATGTTCTCAAGAAGAAGCAAGGCTTGTGGCCCGAGAAGAAAAGATGGGAAGTGAAGATCAAGCTCTCACAGTACACACCAAGAAAGGAAGGTCAAGAGAGAGCACTCTCGTGCCAATAAATATTCACACTATCATAAAGATAAGAAAGATCTCAGGTGCTTCACATGTAATGAGAAAGGTCATTTTTCTTCAGAATGTCCCAAGAACAAAAGGAACAACAACATCAAGAAGAAGAAGGGCAGTAGGAAAAGATATCATGCTCATGCTGCTGAAGATGATGAACCACCCAAAAAGAAGACTAGGGAAAAAAGTGATGATAGTGATGATGACTCATCAAGTGAAGAAGAGTATGTTCTAATCTCTACTTTCACAGGTACTATCTCCCATGGTTGTAATGATTGGTTAATTGACAGTGGGGCTTCCAAACACATGACTGGGTTTAAGGAATCTTTTGTAAACCTATCTGAACATGAATCACCCCATAAGGTGAATCTGGGGATGATTATCAATACCCAATCAAAGGAAGTGGTGAAGCCTCCTATAACCTAGATTCTGGAAAATCTTTGAAGATGAAAGAAGTCCTTTATGTACCTGGGCTCAAGAAGAACTTACTCTCCATATCTGCATTGGATGCAAAAGGTATGAGGGTTGCATTTGTGGATGGCCAAGTCCTAATTTGGCCAAAGGGAAAGACCATGGATGATGCAGTAGTGATTGGAGAGCAAGAGGGAGGTTTGTATAAATTGAAGGGACAACCTGAACATGCCATGGTGCATGAATCCATGGAGCCAAGTGAACTTTGGCATAGAAGACTTGCTCATATGCACTATAGGGCACTTCCAATTGCAAGCAAGGTTGTAGAGGGTCTTCCTGAAATCAAGACCAAACATGAAGGTGTTTGCAAAGGATATGCAAAAGGTAAGAACATTAAGAAGGCTTTCCCAAGCAATGAAAGCAAGGAAAAAGGTATCCTGGAAATCATCCACTCAGATGTATGTGGTCCTATGTCATCCAGTTCTCTGAGTGGGTATGTTTACTATGTCTCATTTATTGATGACTTCTCCAGGAAGACTTGGGTATACTTCTTGAAGAACAAAGATGAGGTGTTTGATAAGTTCAAGGAATTCAAAACCTTGATGGAGAATCAAACTGACAAGAAGATCAAAACATTCAGATCCGACAATGGTGGAGAATTCACCTCAGGTGATTTCAAGAAGCTTTGCAGTGATTCAAGGATTAAGAGGGAGTTGACTGCTCCTTACAATCCACAACAAAATGGAGTTGCAGAAAGAAAGAACATAACAATCATGGAAGCAGCAAGGGCAATGCTGCATGACCAAGATCTACCTATGCATCTATGGGCAGAAGCAGCTAGAACAGTTGTATATGTACAGAACAAAACACCCCACAAGATATTGGACAACAAGACACCAGAAGAGGTCTTTTCTGGTAAGAAACCTGAAGTCAACCATCTCATAATATTTGGTTGTCCAGTATACACACATGTCCCAAAGGAAAAGAGGACCAAGCTAGATCCTTCAGGAAAGAAGGGTATCTTTGTGGGTTACAGTGAAAGCTCGAAGGCTTACAGAATATACTTTCCAGGGTTCAAGAAGATTGATGTCAGCAGGGATGTAACATTTGATAAAAACTCAGCATTTATCAAATCAAGGAAGGCACCTATCGAAGTTTATGAAGAACCTAAGGAAACTAGATTTCAAGACACTACCATGACTGAAGCAATTCCAGAAGTTGTTTGTGAGTTTGAAGATCCGCAAGAACCTGTAGATCCACCTCGTGAGGATAACTCTCACAAGAGGAAACCCGCATGGGTTAGAGAGCTCATTCAAGATGAAGAAAGATTTGGCATTCCATAAGAAGAACACAGAGCAAAGAAGAGAACCAGATCACATACCAGCTATGTTGCTTTACTCTGTGACATTATGAACAAAGAACCTTCCAGTTATGAAGAAGCAGCGAAAAAGAAAGAATGGAAGGATGCCATGGTTGAGGAATACCAATCAATAATGAAGAATGATGTTTGGGATGTTGTCCCAAGACCTAAAGAGAAGTCTGTTGTGACTTCCAAATGGATCTACAAAATCAAGCATGTTGCAAATGGCAGTGTAGAGAAATACAAGGCAAGATTCGTAGCTCGTGGCTTCTCTCAGAAAGTGGGAATAGACTATGAAGAAACTCTTGCACCTGTAGCCAGGTATACTTCCATAAGAACAGTACTTGCCCTTGCTGCAGCAATGAAATGGAAAATACACCAGATGGATGTCAAGACTACTTTCTTGAATGGTGTAGTTGAAGAGGAAGTATATGTGGAGTAACCACTCGGTTTTGAAATACATGACAGGGAGTCATATGTGTGCAGATTGAAGAAAGCCTTGTATGGCTTGAAGCAAGCTCCCAAAACTTGGTATGGTAGGATGGACAGTTTCCTATATAGTTTGGGCTTTACCAAGAGTAAAGCGGATTCCAACCTTTACTCCAAGGTTGAGGAAGGGAATCCTGTGATTCTACTTCTGTACATGGATGACTTATTTGTAACAGGAGATGACAGATTGATTGCAGATACTAAGAGGAAGCTTGCTGCTGAGTTCGATATGAAAGATTTGGGAATGATGCATTATTTCCTATGTATGGAGGTGTGGCAGAATGCAGGTGGGATATTCCTTGGTCAAGGGAAGTACACAGTAGATATCCTGAAGAGATTCGGGATGATGGATTGCAAGGCCATGGCCACACCTATGGCATCGAACCTGAAGCTTCTATGTGATGCTTCATCTGAGCCAGTTGATATCTTTATGTATCGTCAGATGATTGGGTCCTTGATGTACCTGGTGAACATGAGACCAGATATTTGCTTTGCGGTGAACACTTTGAGCCAGTTCCTGAAGGATCCAAGGAGTGTTCACCTGGTTGCTGTAAAGCATGTTCTGAGGTACCTGAAGGGTACAGTGGATTATGGGCTCAAGTATGAAGAGAATCAAAAGTTTAACTTGCAGGGTTATGTTGATTCAGATTGGGCAAGCAGTGCTACAGATAGGAAGAGCACATCTGGGTGTTGCTTCAGTATGGGATCAGGTGTGATCTCTTGGTTTAGCAGGAAGCAGTCCTGCGTAGCACTGAGTACAACTGAGGCAGAGTATGTTGCAGCCTGTTCAGCTAGTTGTGAGGCAGTATGGCTACGGAAGCTACTGTCTGAGTTATTTGATATCCCATTGGATGCTACTAGTATCTTCTGTGATAACCAAAGTCGTGTGAAGCTGTCTAAGAACCCAGTGTTTCATGACAGGTCGAAACACATAGAGATCAAATATCACTATATCAAGGATATGGTGCAGAGAGGAGTTGTGAAGCTCCTGTATGTTGCGACGGACGAGCAAATTGCAGATGTACTAACGAATCCACTAGCCAAAGTGAAGTTCAAATACTTCAGGGAGAGGCTTGGTGTTCTTCAGATCGACAACACTTCAAGGAAGAAGTGATGGACACATTTGCTGAAGCCATTCCAAGCATGTTGGAAGGAGGATCCTTCACATGGCTGTGGATGTAAGCGCTGGATGATGAGCATCAGGATGATGTTCTAGTTTCTGATTTGTATGATCAATTGGATCATTTACATGTATATGTATGTACGTATCATGTTAGATGTTGGATATGATCAGTTGGATCATTTGTATGTATTTTGTATATGCATCATGTTGGATGCTTGGACCATGTATCTATATATGTATCAGGTGGATACATTGTATGATCAGGTAGATCATGTATGTTGATATGTATCATGTATTTGTATTTGTATCAGGTGGATACACTGTATGATCAGGTGGATCATGTATGATGATATGTATCAGGTAGATACTTGGTATGCATCAGGTGGATGCATTGTATGATCAGGATGATCATGATGACAAGCTTCAGGATGTTGCTCCAGATGGTATGTACCAGGATGGTATAGTGATGATGATCAGGATGATCATATGTATCAGGTGGATACATTACATAATCAGTTGGATTATATGTGATGAGTTCCGAAGACATAGATGCACAGTGCCTTTCCGACATGGTGGTAGATGTGTTCTCCCATGTGCGTTGATGTAAGTGTAGAGTCTCTCTGACATGGTGGTAGATGTGTTCTTCCATGCCTGCGTTGATGTAAGTGCAGAGCCTTTCCGACATGGCGGTAGATGTGTTCTCCCATGTGCGTTGATGTAAGTGCAGATCCTTTCTAACATGGTGGTATATGTGTTCTCCCATGTGCGTTGATGTAAGTGCAGAGCCTTTTCGACATGGTGGCAGATGTGTTCTCCCATAGTCGTTGATGTAAGTGTTGTAAGCCTTTCACGGATGGTGGTAGGTTGGTCCTCCCATGCCGGTGACTGTAAGTGATGTGTGTGTGCATCTGGGTTGTGCTTCGTGATACTCTGTGGCCGTGGACAGGTTGTGCAATAGCATGTAAAAGGTCCTGGGAAATCTGATAGGTTGAGCTGTGTGCTCGTAATCAGTCCTGGGATGCTCTTTCGAGGTTTTGTTGACTCACGTAATAAGTCCTAAGGATTCCACAGTATGGCCAGTGATGATGAAGACCTGCAGGTGGTGGGCCTACATCCAGTATGAAAAGGATTGGCTCTATAGAACTTCCTATGACGAGTAGAGTCAGAGATTGGTTGAGATAGCAGCGGCAGTGACGATGATGATGAGGATGCATCGATAACGATGATCCCGAGAAGAAGACTTGTCTAGCAGATCTGTGTCGAGAAATACCTTCCTAGTTAAGAGGGAGTGTTGATGTATATGTAACTTCGGAATGTATTTCATCTATGTATTTCATATATATTTATTGTACCCTTATAAGAGATGTGTTATTCCTCTATAAGGAAGTGTCTTCATGTGTATTGACAAGTGTCGCAAGTGTGTGTACTTGGCGAAGGGTTATTAGACCACCATGTGTGGGGTCGGCCCTGAAATATATATTATATGGTTGATGTACCTAGCTAGACAAGTCGGCCCCATAAGGTCACTGGGCAAACAGACTAGTATAAATAGAGATCAGGAGATCTCTATTTTGATCACTCGAAAACTCACATTTCTCTCACTCAGAAAGTGGCGCACTAGTGAGGAGGAGGATCATCCGCTACTATGAGACTATCTCAGTGTATTTTGGTTGTACTTTGGTTGAGCCATTGCTCTCTCTATCTCTGAGGAAGTTGTGGGGTTTTTCACCTTAGGGTTTTCCCCATGGAAACTTTGTGTCTCTTGTCTTTCATGCTTTTGATTCTTGTGATGCTTGTTATGCTTATTATGATTGTTATGCATTGCTATACTGTACATGTTATTCTCTCAATAAAGATCCTAGAGTATTGTGAATTAATGTTCAAAATTTAACATAAAAGTTCATTTTGTGAAAACGTACACTTCTTCATGTTTATTAGCAGTTTATCCTCCTTTAATCTTTGTAACACTTTCCTGACATGCTCTAAATGTTATTTGCTTCTACTGAAAATCATTATGTCATCTAGGTACACAACAACAAGCTTTCACAAAAATGGTTTCAAAACTTCGTTCATCATTCTCATTAATGTACTAGGTGCATTAGTTAACCTAAAAGGCATAAGTACCCATTTGAATAGTCCATCTTTCATCTTGAACATTGTCTTCCATTCATCACCTTCCCTTATGTAAATCTGATGATAACCACTCTTCGAATCAATCTTCTTGAAGTAATCAATGCAACTCAAATAGTACATAAGATAATCCATCCTCAGCAAAGGAAACATGTACTTGATGGTAATATTATTAGTAACCCATGAATCTGTACACATCTGATGTCACGTCTCCATCTCTGGTAAAAGCTTTTAATTATTTAATTTTTTGTCTATCTGCGTGATGACACTTATTAGACCCTAAACTATTTTTCCCGCAATGCAACCAAGAGTGAA
The DNA here is from genome assembly GCA_027924585.1 of Larix kaempferi. Lineage (NCBI taxonomy): Eukaryota > Viridiplantae > Streptophyta > Pinopsida > Pinales > Pinaceae > Larix > Larix kaempferi. The sequence continues at coordinate 3,693,813 of BSBM01000031.1, read as the reverse complement.
AAAAGGGCATGGTGAACCACAAGGGGGGAGAGTAATTAAGTCTTAAATGTCGTCGTAGTCTTTAACTTGGTTTAACTCTCATTTTCGAGTTAAGTTAATTTGTGTGTTTGGCATTATTGTAAGCATGCTTATACTCGTCTAAATTTAAATGGAAAACTTATATTTTATCTATATGTTTAGAATGTCATAAGTATGAATCTAATGCCAACCAATACTATGGTGTACACATGTTTTTTATGAAATTTTATATATATTATTGTCATTATTTTGATGACAATCTTTTAGAAGTAAACTTAAAAGCATAATAAAGCATAACTTTGAACTCAACATTTTAACGTTTATTATTATGGTTATAATGTGCATTATAATTACAAAACACATGTGATAAACCATTTGTGTATTGTTTGTGTTTAATTCGCTTAGTACTGGTGTTCCACGTGGGAGTTTAATTAATATTATATTGTTTTTGGGTTGGAGAGATATATATGATATCTTGACCTAGTTTTGGGGTTTTTTTTTCTTTTGGTTTTTTAGGCAGTTTTCACGTAGAGGTGTTTTGGGGAAAAGCTCAGTATGCATCTAATGGTGTTTTGCAAAAACGTTTTGGGGCATTCCAGAATGGTGCATGTGAGTTAAAAAGAATTTATATTCTCGGTATGATGCTTTGATGCTCTGCATCTTGGGCCAGTTGTTGTTTAATGGCGGCAGCCAGAGTTTTTCTGAGTGTGTTGTTTTGTTATCAATCTTGGAGAGGCTGGGCGTTTCCTCAAGGAATCGACCCATGTCATTTATAAAAATTCTTTTATGTTGAGAGTCCCAAAAGAGACTGTGCAATCGCCTTCCATAGATCGACCCATGCCATGAGCTGAAAAATCTGTTCTCACGTTTAGTTGTTTCCACCATTTCTTTTATCCATATTGTGATATTGTATTTACATATATATCAAGCGTGGAGTGGCATTGATAATGCGACTTAATCATAATGTATGCATCAAACTTTTCTTATAAATTTTATATAGATTAACTCGTTCTCAAAAGATGCATTCAAATGTGCATATATCGATATTGTGGGAAGACATATGGAAATGATAGCATGATTATATAACTATAAAATAGGGGTCATGCTACATGTATATGGAGTATAGAATGGATTCGTTTCATCCATATTGTGTACATGGACATAACGGTATATATATTTATTACATGTTGGTTATACTTTATGGGGTGGTTTCATCTATTTTTTACAAACCTTGTTTAAGAAAAGTTTTGTTTTATATAATGTATGAACAGGGTCATGTTTTCCCTATTGCATAAGAATGGTATATTTTATGCATGTTATATAAAGTGGTTACTAGATATATCTTGGGTGAGTTGTGACTTGAATATCTTGTATAGTGGTGATATTTATACAATGGGTCTCATCTCATAACTTTGGGTATAGCATTGATATAGATTTATATATGTTATATATTGGCTATACTTCATGTAAAAAGTATAAAATGGGTAGGTGTTACTTTCCACATAAAAGAGTTATGATATGTATATATAGGTTGTGAAAAGGTTGTGATGTAATATATATGTTTTAAGTTTGTATTGTACATGCACATGTATAACTAATGCTAGTATCACTTGACATTTTTGAGTTTGCATGTATTACTTGTGGAATGCATTACTTATCTTGACATCTGGGCGGACTTTGGGGATAGACCCCTTATTAGATAGGTTCACACATATATATACATTGCTATTAAAATCACAAATTATGTTGATATCGGATGTATTAGTAGGCCTTCGTACTCGTCATATGAATGTGGTATGCATTCATAGACTTACATGAATTTGGGTTGTATTCATAATTTTTGTTATGGAATGTTGCATGCAATCAGAACTCTCAAGCAAAGGGTGTAGGTGTTATTCATATCTAGGTGAAGGTGGCAATGTTTTTTATAATTTAAGGCGAAAATGGTAGGCATTGGTTAAGTACATAGTGTATGATGTCGGTAGCTCTTTACATGCTCTTTACGTCCATTAGTTGCATGATGAATGCACACGTTGCATGTCGAATGCATTGGATGGGGCTTATATTACATAGTCATGTTATTTTGTTATGTACACCTTTTGTGTGGTCGCATGTCGAATGCATGTCTTATGTTTCATCTACATTTGTTTGGATGCTTGTCTCACATGATATGTTTGATTGCATGTTGAATGTTTGAGTACATGTCTAATGCTTGGGTGGCTTGTTGAATGCACCGGTTTTATTACTTATGGTATTACTGCCGAGAACAACACCACGAGCTCTCCACGAGGTTAGGAGACGAGAAGTGTCTAGGTAGGAGTACTACCTTTGACTTGCAGGAGTACTGCATTAACCTCTAGAGTTGTGTTATTGTGTTCTAGTGCGACGATACTTAAGACTCTTTATCCTAATTGTGGATCACTATGCCCAACTCAGGGGTGGCCTTCAAACGGACTGAGTACATGTCGTCAAAGAGCCTACGGTTGGGTGGAGTGTTGCATTGCCCACATTTTTCCCTTTATTACCTTATTATGTTTTATGATTTAATTTATGTATCTTGATTAATGAAAAGATATCTACATTTTGGTAATATGTTTTATTGTACTAATGTGTATTGTAAGTATGAATGTTGGATATAGGAATAAGACAACGGAAGGAATAAGCCTTCCTCAGTTTTACCAAGGTGGTAAGAAGAGTATGTTGGTAAAGATATCTTACACCTTGACATATATATATTGGCTTGCCCGGTTGTATCTTACTTATATTCAATGAATGTACATTGATAGTACTATCTATCATGTTTACTTACTCATGTATCCATGTGAAGTTGATTGGTAGAAGGCTAAAGGAAAGAGACTACCATTGTCGAAAAGAGATTTCAATATGATGCTAACCCTAGGGAAGTTAGTGTCTTACACATGCTTAGAGTTATACCATTTTATGTCATTAATGTGAGAATGTAGATTAGGTGTTACAGTTAGTGGGCAAGCATGTGATTGTGAATACATAAAAGAATGAATAAGCTTCCTGTGCATTGGAATAAATGTGTAAAGTCTTATGTGGAGTATGATTGAAGCATGACCTTAGATCAATTTGCATTGGTAATGATCTATGTAAGGGTATGTGTGAAAAGAACATGTCGGTATACAATTTGTGTATGATGTAAAAGAGTTTAGCCATTACAACCAGCCTAAGGTTATTATTACACTTTGCGATATAGTCCATGGTTGACTTAGAATTCATTTGATGTAAAAGAAAGACATGACATGTTCTCATATTATTATGCATGTGCTTAATTTCGTCGTCATTAACTTATGGTGAGATTTATAGCACATTTTCATCTAACGATTAGTTAGATTTCTTCTTAATGAAACTACGACACCATGCTGTGGAATATTATTTGGTTGTATATTTATGTGTTCGAAAAGGTTTCCATTATGCATTAATGATGTGTCGACAAGTTTTGTAAAGGTCGATTAAGTGTAAGTTTTAAACCTTAACAGTGAAGTACAAACATATATCGATTCTTAAGCATTTACAGAAAATACACAATGGCACACACATTACACAGAGATTTTCACCTGGAAACCCTTAACCGGGAAAAAACCAGCAAAACTTAGAGCCGCATAGCTCCTTTCTCATTATATGTTTATTTTACATGTACAATACAATAAATGGTATTCTGCAGCATCTAAAACCCTAATTCGTTTACCCGAATTAGGTTACAACCCTAATTTCTTTTACCGGAATTAGATAGAGTACAATGGGTCGAAAATCGCGAAAAAGCAAAAAGCAACCCAAAAAAATTTTGCGCTCCGCGCGGACTCCGGGGGCCTAACGGCCCCCTCCGAAACGAAGGGGGTGGGCCCTGTCGGGCTACCCCCCCCTCCGGACGCGCCCTGCGCAGGCGAATCGAAGGTGCCGTAGGGATCGTGTTGTACACGCAGCGACCATGTGAAGAGATATAACATACCCAACATTCTCCCACTTGTTGTTCTCTTCACATACAGGAGAAATTTATGACTTCAACAATTCAGGGCAACAATGCCCATGTTCTCTTTGCACCAAGAGAACTTCTGAGTACTCACAGACTTTGTCAAAGAGTCTGCAACATTTACCAAAGTGTCAACCTTTTCCAGCAACACTTTGTTCTGTTCAACCATGTCTCTGACGAAATGGTACTGCACATCAATGTGCTTTGTCCTCGAGTGATAAGCAGGGTTCTTTGCCAGAAATATTGCACTTGAGCTATCACAACCAATTTTTACTGCATTCTGAACAAAACCAATACCTGAACACAATCTTTGCAACCATACAGCTTCCTTACTTGCATGGGTAGCTGCCATGTATTCAGCTTCTGTAGTTGAGAGTGCAACTACAGCTTGTCTTCTACTCATCCAACTGATTGCTCCTCCAAATAGATTAAAAACGTAGCCACTTGTAGATCTTCTGTGATCAAGATCTCCAGCCCAGTCAGCATCAGCAAATCCTTGTATATCTATCTCTCTGTTTAGACCGGGTCTTCCTTGGTAGCAGATTGCAGAATCTGTAGTGCCACGCAAATACCTGAAGACCCTTTTTACTGCAGTCCAATGTTCCTTTCCTGGTTTTGACATGTATCTACTCAAAACTCCCACTGCATGGGCTATATCTGGTCTAGTACAGACCATGGCATACATCAGACTGCCAACTGCACTAGCATATGGAACATGAGACATGTCCTCTACCTCTTCTTGTGTAGTGGGACACTGTTCTGCAGATAACCTTACACCTACAGGAATGGGCACCTTCACTGGTTTGCTTTCCTGCATATTAAATCTCTTCAATATCGTTTCAACATATTTCCTCTGATTTAACCAGAGTTTCCTGTTTTCACGATCTCTTTTTATTTCCATGCCCAAAATGAAATTTGCAGCACCAAGATCTTTCATGTCAAATTCAGATGACAGCTGATTCTTGACATCCTTGATGATTTCTTTGTTGTTTCCAATTAGCAACATATCATCAACATACAATATTACATAAATAAAATGATCACCAATTAGCTTAAAATAAACACAGTGATCAGCTTTGCTTCTTGAGAAACCAAGTCCCAGTATATAAGTATCAAATTTTTGATACCACATTCTGGGAGATTGTTTCAAACCGTAGAGAGACTTTTTCAGCTTACAGACAAGCTCCTTCCTTCCTTTCACCACAAACCGTTCTGGTTGCTTCATATAGATCTCTTCATTAAGATTTCCATGTAGGAAAGCTGTCTTTACATCCATCTGTTCTACTTCAAGATCAAAAGCAGCAGAAATAGATAAAAGAAATCTAATAGAAGTCAATTTTGCAACAGGTGAAAAAATCTCACCAAAATCGATGCCCTCAATTTGGGAGTAACCTTTCGCAACTAGTCGAGCCTTGTACTTCTCCACTTTACCTGCTGCATTTAACTTCTTCTTGAATACCCATTTGCTTCCAATAGGCTTTCTTCCTTCTGGCAACTCAACCAGATCCCATGCCTCATTTTTGTCCAAGGCATCCATTTCTTCTATCATGGCCTTCTTCCATAGTTTACTATCTTCTGAATCCATTGCCTCTTTAGCAGTTCTAGGATCATCATCAGTAATAGATAACACAAAATTAGAACGAAAATCAGGGGGACTGTACCTTTCAACTTGCCTTCTTTCTCGGTCAGATCTCCTCAATACCGGAGTCTGTGGATCCGCCTCTTCATCTGATTCAGACGATTCTGCCTCCTCATCTGATTCAGACGAATCTGGTTCCTCAAAAGAGTCACCTCTTTCATCCTTGATATCAAAGTGTAGCTTCTCTGAATCCTTTTCCTTTGGTACATCCTCAATCCTGGAAGTGCTTTCAACTTCTCTGAAGATCACATCTCGACTGTAAACTGTTTGCCTTTTTACTGGGTTCCACAGCTTGTAACCTTTCACTCCATCCTTGTAACCAATGAAGATACATTTTTCCGCCTTATTATCCAACTTGCTCCTTTTCTCCTTTGGAACATGTACAAAAGCATCACACCCAAACACTCTGAGATGAGAGAGAGAGGGTTTCTTACCAGTCCAAACCTCATGAGGTGTCTTGTCAACCAACGCTGATGTGGGTGTCCTATTCACTAGGTAACACGCAGTGTCAACAGCTTCTGCCCAGAATTGTTGTGCTAGCCCTGCACCACTGAGCATACTCCTTGCCTTTTCCATCAATGTCCTGTTCATCCTTTCTGCAACCCCATTCTGTTGAGGTGTGTATGGAGTAGTCTTTTGCCTTGCTATTCCACACGTTTTACAGAACTCCTCAAATTCACTTTCACAGAATTCTCCACCGTTATCTGTTCTGAGTACTTTTATTTTCTTCTCAGTTTGATTCTCTACAAGAGCCTTAAATTCTTTGAATCTATTAAAAACCTCAGATTTCTTACGCAGGAAATAAATCCAAGTTTTCCTTGAGAAATCATCTATAAATGAAACATAATACACAGATTTACCAAGTGATGGAACAGGCACAGGTCCAAAAACATCACTGTGTATTAACTCTAAGATTCCTTTAGCTCTTACAACACCAGATGAGAATCTTACTCGATTCTGTTTACCATATAAGCAATGTTCACAGAAATCAAAATCTAATGTGAAATCAGACATGCCTTCAGCCATACTTTTACCTTGTAATAGTCGAAGACCCTTTTCTCCAATATGTCCCAGCCTTCGATGCCATAGCGATGTCTTCTCACTAGAGACAGCAAGGACTCTGTCTCCTTCATTTTTACCCTCAGAAACAATAGTGCTGTTACATCCATTTTTGAAGGTGCTTCCCAACAACTTGTATAGAGTTCCAATCCGAACTCCCCTCATCAACACCAATGACTCTCGAACCATTTTGCATGTGTTCTTTTCAAATAGAGTTTTCACACCTGCATCATCCATTTTACTTACAGATATAAGGTTTCTAGCCAACTTTGGAATGTGCAGAACCCCGGGAAGAGTTTTAACCCTTCCATCTTTGAGCAGTAGCTTGACCTTTCCTCGACCTATGATTTTCGCTACCGAGTTGTCTCCCAGAAATACATCTCCTCCATCATACTTTTCGTATTCAGAAAACCACTCCCTGTGGGGAGTCATATGATAAGACGCACCTGAGTCAATCAACCACGAATCATGCTCTGCATGTGTACTTGAAGATGCCAGATACACATCTCCTCCTTCCTCTGTAGATTCTTTCCCATCTGCGGATGGAGCGTCATTAGGTCCTCTACTTTTATCAGTAATTTTCGATTTACAATCCTTCTTGTAATGCCCAGCTTTTCCGCACTTCCAGCATTTTCTTACAAAAGGTCCTGGAGATTTAGATCTCCCTCTAGATTTAGATCTACCACCTGAAGACTTATTTTTAGATCTGTCTCCAGGGCGACCTCTTACAAATAAGGCATCCTTGGCTGAACTATCTATGGATTTCCGCCTCATTTCCTCCGATAGTAGGGATGCAACCACATCATCGAAGTTTAGTGTGGTTGCATTACTCCCAATAGCTATGACCAGATTATCCCATGAATCTGGCAAAGAGCACAACAGACTAATACACTTTTCATCATCATCAAGTTTAATACCAACAGATGTCAACTGACTTACCAGAGTATTGAAGGCGTTTAGATGCTCTGAAACAGAGTCTCCATCAGTCATCCTCAGAAGGTACAATTTCTTTCGCAGAAATAACTTATTTACCAGGGACTTTGACTGATACAGACTTCCCAGTTTATCCCATAGCTTCTTTGCAGTGTCTTCTCCAGATACGTTCACCAATACCGAATCTGCAAGGCAAAGACGAATAGTGCTCCTTGCTTTCCTTTCCAGCTTTTCCCATTCTTCTTTTACCGCACCAGAGGGCATGGTACCTGGATCTACTGCGATCCATTGTTCTCTATCTACCAGAAGATCTTCCATCTTGAGCTTCCATAGCTCAAAGCTATGACCATTAAATTTCTCAATCTCGAATCTAGAACTGCTCGCCATTCTTTAAACAAAGAATAAATCACCGCTGCAAAGCTCCCACTGAAACCAGGTTTATCACAAATCCAAGATCGAGCCAAACCCCTGGAAACAAAGGCGTCCCTCTGAACCCAAAATTGCTCTGATACCAAATGTAAGTTTTAAACCTTAACAGTGAAGTACAAACATATATCGATTCTTAAGCATTTACAGAAAATACACAATGGCACACACATTACACAGAGATTTTCACCTGGAAACCCTTAACCGGGAAAAAACCAGCAAAACTTAGAGCCGCATAGCTCCTTTCTCATTATATGTTTATTTTACATGTACAATACAATAAATGGTATTCTGCAGCATCTAAAACCCTAATTCGTTTACCCGAATTAGGTTACAACCCTAATTTCTTTTACCGGAATTAGATAGAGTACAATGGGTCGAAAATCGCGAAAAAGCAAAAAGCAACCCAAAAAAATTTTGCGGTCCGAAACGAAGGGGGTGGGCCCTGTCGGGCTACCCCCCCCCTCTAAACCCCCCCCCTCCGGACGCGCCCTGCGCAGGCGAATCGAAGGTGCCGTAGGGATCGTGTTGTACACGCAGCGACCATGTGAAGAGATATAACATACCCAACATTAAGTATGTAGCTTATTGAATGAATATATTTACATGAAATGGAATCTAACATATGGATGTTTATTTGTACATTGTTGCATTCAATGCTTTAATTACCAAGTAGGTACGAGTATCGAAATGATTCATTACTCTACAAGTAGACGCACTGTGATGTATCTTTTGTTAATTAATATAATGCATTGCACGTCATTATATAGAAAGATAGGTGCATATCTTGGTTTATGAAAATATGAGACTTATGGTACATAGGCATGCTTACGATGTTAAATGGACTCTAGTTGAGAGTGTTGCACCAAGTTCGAAAGCGTGTGGCATTTCTTACCCAGTTTATACACGAAGTTGAAAGTGATTTCCTACTTAGCATATGCTTTATAATGTTATAAGAGAAACTTGGTTTGCATGCTTTTATGTTTGGAAAGATATTTCCCAAAGTACAGTAAGGTTGTGTATCTGATTGTCTTTATGTTATTCAACGTGGTAGGTGAATTGATTATTGTGTGGATATTGATGGTATGTTGTTTTTAAAAATAAATAAAAAATCTCCCCATTTCCTCTTGAAAGTGTATAGGATCGAGGGATGTTACATCTGCCACTCACCAATCTTCTTTGGTGCCAAAATTGTTAGTACTGTGAAAGGTCTCAAACTTTCACAAACCAACCCTCTGGAAAGTAACTCATGTACTTGTCTATTCACATCCTCACTTTTTGTTGGATTCAACGATAAGGTGCTTTATTCGATATACTTGACCCTGGTATCAATCCAATGTGATGCAATATGCTTCTCAAGGGAGGTAACCCAGTTGGTAAATCAACTGCTATAATTTCCTCAAAATTCTTCAAAAATTATTGAATCTATGTTTGTATAGGACTTACTTTCTCAGTCTCCTAAACTTTCTTTAGCATTATGGCCAAACAAAAACTACCCCTTTTCTATTCTCATGGAAATTCTTTAGCAGAACACAACATGATTTGGATGTTACTAATGTGTGGGTTCTTGTTGTTATCAGAATCGACATTCTTGATGTTACTGCTATTCATACCATTTTCCAATATTGGTATCAACTTATAACATTTCCCATCCTTTACAAATTCATATGTATTCTCTCTTCCATTGTGGAACACTTTTCTATCAAACATACATGGTCACTGTTAAGATTTAATATGCTAAGACAGAAAATAATAGCATTACATTCCATTTCACAATAATAGCACATACAGGATCACTGAAGAAACAACAAGCATAGCATAAACACAAGAGACACAGATTTATCCTGGGAAACCCTCATGGGGTAGAAAACCCAGTAAAGCTTCCTCAATATAGATGACCAGCAATATACAAAGATGTAATCCTGAGCATAAGCTCCTCCTTCTCCATAGCAGAACTCTCCTCCACAAGTGCACCACTCTCAAGTGAGTGAGTGTGTGTAAAATGAGGAATACACCTCCTCTATTTATACACTACTCCGACTTCTCTTTTACACAAAACATGTAGGCTCGTATTTAACCAATGGGTTAAATACCCCAATACAACTGACTGGGCCGACCCCTCTAGGGTGGTCTAATAACCCTTTTACCCACATAACACATACAGGGCCGACCCCCACTAGGGAAGCCTAATAACCCAAGTTACCACAATCTGACGGAGGAATAAACATCTTCGGATATACAATAAGGTCTTTAAGGAGGAATGAAACATCTCCAGAATAATAAAGTACAAATATAATATTCTTTGAAGTTACAATATATCAACACTCCCCCTTAACGAGAAGAATATTATAACAGCATCTGCACGAGCAAGGAGTCATCAACATCATACGTGATACATCTATAAATCATTGGAAGCTTTCTCAACATCATCAGTAACTCAAGCAGTTACCGGAACATCTTCAATACTGGAACATCAACATCTTCAGTAGTGAGTCTTCATCTTCTGCAGCACTCGAACAGCTACAACAACATCAATATCTGAATCCTCACGATTGTCAGCATCGTCATCACACGATCATCAGCATCGTCATCACACAATCATCAGCATCGTCATCACACGATCAACATCGTCGTCTAGATCAACACGATCAGCATCGTCACATCATCTCGATCTACAGCATCTGGATCATCTCGATCTACAGCATTTGGATCATCATGATCTACAACATCTAGATCATCTCGATCTACAGCATCTGGATCATCTCGATCTACAACATAAGTATCCTCAACCATACAAGTACATTAATCAATACATGTATCATCAAAAGTATGTATTCTCACCAATACATCTATCATCAAAACATGTATTCTTACTAATACATATATCATCAAAAGCATGTATTCTCACTAATACATCTATCATCAAAAGCATGTATTATGACTAATACATCTATCATCAAAAGCATGTATTCTCACTAATACATCTATCAATACAAGTATCCACACCGATACAAGTATACACAACAGCAGCATACCCTGCAACACACATGATCCAATTACGGGATGGTCAATCCCTCTCACTTTAGGACATAGGTCCAAGGATGATACAATCTTGATCCACTTATGGGATGATCAATCCCTCTCAATTTAAGACATCTCTCATGTCTATGGACGATGCAATCCAGATCAACTTACAGGATGATCAATCCTTATCCTTTTAAGACACCTCACCATGTTTAAGGATGATGCAATCCCGAATCAACTTACAGGATGATTAGTCCTTATCACTTTAAGACACCTCACCATGTCTAGGGACGATGCAATCCCAATCTACTTACAGGATGATTAGTCCTTATCACTTTAAGACACCTCACCATGTCTAGGGACGATGCAATCCCAATCTACTTACAGGATGATTAGTCCTTATCACTTTAAGACACCTCACCATGTCTAGGGACGATGCAATCCCAATCTACTTACAGGATGATTAGTCCTTATCACTTTAAGACACCTCACCATGTCTAGGGACGATGCAATCCCAATCTACTTACAGGATGATTAGTCCTTATCACTTTAAGACACCTCACCATGTCTAGGGACGATGCAATCCCAATCTACTTACAGGATGATTAGTCCTTATCACTTTAAGACACCTCACCATGTCTAGGGATGATGCAATCCCAATCTACTTACAGGATGATTAGTCCTTATCACTTTAAGAAAAGTCTCATGTCTAGGGACGATGCAATCCCATCACGTACATTTTGAACCCAGTTCATGGACGATGCAGTCCTCACGTACATTTTGAACCCAGTTCATGGACGATGCAGTCCTCACGTACATTTTGAACCCAGTTCATGGACGATGCAGTCCTCACGTACATTTCGAACCCAGTTCATGGACGATGCAGTCCTCACGTACATTTTGAACCTAGTTCAGGGACGATGCATTCATATCTTCAATTTTTGGAGACATCAGTCTACGGCTCAATTCTGGGACCGAGGTCCGGGGAAGATGCAATCCCCTACCTGTTCATTCATGACTTCATTCTCGGAGACATCATGTCTACGGCTCTCTTTAGGACTGAAGTCCAGGGATGATCCAATCCTCTCATGTCCACCAAGGACTTCATTTTCGAAGACATACATCTACAGATCTCTTTAGAACAAGTGTTCAAGGATGATACAATCCCTCTTCTTTCTCGGAGACACTTGTCTACGGCTCACTTTAGAACTTGTGTTCAAGGATGATGCAATCCTCACATGTATTCTCATCAATTTACTATTGATCCTAGGAACCCATACAGAACCTAATTCACACTTCTTCTTTAATTACACCATTAAGAGAATGGTCTTATCTAGCCACTTGGAGCAAACATCTCATCATGATTCTCTTCCTCTTTCTAAGAGAATCTTCTAGCCACAAGCCTTCTATAGTGTGTTTGATTTGAAAATCTTTTTTTTTTTTTGTTGAACATCCATCTCTTGTTCAGTGTTCATCATTCATCATGATCTTTCCTACAAATCAAAATTAAGTACATGATTAGTAATACTTCATAATCATCAAATCATATTGACATGATAACCTATTATGCATACAGATATCATTTACATAATTATGCAACTATATTGACCAATACTTTGGCACAACACTTTCGCATATCCTGTATGCATACAGTGGCTATCTAGATGCCTTCCATCTCTACCAAAACATACTATCGAGAGTGTGCACAGCTCTCAGCATGTCAGCAAAGAGGTTTCATTCTAGACAAGCAACAATGGAATGTTTGTCCAACTTACCAATCATATGCATATTAGTAGTATACTGTTCAATGCTCTATGAATGTTTACACTCAGCATCATATATTCTAGGAATACAAATATGCATACAAGCAATATCATTTACTATTTCAAATAACAACTCAAATACTTATCTTTTATGTTTGTGTGGTTGCCTCTCGTTTGATCTTCTATATGTCTTTTGAACTTCTATTCATTATGTACCACTGTGCATGCTCAAGTGTGCACTAGTGTCATCATCATGATCTCATACACAAACATACATTCATTAGTATATTATCAATATTATCAAAACATTCTAATTCTAAATAATCTTGAATATGTATAGTCATGATCATTAGTATTCAGGGTTTCAAGGAAGTCTTCTTTTACTCATGCATATTCTTGTTTGATCATAATACTCTTCTGGTTAATTAAATCATCAAGATAAGAGACATAATATGCATAAACCCTTGATTACTAATTTTACGAATAAGCATAACCAATCATACCAAGTATACTTATATAAGGGATCCTAACACAAGGTAAGATTCTAACTTGACATAGGAAAACATACCTGGATTAGTAAACTTGCTTAGTTATGTACAACATACCTAAACAATCTCTTCAATGATTTAGAGATCCTGAGCTAGAACCTGCATGTCTCATAGGTTAAGCATAATATAACAAAGTCATACATACCTCGTAAGTAGAACAAAGATTATGGATGAGTCTTTGTCTTCATGTTGTCATGGTCATGGAACTTGATTTGTCTTTTGTGATGTACCTGTATCTTGTTAGCAGACAACATCAACCTCACACAACACCATAATGCATTAGTACAATCATATAGCCCTAAGCAATGAATGTCTTCGATAATTCACATGTATTCATACCGTTACTAGGGTGATAAGACAATTCTAACATTAATCAAGATTGTACTAATAAATAATATGAAGACAAACACATTATGAACTTAATCAAGAATCAGATTTCAAGACATACCTGAACCTCCTTAAGTCATACCTGTCGAGACTTCTTGTAGTCTTCTTATGTAAGGCCTTAGCCTCAACTCCCCCTGAAACTTGATCTGGAGCTTGATTAGGGTTTGCTAGAGAAACCCTAAAAATTCAATCTTTGACTTTCACACTTCTGAATGGATGGAAGGATGTGTCTTGCTGAGCTGATCAAACTAGCATACTTCAATTTTGAAATCTCCAAAATTTGACCCCTCAAAATTGCCTTCAAAACTTCTGGATCTTCTGGACAGGAACCCAAACTAGGGTTTGATGAAGCACACCCTTCTGTCCAATAAAAAGGTTCGATCCAAGGCTCTAAACTCTTATTTTTCTGAGGAGCTTCCAGTCGTGGTTACAGACTTCAAAAAATTCCAACTTTTGTTGAAGCCCTAATTTTCCATCTTTCCGATTAAAATCCCGAACTGGGGTTTGACCAAGCCCGGTCTTCTACCCAACCAAAAAATTCGATCTTGGTCTCTAAATTTTGATTTTCCTGAGTAGCATTCCGCCGTGGATTTCGATTCCAAAAATTCTAACTTTCTCCGAAACCCTAAATTTCGGAAGCCATGAATGAAGGTGCTCCAAAAATAATTATGTTTTGACAGAAAGATGTACCTAATTGTTTCTGCTATAAATCCGAACTTTTTGCTCCACAGGGTCTGAAAATTTTTTGTGTGGTATCCTGACCTATCATCTTTTCATCCCGACAAGTCTGACCTCAATTGGATTTTCTGAGAGAGAGTTATGCCAAGTGTCGCAACGTGACCTGTTTATGGGATAAAACAGGAGAGTGAACTTGTACGGAGTGCCAGGTGTCACTGGTTCAGCTTCGGCCTCTGAAATTTTTATCTGAGATAGTACAGTCTATGTACTACCTGTCAATTTTTACGAAATATCATTTGGAGCTTCCTATCTCAAGTTATTCCAAGTGTTGCAACGTGACCTGTTTATGGGATAAAACAGGAGAGCGAACTTGTACAGCGTACCACATGTCACTGGTTCATCTTCGGCCTCTGAAAAAGTTTCCTGAGATAGTACAGTCTGTGCACTACCTGTCAATTTTTATGAAATTTCATTTGGAGCTTCCTAGCCCAAGTTATGACCTTTTTTCCTAGGTCACCTGATTTTGACTGAGATCTGGAAGAGGCAGAAACCCTAACGTGTACTGATCATAACTCAAAAAGTACAACGAATCTGAGGGTTCCCTTTGGACACAAGGTACCTGGGGATGTTATCTACGACCTGTAAACTTTTCAGATCCTGAACCTTTGCATAAATGGATTTATAGCGAAAGTTCCACGATGACTGATTTTTGCTATGTAAAACCCAAACCTTCAAATTGTCGCAAGTGAAGCAAGTGTCGTAAGTGCCATACATTGCCTTCCTTCAGGTTAGCTCTGATACCATGTTAAGATTTAATATGCTAAGACAGAAAATAGCAGCATTACATTCCATTTCACAATAATAGCACATACAGGATCACTGAAGAAACAACAACCATAGCATAAACACAAGAGACACAAATTTATCCTGGGAAACCCTCATGGGGTAGAAAACCCAGTAAAGCTTCCTCAATATAGATGACCAGCAATATACAAAGATGTAACCCTGAGCATAAGCTCCTCCTTCTCCATAGCAGAACTCTCCTCCACAAGTGCACCACTCTCAAGTGAGTGAGTGTGTGTAAAATGAGGAATACACCTCCTCTATTTATACACTACTCCGACTTCTCTTTTACACAAAACATGTAGGCTCGTATTTAACCAATGGGTTAAATACCCCAATACAACTGACTGGGCCGACCCCTCTAGGGTGGTCTAATAACCCTTTTACCCACATAACACATACAGGGCCGACCCCCACTAGGGAAGCCTAATAACCCAAGTTACCACAATCTGACGAAGGAATAAACATCTCTGGATATACAATAAGGTCTTCAAGGAGGAATGAAACATCTCCAGAATAATAAAGTACAAATATAATATTCTTTGAAGTTACAATATCTCAACAGTCACCCAAGTAAGACATGACATGCATCCATCTCTACCACATCACACAAAACTTGTTCACAAGAATTTCCAATTTGGAAACTCACCACACAATGCTTAGTCACATATACTTGTTGTTCGTTTTGTAACCATGAAACTCGGTAGGGAGAGGGATGTGGAATACACTTCGAATTTAGTTTTCTCTTAACCTCTATAGACACCATAACTTCTATGCTTCCTCCATCAATGATCAAACTGCAACACTTTCCTTGAATCTTACATCTTTCTTTGAAAACCTTCTTCTATTGCTCAAGTTCTTGTACTACCTTATGTCTAGGTTTAATCAATACTCTGTAGAACATGAATTTCTCTTCTTGCTCCTATTGAAGCACAATCACATTTTCACTACCCACCGATGCCTCATCTTCCAGCATGACTTGCCTCCTAGCATCAACTCGTTTACTCAAATTTTGTTTCTTTGGAAATTCAGATACTTTATGTCCTTCAACCCCACATCAATAACAAGTAATCACATACTTACCTTTTCCTCTTACAAATGCTCTGCCTCTACTATTTCCATTCCCTTTGTTTCTTGGACTACTAGTGGATTCATCTTCCTTTTCACTCACCCTAACATTACTTACTCTGCCCCTTCCTCATGGACGTTTTTCCTCTTAACTTATACTGTGTTTTCTTGTCATATTTCTCCTCTACTTTTAGGGGAACTTGATAGGCTTCATCCACAGTGCGGAAATAATGCGTACTCATCTCATCCTAAATCAAGAACTTCAGTCCATTTACATAACTCGCCACCCATTGTTGCTATGGTTCCTTTATTCTTGACCTAAGTGACATTGAAGAATTCATCAATATAATCACGATCATATGTCTCTTTTTGTATGATATTTTGTGCTTGTATGCGTAATTTTTGCTAGTAATCAATTGGTAAAAACTTCTCCCTGATTTTACTAACCATTTTCTTCCAAGTTTTAATCTTTTCCAAGCCATTTTCCATTATGTTTTTATGTCGCATGTCTGATCCAGGAGGATCATCTCATCATCGATCAAGTTTAAAGTCGTCAAAAAATAGTACAAAGGTTACAGTGGTAAATATCTCTTCAACAAATTTCCATTGATGCTTGTTTCATGCGAAACGACCTCCAGATAAAGAAGTTGTCAGCATTTGAAGTTTCAACAAGGAAGGTTAAAAAATGGATAAAATGGTTTAAAATGGTGAAAATGGTGGTTTATTAGAGCAATGGGAATCGAACCTAAGACCTTGGTTAGGCCACCATAATCTCCATGTTGTAAAATGGGGGGGGGGGTGCAAGGGCATAGCCCTTAACCCCATGGCAACACCAAGGCCCCCATTATGTTGAAACAATATTACAACATATATGTCATAACCATAAACCAAACATTATAACAAAACCATATAACAAGTCATAGTGTAATGTGGGTGCAAACCATGTTACATTAAACCGTGAGCCCAAAGGATAAAAACCATATCATATATTAAACGTGGAGCGCATATATGCCGCCGCATTGGCATTTCATAACCATAATATATGTATTCAAACCATATAATAACAAACCAAACGTGGTATATAATAAACCTTAACAAATGCCAAAACAACGCGGTGCACTTTTACCATTAGGCCACGAGCCCTCCATTGAAATGGAAGCGACATCAAATTATTTTGAAGTTACAACGCCCATTGTTATATAAACCACAATTTCCATCCACGAGGTCATGTTCGAGTTTGGAGATAGAGTACAGAGTGCAGTTTACGAGACAGAGGTACATGCACAGTTCCCGAGGTGAAGATGCCATTAATGGGCATGGATATCGAGGCAAAATCCATATTGTCAGTGCTATTTTGTCCTTTATGCAGGAATTTGATCTCGTTTTGTGTATCAAAGGAGGTGATCTCGTTTTGTGTGCCAAAGGAGGTCTCAGGCATATATGGTCAAATTTATACTCATTTTTCTCAGAATTTCGAGAGGAACATAGTGGTGCAGTTTTTTCTGAGTCTGGCAGACAGAACTCAAAAGTGTTTCCAGAAGACTCTACTTTGTAACCTTGAAGACTTAATAAGATCGGCCTTCCCATTGGAAGCGGCCCAGCCCAAGAAGGATTAACTCCATTATCAGCTCTTGTCTTCATTTTCTGGTTTGCATATATCTTTTATGTGTTTTACGTGCTTCAAATGTGCTCTTTAAATTTTTCATTTAAGCCTATTTAATGGATGTTAGCATTTAAACATTCACATGAAATATTGGTTATAAAGATCCTGGATAATTTTCAGATCATGTTTGGTATCAGAGCTGGTTATAAAGATCCTAGATAATTTTCAGATCATGAAGGAGAGCTTGAAGAGATTGATCCTGAGATTGGATCAAAAAGAAGGAAAATGGATTCAGAAAAAGGAGATGATGGGACTTCTTTGATTCTTTCTGAAGGGGATTTTCTTAAAGCTTTCATGAGGATGCAAAGTATGGTGGAAGAACTTTACCAAGATCGGAAGAAGGTCGAACAAGGTGGTTCTTCTCATGCAAAAGGTAAAGAAGAATAAGGTGGTGAGGAACCTCCTAAATATCCTCCATCATCACCATATTTCCTTGATGGTTCTTTAAATTCCTCACCTAAAGAGAAAATTGATCTCAATATGCCTCAATTAAAGCTTGATATTAAGTTTGAGTTACTTGTTTATAATGGAGAACTTAATGTTGAAACATTAGATAATTGGATCCATCAGATTGAAATCTATTGTAGGATTCAAAGTTTAATGAAGATAGCTTGAAAATTCAGTTAGCTTCTCTCTAACTTGGAGGGACCACCCTCATATGGTGGGAGAGTAGAACTCTAAAGGATTTGGCCTCAAAAGGAAACATTATATCCTCTTGGCGTCAATTCAAGTCAGCATTAAAAAATCAATTCTATCCATTGGGTTACATACAACAAGCAATGATGGATTGGCAGAATTTGAGGCAAGTTAAGGGTCAAAGTGTGCAAGATTACACACAAGAATTTCGAAAGAGAGCTTTAATACTTGGTATACCTCTCTACACCCAAGAAATTCTTCTTAAGTACATAGGTGGATTACATCATTATTTGCGTCATACAATACTGATGTTTAATCCTACTAACCTTGATGAGGTATGTGTACAAGCTAGCACATTGAATCCAAAGGGAAGAGTGTTCATGATGTTTCTTCAGATGAATCTAGTCATCCAAAAGAAGGAAAGGAAAAAGGGAAGAGAAAACATGCCGCTACTGTGAAGAAAGGGGACACAAAGCTTTCTTGTTCTCATTATCATAGAGGTGGACATGATGCAGAGCATTGTTGGAAGCTACATCCTGAAATGAAACCAAAGTGGTTTAAAAATTGGAAAGGGAAGCAGAAAGCTACGGTTATCGTTGAAGACCTTGGATAAGATTCTGAGGATGAAACCAAGATATCAATCGTAGGTGTGAAAGGTAAATCTCTTGTTGGTAATAATTCTAACATTGTCTCTTCATGTGATTCTACATCTAAAGATCATGATGGTTCTAATGATAGAAAAAGAAATTTAATATTTCATATAAGGGTAATCACTAAACAAACTAAGATCGACACACTCATAGATAGTGGATCTCAAGCTAATTGTATTTCAGAAGAAGTAGTTAAGTAGTTGGGATTAATAACTAAACCACACAAGAAACCTTATCCACTAGGTTGGGTATGCAAAGATAACAAATTACAAGTAACAAGACAATGTGATATCAAGTTTGAAATTACATCTAAGTTTGTGGATGAAGTTGAATTTGATGTGGTTCCTCTAGATATCTGTGGAATTGTGTTAGGAATCCCATACTTATATGACCAAAAAGCAATCTTATATCGAGAAGATAATCAATATCATTTTTTTAAGGAAGGAATTGAGTACATAGTACATTCACGTTCATATAAAAATGACAGATCATTGGGAACTACACAACAATTGAAAATGATTGTTAATGCAAGTCGAAATTTGGCACTTATGTCTATGCAAGTTAAGGAATAAAATAACCCTAAGCATGAAGAGGAAGTGGTGTTGCATCACAATACATCTATTTTGGTTGATAATGTTCCTATGATAAAGC
The DNA here is from genome assembly GCA_027924585.1 of Larix kaempferi. Lineage (NCBI taxonomy): Eukaryota > Viridiplantae > Streptophyta > Pinopsida > Pinales > Pinaceae > Larix > Larix kaempferi. Next base: position 3,673,833 of record BSBM01000031.1, on the reverse strand, counting down.
ATAAGCATGATATAAGTACAAACTCTTTCACATGTTCAATGTTGATATTTAGCTTATTACTGATCAGCAATATATGGTTGGTCCCTACAATATTGAATGAAGATTGTGTTGAAAAAGGAATGAATGTACTTAACAATATCTGTGCAGTGTTGATTGTTGTCATGTTGAGTTAGATGTACAAGTTCCAAGAATGGACAAGTGATACAGGACAAGTGAGATGAACATGTCTTCACTTGATTGCAGAATGATTCTATGCTTTTGGTGGTCCAAAAGCTTCTCATTGGGGAGGTTGGATCCAGGAGGATCATCTCATCGTCGATCAGTTTTAAAGTCTTCAAAAAATAGTACAAAAGTTACAGTGGTAAAGAGCTCTTCAATAGCTTTCTGTCGACGCTTATTTCATGCGAAACGACCTCCAGATGAAGAAGTTGTCAGCATTTGAAGTTTCGACAAGGAAGGTTAAAAATGATGGTTTATTGGAGCAATGGGAATCGAACCCAAGACATTGGTTAGGCCACCATAATCTCCATGTAAAATGGGGGGATGCCAACACCGAGGCCCCCATTATGTTGAAACAATATTACAACATATATATCATAACCATAAACCAAACATTATAACAAAACCATATAACAAGTCATAGTGTAATGTGGGCGCAAACCATGTTACATTAAGCGGTGAACCCAAAGGATAAAAACCATATCATATATTAAACGTGGAGTGCATATATGCCACCGCATTGGCATTTAATAACCATAATATATGTATTCAAACCATATAATAACAAACCAAATATGGTATATAATAAACCTTTCCAAATGCCAAAATAGCGGGGGAGGAGGAGAGGCCCGTGGGTTTGACCTCGGGACCTCTACCCCATACGCGTTACACTTTTACCATTGGGCCACAGGCCCTCCATTGAAATGGAAGCGGCATCAAATTCTTTTGAATTTAAAGCGCCCATTTTTATATAAACCACGATTTCCATCCACGAGGTCAAGTTCGGGTTCGGAGACAGAGTACAGAGTGCAGTTTACGAGACAGAGGTACAAGCACAGTTCCCGAGGTGCATAGGCCATTAATGGGCATGGATATCGAGGCGGATTCCATATTGTCAGTGCTATTTTGTCTTTTATGTAGGAATTTGATCTCTTTTTGCGTGCCAGAGGAGGTCTCAGGCATATATGGTCAACTTTATACTCATTTTTATCATAATTTCAAGAAGAACACAGTAGTGCAGTTTGTTTTTGAGTCTGACAAACAAAACTCAGAAGTATTTCTAAAACACTCTATTTTGTAACCTTGAAGACTTAATAAGATCGGCCATCCCATTGGAAGCAGCCCAGAGACGTAGCCCAAGAAGGGTGACTCTGTTATCAGCTCTTGTCTTCATTTTCTGGTTTGCATATCTCGTTTATGTTTTTTATGTGCTTCAAATATGCTCTTTAAATTTGTCATTTAAGCCTCTTTAATGGATTTTAGCATTTAAACATTCACATGCAAATATTGGTTATAAATTTCTTGGATAATTTTCAGATCAATGTCCCACCAAAGTGCAACATGTATTTTCAACTTCATAATGGAAAAATGAACACGATTGGGATATTGAACATTTTCAAAATAAAAATATATTTCAATATCTCATATCCAATCTATAAGAGTTCCAACTCTCAAGCTTCCATCATAGCACAAAAATTCAATCCTCATACTACCTTTGTTACGCAAGAGTGATATCAAATGCAATGTTAGGTCTCCTTCCTCAACAGTATGTTCCTCTTCAATCCCTTCTTCGAATTTTGAATCTAATTCAGCATCCCCATTTCTTCTATTCTCTAAATATTCTATTATTCTTCTCAATTCCTCAAATTCTTGATTTCTCTCACCCCCTCGTGTTTCTCCTCATCTACATGGAATAATTTTCACAATTCTTCTAATATCCCTCAATCTAACTACCATATGTGGGTCTTAAATCCATATGTTGTTACTCAACCCGTCTCTTAGTACTTGCTGACTAACCACCAGAATCAAGGTGTTCTATTACCCCATTTACAAAAGCAATTTATGAAACCAACAAATCAACAGAAAATCGGCTTGGATACAACTTGACACACTGGTGTATACTTACAGCAAGTCTACACCTACAGGACTATGCTCTTCCTTCATAATACATAGTGGAATTGATGTCATCGGACGCTTGAGATAAATACAATATACTTTTATTAATGTAGGGATAGAAGAAGATGAATACAATGACAAAAATTTACTAGCAAACCATGAACCCTTTCCTTTATATTAATGTCATGAGTCCTCTAGTTTACATCATGGTCAGATAAATACAGTCCTTCTCTGTTTGACAGGAGATGACTTGGTCAAAGTCGTCCCTCTACATTGGATACTTAGTCCTTTTGCACTCTTGTTCTCTATGACGACCTTCACCAATCTTGATCCAAACCTACTCATTCATTGACCAACAACCAACTAACTCTCTTGCATCTTCCTTTATGTCTTTTTAAATTGGTGCTCCCTATGTTGTTTCAATTCCCCATCCATTGAGAAATGAATAGCCATGATTGTTCAACTGCCTGAGCGTTACTAAATCTTGTCATTTTTTCCTTCAACGGAACTTTCCATATGGTACACGATCTTTATGAGGCATGTGGATGAATGATGAGGTGGGGATTTTAAAGTTACATCCTAATTCCCATTGAATGGAGTTTCAATGTAGGAGTTACAATACTGTCATTCATCACTCAAATTTACAGCATAGAGTTGCGGCATGGTCATATGCTACATAGAGTTACAACCATTTTTCAAAGTAGAGTTGCAGCAAGGTCATAGCACCATGGATCAACAACTAAGGAGTTTCACTTCTCCTTTATTCATCCTAATAGTTCACTTGCACTAAAATGAAATGTTTGTAGTTGATGTGGATTTCCTGAGACCAAAGATGATCTTTCATCAAAACCTCTATCATGCATTAAAATTTTAGGGCATATGAATATGGTAACAATGTTCTCAAACATAAAGCACACAATTATATTTGAAGTATAGTGTTTCTCTAACACAATTTTTCCCACCTAGTCAAATTTTACCGGTATATTCAAAATGATGCCAATCACATCAACTTGTCTAGAATCCATGGCACAAACATTTGAATATGGTCTAGTGATCTTTAAATTAAGCTTTTCCATGACCTCTATGGTCATGATATTTGATGAGGCCCCAGACTCCAACATGCAGTTGTGTAGAAAAAGACCATTTATCATCAATGATACATAAAAGGGCGGGTGATCTTATTTACTTGAGTCCATAGTATGTAGGATTACTGGGGATATTTCTCAACAATTTTCCTTTGAAAAGGGGTTCTTTCTTTAGGTTGTTCTTGATTTATCTCTTTTGGAGGATCAATTACATTCATTAACTTTTCTCTTTGACAAGGGATCTTAATGGCTTCTGTGGCAGGGATCAAGATTTTAGTTGATTCAAACCATTTACCTAAATCAATATCAACAGGAACAGGGTTAGTATTATGTGGAGTTATTACCTTCGATACATATTGTTGTTTTGCTTTGGGGGCTCCAGCATAATCCCACCTCTGATAGGTAAGTCCTTTGTATTTAGGAATTTCTTTAATCTGCTCCGAAGTAGGCATTTCACTATAAGTATTAGCTAACTTATCCTTTTCTTGACTATGTTCTGTAGCTTGATTCCAAGTTTCTTTAGATAGAGGGTGAACATGTCCTACTGTGTTGATGAATACAAGCTCGCTTGCAAAAAAATCACTATTGTTACTTCCCAGATACTTTGTTCAGAGGTTTGACAGGCTACATAGCATGTAGACTCTTCATGTAATGCATCACAAGGTCTACAATATGGAGGAACTTATTCAACCATATTGTCGGTTTCAAGATGATGAGGCATCCTATCCTCCTGAGGAGGTCCTTTCTTCTGCCACTTACTCTTTTAAGGAAATGGATTCTGATTTGAATATGATATTTCTACAACAACCACCCTATTCTGCATGGTTTTAAGTTGAGTGACATAGTTGGCTTCCATTGCCTCCATACGTTCACTCATCTCCTTCATCTTTTTATCATGAGACTCTTGTCTTTATCCATAGGTGATTTATCCTTAGGTTCATGATGTTTGACAATATCTCTTGTGAACCCGGGGATGTTTGATTTACCCGATGATTACATATTAAGATCAATTTTTACGTCCATGTCTTGGGAAACTTTCAAAGTAGGCGGTTCTCTATCCATTAACATGAATCTGATTTCTCCACTTAATGCTTCCATATAGTAAACTAAAATATATTTATCAGTTGGCTTGAAATCAACATCAAAACTAGAGACCAAATCTCTGAACTTTTTATTAAACTCCTCCATGGTTTCATTTTCATTTCTTCGGATGGAATTCAACAAGTGGCGTGGCTCTTTCTTTTCTCCCCACCTTCCCATAAAACCTGTGTTCAAGGCATCATAGGAATCATAGGTATTATCAGCTAATCCTCTGAACCACTCAGCTACATCATCTTCTAAAGATAAGGCAAAAAGAATCATGTAGACATCATCATGTTGTTGGGCAGGGGTTCGGCACTTGATAAGGTTCCTATCAAAATTTTGAAGGTGAACTGATGCCGAGATGGCATTGTTTCGTTGAAAAGAAGGAAACTTATCAATAGCTCTTTCAGGGAGCTCATGTGTATATCCTGCAATCTGAGTGAGGTTAAGGGGCTTGAAAATTTTATCCATTGGAGACAATTCTTTATTTGTAAAAAAAAATTGGATGTCTGAGAGGGACTCAGATCCTAAATGTTCACGGACCCTACGAGAAGTAAGTCTATCCTGCCTCCTTCAGTAAACCCTTCCAGGCTCAGGAATGAAGCTGACTAAACCGTTAGAAGTTCTTCTTGTAGAATACATGATTGTATTATTAGACAGTGGAGTCGTCAGGTGGATCGAGTGACTCTCATATTTGTTGAACTAGACACACCAAAGGTAAAAAAAAAAAAAAATTAAAAATTTGTACCCAGGGATAGAAGATTTATTCTCGGCAACGGCGCCAAAAATTTTGTCGTCGGATTAGCACACATGATTAACGCAACAGAAAATATATGTTGTTGCTCGGTGCACCCTTGGGGGAAAGTCTCGAGTCAAGGATGTCACATGATCTTGACTCCTCCGTTTAGGCAAAACTCCCAACGAAGCCAAGGGGGGTAGTCCCTATGGAAATTTTCTAAGGTATTTAGAGTTTCCGGTGAAATGGTTTAAAGATGTTTATATTTTTAGGATTTTTTTGAGTGTTGATTAGAAGGGTTCCAAAATAGATTTGCACAAATAAATTAAAGCTTGCTTTCACCAGCAAAATTAAAATGACTGCCAAATAGATGCATGATACTGATATGATATTAAGCAAATGAAAAAGTATGATAACCAGTGCCTTATGGAGTCAAAATATCAAATAAGTAGAGTTGCTGAAAGGGAAAATGTAGTGCAAATGTCTCTTGGTTACTTTTAAATTATTATGGTTTGAATCTTGTTAGGGAAAAGGAGAACTCCCGAGATACCGTGAGGTACAGGGAGGAATGTCCGGAAATTAAGGTTTGGTGGCTCCTCACGAGAACATGTGGGCTGTAATGGAGTCTATAAGGCGGTGTTCAACACTATATCAAACTAGGGTATATAGCGTAAGTGTGCCTTGAGGTCGCCTCCCAGTTGGTCCCACTTCCTCTAAAAATTTCCCCACACAAAATTTAATCGAAGTGTCGGATTTTCACTTATTTTGATGGGTAGTTACTTTTATTAAGTGAATGTTATATTATATGTGAAAAAATTAATAAGTGGCCACAACCGTTTCTGATTTCCCACGGGCCCAAGAAAAGTGACCGCAAGGGGAAAGAGCATACTCTGGTTGAAGTCCAAATGTAAATTACGATTTATGAACAATTGTATAGTGAAAAAAAAATGCTTGACAAAGTAGTTTGTAAAAAAGGAAAAATATAGATCACCAAGTTTATGCGTCACTTTTTGATCAACCACCACTAATCGGCGATGCCTTTAGGTGGTGGCGAGAGCATACTTCATAGTGACGAAACTGGTTTTATTTCTAGGTTTACTTTTGCAAGAAATAAAATTAAAAAAAGCTAAAAATTATTTTAAGTATACACCCTACACTTTCAAAGTGAGTGTGTGAACTTTGTGAGGTTAGAAAAAATCAATCACAAAAAAATTGACAAAAGTACAAATCCCCCTGGGAGGATGGGGTGTGGGCGTTGGGTATCCCACCGCTCTCGTTGAAAATTTTACAATAATGCTCAAAAAAATGTCTCTTTAGTCCATTTTTTATGGATCTAAAGGGCTTACAATAACTTAGAAGTGAAACGGTTAGAAGAAGAGGTCCACGAGAGGTCGTTTTTGGCATTTTCTGGCGGAAAATGGCCAGAGTTTCCTTCTATAAATCCTTGGACCTACTAAAAACCAGAAGAAGAAAAAAAATTAAGTTAGAATATGATGGAAATGATTTTAAACAAATAAAAAAATTGAAATTTTTTTTTGTACTTAGAAAAAAATTCGAAAAGTTTCAAGTGCAAGTACAAAAGTTTGAATCTAGATCTATTTGACAAATGTTCCTTTTATGAATGTAAAAGTCTAAATATGCTAAGAATGATTGAGAAATATCAGATCTGAAAATGATTAACTAATTGAAAGCTCAAGATCTAATCTTCCAAGCATGAAACAAAAAAAATCGAGAGAAAGAGAGTTTTGTTGAAGTAGAGATGGATGAGGCTTTCAATCCCAATGCATTTGTTCTTGCAGATTTTCTTTGGAGATATATGTAAGAAAAGAATGTTAGAAAAATAAAAGGTACCCAAGAAGAAGAAAAACCAATTTCAAACCCTTCTTGTGACTTGTGATCTGCAGCTTGAAACAACAACACTTGCAACAAAAAATGATGAGAACTAGCGTGTTAGAATAAGAAGAGGTTTGAAGAACCTAAGTATATCCGAATACTATTGGTTACTTCGAGGTCCCTTAGAATCTAAACACAAATAAGTAAGTTAAAAATTGTAAATACTTATTTCTACAACATGTAAACTAGATCCATACATAAAATGAGAGCAAGTATTGAAAAAACAAGACACAATATCACCTCATAAGCTTGTAATCCAACACAAATGCAAGATGGACCTCCAAAGTCTTCCCAGTGTATTAACAATAGCAACAATTATACAATTTAGCAGAGGTTCAATGCATCCATACCAAATGGAGGATCAAGGCCTTTCTTTTATAGCCTCATAAGAGAGGAGGGTGAATTCATGGAGAGGGGGCGAATTGGTTGAGAGAGGAGCCAAGTGTGGGATGGGATCCCATGACTTGTGGTGATTGATGCATTGATCCCCACTTGGTTGGTGTGAGGGATGAGGTGTATTCCACCTCACAAGAGGGGATCCCCTCTCCCTTGTAATCAATTCCCAACCCATTGGAACTCTCTCCCACTAAAAACGTGAACTCGCACATGGATAATCGCCCACGTGAGGAGTGGGGTGCTTTCCTCAAATAGAACATCCACTCGCTATCCTAAGTTTGAGTTTTTGCATGTGCTTTAAATGATTAAGGTGGTCGTACACCTTATTAAACCACTAAGTCACCCTTTGCATAATTTTTTATAATCATTTTTTATTTTTTTTATTTTTTACCTTGGTGCATTTTGTAGAATAGTCAGCAATTAAGAGTTGTTTTGTAGCACCTTTAGGAAAATTGCCGAAAATGACAATTTAGTCTCCCGAAACCCAGGAAAAGTGTGTCCTAGGTTAAAGAGGACGCTCTGAGCGTGAAAATGAGCATCCCCACTCCTAAATCCGCCTCCATACAAGAATTTCATTATATTTTGAATTTTTCCAATTAAACCATTAAAAAAATGGTCTAATTATACGGAAAAATTATTTTTGTCGGAATCGAATCAAATTCCTAGGGTACCTAGTGCATGTCCATATGATTTATTATTGATGGCTATAATGTAAAAATACATAGGCACGTAGGCTTTAATAACCTCCCTAAGATCGACCACCATGGAAAATACTCCATCTTTGGAGGTATGAGTGAAAAACTCAGGAATTATACGCCACTGAAGCGCAACGCATAATTCTTAAGGAAAAAACACTCTAGAGTATCCCCTTGATGGAAAACCCTAAGGTAGGCCAAGTCTTTTACAAAAGTATCATTCTTATACCAACTGATTACAAATACCCCATGGGGGTCTAGACATGCAAATTTTACAAAGGGGAAAAAAATTGCCTGATGAACCTCTGAACTCTGGCAATGAACAATGATATTATTCAAGTCTTCGGCGGTTCACAAGTATTCCATCTAAGTGCAACTTAGTGTACAACACTCCCCATCACTCATGTGTTTCATATCCTAAGGAACTTGAATCTCCCAGTCTATGCCCAAGCCAATCGAGCGTCAAACTTGTTGTAAGGAATTATATAGTGTCTCTTGGAGAGAGAATCCCCATTATGTCCATATAGTGTTAGAATTTCGTCTCATTTATTCCCTTAAAACTATTTTTTATGTTTTTAAATTTTCATATTCCCCATCACACAACGTTTTGGTGAAAAAAATAACCCTTCAAACATGAAGTTTTACTTTAAAAAATACATCTCAATAATGATATTTTTACTATAGAATTTGAAAAAAATGTCCTACTAATAGCGACACAAACGAGTCAAAGCTAACATGTACCACATATCAAAGGTAACAAGTGCAACATTATTCATATGAAGTACAATAAGTGATAAATTAGGAAACAAACAAAACATGGAACCCAAAATACTTTCAAGAGGTTAATTTGTTGAGCCAAATGGAATGAAACATACTAAATTTTGCAAGGTTAACATGTTGTAGCACTGATGTACTTGAAATTGTGACATTTTATTCCAAAGGAATACTTCATCCATAAGAATTGAGTTGAAAGGGAAGATAAACACAGCCCAATTATTTTAACAAGATTTCACTATGACTTTTTCTCTATCCTTTGCAAAGAAATTTAATAAATTTTATTTCCTAGGTATTTATTGTTTTGGATTCCTCAACTATTATTACACATGTGCTTGCAGCACAAATGGAAATCCCACATTGAAGCAAATATTTCAAGGAAACGGCAGGATTTGATGAAATATATTTGTTATGTTTTTCTTTATTCATAATAGAATGCAATATTTAGTTTTCTAATATAGGTAATTCATTTTTTTCTTTTATTTTTTAAAATTGAATGATGCAAATTTATATATAATTGACATAGTAATTTCAACTTATATATCATCATTATCTACTCTAGAAAAAAGCAAAATTTCAAATCAAGGATTATTTCAATATTTGAGTGCAAATGATTGCAATGGAAGAAATCATTCATTATATGTATAGAAAAAAAAAATCAACCAATATCATGGGAAGTTGGGAACTGAGCTAGGGTTTATGGCGATCTCTGAAGGCAGAAGGACTGACGGCAACCATGGCTGCAAGTTTGGGGGTAGGTCTTCAATCCCCCCCTGCAAATCCTCATGAGGATCTTCAAATCGGGGCGATCCCGATTTTGTTGGAAGGAATTGGTGGAAAGGGAACGGGATCCCATGATTCATTTTCATCAGGCTCTTCTGCGGGGAGGAAGCCAGGTCAATGCATCCCTAAAGCAACCTCAATCCCCTCTATGCAAATAAGATCTAGCAAGTTAAGGGAACATATCCAATATATTAAGGATCATGCGCTCATCGAAAAATTTGTGGTCATGCTTCCTTCGGAAAAATCCCTAGTCTGGTGGATAAATTTGACTTGGAAAGCAAGAGGGTATTTTGATCTCCAACTGGGTTCAAAGGGTTTTTTCACCATTTCCTTCCTAAGTCTGGAGGACAAAAATAGGGTTCTAGATGGGAGCCCTTATTTCTTCTACTCTGTGGGTCTCTTTTTGAGACCATGGAAGGAGAAGTTCTTCCCAGATAAGGATGATATGAGGGTTTTCCCAGTATGGATTCGGCTTTACTTCTTCCCTGGCAAATACTGGGACTCGAAAATTATGGAAGATATTGGGAACAACCTAGGATCCTTTATCAAGATATCAGAGCAAACCAATGCTCAAAGGTACATTGCATATGCCAGGATCTGTGTTTACATGTACCTATCTAAGGAATTACAAGAAGCTATCAAGATGTCATGGGAGGATGAAGACTGGTTTCAAACACTATATTATGAACAAATTATGTTTAGATGTCGCAGGTGCCATGAATATGGTCATTTATTTAGATATTTCCCTATGAATAGTCCAAAACCATCACCTAAGAAGGAAGAGGAAAGTAAGGATCAAGGGTTCACTAGGGTTTCCAATTGAAAATGAGGAGGCAAGAAACAGGAAAATACGGAAATTTCCAAAAAGATTTTAACCTCCAATCAATTTGAAGCCCTAACACAACAATCGGAGGAGATTGTTTCAATGCCTACCAAGAACCAACGGGATTTGAACAACCAGGAAAAGGAGATCGAAGACACAAAGGAAACCACATCTGTTGTGGATGAAAACCCTAATGAATACCTAGGAGGGGAAAATGGACAAGACACTAAAGATATGGATATTAGAGATCTTGATCTTGATGGAATTGAACAAGCTTGTGAAGATGTAAAAAAAGGGTATGTCCCCTAGGAGCAAGTTGTCCTTCTTAAAGAGGCCATCATCAAATCCATAGAATCCAATCGTCTAGGAATTAACCTTGGATCCCACATAGACTACAAGAGGAAACATGAAGATATAATCAAGAAACCGGGAAGGAAATCTAACCAATAACGCATTGCTGCAATAGGAATAAAGTTGATTGAATCAAGTCAGTACCCTACCATAAGGTCTGCTCTAGGGTTATAATTATTGTATTATTATTTTAATGAATATTGTATCATGGAATATAAGAGGTCTTAACAACCCTCGGAAAGCAAAGATCCTTCGAAAAAACATTGGGTTGACAAATCCGGCCATTGTGTTTCTCCAAGAAACTAAGTGCTCGGCAAGCCAACTTTAGGAAATTGGGAAAAAGAATTGGAAGGGCAGCGAAGGAATGGGCATCGATGCCAAAGGTATGGCAAGAGGGTTGGGCATCCTGTGGGATCCCAATAGAGTAATCCTATCAGGTTTTCATGGGAATCATTATTTCCTCTCTGTTTAGTTCGGGGTTATTGGGTTCCCAGTATCCGGCCTATTAACCAATGTCTATGGCCCACATATTCCGCAGGAAAAAATAGCCTCCATTGACTCCTTAAGGAGAATGGGGGACGGGACTAGGGATCATCACTGGATCGTGGGTGGAGACTTTAACCTTATAACCTCCTTAGAAGAAAAGAAGGGCAGAAGATGGATAGTGGAAGATGAGTGTGGTCGCTTCAGGGATACCATTGAAGGCCTTAAATTAGTTGATCGTATTCCGGGGGAAGGTAGATTCACATGGAACAATAAATGCAAAGGAGACCGACACATAGCCTCCCGTTTGGATCAATTTCTTATTTCTGAGTTAGTTATAGCCAATCTCTTGAAACCAGTTCTTCCTTCGCTTATATCCCTGAAGAAATTGGGGTTTGTCCATGAATTATGGAATTATCCTTGTCCATGAATTTTTACACTCCCTCAAAAGAGAAAAGATCCCAGGAATGATGCTGAAACTTGACATTGCTAAAGCTTACGACAAACTAAACTGGCAATTCTTGAAGGCCATGCTAAGTTCTTTTGGATTTTCGGATGATTGGATTAGCTGGATCATGAATCTAATCTCCTCTTCCTTCTTCTCCATTTTGCTTAATGGTGTTCTGACAGGCTTACTAAAACCATCAAGGGGTATTCGTCAACGAGATCCTTTTCCCCCCTTCCTTTTCATTATTATGGCCGAGGGTTTAGGAAGAACAATAAAGGCCATGCAAGGAAACTATGATATGCAAGGACTTCTCATACACCCAAGAGCGGAACGTCAAACTCACCAACAGTTTGTGGATGATACTATGCTGATGGGACACTCCTCAGTCCAGGAGGCCACGAAGATTCGACTTTGTTTAACTAACTTCGACAAAGCTTCAGTCCTGGAAGTGAATGAACAAAAGTCTCAGGTCTTCTTCTTCAATACCCCCAAGATCACTAGATGTATCATCTGTCGAATCCTTGTCTTCCAAGATAGCTCCCTTCCGTCCAAATACCTTGGATCCCCCCTGGTGGATTCTATGGCCCGTCATGGGTCATGGAATGAACTCTTAGATAAAATTAGGAAAAAATTGTCGAACTGGACTCTCAGGCATCTCAATTTTGATAGCCGATTGGTTTTGGTTAAAGCGGTGCTGCAAGCTATGCCTATGTACTTGTTTTCGGCCATGGTGGCCCCAAAAGCAGTTCGAAAGGAGATACAAAACATACAATGCAAATTCATGTGGAACGGGCCAGGCGAACACGGGAAATGTGCACTGGTAAAGTGGGAAACTATTTTCTCTCCAAAGGAACAAGGGGGTCTCAACCTCTGCGACCCTGAAAAATTGAATCATGTAATTGGGGCCAAGATATGGTGGCTCTGGGTTACTCATAGCCAGGAACCCTGGGCAAAGATATGGCACATCAAATATTATGCAGGGTGGAAGAATGGAAACCTCATCCGCTTTTCTTAGAATGTTATGGGATCCCATATATGGAAGGCCGTTTCTGAAGGTAGAAGTCTTGTTCAGGATAATATTTTCTGGGAAATTAGAAATGGCCAGAGAGCTAAATCTTGGGAAGACTCTTGGCAACAATTACCTCCTCTAGAAGGAAATGTTGAAGTGCCCCAAATCATCTAGGAGTGTATCAACCACAATAAATCTTGGTTAAATATATTTGGGAAGAAACCAACACAGAATAGGAGTACAAGGTTTGGGCTTCTCGTGAATGGTGGGAGCAATTCGGCCCCGAAGAAGAAATAAACAGAATTGAAGAAACCTTAAACAACTGAAGAATTAGAGTTCAGCTGGGGGAGGACAAACTTCGCTGGGGATTTGAACCTAAGATAATTTTCACAATCAAAGAAGCATACAACCTATGGACTGGCTACAACAATTAGGCACCGGAAAAGAAATGGAAAAATTATGGGATGCAAAATTATGGCCTAAACAAATTTCATTTGGCTTGTAATTAAACGTCGAATCCTTACGGGACACAATTTTCAGAAAACAAGTTTGCATGGACCTTACCAGTGTTGCATGGGCAGTATGGTGGAATAAACCTTGGACCACCTCCTTGATTCATTCCCTTTCTCTTCAGATTTGTGGGACCGTGGCGTGACTATCTTCAGAAGAACTGACAGGCACTATGACAATCCGGATCTGACCATATGTGAATGGACAAAAGACCCATTCCAGAATCCCGTTGTTAACCGACTTTGGAAAATCTTCTCGTATTTTGTGGTCTGGTAATTCTGGAGGGAGAGAAATTCCAAAACCTTCCGAGAAAAGGCCGATTCAGTGGATAGGGTTTGGAATGCCATTAGAAGCAAGATGCTTGAAACTGTGAAGTTGCAGTCTTAGGAAAATTCTGATTGGGAATCCAATGCTGCGGAGACCATCATACTGTAGGCCTGGGGAATATCTCGACCGATTCATTGTTATGGAAGACAAATAAGATCTCCCATGGCTAGCTCCAACCTTGAGTCTTGGTCCCCCCCTTCGGCTGGTTTTTTCAAAATGAATTTTGACGGACCCTCAAAAGGAAATCTAGGACCGGCAGGTTTTGGTTGCGTGATTAGAAATCATACGGGAGAAATTCTATGTTTCAAAATTGGCTTCCTTGGAACTAAATCCAACAATGCAACGGAACTAGAAGGATTGCTCCAAGGTATACAGATGGTCGGTGCTCAAAACTGGACCCCACTCATGGTCGAAGGAGACTCTTAGATCATCCTCCCCATGGCAACGGAGATCCATCACAGAAAAACAAGCTCTAAGGTGGTGTCTTCAAGGAATTTAGAAGGAAGAATAGAAAAGTTGGCGACGATTTTAAACCCCAGGATGGCCCTAACCTTCTCCAATGTTAAGCACAATGGTAATAAATTGGAAGACCTGTTGGAGAAACTCGGGAGTGAAAATCACATGTCCATTTGTGCCAACTCGTGGGAGAGCCTGCCCGATCTAGTAACCAAGGACAGATGTAAGGATACTCTATCTAAATACATCACGCATTATCATGCTGAAAAGGAAGCCCGACGTCAGGCTGAGCCTAGCCCTGACATGTGACATCTCGTCTCTCTTTTCAAGCCTTAGTATCCCGAGAGGGGATGCTACTAGGAGGGACTCTTCATTTAATCTGGATCATGTTTTCAATCTTGTCTACATTGATAGTTATGACTGTTGTCATGAATGTTGAAAGTGGGAGATCCAACTATTCGCATGGAGGATATATGCAAAGGACTGTGTGGTACAAGTCGCATTCAATGGAAGGTATGGGGCTAATTATTGTTTGGGATGGAAACTTTTTTTATAAGGACTAGAAAGGTGGTGACCATGGACGTATTCACAATATTTTGCTTTGCATGCATTTTCCCCATGATATATTGTTCATGGAGAAAGGAAAATCCAAGGGAATTAGCATAATGGGCGAGTAGAGTTGGGAGGAAGGATGGAATACCGCTTATGGTAGTCTCCTGCGGTGTAACAAAGATGAAATCCCTGCGGATGATAGTTGCAGACTCTCTTGCTCTCATCGGAAAGCTTGGTGGGAATCTAGGATTTTCGAACTGGATTTACCTTCAGCAGTTCATAATGAAATTAAGAAGTGGACCAGCAGCTCTGGAAAAATCTTGATAAAGAGACCCTGCAGGAGGAGTGTCGGAAGATGGAGAACTGGTTCATGGACCTGGGGAACACTGCTAGTCGTCTCAGCCTATATGAACGAACTGTTTCCCTTTACTAGGTAATGAAAAATATGGTGGGGTATGCTATTTGCGACCGCATGCAAAAGAATGAAGATGGGAAGCTGAAGGATCAGGTGCAAAATGCGCTTCAAGCAAAATCCAAGGAGCTGAAATGGAAGATGGAATTCACGCTGCACTCCATGGGCCTTCATCTTCCTGAAGCTCCTGAGACTGCCGATAATCCTCAAGGCCGCTTCCCGGATCTGCCATATATTTTGTTGTAATGTTGTTATGTTGTGTGTCTTGTCCAGTTGAGGTGTCGTTGGTTTCTGCAACTGTGTCTTGTCCTTTTAGGCTATGCTTAGGGTTTAATTCATTGTTTGTTAGGATTTTATGGGGGTTCTTAAGGATGTTTGGCAAATTCCTACAGCATCTGTAATTTGAGCTTGTAATATGGGAAGAACAATCATACAGTCTCTCCTTTTTGTAAGGCCTGAGAGCCTGGCCATGCAGAATATTTACAGAGCTTCGGCCTGTTTGTGCTCGAATGTAACCTCTCCTTTATATATATAATACAAAAATATTTCTTACTTTAAAAAAAAATGGAAGAAATCATTCATTTAATTTTATACAAAACTTCAATTTCTTATCGGAACATATACTTTGTTTGACTACCAAATGTTCGAACCATAACACTAAATTGCATTAGCATATATTTTCCAAAATATGAAAATATTGTAAGCCATAAGTTAAGTTTATGATGGAGCATTTTCCCTATTGGAATTATGTTAACGCCTAAATATCGCACACATGCAACATTTTGGTGATTCTTCTAGTAAGACATCATTAATATATAGAATGTATATCACCGAAGGCATCCTCAACAAATCTAAAAGGCAACATGAGTCCAAAAGTGACCAAGAACAATCAAATGGATATGTCACGCAGCTGAATCCCTACTAACTTGCGCTATAGCACGTGTTACCAGTTCAGAATCTGCTAAAGGCAATATGAACCACAAGTGACTAAAGCATTCGTCGTCCTAAACAATTGGTACTCTTATTATGGCAAAGTTTGTTTAGATATCCAAAAGCAGCAAGATATTATATTGGAATTGTATAAACAAAAGCAGTCGGCCACTCTAGACACAGTTCAAGAATTAGAATAACAAATCCATATGGAAAAAAAATGACAAGAACAGTTCTGGCGAAGCGAGTACCAGTGGCTCCAACAAGGAAAATAAGCTCAAGAAGAATTCAGTCATCTCACTCTGAATATTTATTGCCTAATGAGGTCCACTGAACTTCAAGCACACGCTTGTGGACCTGACATGCAGAAACTTCTAAGAGAACCAATGCAGATTAAGCTCATTTAGCTATCAAAAATTACCATCCTAATAGCAAACATCAATACCATCCTAGGAAAATGGGACGACTTCCAATACGGACTAGCATTGTCTGCTCCAACAATTGTCGGAGCCTGTGTTGACTGCACCCGTCCAGGACAAACACCCATGTCGCAGCAAAAGTAGTAGCACTTATTTTTATAAATTTTGTAAATTTTGCATCCCCCCTGATTATTTTTGGGACAAAGAAATGTTTTAGGGTGGTGCGGGATGTTAGAGGAGCCTAGTCGGTCAGCCGACTAGGTCTGCCCAACCTACTAGCACATAGTCAGCTTAGATAGTTGTGTCGGTTATGATAATCGACTAAACAATTATGGAACCATAAAAGAATAACTGTATGTATCAAATATATAATATGTTGGTGATCCAAGTAAACATAAATGCTTTTGTAGATATATGTCCTGCCTAATAATACAAGCTACTTGTTCCTTGGGTTCTCATTACTTTATTATCTTGCTCTCTCATGGGTGTATGATTATGCTCGCTATGTATATTTATGTGTATGAACGATGCATTACTGGTGACTCCATGTAATCCCTCATATTACAATAATATGCAAGTAATCTAGTAAGTGGGAAATCTTAAGATTCTCCCAAAATGGAAGCTCATAAAAAACAGATTTCCTTTTCATCCCAATGGGCATTTTCTCAACTTGGGTGTTGAAAAATTCACGATCATCGAACATAGGTTCCCCGTTTCAATCGAACAATTCTACAATTTCTTTCTCCTTCTCTATTTCATATTCCCTAAGCCAGTCCGTCGATGTCATTATTTCAAGTCTCCAAGTTCTCCCTGGTTTACCATTGGAAGAAGAAGATGCTCCTCTATAAGGGTGGTCTTCAAGAAGGAATACCCTCAAGTAATTCTACACTGGATTTCCTAAGTGGCTGGACCACTTATCCTTTATTGAAGGTACACAACATTTACATCCATGATACCATTTTGTAAAAAGACTTGTGATTTTATTGTATACGAAACACATTAGCACCAAAGAAGGAATTTTCACCAAATTAAGTTTGTCAAATAACATTATGGATATAAGCAAATCAATCAACATGCTTACCAAAACAAACTCCTAACCTTGGATAATCATGTGTGGTGTATGCACATATGCCATACATCATAAAATACCTATCCACTGGGATGAGTCTTGATATATCGTACACTTGTATCCCTTCCCATAATTGCTTGAATTCGCCAATCAATGATTGAAGGTAGACATCCATTTTCTTCACTTGTCTTCTACCAGTAACTATAAGAGGCAACATAAGATGTTTGTTCTTCATGGACAATCATAAAGGTATATTGTTATTGATCACTACCACTAAACAAACAAAATAATAGGTTATTTGGAGGGAATATTGGTTAACTCTATCCATGACTATGCTCAATCGAATGATATGTACTTCATCCTTGAATTTATCAATCCATATATCCTCTATATGCTTCACGGCTATTAAATCTACAGGAATTCACATAACTCCTAACTCTTTTCTACAAGGCTTTCCACCCCTGCAACTTGGCTAATTATTTGCAACAAAAAAATGTTTGAATCCTTGGGATTATAGGCATGTTTCTCAATATCTCATGAGGAGTACCATGTTCCTTACCCTTTTTTAATATGTGGTTCCTCTCATGCCCACATTTAGGACATATCTATGTATTCACGTTTTTGCCTCTGTATAAAATACAATCATTCAAACAAGCACGATATGATATGTACTCAACACCCAACTTTTTCAGTAGTTTCTTTTCCTCTTTGCAGCTGTCAGGGAGGACATTGTCACTTGGAAGTACCTCATCTTAGAGTAACCTGCAATTAGTGGGAGACATAAATGTGCATTGTCATTAATCATGCAACGAATCTCTTTTCATTTCTAACTTGATGGGTACTTGATAGTTAGTTACCTTACTAGTGCCAATAAACACACGTCTAACATACCATACATTGCTTTCAAGTTGTATAATAACATTGTTGTCCCTAGTTGGGTACACCTTGATCCATGGCCAAAGAGACGTGTGGTGGAAGCATATTTCAAGCTTTCGAAGAATGTATTGGCGATATCAGCATCATTCCCAAGATTATTTTGTTGGAATGCATTTAACAACATTCCCTCTATGGCATGGGTATCCTATAATATGTCATCCATACCAACCTCTTTATCATTGTTTTCATCCCCAACCTATGAAGAACTAGTGTTACTATATATGTTCTGAATTGGAAACTCAACAAAAGGAGATGGACTGGACAATTTAGGATGAAACATGGTTGATTTGGCTTCAAACTTTTCAAAGAATGTGTTAAGCCCTAAATTGATGGCACATTAACGCCCTACATTGTGGTGCATTACATTAGTATTGTCATATTATTGAGGCTGGTTGAGGTCCATTAGTGTTAATTTTCATTAGTATTATTATATTATTGATGTCGGCTTGGGTCCATTAGTTGTAATTGTACCTCCTTGTCTCCTATATATAGGAAGGAGACCTTTTCATTTGAGGCATTTTATCTTGTCTTGTCTTGTGTACTTAGTAAAATATATAAGGATTTTGACCCCTCAAAGAGGATTTCTATTCATCTATTTTCTTCATTAAAGGCATGCATTACTCTTTATGTTCGAATTATTCTCTTTTCGTGCTCTTCTTGGGAATTTGTTGCTTAACATTTGGTATCAGAGCTTGGATGCTTCCAAAACAAGACATCTTGGGATTTTCATTATAATGTTTTTTCTAGGATGTTTCAGATAGAGAAACTCCCAGGGAAGTAGAGGAAATACCAAGAAATATATGGTACAATTTTCATATCTTGACTCAATATAAGTTCGGAGTTATACCCAGTGGAAGTTAGGGTTTTTGACTAGTCCAAAAACTAGTCTAAAACAGGTCTTCTTGGAAAAACGGTTATATATGGAACATACGAGATCCAAATTGAGTAAGGCTTGTTGCATCAAAAAAAATATGGACCACATTATATGTGGTATCATTTTCAGATTTAAATCCAAAAAATTGGACACATGGAAGGCTATACAAGTTCACTTTCTTGAAAAGTTCAAAATCAGCACCTTGTGGGAAAGTTGTAGCCATTTCCTCTTGGCACATCAGAATTAAACAAAACCTATGGCATTGGAAAGAGAAGATTCCAGGATACCATAAGCCAAAAATTTAGACTCATAAGGGCTGAAATTTAATATTTCCATCAAGTGGAAGGTCGACCAAGAAAGCAGTCTCCAAATCAGGTTTTTAAAACATCTGCTATTTTAAATTTGAATAAATTTTAGTAGAAGGATCTATTTGTGACAATCTCAAAGGTGTGATATATGTTTATATTCTTCCACATGGAACCAAAATTTGGTGGAAAAAATCACTCTTCAATCAAACCACTAGAGGATTCATCCCTGACCTACAATGAATGTGAAGATGTATCCTTTCGAGTGTCCAAGTTGGAAGATATGATTAAAGGGTCTGTGAAAATGATTAATTTACTTAATTTAGAGGAGAATATTATGGGACATATGGATAATAAGATGGAGAAAAATACTAAAAGGATTGCTAATCTCATACAAAATTCAAATGAAAATCTCCCTACATGTGATGACGTGTCCTGGGGTACTCAGGAAGATAAAGATAGTGCCCATGTTGAGCAACCTTCCATTAAGAAGAATATTCTAAGAGGAATTGATTCTCATAATGGAAGTAACCAAGGATGGTCCCCAAGGGGTATTTGACTCCCCAATATTGACATGAGTAATTTTGATGGAAAGGAACCCATAACATGGATATTCCAGATGGAGAAATTCTTTGATATTCACCAAGTGCCAAATCTCCAAAAGGTACCTATTGCATCTTTATATTTAGAACCTGAGTAGTTTGTGTGGTACCAATGGCTTTGTGAACAAAAAAATAACTCCATTATCTCTCGGTCCATTTTTACAAAAGAATTGATATCATATGATGATGATGTTAAGAGCAATTCCTTGTTTACAAAATTGATCAATCTAAGACGAAAGGGTTTAGTAAGTGAGCACATTCAACAATTTCAAAATTTGAGTCTTGGATGGATGGCATACAAAATGATAAATTGTTGGAAATATTTATTGGAACCTCGAAGGATAACATCCAACATGAGGTGTGCATCTTCGAACCAACATCCTTAGAGAAGACTTCCATGGTGGCAAGGAAGGTTAAAAGTAAAAATATCAAGATGGCTACTCGAAGGACCACCACTAACACATATAAAGAGAATAATGTTCCTTCTTCTAAGCCACCTCAAAGGTTGACACCTCAACAACTGGATGAAAGAAGAGAAAAAGGTCTATACTTTAATTGTGACAACAAGTATAGTAAGGGACATGAGTGTGGTGAGAATAAATTATTCTAGATAGATTGTGAAGAGGAATAAGTAAAAGAAGAGGAACCATTGCAAGCTGAAGAAATAGAAGAGATTACTCTTGAATAGATTACTCCCGCCATATCTTGTCATGCATTGGATGGAATTATCACTCCTCAAACTCTCAAGATCGAAGGATATATCAAAAATAATAAGGTAACAGTGTTGATTAATTCTGGTAGTACTCATAATTTCATTCATTGTAAATTAGCCAAAGTTCTCAATTGCTTTGTATATCCAGCACCAAAGTTTCAAGTAATGATTGTGGATGGAGGAACTATAAATTGCTCAAGGAAATACCATAATATCAATATTACTATGGGGGAATATGTATTGAATAGTCCAATGATTGCTATTCCAATGTGTCGTGTCGAAGTTGTCTTAGGATTCAATGCTTACAATCATTAGGAATAGTGGCTTTTAATTTTCAAGAACTCTTCATGAAATTTTCATGGGAAGGAAAATAATTTGAGTTAATGGGTATCACAAGGAAACCAAGCAAGGTGATAATCTCTAATGGTATGACAAAATTGTTGAAAAGGGGACATCAAGGTGTAATTGCACAATTACGCTCACTAGATGTTTCAAACATCTAAGAATTCCAAGGTATTTAAAGTATATTCCAAAAGGTATTCCACCTACTCAATATTTTGATCATGTTATTCACTTAATTCCAAGAAACTGTTCCTCCTAACTTCAAACCTTACAAATACCCCATGGCCAAAAGAGTGAAATTGAGTGTATGGTTGAAGGAATGTTAGAGGATGGAATAATTAGGACTAGCCAAAGATCTTACTCTGCACCAGTGGTAATGGTACACAAGAAAGGAGGGATCATAGCGTATGTGTCCATATTATAGAGAGCTCAACAAGCTCACCATTAAAGATAAGTTTCATATTTCATGTCATTGATGAATTGTTAGATGAACTACATGGAGCAGTTTACTTCACAAAGTTGGATCTCCATTCAGGGTATCATCAAATTAGAATGAAGGAATAAGAAATCCCAAAAAACAACATTCAGAACTCATCAAGGTCATTATGAATTTTTAGTCATTCCTTTTGGCCTTACGGACTGCACCTTCCCACATTTCAAGGTTTGATGAATTCCATTTTCAAGCCCTTCCTTAGAAAATGTGTGTTAGTATTTTTTTTTATGATATACTAATCTATATTAAGTAATTGGAAGAACATGTTCAACATGTTGACAGGGTGATACACATACTAAAAGAGAAAACAACTATATGCAAAACCTTCCAATGTTTCTTTGGGGTAAAGGAGGTAGAGTATTTTGATCATATTGTATCTCATGAAGGTGTCAAGGTAGACCCTAACAAAATTAAATCCATGATGGACAAATTGATTCCCAAAACCTTGAATAATATTAGAGGATTCTTAGGTCTAACATGGTACTACCGTAATTTTGTTCGGAACTGTGGAAGAATAGTAGCACCTCTAACAACATTATTGAAGAACGAAGCATTTCTTGGACTTGAGAGGCAACTCAAGCTTTTGAACAACTTAAAGAGGCAATGTGAAAAGCTCTTGTTTTGACCACACCAAACTTCAACAAAAATATTTATTGTGGAATGTGATGCCTTGGGAAATGAATTGTTGTTGTTCTAATGCAAGAAGGACGACCCCTTTCTTTTGAAAGCAAACCAATCAAGGGAAAAAAATTATAGAAACCCATTTATGAGAAGGAAATTATGGAAATACTACATGCACTTAAGCAATGGCGTCCTTACCTGATAGATAGGCACTTCAAGGTCAAAACAAATCATGATAGTCTTAAATACTACTTGGAACAGAGACTATCTTCAGAAGAGAAACAAAAATGGGTAACCGAGATGTTTGGGATATTGAATTTGAAATCATCTATAAAAAAAGGGAAACAAAAATGTGGTGGAAGATGCACTCTCTAGAAAAGATGAGGATGTTGAGGCATTACTTTGTGTGATTTCTATTATTACAGCTTGATTCGAGTAGTAGTAGCAAGGGAAGAATGGAAGAATGACCTATCTGTGGTGGATGCTCATTCAAAAGCTACACAAGGATTCCAGTGTATCAGACACTTTTCTATGGAAAAATGATTCACTATGGTATAAGGATCGCTTATATATATGTAAGAACTCCCAACTCAAACAAAAAGATCCTTTTGGAATTACACACCTCTCCTATAGGTGGGCACTCAGTATTCCTAAAAATCCTACCATAGTTCAAGAAGGAATTTTTTTGGGAAGGTCTTAAATTTGATGTTCAAAGGTTCGTGGAAGAATGTTTGGTTTTTACAACAAAATAAGGTTGAAACAATTAAGACCCTGGGTCTTTGACATCTATTAGACATACCTTGTCAGCACTGGGAGGAAGTCTCAATGGATTTTATCACAAGTCAACCCAATTCAGAAGGTAATAATTTTATTATGGTGGTTGTTGATAGACTCACAAAGTATGCACACTTTTTGTGCACTCTCTCACCCTTTTAATGCGAGTACAGTAGCTATGGCCTTCACGGAAATAGTTTAGAAGTTACATGGAAAACCTGAAGATTATTGTAGGTGATAGAGATCCAATTTTCACTGGAAAATTTTGTACTGAATTATTTTCTTGTTTGGGTACCTAGTTGGCTCACAGTTCATCTTATCATCCTCAATCCAATGGGAAAACTGAGATAGTGAAAAAATATTTGGAAGGGTATCTTCGTTGCTATGCATCTGATAAACAAACGCAGTGGGTGAAATGGTTATCTCTGGTAGAATGGTGGTACAATACTTCCTTCCATAAATCATCAAAAATGTCTCAATTTATGGCACTTTATGCATACCATCCTCCAACTATCACATCTCCCTTAAAAGGAAAATCTAAAGTTTAAGCTGTAAAAGATCACCTAGAGCACTAGCAAGAAGTTCTCTAGATATTGAAGGACAACCTGGCTATGGAAAAAAAAAACAGGATGAAACAACAAGCAGATCAACATCGCAGTGAATGTAGTTTTGAAGAAGGGGATTGGGTATTTCTGAGTTGCAAAACTTGCAAGCAAATGTCCCTCAAGTAACTAAATAAGGACAATAAATTAGAACCCATGTACTATGGTCCTTATAAAGTTTTGCAAAATATTTGTAGTATGGATTACAAATTGGAGCTCCCTTCATCTTCAAGGGGTACACCTAGTTTTCCATGTTTTTTTATTAAAGAAGGTAATAGGAGACAAGATCCCAATTCAAACTATCTTGTTGAATCTTGATGAAGAAGGAAAAAGTCATATTGGTGTTGGTTGTGGAGCCTGATCTTCCAGTCTCATAGATGATGTTGTTTCAGTCGTATTGTACCCAGGTTTGGTTATGATCCTGGCACGTGCAACAGTTTTTTATGGGTTGTTTTTGCGCCAACAGATTTGCGGGCCCATGGTTTTGGGTAACACGTGGTATTTTTTCATTGTATTTCCCCTTTAAAAGAAATACATTGTAATGCGGCTAGGTTTGATGCATTAGGTATTGTCAATTGTAAATATCTCTGAGATCGTGTAGGAGAGACTAAGAGAGTGTGAAGACGAAGTTGCAGCGGTTGTGCTACAGGTTGTATCCCTTCACTTTGTTGGATGGTATAATAATAAGAACTGCCAAGTTATGTGTGGACGTAGCCCATCTTGGGTGAACCACGGTATATTGGTGTCTCTCTTGTAATGTGTCTGTGTGATTATATTTGTATCTTGTTCATTGTTATTGCTCTGCGATCCTATTTTTCTAACAATTGGAACCTATACAAATAACTGAAACATTTACCAAACAACTACGAACTTGGGCTATTACTAAGTACCTCATCAAGTGAAAATAACTTACTAGTTGAAGATTCGACATGGCAAGATGAGTCCTTCAAACAAAATCATCCACAACTAACCAAGCATTGAGGACAACACTTGTCTAATAGGGAGGAGCATGTTAAGCCTAAATTGGTGGCGCATTAACCCCTACATTTTGGCACATTAAATTAGTATTGTCATATTATTGATGTCGGCTTTGGTCCATTAGTGGTAATTGTCATTAGTATTATTATATTACTGATGTTGGCTTGGGTTCATTAGTTGTAATTTTACCTCCTTGTCTCCTACATATAGGAAGGAGACCTTTTAATTTGAAGAATATTGTCTTGACTTGTGTTTTTTACTTAGTACATTGTATAAGGAGGTTTCCCCTTGAAGAGGTTTGTTATTCATCTATTTTCTTCATTAAAGGCATGGATTACTCTTTTTGGTCTATTTATGCTCTTTTCGTGCTCTTTTTGGGAATTTGTTGCTTAACAGAATGAGTATATAAAAGTGTTCCTACATGTCTTCCTTATATCACCTATTGGATCCTTGACCATAGTGGGCGGTATTAGACTGTCAACTTTGGTTATTCAATCATTAATATCGGGTTCACCTTCAACACTTTACATTTTGAACAACCACATACTATTGGGGTGTCATAAAAGAGATCTAGTTCATGTTGAAATACCATTGGTCCACGATGGTTGTTGGATGATGGAATTTTACAGCTGATGAGGTAAAGTGACTTTCCATTTTCATCTACCATCTTCCTGCAATTTATTTCTTTTGATAAGACCATGCATATTTTTGGGAGTGGTGGAATATCATGTGCATTTGAAATTGATCCAAATTCGGGATCCTACAGAAGTCAATGTGCATTTATTCAAATGAACATGCAAAGACAACATAAATTCAATCAGATAATTAAAATATAAATAAATGTATACTTACTGTAGATGAAAAGGGAGAACTTAATGAACTTGGATCAATATGGAATGAGCTAGAATTTGAAGAATCGTCCATTTGATTTATCACTCTTTTTTCCTTTGCATTTGAGTCAAAACCATGATCAATACATGTCTTCATTATTAAAATAAAAATTGGGAAACATGCAACATTCTAATTTTTTCAAGTAATCAGTGCACCCAATTCACTATGTATGCATCGTTGCGCTTCAACATACCAAGTGCATTAGTGCGCTCATTGTAGACACAGATCGATATGAAACATATGCACCCACCCCTGCAAAGAACAACCTATGCAAAGTGTTAAATGTGATTTTTTTTCTTCCATTTTTGTCTTGTTGTACATACAGTGCACTTATATTCGTATAGGCACACCAGTGTGCTATAATGTGTCAAGGCACCGTGACCCCGATTTAAAAAAAAAAACTACAACATTATCATCAATGGGTCGAAATATCAAATGAAAAAAGGAGAGGGAATTTTATTTTTAGAAGTGAGCGTATTAATATAAAAAAAAAACTAATACCTAATCCTTTTTTGGCCAAAAGTTCCAAGAGAGACTTGTGCAAAAGATATTTACAAGGGAAGAGTTTGGAAAGGCGTATTTCTTTGAAGAGAAATCTTGCAAGGGATCATAATGGACACATGAAACTCTACAAATTAAGGATATATTTTGGGTAAGTCTATTTATCTCAAGTTTTTGCTTAATAGATCCAAAAATGGCATAAATTTTCTATGTTTTTTCAAAAAAAATAGAGGATTTCAGAGTTACCTTCAATGCTTCAAACTTTAATGTTATTCTTGCTTCAAATTTACCTCACTACTGTGAACCCTAATGTTCTTCTTACTTTCCTTTTGTTTTCTATTTCACAATAAGTTTTGATTTTTGTCATTGTAAACTTCTTGTTTGTATGCATTCGTATATGGGACGTTAGGTCATTGTTGGACTAAAACCATGATGTGATTAAATTCCAATCCGATCTGTCCATATTGTCGTTGTCAGAATTTTATTTAAAAATGCTTTCATGGTTCACGTTGCACACTATACATAATATGTGCACTGGTGCACTTATTCATGTAAGATGCACCGGTAGCACCGATTGACTATAATATATTTTAACCTGAAATTATTTACTTATTGTGTAAAACAATATTTCATAATTTATGTATTTCAATATGTAGGGTGTTTACTAATAAAAATTGGTAGATAAAAGATCATAGAATAAAAATCATAGCTAAAAGAGCGAGGGAAATAGATCCCAAATAGAGAACATGGCAAGTTTTTTCTAATTTTAATATTAAAATATTATCATTTGAATTATATGTATGTTTAAAGCATGTGTATTTGTTTATGCATGTCATGCAGAACAAAAACTTAAGGAAACTCTATAAGTTTGTTCATAATCAGAGTGAAAAAGAGCATAAAAGCTCGAAGAAAATATTGCAAACAGAGGATTTAGGTGGATCAAAATGTGATAAACATGAGGTTTTTCTTTGACTTCTCACTAACAATGCTTCTCAACAATAATCGCTAACATGTTTCAAACTTAGGATTTCAAATTGTTGAATGATGTGTAGGGACATATGGCGAGGAAATAGAAGGATTCCCTAAGAAGATAAAAATTAAGAAGAATGTAAATGATGATGAATTGGTCATCAATTCAATCGGAGCGGTGTTGAAAGATAATGAGAGGGGGAAAACATTTTTTAAAACTTTGAGGGATATAGTGAAAAGAATGTATAAACTTTCTTTGCAATTATAGTACAAAAATCAAACCAATGACTCTAAGAATCAAGTTATAAATAAACTACAAGAAGCATTTCCATAGCAGTGGGCATTGAGACCTATGAAACTTGCAATAGAAAAAACATATAATAACCAAAAATAATCATTTAGAAGGTATTATTGAGAAATGACCTTGTCAATATTTTTTCTATACTTATTTTCATATAAATATTAATCATTTTTTTCATTGTGCTTTTCATTTCTCAAGAAGATTGTTAAAATTTCAAAGGAAGAATGATTTGATATCCGAATGATGTCGGTAGGGATATCAAAAAAGGTGTACCATGAGATGGTTAAAGAAATGAACATAACCATATCGCAGGGGGAGCCATCCCAATGGAAACATGAATCAAACGTATGTAATTATTTCTTTATTTTTAATGTGCGGAGAGTTTAATTATCGCATGAAATACTATTTTCAATTATTTTGTTGTTACAGAAAAGAAAAGAAAATTACACCCATTCTACAACAAGGCAGATAATGGCCGATTGTAAAGTTTGTGAGTATTTGTGGTTTTCTTTATATTTCATATTTGTTATGATGTTTATATTTTAATTAATTCACAGTCACACATGGATGCTTTCTAACATGTGCTAACATACGGAGAAAAGCCATACTATCATTTGATTGACATTGGATTAAGAATGATTTTTGAGTCTATGTTGGGTTAGCAAGGGTTAATTGAACAACTTGTAACTCGCTCTGTTGTTTTATGTCCCTTATTTTATAATTAATGGAACTACAAGATACCTTTAATTATATCTATGCTTTGTCATGGCATATGAAACTCACAGGAAACAAAGTATGTAGTGAAGCCAACAGACGATTCATTGACAAATGGCATGAGGAATATTTTCAAAGGAATGTATGAAGTATATGAATCACTCGTTGCACTAGTACACTTTTTCATTTACGCGGTCATGTATATTATATTATGTATAAATGTAGATATACTCATTAAATTTCATTTTTATGCTTGTAGATGGAACAAGAAAATGTGAAACAAAATGAAGTCAATCAGCAAAACATTTCAAATAACCCAAGTATAATATCCCCTGAAAGTGATGAATAAATTAGGAATGCGAGCAGTTCTAGTGAGAACAATAGTTCGAGCGATGAATGATGATCAATACAATTGAATGTTGTTATTGCAAATTGCATATTTTGGAATTCTTCTCCATGAAAAACAAACATTTTGTTTAGTGTGGACATATTGTCCCAATTAGATGACGACAATTTAGCAATAATTGTAACATTGACAAAATGACATTTTAATTATGGTGGAACTTTATGTTGTCCCACTTTTTAGTTTCTTATTCTTATTGTGGCGAGAGGCACTCTACAGCCCAGTATGGGGGAGATGTTGTAACGCATAATATTATGTAACGTTATGTAGCGTTATGTAAAAATATAAAATATAAATGTTGTCAGCTCAATAGCAATAATTAAATAAATAAAAATGGAAATGATATATGGGGGAGAGGTTGTAACGCGTAACATTATGTAGTGTTATGTAAAAATACAATTGTTGTCGGCATTTTTAATATTTATGTGCATATTTACTTAAATTTAAAAAGGATCATTTTAGTCGGTGGGTCAATATGCACAAATCTAGGTTAAGATGAATATTTGTGTGCATCATCTAGGATTTAGTTTTTACTGTGCATATTTACTATGCATATTTAGAGGTACAAACCTTTTTAATTGTCAATCTCTTCTTGGATAGGTTTTCACCTCAAGGGATTTGATCCCTCTCAGTGCATGGTAGATCTGGATTTTAGATGGATCTAGGCAGGTATAATAAAATGGGTTTCTTCTTCTACTGCATTCTCTAATGTCGCAAAATGTTACATTATTGATTAAATATATGAATGATTTGCATTGTGGCAATGAACAAAGGTGTAATCAACATGCTTATCTAAACACGATAATTAAAATATAAAAATAAATATCATTACAAAAAATATTTAATTTTCTAATGATTAATTCAAATTTAAATATATGAATGATTTACATGGTTACAATGAACAGAGGTGTAATAAGCTCGTATATCCAATCACAATAAATAATATATAAAAATAAATATTATTATAAAAAATATTTGATTTTCTAATGAGTAATTGAAAATTTGTAAAAATAAAAAAACAAGAAAATACATTTGCATATCTACGGCATGGAAAAATTCACCATTGGACCGTACCCATTCTATTTATTTCAACTAACCAATATGTTTTATATGTTTCCATGAATCGATGCTTACATAGTTTTTTTATTCCATTGGTGCCCTTTTAGATAATATACGCACCAATTCTTTTTTTCATTATATACACACATGTTTTCTTATAATACAAAATACGCACCAATGCTTTTTTACATGATATATGCACCGGTGTTTTTTTACATCATGTATGCACCAGTGCATTTATAATACCAATTATGCACCATATCTCTTTATGCATTTTATACTCACTGGTTCATGTATTAGACAAAATAATCCATGATGCACTTATATTACAAAATATGCATCGGTGCTCTTTTACATGGTATATGCATCGGATCCTATAGTAAACAACGTGTGCACCGATGCATCGAAATTGCAGTATACACACTGGTGCATTGGTATTACATTATACAAATTAGTGCATCGAAAATACAAAACACTCCCCAATGTGTATATAATTAACTATGCACCGGTGTGCAATATATAATGTAGAGCACCAAAAAATAAAACCTTCACTATAACCTTTGATCGCTTAGAATTTTTTAGTTCAATTGAATAATTTTTATAACTTCTACATAACCTTTGCTACCAGTAATGAAGGTTGTAGAAGAGGGTTTTTGGACAATTTGTGTCAATCTTGTAAGACTAAAAACCTACACTATGAAGTGTTTCCCTTGTAGTGTTCCAAATCAAATAGAAGGTCCTTTTGGAATTCTATACTTCTCCTGCAGGAGGACATTCATGGTTCTTGAGAACTTACACAGGATCAAGAAGGATTTTCTCTAGGAATGTCTTAGAATTGATGTCTGAAATTTTGTGGCAGAATGTTTGGTTTTCCAACATAATAAGGGAGATACAATCAAGACAGTCTTCTATAACCATTATCCATATCGAGTCAGTGTTGGAATAAGTCTCAATGGATTTTATTACAAATCTACCAAATTCTAAAGGAAAGAATGTCACCATGGTAGTGGTGGATTGACTCACAAAGTATAGTCATTTCGGCTCTATTTCTCATCCTTTTAAAGTAAGTATAGTAGATGCAGCATTCATGGAAACAATTTAGAAGCTACTTGGAATCCCCAAGATTATTGTAAGTGATAGAGATCCAATTTTCACTAGCAATTTTTGGAAGGAAATATTTTCTTATTTGGGCAGTCAATTGGCTCATATATCCTCTTACCATTCCAATAGGAAAAGTGAGATTGTGAATAAATTTCTAGTAGGATATATTTGTTGCTTTGCATCTAATTAAAAAACACGATGGGTCAAGTGGTTTCCCTTGGTAGAATGGTGGTACATGTTGATGTATATGTAACTTTGGAATGTATTTCATCTATGTATTTTGTACTCCTATAGAGATGGTATTATTCCTCTATACGGAAGTGTAGTCAATTGTATTGACAAGTGTCGCAAGTGTCGTAACTTGCTGTGATGGGTCATTAGACCACCAAGTGTGGG
The DNA here is from genome assembly GCA_027924585.1 of Larix kaempferi. NCBI lineage: Eukaryota > Viridiplantae > Streptophyta > Pinopsida > Pinales > Pinaceae > Larix > Larix kaempferi. The sequence goes on along the minus strand of BSBM01000031.1, from coordinate 3,642,910 downwards.
GTCGGCCTTGATTAGTATAACCATGGGTTATTAGACTGAGCTAGACAAGTTGGCTCTGCTAGGTTATTAGGTAGGTCAGGTCATGTATAAATAGAGTGCGGGAGGCACTCTATTTGATCATCTCATTATTCACTTCTACACTACTCGGAAAGTGGCGCACTAGTGGAGGAGGAGGTTCAGTTGCTAGGAGAAGACTATCTCTTGTACTTGGGTTGTATCAATGCTCTTTCTATCTCTGTGGAAGTTGTGGGGTTTTTCACCTTTATGGTTTTCCCCAGTGAAACTCTGTGTGTCTATTGTCTCATGTGATTGCTTGGTGTGTTTGATATGCATTGTTATACTTGATATGTTGTACATGTTATTCTCTCAGTAAATATCCTAGAGTATATTGAATTAATGCTCAAAAACTAACATGGTATCAGAGCTAACCTGAGAAGAAGACACTGTGCAGTTGTGGAAACTAGGGTTTCTTGTTTATTGGGTTTCTCTCCATATATTTTGGAAAAGCAATATGATAGATTGACTCTCCTCAGCAAGGTGAATCTTTCTGTCCAATCAAAATTCAATTCTGGGCACTTTTATTTTTGGCCCTTAAAATTAGGGTTTCCACAAAAATAGGAATTTCTGAAATCTGAGGACATAGCTGGAAGCTCCTTGGAAAAATCGAATTTTATAGCTTTGGATCGAACTTTTTGTTTGGGTGAAGCTCCGGGAAACTCAAACCCTAATTCAGGGTCCTCCTGAGTGAATCCGGGAAGACTAAAAGACATTTCCGAAGAGTGAAACTTTGCAGTTTTAAAATTCTGAGTATACCAGGATGATCAGCTCATCAAGGCACATCTTTCTATCCTTTCAGAAGTTTGAAATTCAAAATTTGAATTTTTAGGGTTTTTCTGACAAACCCTAATCCGAGACCAGATCCAGTTTTCAGCAAATCAAGTGGTAAGACCTAAATCTTTTCTATTTCCATTTGAAGTACTCTTTAAATATGTCTCACCACACCAAGCTTGAGGATAAGCTTGAAGGGGCTGATAACTTCTGAGCATGGAAGTATAGGATTGGGTTAATACTGGAAGAAAATGAGTTGGACACTTACATAAGTGAAGAGGTCCCTGAATTGAGAACTTCTTGGAGCAACTTCTTGGAGCAATTTCTTGAACGGGGTTTTAATGGCTGGCGTTTACGGTGACGGAGGTAGGGTTTAGGTGCTTTTGGAGGAACCCTAGGACCTGGGCTGCACATCGGGCGGTGTGGTTGTCAAAACAGCATGCAAACGCCCACCTGGCACGGTTAGTGGCGCATTTTACTCCTTCCCTGTTCCCGGTCTGAACACAAATGCCCCGTCTGCGGATACCCTTGGTTCCATTTACCAGGGTTGCTGTGGTTACCTCCCGATGGCTACCTACGTAGACAGTTTGGATTATACCTATGACCCTTCGGATGATGCGGATATTTGGACTCATCAGCAGGGTGCCGGGTAGAGGGTGGGGGTTTCTCCTGGGGCAGACGTGGTGGCGGTTTCTTCTACTGTGGATACCAGTGCAGCGCTTGGTTTCTCACCTTCTTGTTTTTTGGCGTTGTCTCCTGTTTCGGGCTCGATTACAACGCCTCTACACTATATACCACCTTCAACATTGAAGGAGGCGGGGCCTCTGTGGACATCTCATCAGGTTATTATGGCTTTGGAGGGCTCGACGGATCGTAACAAGGGTCCTATCCATGGTGCCGACGATTCCCTGGGCACTGGTTGGGGGGTTTCTACATTGGCTCCTGTTACTGCTGCTTGTGGGGCTGAGGCTGGTGTAGGCTTGAGGACGGGACTGGAGCTGCATGAACACAGGGGTTTTTCCAGTCCCTGCGTGGCCTCTGGTACTAGCTCGGACGAGTGGGGAGGTCATTCTTCGGGGGAGAATGCTCAGCAAGGGAAACGGGGGAAGAAACGTTGGCTGAAACTCAGCCGGACGAAATACAATTATGCCTTGGGGGAGGATGTAGAGTGGGATCAATTGATCACAATGTCCAGTATTACGTTGGTGGGTAAAGCTTTGGGCAGATCTTTCTCCCTCGGCACCATTGAAGCTTGGGTAGGGGAACATTGGGCTGGGGTTTTGGGCTATGCCCCGAAAGTTGTGGAGCTTACACGCAACTGGTTTGCCTTCAATTTCCAGGAGGAGGCACATACCAGATGGGTACTAAATTCAAACTGGAGCTGGGATCACTGTCCGGTTATGATAAAACTGTGGCACCCGATGTTTGACGCTAGCCGGGAACGACTGGATTATGTTCCTTTGTGGGTTCGGCTCCCTGGTTTGCCCCTTCATTACTGGTCGGAGCGTCATTTCAGGGGGATTGGCAACATGATTGGTACATATCTTGATGGTGACTATAGTTTTCTTCAAACTCGACAGAGGAAGGTTGCCCGTATCCTGGTAAATTTGAATCTTAGAGATGGTCTCGTACCGGATGTTACCCTTACATGGGGACCCTATGTTTATGTGCAGAGATTGGACTATGAGAATGTTCCTTTCCGTTGCCGGCGTTGCCATGCTTACGGCCATCCGGCTTCTGAATGTAATCTTCCTTTTCGCCGGAAATTTGTGGGCTCGCAAAAAGCCCCAATTGCTGTGGATATAAACCCTGCTGCGGAAAACCCTGTGCCGGAAGATCCGACTAATGTGGTTTTGAATGAGGATGATGGGAACGGATCACATGGGGTTAGGGTGGACTCTCAGTCCCCAAACTCTGCTCTACTGGTTTCTGATGCACTGGTGGAGGGGGCTGCAGACATACAGCAGGAATTGGGAGTGGAGGCGCAACCTACGGAGGAAGCGATTATGGGGACTTCGGCTATGGTATCTACTCAACCGGCTGCTATCACGGAACCTGGGTCTTCGTCCGCAGGTATCACTCATTCCATTAAACCTATCTCCTTTCATTTTGTTTTTAAGAATTTGTCTTGTGAAAATCCTGACTGGATAGAGGCTTTGAAAAATTTGAATTTATCTTCGGCTATGGAGATGGAATTTCCTTCTAGCTCTAACACTGATACCCCATCTAGCTCATCTTCTCTACCATACCCTGGGGTTTTGATGATTGACCTCCCCTCTGCGGTTGAACCTGGACCTTCGGAAGACCTTTCCCCTTCCTCCCCTACTACTTCTTCTGAATCTGGATATTTTCTACGTTCCCTTTTGAAAACTCCCCCGGGTGGATTGGGTTCTGGGATTAACAAGTCTGGAAAATCTGGTAGGGGTCGGGGACGGAAATCCCATCTCTCGCGGGCACAAACAAAGGCTAAGATGGACCTTATGGAAGGCAAACAAGTGACTATTGATCGGGCGCTTAGAGCGGTGCGAGCCCAGAAACGGGGTCGTTGATGAAGGTGATGTCTTTTAATTGCAGGGGTCTTGCTGGTCCCCATAAAAGATCAGCTCTTCGCAGAGTGGTATCTATTGAACACCCGGATATCATTCTGCTTCAGGAAACTATGGGTGTTGGTGAGACTATAAAATCTTTACTCGAATCATGGTTTGGTGGCTGGACTTTTGCCACTTTGGATGCTCGTGGCAGGTCGGGGGGGCAGGCTATTGGCTGGAATACTCGCTCTGTGCAGTGTCATAATCTATGGGGCATGGATGGGGTTTTGGGGATGAATTGCTCGTCGCTGGACCTTAGTGATACCTTCACGGTGGTTAATATATACGGCCCCTATTTAAACCGTATTCCCTTCTGGGACTCATTGTTTTCTCATCCCTTGTTACAAGAAGGTAATCTTTTACTTGGAGGGGATATGAATTTCTCTCTTGGGCCGGCAGAAGTGTGGGGCGACAGAGCGCGGACAGACCCTCTGACTGATTACTTCATTCACCAGTTGGTCATCCGAAATCTGCTTGATATTGAGCCAACCCTACTTAAATCTACTTGGAGAAATAACAGGACTGGGGATTACAGAGTTGAAAAACGTCTGGACCGTTTCCTTGTGTCTGAAATTTTTGCTGATAGGAACTATCTTATGAGGCAATGGGTTGGCTCGAGGGGTTCTTCTGACCATTTTCCTATTTTCATGGAGATGCGGGATGGTCCCTTGAAACCAGCTGGGCCCCTAAAGTTTAATAAGATTTGGTTAAGTGATGAGACCTTTAATGGACTTATTGAATCCCACTGGGTTCCTTTCAACTCTAGGGTGGGCCTTTCTGCCTCACAACAGTTCTCGGACAATATCAAAAGGATTAAAGGGCCAGTGAAGGCCTGGGCTTATGAAAAGACTAATAGGGATAATGGAGAATTACTGGCTATTGAAAGTGAGTTGCAGCTCATTTATGATTCAGGATCTGGGGGTCTGGGTACACCGGATGAGAAAGCCCTTTTGGTTTCTCTGGAGGGTAGGAGAAATAAGCTGCTATTGGAAAAAGAGGAGACTTGGCGGTTAAAGAGCAGGGCTATATGGCTATCGGCGGGGGATGAGAACACTAAGTTTTTTCATGCATATGCTAAGGGCAGGAAGGCGGCAAATACTATATGGAGTTTGGAAGACTCTTTGGGGAATACCTAGAAGTCTTTTGATGGTATGGCGGGGGTTGGGGTAAATCATTTCAAAACACTCTTCAAAGCTCCTGCACAGGCTAGCATATTGGAGGTGGTCCGGATGGCCCAATTTTTTCCTCGGTTTGTGGAAGAGGAGGACAATCTCACTTTGATGGCTGATGTCACTGTCGAAGAATTGAAAGGAGTTTTACAGAGCTTCCATAAAGACAAAAGTCCGGGACCGGATGGATGGACGGTGGAATTTATCCTGGCACTCTTTGACCTTATTGGAAATGATCTGTTACGGATGGTGGATGATACTCGTAGATCGGGGCGCATTCCAGCTGCTATGAACTCCACCTTTATTGCCCTTATACCAAAAACTGACAACTCCTCTTCTTTAAATGATTTCAGACCCATCTCTCTGTGCAACTGTGTATATAAGGTGGTGTCAAAAATCATTGCCGGGCGGCTGAAGGGTATTCTGTCCAAACATATCTCGGAAGAACAGTTTGGGTTTCTGGAAGGAAGACAGATCCATGAGGCCATTGGTGTAGCACAGGAGGGCATTCACAGTATGAAAGCTCGGAAAATCAAAGGGGCCATTATCAAGATTGACTTATCCAAAGCATATGATAAGGTGATTTGGCTATATATTCATTTACTTCTCACACATCTGGGTTTTGCTGTGGATTTTATTAGGTGGATTATGAGTTGTATCACTACGGTATCCTTCGCGGTGCTCATCAATGGTGCTACCTCTCCTTTTTTTCGGTCTGAAAGAGGCCTTCGTCAGGGATGTCCTCTATCCCCCTTACTTTTCCTGCTGGTTGCCGAGGGGCTAAGTAAAGCCTTGAAAAAAGCATGTGGGGATGGCACTCTCCATGGTATCCAGGTGGCTCTTGATTTTTTTATCTCTCATCTGCTGTTTGTGGATGATATCCTCATCTTTTGTACTGGATCGGTACAGGACTTGCAAACCCTAAAGGACATTTTTCTACTCTTCTCTATGGCTACGGGAATGGAGATCAATGAGCGGAAATCCACTCTATCGACTCACCTGCTCAGGGATAGTGAGATTGTGGCTTTACGTAGGATTTTCCCATTTACCTTCCTTCATCTGGAAGATGGTTTCTGTTACCTTGGGTTCCACTTAAAACCAAATGCCTATACTAAACAGGATTGGCAATGGCTCATTGAAAAAATTCACAAGCGATTGAAGGTGTGGAGTCACAGGTGGTTGTCGCGGGCTGGAATATTGGTCCTTGTGAAATCGGTTTTAGATGCTATTCCGGTCTATTGGCTGGCCCTTTCATGGATACCAAAAGGAACGTTAGAAAAAGCTCGCAAATTATGCTTTCGCTTCATTTGGAGCGGCAAAGGAGACTATGTTTCCCCATGGGTTCGGTGGCAGAAGATCGCCATGCCAAAAGCTTTAGGGGGATGGGGTCTTAAAAATATACATCTTTTTGCAAAGGCACTGGCTGCAAAGGGGGTGTGGAGACTGTTAAAATCTGAGAGTTTATGGACTAAAGTGGTCTTTCGGAAGTATATTGCCCCATTATCTATTTTGGATTGGGTGAGGTCGAGGGATAAATCTCATACTGGCTGTTCTATAATATGGAAAGCGGTCATAAATTCTTTCCTGGTGGTAGGGGACCATCTTGCTTGGAATGTTGGAAATGGATAGGCCCTTTGTGTGGGGGAGGACCCTTGGTTTGGGAGCGCTGGGCGTCATCTCTTATCAGGTAATTTAATCACTTCTCTACGGGATTTGGGTATTATCTATTTATCTCATTTGGCTGTACCGGATAGGAGACACTTGTGGAACCAGTCATGGGTGGATGTGGATTCTTTGGAACTTTCTGTGGTCGAACGGGGGGAGCTGAGGTCCTATGTCGATGCACTTATTGGTTCAAATATACTAATCCGAGCCAGGGATGATGTTTTGGTATGGGAAGGTGCCCTTACTGGTCTGTACACACCCAAGGATGGATACATTTGTCTGAGTCACTTCATGAACCCTCGTGTTTTGGTTGGGTGGTGGTCTAAAATATGGAAGATCGACTGTCCTTTGAAACATCGCCTCTTTATGTGGAATGTCCTTGAAAACACTATACCCACCTGGGATTTTCTACAGCGGAGGAATAGGATTGGACCGGGCTGGTGCATTTTATGCAAAGCCAGCTTGGAATCTTGTTACCATCTACTCCTCCAATGTCCCTTCACGGTACAGGTGTGGGCGGAATGCTCCAGAATTTACAATTCCTTTTTTAATTGGACTGGGGATTCGGTGTTATCGGCTTGGACACAGTGGGTGCCGGACCCTATTGGGAAAACCTACATGAATCTTCCTTTAATGGTGGTGTGGGGCATCTGGATGGCTAGGAATGGTATGGTATTTAATGAAAAATATTGCACTCCTGTGGTTACGGCGGTACAGATCTGTGGATACCGTGAGGCTTTCCCACACCATATTAAGGTGGCTAAACAACGTGAGGTTCTGGCACTGGACATTGATGAGTCAATACCATGGGGCTTTTATGATGGATCTGCTATGGGATTAACTTGTGGGGGAGGGGCTGTACTGCATCTTTCTACAAACCACTCTTACCATCTTTCCTGGGGACTGGGGGAGGGTGGGAATAATTTTGCTGAATTCATGAGCCTGAAACTGCTACTCATCTTTGCAAAGGAACGGGGATGTCAACGGTTAAATGTGTTTGGTGACTCTATGAATGTCACAAACTGGACTTGTGGCACACAACATTGCAAGGATATTAGACTTGAAAACATTCTACAGGACATTGTGCAACTGAAACTTTCATTCTTACATTTTTCTTGCAGACATGTTTATCGGGACAACAACCAGGAGGCGGACGCGTCTTCTAAGATTGGCAGGGACTTGGCAGTGGGGGTGTGGAAAATGACAGAAAACAGAGATGGAACTTTCTACGAATACTACCATCAACCTTTCATGGATGGAATTATACAACCGGGACAAGAATTGGCACAGGATCTTCTCTAAGTGCCTATGGATGTTATTCTACTTTTTGCAGACTATGATGTTTTCTTATGGTTTATACAAAACTGTTATACTGGGAACAATTTTTGGAGGCTCGGGGAGCCATACGCTTTTTTGTTTTTGTTGCTGGTTTTTGGGATCTTTTGTGCACCTCTCGAATATGAGAGATTATGGGAATTGTCATTTTGATGGCTGTAATTACTGAGTGGTTTAAAATTTACTGTTTTTTTCTTGAGGCTCGGGGAGCCATGTGATATCTGATACTGTTTTTCTCTATGGACTATACAGTCAGGAAGACTGAATGTATGTACGGAAAGTTATTAGTTATTTCTGTGATCAATTTTCTGCTCCTTAAATGGACTACTGTATGCTTCACTGCATATTCAGAATGTAATTTCTTCACTTGATGAAATGAAATTACGCTTTTTTCCGAGGAAAAAAAAAAAAGTGAAGAGGTCCCTATCCCAGAGGAAGAAGAGGCTAAGGCCTTAAACAAAAGGAATTTTTTCAAGGCTAAAAGGATCATTGTTGATTCTATCAAAGACCATCTCATACCACATGTGTCATCTCTAAGGACACCAAAGGAGATGTTTGATTCCCTGACCAAGATATTCGAAGGGAAGAACATAAATCGAAAGATGACCTTGAGGAATCAATTGAAGAATGTCAAGATCCAGAATGAAGAGACTATGCAGTCTTATTTCTAAAGGGTCTCCCAAATAAAAGAACAACTTGAAGCTGTGGGAGAAGATATAGAAAATGGAGAAGTGGTAATGACCACTCTTAATGGCCTTCCTAGGTCATGGGATTCCTTCATCCAAGGAATTTGTGCTAGGAAGAAACTTATCACAATCAGTAGGTTGTGGGAAGAATGCTCACAGGAGGAAGCTCGAATTGTAGCTCGAGAAGAAAATATGGGGAATGAATACCAAGCTCTCATGGCACACTCCAAAATTCATGGTGACAAAAAGACTCACCATCATGGCAAGAAAGAAATACATCACCATCAGAATCAAAGGGGTAGTCCCAGACATCAAAGAAACATGTCCTATGTCTGTTTCTATACATGTGATGAAAAGGGACACTATTCCAGAGACTGTCCCAAAAATAAGAAAGATGGTTCTCACAAGAAGAAGAACATCAAAAGAAGACATCATGCTCATGCTGCAGAGGATGATGAACCTCCCAGGAAGAGGGCTAGAGAAGATAGTGAAGATTCTTCAAGTGATGAAGAATATGTTTTGATTTCTGCTCTCACTGGAACCATTACTCATGCAGGTAATGATTGGCTTATAGATAGTGGGGCTTCTAAACACATGACAGGATTCAAGGAATCCTTTATGAACCCATCTGAACATGAATCATTCCACAAGGTGAAACTTGGGGATGACTACCAATATCCAATAAAAGGGAGTGGTGAAGCCTCCTATAAACTAGACTCTGGAAAGTCTATGAAAATGAAAGATGTACTATATGTTCCAGGTCTCAAGAAGAATCTACTCTCCATATCTGCATTGGATGCAAAAGGCATGAGGGTTTCATTTGTAGATGGCCAAGTCCTAATGTGTCCAAAGGGTAAGACTATAGATGATGCAGTGGTGATTGGAGAGCAAGAGGGAGGATTATACAAATTGAAGGGCCAACCAGAACAAGCCATGGTCCATGATTCAGTAGAGCCAAGTGAACTTTGGCATAGAAGGCTTGCACACAAGCACTATAGGGCATTACCAATTGAAAGCAAAGCAGTGGAAGGTCTTCCAAATCATGAAGGCATTTGCAAAGGTTGTGCAAAGGGAAAGAACACAAAGAAGACATTTCCAAGCAGTGAAAGCATGGCAAAAAGAATCTTGGAAATCATCCACTCTGATGTATGCGGTCCGATGTCATCCAGTTCTCTGAGTGGGTATGTATACTATGTTTCCTTCATTGATGATTTCTCTAGGAAGACTTGGGTTTACTTCTTGAAGAACAAAGATGAAGTGTTTGACAAGTTCAAGGAATTCAAAGCCTTGATAGAAAACCAAACTGACATGAATATCAAGATCTTTAGATCCGACAATGGCGGAGAATTCACTTCAGGTGACTTCAAGAAGCTATGCAGTGATTCAGGGATTAAGAGGGAGTTGACTACTCCTTACAATCCACAACATAATGGGGTTGCCGAAAGGAAGAATAGAACAATCATGGAAGCATCTAGGGAAATGCTTCATGACCAAGATCTACCTATGCACTTATGGGATGAAGCAGCAAGGACAATTGTATATGTGCAGAACAGAACACCTCATAAGATACTTGACAACAAAACACCAGAAGAAGTGTTCACTGGTAAGAAACCAGAAGCTAGCCATCTCAGAATATTTAGTTGTCTAGTATACACTCACATCCCAAAAGAAAAGAGGACAAAGTTAGATCCTTCAGCAAAGAAGGGCATATTCATGGGTTACAGTGAAAGCTCGAAGGCTTACAGAATCTACTTCCCAAGATTCAAGAAGATTGATATCAGTAGGGATGTAACATTTGATCAAAGCTCAACATACATCAAATCAAGGAAAACACCAGTTGAAGATAATGAAGAACCTAGGATATCCAGAACTCAAGACACCACCATGAATGAAGCAGTTCCTGAAGAAGATCGTGAAATGGAAGATCCACAACATCCTATAGATCCACCCTGTGAGAAGAACTCTCACAAGAGGAAACCAGCATGGGCTAGAGAGCTCATTCAAGATGTAAAAAGGTTTGGCATTCCAGAAGAGGAACACAAAAAAAGGAAAAGAACAAGATCACATACCATCTATGTTGCTTTACTCTGTGACATAATGAACAAAGAACCTTCCAGTTATGAAGAAGCAGCAGAAAAGAAAGAATGGAAGGATGCCATGGTCAAGGAATACCAGTCGATCATGAAGAATGATGTTTGGGATGTGGTCCCAAGACCAGATAGGAAGTCTATGGTGACTTCCAAGTGGATCTATAAGATCAAGCATGCTGTAGATGGCAACATAGAAAAATATAAGGCAAGGTTTGTAGCTCGTGGCCTCTCCCAGAAAGAAGGGATTGATTATGAAGATACCTTTGCTCCTGTGGCCAGATACACTTCCATTAGATCAGTACTTGCTCTGGCTGTAGTGATGAAATGGAAGGTACACCAGATGGATGTCAAGACGGCTTTCTTGAATGGTGTAGTTGAAGAGGAAGTGTATGTGGAGCAGCCACTCGAGTTTGAGACACATGACTGAGAGTCACATGTGTGCAAACTGAAGAAAGCCCTGTATGGTTTGAAACAGGCACCCATGACCTGGTATGGAAAGATAGATGGCTTCCTATCCAGTTTGGGCTTTACCAAGAGTAAAGAGGATTCCAACCTTTACTACAAGGTTGAGGAAGGCAATCCAATGATACTACTATTGTATGTGGATGACCTATTTGTAACAGGTGAGGATAGATTGATTGTCGATACGAAGAGGAAGCTTGCTGCCGAGTTCAAGATGAAGGACTTGGGTGTGATGCACTACTTTCTTGGTATGGAGGTGTGGCAGAGTGCAGATGGAATCTTCCTTGGACAAGGGAAGAATGCAGTAGAGATCCTGGAGAGGTTCGGGATGATGGACTGCAAGGCCATGGCCACACCTATGGAATCGAACCTAAAGCTTCTGTGTGATGCTTCATCTGAGCCAGTTGATGCTACGATGTATCGTCAGATGATTGGGTCCTTGATGTACCTGACGAATACGAGACCAGATATCTGCTTTGCGGTGAACACCTTGAGCCAGTACTTGACATATCCGAGACATGTTCACCTGATAGCTGCAAAGCATATTCTGAGGTACCTGAAGGGTATAGTTGACTATGGGCTCAAGTATGAGGTGAATCAAAAGTTTAACCTGGAGGGTTATGTTGATTCGGATTGGGAAGGAAGTGCCATTGATTGGAAGAGCACTTCAGGGTGCTGCTTTAGTATGGGATCCGGTATGATCTCTTGGTTTAGTAGGAAGCATTCCTGTGTGGCACTGAGTACAGCCGAAGCATAGTATGTCGTAGCTTGTTCGGCTAGTTGTGAGGCAGTATGGCTTAGGAAGCTACTGTATGATTTGTTTGATCTCCAGCTGAGTGCTACTTGTATATATTGCGACAACCAGAGTTGTGTGAACTTGTCAGAGAACCCAGTGTTCCATGACAAGTCGAAGCACATTGAGATCAAGTATCACTATATCAGGGATATGGTGCAGAGAGGAGCAGTGAAGCTCCTGTATGTTGCGACGGACGAGCAGATAGCCGATGTGTTGACCAAGCCACTGACCATAGTGAAGTTTGAATACTTCAGAGGGAGACTTGGTGTACTTCAGATCGAGATACCTTCCAAGGGGAAGTGATGAGTCCGGAGACACAGATGCACATGGGCCATTCTCGCATAGTGGTAGGAAAGTCCTCATATGCTGGTAGATGTAAGGGCCGAGCCATTCTCACATAGTGGTAGGAAAGTCCTCCTATGGTGTAGATGTAAGGGCTGGAGCCATTCTTACATGGTGGTAGGAAAGTCCTCCCATGGTAATATGTAAGGGCTGGGGCCATTCTGACATGGTGGTAGGTTGGTCCTCCCATGGTCGTTGATGTAAGTGCTGGGGCCATTCCAACATGGTGGTAGGTTGGTCCTCCCATGGTTGTTGATGTAAGTGTTGGGGCCATTCCGACATGGTGGTAGGTTGGTCCTCCCATGGTCGTTGATGTAAGTGTTGTGCCATTCCGACATGGTGGTAGGTTGGTCCTCCCATGGTCGTTGATGTAAGTGTTGTTCCATTCCGACATGGTGGTAGGTTGGTCCTCCCATGGTCGTTGATGTAAGTGTTGTGAGCCTTTCTCGAATGGTGGTAGGAAAGTCCTCCCATGTCGGTTGATGTAAGTGTTGTGTCTCACATGCTAGTAGGAAAGTCCTCGCATGTTGGTAGACTGGGTCTCGTATGGTGGTAGGAAAGTCCTCCCATACTGGAGACGTTGTGATGTGCATCTGGGTTGTGCTCCATGGACGATGACAATGATCTGAAGACGATGATGTGACAGTATGGTACACAGGTTTTGCAGAGGCATACGATCAGTCCTGAGATGCTCTTGCAGGTTTTGCAGAGGCAGTGTAATCAATCCTAGGAGATCTTGTAGGTTTTGCAGAGGTAGTGTAATCAGTCCTGAGGTGTACCTACTTGATGGCTTGCTCGCAGAAGATGTTGAAGACCTACATGGAGGCTAGGCCTACATCTAGCATGAAAAAGGGCTGGCTTTGTAGATAATGAAGACTTGTAGGTGGTGGGCCTACATCCAGTATGAAAAAGGACCGGCTCTGTAGAACTTCCTATGACAAGTAGATTGGAGATTGATTGAGATAGTAGTAGCAGTGATGATGACGATGATGATGATTCGATGACGATGATCTATTGATGATGATCCAAAGAAGAAGACTTGTGCTAGCAGATCTGTGTCGAGAAATACCTTCCTAGTTAAGAGGGAGTGTTAATGTATATGTAACTTCGGAATGTATTTCATCTATGTATTTTGTACTCCTATAAGGATGGTATTATTCCTCTATACGGAAGTGTCGTCATTTGTATTGACAAGTGTCACAAGTGTCGTAACTTGCTATGATGGGTTATTAGACCACCAAGTGTGGGGTCGGCCCTAATTAGTATAACCATGGGTTATTAGACTGAGTTAGACAAGTCGGCCCTGCTAGGTTATTAGGTAGGTTAGGTCATGTATAAATAGAGTGCGGGAGGCACTCTATTTGATCATCTCATTATTCACTTCTACACTACTCGAAAAGTGGCGCACTAGTGGAGGAGGAGGTTCAGCTGCTAGGAGAAGACTATCTCTTGTACTTGGGTTGTATCATTGCTCTTTCTATCTCTGAGGAAGTTGTGGGGTTTTTCACCTTTATGGTTTTCCCCAGTGAAACTTTGTGTGTCTATTGTCTCATGTGATTGCTTGGTGTGTTTGATATGCATTGTTATACTTGATATGTTGTACATGTTATTCTCTCAGTAAAGATCCTAGATTATATTGAATTAATGCTCAAAAACTAACAGTCCAACACATACGTCCATAGTTCATCAAAAATGTCACCATTTATGGCACTTTATGGCTAACATCCTCCATCTATTACATCATTCTTGAAATATAAATATAAAGTTCAAACAATGGAGGATCATATGGAGCACCAACAAGAGGTTCTCCAACTATTGAAAAACAAATTGACTATAACACAAAACATAATGAAACAACAAGCAAGTCAACATCATAGTGAAAGGAAAATTGAATAGGGGATTAGGTATTTTTAAGGCTATAACCGTACAAATAGGTATCACTCAAGCAACAAAAGAATGACAATAAATTAGCATACAAGTACTGTGCTTCCTATAAGGCATTGTATAGGACTAGAAATATGGATTACAAATTGGAGTTACCTCCATATTCATATGTACATCCAGTCTTCCATGTTTCTTGCCTAAAAATGATAATTGGTGACAACATCCCAGTCCAAAATATTTTACCAGAGATTGATGAAGAAGGGAAAATTATATTAGAACTTGAAACAATCCTTGACGCACAAATCAAGAAACTACAAAACCAAGAAATTACTAAGTACCTCATCAAGTAGAAGAAATTTCCAATATAAAAGTTGACATGGGGAGGTGATTTCTTCATGCATAAACATTCACACTTAATCAAGTGTTGAGGAAAACACTTATTTGAAGGTTAGTGGCATGTCAAGCCCTAGATATTGTGACATTACATTTCTATTTTTCTATTAATATATTATTTATTGGTCGTTTAGGATCTTAATTGTAATTGTATGGTCGGCTAGGATGCTAATTGTAATTGTACCTTTTGTCTCCTATATATCTACCGATAAGACTTAGGTCAAGAGATTGTATCATCTTGTTCATTTGATACATTGTGAAAGGAGGTTAACCCCTCGAAGAGGTTTCTTATTCATCTCTTTATTGCATTCTCAAGGCATTAGGTTACTCTTGCTCTTTATTTTTAGGCTATTTTGGGAATTTGTTTGATATCACCAACCAACACTAGACACAGTGTTAGTAGATCAACAAGAATCATGGAAAAGGCACCCTAAAACTAAGAGTTATCTCCCCTACTCCTAATGAAGTCCCAATGGTAACCTATTTCATGCCCTTTCCCTTCTTAAATGGACATTGTTTTGCATAATGTCCCATATCATGGCATCAAAATCAAATGACCTTACTCAAGTCCTCCTTCCCTATATATGTCTCATACTTTTTATTGAATCCTTTCTTTCTATCCTTCTTTGTCTTATCAATGAGACCAATAGCATCTACTTGCACTTGTTTCTCTAGACAAGACTACAATCCATTTTCCTCCTGCACAAGATCTACCCAAATTTTTGGGAAATCTGGTATATTTTAATGAGCACAAATACCTTGAAAAAAATGCACCTAGGAAGGAGAAACCCCTTTAAGGCCTATGGATTCTAGCTCTTGATCCTCAACCTTAGTTCCAATGTTGGCCAATTTATCCTTCAATTCACTAATCCTGGTCAAGTATCTCACTATAGTATATATCTTGCTCAAATGAACCATTGAGATTTGGTTTCATAAGAGCATCTATCAAGAAGCACGAGAATTTTGAAATAACTAACTTATTATCAGTAAAGTCTGAGATGAAGTGATCCTTCACATAATCATGAATAATTATTTTCACCTTGGATTTATTCTTTCGATGAGCAGTCAACTATGCTAGATTGGAAGGTTCTAGAATGTCCTTCTCAACATGATCCCAAAGATCAACCTCTTCCATAGGGATATGAAGCATGAACTTCCATGGAAAAAAATTTGAAGCTCCATCGAAATTTTCACACTCTCTTGGATAAAGAGTAACTTTACACATCCACAAAAAGTGTAAGTGCACAAAATCAACAATATATGAAGTAGACAAAGCAACCCTTCCAAGGGAAAAGGGGCTTATCATAAGCAACCTAGGGTTTCACACCCAATGACCTCAACTAGGTCAAGTATCTATCCCAAATAATCACTATATAAAATGCAACTCCCTTTTATTATAGAGTGATGTCAACTACAACTACATTGAAACCATGTTGGAAATTTCACCGAAATCACAATTCAAAAAAATTTCCTTCTTTCTAGAAGGTTCCTCGAATATCAACCCCGAAATTTTCATCCCTAGGAGTGTTGTAAATTAAAGTACAAAATGACACCGAAATAAGTATAATAATTCACTTTAAAATATCCCAAACCTTCCCAACAATTAAGGGAAAAGACACCAAGTATTAAATTTTCTGCCATTTTGTTAATTAGGTCTAGCCTGAGTGGTTATGGGATGGAATGTTATCCTCCCCACCTAGTTTTTATTCATGTAATTAGTGCCATTGTGATATCATAATGAGTATATTGTTGTAATGAATTCAAGCCCTATTGAATTGGCCTTGTTCCCTAAAGAATCTAAGGTTTACCCTAGGTACCATCCTCGAAATGAGGGGAAGTTCCTAGAGGTTTTCCGTGGGATAATTACGTGGAAAAAAAATTTCAACCCTTCTAGGGAAACTTATTAGTCAATGCTTATGTCTGAAAAATGTACTTTTACAGTAGAAATAACAATAGTAAAATCAACCCTTTTTCTTCTTCTATTGATG
Source organism: Larix kaempferi (assembly GCA_027924585.1). Taxonomy (NCBI): domain Eukaryota; kingdom Viridiplantae; phylum Streptophyta; class Pinopsida; order Pinales; family Pinaceae; genus Larix; species Larix kaempferi. The sequence goes on along the minus strand of BSBM01000031.1, from coordinate 3,626,684 downwards.
TCAAATCATTTAACAATTTTCCCTTTTACTTATATTAAATCAACAATACCATAAATATATGTAAATAGAAAAATATGAAGAAGGTATGTAGTTGAAAATCAAAAGTGAAATTGACACAAAATATGTATATCTATAAACATCATATATAAGCTAAATAATGAAGTGCATGCCATGGCCTCCTCTCGAGGCTACAAAATCCAACCTTGTGAAATTCCCTAGATAGGGTAAATAATCAAACCCTAACTCCACCAAGAAGAACGAGTGTGAGAATCCCTCCAACACTATCTCACAAGGAAAGCTTCTCTTCTTCTTCACAAGTCCACCCTAGTGTTTTCTCCCAAAAATCTAGTATCCAATCTCCAAGGGTAAAACCCTTACCCTAGAAGTCCAAGATGCTCCAAGAAACACTACTGTCCAATATAGAGAGAATAAAACAAGTACACGCGAAGACCTACTAAGAGAGAAGAAAAGTGAACTCCTCTTCTAGGTCACATCTCCACTCAAGAGTGAGACATAATGAACACACAATTCATATGAATGAAATAATCTCTCCTTTATCTATTTACATGAGAGGTAAAGGATGCCAACAATATGGTGTGGGCACAAGCCCTTAAAATTAACCTACATGAGCCCTTATAGGCCACACAATTGAGATGTCCACTCTAGAGTACAATTTTCATGCTCATATGATGATGTCATTGCATAATGAGAACTCCAAGGTGATGTATCTATACAAGGCAAGTCCATGCCACTCCATCTCAAGCCTTCACAGATTCCATCTATGCTGAAAAGAAAATTACTCAAATGGGGTAGCCACCCCCTATAATAATAATTTCAAATCCCCATGTGTCCTGATCCATCGCCAATCCTTCGAACAAGAACCCAAGCTGCCACATGTCATCTAGGGCTTTAATCCCTCCTCCATGATACACAATACTCCACATCCCAAGTAGGGAATTATACCATGAAGTGAATCCTCCATGTGGCCATAATCAAGTGCATCACCATCTAAGCAAAATATCTCAAATTCCCAGGCGAAGAACACTAAGACAGCAATCAACTAAGTTCAAGCATCCATTGATCAAGATATATCAGCTGTGCATATTTGTCATGGACCATCTCTCCGGCTATAATCTATCTTGAACCATCCAAGGAATGAACATACACCATGTACCCAAAATATCATGAAGCACCCCCAAAAATGGTGTAAACACTTTTCAAGTAAACCCAAAAATCTAAAAGCATTCATTATATTTAGTATATTTCTTATGCAACATTCCACAATGATGTGTATATACCACATTTAATGGGTATTAATAGAGTAATTGTATGAAAAAATTTGTAGGCATCAAAAAAATTACCAACATTAATGACAAGATATATTAATTCATCAACTCACATAGTGATAGCCAAAAAATTGCAGTTTGACCTTATCCATTACAATTCAAACCTTGCTAATAGAATTATATAACTTTATTTATGAAAATCCAACCTACCTTATTTTCACCGAGGAGCAACTTCACTTTAATAATAGATATTTTTTTTAATTGACTTTATTCATTATCCTTGTTGCAATTATACAAACTATTGTATAAGTTTAAGTGGTCATATAGAAATTATTATTGTTTAAGTGAGTAAGCTATTCCAAGAAAACTTGAAAAGCGCACACGCGCGCGCACACACACACACACAACTGTTGGTTCAAACTTTGTAGGGAAATTTGGTCAAAAACATGGTGGGTCCTTTACATTTGCGAACTAAGGTTGATTTCCTAGAATTCCATTTTTCATTTATGTGTTCTTTAACCTTTATTCAATTGTAATATGCTATGAACATTAGTAGTTGTTATTGTAATCATTAGTTTGGACAAATCAAGATTAGAAAACCAACCCATGATTTCTATCACATGGTATGATAAAAATTTTGTTGAGTTGGATTGAAGTCAATAGCTTTTACGGTAACACCCTTGAAAATGTATCCCAATGCCCTAGCTGAGGTAATTCTCTTAACTGATTCATTCATAAGTTTTCAAGTTAAGTTAGGATACAAGAGGCATTTGACTAAAGATACAGAATTATATTTACACATCTATTTGAAATAATGGCATGAATTCAAAAAGAATTTGATTATCACTATGTACTTATGCATCTAAGCAATGGAGTACTGCAAGGTTCAATGGTTTGATGATGCAACATAGAGGGAAGTTTGATTGCACACTTGACCAGCCCTTGTCACCAAGTAAATCTCATATGTATAAGCCATGATGTGTTAACTAATCATAGATCCACTAAAGCATGTGATGTTTAAGGTTTGCATATATTGGGAGTAGAATATGCCCATTATGGACATGTGGCCAATGCCTATTATGGACAAAATAACTATAACTCATCTTTGTTTGTGTTTAGTGGAATATCCAATCTAAAAATAAATTGCAATATTGGTATTAAAACCTAGGAAGTAATCATATGAAAGGATTAACATTATCCTGTAACTTAACATAATGAAAAGATGTTTACCAACCAGGTGGGATGCACAAAGATTGACTTACCTAGGGTTCCAAGTGTTGTTTCACAGTCTACGGTTACTAAGGTTTTGGGAGGATCTCTGACATAGGTGGTTGTCATAGATGGTGTTTCTACCAGCTCAGAGGAAAAGGGAGGTTCTGCAAGGCCATCCAATAAGGAAAGAAAGTGATGCATTCAAGCTTGTTCTGGATCTATCACAATCAATTTTTCTGTCAATTGGATTCTGAAAGGTGCGAAGCTCATGAGGAACTACACTCTCTATAGTTATTTTTGTGGAAGAAATCCTTCACTCTCCGATATGTGTGATTGGATAGATGAGCTCTAGCATTCTTGGTTTTTAGCAAGGTAAAAATTTCCCCTTTGAAAAGGGGTTTCTTCTCCTTTATTTTCAATAATTTGATGAATCATTTGGCGGTCCTCTCAGTTGGCACTTGGTGTTTTGGTGAAAGTAGGATTGGTTCCCTTTCCCTGATTGGAGCATTTTGAATCTTCTTAATCTTTCCAAGATATTCAGCCATTATGGATCCATTTCGTTGGTCTACCCCCTCATATTTTTTGTCCAAAGGTGTTGAGGTTTATCAATGATTACCTGGGTGAAATCTATAAGTTGTCTAATCAAACCCTAGTTAGGGAAGGATTCCCTCACATCTTAATTCTTATGCAAACAAACAGAAGAATTCTTGATTAGGTCAATCTGATTTGTGGGGGGGAGATGTGGGTTCAAGACCTTGATTACGAGAAGCTACCATTTCGCTGTCAATTTTTCCATTAAGTCAAAATCATTCTCCATGAATATCCCAGGAGGTTTCTTTCATACAAAAATAGGATGGATTCATATTCATCGACTAATTCAGTGGCAACTAAGAGCCTTCAGCAGAGGCAGGGGTATTGACAGTTGTGGCAGATGATGTCTTGAATAAAGAGTCTTATGTTATATTGGAGTTGTTGAAATTATAATCCATGGTATCAAAGTGTTTATAGTCAATGTTGATCTTGGGGATATTTCTCATGCCATTTCTCTTAGTCGGCCTATTCCATTGGCGAGGTGTATGGAGGATACAACTAGTGTTTTGGTTTAGCATTCAGGCGGGCTTGTGGAGAAAGTTTCAACTCTGCCTCATGTCTCTTCTTTGTCGAATCATGGTCTTGGGGATGATGGTTGTGTAGTGGACAATTTAGTCCCATCGATGTCTATTGATTTGGTGGAATATCCTACTAGTCATTTTGACTTGGGGGTGATGGTTGTAGTGGGTGACCTTTTATGTCATCTCCATTAGAGTATACAATGTCTTTTTCCTGATGATTGGAAGGTGGGTGTGGAGGTCTCATATGTCAAAATGAAGATTGGTGTTGTGGAAAATGGGGTCGTTGTGGAGCATATGCATTCATTTTTTTTCTCCCCTCAACCTCTTTAGTCTTCATCAAGGGTTCCAGAACTTCTCCTTCACACACTTAATTTGCATACTTTTCCTTCTCTCATCCTTGTCAGGGACTCTTCGAATCTTCATCGGCTAGCTTTCATTCTCATGATGGCATGGTTGATCATGGAGATGATAGGGACAACTCTATTCCTTCTCTTGTTGATTTAGTCTCTCTTCCTTCTTCAGATTTATCATCTTCCATGCTTCATGGTTCAAGGCTTCCTGGTTGTGGTAAGCATATGTATTTTCTTCCTTTAGTACATTCTCCGCTAAGTTCCCAAACTTGGGGAGTTCTTTTAAGAAAGTTTAATCATTTGTATTAGATCCTCCACTTTTGTGGAGGATTTCTTGTTGGCCTTGGGAATTCTTTTTGGTATCCCAAATCCCTAGGGGCATGTTTTTTTTGTATGAGCCTTTTGGTTCTAGTAATTATTAGCTATTGCCTCATAAACAATTTTTCCTTTTCTGGGGAGGTGGTAATCACTCACTGGTTTTGGGACAACAAAAAATTCTTAGATCCCTGTAAGTGGTGATGAAACCTCCTTCATTCGATCAATATGTATACACTACTCTTGCAATATTTTTTGAATCCATAGAACAAGCATGACCTTTTTCTCTACAAAAAAAATGTTTACCAACTAGGTAAGGTCTTTGTCATACTACAATGAAAGACCTTGTTTTGGTAACACTTTTAACGCATTTGTTTTCACATACCTACTACAAACATCAATAATAATTGATGATTATGACATTCTGGGGAACTATGTTTATTGTCAAATATACAAGTAGATTTTCCTACTAATTACACCAAGGCTAACTTTGAACCCCTTTTAATAATTACTACCTTGACACGTATTAAAGTTAGAGATTTGTTAAGACAATAGAGCTGAGTTATTCATATAACCCAATGGGGGCATAAATGGAGTAAATGTATATGATATGACCACAAGGGGGGCATATATAGGGATAAATGTGTGTGTGTGTGTGTGTAATAGAGTTGGCTTAATAAAAGGGTCACATGTGCAATGAGTTGGAATATGTATATATAGAAGACATGTAGTCATTATTGAGGGGAACATGGAATTTTGATATATAGATGTATTGGGGTATTTGGAGGAGGTTCTCCTACTTTTTAAGAAGTTATTTGGAGGAGGTTCTCCTACTCTTTAAGAAGTTATTGTGTAACTCATCTCTCTTATTATTCATCTCCCTTATTATTTTGGAGTTATGCTCCACACTTATAATTGTTTTACATGGTGTTTACTCTTATGTATTATGATATCTTAAGAATTTAGTTCATAACATTTGGTATCAAGGTTTTAAAAGGTATATTATCTTAAAATTAGAAAAATGTTTAACTAGAAGGTTCAATTTAGGTGATTCAAAAGCTGTTGGAAAGAGGAAACGCGTGAGAATATATTTGGAAAGTATTAAAAAATATTTGGTATCATTATTGTTAATATTGTGAGGTTGGAAGTTGAGGTTTTTAGTTAGACTTCAATTAATAATCAATGGCAATTCTTGCATTTAGTGTAGATGAAGATAAAAATGAAATCAATACCAAGGATTTGCCCAAGTTTATAATGAAAAATAATTCATTTAATAAAGTATTGATGAAGTAGGTTAAGAATTTAAGAAAAAAAAGAGGAGTCGAGTGAATAATTAAAAAAATAAAGATGAAGAAATCAAAATGTTGCATAAGCATAATCAAGACCTTCTTAACAATGTTAAAAATGTAAAAAAAACATCTACAAGAATCAAAGAATAAGGATGAAGTTATTACTAGAAGAATTGAAGGGAAAATATGCAAGAAGGATGAAGAAATATGCAAATTATAAAACCATAATAAATAAATATACTACTTGATGAAGTCAAGAAATTGAAATAAAAAAAGAAGCATGGTCAATTTTATTTATTTTGATTCTCTACATTAAAGAGATTAAAGCATTTGCATTGTTCCTCTTGAATATATTTTTGGTATATTTTTACCTATATGTTTCTCAAAGTTGATCAAAATGGTTGAGTGTAAAGAGTGAATTCTAGGCTTTTGTATAGAAATCATGTACACATGTAAAATGCAACCACTAAAAGGCATCAATCCTAGACTAAAGTGCACACAATTAAAACCTAAGCACTTGAATAATTTTAAATGATTATGAAAACTTGCTTGTATATTATAGTCTTAATAGTTATTACTTGACATAGTTTTCTTGTGCATGGAATAGGTGCAAGTCTGTAACCAAAATAAAAATATCAATAAGAATACATATGTTTCAATTTTAAATGGTCAATTGGATGTATTTTGGGTGGTTGGGAAGAATGATTGTTACCCTCCCTACCCATGATCAATTTCCGCAAGTGACATGTTGAGCTCTTAAATGAGCATATTGTTGTATTGATCTTGAGCCCTAAAAAATATGGTTTACCTTGAGTACCATTCTAAACTATAATACTTAATGATCCATGATTAAAATAAGCGTTGTATATAACAAATAATACCTTGACCTCTTCCCGACTTGACTTGAGAAATTGCATAAAAATCATAATCATATAATGAATGCATCCTCTTAGCATCAATCATATGCTCACTAAATAAAGCAATAGAGTTACTTCGTGGCTCAACATTGTTGCATCAAAGTTGACCTAAAATAATACATAATTTAAAATCATTTATATAAATTATTTTCTAAGTATTAATTATTATATTTTTTAATAATAAATATTTTTAATTTTGTTAGATTTATGAAAATGTGAAAGGAATTTACATAGTTTTTAAAAATTCAATTAATGTTTACATTAAAAATAAGTCACACAAATAATACATAATTTAAAATTATTTATATAAATTTATTTATTAAACATTATAAATTATTTTTTTAATATTAATTATGGTATATTTACGTCGTAGGCGTTTCACATAGGAGAAGTATAACCATCCACGTCGGCTAGATTCCTCGCTCATAGAGCAAAAGGAATGTTGCCACGTGGATGGTTGTTTCTGTTTCGGTTGTTTCTGTTTCACTCCCTCACTCTTCCGGTTTTCACGATTTCAAATTATTTTTACGTCGGTTTTCAACAGCCATTGCTGCTCTTTCGACTTCTACCAATCAACCTCAGCTGAAAAAGCCATATTTGTTTTCTCTTTGCCTGGATTTTTCAAGGTATTTACCCCATTTAAAATTTCACCATAAATCGTAAAAAACACAATTTAACGGTGCACCTAGTGCACGTCAGTGCACATGTTCACGGTGCACTATCGTGCACTAGGCACATTGTAATCCCATTTAAAATGTTTTTAATGCAGAATACACGCCATGCAACGGTGCGATGGGGTAACTGTAACGCTATGATGCGGCTACGTAATGGCGCATCAGTTGTTATGATCATTTTTTTAATATAACAATATATTGCTGGTGCACCTTGTTTATTCAAGCACTCCGTTGTTGACGCGCTTTATGTACAAGTGCATCGCCTGCGGTGCATTAAGATTATATTGGCGCACCGCTTGTCTTTTTTTTTTGCAAAAAAAATCATATTTCACGTTAGTAAATAGAATTCTCATATAATGCTTTTAGATGTATAGTTATGAGCCTGATTGATGTTATATGTGAAATAGAGATGTGAGCGCCGCGAGGAAAGGCAGGAGCAGTAGGCACAAGTTGATTAGTACAACTTTGTGCGAGAGTGGGAGTCTAGGGAGAGGGAGAGGGATTTATACCCTTTTCCCATCACTGATCAGACCAGAGACTTCTTGATGGTTTTCAGCCTCCTAAAGTTCTATCAGGAGGCGATATCCCTCAAAGGGAACACCACATTGATAATTTAGTTCACCCAACGCTGGGACCATCACAGGAAGGCGTTTCGAGTTGGTTCCAATCAATGGTACCATCCTACTAAGGAGGACATATATTTCATCACTGGGCTCTCCATGAGAGGGGATGAATTTACTTAATTCCCTAATGTCCCAATGGAGCTACATCAGAGAGTCAACTAGTCTACGTTCATAGATATGTCGGTGCCCGCATCATCAACCCAACTCAGTTTTAGGTGCATGGTGGACAGCTTTGCATTTCTACTTTTGGTAGAGATGAGTTCAAGTGCCTCTCTTTGTTGGTGATGACCATCACGCACCTCACCATTGATGGGCAGTGCATTACCTGCCCTCTATTGTGTTATGTTGATTCTTTAGTGCATAAAACTAGATGCATTAGGTGGTCTTCTATTTATTTACAACAGTTTTGTTATGATCTGGATCGATGCCATGCGCAGTTTGATGAGAGGGTCAACTTTCCTTTTGGTTTAGAGTTGTTTTATCTATTTTTTGTGAGATTTCTGGCCACTGGGCCATCTTTTGACCATCACCCTTCTAGGCCAATGAAGGAGGTGCGTATGCGCACGTGGGGGTAGATGATGCCCAAGAGATTGAAGCTTGACTTCCCAGCCAGGATCAAAGTGGAGTTGCTCAAGATGCTAGGCAGTGAAGGGCAGCATCCATTACACTTGGTTCCATATCTATACATGGGCTTGGATTGGAGAGTGTGTCACAACATCTTCTTCGCCCCGGCTGAGACACCAGATGAGAGAGGTAAATTTAGTATTATGTTTAAATTAATCTAGTTGCATTTTATTCTCTTTATACTTAATGCAAATGAAATATATTTTAAATTGTTATATTAAATTGTTTAATGAATTTGTCTAATTATTGTTGTGTACTATATATATTACATATATCGGCAGGTTCGATGGGGAGGTGCCTCCTCCCACTCAGGAGGATGACGAGATGCAGGAGTTGGAGGTGCACCAGTTGCCTAGACCTGGCGTCCGACGTAGTCCAAACGAGAGGTACTGGCAGGATGTGGCAAATAGATTAGCGGGGTTGTCGACGCAACGTGGGGCTCGGCTTGTACTGATGCGCGGCATTATTCAACACCCAACCCACAAAGAGTTATGGGAAATTGTTCCTCATGATATGAGAAACTTGATGCAATACATTGTCGTCATATCTGATCTTTTATATGTTATGTCACATGACGATTCATCATCAAATCATCAGGGTGGAGATCCTCCTCCTCCACATCCTCCTCCATCAGTTGCTTCTAGTCATTTAGACGAGGTAGCCTTAACATCACATACACCTCCTCCTCCTCCATCTCCTTATCCATCAATTGATTATATTCGTCCAGGCGATTTAGCCTTGACATCACATGCACCTACTCCACCTCCTCCATCATCGGGTTTGACATATCATCCATCTCCTACTCCATCAGCTCCTCCATCTCATCATATGCTCCTACCTATCCCACCATGTCCATCTCCTCAACTACACCTGCGTGATAGACCAGCCTATACTCATGATCAGCCCGACCACCCATAAACTCCTGATCTTGATCCACTCACCTCAGTTAAAGATAGGATGCTCACAGCGTGTGGGATCTATCTTCCTGCAGATGTCGTTTCTACTCTACAAACATCTATTTTTTTCCTAGTAGAGGTATTGATGCCTCTGGCTCTACTAGTGGAAGTGCCAATACCTCTCATTCTACTAGAGAAGTTGTTGATGCCTCTGGATCTACTGGTGGGGGTGTGTGTGACGCCTCTAGCTCTGGTGGGAGAGGTAGTACTGATGCTCTGGTTCCGGAGGTGGACTAGATATGTTATAGCGGTTATTGGATTGGACATGTATATTTGGCATGTATCATCAATTTGATGTTATTGTTCATATACATATATATGTGACATTTTCCATGTTGCATATCAGATGTTTATGTTTATTTATATGTTGATGGTGATGTGTATGTTAGGTTAGGTTCGATGATGTTTGTTAGATGTGTGTTATGGTTATGTTAGAAAATGCAACTTGTGTTTTTTTAGATGTTATAATTGTTAGATATGTGTGATTAGATGATGTTTAAATATGTTAGATGTATATGTTAAATGAATTTGTAAGGTAGTTTTTATGATGGTACTTTCATGGTATGTACATATGCTTGTAAAGAGGGAATTGGTGGAATTCTTACTCAGAATGAGCATATGGTTTGTTATGAATCCATAAATATTAAGGATCATGAGAATAATTATGTCACACATGAATTAGATCTTTCTACCACATTACATGCATTGAAAATGTGCAGACACTATCTTATGGGGAGAAAATTTGAAATAAGGACAGACCATAGTGGTCTAAAGTATATGTTTGAACTATAGGATTTGAATGTCAGGCATATAATAAGATGGTTCGAATTTCTTTTTGAATTCAACTTTGATATCAAACATATTAAAGGTAAGATAACAAGGTTGTTAATGCACTCAACAAAATAATACATTCAATGCATGCTACAACCATTAGCACATCTAAATAGGATTTGACGAAAAGAATTCTTGAGGTTGTTATCTCATATGAGCACTATATCCAGGTCAAAGAAGGATTACAATGGGAAAATGTATAACATAAATATGAAGCTTATAAGTTGGACCATGATGGAATTATTATGCATAACAATCTAGTTTATGCTCCTAGTTCTAGTGAATTAAGGAAACTTGTAATGAATGAGATGCACAATGTTCCATATGTTGTACATCATGGATACCAAATACAATTGCAATAGTAAGGGGGGAAATGGATAGGAATGAAGAAAGACTTTGTTGATTATATAGCTAGATGTATGGAATGTCAGAGAGTAAAGATTGAGCACATACATCTAGTAAGATTGCCACAACCATTGGAAATACCAGAGTGGAAATGGGAAGTGTTGACCCTTGATTTTATTACCATGTTGTCCAAGATAGCAAAGTAGCATGACTCAGTCAAGGTAGTGATGGACATGTTGGAAAATTTGCTCACTTTATTCCAATTGAGTCCTGTTGGTGTCCGTTTTATCACCACTTTTGATCATCGAACACACTCTGATTAGCGTCATTTTCACTATTTTTGATATGATAAGTTATTATTTCCGCCATTCAGACTGTCAATCAGATCAAGTATGCATATATTCACACATCAGATGAATTTTGGATAAAAATCGTCATATTGTGATTTATTGATGTTTATTTGACATTTCTCGACTTGCTTGGCAACTAGATTTTGTTCTGCAGGCAATAGGTTTCAAACGGACCTCCATTCAGACGTGTCTTCACATTGCAAACGTTCAGCCGCATCCATCCCACCATTCAGTCCTTCATTCAACCCATGAAATCATCGGTTGGAATATTTCTGGTCATTAAAGGCAAAAACGGAAAGATGGGTTATGTTAGCAACGTGGTTGTCGTGGTTGGTGAGCCCCTATTCTAGAAGATTCGCCCTCCTACTCGCCTCGCTTGGCAATGCATCTGCAGCTCACATCAACACTCCAAAAATACCATCTTTCCTGTTCGCCAAGCCTGAAAGCACCCACCTCTTCCCACATCGACGTTCCAGAAGTCCTCGTCCTCCCACGCTCAGTATGCCAATGCCTTATCTGCCCACGATGGAAGGAAACCGACTCACAGTTGTTCGCGTCAAAGGGAAATCAACGCCATGGACCTAGGAAGATAGCCTGTGCGCTGTTGCAAGTCATCATGCAATCGTTCCATAGTGATTAAGACTTCTATTTTTAGAGAGGCCGACTATGTCGACCTTCTCTCTGATTGTAAACTTATATATAGACGCCTCCTTTGGAGAAAACGAGACAATAAATAATATACATACACGCTATCAGTAATTTGTAGAAATGTTGTGTAACTTTCTCAGTTAATGGAAATTCCTGAATTATGTTGTTAATGTTCTGTTGTTGGTGATTATTGTGAGTTAAGCTCCAATTTCTGGTTGTTGGGAAGGGCCCCTCAACAACTGGAGGTTCTATTGTGTATATTTTTTATTTTCCTTTCTGCAAATAAATAGTTTTTCATTTTCAGTAATTGTATTTAACTGTGTTTTCTTGTAGTTGTTGTTTCATTTCTTATAATTTATTTCATGTTGATGATTTAATTTACATTTACAAAATTGATAATGACCGGTCAAGCATAGTTTTTCTTGTAGTTTGCTTTCAGTCTTTTGCAATTAGATAGAGCTTAACTAGTTGTTGTTTCAGGTTTAGTTTATAATTAGAATTAGTTGTGTTAGTTTCTTTCCTGTAGCTATAGGTTAGTTTTATCTCAGTTTTGTCTTATTATGCCATAGAAATAGTTCATTCCTTAGACAATGATTAGAATAGGTTACTTCTTGTTATCTTAGCTTATAAACACTCTATCCATTGCTTCTTTGCATTGTAGGTTCATATGCATTAGCCAGCTGACGTTAAGATCATCCAATCTGCTTCTTTCCTTAGTTTCAATCATTTTCCTCCATCTGGACTGTCATTCGGACAGTCATCCGGATCGTCATACGGACTTTAATACTTTCTGCATTGTTTTTATGCTTATCTAGAATCCAGTTTTCTTAGGTCTTCGAACTGTAATATTTCTTGCATTTAATTAGCCTTCTTAGATGTAATTAAGATCTTGTTCCACACATCATAGAGTTTTAATTAAGTTTTATCATCATTCTTAGTTTCCATTCTGTTTTCCTTAACTTTGCTTCAGTTGCTTTACAGATTATGTTTCTTTTATATTTGTTTCTTTTATGCTTACAGAATTTATCAATTTCATATGTCGTTAAGATTAATATCGGATTAGACTTAGTAATTTCATTCTCCAAAGTATCTTAATTTCAATAGTTTCTTTGTTAAGCATAGGATTAGTGTTTCCATTCATACAGTTAATGAAGGTGTTCATAGAATAGGGTTTGGTTCAAAAATAAATATCTTTATCAAGTTTTCTACTTGCTTCTACATAAAATATCTTTATCAAGTTTTCTACTTGCTTCCAAATCAAATTCGGTTCAAGTAAATATCTTTATTAAGTTTTCTACTTGCACCTAGATTTCATTAGTTTCAAGTCAATTGCTTATGGATAGAAGATAGATCATAATGTTTAAAGTTAATAGTAGTTGGACAATCTTTAGTTTGCATTCATTTGTGGAAGTTAAATCAGATTTGCTTCCATTTTGTTTCCTTGTCATATTTGAAAGTCACTTTGATACATTCTCTCCCATTGTTATTACATTTGATACACTTCCTCGGAATCCTCAAGGAGAATGGAATTAGGTAGTTTAGTGTAATCTTGAAGTATTAGTTGAATGCATGAATAGTTGTTGAATTTCTTAAGTAATTTGTAGCTTTGCTTTAAGTTAATATAGTTCTTTGTTTCATAGTTAATTGTCAATTATAGATAGGTCTCTAAACTCATTTAACAGTTGTTTTCTAATTCCTAGATTAAAGAGCTTTATCAATATTTTTCAATTTCATTAAAGTAGTTCTGTTTTTTATTAAGTCCTACTTCCTAGAATAATATTTGTTGTTTTTATCTTTTTAATTATTATCCATAGAGTAGAGTAGTATAGTTTGATACTATTATGATCTGTTGGTTTAGTTAGGTTTAACTAGTTCAGTAGTTGTATTTTCAAAGTTTGACTCGGTTTTTCATTTTGAAAGATCTTTCGATCTTTTCTTTATTAAAACATTTCTAAGGTCTTTCGAGCCGAAACCGTAGGTGCCATTCTACCTCAGCATATACTGTGCCACGACTCTAATATTACCAACCTTGGTCGATAATTAAATATTTTGGTGTTTCCTTAAGACAGTAATAACACCTCAACAAGTCCACTCACAAGAAAACCAATATTATAGAAATTTACATGAAAGAGATTGTGAGATTGCATGGGATGCCTAAGGCAATTGTTTCAAATAAGGATCCAAAGTTTAGTTCAAAATTTTGGAAAAAGTCGTTCAAAGGATTTGTAACAAGTCTAAACCTAAGTACAACATATCATCCAAAGACAAATGGGCAAATTGAGAGAGTTAATCATGTGATTTAGGATATCTAAAAAATGAATGTGATGGGAAAGCCATCCAAGTGGGATGATTACCTGTATTTAATGAAATTTGAATATAATACTTTATATCATGCTTCTTTAAAGACAAATCCATTTGAATATTTGTATGGTTAAAAGTGTGATACTCTAGTTAGTTGCAACATCCCAGTAGACAGAGTAGTACTTGGGCTAGAGTTTTGCAAGGAAATGGAAGAGCAGATGGTCAAGATCAAGAAAAAATTGAAGGTAACATATGATAGGAAAAAGAGTTATGCAAAACAAAGGTAGGGTACCAAGAGAATTCAGGCTTGAGGAGCATGTATACTTATAAGTGAGACCAAAGAAGAGTTCCTTAAAGTTGGGAAGTTGTCGAAAGTTGATAGCTCAACAATGTATACCCTTTGAGATTTAGATAGAATAGGACCTATTTCATACATACTTGCATTTATTTCTAGGATAAAAGTTCATATTGTGTTTCACATATCACTATTTAAAAATATGTACCTAATCCTTACCATCTTATTGATTGGACTTTTATTTAGATGGAACTTGAAGGATATATTCAACTACAACTAGTATGCATCTTGGACAAGAAATTCACATTACTTGGGAACATCACAATAGGGTAGGTAAAGGTCCAATGGACCCAATAAATCCCTAAGGAAGCAAAATGGGTGTTGGAGGATGCCATATAGGAGGAAACTCGCATTTATTTTGAAATTTTGATGTATAGTTATGTTATTTTGTATAGTGTTGGTATGTAATGTGGACAATGCAAATTTAGGAGGAGGGGAATGTGATATCCTAGTATTAACTGAAGAATATGAAGATAAATACAACGAAAGATAGTTGTAATCCAAGACCAAATTTGAATTATATTTGTATGTTCACTTATAATATGAAAATATTAATGCCTACAAATAATAGAGATGGGGGGCTATGAAAAGGGTCTTATAAAAAGGCCTTCGGCACTAGGGGGGGGCGACATTATCTAGTGATATATCCTAAAGTCCTTAAACCCTTGATTATGAAACCTAAATTAATCAACCTTTACTTAAGTGACCCTAAGCTCTGGGATTAAAAGAGGAAATGTAGACTTCTTGAAGACACATGGTGAGTGCTTAACATGCAAATATAACCTTAGGAATTAGAGCATGCAAACATTATGGGATGGTATGAATTTTGATTATGGAATGAATTATTGGGGTTGTATTGACTCTAGTATAGATTGAAGGAGAGAGAAAATGATTATTCGATGGTTCTCATTAGTGTACTTCCACTATTGGATTATGTTGTTGTTTTGTTTTATTTATGGTACAACTTTAGTGTTGCTATAAGAGATTTTTGAAGAATTCATAGCCATACAACTCATTTAAATCTATAGATGATTGGGTTGATGAAAAAGAAAGAGGGGAATATATCCTATAACTAAGAATCCCTAGCCATTAGAGAGATTCCTTGGCCAAACTATGATAGATCACTTTATGGGAATAGGGATAGCATGAAGGATTGTTTTGCAAAGAAGAGGATCCCATTCTTAGTGTTGTGTGGTCTAATGGGGAAGAGTGTTGGTTGATTGAGATCATTGAAGAGGGATTCCTTTCCTATAATCTTGTATGGTTATGGGATAATCCATGAGAGTACTTTATCCATGCCATAAAATTACGCCCATGTGGACTCATAGCCTTAGCTTGGTAGTGGAATTTGTCATAGAAATGTTGAGTGTGATAAAGAGTCTAAGGCTAGGGGAGATGTTCTTTATTTGCATCTAGTTGGAGGAATATTTTCCTAAAAGATAAGTAAATTAACTATGTGATTAAATGCTTTAATATTATGTTTTCTATTTTCTATTGTTATGTTTTAAGTTATTCTATTTTGTTTATAATTATGCAAAATAAGTTAATGTTTCTTTTGTGGTTTATCATCCTTAGCTTGTTTAGATCTATGGATATAATTTAAATTTTTATAAATGTGTGTGAAGCATTGTAGGATTACATGTATTAGCATTGGAACTAAATGTTTTAGGATGATATAGTTTTGTTTTTTTGTTGCATGCAGTATACTACTAACCCATAAATTAGTTTTGGTATCATAGAGAATTGTGGTCTTTTTGTGGTTCCCCTTGGCATCATTAGCATATAGAGGTTTTCAAGTATGTGACATTGTTTGGAAGAAGAGTTGGTTATTGTATTATTGATGTCTCATGGAGGTCTTAGCATTTGTGTTGATGCAAGAGTTGAAAACTTAAGGTTTGAGGATTCAAACCGTAGGATGGACATTTAGACTTGGAGACTAGCACTATAGTTGTCTTTCCATGTACTTATGTGATGCAACATGACTAGAGTTTGTAATCCTAAGGAATCCAAGAGCTCTAGTTTGGAGAGTTTGTGTGATACAAGCTTAGTGTATGTGCTAAGGAGGATTTGTCATTGTTGATGCTAGCTTGTTGAAGGTATTTTATGGAATGGGAGTGATTCCTAGATAGGAGGAGTTGGTGGATAGGGTTTTCCTATGGTTTTTCTAGCTAAGGTTTGGATAGCTTGATCTACACCAATTTTGTGATAAAGTCGTGATATGTACTTTCACTTAATATTTTATATACACATGAAGTTTCCAATTGTCCAAATTTTGTGTACTTGCATATTTGATTTCCAATTTATGTTGTATTCATGATTGAGTAGATTTCAGCCCTAGTTGTACATGTTGATTTGACTTAACATTGAGCTAAATTGGTTAAGTGATTTAACATGTATCTAGAAGATAAAGGAGTGAATTTATTGTTGTAATATTGTATTTTTATATATATAATTTGCTTGGGAAGTGTATCCTAAGGGTTCTAACTTGTTGGCATTAAAGTGTTGGAAATTTCATTGAAATGATACAACTTCAATGAAATTAAAAAAATTCATCTTCTTTCTAGAAGATTCCTCCGATCTTAACCCCTGAATTTTCTACACTAAGACTATTGCAAAATAAAGTATAAAACAATAGTGGAAGAAGTAGATTAATTCACTTTCGGACAACCCTAAACTTCCCAACACTTAAGAAGAAAAGACACCAACGAATGAGATAAGTTTCAATCCCTTTTAGGGAAACTTATCAATCCATATTCAGATATGAAAATGTATTTTTACATCAAAAATAATATTACTAAAAACAAGCCCTCTATCTTCTTGTTTATATGTCAAATCACTTGACAATTTTCCCTTTTACTTATGTCTAATCAAGAATATTATAAATATATGTAAATAGACAAATATGAAGAACACATGTAGCTAAAAATCAAATATGATATTGACACAATATATATATATATATATATATATATATATGGCTAGAAAATTCATGTATAAGCTCAATGATGAAGTACATACCATAGCTTCCTATTAAGGCTACAAAATCCAACCATACAAAAAGCCTAGCTAGGGTAAATCATCAAACCCTAGCTCCACCAAGAAAAATAAGTGAAAGAATCTCCCCAACACTATCTCCAAGGCAAGAGGTCCTCCTCTTATTTTCTTCTTCACAAGTCCACCCTAGTATTTTCTCCCAATACCCTAGTCTCCAATCTTTAAGGGTAAAACCCCACCCATAAAACTCCAAGAAACTCCAAAGAGACCAAGAAAACATGGCACCCAGGAGAGAGAGAGAGAGAGAGAGAGAGAGAGAGAGAGAGAGAGAGAGAGAGAGAGAGAGAGAGAGAAGTATAAGTGAAGACCTGGAGAGAGAAAATATAAGTGTGCTCCTCTTCTAGGTTACATCTCTACTCAAGAGTGAGAAAAAATGAACACACAAGTCATACAAATGAAATAATATATCCTTACTCTATTTATATGAGAGGTAAGGGAAGCCAACAATACTATGTGGGAACAATCCCTTACAAGAAACTTACTTGTAAGCCACACAAGTGAGATGTCCACTCTAGAGTACAAGTGTCATGCTACAATGATGATTTCATGCCCAATAAGGACTCCAAGGTGATGTAACCACACAAGACAAGTCCACACCACTTTATCTTGAGTCTCCAAGAATTCCACATATCCACCAAAGCAAAGTACTCCATTGGGTTAGCTACCCCCTACAACAACAATATCGAACACCTGAGCATCCTCAAGTTGTCTACAATCCTTTGAATGAAATCCAAGCTACCACATGCCATCTAGGGATTAAATCCCTTCTCCATGATGCATAGTACTACCACATGACATTTAGGGCTTAAAGCCCTTCTCCATGATGCATAGTACTACACAACACTCGTAGGACATTATCCCACCAAGTGATTCCTCCATGTGGACATCATGAAGTGCATCCACCATCCTGGAAAGTGGTCTCTAATTGAAGAACATTGATCCAACAATCAACTAAGGTCAAGCATCTATTGAGCAAGCTATCTCAAGTGTGTATATCAATCATGGACTACCTCTCATGCTACAATCCATATCATACAATCCAAGGGCTGAACATACATCATGTACCCCAAATATCATGAAGCAATCCCAAACATGGTTTAAATAAATTCAAAGTAACCCAAAAATTTAACACTCCCTCTTTACGAGGAAACTGCTTACACCAACACCTATCGCCTCCCTCTTCAACTCCATCAAATATACTAGTTGCAAATCATCATTGGTTTTGGTCCCATAATCAACCACTATCATTCACAAAAATATTATCAACCATGCTATCACGACATCTTAATCCTCAAATTCAAAATGATTACTTGTGAATATACAAGAATATCTCTCTAGAGCAATAACTGTTAAGTGAAATTGTCATTGATGTCAACAGGGCCAAGAGATATGCGTCAATGATATTACATCATGAGCTTGTAAGATTATTGATTGATGTTGTCATTGATGTCAAAGTGCCACTAATGATGATGTTGTGGCAATGGTAATGATGATGTGGCAATGATGATGATGATATGGTCGTAATAGAGGAAGATTGTTTGAAGAAGCCCTTAGAGAAATAATGATGTGTCCTCTTGAAGAAGATCTGAAGAGCCTTGAAGGAGCCTTGACATAGGTGTATATAACTCCAAAGTGGTCCCCTTGTAGTGTAGTTATTAAGCATGGCCCTCACAGGATGAGATAACACGTGGATGATTTAACATGCCCACTTTGAGTGGTACACAAATGGAGAAAGCTCCTAAAGCCATTGAATATGCTCCCAAATCAATGATGATGTGTCCACAAGACCATGATGATGAGAAGTGTGAAGAATTACCTAAATTTATGATGATGTGCCCACATGACCATGTGTAAAGAAGCCCCTAAAGAAATTATTATGTGTTCATAATACCATGATGATGAGAAGTGTGAAGAAGCCCCTAAAGTGACGATGATATGTCCACATGACCATGTGAAGTGTAAAGAAACCCCTAAAGTAATGATGATATGTCCACATAATCATGAAGTGGTCAAGACGCCCCTTGATGAAGCCATGAAGTGGTTATTGACCCATTGAAGAAGCCCCTAAAATGTGGAAGACAACAATAATAATAGTTTAGGGACGACCTACCCTAAAGTGATTTAAAAAGTAACTTGGAAAGGTATAAATACTAGTTAGATAATTTCATTTTTATCATCTAAGTTCTTCTTCTCTCATCTGCACTTTCAAGGAGTAGAGAAAAATTTATGGGAGGATCTTATGAAAAGTTTGAAGGATGATCTAGGGTTTTTCTCTTAATTCTTTATCTTGATGGAAACTTGCATAACTTTCTCATATGGTATCAGAATCACGAACTTCTTAGCTCGTTGGAAATCTTGTTGTAAGGGTTATGTGATGACATGATATAGGGTTTATTTTGATGAATTAAATGGTGCATGAATAGGGTTTCTCTATTGTTTCTTCATCTTTTGATCTTAGCAAAGGTGTGGATATTGCATATGTATTAGGGTTTCTCTCTTGGTGAATCATGGTGAAGATCTTGAATAGATTATGATGATTTTATTGCCATATATTATGGTGATATTGGAATGGATTATGGTGATGATATTGGAATAGATCATGGTTATATTTGCATAGATTATGGTGATAATGGCATAGATTATAGTGATAATCTTGGCATAGATCGTGGTGAATGTTAACACCCAAAAATTGTTCACCTAGCTCACCCCCTAGTCACATAACCCATTTATCCATTTTTCCTACATTTTTGGCCTCCAAAAACCCAAAAATCCCTAAATTGGTAACCAAATGGGAAAAAAACATTATTTCCCTCATCAATTAAAGAAAATCCTTCAAAAAAGGTCAAAATCCCCAAAAAAGAATAACAAAAAGGGGAAATAGTCAAAATAAAATTAAAAAAGAGGGAAACTATCAAATACCACTGGCCAATACTATTGGTTTCCCAATGCCGTGGGTGAATACTCCTCCACCCAAAATTGCTATAAAAAGGTGTTGGAGGCCCCCCATTTCATATCCACGATTCACTCTTCCTACCCTTATGCTGCCAAAATTCCTATTGAACTCTCGTCTACCTCTTTGAGATTATGTTCCCATTCAGTTGAGTCTTGGCCACCACTTGAGCATTCGGAGAAGAGCAAGGAACCTTGGAGACTCGGAGCACTACTCTTCGTACAGTTGTGAGGGCCCCCATCCACTCACCTTGTGGGGTAAATTTTGATTGTAAACCATTATTTGCAACATAATACAAAATACAAATCTTATTCATGGGTTCCCGTTTATCTGTTATTTTATTGCAGTAATCATTTAACTCACTTGTTTTTTCTTTTATTTGCATTCGCATCTTATTTATTTATGAGTTGCTACTAAGGGTTCCATAATCCTTAGTAGGTGCCCTTTTGCACACTTGGTTTGAAAACACTAGCTACAGTGAAATTTGCATAGATTATAGTGATATTGGCATAGATTATGGTGATAATATTGGCATAGATCATGGTGATATTGGCATAGATTATGGTGATGGCATAAATTATGGTGACGTTGTTGCCATAGATTATTGTAATGTTATTGGTATGGACTATGGTGATGTTATTGTCATGATCTAGGGTTCCTTTCTTGGAATGACCTAGGGTTTGAAGATGACAATGATGGTAAGGGTTTGAAGAAGAAAACAAATGAAGTATATGAATGATTTCTTTATGAAGGTTATATTGCAGATTTAGAAGATATGTTTTAGTCCTCTCCATGAAGGTTTTATTGCAAATTTGGAAGACGTGCTTTGGTCATTTTTAGGAATGTTTGATTACAGATTTGGAAGGAATTTTTAGGTTTTCTTTATGAAGACTTTGAAGAGGTTTTCATTACAGATTTGAAGACTATATTGGAAGAAGTTGCTTACAAATTTGGAGAACAGATTTGGGGCATGTACAGGTTGACACAGAGATAGTGATAGTGACAATGATAGTAACATTGACAGTAACAGTGACATAGACAGACATAGTGGAAGAGACAGTGATAGTGATAGTGACAATGGTAGTGATAGTGACAGTGGTAGTGATAGTGACATAAATAATGATGGTGACAGTGACAATGATAGTGACAGTGATAGTAGAGATAGTAACAATGACAATGATAGTGACAGTAACATTAATAGTGACAAAGACAATGGCAGTGGCAGTGGCAGAGGCAGTGACAGTGGCAGAGGCAATGACAGAGATAGTGACAGTGACAGTGATAGTGACAATGAAAATGACTATGGCAGAGACAATGACAGTGATAGTGACACTGACAATGACAGTGATAGTGACAGAGTGAAGATAGTGACAGTGATAAATTGATACTCTTATTCATATCAGGGTGGTGGGATGGGGCAAGGACAGAAGATCGAAGTCTCCTTCAGTTCAAAGCCTGAAAAGTGTGAGTTGATGCTCACAAAGGGGGTTGGTGCCTCCTTCTAGTTGGTGCTAGATAAATCAGGGGGTTGGGGCCTCCTTCCAGTCGGTGCTGATAAATCAAGGAGTTGGAGATTCCTTCAGGTTGGAGCTTTTTTAGGGGGTTGGTGCCTCCTTCTAGTTGGTGCTGGAGAATCTTGGAAGTTGGTGCTTCCTATGAATATAATCTTATTATTATTTAAGAAAATCAATTTTTGTTTTTCTCCCGTTTGGGTTTCCATGTAAAAATCTCTTGTCCACTGTGTATGATTTTATGTAATGGTTTTATGTGATGATGAATGACATTGTTGATGGTTAATGTTACATGTTCTATTTTGAAGTTTGAAATGGTAAAAAGTGCTCAATACTGATTCACCCCCCCTTTAAGTATTGTTGGATATTCCAACAATAATTAATTTCCAACCTCCATCATCCTCGAAATCACTGGTCACCATCAAAGAACATTGCATCACAAACTCTCCAGGACATCCTACAAAGAAAAACACATCTCCATACAATATCAATTCGGTCTTGGAAGGAAAATAACATGATATAGTCATTGAACTATGCAAGGTCATTATCAACCTATCATCATGAGAATACCTCTCATGCACCTCAAATCCTCTGGAAACTTAACCATCTTGAACTATGACAACTTCCTCATCTCAAGAGAATCTTGAGGTGAGAGTATCATCAAGGGAAAATACTTTTATCTAATAGAATCCATAATCCTTGGCTTTGTACTGTATAATAATCCCATCAAATGCAACTCTAGAATCAATCTCGACAACATCCTCCATCAACGCATCATGCCTCTCCAATGAATAACTAGAAGGATCGTGAATGAACTCAATCTCATCATCGCACCTCTCCTTTTATGTACAACTATAATCACATGTATGAAAGAAAACAATGCTACACGACAGGAACAACTCGCTTGTGCATGCTCTTAAGCCACTAGATCAACAATCTCCATATTCTCCCTAATCATGGGAGGGGAACCCTACACATAGAAAGATCTCACAATCAAAGTGCAAGGATCGGAACCTAGTTGACACTTTATGCCGAGGCAAACTAGATTATTTCTTAGGGAGACCCTCTATGTTATACCATTTACTATTCCCAATTTGATTTTCCATCTCGTCAAAAACCATATTTACCTTTTCGTAAATATGATGAATTTGTATAGTTGCAAATGATGGGCATAATTGAAGGATTTCTTTGACAATGTGCACTAAGTGTCAATTAAGTGATACGTTGTATTCTTATATGCCTATCCTTAATCTATTAACTGTCTCGATGATAACTTGGGAATCTCCTTCTATTATTAAGAGATGTATTCTCAACTCATTTTCTACAATGATACTCTTTCTCAAGGATATAACTATTACAAAGTTATGGGTATATTCCTTTATATTATGGGTATAGAATCCAATTAAAAGTGTGTATGATCCTTGGAACATAAAATGTTCACAAACCAAATATTCAAGAAAACCCTCATACTTCATTAATCAAAACCCCTGAGGTAGGGTATCACCATACAATGATCCTTTTATAGATGGGTAAACTCATGTTCACTTGCCTCTTTGAGGGGGAAACCTCTCAATAAGCTAAGATCTAAGTCAATAATATTCCAATACATTATCGTGTAACAAGGACTCCATCCTAGTCAATTTGGTGTAGCTCGAGTGGTTGCAAGGAAAAGTTATTACCCTTCCCACCTAGGTTCCAATCCCATCTTGTGAAATGTTTTCTCTTAGTGAATCGATTATTGATGAGCTATATATGATCTATCCATAAGTTGTTGACCTAACCTTGTGCCCAAGAGAATCTAGGGTTTACCATAGGTACCATCCTTGAAATGAGGGGAAGTGTTGAGGAGGTTTCCCCCGAGATATATTACCCAGAAAGAAAAATGAGGAATCCATCATATAATTACCTAGAAAACCATAACCATAACCAAATCATAACTACCTATTGAGCCTTGTTTAATGATGCCACATTACATTTATTCAATGTTAATTGTTTAGTGGGTCTTTTTTAATTATAACTTACATAGTGAACCCACTCCACATTACATTGTCCACCGTACCTACACTATTATTAACTCTCATGGTCCCTTCAACCCCCATTACATCTCCAGGGAGGATCACACCATTCCATCCCCCTTTGAAAATCATTTCCCTCAAATATTGTACCCATGATGTCCATATATAATCCAAGGTCCCATGTATGGGTGTTTTCCTCAATGCTAAGAATAAAGTAGTTCAAAATGTGTGTCCATAAGGGGCTCATCCATATGTTAGGGTGCCATGTATGGGTGTTTCCCTCCATACTAAGAATGAATCTATCTACAAAATTCATCCATAAGCCCAAATCCTAGGAACCGGTGTCGACTTCAATGCTAAGAATAAAGTCATCTAAGAAAAGAGTACACAAGCTCAGGTCCCATATACAAGTGTGCATGTTGGACCTGCACTTATGTCATATGAAATTGAGGACTGAATCAAGGTTTTGTTGAAGATGTTCACCATAGTCATATGGATCCAAATCTACTTCCACTAATATAGTAGGATCATCCATAGCCAAATTATCATCCACATAGTTGCAAAATGTTGATTCTGGATCTGGTCGATGGAGTAATGCAAACTAAAAACTAGTAGACATAAGTTGCTCATGACTTCCCTCAATGATGGTATCCTCGTATGGAAGGAGTACATTCATCAAAGAGAAGATGAAACTAATTGTCTTCCCATAAATAATAACTCTCCATATACCATTCCTTGCAAGCCTCCTCTAAATCACACCATCTGGATATGTCTCTTATATACTCCTCTTCAATATATCCCCAAAGTTCCAAATTTTGGATTGCTTCACATAATTCCTATAGTTTTAATACTAAGTTATCTACAAGTAGCATTTGTGTATGACTTCTTCAAGTGTAAAACATTTTGGTGCGCCTTACAAATTTATTTAACTTCAAGTAACCACTTCTTGTAATGTTCTCCATACTCCATAGCAAATTCAAGAAAATTTATAAGATAGGTTTCTTCCACATAAGTTGCATATAAACCTAGGTATGCCTCAATGGTGTGGGCTAGATATCCATGTTAAATGCAATATTCCATTGTAACTAGGAGAGATAGGGCTTTAAAACATAAATCGTAGAAGCTTACATTCAATGTAGCTCCCTTCAAAATGGCCATAACTTCCTCGGTATTGATCAAATTCACTATTGTGAACCCAATCTAGAAATGAAACTAATGCTCTGCTTATGATAACATTGGTCTTTTTGTAATCTGGTTCATGAACAAAGAGATAATTGTGCTACAAAAATTGCCTGCAAGGGTTTTAAATCACAACTTAAAATAGTTTTAACTTCCTCGATACTTCCTAGAATTGCTAATGTGACACCAATTATGAAATTGGATGACCACAATGCTTCTAGTGGAATTGTTATTACTGCAATTTGGTGCATAAGCAAAGACAAAAGAGTGTTGCAAGAATTTCTTATGAGGGTTTTGAGTCACAACTTAAAATACTTGTAATTTTCATGATACTTCACAAAATATTTATTGTGACCCCAATTATGAAATGGCATGAGCACTCAAGTTTTATTGGCATGCACTCAATTGTGTTCTATTGATTGGGCCAAGAGAAAAAATTACCACAAGAAAATATGATTAAAGATAATAATAATATACAATAAATAAAATGCTTCTCCTTGGCCCAACGAAGTATTGTAATACCAATTGGTATGATCCTTGGCACATAAAATGTTCACAAACTAGATATTCATGAAACCCCTTATATGTCACATCAAAACTCTTCATGTAGGTAACACCATACAATGATCCTTTTATGAAAGGATCAATTGATATTAACTTTCCTCTTCAAGGGCTAACCTCCCAATGAGCTAAGCTCCAATACAATAACATTTGAATGCATGATCACATAAGGAGGTCTTCCTCCTTATTTGTAACTACCTATCAAACCCTAAGCATAACCAAATGTTAACTACCTAGTGGCCCTCCTTTAATGAGACCACGTTATATTTATTTTATTCTAAATACTTATAGGGCCTTATTTAATAATAACTAACATAGTGGATGATGGTGCCATATGGTGGAAGTTGCTTGACATTAAGGAGATGTTGAGACTTCCAGATCTAGAATATGAAAAAATATTTTTAAATAGGTGGTCTCATGCTAGCAAGAAGGATAAATAGAGGACTAGGGGTTTATTTTCATTTGAAAATTTTCTACTACATATCCATGGATGTGTTTAGTAGGAGAAGGCTAATATCTCTAAAAACCCTATTAGCAAGCATAATTTCATCAATGTTGACTTGGCTAAAACATTACAAGTCCCCACAAAGCATATCTAAAGCACACAAGTTAAGGGTTAGAAGGTTCAAATTTTATAGTTTTTGACATTAAAATTGATAAATATGTTTTGCACTCAAGTTTCCATGCTACAAATATAGATGATACGGATATTATTCTTGGATATCCTTTGATGGACTCATTAGGTATTGCTAATTTTAATGTACACAAGAAATTTATGAAGCTTTGGTATGAGAAAAATAAAACCATGTTGTAGGATATTTCTCTTATTAAAATGAGGGCAGAGGGAAACACATGAAGAAGTCATTGCAAGGAAACTAATTACAGTACCTACAAACACATCAAATGGAGAATTCAAATCTAAGTTAAAAGAAAATCCCACATAATCATCTCTAAGATCGCCCCAAGAAGGGCATAAAAAGGAAAAGAATCTGCATAGAAAAGCATCATTCCTCAGAGGAACCATACCATCAAGATTCAAAGAAAGGAGAGCCAATAGTTAGGTTGTTGCATATCGCCACTCACACTACCATGATAAACAATAATGATAATGCAAGGTCATGAGAATCAACATAGTTATCTGAGTGACATGGAACAAGAGAAACACACAATATAGAGGTACATGGAGGAAAAGAAGCAATGAATGGAGATATCATAATAACACAACAACATTGGGGAACTAAAAGAGAAACCAGAGTCAATGGTGATGTAGCAAGGAAGAAGTTGGATCACATTTTCAAATTTCACTAGGACGAATGGATGCGTGTGATTGATACCAATTGTTTACATTACTCAACATGTCATATTATACAAGTTACACTCATGTTTCAAGAATAAGACATGTGAATGGGGATGGAATGTAATGTACCTAGGGAGGTACCTAAGAAGATAGTTAATATAATGTGGCTATACTCATGGAATAAGACCAACTCAATTGTTGGTTTGTGAGCTAATTAATTAATGTGATGGACCGCACATTAAATCAATCCCACTAAGTAGTTGGTAGGTAATAAATGTAATAATGAGGGGTAGTTGGCATAGACCCTGAGGAATACTCGTGGGAGAGTATATATACACATGTACATCATTGTATTAAGCATGTTGGATATTATATTGTAACACGCATGGCTTGTAATGTAATGCCCCGTTTTGACTTTACCACCTGAACCACCATACTCCCAACGTTGTTTCCTTCTTAGTGTGGAACTTTTTCAGTTTGATTACACTGTGGAAATATGGATTTATT
Source organism: Larix kaempferi (assembly GCA_027924585.1). Lineage (NCBI taxonomy): Eukaryota > Viridiplantae > Streptophyta > Pinopsida > Pinales > Pinaceae > Larix > Larix kaempferi. The sequence continues at coordinate 3,599,422 of BSBM01000031.1, read as the reverse complement.
ACTTTAGACATTTACATATATGAGTGTGATGTTAATATGATGAATTATGTTCGTGCTTTGATTATGTCTATAAAATGCAATGAAATATATGATGCGGTACGTGGATACCATCTTATGATGTGAATTATTGAAGTATTATATGTTATGTGCATCTGTGATAAACTGAAACTATTACATGAAATAAAATGATGTTGATAATATGGATCAATTGGTGAACGATGGGAAATGATTTGTATAAAATGTGTATTTTGTGAAATACTAACCTACAGGACACAAGGGCTATGGGATAGCCAGTTACTTGATCTGATATATGGGATAAGAACTTGTTCATACGGTAAAAACCTTAGCATCCAAAAGTGATGATACGATGACACAAACCGATAATCTCGATAGCAGCAGAGTAAGAGTTGATAAGGGTGTAGACCCAGTATGTTGAGAGGGATGGATGTATTTCCCACCCTATGTTTCCATGATACTTGAGGTCGTGGGAGGGGCATGCTGAGACACGCTCCCCATGTTGTTGTGATGACGATGATTGGAAGCTTGCTAGGAGAGGCTAGGTCCGTTGTTCATCCGACGCTATTGCTCTCATGTTCTTATGTGGTTAGGTTAGTGAATCTGACATCCACTTTTGTACTAGCGGAGGAAGGATAGGGAGGATGCGGACGTAGGTTAGGATGGGAGGATATATTAGTTAGTACTGTTGAGGGTTGGATATTCCTTGATGTTGAGTTAGTGGTAGTAGATACCCTTCCTTGTACTTGATTGATTAAACCAATGTAAAAATAAAGATAATGATATGAAATCATAAAGGGATAATTGTTAAATAACTGAGGATGTTAAAGTAATTATATTGTATATATATGCTTGCTCTTTCTGCACGGTGGGAATATTATTATTAGTTAGCAGGTATGCATTGGCGGGATGGGGTTTAGTTATAGTACATATCCGACCTGTGCATACACTGGCCATACATGCACACCTTGTACATGTACAATAGTACTAGTGTACAACATACTTGACACTCTTGAATATGAGTATAAAATGTCGTAGATAACTCAGTTAAGGATATGCTAATCAACTTAGGTAATGAATGGTTAAGTTGTCAATGTGTAAAATAAGTGGATTGGTCATTATATGAAAAGATTGTAATAAGAAAATAATATGAATGTCCTCAGTTAGAATTGTCGTACGAGAATTGTTGTGAATAATAAAATGGTATTGTCTAATTATTTAGTAAGATTGTTTAAACCCTCAAGGGTGCTTTGCTTATAAGAACAAGGGTATTATGTTGGTGTTAGGGTACTCATGTGATAAACAAATAATTAAAAGTATTGTTATTAATTCACCATTTATTACTGTCCAATTATGATTTAATTATTATTACTTAATTCATATTATTTTAATAATATTAACATTCTTGTCATAACGATTACGATATAAGCAAAAGTAAAAGATTGATTAATGAATTATTAGTGTGTGAGTCTTTTCTATGTCAAAATTTAGAAGGAATATTATAATAATGATTTAAACGAATGGATGTGATGGAACAATTTTTAAATATTATTTATTTATTCGATATGACTCTTAGACTTTAATTACAAGATAAGTTATTTTGTCGGATCAGATTTATTTTGGTAACCCATTAAGACATACCTTGTCCAAACTGAAAAGATCAACCAGTATATATATTATTGTATTATGTTATTCTAAAAACATTAAATACAAAAGCGGTGAATAAACTGACAGTTATTGAACTAGATCTCGAATAGAGAACCCTTAGGTAATATTTCCTACCATAATAAATACTTACCATCAACAATTAAAGCCCCGTTTAATTTACCGTGAGTACATTTAATTGATCGGTACAACAAGTGCAGAAATATATTATTATATGGTAACTTGTATGAATTAACTAGTCAAGGAGTTGAATGATTGAGTGGCTCGAGAGATGGAAGTTGGGGCGGTGGAGTAAGCTCGAAGTCTTCTCGAGGAAGGGAAGGTATATAGGGTAGAGTGAAGGGAGGAGAAGAGGTGGAATTCTGATTGGAGAAAAATTGGAAGGTAATGTGGCACAACACTAAGTGGAGACAAGAGGACATATTGCTCTCAGAATTATCGGTTTGTGGGCTCGGGGCTTGGAAATCCTTAGATTTCCAAGGGCCAGCAAGATAATAGTTGGTCGGCAGGGTGGACACATCATTTTGGTTGGCTAAGGGGATAGATACAGAACCTACTACAATCTACCATCTACTAGCATCATGTATTCTTCTTGTTATTTATTTGATTATTCGTATTCTAACTTATGCTGAAACATACATGAAAGAAAATCCCGATATTTTAGTTATTTTTACATATGTATGTATTATTGTTAATGACCAAAATAAGAAAATGCATATACTTGAATAGAACTTATTAGAAAATTTCATTGGAACAGCAATTAATTTATCAGAAATTAAATTGAAATAGTATAGTAAATTTCATTTAAACGGCATAGAATTTTTATTGGAAATTTATTGAAACTAGCTTAGGGTAAGCTTAATAAATTGAAAAGTAACTGAGAGAATGACTTAGTGCTCATGTTGTTTTTCAGAGCACTACATGTAAAGTGATTCCTTCCGCAAAGAGTAATTGATGTTATTACCCTACGTTAAGGGTTCTCTCCATGATCTTGGGGTTTATTCATGTGTGGATGCATTTGTTATTATAAATTTTATCTTTCATCTATTTAGAATCTCTATAAATTACCTCCCTCATATGCCTGCTTTCTTAGTATTTCCTCTTGAATCTCGTTAATGTTAATCCAAGACAAAAGGGAGTTGGGAATTGTGATTTTTTACTATGCATATTCTTGCTAACTATGTATTGACTTTGATTGATATAAATTAGGTATTGTGATTCCCCAATACTCTATATTGTGTTGGTGTTTTGATAATCCCTTTTAGTCCTCCTTTACCCACCTTTTAGATGGCATGATTTAACATATGTTCTTAGAGATGTATTTTGGCTCTACAATATACATTTTCTTATATATGGGGAAAAATATTTCTTTGTAGCCATATATTCCAAGTTTCCATACCTATGATGATTTACCACATTATATCCCTTATTTTTTACTTTAAGTTACTTTTAGAACATCTATGGAGAAACATATCTATATCCTCTTTATTGGGAATATAGTTTCTCATTCCTCATTGTATCCATCCCAACAGGGACTAAGCAAAGAGGCATTTGACAAATAGGTGATTCAATGATTTTGTGTTTCTCAAACACATAAAAAATTGTGATGGTACCATAAATATTATCTTGTAAGTGTTATCCCAAATTAAGTTCATTTTGAATGTCAATTGCCATAGAAAGGTTGAAATTTTGGGCCAATATTAGAATTCCAAACTTTGATCCATATTGTATTGTGATTATTCAAGTGTCTACAATTCTTTAGTTGAATACAATCTCATTTATCTGAGATCTATCCCATCTTTTTCTTGTTCCGTTAAAGTACATTTGGGCCCTCTTTAACTAATATTGGTCTCTTTTGAAATTCCTTCCATATTGTCTCTTTTGGCTCTTGGCAATTCCACTTGCCATAAATTTAGATGTTTTTAGTTGCATAAGCCATTGATATATAACATTGATTGATCTTGAATTTGTTAAAATTGATGCACAATCTTCACACCTAGTTGATCATTAAGCTTTTGTACTAATTGTAATCGATTGATTTGTTTGAAAGGGGGTATTGATTCCAAAAATCTTCCAAAAAGAGGGGTGATATTCTATTTCATATCAAGCTCATCCCCTTCTTTCAACTATTCTAGATGTAAGATCCATTGGGTTCAAGTGAAGTGGTTTTTAGAATATCTTACCAAGAAATATTAAGTGCATATTCCTCTTTCCATATAATGACCCAAAAAAAAAATCTCTTCATACCATATCCAAATTAGTTTACTTCATAATATGGTGTTGAAATGTTCCATTTTAGGAGATCCAAGCCTCCCTTACTTTATGGGGTGCATATATTTTTCCAGGCTACGAATGGCCATTTATTTCTAATGAGGGACATCCACAATAACTTTATGTATTTTTTCCATCTACTTTATTATATTTTGCGGCATTGTCATCACTAAGAATAAGAAAACCGAAAGTGCTTCAGAACTAGTTTAATTAACATAATAATAAAAAAATAACTTGGTCTGGATTTATTTGATGATCATTGTGATAGTTTCCTCCCAATTTAATCCCTTCCATTATTAACAACCAAAGGTGCACCCGAATACTTTCTTGATAATGAAGCATTAAGGAAGTTAATTAACATTATTGGATTTTTAAAAGAAGATTTGTGTTTGTCCTCATTTGTCTTTCCTCCTAAAGCTTTCATAATCAAGTTGAGGGATTTGTGAAAGGATTTTGCTTCTATAAACATAGCATCTCACATAAACATTAATTGTGCCATCTATAAATTATGGGTGAGACATTAATTGTGCCATCTATAAATTATGGGTGAGACATTGTATTTGTAGACTAGACAATTTGTATTTCTTTAATGTTAACATGTACTTTAAGATCATTATACCCAATCCTTCAACCATTATAATGATAAATAAATATGGTGACAAGGGATATCCTTATCTTATTTGTCTTATAGGTTGGAAGGAGGTTGTATTGGTTGATGATATACAATTTTGAACACTTTGTGTCAATAAGTCACCAAAACCTAAAGGCTTTTTAATGCTAACTTAGGAAAGTCCAATTAAGCCTATAAGAAGCTATGGACGAGTCTACTTTTATCATCATTCTTCTTATTTTCTATTTTTTTTACCTGATGATTTGTTTCATGTTCTGTAATGATCTCATTTATGATTTGTTCACCTTTAACAAAAACACCTTTCTTTTTTGAAATTATTGTTGGTAGAATCTATTTAATCTTGTTAGCCATTACTTTGGAGAGGTTTGTAGGTTTTATTGCATGGTGTTATCATGTACTTGTGTCATGTGTGATGTGAGTGCTCCTTTTTTTGGGATTGACGTGATAAAAAGTGGCAGGACATTCTTATTTCTTCTTGATTCTTCCATAACTTATTAAGTATCATTGTCCATTATTTCCAAATGAAGTTTAAAGAAAACTAGCAAGAATCCATCTATCCTAGGGGATTCACCCTTAATCAAGTTTGAAACAATTTGAAATGCTTCCTCCTTAAAAATGGTTTTGTATAGAAATTTATTTGTATATTTAGTTAAAATTATGGGAAATGTGAAAATACACAGTTAGTTGCTAACAATATTTCTAATGAGGATTCTATTAGAATGGGGATATTCTATTAGAATATGGTTATGCTAGGTAAAAATTTATACTTCAATATCATGTGTTGACCCCAACATGACCCCATGTTGATTTTACATATGCCATATTCTATTACAAGTTCTATTTCTCATTATGGGTCAACATAAGTTTTAGTGTTTTTGCCCCTTCCCTCAACCATTTGACTCTTGATTTTTGCTTCCAAAATATTTATTCTTTGTGTTCTTGATCCTTTATTTTCTTTAGAAAAATACCTTCGTGCTTACTTAAAGATTATATTAGCTCATCATAGAGTGTTTTTCCTAAATAATGACAATTTCCTTATTATAGTTTGTTTTCTCTCATTTGTGTCTCCAAATACCTACTTACTCCAATATTTTAGGTTACCTTCTTAGCTTTTGTTCCAATATATACATTTCTTTTCCCCTTTGAATTTCATAAGCATGCCACCATTTTTCTATATTTGATTTTGAATCAAGGTGGGTTACCCAAATAATTTCAATTAGAAGGTAATACTTTGAGGCTTTGTAATTGTTTGAAGATGTAAAATGATTATGAAATTATCATATCCAACTCCTTTTAGGGTGAAGGAATCAATTGATATATTATCTGCAAAAAATGTATCACTAACTATGAATTGATTGAATCTTTTTGCAATTAAATATTACTCGCTCTTCCACTATTCCAATGAAAAAAGGTCATTTTTAGGTAATCAATCTTAATTGGATATCAATAAGTTCTTGCAATTTTTTGAATGTTAGATCACTTCTGATTGGTATTGGAAGTGGAACTAATAAATTCATTGCACGCAAACCCTAACACAGACACATTGTTTTGCCTTGGTTGTTTCTATTTTTTTTATAAAACTACCCAAGGAGTTTCTTATTTCCTCTAGTGTATTAGCATGTCAAAATTCCAAAGATAGAGAGTATAAATGAACATGTATCGAAGCTTTGCTAAAACCCTCTATGGTTATATCAAAGAGCTTTGCCTTGTATTACATGTGCAGTCTTACCGAATTAATGAAGTATGGCCCTAATTCAAAAAAAATATCTTTGCCTTTGGGATGTGAGAAGATGGATATAAGAAATTCCTTGGTGGATAACTTAAGATCTATGGATCATGTAATCATCCATGTATCTGTATGAAATTTCTTGTTTACTTATTTACAAAAATGGGTGTGTGTGTGTGTGAGTGTAAAGCCACTTTGAAAAACAAACAACCCTTAGTACATAGAATTCAAAATTTGGACCAAAATGCCCTATTGGAACAAAGTAGGAGATACAATATTTCTTTAGCTTATACCAATTGCAATCAGAGGCTAATTCAACCATATTCAACCTGTAACTATACTGCTTTACACATCGACTTAGAAGCAAAATACATGAAAATAACATAGACTCGACTAATCATGACCAAAGACATGCCCACAATGGGTTTCTTCTATTTATACATCATCGTGAATATAACCAATATTCCCAAGTCCATGCTTGCTTCCTACTAATGTTGCTTGTACATGTACCTTGTCCTTGTTTACATCTTGTTCCTTCATTGAGCTAGTAGAGACTTGTGGTAATCCCACCAAGGATTGGGAACTTCTCCCAAAACCTAAAATCATATTATACCTCATTTCTAACTCACTTGTTTTTTAAATTTTGTCCTCTACTCCATAAGATGTGCTTCTAAATCAACCTATTTTGCTTATTGTTTCTTCATGTGCATACTTAGGTATTCAATAACTTGGTGTATTCCTTCCAGCTGGACAACTAAATGTATCAACATTTTCTTAACTTAAAAATTCTCATCATTCTTGTTACTTCCAAGCCAGGTCTAATTTCTTAAGGCACCATACTCCACACAATCAATCTCTTATCCAATAAAACTCCACACCAAACAATGATATTGTCGGTGGTCCTATCCAATATCAAAAACATGAAAGACTAAACCAAAACAAGAGTAGGACAAAAGGTACAAGTCCACTTATCATTGTCAAAAATATTATTGGGTCTGAAACCACCAATAGTCTATGACATAGAAATCTCACCAATAAGAGCTATCCCCGCGAGGAATCAAAAGATGTGCACAATCCTTACATCTCCTCAATCATAAGGAAATAGAGATTCTTGGAGCATTTTTCTCCTCGCAGTCCTTTTATGGTGCGCCAAACCTTCAAAACCATCCATGTTTAACATAATCCACTTCCAAGTCTCATGTTCATAAAGGCTATCATAGATTCACCCTTGTGTACGCTTGTAATCAAATGTGTGGAGTTGCAGTAGGCACGAGAGAGAGTTATATCCTCTCTCTTGTGCCTGATACTTTGAGACTTGTGGCATGTGAACCATAATCTACCCCTTTGACACTTAGGTAATTTCATTCATAAGCCACATTGCATGTGAATGAGATGGTTGAATTTCCTAGGTTTGGATGGTGAAGTGGGTGAAGTGATATAAAAGATTATTTAAGGAATCCAAAACATCTCAAGGAGTCCCCCATTTTTACTATGACACCCCTATCCAAATATGCCACTTGATTTGCTATACTATCAGCCTTTGAATTGTTTTCCCTTCACATGTGAAGAATGTTAGATTAATCTTGACTTGGTTATAAAGTGATTAAAGATAACCTTGATTCCCTCAATAATGTGTTTACTGTTAGTGGTTTGCGGGCCCATGATTTTGGATAACCCATGGTATTTTCCCATGGTTTCAACATGTGATAAATCCTATTTAAAGGCTTGAGTAACTGCATTGTAAGATGCCAAAAGTGGTCAGTGTTGGCTAGAGTGGCCAAGACTGATAGATATCTAATTGGTGTTGGATTTCCCTATATAGGTTTTCCAGGGTAGAAATACATGTTCCTCTTACGTGCTTGTTTTGTGCATTATTATTATTATTTCTAACATGTGGTATCAGATCTAGTAAACCTAGACTCCTCACAAGAGTGGCTAGGGTTCTCATGTTGGATAAGTCTGTGGAGTATATGCAACATTGATTAAAGAAGGAGTGCTTGATTCGGTTCATGTAGTAGAGATGGATGTAGGTGAAGAAGCAATGGATGTTTCTTGCATCACATACTCTTGTAAGCATTTTTATGGAGTTAGAATTAATTATAATGTAAATGGGCATATAGTTGTAAGACCTATTTAGGCATGTGTACCCTTGGCTTGGTGGGTCACCTATGTAAAGTCTAATGTAGATTTAGGTAGACTAAAGAGGGGGGCATGTTGTTTTTCCCGATACCTGGTTAAAAAAATTGAGTGGGGTTGGTGCCTACACCAAGTCAAGTTCAAAGGAGGGAATGTTAGGTTAATCTTTTCTTGGTTATAAAGTGATTAAAGATAACCTTGATTCGATCAATAATGGGTTTACCGTTAGTGGTTTATGGGCCCATGGTTTTGGGTAACCCATGATATTTCCCCATGGTTAGCATGCGATGAGGCCTATTTAAAGGCTTGAGTAACTCTATTTTAAGATTCCAAAGATGGTTGATGTTGGCTGGAGTGGCCAAGACTAATAGATATCTAACTGGTGTTGGTTTTCCCTATATAGATTTTCTAGGGTAAACGTACGTGTTCCTCTTATGTGCTTGTTTTGTGCATTATTATTATTATTTCTAACAAAGAAGGCTTACATAGTCAAAGGATGTAAGGATACAATGGATTATTTGCAACATTATAGACCATGTTGTGCCTTCAATGTGCCTTTTTCTTCTTTCCAAACCAATGATTACGAATGAGTTATTGAATATCATAACTAACTTTATTTGTGGAGTCAAGAGAAGATAAATTCCAAGGAATAGGGTGTGTATCTATGCTTGGTTATTGGTTGTTATCCCAAGTCCCCAAGAATAATTTAGTTCTAGTTTTCCATCAGGGGCAAAGAGGATTCCTCCAAACCCCTAGGTTTCCCTTGGAATGTCCATCAAAGAAAAGCTTTTGATGCTTATGATTTGCCAACCAATCCTGAAAATTTGATTATGTAACATGTCTCTTCTACTTCATTCATTTAGCTCCTATTGTATTTTAATCTATGGACCATATTTCATATAAAAATAAAAATAATGTAAAATAAAACAAAATCACTCTCAAATATCAAGTCATATAATTATATAATCAAAGTACATATCTTGAAATTGGTCTCGTATAACGATTGCCTCATTATTCTTGGGATTATCTGTATGGTTGTTATGAATGGCAGACTTGTGCTCTGTTTGGGTGAGTGATGACAATTTAGTCTTAGCCTTCTCTGCAGTTTAGTTAAATTTTAAAAGAAACAAATAATAAAGCTCATGTATCTCTCCATCATGTTTTATTCTAGACTCAACGTTAAATTGTTTCTTTCTTGGAACATATATCTCAGCAATCAAAGTCAAAGGAAAACATATGATATCTTTAGAGTTGACATGGTTCAAATTGAGTTCAATTTTGGAGAGCATATGGTATACAAACATGACAAGCTATACAATGGTGTCCTTATATTTAAAATAATTTAAGATGTGAGTTGAGTTGAGATATTTGATACCAATTTGTATTTATGAATGGCGTGAATGCCAACATTAAGTAGTTTAAATATATCACTCACTATGCATGTTGGCAGTTTTGAATAAGCTAATGATTGCACTAATACAAACCAATAAGAACTTTGCACATTCCACACTCCTTAAAGGTACCATTGCATGTAGCGCTATCAGGTTTGCAAGCAATTTTCAATCCATTATAGATATCTATATAGTACATATGTTCATTTACATGAATCAACAGTCCATGGTATGTTTCTTTCTCTTCACTGTCATAAGCCAACATGATCTCATTCACCCACCACATCAATGCCTAGATATGTAATCAAAGCCTGATTTAATTCAATAGAAGAAAATAGGCCCTAACACTATTGTCCATTTCCCAACAACAAAAAACCCTTAAATCTATGCATTATTGCACAATGAAAGTGTGGCTTCAACCAAATTTCATCTTGGCATATAATCACTCAACACAAGCATTCATTGCCTGTGAACATAGATCTATATCTAACATTTATAGATGCATATGTGTATAAGAAAAGAGCTATGGTTAGGATTGCTTAAAGACATTAATCCAATAATATATATGACACATTTTAGAGGAAAGGGGACATCATTTAATGGGTTGCAATTCATCTTTGACCAATGTGCTAGAGACATTTTATCAAACACATTGTGGGAAACCTCAAACAAAGGTAAATGATAGAGACATTTTCTAAGACACTTTCTGGGCAACCTCAAATAAAGGAAAATGGTAGAGTCATTTTGTCAAACATTTTGTGGCTTTCTCTTAGTTTCCCACCCCATTTCCTCCATCAATGACTCATCATTGGCTTTGAAGAAAAGGGCCATGTTGTAGAATTAATATCTCTCAAATGGAAACATAGGTATCTGATATTTTTGGTGAGCATGTTAACAATTGTTTTTATAACCAACAAAAAAAATTTCACACCTACTTAGTTGATATTTTGTGAGATATAGATAAATATTTGCATGGTGTTCTACACATTCCTACAATGTTTAAAACTCAAGATTTTTTCTATTTTTAAAGCTATAGGATTCTTTCACTTTGAACCATTGATTGGGGCTGAGTAATGCAATTTTTATACATCTATGAATCCATTCCAAAAATATTCATTAATTCTTTACAAATTTCAATTCATTCGTAGCACCCATTTATTAATCATAGTGGGACAAGGAAACCTTTTTTTAGTTATTTTGTCAAATAGTTGTCATGCAAGAAATTACAACACTTTTCCATACATGATTTTCAAATGACTTAATCAACCAAAGGATACATCATCTACATGAAATTTTCATTCAAAATACCATGATAATAGTATCAAGTGTTGATCACTCTACAATATTGAATTGATAAATATAAAATAAGAAAGAGTACAATTATCTTTTCCAAGATGAAGCTCCAAGGAAACTAACTGTGGGGGGACTGATTTCCTCCCAACCATAGGTAATTCCATTCTAGAATGCCACCCCCATTTTGAGCTATGAGACAACAAGGGAAAATAATATTGGAAAGGTTTCCAAAACCCCTCTTCTTTCCACTAAAGGCTTCCAATATACCAAGCAAGCAAGTCTCAACTAGTTCTTTGTTCAACCTCTCAGCTAGAAACCTTTGTGGATTTGAAATGTTATCTAGCTACTCTCTAATGGTGGATAATATCACCTAGAATCCTTGATTTCATTTGTACATGGTTCATACGAGAGTTGGGTTGAGTTTTATTGTTTCAAACCCTTCTTTTCTCTCCAAGAACTCTCTATTTTCCAAGCTTCTCCCTGGCTATTCATTTTTTCCATCCATACCATTGAGAGAATGAGTGTGAGGGAGGATTCCCCTCCTCCACACCATTCTTGGTTCCTTAAAAAGACGAGGAAGTTACTACAAAATAGGAGCTAGGCACTTTTGCATAGGATTACTATGTTCTCCTATTCATATTTTCCCTTTTACATAACTAAGCTCTCAATTTAGCATAAACTTAAGGATAAATGGAAATAGGACAATCAAATAAATGAGGATTTGGATGGGTTAAATATTTATCATAAGGGATAGGTTATTCCCCCCATTGGACCCCCTTGCTTTACCCTCTGGTGGACTCATAGCCCCGTCGCTATCTTCCCCATTAGTCAGCCTTTGAACCGTTCATCAATATTACAATGATCATGTTTGTCAGTGTTCATAATCACCATGGCATCTACCTCATGGTGTTAAGAAAAACATAATAAATAAAGAAAATAATTACAAAATAAACAATATCAAGTTCAAGGGTCGAGATCAAGCTATTATGGATTCTTCTAATTCTATGTGCCAAAGCTAACATATAAAAGTATTTTTGTATATATTTTTGGATTGAAGGGGGCTTCTTATTAGAAGATCTTGAACCCAATTTCACTCCCTAAACTATAAGATTTTATTTTCCAAGCTCACAAATGCTTCTAGATTTTATCACCTCGTTCATTAGAGTTCTCACTTTAATCTATGTTTGTCTTTGGTTGATTGTCAATGAGCTAACAATTATTTTATTCATGGAGAACCATATTTTTTAGCTTAGATATTTTGGAACGACCATCCAAGCCCGACATAGACCTGGTTTTTTAGATAAAGATAGAGGGTACAAATACTTCCAATTTATAAATAGATCATTCCAATTTGGTGGTTGCATTGTCTCTTTTCCCAAATCTTCTAGGGTGAAATTCCAAACTTTATGAGAGAAGGAACATTCTAAGAACAAATGATGGGAACTGTATTCCTCTTCTTTACATAAGACACATCTTGATAGGCCCTATATGCCTTTTTCCCTTAGGTTCTTTACTGTAAATAGCTTTCCATTTGCTAAGCATTGATCTTTGGGGGGCATTTTCAGAGTGCCATACATGTTTCCATAATTTTTTACTTAGGAGGCAATGGGAGATCCTTGAGAAACGTTTGATATCCTTTTTTCATTATGTAATTTCTAGCAATATTGCCTCATCCTCTTTTATCTCTTGTAGATACACTAATGGGTGTGATTTGTAGTAGAGATAAGAGTTCATTGTATTGAAAAGACAAGTTCGTATGGAGCTCCAATTGCTTCCAACGTTTTCATCTTCCTAGGAGATCCAATTCTGAAATTTCGCATAATGATTTGAATCCATTGCTATTTAACCATTCCCCGAGTTCTTTAGAACACTCTCAGTGGAGAGGGAAGCTTTACCTATTATTTTGTCCATATTTATATGATTTCCATTCCCTGGAATCCAATTCAATTTTTCTTAAATAACTTTACTTGAAGATTGACATAGACTCACTATGCTTGATCCTCTACAATTTGGGAGGTCTATATCCAAAAAATGTTCTCTAGCAACTCCTAAATACTTTCTACGTAGCACTGATTTCCACAACTCTTAATTCCCATAAATGAGCCACTATATGACTTTTGCACCCAAGGCTACGTTCATTAACCTTGGATCTTTTAGACCAAGTCCTTCATTCTTAGGAAATTCCCTTACTATCTCCCATTTTACTAAGTGGAATTTTTCTTGTTGGATTTACCTCTGTGCCATAAATATATTTTGGTTTGTTTGCTTATTTGATTCATAATATTTACATGAGCTAACATGTTGGAGCATCGAATAATAGGAATATAAGAAAGAACGTATTTAATTAAAACTATCTTACCAACCAGATTTAGCCAATTTACCCCCAAAACTTGGATGTTGGACTTGATCTTTTGAATGACATGAGCCAATCTACAACTTTAGATTATTTTAATGAAATGGGGTTTCATATGTACTTGAAAGATGACCAATTTTGAACACCTGCAAAACCAAATATTCAAGAGATGAGCTAAAGTAGAATATGTGAAATATTCTAGCCCAAGATCTAGCTTTTCCCATTATTTACTTTGCCCTCGAAGCCTCCAAAAAAGAATCTATTTTTTTGTTAAATCTTGAGGCAATGACTGTGGATGCTCCTCTCATAAGAAATGTATCATTATCAGATTGAGCATGACTTAATCCTTTTACCCCAGTAGATATTAGGATCCCATCCAAATTTCCATCCTCTTTCTCTCTCTTTCTAGTCTTCTACTTAGAGTCTATGCCATGATAATATACAAGAAGGGGAAAAGATGGCAACCCTACCCGATTCCCCTTGAACTTTGAAAGAAGTTTGTTGGTTCTCCATTTACCATGGGCACTAACCACAATATACAAATCTAAGCTTTGATCCACTTTATGAAACTTTCATCAAACCCAAATTTTGCCAAAACAAAAATATGAAACTATGTCTTATTCTATCAAAAGCATTAACAAGGTCAATTTTAATAACCATACTTTTGTCTCCACAATTTTGGCTTGAGTGGATCACCTCTTGGACCAATATAATATTTCCCAATACTTGCCTCTTCAACGTAAATCATCATTGGTTTACTAATATAAGCTTGGGAAGAAGGGGTTTGAGTCTATTTTCCAAGATTTTATTGTCTCTTCTACGTAAATCATCCTTGGTTTTCTAATATAAGCTTGGGAAGAAGGGGTTTGAGTCTATTTTCCAAGATTTTAGTTAGAATCTTGTAGGTTGAATTGCATGAAGAGATGGTATTGAACTTAGAAAAGGACGTAGGCTTAGTTTCCTTGGGGACCAACACTATAAAAGAGGAATTAGTAGCTCCTCCAATATTGTCTTTTCCCTTGTCTAGTTTAACATTTTGTAGAGATCACATATTATTATATACTAGCATACTCTAAAAAGGTGAGTTGTGAAGCCATATGGACCTAGAGCCTTGTCAAGGCTTCAAGCTCCATATTGCATCCACCACCTCTTTTTCCACAATCTTCTTATCCAAAGCAAGATTCTCTTCTCTAATGACCAATTGTGGAATATATTGTAGCATTTCCTTTTTTACTGCAAGATTGAGCGTGCTTGTATCTGTGTATAACTCTTTAAAATGTGAGTGTGCCTCTTCCATTATTCCTCAATTAACTGTTGTCCATTAGAACTTTTGATTTCCTTATTGATGTTTCTATACTGTCTATCTTTGGCATGCTTGTGAAAAAACTATGTATTCCTATTTCCGTCTTTGAGCGAGAGACTTCTAGACTTGGGTCTCCACATTTACTCCCCCTTTCTATATAGTTGTTGCAATTTTGACTAAAAATCTATTCTTTCTTGAGTTTGGTGGCTAATATTTCCTCCCTTTCCATGATTGCTTCGAGATTTTCTAGATAATAATGGACTTATATTATTTCTTTCGTTGGTGATTTAAAGGAAGTTTTCCCACTCCTTTAGGGTTCCCTTAGCTATTCTTAATTTAGATTCCCAAGTGAATGAGGTTGAACCCTGAATTCTTGGTTTCCATTTATCCTAGATTACATCTAGGGTTGTCTTCTCTTGCAACAATATGGGGTTAAAAAGAAATGGAATAAGGCCCATATTTTCCATTGCCTGAAATGCAATAGATATAGGTTTATGATCATATATGGTTGAAGGTAGAATCGTAGATGAAATAGAGATGTCTTCTAACATAAAGCAATTTGGACTAGGAATCTATCTAGACGAGTGGTTATATACCCCGGATTGAGCCTTCGGTTTTACCAAGTGTTCTTCCCTTTTTTAGGAATGATGTCAACAAGATCCCAATCTGTAATAAAATCCTCCATCATTTCCACAAATTGGTCCTTGACTATAGAGCCTCTTCTTATTTCTTTATGAGGTAAGGTATCATTAAAATCACTAGGAATTATAGTTCATGATCTTAATTCCAGATATTAAGATTTATTAGAGATTTTCAAAAAGGACCTTTTCTTTGTATTGAACAATAATATAGACATTGCAGACCCTATATATATCCCTTGTTTCTTTATTTTTCTAAAGCAATCATCAACTAGTGCTATGTTAATTATTGTTGTATTATTCTAAATATTCTATCATCCTAGAAGGTGACTATTCCTTTTAAGGCTCCTCTTGCACTGACCACATAACCTTCACTTAGATTTCATAATTTTGCTCATATTTTAAAAACTTCTTTCACATCCATTTTGATCTCTAGGATGAGCACGATTGAGAGCTTTTCTCCTTTGAAAATATCTCTTAATGCTTCCCAACCCTCTACAATTCCAGGAGACTATATTCATTATGATTAAATTGAAGAAGGGGATATACACAATAGTTGAAATTTGGTTTCGTATTTCCTAGACTTTTAAGCATAGAATTTTTTAATGAGTTCTTTATAGTAGTTTGGAAACCCAAAATCTTTTCCTTGGAATCCATTTCATCCCATTTTTCTATTAAGGGTTTTCTTCTTGGATTTTTAGAGGGAAATCACTCTTCCTCTAAATATTCAATCTCTTACTCTTGTTGTTGCAAAGCCTTCACTCTCATGATTGCTCCACTTGGAGTTGCTAAGCTCTTTGCTTGTGCCAACAACACTTCCTTTATTGGTTCATATGAAAACCAAGCCCTTTTTTTTTCCTTTAACATTGATTTCTTCCAAGACAAGTTGCTACCTAGATGTCGCGATTTTTCTTAGAGGCTCCACTTATTTTTCATGGGGTTGGTCGTTTAAGGGTTTTCAAGTCCGAGATGAAAAAGTGCTTGAAACTTGTTTTCCTGCTGAGCTAGTACTCTAGAGGGTTTAACACTAGTCGATGCTACATTTTCGACATTCTTTGAACCCTTCTTCACTTGTTGCCAACTAGTTTCTTTTTCAATTGGTTAACTCTGTGATTTTGCCTACTTGCATTTCTTAGCAAAATGGCCATACTTGTGGAAAATTTTGCAATTGAAAGGTAATTGTTCACAATCTAATCTATGTGTGTGTGTCCAACCATCCATTGAGAGATTAATTGTTTTAGGGATCCCTTCTCAAGATCCACCTCCACACATATTCTTTCATATGCAAACATGCTCGACTTTGGCTCAAATATGTCGATGTAGCACCCTAGAGTGTCCCAATGGTAGCCAAATCCTCATCGCTCCAATAGTGCAATAGAAGGTGAGGGAGACAAACCCAGATAGGGACAATAGAGAGGATATCAATTTCGAGGTCAAAGTCTAATGTCCGCCTATTCAAATACATTCTTCTTAGCCCCTATATGCCTTTTTCCCTTAGGTTCTTTATTGTAAATAGCTTCCCATGTGCTAAGCATTAATCTTCACGGGGCATTGTCAAAGTGCCATACATTTTTCCATAATTTTTTTACTTAGGAGGCAATGGGAGATCCTTGAGAAATGTTTGATATCCTTTTTTCATTATGTAATTTCTAGCAATATTGCCTCATCTTCTTTTATCTCTTGTAGATACACCAATGGGTGTGATTTGTAGTAGAGATAAGAGTTCATTATATTGAAAAGACAAGTTCGTATGGAGCTCCAGTTGCTTCCAACATTTTCATCTTCCTAAGAGATCCAATTTTGAAATATCGTATAATGATTTGAATCCATTGTTATTTAACCATTCCCTGAGTTCCTATAGAACACTCTCAGCGGAGAGGGGAGCTTTACCTATTATTTTTTCCATATTTATATGATTTTCATTCCCTGGACCCCAATACATTTTTTCTTAAATAACTTTACTTGAAGATTGACATAGACTCACTATGCTCGATCCTCTACAATTTGGGAGGTCTATATCCAAAAAACATTCTCTAGCAACTCCCAAATAATTTATACATAGCGCGGATTTCTGCCACTCTTAATTCCCATAAATGAGCCACTAGATGACTTTTGCACCCAAGGCTACGTTCATTAACGTTGGATATTTTATACCAAGTCCTTCATTCTTAGGAAATGCCCTTACTATCTCCCATTTTACCAGGTGGAATTTTTCTTGTTGGATTTGCCTCCCTGCCATAAATATATTTTGGTTTGTTTGCTTATTTGATTCATAATATTTACATGAGCTAACATGGTGGAGCATTGATAAATAGGAAGAGAAGAAAGAACATATTTAATTAAAATTATCTTACCAACAAGATTTAGCCAATTTGCCTCCAACTTGGATGTTGGACTTGATCTTTTGAATGACAAGAGCCCAATCTACAACGTTAGATTATTTTAATGAAGTGTGGTTTCATAGGTACTTGAAAGATGACCAATTTTTAACACTTGCAAAACCAAATATTCAAGAGATGAGCTAAAGTAGAATATGTGAAATATTCTAGCCCCTAGCTTTTCCCATTATTTACTTTGCCCTCGAAGCCTCCAAAACATAATATTTTTTTTCTTAAATCTTGAGGCAATAAATGTGGATGCTCCTCTCATAAGAAATGTATCATTAGCAAATTGAGCATGACTTAATGCTTTTACCCCACTATATATTAGTATCCCATCCAAATTTCCATCATCTCTCTCTCTCTTTCTAGTCTTCTACTTAGAGTCTATGCCATGATAATGTACAAGAAGGGGAAAAGATGGCAACCCTACCCTATTCGCCTCGAAATTTGAAAGAAGTTTGTTGGTTTTCCATTTACCATGGGCACTAACCACAATATACGAATTTAAGCTTTGATCCACTTTATGAAACTTTCATAAAACCCAAATTTTTCCAAAACAAAAAAGATTAAACTATGTCTTATTCTATCAAAAGCATTAACAAGGTCAATTTTAATGACCATACTTTTGTCTCCACAATTTTGGTTTGAGTGGATCACCTCTTGGACCAATATAATATTGTCCAAAACTTGCCTCTTCGATGTAAATCATCCTTGGTTTTCTAATATAAGCTTGGGAAGAAGGGGTTTGAGTCTATTTGTCAAGATTTTATTGTCTTTTCTACATAAATCATCCTTTGTTTTCTAATATAAGCTTGGGAAGAAGGGGTTTGAGTCTATTTGCCAAGATTTTAGTTAGAATCTTGTAGGTTGAGTTGCATGAAGAGATGGACTTGAACCTAGAAAAGGGCGTGGGCTTAGCTTCCTTGGGGACCAACACTATAAAAGAGGAATTAGTAGCTCCTCTAATATTGTCTTTTCTCTTGTCTAGTTTAACATTTTGTAGAGATCACATATTATTATATGCCAACATTCTCTAAAAAAGTGAATTTTGAAGCCATATGAACCTGCAACTTTGTCAAGGGTTCAAGCTCCATATTGCATCCACCACCTCTTTTTCCACAATCTCCTTCTCCAAAGCAAGATTCTCTTCTCTAATGACCAATTGTGGAATATATTGTAGCATTTCCTCTTTTACCTCAAGATTGAGCGTGCATGTCTCTATGTATAACTCTTTAAAATGTGAGTGTGCCTCTCCCTTTATTCCTCAAAATCAATTAACTATTTTCCATTAGAACTTTTGATTTCCTTGATGGTGTTCCTATATTGTCTACCTTTGGCCTGCTTGTGAAAAAACTATGTATTCCTATCTCTGGCTTTGAGCGAGAGACTTCTAGACTCAAGTCTCCACATTTACTCCCCCTTTCTATATAGTTGATGTAATTTTGACTAATACTCTATTCTTTCTTGAGTTTCGTGGCTAAGATTTCCTCCCTTTCCATGATTGCTTAGAGATTTTCTAGATAATTATGGACTTCTATTCTTTCTTTTGTTGGTGATTTAAAGGAATTTTTTCCCACTCCTTTAGGGTTCCCTTATCTATTCTCAATTTAGATTCCCAAGTGAATGAGGTTGAACCCTGAATTCTTGTTTTCCATTTATCCTAGATTATATCTAGGGTTGTCTTCTCTTGCAACCATAGGGGGTTAAAAAGAAATGGAATAGGGCTCATATTTTCCATTGCCTGAAATGCAATAGATATAGGTTAATGATCATATATGGTTGAAGGTAGAATCTTGGATAAAATAGAGATGCCTTGTAACATAAAGAAACTATGGACTAGGAATCTATCTAGACAAGTGGTTATATACCCCGGCTTGATCCTTCAGTTTTACCAAGTGTTCTTCCCTTTTTAAGGAATGATGTCAACAAGATCCCAATCTGTAATCAAGTCCTCCATCATTTCCCCAAACTATTCATTGACTATAGAACCTCCTCTTATTTCTCTATGATGTTAGGTAGCATTAAAATCACTAGCAATTATAGTTCATGAGCTTAAATCGAGATCTTGAGATTTATTAGAGATTTCAAAAAAGGACCTTTTCTATGTATTGAACAGTAATATAGACATTGCAGACCCTATATATATATCCATTGTTTCTTTATTTTTCTAAACCAATCATCAACTAGTGCTATGTTAATTGTTGTTGTATTATTCTAAATATTCTAGCATCCTAGAAGGTGACTATTTCTTTTAAGGCTCCTCTTGCACTGACCACATAACCTTCACTTTGCTTCCATAAGTTTGCTCCTATTTTAAAAACTTCTTTCATGTCCATTTTGATCTATAGGATGAGCATGGTTGAGAGCTTTTCACCTTTGACAATATCTCTTAATGCTTCTACCTTGATCATGCTTCCCAACCCTCTACAATTCCAGGAGACTATATTCATTATGATTAAATTGAAGAAGGGGATATGCACAATAGTTGAAATCTGGTTTCTTATTTCCTAGGCTTTTAAGCATAGCCTTTTTGACGAATTCTTTATAGTAGTTTGGAAACCCAAAATCTTTTCCTTGGAATCCATTTCATCCCCTTTTTCTATTAAGAGTTTTCTTCTTGGCTTTATAGAAGGAAATCTCTCTTCCTCCAAATAGTCAATCTCTTCCTCTTGTTGTTGCAAAGCCTCCATTCTCATGACTGCTCCACTCAGAGTTGCTAAGCTCTCTCCTTATGCCAACAACACTTCCTTTATTGGTCCATATGGGAAACAAGCCCTTTTTTTCCCTTTAGCATTGTTTTCTACCAGGACAAGTTGCTACCTAGATGCACGATTTTGCTTAGAGGCTCCACTTCTTTTTCATGGGGTTGGTCGCTTAAGGGGTTTTCAATTACGAGATGCAAAAGTGATTCAAACTTGTTTTCCTGCTGAGCTGGTACTCTAGAGGGTTTGACACTAGTCGATGCTACATTTCCGACATTCTTTGAACACTTCTTCACTTGTTGGCAACTAGTTTCTTTTTAAACTACCTAACTCTGTGATTTTGCGTACTTGCATTTCTTAGCAAAATGGCCTTACTTGTGGAAAATTTTACACTTGAAAGGTAATTGTTCATGATCTAATTTATGTGTGTGTGTGTCCATCCATCCATTGAGAGATTAGTTGTTTTAGAAAGCCCTTCTATAGATCCACCTCCACACATATTCTTTCACATGCAAACATGCCCAACTTTGGCTCATATCTGTCGATGTAGCACCCTAGAGTGTTCCCAATGGTAGCCAAATCCTCATCGCTCCAATAGTGCAATAGAAGGTGAGGGAGACAAACCCATATAGGGACAAAAGAGAGGATAACATTTTCGAGGTCAAAGTATAATGTCCACCTATTCAAATACATTCTTCTTAGTCTCATGAAGTATGGGGCTCGTCCCGAATATTAGATCTTTATCCTCCTTTTTTTTAAATAAGAAAGCATAATAACCCATGTCACATAACAATGGAACATATTCCCTTTGATAAGAGGTATCCAGCTCTTTGCAACCCATTGTTCCATAGCCTTGGGAGAGAGCCATAAACCTGTAAATTGTCCAACAAGTCCACACTCAAACATAGCCAAAGCCTTATGGCACAAAGCTAAAGAAGAGACCTTGAAGTTAGGAACACAGGTGAGTTCCAGAAAACGAGAAGAGGTCGAAAAATACATGGAGTTGGAGTGGAGGGAGGAAACTAGGTCTTTGATAAACACCTCTTCAGAGAGGCTTGAATAAAGATTCAAGGGGAACAAAGGGGACTTAATGTTCAACCTCACTCATAGTGGACACATTCACCAATGAAATATTTTTTGAAATTAATTTCTTACACAATTAAAGTAAACTAGATAAATGATCCATGACAACCATTACGTTATACCAATCGTAAAGAATTGATGGTTTTAATGTCAACACAAGCTAATGAGTCAAATTTAGACTTTGTAACTACAAACTTGTATGACTTTTGAAAAAGAGTGTAATACCCCCATTTTGACCCTTAGGACATATTTGGATTTCAATGTAAATATTGTATACATGAGACGTATGTTTTCCTAGCGTGGAGCTCAAGTCCAAGGCCCCACTAGTGGATGCTTGGTTTTTATGTAAAAGGCAAGTAGTAGATATCATGTTATCCATGTGCTATTAAGCCATGTGACATTGTAAATAATGTAAATGCTAATATTGCAATAAAATACCAAGGAAACTGGCTATGGAGGCAACTAATAAGAGGGAGCCATGTGTATCCACTAGGGGGAGGTGAGGGGTTTGTGGGATTGGACCATAGACTGCCAAATGTCACCTTTAGAACCCCCTTTGACCTTCCTTGCCGACATTTAATTCTACTACAGAAGGTGGTTGAAGAAACTGTTCATGAAGTCGATGGAGTGTGGGCAACCCCGAAATTTCGGATGGCACGATATGGGGATCTGTTTTCCTTGTCCCACAAGTCACTCTACCCCTGGGAATTCGTATTCCATCATCCCCATTCCATAGGGACGGGAAATGATATTTTTTTAGGCAAAACAAAGAGCCAAGTGGGAAGAGAAGAAGAAAATCATGATTAAGAGAAAACCCCGATTCGGAGTGCTGAATCTGCCCATAAATTCGTGTGGAAAGCTCAATCCAGTAGGGGATCCGTCGGCCTGAACCCTAGGGAAAATTTGTAGCGTGTGAGATGCTTAGAAACCCATGAGATAACCTTGTGTTGATAGTCGAGATCCCAACTACGGCATAGAGCGCTTGGTCAAAGAATTTGAGAAAACTCAAGTGGAAATGATAGATAAGAATAGGACAAAAGGTATGGTTGCTTGATAAACCCAATGAAGGCCAGAGTCTCAATAAATCAGCAGCTTGGACCTTTCTATGCCCACCCTGAAGAGCACTGGAGGGAAGGGGCACCTGAGGGACTGTGCAGCAGAGAAGGGGACCTTCCTTGTGTTGGGTGTGGTAGGTATTGTGGGTGCCAAGACTGTCTGAGTGTGAATTGAGAGGCATGTAGCTGTGAGGTTGAGCTCACTAGCTTATCATCCTCCTCCATTGTTCCTTAAATGCTTTATAAACCCAATTGTGTGTTGGCTTAGCATGCTTGTTGCATGAATCCATGGTTGTGAGTGAGCCTATTTAGTTCCTCCTTAGTGGATACACAGCCCAGCTTGGGGGTGGTCTCTCAGATGAAAGAATATAGGATCGATAGAGACCTATGGTTGGGTGGAACATTGCTCTCCCATAGCCAGTTGCTTGGACAATTTCATCTCAAAAGATAAGTGCTCTTTGTGGTCTCAAAGGATATTATTCCTATGTTGTGTTAATTGTTATTTCAAGTCAAATTGAATGGAATGATCACATGGAGTTAATCAATAGGAAATATATGAATAAGATTGAATATGAGGTTGGTTCATTTGTTGTTGGTTTCATTATTTTGGTTATGTAAAATATGTTGTTAACCAGGTATGTTGTTGATGCATTCATTAGATTTAATCCCACTATGTATTTTTAATATGCATTGCACACATCCTTAAAAGGTTTGCACTTCATCATATGAGCTTGGGGGATGAATTAGACACCCCCATGATGTGCTCATGCCCCCTCTATGGTTAGATGAAGGGAGGGGCCTTGACAGGGTGATCCCAGGGCTCTTGACAATGGGGTAAAAAGACATTGATGGAGTTCGGGGCAGCTTTTTGGCTGGAAAAGAAATAGGGTCAGAGTTCTCAGGTGTGGTAGAGGTTCACACTATTTCATAGAGATCGTCAAGATATTTCCAACGATACCAAGTTTTCCCAAAATGGACTAAGGACGAAGAAGCTATCAGCCTAAGAAGTTGGCAGTAACAGGGGTTTCACCAGCTTCTGACTTTCCGAATCCACAATGCGGAATGCGGAAATTGGGGGTGTGAATTCTCAGCGTAGCGTTTTAGAGTTCCAACTTTCAACTCCCGCAAGCCAAATTTTGGAGTGCAGAATTCAGAGGAGTAAATTGACCGGGGTTGTGATTTCGGAGTTCCGAAGTCCGACTTCCGCATTGCGGATTGCGGAAGTCAGAGGCGTGATTTCGCGTAGTTGGATATTTGGCGTTCCGACCTTCTGAGTTCCGCATCGTGGATTGCGGACTGCGGAAGTCAAAGAGGTGGTTCTTCAATGCCGTGTAATTGGAGTTTCGACTTTCCGAGTCCTACTTCGTGGATTGCGGACTGCGGAAGTCAGAGAGGTGGTTCTTCAATGACGTGTAATTGGAGTTCCGACTTTCCGAGTCCTGCTTCGTGGATTGCGTACTGCAGAAGTCGGGGAGGTGTTTCTTCGCTGTTGTGTATTTGGCGTTCCGACTTTTCGAATACCGCATCGCGGATTGCGGAATTCGAAGAGGTGTTTCTTCGATGTCATGGTTTGGCATTCTGACTCTCTGAATCTCGCATCGCGGATTGCGGAAGTTGGGGAGGTGTTTCGTCGACGCTGTGTATTTTAGATATCCGACTTCCGACTTTCGGCTTATGGATTGCTGCTTGCAGAGTGCGGACTGAATATTATTGCGGTTGTGTAAAGAGGGCAGAGTTGTAGATAAGTTTTGAGAAAAAAATTATCAACTTGTTCCCCCATCACTGTAGTGCCCAACCATGGCACTGGGTCTCTATTCCATTTTCAGGTAAATACCAAGTTTTTTTGTTTTTCTGTAAAAAAAATCAACTGTCTAAGTTTCTGTTTTCTATATGTTTATATGTCTCTGCAAATAAATAAACATAAACTTAAGACTTTTCATTTTAACTTTGTTCTTTTAACATACATAATTTGAAAATAAAAGAAAATACATTTTATTTAAGCTAACTCAGTAAAATACCTGGATCCGTAGATGGCAGTAAGATAAGAAGATTTATGTAGTAGATTCTGTAGGTTCCCTTAGCAACCTGAAATGATGTGTCCACCCTGCCGATCAGCTATTATCTTGCTGACCCTAGGAAATCAACGGATTTCCTAGCCCCCGAGCCCACAGACCGATAATCTCCATAGCAGCCTTGTCCTTAGTTCAATAACCATACTGTTTAGTGAGTTTTCCCCCTCCTCATTGGAGTTTTCTCCCTCCTCCATTCCTCGAGTTGTCCCCATCCTCGGAATATTTCACTTCTCCATACAAATCCTCACAGCTCTCCCACAATAACCCCCCGACTACTTGGTTAAATCTTCCCTTAAATAGAAATTTTCCTCCTCCATAACTTCCTTGTCACTCCACCGCCCTAGCCTACAGGGTTTTTGGAAATATCCATCATTAATGCAACCCCATTTTCAAGATAAAGTGATGATTATATATATATTTAAATTAAACTCCCGAGACAATTTTAAATAATATTAAAATCATAACTTCCTTGTCACTCCACTGCCCTAGCCTACATGGTTTTGGAAATATCAATCATTAATGCAACACCATTTTCAAGATAAAGTGATGATTATATATATATTTTAAATCATCCAAGTTTCTCTCGAGCAGTGGAATTATTGACTTTCTAGTTTTAGCTTTGAATTCATTTTGTTTAATAGAAGCAAGATATTTATGAATTATATTTAAACTCCCAAGACAATTTTAAACAATATTAAAATCACTCCACCGCTTAGTTAAGCGTTTTAAATAATATAAATATTGTGGGACCTTTCAAGATATGAAAGGACATAAATCTTAAATGTTTATCCGCATCTCGACACTAAATGGTCTAACTTGTATAAAATAAAATATTATTTAAAGATTATTCCCTCATATATCCCTTTATTTAATTTATCAATTTAATGTACCTCCTTCCATTAATATGAAAATAATCCAAATTATTTGATAATTTATTTATTTATTTATTTTTAAATCTTTCAACTTACTTGGAATGATTCGGTCAATTAATTAACTCAATAATCCATTTAATAAATTATTGGATTCACTATGGTTTATAAAATGGTTTATATAAAAAGACAATTATCGTTTTGTTTTTATTATTAATTAAATAATAATAGTAATTAAGTTAATGGTGAATAATGAATAACAATATTCATTTGTTTAATCGATAAATGATCCAACATCAACATAGTACCTTTGTGTATTAATAAACGAAATACTCTTAATGGTTTAATTAATCATGATCAATAATTAAATAGTACACTCTTCGAGTGTTAATGTTTAACTGTTATACTTCATATTGACTTCATGTTGATGTTATACTTCATGTTGACTTCATATATTGGCTTCATACTGACGACACCTTCACTTGAGTATACTTACAATTGAAGAAACTTATTTTAATTGTTCATTACATTGTTTACATACAAAGACTAATTAACTTATTTCACACATTAGTATCTTGATCATATATTACTTAAGTCGTTTACTAACTCCTTAACTCGATTATCTATGACAACTTATAGCATTGTTAAATCCTTATAAGTATGTTGTAAACAGATACTATCGCACATGTACAAAATGTGCATGCGTGGCCAGCGTATGCACAGGTCTGACAAGTACTATAAACATACATCATATTTCCTATGCTTAACAACTAACTAACACTAATAATACTTCATGCAAACAGAACAAGTATATATATTTATCATAACATTATTAAAACATCATCGGTCATTTTATCAGTTAACCTTTAAGATTTCATTTCATTATCTTTATGATTACATTTGTTCAATCAATCAAGTACAAGGAAAGCTACCTACTACCACTAACTCAAGATCAAGGAATACCCAACCCTCAACAGTACTAACTAACATATCCTCCCATCCTAAC
This sequence comes from Larix kaempferi, assembly GCA_027924585.1. Taxonomy (NCBI): domain Eukaryota; kingdom Viridiplantae; phylum Streptophyta; class Pinopsida; order Pinales; family Pinaceae; genus Larix; species Larix kaempferi. The sequence goes on along the minus strand of BSBM01000031.1, from coordinate 3,572,832 downwards.
CTACGTCCACATCCTCCTTATCCTTCCTCTTCTAATACAAAAAGTGGATGCCAACTATATTGACCTGACCACATAGAACCTGAGAGCGGTAGCGTCGGCTAACTAGCGGACCTAGCCTCTCCTAGCAGGCATCCGACCATCGTCATCACAACAACTTGGGGAGCGTGTCTCAGCACGGCCCTCCCACGACCCCGGGTATCATAGAAACATAGGGTGGGAAATACATCCATCCCTCTCGACATATTGGGTCTACACCCTTATCAAATCATACTTTGCTGCTATCAAGATTATGATTCCATGTCATCGTATCATCAATTTTGATTGCTAAGGTTTACTGCATGGATAGGTTCTTATCCATATATCAGATCAAGTATCCGTCTATCCCATAGCCCTTGTGTCCTGTAGGTTAGTATTCCGCAAAATACACATTTTATAATAAGCATTTCCATTCGATCACCAATTGATCCATATCATCAACATCATTTTATTTCACGTCACAATTTTATCGCATCACAGGTATGCATGGAATATAACAGTTCTATCAATTTCATCATAGGATGGCATCCACGTACAACACCATATATTTCACATTTCATCAATTAAAATGCTAAAACCTATATTGTCATCATAAAAGCAATGAATCTCATGATAATCATAACTTAATAACTGCATGAACATAGTAACATCATAATATCGTTGCATCATAGTCATAATGAAAACATAACATAGTAACAACATAAACATGGTAGCAACATATAATCGGGTTGATCGTGTCATAAGTATATTTTACTCACTCTTAGCTGAGTTCAATAGATAAAAGAAATAAAGTGCAATATGTCTCACTGATAAATCTATCTAGTCGAAATACGGGGCGTTACATACACCCACCCTTTAGGAAACTTCGTCCTGAAGTTATGGTCAAAATAGCGAGGGAAAATCTCAACGCATAGTCTCTACTTTCTTCGAGGTGAAAAAACCCGGGCTATACTTGCCCAAATGGGCCTCCTCTCGTTTAGACATAACGATGTTTACAAAATTTACTCATTTTATCACAAGGAAGTGTTCTTATATTTTGTTTAATGTTTATGTAGGTTGTTGATTTGACGTATTAAGGTTTCATTACTATACTTACCCATAGAATAATTGATATATCCTTGTTAAATTATATTGCATTTTTTTTTTTTTTTTTATAAGGTGATTATAGGAAGACCGTGTCTTCTACATGACTTTTAGTTTGATTCTGAAACGTTGTCACGACTCCTTCATTAGTTCTCACCTCACGTTAACTTCACTTTGACTTACACCAATTACTGTTCAATGAATTACATATTATTACCCGATAATTTTGAGGAGATCTTGACTCACGAGTCTCACGATATGCCCATCCCTATATATGGTTTTAATTTTGACACAAAATTCACCCTATGTGGAATGCAACCAACTTATGCCCACCATGAAATTCAACCTACCAAACCTATACACATACCTTGTAGGATTTGTACTATCTTGCAAGCCTAAGGTATTGTTAATCATTATCTAGCCTATCCTTACAAGGTGAAAACCTGGCTTACTAGCATCAATCGCATAATACTCACTTTAACTCAAATTTCTAGAAATTCGTTATGCGTACTCAACCTACTCCTTTCACTGATTTTGTAAAGACAACCATACTCTTTCGTAATTATTTCCATCGTAAATTCTCTTGGGAAGTATGCTACCGCACCTAGGACGCAATCCTATTATAGTTTTCATCACAAATACTCAAATATGCCTACTAGCAAGGGTAATACAAGATGCCCAAAAGAAATTTTTTTTTTTTTACTTCCTACAAGGGCCATCATTACAATCTATAGGACTACCATGCAATTCTTACTCTTATAACTATAATTGTTCATATATTCTTTTCTAAATTTATACCTTGCAATATTTATAGTTAAACGCCATGCCTTCATTGATATTATCCATGGTGATTTCTAACCACTCCTACATATCTCTAGCTCCCTCACGGCTTTCCTCTTGCTAAGCCATCTTATAAGTTCAATAATGGATCAACCGACCCATGCTCGCCATATCGTTTGCTATAACAATATTGAAATGTCATTTATCCATTCAACATATTTCTACACTAGTTCTTATTATAGGGCTTGAAAGACTTCTTCATTTGTGTACTACTCCTATCACTAACACTAGCTCTTATGGTAATTAAGTGTCGTTTAAACATATTGTATTTTTTTTTTCTTGCATACTTTACTTATGTTGTGTTTACTTGTCACATATATTTACTTATTGATATCATTATCATTTTCAAAACTCTTAGTCCCTTCGATGTTACATGCCTAGGCATTATATTGCACCATTCCTCCTTAATGTTCTTCAAATGCATCCATAGTACCTTTAATGTTTTCATTAGTCGCATATTATCTCACACATAATAACGAAACATATGACCTCTCTCTCGTCCTATGGAACTTGGGATTTTAGGGACATGACCTAGCCTCGCCTTACAATATCATAAGAAAACCAACATATAGAGCCTCGTACCAAACCTAAACTCAATCTATCGAGAGTCGCCTCCTAACCCTTTTTCTAATTCAAATTACTTTGCAATTTAACCCTACAAAGTCATTAGGTTATTTAACTAATTACTTAGACTTATTGCTAACCCTAGGTTTAAAGGTGAATTTAAATTAATCTTAGCACATAAGTAAGGAATATAGAATTAAAATAAATTATACATTTTAATTTTATAATCCTTTATTTAGATTTGAGAGTTTAACTTTAAATGTACTCAAAATTTAAACTATATGGACAAATTTAATTAAACAATTTAATTAATATATTAAAAATAATTAATAATATACAAGAAAAATAAAAATAAAAAAATGATTTGACTAACCATTTATTAAATTATTTAAATAACTATTTTCATAATCCATAAAACAATTTAGAATATATAAATATGTTTAAAACAAATTTCACATAATCAAATTTATAAACATATTCGGATAAGGAGTCACTCTGCATGAAGGCCACGTGGCCAACATGCAATAAAAAAAAAAATACGACAAAGACCTAAAAAGGGTAAACTTTTCTGAGGCTCTCACTTTCCTCACTGAATTTTCCCCACGCGGGCTCTGCAACTCCAAGCAGCTGCTCGGCTAAATTTTCAGGCCTTCGCCATAGCCTCCCTCTTTGTTGATTCACCATTATTGTTTTCTTTTACAGCTTCACGGCGCTAAGGGGCATTGGCAATGCCTCAATGCTAGGAGGGAGAAGTTTGATAGGGTTCGTAATGGGGATACTGTGTTCTGGAGGGGCTCGGGTTCTGTTTTACAACTCAACTGTGCAACTCAACCTGTTGGTAAGGCTTCTCCCTAGGGTTTTCAAATTTTAGTGGGTATATTTTATTTAGTGATTAAATTTTAGTGAGTATATATATATATTCTTCATAGTTCGACTGGTTAAGGGTTTGCCCTTATTGCTTTCGCTTGGCTGGGTTGTCTCCTAAAACCTAGGCATCAGGTTGTGCCGATTTCATGGCAAGGTGTGACCCTTATATATATAGCCATATATTAGCATAAAGTTTAAGGGTTACTAATATGAATATATAAAAATTGAAATGGGTTACTGTATGTATATATGTCTGGACGAATTTATGGCAAATAATCATTAATGTTTATGGTAGCACTGCGTTAAATTCTTGAAGATATTCATTTCTGAGTAAGTGTATAATTGTATGAGCTATATGCCAAAGAAACCGTTGGTATATGTTGGGTGGTTTTCTCTTTTTAAAAGATTATATTAGTTATCCCTAATATAATCCGTCGTTGTTTGAGTTATTGAAGCTATTAGCGTTCCAATTGTTGAATCAATTTTATTAAGACAGACCTTGTGTGAAACATAGGTAGAAATATTGTTTAATGTGTGTTGGTTTCCAATGCAATAGAAACAGGATACAAAATCACATAAAACATAATACAGTCGGCGTACCTACATGTAGCTAACTTGACACTTCAGTAACTTGTTTCAAAAACTCCATACTTATCATTTAACTGTATCTATGCCCGCAAGTAATCTGAAATATTGTTGGTGTAAAGGTGTGTAGTTCATGCATGCCTCCTGGGAAGTGTCTATGGTGTTTCTCGTAGAAAAACGAGGTGGTCTCCGTCAGTCTATTCTCCCTTCTCCTCACGACCTCTGTGTTTGTTGATTATTTACTTGAAATGTTCTTTCAGGGATTGGTTGAACCAGTGTACTTATTTGACAGTTTTCTTTTGATAATGCACTTCTGAAATGCTTGTAGTTGTTGATTCTGCTACAGCAGATCCATAACCACCACTAGCAGCATCCATGGTTGCAGTTACAGATCCTCGAGCATCCGAACCCTTCCCAGTCGTATACCCTACAGTATAAGGCCCTACAGTATAAGATCTTATGGGATCAGTATAAGCACCAGAAAGAGCAGCTGACCCACCACTAGTAGGTGACTCGTGGACTTGTGCTGAATGACGATAGGGTCTAGGGTTTTGTGAGGTCTGCTGGGAAAATATGTCAAAAAGTTCCATCCATCTGTCACGGTGATATTAAATCCACCCTGCCTCCCCTACACGAACCTACGTTTGATGAGTCGAGACAAGTACGATACAATCAACCGTAATTACACAGATATTTGTATACGTAACATTTGACTATCCATCACGATGACAGAACAAATCTGTGAACTCCGCTCTATAAATCTGAGACCTTGGAGTAAGGCTTGCATCCACTGAGTTGCGTTTCTGGTTTTGTTAAAAACCAAAACCATGCCCCTTGTGGGGATCCTGGCTCGGCGTTTAATGTTGTGCGTTGGGAAAGATATTGTTTGGTAGTCGATGCCCAATTTATGAATTTAATTGTTTTCCCTATACGCAAATTGCATGTTTGCTAGTATTTGCTAGTTATATAAAAGAAAATACAGATGTTTCCTCTCAAAACAAATTTTTTCCCGGACAATTACATTAATGGTATTCTGCTTTGCGTACAAGCCTGTGTCTAGCTGATTGCTCTTTCCTTTTTTTCTTTTTTTAATTTTAAATTGTATTTGTCTTCTCGTTTACAGCTTAGTGGTATTTATTTTCTGGCTTTTGCATTTTTACTTTACAACGATTTGTCTCCCTGTGTTATGACTTCACTCACAGAGAGCGCAGCCCTCCTGGCACGGCAGGTTCGCGGCCTGCATAGCCTCTTTTTTTTTCTCTGGTTTATTTATTTATTTATTTTAGCCTAAGTAAACGTAGTGCATGCTGGGCCAGAGAAGAAACTAGCGGAAAACACAGGTAGTGCATGCTGGGCCATGCAAACAGCTGTCAGAAGCTGCATAATCCCTTTTGTTTGGCTTTTCCTTCAAACCATTATCTAGTTTTTTTTTTTATATTTTTATTATTTATCTAGTGGATAAAGATTATGCCAATGGTATTGATTTGCGTATCTTTCTTCTATAAAGATGTTTATTACGCAACTTTAACAAAGTTGCTTTTACATACTCTTTGGCTACTAGGGCTACTTATTCAATTCTATTGACGCTTAAACAACTCTGCATTTTACCCAAAGCTTTTAGCTGTGAGATTCATTCACGGAGTGTCAACTTTCATCTGCTCAAAGTGAAAGTTGGAACACTGCCCCTCTTAATGGATATGCCTTACTGTGTGACCTAATTTATAAAGATTCCCTTGAACATAAGATCTTAAATCAATAATCTTATAATTTTCAAAACATTTGGACTAATTAGGAGGTAATAAATCGGCTTTGAACTTACGTTCTATGCGTAGATATAATTTCTTGACTATAAAAAGAAGTTGTTTAGAAATTGTCTTCTTCCATATCCAAAACAAGTCACATGGACAAATCAACCTGCCGGGTTCTTGTATATGCCAACTTCTAAACTTTTCTTAACAGATCTTAGCACAAGAATCCGCAGGTCGACCTCGTTGATCAGCCCCCAGAGAGTATGTTCAGGTTGTGAGAATGAAAGCTGCACAGACTTTCACTATATCTATTATTGAATTATAAAAGTCGCAGATGCCTAGAGATTGAAATCTGAAAGCAACATTCTGTTATTTGAATTTATCCGGTGCTTTCAAGATCAGATAAGTAGCAGTTTAAGCGCTTAATTCATAAAGTGATACAGGTTATAAAAAAAATATCTTGCTACTCTTTAATAGAGATCCGAGTTTAAAGTTGTTGTTAGGAATAGACTAAAGCACTAAAAATGTGATTTGTTCGATCCAATGAGGACAATTTGCCTCATTCCATAAAAATATTAGGTATATAAGACTCCCATGAAAGAATGTTTTATTCTCTGGAAATAAGCATATATAAGATAAAGTCGTGGCAGTCTTCATAAAAACTCTCCCACTCTGAGGGGGAACCATCCTGTAAGAACAATAATGGGGAGATCCTGGTTATATAAATTTAACTCATTCAATATTTTTATCTAATATAAATAAAAAATTTATCTAATATAATAGCATCTTCAGGTGGTTGCTTACTATACAGCTTATGTGTTTCCCTAATTAAGATAGATTAATGATACGTTGTTGTGGAGATGAACAATACTCATCCCTAGCAAAGGTATGCATGCGCACCTGTGGCTGGAGGGTATACACAACCATGGAACTTTGCCAATCTTAATAATATTTTTCATTATTTTGGTTTTAGATCCCGATTTTAATTATATTGCTTCAGATTGTGAAGTTATGCATGTTTGTAAATTTTAGGAAGCCATTGTAAGAAACCCTTGTTATTGATTATATCATGGAATTCCTTCTTTCAGTAATAGGATGAGCCCATCTGGAAATCTATTTTATGTTTAGCTTTGCATGCCACATTTGGAAATCTGTTCTATGTTTATTCCAAATCTCCTTATTTTTCATTCAAGGATTAGGATTTTTTTTTTTTTCTTGTCATAAAATGTTCTTTTCGTGGAAGGAAGTTCTAAATACTAATGCTAAAACATTGATAAAAGGATCCTTTGATAAGACTATATGCATCTTGCACAATACTGCATCTAGTTTATATGTGCATAGTGATCGTAGTATTAGTAAAATATAGAACATAATTTCTACTTGTATTTTTATATTTTTGACCCAGGTTTACTAATGTGATTTGTGTGTTTTGCAGGTAACTTATTGAGTTTCCAGGTGTTAGTGTTCAAATTTTCCACACAAGGTTTTGTCCTAAGTTCCATGTCATTATGTAGGCTTTAGACTTAGTAAAATTTCAGGATAGTTAGGTGTGTACAGGCCTCTTTAAGGTCCGAGTTTTTGAGCCAGTGGCTCTGATACCAAATGTAGTGCCCAACCATGGCACTGGGTCTCTATTCCATTTTCATGTAAATACCAAGTTTTTTTGTTTTTCTGTAAAAAAAATCAACTGTCTAAGTTTCTGTTTTCTATATGTTTATATGTCTCTGCAAATAAATAAACATAAACTTAAGACTTTTCATTTTAACTCTGTTCTTTTAACATACATAATTTGAAAATAAAAGAAAATACATTTTATTTAAGCTAACTCAGTAAAATACCTGGATCCGTAGATTGCAGTAAGATAAGAATATTTATGTAGTAGATTCTGTAGCTTCCCTTAGCAACCCAAAATGATGTGTCCACCCTTCCGATCAGCTATTATCTTGCTGACCCTAGGAAATCAACGGATTTCCTAGCCCCCGAGTCCACAAACCGATAATATCCATAGCAGCCTTGTCCTTAGTTCAATAACCATACTGTTCAGTGAGTTTTCCCCCTCCTCATTGGAGTTTTCTCCCTCCTCCATTCCTCGATTTGTCCCCATCCTCGGAATATTTCACTTCTCCATCCAAATCCTCACAGTTCTCCCACAATAACCCCCCGACTACTTTGTTAAATCTTCCCTTAAATAGAAATTTTCCTCCTCCATAACTTCCTTGTCACTCCACCACCCTAGCCTACATGATTTTTGGAAATATCCATCATTAATGCAACCCCATTTTCAAGATAAAGTGATGATTATATATATATTTAAATTAAACTCCCGAGACAATTTTAAATAATATTAAAATCATAACTTCCTTGTCACTCCACCGCCCTAGCCTACATGGTTTTGGAAATATCAATCATTAATGCAACACCATTTTCAAGATAAAGTGATGATTATATATATATTTTAAATCATCCAAGTTTCTCTCGAGCAGTGGAATTATTGACTTTCTAGTTTTAGCTTTGAATTCATTTTGTTTAATAGAAGCAAGATATTTATGAATTATATTTAAACTCCCAAGACAATTTTAAACAATATTAAAATCACTCCACCGCTTAGTTAAGTGTTTTAAATAATATAAATATTGTGGGACCTTTCAAGATATGAAAGGACATAAATCTTAAATGTTTATCCGCATCTCGACACTAAATGGTCTAACTTGTATAAAATAAAATATTATTTAAATATTATTCCCTCATGTATCCCTTTATTTAATTTATCAATTTAATGTACCTCCTTCCATTAATATGAAAATAATCCAAATTATTTGATAATTTATTTATTTATTTATTTTCAAATCTTTCAACTTACTTGGAATGATTCGGTCAATTAATTAACTCAATAATCCATTTAATAAATTATTGGATTCACTATGGTTTATAAAATGGTTTATATAAAAAGACAATTATCGTTTTGTTTTTATTATTAATTAAATAATAATAGTAATAACAATAATAATCAATAATAATAGTAATTAAGTTAATGGTGAATAATGAATAACAATATTCATTTGTTTAATCGATAAATGATCCAACATCAACATAGTACCTTTGTGTATTAATAAACGAAATACTCTTAATGGTTTAATTAATCATGATCAATAATTAAATAGTACACTCTTCGAGTGTTAATGTTTAACTGTTATACTTCATATTGACTTCATGCTGACGTTATACTTCATATTGACTTCATATATTGGCTTCATACTGACGACACCTTCACTTGAGTATACTTACAATTGAAGAAACTTATTTTAATTGTTCATTACATTGTTTACATACAAAGACTAATTAACTTATTTCACACATTAGTATCTTGTTCATATATTACTTAAGTCGTTTACTAACTCCTTAACTCGATTATCTATGACAACTTATAGCATTGTTAAATCCTTATAAGTATGTTGTAAACAGATACTATCGCACATGTACAAAATGTGCATGCGTGGCCAGCGTATGCACAGGTCTGACAAGTACTATAAACATACATCATATTTCCTATGCTTAACAACTAACTAACACTAATAATACTTCATGCAAACAGAACAAGTATATATATTTATCATAACATTACTAAAACATCATCGGTCATTTTATCAGTTAACCTTTAAGATTTCATTTCATTATCTTTATGATTACATTTGTTCAATCAATCAAGTACAAGGAAAGCTACCTACTACCACTAACTCAAGATCAAGGAATACCCAACCATCAAAAGTACTAACTAACATATCCTCCCATCCTAACCTACGTCCACATCCTCCCTATCCTTCCTCTGCTAGTACAAAAAGTGGATGCCAACTATACTGACCTGACCACATAGAACCTGAGAGCGGTAGCGTCGACTAACTAGCGGACCTAGCCTCTCCTAGCAGGCATCCGACCATCGTCATCACAACAACTTGGGGAGCGTGTCTCAGCACGGCCCTCCCACGACCCCGGGTATCATAGAAACATAGGGTGGGAAATACATCCATCCCTCTCAACATACTGAGTCTACACCATTATCAAATCATACTTTGCTGCTATCAAGATTATCGGTCCATGTCATCGTATCATCAATTTCGGTTGCTAAGGTTTACTGCATGGATAGGTTCTTATCCATATATCAGATCAAGTATCCGGCTATCCCATAGCCCTTGTGTCCTGTAGGTTAGTATTCCGCAAAATACACATTTTATAACAAGCATTTCCATTCGATCACCAATTGATCCATATCATCAACATCATTTTATTTCACGTCACAATTTTATCGCATCACAGGTATACATGGAATATAACAGTTCTATCAATTTCATCATAGGATGGCATCCACGTACAACACCATATATTTCACATTTCATCAATGAAAACGCTAAAACATATATTGTCATCATAAAAGCAATGAATCTCATGATAATCATAACTTAATAACTGCATGAACATAGTAACATCATAATATCGTTGCATCATATTCATAATGAAAACATAACATAGTAACAACATAAACATGGTAGCAACATATAATTGGGTCGATCGTGTCATAAGTATATTTTACTCACTCTTAGCTGAGTTCAATAGATAAAAGAAATAAAGTGCAATATGTCTCACGGATAAATCTATCTAGTCGAAATATGGGGCATTACAATCACTCTAAAGAACACTGAGGGGATCGGGGACATGACAAAGATTCTTCCCCTCTCTCCCTAAAAGCCACAAATGCCCTCATTCTACTCAAAGAAACCCACTAACTTCTACAATGCTTGAAACCATAGTAGCAAGATCTTATTGGAATTTCCTGTACGGATACAATACAGAAAGAATATTGTATAATCAACGATCTGTTGACCAAATCATGTCTGTATCATATCCTATTGGTATGGTAAAATACGATCGATAATGGCTGACTAGTTTATTTATAAAAACATTCAATTAAAAAAAAATCATTTAAAGCTTTTATTTTGGATTCTTATAAATATCCCACAATCACCATTTCATGGAACCCATTTAAATTTTATTTTTGGCAATTGAATTGTTTGTCAGTTTGAAATTATGAGTTGTTTTCTTTGAATTCTGACCAAACATTGAATTTTTCGCTACATGCTATACTTGTTGCATTGAAATGTTCTACGTTGAGCGATGATTTGTGATCCATGATAGTGCAACCCAACCTTTTGGAATATAAACTTCAAGACATGTATGATGCCTTGCTACATTTGATTCTAAGTGTGCTTCCTGCAATTTATTCTTTAACACACACACACTTGAATTACTCATCCTCAAAAGGAAATATATACATGTTGGTAGCCTAGTTGTATCATTGTATGTATGAAATATGCGTGCTGGAAAAGTTAACTTTTAAGGTTCACATTAAAGTTTTAAACATACTATTCAAAAATTCTTTTAAATGACATTGATAGTAATACTTATACAAATATAGTTTTAGTTAACTTTTAAGACTTACATTAAAGTTTTAAACATACTATTCAAAAGTTCTTTTAAGTGACATTGATATAACTAGCAATTGCCCCAAGAGGTGCAAAGGAACACCGATAGGACCAATAGATGGAAAGCGGTAAGCGAGCATGACCATTCTCCTCTAAATTAATGTTTTAGACATGTATGAGTTGTATGTCGATTAAAATCAACGAGGAAGTCATAGGCATGTGAGTTACATAACCTCTACACCCAATTTAAATGTATCAATATCGACATACTTAGTTGAGAATGTATTTGTACATTGATCCCGTACTTGCAATAAGTATATGGAAATACATTAATCTTTTTTATGTTTTTTAAGTAAATAAATAATAAACCTCTATGTACCTTATAATGAAATGTCTAAAAAGCTAGTATAATATAATCTTATGGACCATAGAGTTTTAAAAGTGAGCCCATGGATATGTTCAAGTGCTTTATTTTATATTTATGTGCATTTCGTTGCTTAAAATTCAATTTACTATTATATTTAACAACAATCAAAGTCAATTAATGAATTTAAACATATAGTAATTAGATATCAAATCCGTAAATGCGTTAAGGAGTACCTACTCGCCAACATAGTATTAAATGGACCTTGCTCACGAGTTTGTCCAACTTGGTAAATAACCCAATTAAATGGGCTATGCTCATAACATTATTTTTTTTTCCTTTTGTTGGAGTTTGTCCAAATAGTCAAGAGCCCAACTAACCCTAGACCATGCTCATGATGTTAAATTTTGTCTTTTTGTTGGAGTTTGTCAAAAAAGTCAAAATCCAACTAAATAAACCGTGTTCAAAATGTTATTTGTTCTCCTTTTCTCAAAGTTTGTCCAAATAGTCAAAAACCAAAGTAATAGCTTGTTACTTTATTTTTCTTTATAGATCCCATATAAATGCCCTCACATAGGGAAGCTCCCTTTCTAGGAACTAACTTGGCCCTACACTAATGACCAAGTATACCAACTACGATTTGGTTTGAAATTTGCCTTTTTTTGAGCCATCACTTTGATTTGAACTTGTGGCAATCCTTACCATAGATGCTCTCCATGTGATCCATGGAGTAGAAGAGCTAGGACATCATTGACCCTTTCTTCACTATTGTTCCATCTAAGAGAAAAATGTCGTCCACAATCTCTAAGAGATATCCAAAAATAATGGGTATTGCATAGATTTTGACAAGATGGCATGCAAATAGTTCATCTCTTGTAATCTTCCAAAATAAATGGGGTGGTTAGTGTACCCTTGCTTGCAATTGTGATGATTACAGAAGTGGCGCTCAAGTCCTCAGAATACACGCCATGATTCATCTCAATCTTTGATTGGACAAGTAGAGGGAAAACATCATGACATCGACACCGCTGGTTATTTGAAGAATTAGCACAAAATGGAAGCATTGGTGACTTTTTATTTGTGGAATAACTAAAGCCCCCCATTGGTGAACAAAGATTAGGATTTGATTTCTCTGACAATAGATTGTTCTTGATTTTAAAAAATGGTTGACTAAAAAAATAAATATTAATGAAAATAAAAAACCCATACAAAGATATAGATGTAAACTAAATAGAAAATGACTTCAACTTTACTATCGAAGCGTGAGTGCCTACATGAGCATTAGGTCTTGTTTTTACTATTGAAACGTTAGCGCTTAATTCAGCTTTGTTATTGAAACACTAGCACTTACATAAAATAAAGGTGCAAAGGAATGTCAAAAGGGGAAAAAACGGAAAGTAAAGTAGATGTGATGAAGCGAAAAATAGAGCAATATTTTTATGTGAATAGATGTGATGAAGTGAAAAAGAGAGCAATAGTTTTGTGTGAATAATAATTGATAAAGGTGAATAATCGTCATTAAATGCAACTTTACAAACTGAATTAGAGTACATTAACAAACAAAAAGTGGATCCTTTCATTATGTTTTCCTTTCATTATTGTGCAAGTAATGAAAATGGATCCTTTCATTATGTTTTCCTTTCATTATTGTGCAAGTAATGAAAATGGATCCTTTAGCTAGAAAATGCATCCTTTAGTGCAAGATTCATTTTGGGCATCCATATTGAGGATTGCAAGAAACCAATGTGTCTCTACTACATATGATCAAATGATGCCATCATGTCTTCTTTCGACAGAAACAAATGGAAAGTGCTAGACATAGCATAGAGCCATGTTTCAACAAGAACCATTGAGCCACATGTATTGAGTAATTTCATTTGGTTCTCATCTCGACCACATGTTACAGGAACTTCAAAGAAATTTGTCTTTAAAAATTGCTCCAATCTCGAATTGCAATTCGGTCCATCATGAATTGCAATTAAACAAAAACAATTTTTGTTTCAAAAAACACAAGTATTTGATTTTTTGAATATTTTGTTAGTTGGGATTTGATGGAGAGTTGTGATGAAGATTTCATTTTTGAAGATTATATAAATTTATGGAAATAATGGAGATGTAATTATGATCTATGATGACTGTGTGTTATGTTCCCTTTTTTACCACATAAGTGGATAGGTTGAATATTTCCAGGAGATGAAGATAAAGGATTCCGATTCCATGTTTATAAAGCAACAATATTTCCCCCAAAGGAATAAATTTATGAATGGGTCGTTAAACCTATAGAATTCCAACAATGCCTTTATAGTATATGAAGAATGCAATTTCAACTTTGATAAGTGAAACTATAATTCCTTTTCCATGGAAAAGTTGTCTTAATGTGAACAAAATTTTATACGCACAAGTTAGCAATAAGGACAAAAGTCACCTAAATTGCAATAAGTTGGGGACAATGAAAGGTCACCAAGAATACCAAGAGTTAAATAATACTAAAGCAATTGAAGACTAAATGTATTTGATGACTTATGTCCTCATTCCACTAAAGGATATGTCACTCTCCTCTTTGCAATCAATGACCACGTGTGATGTTTTACATCATTTTATAAGCATGTAACTTCAAAAGAAAGCACTTTCTTTTCATTTAAATTATTTCATAAAGATGCAATTTAAATACTCTCTTATCCCAAAATCCATGCTACACAAACCTAAAATGGTACCAAATCTTTCAAGAACCGAGATCTTGTTGATGTGTACCAATTCTTTTCAAATAAAATAAATATAAAGAAAGAATGAACAAGAACTATATCTTGTACATTTGAAGTATAAAATATTGTAATCACCCCGCAAAGCACCCATTCTGCAAAAGAATTTCTTTAATCGGCCCTTAATCCCCATGCCCTAGCTAGATCTAATGCACAAATTAGAAAATATAGGTAGTGAACCACCATATTATTTTCCTTATCGCTGAACTCACAACATTATGTGTACTTTTTGGTGGCACTATAAAGCCAAGGTGTTGTGGAAATAGGTGTCGTTATTAAGAGTAGCTACCATTGCTTCTAGAGGGGAATTTGTCTTCTTAGCTTCATCACTTGATGGCAAGTCCTTCGTAGAGTTCTTATGTATTTGCTATATGTCTAAAAACTGGCAATATTTATTAAAAACCACCACATGCATCATAGTTATGTAATTCAAATGCTATAGAATACTAACCAATCGTAACCAATTCTAGCACACTAGATCCCAAGTAAGCCATTGGAGTAATGCATCTTATAATGTCAACATAAAACCTCCAAAATGGAGAAACAAAGAAAACCATTAACCTCAACCAAATTCTAGATTAAGATCCACATTTTATGGCCATCATTTCAATTTTGAAAATCCACTCTTCGAAAAAGAGTGGAAGAGGCTTACTCCTTGCCAAAATTAATAGACCAAGATGCCAATCATTGCTGGAAATGAAATATACCTCCATATGATGATATTGTGGCCATTTGATAGGGTAAAAAGGACTAAGATTACTCTCTTGGTGGTGGAATTGTTAATGCATAATTACATTTTACTTGTAATGAGTCTGCCTTGTTCAATTCTAATTAGGAGCAAAATGTGCTTTGCTTATGCATGACAATGTAATTTTATATTTTCAATCCTTTTATAAATCATGTGGTTGTTTTAGACATCGAATAATCCTAATGATAGAGTTTGCTTTGGTTTTGGGACACTATAATCTGCCATCATGCCACCAATTCAAACTATAATGTCTTCACAAAACTTTAACAATACAACTAGTGATACTCCTTGTTTGAATTATTTACTACTACATATATTTAAACAATGCGATTGATATGAATCACAAGTCTATAAAAATATAAATTCACATAGATATATGCCTTATTAAAGTATTAATCATTTATTTATGGCAACTACAAATATAAGTAGTAATTCACTCCTACATACAAGGTGGAAATTGATTATTTTGATGATATTCCTACTCTTATCATTGATGACAATTCGAGAAAATAGTAGTAATCCTCTGAAAATGTTGATAGTAACATTTGTCCATCAATTTTTTTTGGTAGTTGTTTTTCTCTCAACATTATGAGTTATTTGTAGGGGTGGCAGGGATAGAGGGGATCCTTATTGATCCCGGAGGAAATGTAGCAAATGATTTTTCTTGGGGTTAAGGCAATGCCACAAATAATGAAGCATAGGCCTTGATAGTGTCCCAAGGAATAGAAATGTTGCAAGAATGCAATATTAAACAAACAACAGTGATCAATGACTCCTCTATCATCATTCGATTCTTTCTGAATATTTCCACCCCTCTAAATACTAGTCTTAGTCAGTGAATCCAGAGAAATTTGGAATTAACAAATATGTTTGAGACCATCTCTTTTTATCAAATTTTGCAAACTTACAATACTGATGCAGATCATCTTGAATACTTGTGTGTAGTTGGGCGAAGGATTTCTTCCAGCAAAAGTGGGGGCACCATCTCATATGCCCCTCCTTGATTTTATTGTGTATTTCATAAACAATGGTAGTGGAGTCCAAATGGATTAACATGCATGGGCGAGAGGACATGAATCTATGGCTTCCCCTGTCCCAATTTCAATGCTCTTTTTCATATGCATGGGCAAGAGGACATGAATCTATGGCTTCCCCTATCCCCATTTCAATGCTCTTTTTCATCCCCTTTTTGGCATGTGTGGAAGGTGGTGTAGGTATCTTGGTTGTTGTGTGGGATTATTATCATGATGTGGGTTGTTTTCTTCTCACTCTTGGTTTCTTCTCTCTACGATTATGTTGGCGAGTGAGCTCTAACAGTCATGTGGGAAAAAATTTAGAGTTGTGGGTTTTCTTATCCCTGTTGTCGGTTCTTCCTCTATGTGTTCTGTCTCAAGGGGTCTGCTTGGTGCAATGTAGAATTCACAGATGTGTGATGTGTGACATGTAAAAATAAAAAAGAGATGCAAGATGTGAAAGGGGAATTACATAGACTCAACAAGAGGTGACAAAGGCCATGCTTCAATGGAGGAAATGACACAAAATGTGGTAGCACAATTTGTTGATTGAGGCACAAGAGTACGAGGTCAAAGGTGTGTGAGTTAGAAATGTCAAGTTTGTATGAGGTCAAAGGTGTGTGAGTTATGTATGGACATGATAGCCACCGAGCTTGCTTCAACAAAAATAATTTCAATTGACTTGATGTTTCTCCTTCCAAAAAAATATTTTCCATTTATAGGCTTCCACGAAACAAAAATGGCCTAAGGTTTGCTTTCACTAACCAATGGGTTTTAGATTGAAGAAATGCGTGTCTTTGCATCCTTGTGCCAATTGCCAATTGGGGATTTTTTATTTCACACTCGACATTTTTAATTAATGTCCTAATGAAGTTGAATTTGTCTTCAATGTTAGATTCTACGGAGTTATACCTAAATATATACTAATAACAAAATCCCGAATAAGCAATCTATCACTATTTATTTCCTCCCTATTCCATTAGTAGGATAGATGCAAGATATAAATAGGCTGTCGAAGTTCCATAATACAGGCAACCTTCTAAATCTGCTCTTCACAAATTATTCAGTTCTTTTCCAACACAGGGAAATATTCCCTGCAGGATTGCCAATATGGCATTTATGCCATGTAACTATTTCTTTTTTGAGAAAACATAAAATTTTATGGTTTCCAATGATGGTAATTTTCAGTGAATCAGTGCCTTATCCAAGGGTCGTGGAGTTGGGAGCAACACGATGTGCTTGGAACTTGACTATGATGTAATGACAACTCAACAAACATACTAACATGAACATTGTTTTATCAGTCATGACATATTTGAAATGCCCAAAACCCACTAATAAGTCAACTTAATAAGGCAATGGAATTTGACCATGGAATAAAAAACCACACAAAAATCATTTTTACACAATGACAAGGAAAAAATAATACCATGAGAAATACAGGAAACATGCATTTAATTTTAGATTTTGAGTTGGTAAAGCTCCAAATTCAAATATAACTCCATGATCTCATAGTGGCTTGGATTGAGAGGTTTGCACCAGCTGCTAACAACTAAAAGTCATTTTTACACAATGACAAGGAAAACATAATACCATGAGAAATATAGGAAACATGCATTTAATTTTAGATTTTGAGTTGGTAAAGCTCCAAATTCAAATATAACTCCATGATCTCATAGTGGCTTGGATTGAGAGGTCTGCACCAGCTGCTAAAAAGTTTTATTAATCATGTCTAATATACTTAAAATTTACATTTTTTTCCAGCATAGTGCAGTACACAACCTACTCCCCAAAGTGGAAACATAACAAATGAATACGTTGATTTAGTCCAATCTTAAATTTATCAATCTTTCAATGACAATAAATGATGTGTATGGTCTCTGATTGTTCCAAGCTCGAGACCATATAAGAGTTGGGGAGGCACATAGAGCTTCAAATACTAAATATTGGAGTTAAAGAGCTCAAGGGAATATATAAGCTTCAAGAACTACATGTTCTTTGGTGCCATGAGTTACAAGAGCTACCAAATCTAGAACGCCTGATGTGGTTAGAGGAGCTTCATATCAGTGATTGTCCCAAATTGAATGGGGTCATGGAGTACTTCAACAGCCGTGCCAACGATTGGGGGAGCACCTGCAAATGTGGGATACAAAATAAAAAAGAACCGACTATTGTATGTTTCTCCAATGATCGAGCTTCTAAAGGATCTGATCAAAAGGATTTGAGTGTCACTAATGAATTACAACCAGTAAACAGAGATCATGTAAATAAATATTACAAATTTCTGACTGTAGACACCTAATTTTTTTATTGGTGAGATGAGTAAAAAAACCTGGGATTATACTCTCATTTTAAATTACAGATTGCAAAAATAGATATAAAACAATATCAAGACTACTATGCTTCTCAAAAGAGAAAAAATGTATGCCGTATTCTTTATTTCCGAAAGAAAAAAGAGGAAATACAGAGTATCCTTTGTTTTACAACTCTAAAAAAATAATAGTGAGAGCCTACATAGTATAAATATCATAGATTTTCACTCATAAAATTGTTGCCCAACAGAAGATAATCGATATTGTTTGAATAACAATCGATGGATTCAATTGAATACCCAAAGAGACAAATAAAAAGGAGAAAATGCAGCAATATCTCATCAATAAAAATGGTTATATACGTGGATATGCTTAAGTCATTAACGCCTAAGTTTCGTGCTTTTACAAGTCACATCCCTTTCTATATTACACTATTAGTCTTTTTACAAGTTTCATGCTTTTTCGCTTCAGGACTATGAGGGCTTAATGCTTTTATCTCTGCAAGCATAGAATGACAGAAACAATATGGAATGGAATAATGTTTACTTGGTATGATATACAATCAAAGATGATAATAAAAAATCCACAAATTTTTGGTACAGTTCTCTGAAGCCATGGTGAGAATGTGGGTGCCGACTAAGCATGTAGCTACATTTGAGCCTGGCCCCTCAGCTTCACCAACTCTAAGGCATGGAGCTACATTTGAGACTCAGCTTGGCCAACCCAAAAAAAGGCATAACATTAAGCCTTGAATGGAATCCAACATCAACACAAAAAAATGTAGGGAAACTCCAACGAAGAAGTAGCAGAGCTTTTTACAGGATTTAATGATGGAAAATGAGGATTGAAACCACGACAAGGCTTGAGAGTAGGAGTTACACTATCCATGGTAGTAGTCTTTTCTGCTTGTGTTATATCTTAGGGAGAAATGCATTTCTTTTTAATGTGAAGTGCATGTCTCGTCAACAATAAAGAAATTTAAAAATGTAGAATCCAAAAGGCCCTCAGATATGTCAGTGCAATGGCCCATTTCACAGGGCCCTACAAAAGCTATTTTGATTGTAGAGAATATAGCTAGCTTTCAAGGCCAGGTGTTAGTTGAATTTTTGTAACCTATGTACAATTGATACCCGATAAATGGAGGTTGTAATCTAGTAAATTCAAAGCAACTGAAACCACTTTCCAACATCACAATCACAAGCTAGAAATCCAATAAGCCTCATTTTTTAGGCGAATTTGAGCCCTTCCAAAGTTCCACCGATAAATATGAAATATATATGCCATAAATCACTCAAGCACAGACAATTACCTTTCAATTGCTAAAGCACAATGTTTCTCGTCCATTTGACAAAGCACTACGGTGTTCACCTAAGAAGAGCAGAGCGGAACCATTGTTTAGAGATGCACCTATGAGCAAAAATGATACCTCCAATGATAATACTGTCAGTCGGACAATAGAGGACCTACCAACCAAACTCAAATGCAACCATTTTCTTCCATGTGTTAAAAAAAAGTCGGCCAGGTCATCGAAGGTGTTGAGCAGAGTGCCACAGGTGATTAGATCTATGATATGACAATTGCGGGTTGTGGTCTCTAAGATGACAATTGCGTGTTGTAGACATTGTTAAGCGATGGAGAAACAATGTGTTTTATGCAGTTGCGTTCTATTGTTGGCGGGATAGATGAAATGAACAGAGCATGGTTAGTCCTTAAT
Source organism: Larix kaempferi (assembly GCA_027924585.1). Classification (NCBI taxonomy): domain Eukaryota; kingdom Viridiplantae; phylum Streptophyta; class Pinopsida; order Pinales; family Pinaceae; genus Larix; species Larix kaempferi. The sequence continues at coordinate 3,552,725 of BSBM01000031.1, read as the reverse complement.
CAATTGGCAAAGTTTTTGGTAGAGGCTGTCGATTAAACTTGAAAGAGGACCCTCATCTGCTCTCTACCTAAACTCAAAAGATCTTCAAATCCCGATATCCTAAAAACACTACCCTACCAAAACCTAAATTAGAGAAAATTATAGTCACTCTCGGCCAATCGAACCAGCGCCATCTTGAATCCTCCAAATCCAAAGACAGCTTGAAATCCTGCTGTCACATCCCCATCTTGACCCTATTGCATTAAAATTGTAAATGATGTAATTTTGTTGTAAAATCATGGTGAGGAGCTCAAGGCCAAGGCCCCACCATCGATTTATTGATGCATATGGTTTGTGTGCTAGCCAGCAACATTGGAATTCAACCATCATGTAAATATGCATTTTCATAAAATACCCACAACTAGCTATGCAATGAAACAAGAGATGGGGGCATGATTTTACAAGGAATTGGGAGGGAAAACATTCAACCCTTGAGCCAATCAAGTCAAGCCAAATGTCAATGAGAGAACCCTCAACTATCCATGTTGACTTTGATACCCAATCATTCATTTTTCCCAAGAGTTGGTTGAGGTAGTTAATGCCTTGGGGAATGTGAGGTATGGTTGTCCAAATTCGGGTATGGGCAAGCCACCCTTCATGGAAAATCGTGTTTTGCTTCTTGGGTAAGAAAAGAGCCATGAATTGCTCCCCAAGCCATTAACCATCAACCAGTTTGGCACTCTCAGGAGTTTGGAGCTACCTGGGCGTTTTCCAGCCACGTTTTTCTGGTTTTTCTTTGTTTCTCAGCTGGGAGAAGGGCGTTTTTGTGTTATATACCAGTGGGGAAGAAGGGGAATGGAATTGGGGTTCCATTGAGACCCTTTTGGCCACTGAATGCTTATATATCTGTGGGAGAAATCATTTTTTTCCCTATGGTTGAATTTCCCTCTTCCAATCCGTTTTTGGGGTGTCCACGATTTGGGAAAAACCCATGGCCAACTTGTTTGTAAATCTCATTGTTAAGCATGTGTAACCATGCCCAATGATTGTGCTTGCTGTGGACTGGCTTGGATTGGATGCAGTGATTATTTGGCTGTGTATGGGTATGAATGTTCCCTTTTCCTTGTAGAAATCATGCCCAGCTTGGGGGTGGTCTCTGAGTGTTGAAAGAATACAAGCTGGGGAGAGACCTATGGTTGGGTGGAACGTTGCAGCAACATAGCTAGTTGCTTGGGACAATTGCACAATGAAGATGAGTATTTTCTTATGTGTATTTAATTCTGCAATGTTTCAGTTTCATGATCATTATTGATATGCTAAATGCATATGAAAGATGTGTGTGGATGATGTTCTTATTCCACTGTGTATGTTTAATTGATTTGCATCTCACACATTGATTTTAATTCATATGAATCTAATGAATTTGGCTGAGTTTATGTAAAAGCCCCAGAGATTGGCATCATGTTCCCTTCCTCGAATTGGGTCTGCGGGAGGGGACATGACAGAATGGTATCAGAGCGAAGGTTGCAACATTGGACCTTCATGGGCTACCTATCACAGTTGCAGAGGTAAGTATGTTTGCTGCTCAATAGTGACTGTTAGAAAAAATTTCAAATTTAAAAAAAAAAATTCTAAGTGTTTCTGAGCTTTCTCCCAAAATTGTGTTGGCGAATCTTGTCGAGTCGCGCTAATGTGTTTCGGCGAATCTCGCCGAGTTGCGGTGACACTGTTGGTGAATCTCGCTGAGTTGCACCGACGAAGTTTGTGGAAGTGTCAGGGAAAAGAATGAAAAAATTCAAATTTTTCTAAGTGTTTTTAGTTTTCTGCTAAGTCTGTGTCAGCGCAAGATTTCGAGTTTCACCAAAATGGTCGGCTCAAGTCTGCGAGTTGCGCCGAAATAGCTGACAGAAAATCAATAAGTTTGCTGAAAAAGAAGGAAAATTTTGGCAAAAAAGGAAAATTCGTCGAAACGGATCGGCAAAAAGTTGGGAGATTTGCGCCGAAGCGGTCGGGGAGAACTGGTGAGTCTGCGCCGAAGTGGCCGGCGAGAACTGACGAGTTTGCGTCGAAGTGGTCGGCGGAACTACGTGAGTTGCTCCGCAACGGATCAGCAGGAAAATTTGAGTTCACCGACTGACGTAATTCGGCGAGTTGCTCCGCAATAGTTCGGAAGAAATAGACGAGTTCACCCTTCGACAGAACTCGATGAGTTGCTTCGAAACGGGTCGGAGGAGATAGACGAGTTCACCGATCGGCAGAACTCGGTGAGTTGCTCCAAAACAGGGAATTTCAGTTGTTTTCTAGGGAGATTTTTCAGGTGCCAAAAGTTGAAAAATTGCCGTGAAACTTATGCGCCAGATTGCGCGAAATTGAAAGAATTACAAAAAAAAAAAAAAACGAGGGTGTAGTGGCGCCACAAGGGGGAAAGCCCCCTTGACCCCCGTCGTCCCCCGGAGACAGTCGTTGAAAGTGTGAAATGCATTCTCTATGCTTGGGATGAGTAGCAGGAATTGCATAGAAGGTTGTGGAGGCCTTATTAAGTGTAATTGGTTGTAATATGCATTGCGGAAGAGCAATGTGAGTAGCAAGGAAATGTTGATAAGAGGGAAATTCCTCACCTTAAACTATTTTTGTTTATCGCATAAGAATTGCATGTTTAGAAAATAGCAAAAATGAATGTTATACACGTATGCATATATTGAATTGCTAAATCGTGAGAAGATCATAGCTAATGATTGCTTGTATGCTTGGTAGGGAAGCCAAGAAAAGGATCAGCTATGATATGGAGGAGGAACTCCATGTCATGAGGGGGAATTGGAAAGGGAGAATTTCTTAACTCCTCTCTTGCTATTGTATTTATATTTCCTGAGTTTTATATACTGAAAATTATGGCATAGGGATGCTGGAAATGCAAGGGAGTAGCAGACTAAATGCATATGAATTAGTGGGCATGATTAAAGAGTCATTGCATAGTGCATGTGAATTACTTATGCATGAGCATGATATTTCATATGGGTTAAGGTAGTGAAGTCACACATGCAATAGCCCATTAATGGTATTGCTTATGGTTGATGACAACTAATGTTGTAGGAATCAGACCATAGAAGCATAATTGAAAATGCAAGAGATTGGATAAATGAAGTGAATATGCACTAGTTGGAATACTAATAGACATTGCACAGCGCATATGAAAATGTTTGTGTATATATATATGATATTGCATATTGGTAAAATAGTGAGGTTTTACATATGCAATGAGCCACTCAAGATAATTATTGTGGTTGCTAATAATTAGTTGTGGTCGCATTGGTTGTAGGACCAAAGGCAACCGAAGCATGGCTAAAGATGTGAATGGTGATTGTTGTATATGACCAACAACCTTATGAAGAAAAGATGGTGCAACAAATATGTGATCATGAGGTTGGCAAAAGGACTGTGTAGCCTTGGTAAGAGGCCAACTGATCAGGTAACATCAAGCGATGTTAACGATAGCCATGCAGGTAATGGTTATTTGTGCTTAATTGCATGAATGTTGAAAGAGAATTTGGTGAGATTCCTTCAACTATGTTTAAACTATGTTGAATGGTTTGCATGTGAGACTGAGTGCTTGAAGGTGAATATAATCCTACCAAGTATGGTCAGGTGTGGGTAAGTGAAGGCAAGGAGCCTTACATCCTATAGTTTCTTAGAAACCTCAATGCATTCATATGAAATTATATCATGCCATTTGTGTATATTGGTTGTGAGTTTAACAACCAAAGAAAGTAAAGACTTATAGTCATGTTGGGGTTAATCCTGAGACCATTTCATGAGCCGCTGTGAATGCAGGAGAATGATTGCATGAAGAAGGTAAACATGTTGATGGGCTACCAGAGTGCTCTGTTGGGAGGACATAATTGCATAAAAGGAATATGGATGCGAAGTAATGAGTATTTACAATTTATTTAAATTGCATGGACAGTGTACCCATGTCTTGCAATTTTATTATGATAATGATGCATATATAGATATATATATTTCATTGCATTTCAAATGTTAACAGTTGAAGGTGTTTGAACTATTGAGTGTTATAATTCTGAGATCACCTCAGTAACTATTGTAGCAATGAAAATATTATATGCATACATACTCACAACGTGCTTGGCTGATTGAAGTTTCAGATTTCAGGTAGAAAAGTCTTGCGTATGGCAATGAGGATAAGTCCATAATAAAGACCGTGATCTACCATGTGCAAACGCCAAAGGTTATGAGAAGGAGGACCTGTTGTAGGTGGATGTTCATGTATGGTAGCAAGGGTGAAACCATAATGGACAGAGTGATACCACTTATGAGAGCCAAACAAGATGAGGATAGCCTCATTGCTAAGCAAATCAATTTCTGTAGTAGACAGAATTGCAAATTCATATTGAATTTAATTATTAATGACATTGATTGGTTATGGAACAATCATATTTGAAGTTTATTGTTAAATGTTGATGACTATTTGGATATTTGATAAGTGTGCCAGTATGACACATTGCAGGAAGACCATGTGTGATGGCTTGCAAAAGCCAAACTAGATGGGAAGGATCCCATGCTATGGAAATGGGTTTTAGGTGAAACGCCATTGTAAATGTTGATAATGTCTCAGCCGAATTGCATGCTGGTAAAGCATGTGAGTGAGACAGTAAAATTATGCCAAGAAGGCATGTATGGGTTATGGAACGTGAAAGGATTGTGGTGGCAAACCGAAGGACTATTGACTCAGAGAAGGGAGCCCCCATTCTTCGCCAATGAAGAAAAGATACATCTGTTAAACGAATGAGTATTCTATAACCCTAGCTAAAGAATATACATGTCTGGTTATTAGATTTAATATGCAGAGCATGTTTTATTATTATTCCAGACTGCTTGAGTATGAATAGGGCCTACATGTCTCACATCGGAAAGAGATGCATACCTTTTGGGTGACGGGTTATGTTAGGGTTGTCAATATTGACTACACCCTAAGGGAATGGACGCATTCCTGGTGTTTCAATACTTGATAGTGAATGCTATGAAATATGGTTACAATTTTAGAGCAACAATACTGATGAGCCTGCTTATCCTTCTTGTGCTATCAGCTTACACAGATGCAATTTGGTGTTGCATGGTAAGAGGCAAAGTGAAGAAAGGGTGCTCAAGAGGACTGTATGGGTAGTGGTAACCTTTCTACGCTCACACTAAAGGACACTAGAAGAGATGGATAGGCCCGAGGAGTTGTGTTGCAGAAAAGGGGTATCATCCTTGTGTAGTGTGAGTGGGTATTGTGGGGCCATGATAGCCTGCAGTCAAGTGAGTCACCTATGGAGTTCCTGGAGGGAACTACTGGTTTGCATAGGAGAAGGGGCCACATAATCATATATGTTTCCTGATAAACCCATTCGGTGTACTGGCTTGGCAATGGTTGTTGTATGCCTGATAAACCCAGTCGGTGTACTGGCTTGGCATTGGTTATTTGGATGTTAAGATGAAGGGTTGTTGGATGCCTAATGAACCCAGTCGGTGTACTGGCTTGGCATTGGATATTTGCATGTTGTGGAGGTATTGGTGAAGGGTGTTATTTCCTGACAAACCCAGTCGGAGAACTGGCTTGGAAATGGTCGTTGTATGCTTGATAAACCCAGTGGGCATACTGGCTTAGCATACTGATTTTAGGGATGCCTAATAAACCCAGTTGATGTACTGGCTTGGCATTGCCTATTCAAATGATGTTGTGGAGAGCATGTGTGCTGGCCAAGCATCCACCCCATAGGTGATCCAAGGCTTGTAAAGAACAGAAGGAAACCTGTGGAGTAGCGAGGAAATGCACAATATTGATAAGTATTTGATTTTCATTCATTTTCGAATAATGAAAAATTTCATGAACAAGTCTTATGACAACCAATCTAATACTCTGTTCTTTCTTTGTTGGAAACCTTGGCCATTGCAGGAAGTAAGGTCCCTGAAAGAACTGCAAACGCTTGGTAAAACCAGAGAGTAACTGGTTGGAGCTATAAATGCCTGGTAAATCCAGAGAGTAACTGGTTGGACGCTATAAAATTCTTGGTAAAGCGAGAGAGTAACTGGTTGAGCGCTGTAAAATTCTTGGTAAATCCAGAGAGTAACTGGATGGGCATCAACTACTTGATTGATCCAGGTGGATATTGGTGGGCACCCACCTTTCCAACTGGCTCAAAATAGTTTTATGGCAATTTTGGTATTGTACTATTTTCAACAGTTTTTCGGGTCCTGAACTTCCGGGGCCGTTTTGAGGCCCTAAACGACCTTTTTTGGCAATTTGGGGGGGGGCAAATGGTTGCCTCCAGCATAAATTCCGCCCCAGTGGAAAGTTGTAAATCTCGGATAGACCTTTCCAACGGGCTACCGAGCGCCCCAAACGGAGATCGTATGCAAAAGTTACAACCCCGGGAAGTTGATGTACTAACTTACCCAAACGGGGCCCACATGACTTTTGGCGCTTCATCTCCTAGGGTTAGGTTTTTGGATGTCTAGGGTTTTTCACATTCCTGTTTATTGTAAAATGCCTTGAGAGCCTCATTGTAACCATCTTCTTGCGAAATGAGCGCAGCCGTCACATCTCTTCTCAGAGATAAGCCGCCACCATTCCAGCAAGCTTGTTTTCCGCTGCATTTTACAGTTCTAGCTTATTTCCTTATTGAATAGAAAACCAGTTTTACTGTATCTCTGTTATTTTGTGTTAAGCATCTGATAATAATCTGTATTCATTTCGTTCTGCTCATAAAATCCGGATCAGTGGTATCAGAGCGGTCTGCTCCTCGTCGTCTTAATGCATGTCCCCAACGAGGTTAGGGTACAAAGAATTGGGTCTCAAGCTTGTTTCTCTTGAGGACAAAATCTCTTGCACGCCCAAGCGAGCTCTCATGGTAGGAGAAAAGAAAGATGACGGGACAGGAGATCCTATCAAAATGTTGCTTGAGGAAGCCCTCACGCAGCAGAGGAACGAGATGATGGATAATTTCGCGCAAATCCTTCGGCGACTACCAACAAGCGACGCATCTTCCTCGAGCGGAGGCACCGCCCCCTTCAAGGTACAAATCAACTTCGATATCCCTATATTTGAAGGACAGATAGACGCAGATGCTGTAGATAAGTGGCTGAATCTACTAGAAGGGTATTTTTCTGTCCATAACTTTTCGAATAAAGAAAAGATTACTTTTGCCCTCCTCAAAGTCGTTCCCCGTGTCAAAGATTGGTGGGAAACATTCTGCGAGCAAAAGGACACAGAAGAAGCCTCATTATTTTCAGTCACGGCCACCTGGGAATCCTTCAGGGCTGCTATTAAGGAACAATACTACCCTGTTGGAAGTTATGACGACTTGTATACCAAATGGACCACACTGCGACAAGAAAGAGACCAAGCAGTGCCAGAGTTCACAAATATCTTCCATACCTTGCGCACCAAGCTGGGTATCAAAGATTCAGAGCGACATATGGTGCTCAAGTATCGCGGTGGTTTGCATAGATACATCCAGACCGAAATGGAATTTCTAGACATCTCTTCCTTGGGCGCGGCCTACCGATATGCCGTCAAAATCGAGCAGAAGCTCAAACAAAAGACGCGGCAATTTGGGCCTGGGAACCCTTCACAGCAAAAGACAGGAAAGGGCGGCCCCAACCCACAGAATAAAGGGAAAAGCAAAGATGGATAGTATCAGGACAACCAGTCCAAGCCGCAAGCAAAGAAGGACACCGAAAAAACAAAGAAAGATACCGGGAAGTGGTGCGACTTCCATAAGAGCCCTTGGCATAACACTGCTGATTGCCGCTCAAAGCAGTCGCTGGTGGCCGAAGTGAAAGCATCTGAATCAGATGCGGGTTCTGACTCTGAGTCCGAACCAGAAAGGGGAAGACGGATCATTGACGCGGAACCCAGTGCCACCATTGCTACCACCAAGCTCCAGCCTGATGAACCAGACGAGCCAGAAGAAGGAGAACGCCTCTTCCATTCACAGATGTGGGTAAAAGGCACCCCGCTGCACTTCATCGTTGATAGCGGTAGCCAGAAGAATCTCATCTCAGTAGAGGTCGTCAAGCGCCTCGCCCTGCCGACAACGCCGCACCCACAACCCTACACCATTGGATGGCTCCGCAAGGGAAGCGATCTCCGCGTCAGCCAACAGTGCCGACTGCCATACAGCATCAAGCCCTTCAAGGACGAGGTATTGTGTGATGTTGCTCCTCTCGAAGTTTCAAATGTTCTTTTGGGCCAACCTTATTTATGGAAACGTCATGCTGTATATGAGTCTAGGCCTCGTAGTGTTATTATTTCTTTGAACAGGAAATTGTACAGGATACCCGAGGCAGTCCCTCCTAGTGCTATTTCCTTGATCTCTGCCAAGCAATGCAGGAAGGTCATCTCTCAGACCGGGAAATTTGTCTTCTTGGTGATTCGCTCTCAGAGTGAAAGAAAGATCGCAGCCACATCCCAGGCCTCCATGAACGATCTATCCACACAACAGAAGCAAGTGGATAAGGTGGTGGAAGGATACTCAGATATCTTCTCCTCTCCGTCCGGGGTACCTCTGCACTGCCAGGTCAAGCATCCCATCGATCTGACCCCAGGTGCACCGCTACCCAATGGGCCAGTCTATCGCCGCTCTCTGTTGGCAAACGAGGAGATCAAGAGGCAGATCCAAGAATTGCTCCACAAAGGGCACATCCGTCCCAGTTCATCACCTTGTGGGAGCCCAATCGTGCTGGTGCAGAAGAAAGATGGGACCTGGCGACTCTGCATTGATTACCGGGCCCTGAATAAAATCACAGTCCGCAACCGGTACCCGATTCCCCGAATCGACGACCTCCTTGATCAGCTCACGGGGGCCAAATACTTCAGTAAGATTGATCTGAAGTCTGGCTACCACCAGGTCCCAATAGAACAGACAGATGTATGGAAGACTGCCTTCAAGTCAAAAGAAGGTCTTTTTGAATGGCTGGTCATGCCTTTTGGTTTGACAAATGCTCCAGCAACTTTTATGAGGATGATGGACGATATCCTACGGCCTTTCACCAACAATTTTGTAGTGGTGTATCTGGATGACATCCTCATCTACAGCAAGACTTGGGAGGAACACTTGCAGCATATTCAGCAGGTTCTGCACACCCTGCGGAAGCACAAACTATATGCAAACTTGGAAAAATGCTCCTTCGGCATGGACAGGGTCCATTACTTAGGCTACATCGTTGATCGACATGGTGTGCATGTGGATCCAGCCAAGATCCAGGTCATCCGTGACTGGCCAGCCCCAACCACACTCACGAAACTTCGGAGCTTCTTGGGCCTCACCAATTTCTATCGTCGATTCGTGCTGGGATTCTCTCATATCACATGGGCCCTCAGCCAAGTGACCAGGGGTAGTGGTAAGGCAAAATTTGTGTGGGGCCTGTCCCAACAACAAGCCTTCGATGACTTGAAGAAGCGTTTGTGCTCATCACCGGTACTCTCATTACCAAACCTGCAACATACCTTTGAGATCGAGACAGATGCTTCAGATTATGCTGTGGGCGCCGTTCTCACTCAACACGGCCACCCCGTGGCATATCATAGTGAGACACTCTCAGATGTTGTCCGCAAGTACCCTACCTACGACAAAGAAATGTACTCCATTGTACAAGCCTGCCGCCAGTGGAGACATTACATTCTTGGGAAGGAGACAGTCATCCACACTGATCAAAAGCCACTACAGTTCATGCAGACCCAAGGAAAGTTGCAGAATGACCGCCATCAGAAGTGGTCAACATATTTATAGCAGTTCCACCTCAACATCAAATACAAAACAGGGAGTACCAACCGAGTTGCCGACTGCCTCAGTCGACCTCCAGTCGCGGCACTTACCACGGTGCTAGACTCTTGTGGCCATGAGACCTCTGGATGGCCCCACCTCTACGAGACAGACCCTGACTTCTCTGCCACCTATCAAATGTTGGGCGCCAACTCAGTGGTTGCTAATTTCCATCTTCAGGACGGGTTGTTGTGTCGTCTGGGCCATCTCTGCGTTCCATCAAGCGAGCGCGTGAAGCTGATTTGGGAAGCTCACTACAGTCGGGTGGCAGGACACTTTGGCGTCGAAAAGACAGTGGCAGTGTTGCAGAAACATTTCTACTGGCCGAAGCTTCGACCGGATGTTGGCAAGTACATCAGGTCCTGCACCGCTTGCGCCATTGCCAAACCGACCACTAAGAAATAGGGCCTATACACCCCTCTACCTACTCCTGACAGGCCGTGGGAATCCATCTCAATGGACTACATGTCGGGCCTCCCGTGCACCAAGAGGGGAAATGACTGTGTTTTCGTGGTTGTTGATCGCTTTTCCAAGATGGCGATTCTAGCCGCTTGCAAGAAGAACATCACAGCAGAAGCCACTGCCAAGCTCTTCTTTGAACGAGTATGGGTACATTTTTGGATCCCACAGACCATTATCTCAGACCGTGACAGTCGGTTCCTCAGCTCATTCTTATCAAGCCTCTGGTCACTGCTGGATACCAAGCTCACCAAATCCACTGCCTTCCACCCCCAGACCGATGGACAAACGGAGGTCGTCAACCGGATGGTCGTACATATCCTGCGCATGTACAATTCAACACACCCCCGCACATGGGATGAGAGTCTCCCCTATGTCCAACATAGCTACAACCGAGCCCTGCATAGCTCCACTTGCCACAGCCCCTTTCAGGTGGTGTTGGGATTCCAACCATTGGGCCCCATGGATGTTGCACTTCCCCTTGCGACCACCTCGGCCGACTCGTCCCCGGAAGCTGACAAAGCCGCCCGGTTCATTGAACGGATCCAGCATATCCGCCAATAGGTTCAGGATATTCTACAGAAGTCTAATGCCAAGTACAAGCAGCGCCATGATCAACATCGGGTGCCACATAAGTTTCAGGTGGGCGACAAAGTTTGGTTGCATTTGCAGAAAGAACGCCTTACAGGGCCCCATCGAAAGCTTCGCCTACTCCGTTATGGGCCGTACACCATCACCAAGGCGGTGGTCAACGTGGCTCTCCTGCGGCCATATTTCCCACCACTATTAGACACCTCAGAGATAGCAGAGAAGTTGACACCAACAGAGCTCAACCCTGACTGCCTACAACAAGCATCCAGTGATCATATTGCAGACACACAGATCAAAGGCACTCGACATCAAAGGATCCAGCTTTATCGAGTTGTCAAAGCAGGGGCAGCTCCTGCACCAAGGCAAGTGGCTCACCCGAGGCCAAATTCAACAGAAATTTCCTCATATGATGGGGGAACTCAACGCAATGGAGACCATTGCTTCCTAAGGAGGGAGGATTGATCCAGGTGGATATTGGTGGCCACCCACCTTTCCAACTGGCTCAAAACAGTTTTATGGCAATTTTGGTATTGTACTATTTTTAGCAGTTTTTCGGGTCCTGAACTTCCGGGGCCGTTTTGAGGCCCTAAACGAAATCTCAGATAGACCTTTCCAACGGGCTACCGAGCGCCCCAAACAGAGATCGTATGCAAAAGTTACGACCCCGGGAAGTTGATGTACTAACTTACCCAAAGGGGGCCCACATGACTTTTGGCGCTTCATCTCATAGGGTTAGGTTTTTGGATGTCTAGGGTTTTTGACATTCCTGTTTATTGTAAAATGCCTTGAGAGCCTCATTGTAACCATCTTCTTGTGAAATGAGCGCAGCCGTCACATCTCTTCTCAGAGATAAGCCGCCACCATTCCAGCAAGCTTGTTTTCCGCTGCATTTTACAGTTCTAGCTTGTTTCCTTATTGAATAGAAAACCAGTTTTACTGTATCTCTGTTATTTTGTGTTAAGCATCTGATAATAATCTGTATTCATTTCGTTCTGCTCATAAAATCCGGATCAGTGGTATCAGAGCGGTCTGCTCCTCGTCGTCTTAATGCATGTCCCAAACGAGGTCAGGGTACAAAGAATTGGGTCTCGAGCTTGTTTCTCTTGAGGACAAAATCTCTCGCACGCCCAAGCGACCTCTCATGGCAGGAGAAAAGAAAGATGACGGGACAGGAGATCCTATCAAAATGTTGCTTGAGGAAGCCCTCACGCAGCAGAGGAACGAGATGATGGATAATTTCGCGCAAATCCTTCGGCGACTACCAACAAGCGACGCATCTTCCTCGAGCGGAGGCGCCACCCCCTTCAAGGTACAAATCAACTTCGATATCCCTATATTTGAAGGACAGATAGACGCAGATGCTGTAGATATGTAGCTGAATCTACTAGAAGGGTATATTTTCTGTCCATAACTTTTCGAATAAAGAAAAGATTACTTTTGCCCTCCTCAAAGCCGTTCCCCGTGTCAAAGATTGGTGGGAAACATTTTGCGAGCAAAAGGACACAGAAGAAGCCTCATTATTTTCAGGCACGGCCACCTGGGAATCCTTCAGGGATGCTATTAAGGAACAATACTACCCTGTTGGAAGTTATGACGACTTGTATACCAAATGGACCACACTGCGACAAGAAAGAGACCAAGCAGTGCCAGAGTTCACAAATATCTTCCATACCTTGCGCACCAAGCTGGGTATCAAAGATTCAGAGCGACATATGGTGCTCAAGTATCGCGGTGGTTTGCATAGATACATCCAGACCGAAATAGAATTTCTAGACATCTCTTCCTTGGGCGCGGCCTACCGATATGCCATCAAAATCGAGCAGAAGCTCAAACAAAAGATGCGGCAATTTGGGCCTGGGAACCCTTCACAGCAAAAGACAGGAAAGGGCGGCCCCAACCCACAGAATAAAGGGCAAAGCAAAGATGGACAGTATCAGGACAACCAGTCCTAGCCGCAAGCAAAGAAGAACACCGGAAAAACAAAGAAAGATACCGGGAAGTGGTGCGACTTCCATAAGAGCCCTTGGCATAACACTGCTGATTGCCGCTCAAAGCAGTCGCTGGTGGCCGAAGTGAAGGCATCTGAATCAGATGCGGGTTCTGACTCTGAGTCCGAACCAGAAAGGGGAAGACGGATCATTGACGCGGAACCCAGTGCCACCATTGCTACCACCAAGCTCCAGCCTGATGAACCAGACGAGCCAGAAGAAGGAGAACGCCTCTTCCATTCACAGATGTGGGTAAAAGGCACCCCGCTGCACTTCATCGTTGATAGCGGTAGCCAGAAGAATCTCATCTCAGTAGAGGTCGTCAAGCGCCTCGCCCTGCCGACAACGCCGCACCCACAACCCTACACCATTGGATGGCTCCGCAAGGGAAGCGATCTCCGCGTCAGCCAACAGTGCCGACTGCCATACGGCATCAAGCCCTTCAAGGACGAGGTATTGTGTGATGTTGCTCCTCTCGAAGTTTCAAATGTTCTTTTGTGCCAACCTTATTTATGGAAACGTCATGCTGTATATGAGTCTAGGCCTCGTAGTGTTATTATTTCTTTGAACAGGAAATTGTACAGGACACCCGAGGCAGTCCCTCCTAGTGCTATTTCCTTGATCTCTGCCAAGCAATGCAGGAAGGTCATCTCTCAGACCGGGAAATTTGTCTTCTTGGTGATTCGCTCTCAGAGTGAAAGAAAGATCGCAGCCACATCCCAGGCCTCCATGAACGATCTATCCACACAACAGAAGCAAGTGGATAAGGTGGTGGAAGGATACTCAGATATCTTCTCCTCTCCGTCCGGGGTACCTCTGCACTGCCAGGTCAAGCATCCCATCGATCTGACCCCAGGCGCACCGCTACCCAATGGGCCAGTCTATCGCCGCTCTCTGTTGGAAAACGAGGAGATCAAGAGGCAGATCCAAGAATTGCTCCACAAAGGGCACATCCGTCCCAGTTCATCACCTTGTGGGAGCCCAATCGTGCTGGTGCAGAAGAAAGATGGGACCTGGTGACTCTGCATTGATTACCGGGCCCTGAATAAAATCACAGTCCGCAACCGGTACCCGATTCCCCGAATCGACGACCTCCTTGATCAGCTCACGGGGGCCAAATACTTCAGTAAGATTGATCTGAAGTCTAGCTACCACCAGGTCCCAATAGAACAGACAGATGTATGGAAGACTGCCTTCAAGTCAAAAGAAGGTCTTTTTGAATGGCTGGTCATGCCTTTTGGTTTGACAAATGCTCCAGCAACTTTTATGAGGATGATGGACGATATCCTACGGCCTTTCACCAACAATTTTGTAGTGGTGTATCTGGATGACATCCTCATCTACAGCAAGACTTGGGAGGAACACTTGCAGCATATTCAGCAGGTTCTGCACACCCTGCGGAAGCACAAACTATATGCAAACTTGGAAAAATGCTCCTTCGGCATGGACAGGGTCCATTGCTTAGGCTACATCATTGATCGACATGGTGTGCATGTGGATCCAGCCAAGATCCAGGTCATCCGTGACTGGCCAGCCCCAACCACACTCACGGAACTTCGGAGCTTCTTGGGCCTCGCCAATTTCTATCGTCGATTCGTGCTGGGATTCTCTCATATCACATGGGCCCTCAGCCAAGTGACCAGGGGTGGTGGTAAGGCAAAATTTGTGTGGGGCCTGTCCTAACAACAAGCCTTCGATGACTTGAAGAAGCGTTTGTGCTCATCACCGGTACTCTCATTACCGAACCTGCAACATCCCTTTGAGATCGAGACAGATGCTTCAGATTATGCTGTGGGCGCCGTTCTCACTCAACACGGCCACCCCGTGGCATATCATAGTGAGACACTCTCAAATGCTGTCCGCAAGTACCCTACCTACGACAAAGAAATGTACTCCATTGTACAAGCCTGCCGCCAGTGGAGACATTACATTCTTGGGAAGGAGACAGTCATCCACACTGATCACAAGCCACTACAGTTCATGCAGACCCAATGAAAGTTGCAGAATGACCGCCATCAGAAGTGGTCAACATATTTACAGCAGTTCCACTTCAACATCAAATACAAAACAGGGAGTACCAACCGAGTTGCCGACTGCCTCAGTCGACCTCCAGTCGCGGCACTTACCACGGTGCTAGACTCTTGTGGCCATGAGACCTCTGGATGGCCCCACCTCTACGAGACAGACCCTGACTTCTCCGCCACCTATCAAATGTTGGGCGCCAACTCAGTGGTTGCTAATTTCCATCTTCAGGACGGGTTGTTGTGTCGTCTAGGCCATCTCTGCGTTCCATCAAGCGAGCGCGCGAAGCTGATTTGGGAATCTCACTACAGTCGGGTGGCAGGACACTTTGGCGTCGAAAAGACAGTGGCAGTGTTGCAGAAACATTTCTACTGGCCGAAGCTTCGACAGGATGTCGGCAAGTACATCAGGTCCTGCACCGCTTGCGCCATTGCCAAACCGACCACTAAGAAACAGGGCCTATACACCCCTCTGCCTACTCCTGACAGGCCGTGGGAATCCATCTCAATGGACTACATGTCGGGCCTCCCGTCCACCAAGAGGGGAAATGACTGTGTTTTCGTGGTTGTTGATCGCTTTTCCAAGATGGCGATTCTAGCCGCTTGCAAGAAGAACATCACAGCAGAAGCCACTGCCAAGCTCTTCTTTGAACGAGTATGGGTACATTTTGGGATCCCACAGACCATTATCTCAGACCGTGACAGTCGGTTCCTCAGCTCATTCTGGTCAAGCCTCTGGTCACTGCTGGATACCAAGCTCACCAAATCCACTGCCTTCCACCCCCAGACCGATGGAAAAACGGAGGTCGTCAACCGGATGGTCGTACATATCCTGCGCATGTACAATTCAACACACCCCCGCACATGGGATGAGAGTCTCCCCTATGTCCAACATAGCTACAACCGAGCCCTGCATAGCTAGACTGGCCACAACCCCTTTCAGTTGGGGTTGGGATTCCAACCATTGGGCCCCATGGATGTTGCACTTCCCCTTGCGACCACCTCGGCCGACTCGTCCCCGGAAGCTGACAAAGCCGCCCGGTTCATTGAACGGATCCAGCATATCCGCCAACAGGTTCAGGATATTCTACAGAAGTCTAATGCCAAGTACAAGCAGCGCCATGATCAACATCGGGTGCCACATAAGTTTCAGGTGGGCGACAAAGTTTGGTTGCATTTGCAGAAAGAACGCCTTACAGGGCCCCATCGAAAGCTTCGCCCACTCCGTTATGGGCCGTACACCATCACCAAGGCGGTGGTCAACGTGGCTCTCCTTCGGCCATATTTCCCACCACTATTAGACACCTCAGAGATAGCAGAGAAGTTGACACCAACAGAGCTCAACCCTGACTGCCTACAACAAGCATCCAGTGATCATATTGCAGACACACAGATCAAAGGCACTCGACATCAAAGGATCCAGCTTTATCGAGTTGTCAAAGCAGGGGCAGCTCCTGCACCAAGGCAAGTGGCTCACCCGAGGCCAAATTCAACAGAAATTTCCTCATCTGATGGGGGAACTCAACGCACTGGAGACCATTGCTTCCTAAGGAGGGAGGATTGATCCAGGTGGATATTGGTGGCCACCCACCTTTCCAACTGGCTCAAAACAGTTTTATGGCAATTTTGGTATTGTACTATTTTTAGCAGTTTTTCGGGTCCTGAACTTCCGGGGCCGTTTTGAGGCCCTAAACGACCTTTTTTGGCAATTCGAGGGGCCAAACGGGTGCCTCCGGCAACCGTTTGCCCCCATTCGAAAGTTGTAAATCTCGGATAGACCTTTCCAACGGGCTACCGAGCGCCCCAAACGGAGATCGTATGCAAAAGTTACGACCCCGGGAAGTTGATGTACTAACTTACCCAAACGGGGCCCACATGACTTTTGGCGCTTCATCTCCTAGGGTTAGGTTTTTGGATGTCTAGGGTTTTTGACATTCCTGTTTATTGTAAAATGCCTTGAGAGCCTCATTGTAACCATCTTCTTGCGAAATGAGCGCAGCCGTCACATCTCTTCTCAGAGATAAGCCGCCACCATTCCAGCAAGCTTGTTTTCCGCTGCATTTTACAGTTCTAGCTTGTTTCCTTATTGAATAGAAAACCAGTTTTACTGTATCTCTGTTATTTTGTGTTAAGCATCTGATAATAATCTGTATTCATTTCGTTCTGCTCATAAAATCCGGATCATTGATGTTGCAGAGCAGCATGTGTGCTGGCCAAACATTCCTTAAATAATTGATAAACCCAGTCGGCGTACTGGCCTGGCATTGCCATTCGAATGATTGTGGAGTAGCCTGCGTGCTAGCCCAACATTCGTTATTGTATCCACGGGAAATCCAATGATTATAAAGCAAAGACGAAGCCTTTGGAATAAAGTGAAGACATCCAATACAGATAAGTACTTGGTTATCTTGCCGCTTCTTGCTTATGAATATACATGTGTATGTGATTTGGATTTGATTTCCTAAACTCTTGTTTAGAGATAAACCCTATGAAAATAAACTAAACATGTGAATTGATTCAATGTTTTAGTGTAGGAATTGCTAGAAGCGAGGACTATGAAGGCAACATAGGGATGCATGTGGACATGTGACCGTCCTAAAGAGCTCAGTATGAGCAGTAATGAAAGATGGTGCTAGTGGACATGTGTGGGTCATAGTAGGAAAATGTTCTGTAGGCAACAATGGGGAATGGTTCCCTAGTTGAAAATCCGTAGACAGACCTTAGACACTAAGTGTCATAGCCAAGAAAGGGCAAGTCAAGCATTCACATTGAAGTGAAAGAGGCTAAGGAGCATAGAACCACAAGTGATGGTGTGGCTCCGGATTGGAACAAGACTAAGAGGGGGAAACTCTTACTCTTCTCTTTCCTTTTTGATTGATGCATTTCAGAAACAGAGGATTGTTGAGTGCATGTCATGACTGAAAATAGATTGTGTTTAATTGCTTGAAATAAATTGTGAATGCTGAAATAGTAAATTCCCTGTGAAAGGATGAGCATGAATGAGTTCATGTGTATGTTGGGAAAGCACGAAACGTGTGGAAGTCTCATGAGTAAAGCATGGACGTTCCATGTCAATCGAGCAAATAATTGACTAATTTTAATTTGTGTTATGCTTGGCTTAACAGGAATTCCCATGATGAATATCACAGGTGATAATTGAAAGTCATTGATTGCAGCTGTTACCAGCCAAGTGCTGCTAATGAGCAAAGTGAGAGCCATTTGTGGACATTGATCATGGCAGCAGGCCAAAAGCTATTGATTTGGCTGAAAATCTTTATCAAGTAGTTGCCAGGATAGCAAGAAAGATGGCATCCAGGAATTCCAGACTTGTAGACGAGCTGGAAGGTGAATAAAAGGAAGGGATTGCTGTGGAGCAATGCCCACCTGCAGAGATGGAAGATTAAAGCCAACATGAGCAGCTTGTGGAAGCCAAAGGACTTGGTCATGAAAGTTCAAAGTAAAGAGATGAAACCCAGGGCAGACCTGCTACCTTTTGTGAATTTTGGACATGTGTAAAGCGGGTATTTATTCCTAAGTATTGGAACATCGAGGACGGTGTTACCAAGGGGGAGGGTATGTCACATCCCCATCTTGACCCTATTGCATTAAAATTGTAAATGATGTAATATTGTTGTAAAATCATGGTGAGGAGCTCAAGGCCAAGGCCCCGCCATCGATTTATTGATGCATATGGTTTGTGTGCTAGCCAGCCACATTGGAATTCAACCATCATGCAAATATGCATTTTAATAAAATACCCACAACTAGCTATGTAATGCAACAAGAGATGGGGGCATGATTTTACAAGGAATTGGGAGGGAAAACATTCAAACC
This sequence comes from Larix kaempferi, assembly GCA_027924585.1. Taxonomy (NCBI): domain Eukaryota; kingdom Viridiplantae; phylum Streptophyta; class Pinopsida; order Pinales; family Pinaceae; genus Larix; species Larix kaempferi. Next base: position 3,534,032 of record BSBM01000031.1, on the reverse strand, counting down.
CTTGAGCCAATCAAGTCAAGCCAAATGTCAATGAGAGAACCCTCAACTACCCATGTTGACTTTGATACCCAATCATTCATTTCTACCAAGAGTTGGTTGAGGTAGTTAATGCCTTGTGGAATGTGAGGTATGGCTGTCCAAATTCGGGTATGGGCAAGCCACCCTTCATGGAAAATCATGTTTTGCTTCTTGGGCAAGAAAAGAGCCATGAATTACTCCCCAAGCCATTAACCATCAACCAATTTGGCTCTCTCAGGAGTTTGGAGCTACCTGGGCGTTTTCCAACCACGTTTTTCTGGTTTTTCTTTGTTTCTCAACTGGGAGAAGGGTGTTTTTGTGTTATATACCAGTGGGGAAGAAGGGAAATGGAATTGGGGAAGGGCGTTTTTGTGTTATATACCAGTGGAGAAGAAGGGGAATGGAATTGGGGTTCCATTGAGACCGTTTTGGCCACTTAATGCTTATATATCTGTGGGAGAAATCGTTTTCTTCCCTATGGTCGAATTTCCCTCTCCCAATCCGTTTTTGGGGTGTCCACAATTTGGGGAAAAACCATGGCCAACTTGTTTGTAAATCTCATTGTTAAGCATGTGTAACCATGCCCAATGATTGTGCTTGCTGTGGACTGGCTTGGATTGGATGCAGTGATTATTTGGCTGTGTATGGGTATGAATGTCCCCTTTTCCTTGTAGAAATCATGCCCAGCTCGGGGGTGGTCTCTGAGTGTTGAAAGAATACAGGCTGGGCAGAGACCTATGGTTGGGTGGAACGTTGCAGCGACATAGCTAGTTGCTCGGGACAATTGCACAATGAAGATGAGTATATTCTTATGAGTATTTAATTCTGCAATGTTTCAATTTGATGATCATTATTGATATGCTGAATACATATGAAAGATGTGTGTGGATGGTGTTCTTATTCCGCTGTGCATGTTTAATTGATTTACATCTCACACATTGATTTTAATTTGTATGAATCTAATGAATTTGGCTGAGTTTATGTAAAAGCCCCAGAGATTGGCATCATGTTCCCTTCCTCGAATTGGGTCTGCGGGAGGGGACGTGACACCTGCGGCAATTTCAGTGCGAGGAAGATGAATTTATGCCACTTAGTTCACATCCTCTCCATCTAAAAGGGCTTGAATACCCCCATGAAAAAATAAAAAAAACAAGTCGGCCAAACCCTGACAAAATTCTTATGAATCCCACTCTTAGACGATGAAAATTGCATGACTCCAAATCCCAAGAAACCTCAGAATTGAAAACCTAAAACCTAAAACCCTATAATTAGAAATCCAAAACCCTGTAAATAAAGCAGATATGAGAGAGAGAACAAAAATCCCACAACTAACAATATCCACCCGAGTAGTTTGCAGGGAAAAAAAAACATATACCTATATAACCTATTATAAAAAAAGCTTTCAAAGCTCTTCTAACCTTAATCCATGAACCCTTGAACCGTGATTTCAAACATGCATTTAATTTACAGACCTCTAGTTAAGCCAATCCAAACATAATGGCGTGGGGACATCCACAAGAAAAATCAAAAGCTCCCAACCACTAAAATTTACAAACACTTCAACTAAGAGGACGACCATATGGTTTCTTATGAAAATACTGCCAAGACATTCAGCTTAAAGGCATAATAAGATAAATTTAGAAGAGAAAAACACTTACATGACCATTATTCCCTTGTCCTAGTTAATGCTTGAGCTCATACTGTAACCACCAGATGAAAATTCTGCAAGTCCTTCATATTCCCTAGGTTTTGGATAATAACATGCTCAAGCACTACACCATCTCTAACTACATCTGCATCATGTTCATATTCTAATATTAAGTTTCTCATCTTCGACCAAGTATCCATTTTTTCCACATTAATTTCTGATTTTATCACTGTGGTCAACTCAATGAGATTACAGAGCTTTGAGAGATCCTCCACACTCATCGCACAAGTTGACTCCATTAAAGGCAAGATGAGAGTGTTCAGTGAGAAATATTTGGTGGACTCCCAAATAGACTATCAAATAGGGTGTCTCTGCATGCATCCAATTTGAGAAACCCGACATCCATCAAATAGGGTGTCTCTGCCCCCAGGTTGAGAAACCCTTTCACGTACCACATTTCTAAGAACATCTTAACAGTAGTTTCTTGATCTTTGAGAAATGGTGCACAACTTAGAAAACAAATCTTTAGATGAGCATCAGACAAATCATGATAAATCCATCTTAACAGTTGATCAAGCTCCATGTCGATGTTCCTGTGCGTTCTTGAGGAGGAAGCTGGATCTGCCCTTCTCATGGAAGTTAAAGCATCTCTCCAATATTTCCGTGCCTGCTTTTGTCATTCAGGAGGAAAATCCTAAATGTCACAACTCGCCTAGAGCAGAGCATGTCTAAATGCTTTGAATGTTGAACGTTTTCTGTAATGACGGATATGCTGAAACCACAGCCTGCACATAAAACATGAATTGACAAGGGTAGTAGGAGGTGGAGAACCGGGTCAATAAGCCACAAACCGTGAACTGAGAAAGCGCTACGTTAGTTGTGAAAACCCGTGTCGAATTTACTATGAAGAATCAACCAGCCAGACAACACAGTGGATAAACCTGAAAACCAACGGACAAAAAATAGACACGTGGCAAAATATGGTTCGCTAAACAGACGAGGAATCGTGAACAGTTGCATGGATAGTCTTTCGTTGAATGAACGCCTACGACGTAATTACTTATACAAATATAGTTTTTTTTTAAATAATATTGTAACAGCGAAAACTTAAAAATGCATGTTTACTAGAGACACACCCAATATGGGGTCCACTCAAGTGGTCACCTATCATTCTAACTTTATACAACATGTTAATGTTTCATTAAGAATTTAAACCCTAGTAGAAAGAGTGCCAAACTTACCTCCCCACCATTCAATCAAGCATTAACCCTTCAACCTTTTCTTACCATACCTTAAACAATTTTACCATCCCATCCCATAACTCCTATCTAAACTATTTGCATACTCTCTACATTCCCTTTGTAATATTTGACTATAAAATTAAAATTACAATTAAATTCTACCATTTTTCATTTATTTTTAATTGGAATGAAAAAGTTAAAGAAGTAGTCTAAAACCATAACACTTTGCACATTTTTTGATGGCTTTTCCGGCAGAGTCCCTTTATGTATGCGGAGAAAATTCCAAGTGGGTGTAGTGGCAAAGTTCCTCCATGAAACTTTGACCCTTGGGGGTTTTGCCCCATTTTAAACCAACCCATATGCTCAAAAAATCGATCAGAGCTCCAGATCAATCGAAACTCTCTCTTCTTTGAGTTGTCAGATTCCGGCCAAGGAGGTGCAAAGTGTTTAGACAACGTCAAAGTTAACTTTGATTCCATTGGAATATCAAGTAACCAGCATAGATCCATCTTAAACTCAGATCTAGTAAGCACTGAGAGGGATCCAATTTTTGAGGTGTAATTTTTTTTTATCTTAAATTTTTTACACATCAAGAAAAAAATATTACACTTTAAGACATGTCATATTAACTTTTTTTGGTTTGATGCCAAATGGAATGAACTTTAAAAGGTTTTATAGTTTTTATTTTTTGACAAATATGTATGTAAAGCTTATCCAATTTTTTGTTTGTTTGTTGAAATGATGGTTCACCATTTGTTAGAGGGTTACATCCATCGGGAAATTTCTAACACCTGTTATTCCGGAGAATCAAGGTATGGCCAGCATTACAATCATTACATAGTCAAAGTCGACTCCCAACAAGCAAGTGTCACAAAGCGAGATTTGAATCCGAGTGAAGAACCACCCGATCTACGAAATCCAAAAAAAAAATATTGTGTAAGTTTAAAAAAAAATATTATTGTATATTTTTCAATGTATATTAATACAAAATTGGACAACAATGGATTCATTTGTCTTTTGCCTTTCCATTAGTTCACTTCTGCATCGATGCATTCATCCATTTACACATAAATGGAATTGTGCAGGCCATATATATATATTAATCGGTCCGCTCAGCAGCAATGTTCAACTAAAGGCTTGAAATCGGTTTAGATTAAATCTGATTGAATCTGATTGATTTTGGCAATCGATAGTATCTGCTCAATAATCTTTCTGCCATTGCCGTTTCAACATCCAGGTAAAAATTGCCTCTTCTTCTACCCTATCTTTATTCTCGTTTAGTAATTTTATGCTGCATCCTAGCTAGCCCTTTAGGAATTCAATAAGCTTCTGAAACCCATCTATCCTTCCCTAATTTAGGATTTTGTTTAATCTTTCCGAGGGTTATGAGTGCAGAACGTTAACAATACCAATTACCCGTCAATCTCTTTCAGCGACTCAATTTTGTTAGCAATTTTCACGTACACTTTCGCGCACAATGTTACAGGCAAGGAATTGTATTAAAACCCTGATTCTAAAAAATGATGGTTAGAATTCGTCATATATTTGCCAAGATCTTGGTCGTTAGGTATGCCCTGAACATTGATTTCGGATGATGCCCCTTTTCGTCAGACGGCTTGGTTTATTTTTGACTCACTGGTGCTGGATGGTCTACGATATATGATTCCATGGTGTTGAAATAGATACATTGTTGAAACCAACGAGTGAGCTCAGCAGCCACAGATTGAGCCCCTTATGCGTTATTATACAAGCAATATTTGGATAAAACTTACTGTGTTATTTGGAAAAAAAAACACCACGAATTGAGTCTTAATTGAGATATTTTGTACTTTACTCCAGTTGTATAGTTCTCTCCGATCACTCCTGCAGGGTAGGCTCTTCGATTATGCTTCGGGAATTTGTGATTTTATGTTATTGTATCATATGAAATCGATATGCAAACATGGCAAGGCATCCAGGTCCATCTTCACTTGAGAAAATCTCCCAGCAATGGCCATTTTTCACAAGCAGATGTTAGAGACGAACGAATTTTAAAGAAGCGTTAGAGGATTTTAATATAAACAGAACAAGGTAACCGGGTGCAGTACATAATGACAAATTCTTATTAGGAAAGTAGGAATGTGGTAGGAAGTTGCCACAGCCTTGTTTGGAAACGGGCTCATAAGCTGTTTATGGCACCACAGTGATAAGTTATTTAATAAATTAATTCTAATCACAGTCTATCCAAAATCCAAAAACGTTTGTAACGTTTGTATGAAGTTTCTTTTCTATTCTTGCAATTTTGCATTTCCCTCATAGATGCCCCGGGTGTGTGATGTGTTAATGCTTTGGAATGTGATAGAATATAGAGGATGACTGATTGCACTGTCTATCTTATCCATTTCTTTTTTTACTTTTACAGTCATGGCGTTAAAATCACCTGCCACCAGGAACCTGGATGAACAGACAGAGGAACATAGGGATGATGCACAGACATATCATGCAAGGCGATCTGCTCATCTGGATCTTAATCTAGCAGTCACCAGGGATGAAACCGATGGTGATGACTATTATCCTAATGTGAAAGAAGAGGTCCAACCTTACCAGACCGACATGGATATGAATGGTGGCGAGCAGTACAAATCTTCCCGGTTGACAACGAGTCCCAGACATGTGGAATCTACATCTCAGCTTCAGAGATCCAGGTCTGTATCTCCTCCTTTGAGACTGTCTCCATCTCACGGGGGAGATTTGTCTTCTCTCGGGGAAGGGCAGTTGGGATCTTCTGTTGACCAGCATATTGATTCTGCTGGAAGAATTTCACTGAGGTCACCTTCTCCTGTGAGACCCAGGTCTCCCTCTCCTGCAAAAACCCCATTGCAGTCAGATTCTGACATGAGACAATATTCATTGTCTCCTGGAAGAGTTCCTCCAATGTTTCCTTCCTCTGCCAGGCACCCAGTAACCTCTCCTGGTAGAACTGTTTCAGGATCATCTCCTCTTAAGGGACATAGGTCACCCTGTTCTGGACAGACTCCTCCAACATCACGTATTTGTGGAAGGCATGAACTAACGTCCCCTGACCCAATGGCATCATCTTCTCCTGTTCGACTAATGTCACCTTCTCCCAGAAGAACTCGAGAAAGGTCCCCGTCTCCTGCAAAGTATAGATCACCATCTCCAGGCAGAGCCTGTCAGAAGTCACCTTCTCCCCTGCAATACAGACTGCCCTCACCTGGAAGAACTCATAAGATGTCACTTTCCCCTGTGAAACAGAGACCACACTTTTCCAGAAAGGATGGGTTTCCTTCACCTGCAAGGCATAGTTCTCCTTCTCCAAGAAGGTATTCTCCTCAAGATGTTAAACAAAGAGATAGGTCTAGTTCTCCAAGAGGGCATTCTACTCAAGATGTTAAACAAAGAAAACGATCTCCTTCTCCAAGAAGGCAATCTCCTCGAGATGTTCAAGAAAGGGATAGACTTCCTCCAAGAAGGTATTCTCCTGAAGATGTTAAACAACAAGATGAATCTCCTTCTCAGAAAAGGTATTCTCCTCGAGATGTTAAACAAAGAGATGTTTCTCCTTCTCACAGGAGGTATTCTCCTCAAGATATTGAAGGGAGAGATGGATCTCCTCAGAGGAGGTATTCCCCTCGAGATGTTAAACAAAGAGACAGATCTCTTTCGTCTAGAAGGTATTCTCCTCGAGATGTTAAACAAAGAGATCGATCATTTTCTCCTTTGAGGCAACGATCTCCTCGAAGGTATAGATCTCCTCCTCCTAGAGGAAAGAATTCTCCTGAGGACATCCGGCAGAAGCGTGATAGATCATTATCACGTTCACCCATGAGGCGGAAGGATGGTTATGGTGGCTCAAGAAGAGGATACCGGACTCGGTCAAGATCTCCCATGCCACGAGATCGTTATCGGAGATCACCCAGGTATGTAAACTCTTGAGCAGTATTTTGTTTAAAATTATGGTTTTTTGTTGTTATTTTTGGATGACAATTTGTTCCTCTATAATCTGTTTGTTGTATGTGTGTATCAATGACAAATCAGGGGCAGGTATTCTCCAAGACGCAGAACACCCCCAATGGAATATCGGTCACGGCGGCATTCACCAAGACGGAGGCCATGGTCACCCCCTCCCAATCGTAATACTGGTGTTGGAAAGCCTGGAAATAATTTGTTTATTGCAGGTTTTAGCTTTGTCACAACAGAGAGAGATTTGGAGAAAAAATTTGCAAGATTTGGACGCGTGACTGATGTTCGTATAGTTAGAGATAAACTGTAAGTTCTGGCTTACACTTTATTTCGTTTGTCTGGTATAAACTTTTTGAATAATCCACAATATTGCATTTGACTGAAGCAAGCTTCTTCACAAATTTGACGTGTAATCATTTAATTGCATTGGTGTTCTTAGTCTTATTTAAGTAAGAATTAATTGATCATGTTGAATTTCTATAAACTGACATGTATGAAGTGATCTTTTTGAACTTTGTTCAAATATAGACAGATTTTTGATTCTGTGCAAGTTTTAAACCTGATGCTTCCTTTCAAGCACAAGAGGTGGAAATTTGAAGTAATGAATTTCTCCTTGAATATAGGCTGGATACAAAATTTGGGGTGGATCTTTTTGTTTGCTGTGGGGTTTTTGCGTATGTTGGATTGTCTGTTGGTTTGTTGATCAATTTCATATCTGTCATACTCTTGGATGCTATGCGTTTACAATTTATTACTCTCTCTATGTTGTGATGCTACTCTTTTGATTTCCATATTCCATTTGCCTTTAAAAAAGATTTTTGTGGTGTTATAATTTTCCCTGAGTAAGAGGTCTGTGACTCTGTTCTAATGATTTCAGATTGCCTATTCCTGGTGAGAAAATAATCTTAAACCACTGTCCCTAGCTATTTATTTACCTTTTTCTTCCTTGTAAGTTTGTAATCTGCCACTGATGGACTTCTGTGAAACTATTTGTAGTTTCTATACTTAAGGTTTGTGCCTTCTCAAGTTTGCAGATTTTTAAAAGCTGTTTTTTTGAAAATTATTATATAGGAATTTGTTATATTTTCTCTTGTGCTTCTTTTCCCAGGTTGACATTTCTACTTTTGCTTTATTGCAGAACGAATGAAATTATATGGCTAAAAAGCATTGGTGTTCTTAGTCTTATTTAAGTAAGAATTAATTGATCATGTTGAATTTCTATAAACTGACATATATGAAGTGATCTTTTTGAACTTTGTTCAAATATAGACAGATTTTTGATTCTGTGCAAGTTTTAAACCTGATGCTTCCTTTCAAGCACAAGAGGTGGAAATTTGAAGTAATGAATTTCTCCTTGAATATAGGCTGGATACAAAATTTGGGGTGGATCTTTTTGTTTGCTGTGGGGTTTTTGCGTATGTTGGATTGTCTGTTGGTTTGTTGATCAATTTCATATCTGTCATACTCTTGGATGCTATGGGTTTACAATTTATTACTCTCTCTATGTTGTGATGCTACTCTTTTGATCTCCATATTCCATTTGCCTTAAAAGAGATTTTTGTGGTGTTATAATTTTCCCTGAGTAAGAGGTCTGTGACTCTGTTCAAATGATTTCAGATTGCCTATTCCTGGTGAGAAAATAATCTTCAACCACTGTCCCTAGCTATTTATTTACCTTTTTCTTCCTTGTAAGTTAGTAATCTGCCACTGATGGACTTCTGTGAAACTATTTGTAGTTTCTATACTTAAGGTTTGTGCCTTCTCAAGTTTGCAGATTTTTAAAAGCTGTTTTTTTGAAAATTATTATATAGGAATTTGTTATATTTTCTCTTGTGCCTCTTTTCCCTGGTTGACATTTCTACTTTTGCTTTATTGCAGAACGAATGAAATTATATGGCTAAAAATTATCACTTGATTTGCAAATTGTTCTAGAAATTTGTAGTATTTGCTTTTCTGTGCAGGCATTTTAAGTCACTATATTTATATTTCAAGTCATTATATTCAAGGACAGGGGAAACCATATGGCTAACAATACTTATTCATTTCATTTTTTTTTTGAAGAACTGGGGATTCACGAGGATTTGCATTTTTATCACTCGAGAGAGATGAGGATGCAGATGCAGCAATAAGAGCTCTTGATCAAACGCAATGGAATGGTCGAATTGTGCTCGTTGAGAAGTCTAAGACGTCTACTCGTTGATTCCTTCTTGTCGTGCCTTGCAATTTTTGCGATCTGAAAATAGGCAGAATATGAACTTGAAAGAGGCCCAAGGTCATCAGTTCTCCATTTTGTTTGCCTCCAACTTGTGCTCTTTTCCAAACAGTACAACTTAGGGTTTTGATGCAGGGCAAGTACTACTTAATACCAGATTCCCTTAGGCATTTATTATTTCATTTTTTCATTTAGGTAGTCCAAAATTGCAATTGTGTGTGTTTTATCTTCTTTGTTGGTGCTAGATTAACTTTGGACGTCCTAGCAGTTGGCAATTGTGATTGACTTTGATACTTACATGATGATGAGTACTTATTCCTTTTATAAATATAAGTCAGCATACATGTTAAGAAAAACTAAATGTATTTGGTGCAAGTTGTTTGTTTGTTCTGCAAGCTTGTCGCAATGAATGACACTTTGCATGCAATCCTCTTTCAGGGTTGCTCAACGGCAAAAATGACAGTTTTGTACCTTTCTCCATTTGTTCCTGAGAACTTGTACATTAGCTTTGGCAGATCATCTTTTTTTGGCAATTCTTTGGTAGCTGTGTACGTGGATACATTGGACTTGAACATGACTGCAGTTTGCCCTTTACCCACTTAACTATGACATTATGGAGCATGTCTGCCTTTCCAAATGTACAAGTTGCCGGTGGCTCTCCTTTTTTTGGGTCCAATTCAAAGAGATGAATTTATGATGCTGTACATTCTGAGTTTCTTGAATGTCTTATCTGCATGTGTTGAAACTTGACGTATAGATTGAGTTTTTCCTTTGCTATGGAAAGGATAATGGACTATCTACAAAGGTAAGTATTGCTGCACGTTTGGCTCAAGGATAAATGTTTGTTATATCAAGCTCTTCATTTGGGAGGGTTGTTTTGCCAAATTTTTAAGTCTTAGAATACTCGCAGTGGGGAAAAACAATAGTTTTGGTCTTTCCTCCCCATTTAAATTGTGGCAAAGTTTTCTAGAACTAAAGAAAACATATTTTTTGGTCTATGGGAGAATTGGCAACTACAATCCTGGTGAAACAGGTGTTCGTTACAGATCATGAGGTCGATTCCTGCAGCTACCACTATATAACCCACCCTGCCTCGGTTAGAATTGGCCCTGTGAGAAACCTGGAACCACAAGCTGGCAAGCACTTGGTGGAGTTCTTCAGGCCATGTGCTCTGCTCCCGGCAGCTTACAACTAAAGAAAACATTGTTAGGAGTTAATCTGGTCCATCTTAAAAAACCAAGTGATATTCATCATAAAAGACAAAATAATTTTAACTAAAGACTGGTCTTAATTGGGACCAGCCATCTTTCCATTGCACTGTTCTACATGCAAATGGAATAAAACAAAATAGTACCAGCATGCTTCTTCTTGACTACTAGTCATTTATTTCTTTTTGGATCTGATATTCTTGTCTCTCTGTCTCCAAATTGCTGAGGTCCTCCCGAGTTCTATTTTCCTCATTTTCCATCTCCTTAATGGTCCTTGCTTTCTTGAAGATTTTCTTACTGGTGAAGAGTTTCTGCTCCTTGGATTACTGTTGACAACTTTTTCAGCAGGTCTCCCCATAGCTTGAGAATCAACTTCAAGCTTTGTTGATTCTTCCCTTTTCTTACTCCAGTTTCTCTTCTCTGCTGTGAAAGTATCTCATTTTACTTTGTTGCATCGGACGAAGATTGTATTCTTATAGCTGGTGTTGTGTATTTTGGTAGGGTTCACCTTTCCTTATTGGTAAACCACTTTTATATGGTTTTATTAGGTGGGAGGTGCTTTAGACACTCTTTTACTGCTATTATTGTTTTAATTTACCAAGATACATATTTGGATATGATAGAACAGAGGTTTAGAAAAAGGTTTGGATATGATACATTATGACATGGCATATGTAAAATATTAATCATGAAACATATTTGAGAGTGTGCAGATACCACCTTCAACTATAACATAAAAAAATTGCTATTAAGGATCTTTACTATCTTTTGCAGTTTTAACATGTTTGCTCCTGCTAATTGTATTCGAATCTTTACCAGCGTTATCAGAATCAACCAGTTCCGAACTGATTTGTCCCTAAATCGGGTTAAACCATTGTACTGAACCTGTTTTGGACTGGTTCTAACCTGGATGAACAAGTTTAGGAACCAAATCGGTTGGTCCCATGGCATTGTCTGGGCATTACGTGTGATACACACAGGCACACATATATAGCCCCAAGGGATAGCTTGGTTGGTTCAACCATATTGCGGTAGGTCTTTAGATCTATTCCCATCGAGTCCTTTGTGTTTTTGACTGCTTATGTGCGTTGGTGGTTAAAATCATCTTCATTCAATTTTTTGGGAAAAGGGGGGATTTCACGAAGTTATTTCTTTGGAAGAAATATACACACATAACTTATCAAAAATAAAAAGTAATTAAAAATTTACGTCGGCTCATAAAATAAAAAAAATTAAAACCAGCATAGATCCATCTTAAACCTGGATCTATTAAGCACCGAGAGGGATCCAATTTATTGAGGTGAACATTTTCATAATGTGTAAAAATTTTAAGATAAAAAAATTTACACCGAAATTGGATTCCTCTCGGTGCTTAATAGATCTGGGTTTAAGATGGATCTAAGTTAGTACTAGTTCAAAAAAGGAAAAGGAAAACACTGAAGCATGATGCAAGATTATTGGAAATAAGTGCTGGTCCATGTAACCCTTCATAAATGCAGTATATTGTTTTGTATGCCTGAAACTACCGCCACACCAATTTTGATATAAGTCGTTTATCACATATGCAAGTCTTTGGGGCTTATTGCAATATAGTAGACAAGCATTTGATGTAATAAATGTCCGAAGATAAATTGTTTTTTCAACCAAATGTAAGCCTTCATCATTTTTGGAAAAATACAATGAGAAAGACCCATGAGATATAAAAATTCAGATTACCATTCATCAATTTAGCGTTAGGGTTTTGATCTTGATTTATAAGCTTTGGGGCTTTAATTCTAAGTTTTGAGGTTCAATTTAGGTCTAGGGTTTCTTACTTTGCCTTTAGGGTTATTTATTTGTTTTTTTTCTCATGTCAAAAAATTATTTTTTCTAGCTGGAAACTTCCCTGAAGCAGCTGAAACGTTTCAGAAAATTAGGAAATGTTTCAGTTTTTTTTTGATACGGCTTGAAAACGTTTTAGTGCTGTTCCCAAGACGTATCCCCTTCATTTTAGTTTTCAAAATGGGGAATGAAGTAACCCCAATTTTCCTAGATATGGATCCGTACAGTCGTACTAACATGCTGTATAGTAGGCATCAATTAGCTGACAATTTTCTTGGTTTTGGCAGGCAGATTTTTCCTTAGTAAGTGTGCATATCTATTTTGTTTGGGTGTACTGTACAACTGTTAGTTTGATAGTTGTGGGGGATTCCTTGTAAGCTTTGAATTATTAATGAAAAGTTGACTTGAAGGAGTAAATTATCTGTTTATTGTGTTTTTGCTTCTGCTGTTTATTTTCTAGCTATATGTGTGATAATTTCTGCAATTAAATAATAGCCTTGTTTAGTTGAGAACATAAGGACAACATTCACCTAGGGTTTGGAAAGTTCACATGGTATCAAATCTTCTCTGATTGAGAGGATTTGAAGAGTTTATGGCAGTAGATCAACTTCCAGAAACAACTACCGAAGCCAATTGCCAGGAACCAGGACCAATAGTTAGAAGCTTTCAGAGGTATTGCTTATCAGTTTTGGGAGTTTGTGTGTAGATCAGAGATGGCATCAACTAGCCTCAGGTTCGGGGACAAATTGGAAGATGCTTAGAACTTCCTATCATGGAAAGTTAGGGTAAGTCTTCTATTAGAAGAGGATTATCTTTGGAATATCGTTAAGGATATAGAATTGCACTGACAGGCTTGCAGGCTTTGGCAATTCACAACAAGAAAGAAGTGAAAGCTAAGTGGATGATTGTGGATGCTATAAAGGATCATTTGATCCCTCATATATCCAAGAAGAAGACGATAAACGAGATCCATGATGCCTTGGTTAGTCTTTACTAGACCGAGAACATAAACAGGAAGATGATATTGCATAACAGACTCAAATCTGTAGAAATGACCAAATCCGACACAGTCACGAGTTACTTGATAAAGGTCACACAAATTCGTGATCAAATTGTAGTAGTTGGGAAGAAGGTTGAAGACAAAGTGTTAGTGAACTAGGCACTGAATGGCTTCCCATCTCAATGGGAAACATTTGTTTGGGGCATTGGTGCTTGAGAGAATCTTCCCTCATGGGAAAGATTGTGGGATGATTGTATCTAGGAGGAGACTCAGATGGAGTCAAAGGCCAACAAGCAGGGAGGTGATAGTGACCATGCCCTATTTGGTCAAACAAAGAAGGGTAGAGGTAAAGGACCCAACAAGGGTGAGGTAAAGAGTGAGGAGTCAGCCTCATGGCCAGGAAAGGACTTGAGTAAAATCAAGTGCTTCATATGTCATGTTGCCGCCGGAATCACACTTGGGGGTTAGTGCAGCATAAATCTTCAAGCTGCTAGGTGTGTCCTTGGGGGCAAGTCTCGAGCTAGGTGCTGTCACCTGATCTTGACTCCTTCGTTTAGGCAAACTCCTAACGAAGCCAAGGGGGGGGGGGTGGTCCCTAAAAAAGAGTTACTAAGGCTCTTCTTAATGTTTTAGTCGTTAAGGACGAAAGTGAGTTTTTTAGGAGATTTTCGAAGTGAATTACTGAATCAAGATTATTGAAAAAATAATAAATACTTCAACAACATATAAAAAATAACATCAGCATATAAGGATTAAGCAACAAGAATGAATTGATATTAAACAAATATAAAATATTGTTGCCAATGGAGATCAGTGCCAATGGAGTCAAATAAAATACTGTGTTGTTGAGACAAAATTGTAAATGTTTTGCAATATAGTCTTGGTTAGTTTTAAATTATTAATGATGGAATTGATTTATGGGAAGGGGGAACTCCAAATATACCGTGAGGTACAAGGAGTATGTCCGAAAATTAAACAAGAGTGTCTCCTCATGAAGACATGTGGGATGGATGGAGTTTCAAGGGGATGTTCAACACTACACCAACAAGGATGTAGCCTAACGGGGCCCCGAGGTCACGTTCCAGTGGTTTTCGCTTCTTCTGAAGAATTTCCCCAAACAAATTCAATTCGTAGCGCCGGATTTCCGCTATGTCGAGGGTGGTTTATTTTATTATTGTGAGTTGTGGAAGATTACAGAAGTGTGACAAATCGTTTTTGGTTTCCCAACGACCAGGCAGAGCCCGCAGAGGGAAAGAGCATACGCGAAATTTGCAACAAATGTTTATTCCGATTTAAAACAACTAAGAATAATTGTAAGTGCAAAGTAAGCAAATGAACTTAAAGTAAAGAAATATTATACTAAAACCATAGACTTTGTGTCACTTTTTTGGTCATCCACCACTAATCGGCAAACCCTTTAGGTGGTGGAGAGAGCATAATTTGTGGCAACGAGTTGGGTTCGCTTACTTACTTGCAAAAGAAATAAAGAAAGCAAGAGTTTGATTGATCTAACTTTGCAAGAAATAAAAACAAAACTACTCTAAAGCAAAAAATCCAAAAAAAGATATAGGCATCCCCAAAATGGGGGAAGGGGGTTGTGGGAGCCTTTAATCCCACTTGCTTTTTATTGATGTTTTTGTACAATTTTTTCTTAAAAGAGAATGCCTTTGATCCTTGAAAAATGGATAAAAAAGGCTTACAATAAAGCTAGAAGAATGAAAGAAGAAGAATAGGAATAGGAGATGGGTCTTGGTGCTTGAAATGGTTCACTTTATGGACATTTTAACTCAAAATTCCTCCTCTTTTTCTTTCAACCTGCTAAAAACCAGCAAACTAAAATTACACAGACTAGTGGATTAGTGTCTAAAATACATAAACAATTATACAACCAAATACTTGCAAAAAGTAGATAAACTATACTACTTTAAGACTTAAGTACTAAGTAAATGGAACTAGATCTAAACTTATGATTGCAAGTAAAAGCACTTTCAGATCTAGAAATATGACCAAGCTAAGAAATGTATGATAAACTTTTTAAAGAGATCTAAGCTTGTTTTAAATGTAACCAGAGAGAGAGTTTAATTTTTTAAGAGAGGAAGAGAGGGTCTCAAGCTCCAACTTGAATCTTTGTGAGGACGTGGAGATGCCTGTAATACAAGAAATGTTAGATGCAGAAATATTATATGAAAGAGAAAAGGGATGCAACCGAACTCCCACTTCTTCTTCACCTAAGATGATCTGCAAGCTACAAAAATCTTTAAACAAGTGAGATCAATCTAGTGTGGTTAATTGAATATGATAAAAAGAACATAAGTATTACTGACTACAATTTGTCTCTTTAATCTCATAAAATCAAACACAAGTAAACAATTTAAGCCTTTAAATGTTTACTCTATGAGCCGGAAATGGCCTTTTAAGCTATATAGTGAATATGCAAACCTATAAAAGAAGAAAACAACTAGTTAAATATCACCTTGATTAGAGCCCAACATTCACATTCATGAGAAGTCTTGCACATTTTGGACCTCCAAAGTCACAACTTTATTCATCAAATAACAACAACAATACATTACAGGAGCAGAGGTTCCTTGCTTCCCCTAAATGAAGAAAAAGACCTTGCTTAAATAGAAAGCTCAAGAGAAGAGGGGCACACCACTTAAGGGAGAAGGAGGGTGCACCCTTGAGAGAAAAGGGGGAAGTGGTTGAGCTACAATCAAGGGAGATGCGCCACCTCTCCTTTGGATACCCACTCCTCTAACAAGAACACACCAACACCACAAGTGTGCCCCCCTCACGAGAGAGGGCGCATTTCCTCTTGTAGACAAACTCGCCACATGTGGAAACTAACTCATTCTTGCCTTATTTGGTCTCTAAGATACTCCCACATCATCTTTAGTTGGATTGGAACATGTCTGGGACAAGTCCCCCCTGATTTAGGGATGATGTTTTTCTCCATTATTTCACTTTTTTTAATTTTTAATTAACTTTTTTGCCTTTTTGGAGAGATTTTCATTGAAGTGATAACTAATCACTCAAAACTTAGGAAAAGTGGGTCTAGGGGTTAAGTTGGGGCTCTCGCTTAAAAAATGAGCATTCCCATGACAAATTTGCCCCCCCTAGCCATACTTTTATGACACTATGAATTTTTACAATTAAAATACACCTTATCGATGATTTTATTAAAAATCTAGAAAATTAAAAAATCCTAGGGGGGACTTAGCGCATGCTCACAAGACTCTGGGTTTATGAATCACATGGTATTATAGATAGACTTTGGGCTTTAATAACCCTTTCAGGGCCTAATCATCACTTTCACCACCTCGGCTTTGGAGGATTTTAAGTGAAAAACTCGAAAATTATGTGTCGCTGAAAAGCATCGCATAATTAACAAGGGAAAAAACACTCAAGGGTGATTAGTTTGATGACTAAGTCCCAAGAAGGCCAAGCCCTTTTACAAAGGACCACCATGCTACATCATTTATTACAATTCTCCCAAGGGGGTGTGAACATGCAAAAAAGAAAATGAACCTCAACTGGTCCTGATGAAACCATGGGACTTCTGAGCATTGAGTGGGACCATGGAACTTCTGAGCATTGAGTGGGAACAATTGACTTGTTCTGATCCTTGGTGGCTCACTAGAAATCCCCTAAGTGCAACTTAGTGGATAACATGTCATAAGCACAACCATTATGCATCACAATGTCCATAGAAGAAGAAGGGTAAAGGGAAGCAACAACAACATCAGGTAGCAGTCTCAACTAAAACTTAGATGAATGAGTTTGCCTCCAAGTTTGAGAAGGATTTCTTGATGGTATCTTGCGATAATTCCTGAATGGTTCGAAGAATGCTTTGGTATGTGGACATTGGAGCATCTAAGCATATGACATCAACTTCAGAGCTATTTTCAAGTCTAAAAGAGCATGTCTCAAGAGTTCTGGTCAAGCTTGGTGATGATGCCAAGTATCCAGTAGCAGGAGTTGGTACCACTTCTTTCCAACTCCAATTAGGTAACTCTTTAGACTTTGATGATGTGTTGTTTGTTCCAAGTCTTGGGAAGAATTTGCTTTTAGTTTTGGTCATGGAAGATAATGGATTTGCAATAGAGTTCAAGAACTAGCAAGTCCTTACAAGACAAAAGGAGTCTAGCCGAGGATCAACTCAAGTGATCGAGGTTAGGGAAGGCGATTTATATAGGTTATAGGATGAGCTTGTTTGATCTCTAGTGCATAACACATATAACTTGTGCAAGTTATGTCACAAGAGGATGGGGCACATGCATCACAGTATGTTGCCTATTCTTAGAGAGATAGTCACAGTTCTTCCAAAGTTCAACATTGAGCAACAAGGTGTATGGAGAGGGTGGGCGCTTGGAAAACATGCCAAGATTGCTTTCCCAAGCAATGAGCATAAGTCTAAAGGGATTCTAGAGACTAGGCCTAGTGCATTTGGATGTGTGTGGATTGATGTCAGTGGCATGAATCATAGGAAGCATGTGCTATGTGTGCATTGATGACTTCTCTTGGAAACTTGGATCTACTTTACAAAGACCAAGGATGAGGTCTTTAGCAAGTTTTAGGAGTTCAAAGCTCTAGTGGAGAACCAAATAGGGAAGAAGATCAAAGCTTTGGGATTGGACAATGGGGCTAGTATACCTTTAATGATTTTGAGGATTTCTGCAAGGAGTTCATTGTTCAGTACAACCCACAACATAATGGGGTTGTACAAGGAAGAATCAATCCATCATAGGGGCTACTAAGGCCATGATACACTACTAGGATTTGCCAATGTTTCTATGGGAAAAAGCATGCAACAGAACAATCTTCATCCGTAATAGGTGTCCTCACAGGATTTTGGAGGACAATACACCAAAGGAGGCATTCATTGGTGTGAAGCCAGAGGTGAGCCATTTTCACATATTTGGTTGTGTCCAATTTATATCCATATTCTAGTCGAGGAGAGGACCAAGTTGGAGCCCTCTAGCAGGAAGGGTTTGTTTGTTGGCTACAACAAGACTTCAAAGGCTTACAAGATCTATATTCCATGGGATAGAAAGACCACTATAAGCAAGGATGTAAAGTTTGAGGAACACTTTGCATCCAGGAAGTTTCATGAGCCTATTCAAGTGATAAGACGATGAGGAGCAGGAAGTTTTGAAGGTTGAGCCGGGGTCACCAACGACTGCTAGTTTGGGGCAACATCCTTTAGGTGTAGAGGTGGAGGCACCAACTCCTACTAGTTCTGTTAGGAGACCTCGATGCTTCACTCAAACATTGATGGTTGCTCAAGAGCATGTTGAGGCTCCTAGGAGCACATTTAGGGAGAGCAGGCCTCCGAAGAAGCTTCCAAACTACATGGCATTGATGAGCAACATCATAGATTCTGAGGCTTCCAGTTTTCAGAAGGCAGTCGACCAACATGTTTGGAGAGATGCCATGGTGGAGGAGTACACCTTCATCATGAAGAATGATGTATGTGACATTGTGCCTAGACCAGAGGGGAAATCAATAGTGACTTCCAGGTGGCTCTACAAGATTAAGCATGCAATATATGGTAGCATAGAGAAGTACAAAGTGAGGTTTGTGGCGAGAGGGTTCTCCCAAAAAGAGGGAGTGGATTGTGAGGAGACTTTTGCTCTAGTCGCCAGGTACACTTCCATTAGAGCACTGATGTCTTTAGTTTTTGTTATGGGATGGAGGATACATCAGATGGGTGTGAAGATAGTGTTCCTCAATGGGATAATTGAGGAAGAAGTATAATACAAAGAGCAACCTTAGGGCTTTGAGATCAATGGGAAGGAGTCCCACGTGTGCAGGTTGAAAAATGCCTTGTATGGACTTAAGTAGGCATCAAGAGCATGGTCTTCCAGGATTGATGGTTACCTATTGAGTATGGGCTTCATCTTCACCAAAAGTGAACTAGATCCGAATTTAGATTTCATATTTGTTGAGGCCAATCTGCTTATTTTGGTGTTGTATGTAGATGACCTGTTTCTTATAGGTACATAGAAGCTTATTGCAGGGTGCAAGGTAGACATGGAAGTTGAATTGGAGATGAAGGACATTAGCATGATGCATTACTTCCTGGGTTGGATGTTTGGGAGAGACTAGGGGAAATTTTTTTGGGCTTGGGTAAGTATGCAATTGAGATCTTGAAGAGATTTCAGATGGAGGACTACAAACCTATGGCCATGCCTATGATCACTAATCTAAATAAGGTAACAACTTCAAATTCAGATTTGGTGGATCCCATGTTGTACAAGCATGTGATAGGTTCCTTGATGTATCTGGTTAACACATTAACACTAGGCCAGATATATGTTTTGCAGTGAACACCTAGAGTTAGTTCACGGTAGAGCAAAGGTTGGAGCATTGTGTAGCAGCAAAACATGTGCTCAGGTACTTGAGGGGCGTATTGGAGTATGGGATGAGATATCTTGGAGATGATGAGGTGAAGTTGTAAGGATATATAGACTCAAATTGGGCAGGCAATGCATTGGAAAAGAATAGCACCTCAAGGTGCTTGCTTTAGCTTGGGATTAGTGATTATATCTTGGTTCAGTAGGAAGCAAACTTTTATGGCACTCCACTCAACAGGGGCATAGTATATGGTAGCCAGTACTGTTAGTTGTGAAGCTATCTGGCTTCACAAGTTGCTTGCAGGATTATTTGATTAGGAGTTGGACTCGACAGTGATATATTGTGGTAATTAGACTTGTATCAAACTCTTTGAGGATCTAATGTCTCATTACAGGTCCAAGCACATTGAGATCAAATATCACTTCAGTCGAAACATGATTCAGGAGCGTTAAAGCGCCAGTATGTACCCACAAATTAGCAGGTTGTTGATATTTTGACCAAACCCTTAGCAAAAGGGAAGTTTGAAGCATTCAAAAACAAACTTGGATTGATGTAGAATTCCTTCGCCAAGAGGGAGAGCCGTATAGACATATGCGTACAGTCTTACGAAACAAGTCCATATAGTCGTATGGACATGCCATACAACAAGCAGCAACTAGCGGGCAATTTTCTCAGTTTTGGCAGGAAGATTTTTCCTTAGTAAGTGTGCAGATCTATTTTGTTTGGGTGTATTGTACTACTGTTAGCTTGACAGTTGTGGAGGTTTCCATGTAAGCATTGAATTATTAATGAAAAGCTGATTTGAAGGAGTAAATTATCTGTGTATTGTGTTTTTGCTTTTTTTGTTTATTTTCCAGCTATATGTGTGATTATTACTATGTGAAGAATTTAATTTCTGCAATTAAATAATAGCCTTGTTTAGTTGAGAACACAAGGACATCAGCCACCTAGGGTTTTGGAAAATTCACTATAAAGCACTGTACATTAGATGATAGAGTCCACGAGGGACATCTTAGATGATATGTCCTGGAATAGGTGCTTGAAGCATTGCGTCTAGAGTGGAGCCAGGGAGCCATATCCCTTGTTGACTCGAGGTTGGAGAACAGGTCTCAAATTGAACTATGGCCTTGAAAACAATACTCCCATATATGTATAGGCAATAGTGATCTTGAACTCCTCCCCCTGGAAGAAGAAATGGTGGTCCAAAGGAGCCTTCTTTGACGCATTAAAGATCATAACCTTGGTTTTACCTAGGTTGATTGTCAATAGACAAATATCATAGAAATGGGCTGAGGCATTCAACTGTCTCTACAAGCCCTCCAAGAAGGATACCAAAAGAATCACATCATCCACAAATAGAAAGATAGAAACCAAAACATGGTGAAGAAGGCACCCATCATTTTCTTGGATATGCTCGCGGAGAAAATACTCCAACTCATCAATGTGTATTCCAAACAAAGCATTTCAAAGAAAGAAAAGACTTGCACAAGTTAGTAGAAACAAGGAAAGAAGATCCTAAGAATAAGACTCTGATTAGTAAGATGTTGAGAAGGAAAACATTGAGAAAGAAAATGGACAGGATGAAAGTGAAGATGAGAAAAACGCAGAAGATAGAGGCATAACAAGTGAGGAAAAGGAAATGCAAGAAGAAAAGAATGTATAGACAATAATAAATTGAGGAACCTAGAGGACAAGACGAAGATGAGTTTTCAATGGAGGCAGTTGAAAGTAGTGATAAAGGAAGGAAAGCAAAGAAAGAAGTTAGAAAAACATGCCAATAAAAGTTGATTTTTTGAAGGAGAAGATAGGAACAGAAGAAACGACAGAGGAAAGCAAGAAATTTTGTGCAGAATTTTGATACGGTTTTGTGCAGAATTTTGTCCTTCCATACTCATCCAAAATTCTACCATTTATGGCACTCTATGGGTATCATCCTCCATCGATCACATCACCCTTGAGAGGGAAACCTAAGGTTTAAGCAGTGGAGGGTCACATCCGACACCAACAAGAGGTTGTGCAACTATTGAAGGACAACTTGGCTATAACATAAAACAAGATGAAACAACATGGATATCAACATTGCAGGAAAGGCAGTACTATGGTCCCTATAAAGTGTTGTAGAGGGTTGGCAGTATACAGATTGGAGTTGCCTCCTTCATGTGTACAATTGGTCTTCCATGTTTCTTGTTTAAAGAAGGTGATTGGTGACAAGATCTCAGTTCAAAGTATTTAGCAAGAGCTTGATGAAGAGGGATGGATCATACTAAAACCTGAAACAATCGTTGAAACACAGATCATGGAACTAAATACCCAAGCAATTACTGAGTACCTCATCAAGTGGAAGAACTTGCCATCAGAGGATGCGATTTGGGAAGATGAATTCTTCATACAAAAGCATCCACAACTGATCAGTGTTGAGGGCAATGCTTGTTTGAAGGGGAGGGGCATGTTAAGCCCCTGGTCAAAAACCTCATTTCATTATCATTACATTAATTATAGTTATGCAGGCTTATTATTGCTTTCTAGCCCTCTTTGTCTCCTATATATACAAAGGAGACTCATTTGAATAATCATCTTATGTTGTGCATTTAATATCTTGTAATAGGAGGTTGCCCCTTGAAGAGGCTTCTCATTCATTCACACTTTTACTTGATTTAGGTGTGGCATTACTTAATTGGGTCTTTTTTATGCTTATTTAGCTATGTGGTCTTTGACATGATGTTTCTAAATTCTGACTTTCACAGACATTGCTCCACAGATGCTGGAAAAACACACACACAAGGTCTTAGCCTTTCTCAATCCATTTTACAGTTTGCCACTCATTTGGTGAATCATTCTCTCTCCACCCACACTCAATCCCACCTGCTCACCAATACTTAGACACACATTTGCAAGCTCTATCAGTAGTGAATCGACCCTCTGGGACTTTGCTGATTGAATTACAACAGTTGTCACCAGTGTCTCATAATAAGCTACATGGAATGATTAATAATAGTGAACATATCTTTAGTAGATATATCCTAAATCCAGTGATGGGAGTGCGTCAGCAACTTAGTCGCTCATGCATAGGCATGGGATGCAGTCACAACTTGGAAGGTGGAGTTATTTGTTGACAGAGAAGAGAAGAATGAGACTGAATGAAACCTTACAAAATGATTAAAAAATGGTATATATACAGGAATAACAAATTTGCATACAAAACGGAGAGGTGTGGGCTTCCTTGAGCTTTACTTAGCCAAGTTGTGCATAGAGCTCTCCAACACACGTGTCCCCAACACCCAGCCTCTCACTTGACCTCATTGCCACATGTTGACTTGTAGCCCTTCCTTCTGTCTTCTTTAGCTATCCACATGATTCATATTATAATTCATTTGGCCAATTACATCATGCTGATCTCATACGAGGTTCAACTTAGGAAAACATATGTATTTACATGGTCCACTTAACTGATACTGTTCACCAGTGGGGTCTTGGCCTTGTATCCTTGCTAAGAACTCATATGACCACATACACCTGACACACATGCTCATTATTTACAATGTGGATTGCCCTTGCCTCAACATCCAGTCAGAATCACATAAGGTACCATTATCTTGGCACTTATGCTGAACAAATATTATGTAGACTCATGTTCAACAGGGGTACTCAAAATGGGTTTTAGATATCCAGGCATCATCTAGGTTGTATCTATCAGATATGGATCCATACAGACCCAGGTTGTACTTTTGAGTCTGCTTAAACTATTTGTTCGTATATCGACATTAATATATGTTACCCTCCAATTTGTATGGGTGGTCACTTGAAGTTTTCTGGGCTGTTCTGAGAATTTATGGGCATGAAGACAGTATTTCAGACCTGTTGTTGAGTTTGAAATAAAGGCAATCAGTGCCTGCCTGTAGAATGAGGGACAATTCCAGAATTAGTGCAGCAAACCTGGGTGTATTTTGGGAGGTAATTTCCAGCAACATGGTCTCTTGTGGGTGATGTGCTCAGACTTGGAATATAAGCTCTGATTTAATTGACAAGAAATTAAAAGAAAACACCCTTGCTCCTGGGCATATGATTGATACCATGGCACCCATTGCCTAGCATCATTGGTGTACCTTTATTTTTTGGATGTTGATTCAATGGTGATTTTTAGGATGTTAAAATGTTTTGAGACCCCTGCTAACTTATCGAAGTTTTGGGCTAAGTCATGGTTTGGGTTCGAGTTCTGGTTTGGCAACGATTAGGTTTGGTTCGAGTTCGAATTTTCCAATGAGGTTCGGATGAGGTTCGACAATAGGTTCGTCCTTATAATTTTTTAAAAATTTAAAAACATTAAAAAATATATATATCTTTATATATTAATATATAATTTATATTAATGTATTAATAAATTTATGTGTTTTTTATAAATATAACTTTTTAATAATATATAATTAAATAAACCTAAGTCTTTTTTATAAATGTGACTTATTAATAATATAATAATCCTATGTCTTTTTAATAGTATAGATCAGATGGTAATTAATATAAATTATATTAATTAAAGAGAATGGTCGGTGGAATTCGAACCCTGTCCCTGGTTGACCACCTTTGATTCCCAACCTCCTTTGATTCCCGTTAGCTCGCTCACTCTCCTCACCAATCCTCTAGTCGGACCCTCCTATGTCGGGTGAGCCTTCCTCCTCATCTGAAGGAATAAAAAATATACCGAGCCACTGATTTCCTGCGCCGTGATGTACATACCGCCTTCATCACGCCACTGAGGAACACACAGAAAACCGTCCAATCAATCAGCATGCAAAACGGAGGAGTCGTAACCCTGTCAGCGCTCGACCTTTGAGTCATCAGTTCATAACCCTATTTGCACTCGACCTGTTGTAACCCTGTCGGCACTAGACCTGGATGTATATGCTGAATCTAAATAGAAGTTCGGCAAACCTAAACCAGAGCTTTCAGGTTTGCTTGTGTTCAAACTTCAAGATCCAAATCCGCTGAACCCTGTGACTTAGGTTTTGGGGATTATTTCCATTTTCTTTTTCTGATTAAAACATAGGGAAATGAGCTGAAATCTTATACTTGCTGTTTGGAACCCAGAATGAGTAGGCAGAGACATTCTACAGCACACAATCTGGGTTGGTTCTAGTAGCAATCCTGGGCTGACCTGGGCATAAAGAGGCATTTCAGGGCTGGTTACATGGAAAAGAACAGCAAGCAATGCAAAGCCAGCACTCAGCAGTAGTGTGACACTTCAAATTTTTGGTAGAGGGTCATCATGATAAAAATTTGGGAGCTTCCTGTGGTGGTAAACATAGTTCCAATTTGAAGATCAAGACAGAGCTTGCAAAGCCCTATTTGGGGTTTTGAATCCTGTAGCAGCATTCTGGGCCTGTCTAAACATCAAACAAGCATTAAGAATAACGGACCTCTAGCAGATTCAGAACAGAATCGGGGTATTTCTCTTTTCAGATCATTTGCAGCAGGCAGTCTCAAGATTTGATAGATAGTTTGGGGAGTGTTGACAATGGGCTTTGCCCTCAATATTTCCAAGATTTCTTTGTGAAATGGGATCAATATCAGATTGATGTCTGATTTATTTTAAATGAAGGCCCAAGCATGATGAATGTCCCAAGTGGTGTAATCATTAATGTTTCTCCAGATCAGCAATACTCTGATAAAATTTTAACGTGTGCAAATCTGTGCGTAAACGGCAATGGTAGAGGGTTGTGTTGGAGGATATTCTGTTGGCATGGTCCTATTTCTTCATGGCTTGGATCGCTGTTGCAGTGTCTTTTAGCTGGCAATGATGATTTTTGAAGTGTTCCATCTGTTCCAAAGGGTGTTCCATACCCTGTCAACAAGTGAAGAGAAACTCAGCGATATTAATCAGGAACAACCTGCAGGATTCAGCTATTATGGTATTCTTCACGTCGGAAATTGTCATTTTTCAGTGATACATTGGAGCGACCTGAAATTTTAGATGATGATCTATGCTGCGATGCATACTTCTTGGTGGTGTTATTTGATTGAAGGTTTTCAAATCACTCGGCAAAATTTTTCATGGCGTATCATGGCATTGTTTCCCTTTGGTGTATTCACTTTTTGAAGTGGCGGATATTTATGCTTTCAAGCCTTCAAGGTTATATTCGGCCACGCCTTTGTTTGTTGAGTACTTCGATGGTTTTTGCTATATTGTGGAGCCACGGGTGAATTGGAATAGTGCCATCTCGTTGGATTATTCTATTCTAGCTTTGGAATCGTGGAAATGCCTCATGTTATACAGTGTTATCAGAACCGAACCGGTTCTGGAAAAATCAGCCGGTCCAACCGGTTTAGATGGGTTTCCAGTCCAAAACGACAACTCAAACGGGAAATGACTGATTCTGCACCGAACCGGTCGGTTTTGTACTTCAACTGACCGATTCCATACAGAACCGGCCTTAAATGCTTGAATCGCCTGGTTTTGTATGTAACCAGTTGATTTTGTATGAAACCGACGGATTTTGTATGGAACCAGTTTGTTTGGTACAAGGCAGTATGCCATGGTTTAGAACATGGAATTTAAAAAGAATATTATGTGGTAATGTTATATTCTTAAGTAAAAGTGGCATTCTCCTTGTCTTTCATTTTCTATCCTTTTACTTAAATTTTTAACATTACCATTAATTGTTTCAGGTTGTTTGAGAGTGGTTCCATCCTCGTTGGACTTCATATGCAAAAATAATTTTTTTATCCCATTCAGAATTCAACAGACTTCAGGATTTCGAATTGCAATGTTTCCACTGGATTCTATCATATATGAGGGTATGGGATTGGCATTTATCAAGCACATCAATCCCTTTATGTACCTTGATGTTGGTGGTGCTGATTGTTGAAATCCTGTGTCTTGGATGGACTTGGACCCACTTCTACAGCTAGAGGATGCGAACATTGGTGCTAGATAGGTGCCTTTAGGCCCAGGGGAATCAAGCTAGGATCCGGTTCCCTATTTTCAGTCTATTTTTGTTGAGGACATAGATGATGACTCTGACTCTGAGCATGAGGATTTAGATGATTCTGTTATATGATTAGATTGCAAAGTCTAGAGTTTAGACTATTGTTATATGCTTATATTTTGATTGTAGAGCCATTTATAGTGTCTTTATTGATGTACTTTGGTTCAAATATGGATTGCACTCGGTGCTATTTTGGTTGTATGCACTCTTACTTGCTATCTACATGAGAAACTTTGCATATTTGTGTATAATGGTTTGATAATTGATTCTCATGGATGCACATGAATATATATTTTATTTTTTAAATTTGAATATTTTATGTATAATTTGGTCGACCGGTTTTGTGATCCGTTTTTTTTTCCAGTTTTTGTCCGGTTCTGATTCGGTTATGGCTCTTGGGGTCGGCCGATTTGATCATTGGTTCGGTTCTGATAATTATGTTGTTATCCTTTGGAGGTCAAATCTTAGAACGTTTGAGTAGTGCCCACTTTTGTTACCTTTCTTGGATGTTGAGGAGCCTTATCATGACTTTTGTCCACTATGGATTATAAGGTTGTCTTCACATGCTAAGAGGGGCCGATGTAGTGTGGTCAAAGCTTTTTCTTATTTTATATATTGACCCTCTTCAAAGTATGCAAGGTTGTTTTATTTGCTAAGGTGAGAAAAAAGGGATCTAACCACTTTTGGTTAGGATTGAGGAGATTAAAAATATATTTATTTATCCCTCATAAAAAAAGGGAGGGACCTCATGTACTTTATGTTATGTAATTATGGCTTTGTTTTGAAGTTTGTTAGAAGTTAGATAAAAAGTTGTTAGGAGGTTAGGGTTTAATAATATTTTGTTGCAAGAGGTTGAGGAGCTTAAAGCTAGATAAGGTTTTGCTCTCTCCCTCATTTTTCATGGTTGGATTGTGAGATCTCTTTCTCCTTCAAGCCTAATGTTATATCTTGTGGAGCAATTTGAATTCAAGGGTTTTCACTCCATTTGTAAGTGGTTTGCGGTTACCTTTTATGTTGCTAATGGTATCTGAGATCGCTAGAACTTGTTTTTGGGGCCATATAAGGATAGTCTTGTCACATTGGAAGAATTATTTCTTTGTTGGCATGTGCATGGATACTTCATTGTTCTGAGTCATCTTTACGGAGTAGGAACATGGAATACTCCATTGTATAAGGCGCACCCTATTAACATAGTTTTGAGTAGGCAGCGTGAGGGAGCTTCTAGTGATTTTCACTATTATGATGAAACATATTAGGTTTTATTGGCAGGCACTGTAAGGGATTCAATTCCCCTAACCATTACAAGAACTCTTCCCCTTTCATTTGTTTTTGTTTTTCCCTTGACTCCATCGCCTTGGGATTGGTACCAGTCTTTGAAACCCTTCCATCACCTAATACTACAACATAACATTCCAAGTTTTGTTGAGGCTATCTCTTCCAAAATCACCTTGGTGCCCTCCATCGCCATAACCTAGCAAATCCTATTTTAGGGAAGCCCCCCTTGAGTTGGAGAAGAGCCAACCGGAAGTACAGGGAGGTAGTTACTAAGGTGACAGTGGGTAACAC
Organism: Larix kaempferi; assembly: GCA_027924585.1. Lineage (NCBI taxonomy): Eukaryota > Viridiplantae > Streptophyta > Pinopsida > Pinales > Pinaceae > Larix > Larix kaempferi. The sequence continues at coordinate 3,506,018 of BSBM01000031.1, read as the reverse complement.
CTCTAGGTTGCAGCTGGGCTTTAATCACACATGCCAGTTCAAGCTGTAACAATATATATTTGCCTATTTTTGAAGACCTTTTGGATAAAGTCTGGGTTTAAACTTTGTATATAGCCCTGTCTTGTATCCTATTTCCTTCATTCCTAGCTCAAAACAAATCTGGGTTAATCAGGTCATTATTTAGAATCTGAGGAGGTAGTTATCTGAGGAGATAATTATCTTTGCACCAGGTGTTGGACCTTTCTTTCTCCTTTTCAGTGTCTGAAACTCTTGTGAACTCTTATTGAAGAATCTTTTTCTAACAAGAAAATACCAAATGGCCTTATTCATGGTGAAATCCTTATTCCAAAATGACATTCTTGTAATCCAGGCCATGCCGTTAACAGGCTGTGCAAATTTTAATTGAATGTCTTAAGGAGTCCATTCGTAAGGTTATTTCTGTGGAGATTCTCGTGCAAGTGGTCACTTCCTTATAAATATTATTAATGGCAGTGGACTTACCAATATTATTTCCATTGTCTTCTATAACCTTCTCTAACTGAAGTGCAAAGGCGGGTTAGGCAACCTTACCATAACATGAAGTGAGGATAATTCTAGGATGGATGGATTGAATTAACAAAGCTATTGTTTCGTGAAAAATTATACCTTGTGCTAGAAACAGGGCCCACTTAAAGTTCCTGTTTTAGTCTGTTGGGCTGTGGTCTAGTGGTTGAGATGGGGCATTGTCACGTTAATGACCCAGGCTCAAACCATGGCTGGCATAGAGCCCTGGATTATAATTTTGCAGAGTTTGACAGGTTTCATATGCAGAGTTGATTAAAAAAATCCCTGTTCTATTTCTGTTTAATTCAAACCATAGAAAATCCTTTTGAACAAAGTACATATATTATTCAACTAAGGTCACAAGGAACTCCTGCTGATCCACCTCGTTTCCTGCCTGGAAATGTTTTGGAAACTGAAGCCAGGTGTTTTTGTTTCTGGAAATGTTACTGAATTTGGGAATGTTAAAGTGCTAGAAATGATGCATTTTCCAGGTCAAAGATGAAAAAAAAGAAACCTGTCCAAAAGAAGGAAACAAGTATGATCTGTTTGTCTGTAAATAAATACTGAAGCAACAAGAAAACCCTAAAATTTTGAAAAGAACAAAAAGCACAACTTTTAGAGAATATTTAATTTTTAGTGGTTTTGTAATTTTTAAATATTGTTTTAAATTACTTAAATATGTTGTTTCTCTGTTTCCTAAAATTTTGAAGTGTCATTTCAGAAATGGAGACTGTTTGTAAGTTTCAGGTGACTTTGCATAGAACATTCGATAACTTTGTTGCCAGTCCTCAAAGTTTTCCATGAATGGCAGAAAGCATTAGAACCTGCAGATTAAGGCTCTTTCTGAAAGTATTAAGAGATTTTCATGGTCTCCTAATGACTTTCTTTTTAGATCTGGGGATATAGAAGACTTCTCAAGAGTCCTGACATTAACTCATTGTCCAAATTTTAGCAACACTTTCTTGGTTGCCAGGGCTTTTTACGATAGCCTTGGAACGCTCAGAAGGCATAAAACTCCTGCCTCAGATTTGGCCTTACCAGTACGAGTAATGTTGCTGAGCGAGATATAGCATATCGAAGGCTCAGTGCTGGATTGTTAGTGCCATTATTCTCCACACCCGTAACACAAACACACACAACAAAGGGAACATTATGGAGCTTAGTGTGCAATGCATACCTTCCAAATCATCTATGCGAATGATTCTGAATGTGGTGTGTTGTCTCTTTAGGGAAAGGTACATGACTAGCTCACACACCTCCCAATGGAGACCCTACTCCAAAAGTCAACACCTTACCATGTCTCATGAAAATGATGTAGCTCTAGATGATTCCACACTCCACTATATAACTACAGGCATAAGACAACTAACTTTAGTGCCTCAAAGTCTATTACCATACTAGTTAACAGCAAATATGGTAAAAAGTACAGTTATGCCAAATAGCATTATTCTTTCTCCAAGCTAGCTAGAGTTTTACATTACCCCTCACGTGGTAAGTATGGGAAATGAAATAACATGAGAGTCTACATGATAATAATAGAACACAGATGTAAAATAGTAGGTAATTCCCAACTGTGATAATCCATTTCTACAATGCATTCTAGCCTCAACATCACCTTATGGCATTTTATAAATGGTACAAGATGGTAAAATACTGATGCAATAAACATAACAACTGCATGCATCTATATGGTGGGAACAATAGTGAATATTCATACATAAGGATATTTATAATAGGCTAAAAATACTGAACAGTAAGGGGTCTGGACTCTGGCCAAAGAAATCCATACCAGTCTCAGGGTTGAGAAAAGGAAGAACTTGAGTGCAAGGTACTCTTAGTTAAACTGATTCCGGTCTTAGTCCGGCCTCCCATGTTGTTTTTTTAATTGTACTAGTTTGTCATAATTGCACTGCGTTTGGATTTTAGACCTGGTGAGGCTCAGCGCTCAAATGAAACTGCATGCTTTTTAATTATATGAGTTTGTCATAATTGCACTGGTCATAGTTAAGTCCAAGTTAGTTTCAAGAACATTGATCATAAAATGAGGGCATTGGCAGTCATAAATGCAAGTTCAAGAATCAAGTGAAAATTACATTTTGGCCTATTTAAATGCAGTTTTAAACTTTTACCTTCTTAAATTTTTAACGGGTCATAGGTCAAAGCTCCATATTTATTGCATGCAAGAGTTCAAAGTTTGTAGTAATTGCAGGTGAGTGCATGCTATAGGTCCGTTCAGAATGCAGGCGATAGATCTGAATTTATGTGCATAGGCCACACGTTAGAATTTCCATAGAGTAATGGCTGCAGGTCCATACATACATACCATAAATGCAGGTTGTAGTCCAGAAAAGTATCTTAAGTCCCAGGTTATAGCCCCTAAGTTAGGGCTGCTGATCTGTATGGTGTCCAAAATGTAAGCCACATGTTTGTATAACATTATAAATGCAACCTGTCCAGAATCCAGATAAACACAGTCAGCAGTCTTCATAACTGCATCATAACTTTATGTACCTGCTGCTGCAGTAAAAAGCAATCATCCTTGATAAACGTTGCCAATTGTGTTCATAAGTGCATTCATAACTGCATGTATCTGCTTTTAAATACAAGTGGTTCCTTGCGAAGGCAATGTATGTCACAGGGTTCGCTATATCTCAAGCTTCAAGTTCAAATTCAGCTGTTTTTCAAAGGCCTGTTAACTATACCCTGTATTCCTTTACTTCCAGACAGTTGATGATGGTGCCCTATATTCCTATCCTCTCGTTGATCGATGAGATATTTAGGGTTAATTCTTCCATAAATATGTATATGTATATGGACAAACCTAATGGTGAATCTTATCTAAATCTCACTGAGAAATTAGAACTCGAATTGAATCTCGTTATTATCAAATTTGAATTACCATGTGACTTTATGTACCCAAACATAGCATCATAAATGCAATCGCCATTAAATGAGGATGTCCTTGGAAATGGAAGTCAAATGCTTCATAATGCACAATAAATGCTCATGCCAAGAAAGAAAGAAAGAAAGAAATTATAATAATGTCTGCACATGACCAACTTAGGTCAGTGGGACTCAAATGCATCAAGTGACTATGTTAATGTGGGAGTGCCCAAGATCTCTTGAAATGGAGAATTTCTGGGGAAGATGAAATATGAAAAATGAATGATGATAAAATGATGAACTGAGGGACTATATATTACATCCCTTTCTTGGATACTTGGTTGGTTGACATGCAACTATCTAGGAAATGGGACACGCCTCCCAAGGCCTGTGTCTCCATATCCTACGTGTCGGGCATGTGACATGTTGGAACCATGTCAGACAATTTTGACATGTGTCCTAGAGCATGACATCTGTCAAACGCATGTCTGGCACATGCCCTAACAGTGTCTTGTCTTATCTGATACAATTCACTAGTTTTCAATTGGCATTGCAAGATTTGGAGGCTATGATGTGCTCGAGGATGGAGGGATTAAGAAGCCTGGGGAACTCATGGGGTAACATGCACTATTCTACAACAGTTAGCCACAAGGTTTTCCTCTCAAGTTATTGCATCCTCTCGTTGTCAGAAATTTGTATACTTTGAAGAAGAAGAAGAGTAGGCTTGAGTAGTCCAGAGCAGTGTTATCAGAACTGAACTGGTTTTGCCAAAAGCGATCGATTCGACCCCAAACCAGTCCAAATCAGCACCTCAAATTGGAAATGGGTGGTTCTATATTGAACCATTCGGTTTTGTACCTAAACCAACTGGTTCCGTACGATCCCGTATGGAGGCACATGGGACTACGCTTTTGCTAATGGAACTTAAAATAAAAATAATAAAAGGTAATCTAAAACCCTAAAATGAACCCTAAACCCTTGATATTGTTGTTTAAAGAGCTTCTCACCTTTCTCTGGCATTGCTATTTAAAGAGCTTCTTACCTTTCTTTTCTCTCATACACTTCAATGATTTGGAGTTTTTGAGTTGAGGTCTTTGTCTAGTGCAACCTTAGGTTGAGGCACAACCAGTTCTTGAGCAAGATCCCTAATTCAAGCACCATGGACTGATGATATTGATCCCTGGTCATAGTGGTTTGTGGAGACTCAACCAACAACGTTGGGCAATGAAGACCTATCTTGGATGGACTTTGACCCACCTCCATGAGTAGAGGATCTTAGCATTGTTGTTGGACCTTTGAGCCGAGGGGAATCTAGTCGGAATCCCAGTTTAGAGTTTGTTGATCATGAGGAGGATGTTGGGGATGCAGATGTAGATGATTCTAGCATATGATTAGAATATTAGATTGTAGACTCTAGACTCTAGTTATCAGTAAATTAATAATTACATAACTACTATGCTTATGTTTGGACTTTGGACTGTAGAGGTCATGTAGATTCTCTTTTTTGATGTATTTTGGTTCATATATGGATTGCAATAGGTGCTATTTTGGTTATAAGCATCCTTACTATATACATGAGATAAATTTGCATATTTGTGTCTAATGGTTCATATATGGATTGCAATAGGTGCTATTTTGGGTATAACCACTCTTGCTATATACATGAGATACATTTAAATATTTGTGTCTAATGGTTTGGATTCACATGGATATTTTTTTCAAACTTTTAATATTTTGTGTATTTTTTGGTCTACTGTTTTTTTTTCTCCCGGTTTTTCCTGATTGTGGTCCAATTTTGACTGGTTTCAAAGTTTTAGGATCCACCGGTTCAGTGACTGGTCCAGTTCTGATAACCAACGTCCAAAGTAGATACAATGGTGTTGTGCACTCCAACCTCCACCTTATTTACAAGATGAGGGATGAGTGGTTGAAGGGAAAGACAAAGATGTGGGATGCATTTCCTGATGATATGGTTTTGAACTTTGGACAATAATGTTGAGTTGGGATTAGCCAACTTGGATCTTAATGAACCATTGCTAGAGCCAATCACTTTTAATCAACGTTCCACCAAGTTTCCGGGATGCGGGGATGTGGGGCCGAGGAAATGCGGGAGTGGCCTATATAGAAGTTTCCCTCAAATTTTGGGAAACGTCAAAGGGGACGCTTGGGTCTTCAACATAGGAGACCCTTCCAGAAAAATTACAAAATTTATATTAGAATACATAAAAATTGAAAGTTGGAGCATAAGTCATTAAAGTCTTTAATTTTATAATCTAAAGTTTAATACAAGTTTACAACATACATCAAGTGAAATAAAATGAAATACAACCATACATAAGCTATAACTGATAAAACAAAATCGGAAATACAACCATATTGAACAACAAAATGACGTCGAGGCTAGAGAGAAGAAAAATAGTGGACGGTGTGGCCCTTTATCATTTAATTTTTAATTTTTTGGTAAAAAACAGTCAAAGGAAACGTGGGGATGCCATTTTTAGGAGGGAAACGTTTCCCTTCTGCGTTTCCTTGAGTTTCCTTCAAATGGGGATGTGGGGGGGGGGCGTTTCCAATGGAGTTTCCAAGTTTCTGAGACGTGCGGGGGTGTGGAAGCGCGTTTCCTACCCTTGGGGATGCGTATGTGTGTAAATTACTTTGAATGATGGTGATCCTCTTGAGGGGTCATCCTCCACACTCCACCACTGCCACTATTCATCAACAGTTAGCTTTGCTACACTCTTGTTCATTTGAAAAAATGTTTGTTCTTGTTACCCTTCCTTTGTAGCCTCCACAAACCATAAATAGGATTTGAGGTTTTGTTGTTCAGTGGAAGGTTTGTTATATAAGTGACTTCCCTTGAACTTAACGGGGTGTGTTCTCTTGCAAAGTTGCAAGCTAATCACTCACCCACTCACTCACTAACTAAAATAATCACAGGTGATTGGACACTTGTGGGGGGTTGGAGGTAGGAGAAAGTTGTACTCTGTTTTGAGATGGTGTAAATAAGAAACATGTTTTTAGACAAGGGCAGCCAGTAAAGAAATATTGACTAAGGACAGCTCCTAGATTTGTTTCCATTTGTAGTTACAATCATCCACCCAATGGGATTGATAACAATGGCACCTTTATATATACGGGCAAATTTCTTGTCATAGCGACCTGTCTTGCTCTTTATAAACTTGTAAGAAGCCTGCTTGCCACCTGCAGAGAAAGCAAACTCTATTATTGAATAACTGAGTTGGAACCCATTAATAATTTAATTGAAAGTTTTGTTTTAGTTAGTGTTTGCTCGTACCCTAAGTGTGTGGTTAGAGAGGAGGATTCTCTTGTCTCTGGCATAATAGAGAATCCTGTTGCCACCTCTTTCCTGGAAGATTATCAAAAGATCAGTTTTGAAGTTCAAAGCAATAGCATCTGACAACCTAAGGCAGGGACATCTATTACTTTATCAGTGATTTGGTCAGCTAATGTGGTTGATATATTCAACCTGAAGTCTAGATCTTACCTGTGTACACATAGGTTGCCTTCATTGGGTTCATCAACTGAATTCAGATCTGAAACTTAATTGTAAAGTTCATCTCATCTCATTTTGATGAAGAATAGTCAGTTGTGTTGGAAGGATTGCTTTTCCTCCCTACTGTCAAGTAAAGGGATGGGATCAAACCACTTAAAGGCTTGTTTTAGTCAGATTCTTTTGTGTAAGGCCAACTATAGTGAAAGGTATGTGGCCACTATGTCCATGTTGAAGGATCAAGTAAAGTTTATCCTGACCTTCGAAAGGATTCACCAATTGTTATGCATCGAATGGTTATCTGAATTTTGAAGCTTGAGCACACTAATGAATGGAGAAAAGCCAAGCCTTGAAATGGATAAACTTAGAAAAACTTGGAACATTGGTGGTTTGTGTTGTTGAGTTCCTTGGACATCTCACTTTGATGTTGTATGGTGGTAATATGTTAACTTTTCTATGTTGTCTGGAATTATCTTGTAGCTCTACTATTATGTATTTTGGCCCTTGGGGCCGCAGGCTTTAAAATCTCAGGGGTAATTGGGTTTATTAAAAGAGTCTGCATTTTTCCAATCTCCGAATTATCTTATCCCAATCAAAGCATACTGAATCTGATTGACAACTATGAAATAGTTTTATGCTGGTTTATAGTGTAGCTATGGAGTTTGGACTATTCTTAGGAAGCTATGGAGTTTGGACTATTCTTAGGAATAGAATGCCTGTAACTGGTTAACCTGGTTTGTAGGGTGACTAAAATCAAGTCAAAGTTTAATGTGTAGTTACGTAGTAGCCAAATTGCTTCCTAGGAATAGAATGCCTGTAACTGGTTAACCTGGTTTGTAGGGTGACTAAAATCAAGTGAAAGTTTAATGTGTACTAGCCAAATTGCTTTGTTTTGTTTACTTAAGAATCATGTGATGTGACAGCCTTATCAGCACAAATACTTACAAAGGATTCTGATTATAGATAACATAATTTTTTTAATTGATATCCACAAATGACCAAGTAATCGGTCAATTGGACTAGAGAATACAATCAGTGGCTGCTAAACTGCTAGAGCCTAGGGATGTCTTGAACACTTCTAGGGCTAAAATGTTATAAAAGTACAAGACATAAAATCAAGAGATTAAAATATAGGTTGGATCTTGAATCAGGGTCCCATCTTGAGAGGTTTGCATTCATGGCTTGGGGATACCTCTGACCACCTTACATTCTGTAATGTGTTGACTTTTGATGTATTATTGTGTTGTCGTTGACGTATCATACCATTATCATTCATTTCATACAGCGACGTGAATAGGGGTTGCACCACTCAAGCCATTATTATAGACTAAGGCACCTTGAATGAAACTTTGATCCATTGTAGAGGAACTTCTCATTTGAGATTGTGTTGATTATCTAAATATGATTGCACAGGATATGCATGTAGCCTCATCTATGCAGTGGTAGTTTGAATAGTACACCGTTGGTATGGTCAGCTCCTTTGATAGTCTCACTGTTGAAGGTCTTAGAACATTGTTGTGTCGCCTTTAAAAGCGTCCAGGAGCCATCTTTGATGCAATGTTTGTTTCTTTTCCTATATAGTCACTAATGGGTCCTTGCTAGAACGTGGAAGTAGAATGTTAATGGTGCTAACTTGAATTGTTCCTTTAGATTCATTGCTAGTCCAAAAACTTGTCTACGTCTTCACTGTTCAAAATATTGCAAATTTGCTTTGGCTAAGCTTCAGTAAATGTTGTTGCAGTGAGAACTAGCAAACCTTTTTAACAGTAAAATCCTAGACCTCAGAATTTGCAACTTTTGCAAATTTGCTTTGGCCAAGCTTCAGTAAATGTTGTTGCACTGAGAACTAGCAAACCTTTTTAACAGTAAAATCCTAGACCTCAGAATTTGCAACTTTAGGTATAGCCTATAGATGTGAGCTGCTTGCTAGTTATAAATTTATAGCGTTCAGCTATAATGGCATCTTTCTCAAGTTTAGTTTGAGATTGATCCCATATGGGTTCCTAAATACTTTTTGAGCTTTTCATGATAATGTATTTCCAGCAATCGTCTCTAATGTTGTAACTTTGTAAGCAGTTTCCAACAGTTTTCTTTGATTGCTCCTCTGTTATCAGAAGTTCTTAGTTGCATTAGTAGAAGTTCTTGATTGCATTGGAAGAAGCTATTAATTGCCTTCTACTCAGACCTATAGATGACCTTTGCAGTGGCCAATCAGTTTTCATATTATCTTAAGTCCATCCATTTTTAGTAGTAGATGATGTTGCATATAGCACATAATAATGGACATTGGTGTCAGACTGGAATCTGCCAAAACCAAATGGTAATAGTAACCACAAATTTTACAGCGTCAGCTAGGTTGTATTTTTATTGGGTTGTAAACTCTATTTCTGAAAGTGGTATTTGGATATAGATGCCTGTAGGGACAACCATTTTGTCTGTGATTTCTCTATTGTGATAAAATCAAGCAAAACAAAGTTAGATGATTAAATATAAATACGCAGGAGGGAAAACTTTTGTTGAAATGCATACATGTGCAAAGGTAGAGGAAATAATTCTGTAGTATGCAACACCTAAATCTGGAAGCTGTCAAGCTAACCAACAATTTCTGGGTGTACTTATACAATGGAATCTTTTCCAAGCATAGTGGAAAAAATCGGCATCGGCAAAAAATTGGCGAGGGTACAGAAAACATCTCTTCTCGGAAACATCGGCGAAAAAATCGGCAAACCGCGGAAAGCATTAAAAAATGCAAAAATTGTACTTTAATAGGGTCAAAATTTGCTTACCAATTTTTTCTCGTTTTTCTCTATTTTTGCTGATTTTTGCTGATATTTGACGATTTTTTCCAGTGTCCAATTTTTTTGGGCCGAAGATTTGGCAGCCAGAAAAAATCACAATTTTTTGGATCATCGCCGATTTTCGCCAATTTTTTCCACTATGTTTCCAAGAACATTGGTAATTTTAGATTCAGTGGTACAAGGGTATGGCAAGTATTGCAAACTCACTAATAGAGTCAAGATCAAAATTGTGTAGTACTAATATTGTTCAAACTTCAAAGTTACTTTGTGTAGTACTAATCTTGTTCAAAAGGGACAGCAGGGCCTCAAAAGGGTCATCACCAAAACATGCTGTCTGCACTCTCAATAAAGGAGTCATAAGTTACTAAAAATTCAGCAAAGAAAGATCATGGTTTTTCAATCTTATGAGAAACTTTTTGTACAGCGAATGTAATGGAAGAGCCCATCGCTAAAAATGACCTCTCTGCAATTTCTCTATGCTGCAGTTTGCAATACACAAGAAATACATTCAACGCTCTTACCAACAAGCGCACCTGTTACTTTTCATATTGCATTAAAGGCCACTAGCCCTGTAAAGGGTTTTCCATAGAGGGATTGATGTCACAATTAGAACATAAGGGTAAAGAACAGAGTCTTCCTCGGTACAGGGTCCCTAAGGGCTGATGATGGCAACACTGAGTAGTGTCCTTCAGGAGCAATCCTACATTAAGGCTAAAAGGAGCGCATGGAGTCATAGATGATAATTTCATTGTTCCACAAACATATGTTCAGATACCTTGCACAATCATTTTCAGATAAACAAAACTGTTATACTTGAATGTTATACCACCAAGCAGGATCATATTGGAAGTGCTTTTGGATTTGTGGGGAAACTATAGTGTGGATGACATTGAAGAACTTGATTTTTTTGTTATAATTCCTTTTTGCATTGAAAATCATGGGATCATTGATGTATTGAGAAAAGAATGGAGTTAAGAACTTGCTCCAGTGGCTATGGAATCCAAGAAGAACCAGTAGTGGTAAACAATAAGAAACTGTCTGTGAAGGAATATTGCTTGAAAGACAATGTATCAACTTTAAAATAAGTGTCGGGGAACTGGTTTGAAGGAAATGTCAGAAGCTGAAGTTTCAAAGGGCATCTTTGAACTTGGATGTTGGAAGTTCATGTGTTGCAAGTGGCTCACATGTAAATACTCATTGTCAGTGATTGGAATCTACAACCTTTTATTGTTGGAATGGTTTGGTGGTTGAAACAAATAACGTTCTATTTGAAAATTGCATAAAGGTTTGGATGGTACCGTTGACTAACGGAGGACCATTATGCAATGTTACAAGTTCTTTTTAGCACCTCTTGTGATGCCAGCTAGAGTGTTTTTTTGTACTTTAATCTCTAGGACAAAGTTTTGACAAATGTATATTTATGTGATTTCCATGATTTCCTATTTTCATTTGTTCTTAGTATATTACCAACTTGCAAAATACCTTCTTGAATTTTGTCTTCATGTTCATGCCTTTTTGTCCTTTTTGTTTTTGTATCTTGTTTTTCCCTCTTTGGCAGAGTTTTAACCATGTTGCAAAAAGCAATGTTGTAAATATCGGGGAATATATCGCTGAAGGTCTGGAAAGAAATTTGGGAATTATCGGAAAATATCGACAAAAATAAACTTTAACTTGAAGAGTTATGAAAATATCGGACAATTGGAAACACAAAAAGCTTGGGAGAAATCAGAAATATCGAGAGAAATCGGAGATATTTGTAAGTCTGCAAAAAAGTATTAAAACAGCATATTATCTTTATCCTACCTACACGACCAAGTAGGGCAATGCCATGTGATTTGTGATTTATTTTATCACCACCCTGAAGATACTATTCTAGCTGAACATTGCAGAGCTATTGAAGGTCCAGAACTCAGAAAAATATTATTACATCAAATTAGCTTAGCCTCTACCCACTTCAAGTAGGGCGATCCCATGTGATTTGTTACCCACATTTATTTTTTCACTATCTTATCTTAAATGTTAGGTTGCCCCTTTGGGCAAATAGGAAAATTGGCTGAAACAAAGCCAAATACAAGAAGATGCATAAGAATAAATGCAAGTTGAATAGGCGTGAATGCTCAATATGCTTTCTCATTATCCAAATATACCTATATATACAATGAGAAAGGACCCTTGGGTTCCAAATTCCCAAGAGGTCTCTTGGACTCCCAAAAACTCTTCATCTCCTGACGGATTAGTTTCCAACAAACCCCCCCTTAATCCGAAGGGGTGTATAATAGTCCAAGAAAAGAGAGCTGAATAAAAGCTTGACAATCCGGCTGTGCCAAGTAATTTAGTAGAAGCTGACTTCTCCTACTAAGTACAAGTGCTCTATGAAGTGGTGGTTTTAGCTGACCACCAACCAAAGGGGGATAGTAGAAGCTCATGTCTTCTACTACATCGGTGGTTTAAAGCTGACCACAAACTCTCAATCTCAATAGTTGGAAAATCATGAACCATGAAGGTGGTTTAAGGATGACCACAATCTCTGGAACTTGGCTTGAAGGCTCAGAGGTTCCTGGAAATTTCTGAAAGGCTATTTCTGGAAATTTCCGAAAGGCTAGCAGAAGTTGATTGTCTTTTACTAAATGAGTGGTTTTAATCTGACCACAAACTATGGAAATTGGTGACAACTCTCACCCAGAGGTTCTCTGGAACATTCCGAAGAGCTAGTAGAATTTGATGTCTGCTACTAACTGAATAGTCATGGCTCTGGCCACAACTCTGAGTTTGGCAAGATCAAGGCTTTGGATTTGTTGTAGGCTCGCTTGTTCCTGCTCACTTGTTCTCGCTCGCTTGTTTTTGACTGTTCATTATCCCCCCCTGTCAGGAACAACATGAGGAGAAGAAGATGTCTCAACTACAAGATGTGCCAATACTCGTGAGTGAATTCTCCAGTATGACCTATATATCTTCTTGGCTGTTGATGACCATTGCCAAGAAGTGATCCACCCATAGTGAATCTTCTCTCTTGTAGGTTTCTTCAAACTGAAGCATCTGTCTGATGAGTGTGTATGTTTTCCATAATGCTTACAAGAGTGAAGATCAAAACAATGATCTTTCATGTGGCCAACTCGATTACAGTGTTGGCACGTCGAACTCCGAACATGTGTAGATGAAGATGAACTCTCATGTAGGAATCCAACGCTCCGAAACTGGATGGGCTTGGAGAAATCAGGAATGTGAATTATCACTTCCTTGTCGTATCCAAGGCTGGTTCTATGCTTGTTATGGCTGATCTCTTCCCATGGTTTGATAATCGGCTTGGAAGGAACAAACAAAACCTCTGTATGCATGTCTTCATCTTCATTTTTTTTGCTTTTGATGGGGTGCCACTGATTTGGTCTTGTGATTATGAAGTGGCGTCAATTTGTGCAAGCTGTGGGACTGGATCATAAAAAGGATTATTTTGAACATGAACAAGTTCAGAATGTCTTTCTTCTTGTTGAAGCTACAACTCAAGTTGTAGGAACTCAAGAGTGTCTTGTGACTTGCACACAATTCTGAATGAGTGAGAATAGTCTTGTCGACAATAACAATGTTGTCAACAGAGGAAAACAATAAAGTGTTCAGTAACTCTACAAGGCCATTTAATCTCGCCATGATAAAATGAGGTTGGAGAATCACTCAAACAATGAAGGGCTTCTTGCAACTCTGCCCTTTCACAACAAGCTAAAACTCAAAACAAACTCAACAACTAAAACTCAAAACATAAAGGGTGTCGGTCTTAGTCGAAAGTGCACCCAGTTACACTGCAACTGAAGAATTTTCAAGTGAAAACAGTTTGCAAGTTTCAAATAACAAGTGAACTTACAACAATTTCTGAAGTTGAACTATTTCTTGTTGATGCGGACTAGAGTTGATATGGTGTCACTCAACAACTTTCGAAATCTGAGATTTCTGCACTTCGTGACTTAGTACAATGCATAAACCTTGATGACATAACAACCCATGAGTGTACAATAAGAGTCACAGTTATCTCAAAATTCATATGCAACTTCAGTTTCTTAGCTTCAATGCAGAGTCATCAAGATTGCAACTCTTCAAGAGAAAGATGTCTGTGTAATAACACTGCTAGCATATCCACCAAAATGATATGGACGCATGCAAAAAAAGCTCTCTCGGATAGGTTGCCACGCAACAATTTAATGACAAGATTTTACCACACAAGTCGCAAATTAAGAGGTCATATGGGGAGGCAAGGAGCCACACAAATATGTTCTTCACGCAGTGACACAGTCTTCACGTGGTCATTCTCGTAGCTCTAGAATTAGGGTTTTATAAATCTGTTGAGGCGTCACATAGGTCTGTGTAGCCACCACACTCAGCTTCAGGATGCAACAGAGCATTCGATGGTGAAGAGTAGCAATGCTCCACTCAACTTTATGTAGGACGTCTTTCTTGGCTTGCTCTACGCAACCAACAACAGTATGCAACAACAATCTTTAGTACTTTTTGGCACAAAGAGGTAGTGGAGAGGCTTCACTCGTAAGTAATGCGTTAGAGAAAGAGGAGAGTCCTCCTTCTATACGAACCCCCAGCTCAAGAGGAGAGTCCTCCTTCTATACGAACCCCCAGCTCAAGAGGAGGGAAAATAATTCAACTTAAAAGAATCTACTTATCGATGCTCCATGCACTGACAATTCTCAACACTGGTCTTCGACAGTCTCAAAAACTCTTCATATCCACTTCACTATCATATGCAGGCCGTGGGCAGGACGTTGAAGTCTATCAAGAGAAGGCAGGAGCTCGGTCGCAACAATTCTGATGATGGTAGCACTGGTAGGCTCATGCAAAAAATGACGCGCTCGCAACAATTTCATGCTTCAAGGCATTCATATAGAAAGGATAGGTCGCTACTTTTCAACATTATAAAAAATTGGAGCTGGGGTCTTCAACATAGCACGCAGGTTATACATAACACCATAAACACAACTCTCCACTTGCAATAGACTATGCATCAGTTGCAACTTTACTTTCTCACGAAGATAGGGTTCCGTTGGCCTTCCTCGCGTGACTCAGTTGGAATGGTTGAGTCTAATTGGAAAAACTGCTTTGTCAAGACACCACTGTTCAACACAACTAGTTGTTACAAGAGAGATGCCAACCGCCAGTCTTCATCGAGCGGAGTGCAAACACATTTCCTTCTTTCCTCAATCATTCATACGCATGTCTCCAACCTTGAAATTATGTTAGACAGAGGTTTGCGTGTTGATTAAGTTGTGATTGATGATAGCCGTGTCTGGTGTCTAGTCGTTTTAACAAGGGCACAAGAGTCCTTTTTATGGTTGTCCAAGCCTAAGTTTGAATCCCTTGGAGGCCTTGGAACAATAACAAAAGCCCTGGTTACCCATTGTCTGGTAAAGTCTCCCTAAGTTGTTTCCAGGCCCCCTTCGAAGTCTCTTTGATAGTCACTATGACTCCTTGCACCCATTATGGTCATATGGTTGAAAACCCTCATCTTTTGACTGGTGCCCCTACTTGGTGTCGTAACTTTTTGAAGAAGAAATGGCCCATTCTGTGGTCATTTAACATGATTACTTGTTGTTTTTGTCATTAATTCTCTTCCATTGCTTTCCACGTGTTGTAGTTGTCACGACCTTCTAGAGTTAGTGTTGCCCCTATCCTTAATGTGTCACCCTTTATATACCCTAGCCTTTTGGGTTTAGCCTTTTTGCTACTACCCTAACCTATGTTAAAGCCCTAATTCTAAGGCTATCATCCTTGTCTAGCTTCCTAAAAATCATCTCTATGATATCCTCTTTCTAACAAGACCTTTACTCCAAAATAGGCCAGCCCTAAAAACTCTTCAAGATTTTGTAAAACAAATTTCAATTTTATGACCTAAGTCGGCCCCCAAACTACCAATAAATATTAATATTAAAATATAATTACAAGGTTGGCCCCCAAAAAAATTCTCCATGAAATGTGTATAAATAAATGCTAATATGCCTCATTTCAAAGAAAATGGTGTGGAGTTAGCTTTGAATTTCGATGGTCTTCTCTGAAGATGCCTCTGTACCCAAATAATCAACATAAAATTCCGTGGGGTTATACAATAAGTTACTTTTCTACTATTTGTTTTCTTGAGAATTTTCGGGCTGCCTCCAACATAATTCAGACTGTCTCTTTAGTGAATTTCGAGTTTTCCTCTAAGCATAATATGGACTGTCTCTCCAGTGAATTTCGGGCTCTCCTTAGTATAATTCGGACTCTCTTTAGTGAATTTCGCGCTCTCCTCTCAGCATAATTCAGACTCTCTTCAGTGAAATTCGAGCTCTCCTCTCAACATAATTCAGACTGTCTCTTCATTTGATTTCGAGCTCTCCTTAGCATAATTAAGACTGTCTCTTCAGTGAATTTCAGGCTCTCCTCTTGGCATAAATTCGAGTTGCTTCAAAATTACGGATTGTCCCCTATCTCAGTTTACAAAGTGATTGCGTCGAGAGGTGCTCTACAACCCAATACGAGGGAGATCTTGTAACGTTTGTCGAGTATGAGGGAGATCTTGTAACGTTTGTAATATTGCCGATTGTGATGGAGATGTTGTAACGTTTGTAATTATAATGTAACTTTTGTAATAATAAAAAGTAATAATGTTTGTAATAAATATTATGTCGGCCATTAATAGAATTCTAAATTTTGTTTAATATACTCGAGAAGCTCCAAGTGAATAAAAATAGAAGCAAGTTTCTATTTTTATATAGAATCAAATTTCTTTGGAAATTTGATTTTATATAAAATATTATGTCGGCCATTAATAAAAAAAATAGAATTCTAAATTTTGTTTAATATACTCGCTCCAAGTGAATACAAATAGAAACTTGATTCTATATAATATTTTTATATTATGTTTTGTTTTCTCTCGAAATTTGATTCTATATATTATATTATGTCAACCATTAATAAAAAAATAGAATTCTAAACTTTGTTTGATATACTCGACAAGCTCCAAGTGAACAAAAATAAAAACAGGTTTCGTTTCGTTTTGTTTTCTCTTGAAATCTGATTCTATATAAAAATAGAATACTAATTATGTTTTTTACTTGGAGCTTGATTCTATATAAAAATAGAAAATTGATTCTATATAATATTTTTATATTATGTTTTGTTTTCTCTGGAAATTTGATTCTATATAAAATATTATGTCGACCATTAATAAAAATAGAATTCTAAATTTTGTTTAATATACTCGACAAGCTCCAAGTGAATAAACGTTTCGTTTTCTCTGGAAATTTGATTTTATATAAAAATATAATACTAATTATGTTTTTCTAAATAGAATACTGAATTTGAATTTAGTTTTTTCTACAAAAATAATTGTAAATTTTGTTTAATATACTCACTTTTTAAAATAATAGTTTTAATTGTAGTGCTTTAAATTTGAATTTAGTTTTTTTTTTCTTCTAAAAATAGAATTCTAAATTTTGTTTAATATAGTCACTTTTTAAAAATAATAGTTTTAATGGTAGTGTTTTAACAGTATCCCAGCCTAGATCCAAGTGAATAAAAATAGAAACAAGTTTCGTTTTCTCTGGAAATTTGATTCTATATAAAAATAGAATACTATTTATGTTTTTCCAAATAGAATACTGAATTTGAATTTAGTTTTTCTACAAAAATAATTGTAAATTTTGTTTAATATACTCACTTTTTAAAATAATAGTTTTAATTGTAGTGTTTTAAATTTGAATTTAGTTTTTCTAAAAATAGAATTCTAAATTTGGTTTAATATACTCATTTTTTAAAAATAATAGTTTTAATGGCAGTGCTTTAACAGTATCCCAGTCTAGATCCAAGTGAATAAAAATAAAAGCAAGTTTCGTTTCGTTTTGTTTTCTCTGGAAATTTGATTCTATATAAAAATAGAATACTAATTATGTTTTTCCAAATAGAATACTGAATTTGAATTTAGTTTTTCTACAAAAATAATTGTAAATTTTGTTTAATATACTCACTATTTAAAATAATAGTTTTAATTGTAGTGCTTTAAATTTGAATTTAGTTTTTCTAAAAATAGAATTCTAAATTTTGTTTAATATACTCATTTTTTTTAAAACTGGGTTGGAGGGTCATTTTTGACTCTGGGGGAAGTAGAAAGAAAGACTATGTTCGGGGGCTTAGAAACAAAGCAAACAATACTGCTGAATGGCTCGCCCTGATAAAACGATTGGAAATTGCAACCAACAATGGAATAAAAGATCTGGTAGCCATCGAGGACTCCCTTCTGATCGTCAGAGAAGCCCGAAAGCCTATCATGAAATGCAAAACGCCTTCCACCAAGATTCAACACCTCTTCAAGATCCTCATCAAAGACTTTAGCTTTGTCACCATTCTTCATATCATGCGCTCCAACAACAAACATGCTGATTGGATGGCGAACAAAGGTGTACTACTAGATCATGGGTTTATTGTCCAAAATGATGGATCACCAATACAATGTTGGGTTCCCTAACTTGTTTCACATTTGGGGTGTTATCCTCCCCCTTCCTTGAATCCTTAAACACTTCTTTAATACCACCCATTCTCATGGCCTTATTCTATGCATCGTCCATACAACTGGCTCTTGGATTTCGGGCTGCATGCGACATTTATGGCCATCACATGGCCCTATCTACCACCCTTCCGATTTCTTCTCTCGCTGTGCTCGTCTTCTCCTTCAGGAAGCCCTCTGCAAGTTCTTCCTTCTCGGTTATGGGTGAACTGTCTCCTGCGCTTCCTCTAGCTCCCTCTCCGGATGATGGCTTTTCTCCTTTCGACCATATCTCCTCTTGTTCCCTTTGAACCAAGCCCTTACCTCTGCGTCCCAACCATGGGCACCCTGACAGTCGTCTTCTTGCCCCTTTACGCGCTCTGGTTGACGACCTTTCCGCCCTCAGTTTGCACTCTGATAGTGAGTCGCCTGTGGTCTCTACCACCCCGCTTCCTTCTCAGGTCTCTTCGACAGATTCAATGGAGGAGCAGTTGCGTCAGGTCAGAATTGAGATCACGGATATCAAAAGGACCCAGTCAAGGATGTATACTCTACTGTAGTCTATCAACATAGAGATAAGGAACAACAACAACCTTTTGAATGGTTGCATTTCAACCATTTCAGATACAGTGGATTATACAACTAACAACATTGCAAACGTTGATTCCAAAATTGATGATAACTATAGAAGCATCTCGGATTTGGATGGCAAGATGGACAGACTTAGGGAGGATTTAGCTCGCTGCATCCCAAGTTTTCATGACAGCAAAGGCTCCAACGCCGGGCCAGAACACTCCATGGAAAGTCCTGAACTAGTTGAACAACGTCAAGTTTAGCTCTGCATGTAGCATTTGCTGAGTTTTCGGGTTCTCCTCCTTTTTTGTTGATAGTATAGGTCTCTTTTTGGAAAACAGAAGTCTTGGTATGAGGAACTTTCGGCTCTGTATGGATCTAAAATCCTTAATTTGTAATGTTTTGTTTCTGCATCTTTAGTTTGGGACAATTTGTGAAAGTTTACAGTCACCGCAGATTAGGGTTAAGAGTCAATAGAAGTGTAGACGAAGCTGAACTGAAAGTCATGGATTCTGCTTCTCTGCGGAGACAAACTAGTGACTTCATCTCTGTATTTTTTTGATGAATCCTTTTTTAATACAAATGACTACAACCGTTCTTGTTAAAAAAATATATATACTCACTTTTTAAAAATAATAGTTTTAATGGAAGTGCTTTAAATGGTAATTTGAATATGATATTAATGGTGTGAATGGTTTTGAATATTAATTTTAATTATTTTAAGCTATAATCATTTTTAACTATTTAGTTAATTTTAATTTTAATAAATTTTAATTTTTTTAATAATTTTAAACTATTTTTAAATTTAATAAAGTTTAATTGTTTAATATATTAAAGTTTAAATTATATTGATCCCTTGGGAGATTTGATCCCTCTTGGCGCTTGATAGAGCCTAGGATTTGGATCTAGGTTGGTGATATACACAGTAATGAGAAGGTATGTATGCTAACTCATTGATTACTCAGTTGTTTGATGATGTTTACACTACACAGTCATGAGTACACAATCATATAACGTGATATGTTCTGAGATATGCTCAATGTACAATAATATGATGTTTATTCAGTGATATTGATGGTGTGAATGGTTTTGAATATTAATTCTATTTATTTTAAGTTATAATCATTTTTAACTATTTAGTTAATTTTAATTTTAATAAATTTTATTTTTTTTAATAATTTTAAACTATTTTTAAATTTAATAAATTTTTATTGTTTAATATATTAAATTTTAAATTATATTAATTATGATATTATTGAATATCATAATATTAATTATGATATTATTGAATATGATATTAATGGTGTGAATGGTTTTGAATATAAAATTTTAAATTATATCAATTATGATATTATTGAATATCATAATATTAATTATTATATTATTGAATATGATATTAATGGCGTGAATGGTTTTGAATATTAATTATAATTATTTTAAGCTATAATCATTTTTAATTATTTAGTTAATTTTAATTTTAATAAATTTTAATTTTTTTAATAATTTTAAACTATTTTTAAATTTAATAAATTTTAATTGTTTAATATATTAAATTTTAAATTATATTAATTCCTCGGGAGATTTGATCCCTCTCGGCGCTTGATAGAGCTTAGGATTTGGATTCTAGGTTGGTGATATACACAGTAATGAGAAGGTATGTATGCTAACTCAATGATTACTTAGTTGTTTGATGATGTCTACACTACACAGTCATGAATATACAATGATATAATGTGATATGTTCTGAGATATGCTCAATGTACAATAATATGATGTTTATTCAGTGATGTGCTAGTGATATGATGATTGATGATGCCTACACCTATGATTAATGAATTACACAATGATAAAATGTGCTAGTGATGTTTGATGATGCCTACATCTATGCTCAGTACATAGTGGTATGCTCAATTTACACAGTAATATTTCCAATGATATGCTCAACTCCGTAACGTGTACACAGTGGTATGCTCAGTTTACACAGTGATATTCTCAGCTCAATAATGTTTACACAACGATATTCTCAGTGATATGCTCAGCTCAATAATGTTTACACAATGATATGCTCAGTACATAGAAATATCCTTAGTATATAGTGATATGATGATTACACAGTGATACGATGATTACTCAATGATATGATGTTTATATAGAGATATGCTCAGTTTACACAATGAGATGTGTAACAATGTTTTGACAGGTCCACAGGTTCAAAATTGCAAGACCATATTTGGTTAGTAGGGTGGTGCTAGGGCTCACAGTTAATCACTGAGAGTAGAGCTGTTGCAGCAACTCGCCAGTTGTAGTTGACAAAGTTTAGGAGGTTGCAGCCTCCTTCCAGTTGTAGTTGGAGAAGTTGTATATATATTTTGTATTTCCAGTTGTTGCTGGAACACATTATTATTATAAAAGCTTCTGTGGTTTCCCCCCCAGAAGTTGGGTTTCCACGTCAAATCTTGTGTACTGTGCATTTTGTGTTATTTCATATGTGATGCTATGATTGGTGATAGCAACTTGCTCATGTTAAAAAGAAAAATTAAGAAACACTTATTCACCCCCCTTCTCAGTATTTCAACAATTGGTATCAGAGCAGGTTCCTTCAAGAATAGTTTCACCACTAGAAGGTCATCATGAGCAATTTTGCAAAGCACATAAAAAGTGGAAAACCTTTGTTCGATGGATATGACTATGCATTTTGGAGCATCAGGATGAGATCTTTCCCAGAAGCTCAAGGAATTGAGCAATGGAAAATAGTTGAACCTTGGATACAAGGATACTACAACTGAAAATGTTCTACTAGTAGATAATATGAATCATAATCTGTTAAGTGTCAACCAAATGTGTGATCAAGGACATCAATAGCTGTTTACCTCAAAAGATTGCAAAATCAGAAAAGAAGGATCGGGGAAGTTAGTGGCTACAACTACCAGGACTCCAAATAATATCTATATTCTAAATAAGGTCACAAATGAGAAATGTAACCTAGGGAGAGAAGATGAGAGTTGGCTTTGGAACAGAAGAATGGGGCATATACACTTTGACAATCTAGTTAGAATCAACAGAAAACAAGCTGTGAGGAATATGCCAGAAATAACCAAGCCTTCTAATTCTATGTGTAATCAGTGTCGGCATGGAAAGCAAACTAGAGTTAGCTTCAAAACAAAAGAGCACTCTTCTACAAAACCTCTAGAGCTTATCCACACTGATCTATGCAGACCAACTAGAAGCAAAGGGTTGGAAGGTGAAGAGTATTTTATGTTGTTGATTGATGACTACTCCATAATGACTTGGGTTTGTCTTCTTAACAGAAAATGAGAAGCATTTGAATGTTTCAAATTTTTCAAGGAACAGGTTGAAAATGAAACATGTTTACGAATCAAGTATCTTAGATCCGATAATGGTGGATAATTCACATCAAATGAATTCAACAAATATTGTGAAGAACATGGAATCAAGAGACAGTTCTCAGTAGCTAGAACACCTCAATAGAATGGAGTTGCCGAAAGAAAGAATAGAATAGTTCTAGAAATGTCCAGAACCATGTTGAATGAATCCAAGTTGAATGAAAATTTTTGGGGACATGTTGTTCATACCATAGTGTACATCTTGAACATATGACTACTCAGAAGCAAGAGTGACAAAACTCCATATGAACTATGGACAGGAAGAACAACCAATGTTCAACACTTCAAAGTGTTTGGAAGCAGATGTTACATCAAAAGAGATGATAAAATCAGAAAATTTGAATCTCAGGTGGATGAGGGCATACTTGTTGGATATTCATCCAAAATGAAGGCCTACAAATGCTACAAATTAAGACTGAATAAAGTTGTTGAAAGCATCAATGTAAAAATAGATGAATCAAGCCTGCCACTAGACAAAGAAGATCCAGATGACCTTGATGATTAAGAAGGAGAAGACTTAGAAGAACCTGAAGAGGAACAACCAGTTACAACCCAAGAGGAAGTAGAAAATGAACAACCAAAGGAACAATAGACTCCAAACAATTGGTACTAGAAGAATCATCCCTCATAATTGACCATAGGAGATAAA
The DNA here is from genome assembly GCA_027924585.1 of Larix kaempferi. NCBI lineage: Eukaryota > Viridiplantae > Streptophyta > Pinopsida > Pinales > Pinaceae > Larix > Larix kaempferi. The sequence goes on along the minus strand of BSBM01000031.1, from coordinate 3,483,145 downwards.
GATGCCGGAATAGAAACCATAAAAGGAAGGAAATCAATACAAAGAACAGAACAAGTACATCTCTCATTATTATCTACAATTGAACCAACACGTTTTGATGAAGCCAGATTAGATAAACACTGGACTAAAGCTATGAAACATGAACTTGATCAAATTGAGAAAAATGAAACATGGGAACTTGTTCCTAGACCCAAGGACAAAAATGTGATTGGCACAAAATGGGTTTTCAGAAATAAGCTTAATGAAGATGGACAGGTAATCAGAAACAAGGCATGGTTAGTTTGCAAAGGATATGCTCAAATTGAAGGGATATATTTTGAAGAAACATTTGCTCCAGTAGCCAGAATGGAAGCCATAAGAATGATCTTAGCCTATGCTTGTGCTAAAGACATCAAAGTGTATCAAACGGATGTTAAGTCTGCCTTTTTGAATGTCAAACTAGAAGAGGTAGTCTACATTGAACATCCAGAAGGATTCCAACAATCAACAAACAAGGACTATGCGTGTAGATTAAAAAGAGCTCTATATGGTTTAAAGCAAGCTCCTAGAGCTTGGTATTCCATATTGGACAATTACTTGCAAAAACAAGGCTTCAAAAGGGAAAATGTAGACAATAATATGTATATCAAGATTGATCATGATAGTATACTTATTATTGAAGTGTATGTTGATGACATTATATTTGGTAGTGATAATGATGCTCTCTGTCAAGAGTTTTCCAAGGATATGCATAATGAATTTGAAATGTCTTTACTTGGTGAATTAACCTTCTTCTTGGGACTTCAGATATCGCAACGCGAAGAAGGCATTTTTATCTCTCAGACCAAGTACATCAAGGAAATGTTAAAGAGATTCAAAATGGAAGACTGTAAACCTGTGAGTACTCCTATGGTCATCGGCTGCAAGCTAATCAAGGATGATGAATCTAGAGAAGTTGATCAAAATATTTACAGGTCAATGATAGGTAGTTTACTCTATGTGACAGCCTCAAGGCCAAATGTAATGCAATCTGTTGGACAAATTGCAATATTAGCTGCTCCCAAGGAAACCCATATCATTACAGTCAAAAGAATCTTTAGATATCTCAAGGGAACTATGGATTTTGGATTATGGTATACAAAAGGAAATAAGTAAACTTTGGTAGCCTACGCAGATGTAGATTGGGCATAATGTGTTGATGAAAGAAGGAGAACTAGCGGTGCAACATTCTTCCTAGGAAACTGTCTAGTATCTTGGTCTAGTAAAAACCAATATTCAATGTCTTTATCAACCGCTGAAGCAGAATATATAGCAACAACAACTTGTTGTACTCAGATTCTGTGGATGAAACAAAACTTTCAAGAAATCCAAGTGACATGTGATGAGCCAACTCCGATCCTATGTGATAATACCAGTGCCATCAGTATCTCCAAAAATCCAGTCATGCACCCCAAGACAAAGCATATACCTATCGAGTTTCATTTTCTTCGGGAGAAAGTCACAGATAAACATATCAAGCCGGAATATATTGGGACAAAGGAACATATAGCATATATATTCACTAAGCCTCTTCCTAAAGAAACTTTTGAGTATCTACGGGAAAAATTGGGAGTCATTTCCCAAATAAATTAATTCTTCGGAAAAGAGTGCATGGTGATAGGGGGAGATGTGTTGACAAAAAAAGATGTACCCTTTGCCATTGATGCCAAAGGGGGAGAGAAGTTGTTCTCAGGGGGAGCTTTGGTGTTGCCATCAATAACAAAGGGGGATATTGTTGATTAAGTTGTGATTGATGACAATAGTGTCTAGTCATTTTAACAAAGTCACAGGAGTCCTTTTTGTGGTTGTCCGAGCCTAAGTTTGAAGCCCTTGGAGGCATTGGAACAATAACAAAATCCATGGTTACGCATTGTCTGGTAAAGTCTCCCTAAGTTGTTTCTAGGTCCCCTCTGAAGTCTCTTTGATAGTCACTATGCCTCATTGCACCCATTATGGTCATATGGTTGAAAACCCTCATATTTTGACTTGTGCCCCTACTTGGTGTCGTAACTTGTTGAAGAAGAAATGACCCATTCCATGGTCATTTAACTTGATTACTTGTCGTTTTTGTCATTAATGCTCTTACATTTCTTTCCGCGTGTTGTAGTTGTCATGAGCTTCTAGAGTTAGTGTTGCCCCTATCCTTAATGTGTCACCCTTTATATACCCTAGCCTTTTGGGTCTAGCCTTTTCGCTACTACCCTAACCTAAGTTAAATCCCTAATTCTAAGGCTATCATCCTAGTCTAGCTTCCTAAAAACCATCTCTATGATACCCTCTTTCTAACAAGACCTTTCTCCAGAATAGGCCACCCCTAAAAACTCTTCAAGATTTTGTAAAACAAATGTCAATTTTATGACCTAAGTCAGCCCCCAAACTACCAATAAAAAATAATATTAAAATATAATTGCAAGGTCGGCCCCAAAAAAATTTCTTCCTGAACTATGTGTATAAATAAAATGCTAATCCACCTTATTTTAGAGAAAATGGTGTGGAGATAGCTCTGAATTTCGGTGGTCTTCTCCGAGGATGCCTTTGTACCCAAATAATCAACATAAAATTCTGTGGGGTTGCTACAAGAAGTTATTTTTTCTGCTATTTGTTTTCTTGAGAATTTTCGGGTTGCCTCCAGCATAATTCAGACTGTCTCTTCAGTGAATTTCGGGCTCTCCTCTCAGCATAATTCAGACTGCCTCTTCAGTAAATTTCAGGCTCTCCTCTCAACATAATTCAGACTGTATCTTCAGTGAATTTTGGGCTCTCCTATTAGCATAATTCAGACTGTCTCTTCAGTGAATTTCGAGCTCTCCTGTCAGCATAAATTTAGACTGTCTCTTCAGTGAATTTCAGCTCTCCTCTCAGCATAATTAAGATTGTCTCTTCAGTGAATTTCAGGCTCTCCTCTCAGCATAAATCCGGGTTTCTTCAAAATTACAGACTGTCCCCTATCTCAGTTTACAAAGTGATGATATACATAGTAATGAGATGGTATGTATGCTATCTCGGCGATCACTCAGTTGTTTGATGATGTTTACACTACACAATGATGAGTATACAATGATATAATGTGATATGTTCTGAGATATGCTCAGTGTATAGTAATATGATGTTTATTCAGTGATGTGCTAGTGATATGATGATTGATGATGCCTACAGCTATGCTCAGTGAATTACACAATGATAAAATGTGCTAGTGATGTTTGATGATGCCTACATCTATGCTCAGTACACAGTGGTATGCTTAGTTTACACATTAATATTTCCAGTGATATGCTCAACTCAGTAATGTGTACACAGTGGTATCCTCAGTTTACATAGTGATATTCTTAGTGATATGCTCACCTCAATAATGTTTACATAGTGATGTTCTTAGTGATATGCTCAAATCAGTAATGTTTACTCTGTGATATGCTCAGTATACAGTGCTATGATGATTACACAGTGATACGCTGATTACTTAATGATACGATGTTTATACAGAGACATGCTCAGTGGTATGCTCAATTTACACAGTGAGATTCTTAGCAATGTTTTGATAGGTCCACAGGTTCAGAATTGCAAGATCATATTTGGGTGGTAGGGTGGTGTTAGGGCTGATAGTTAATCAGTGTGAGTAGAGCTGTTGTAGCAACTCGTCATTTGTAGCTGACAAAGTCTAGGAGGTTGCAGCCTCCTTCTAGTTGTAGCTGGAGAATTTGTATATATATTTTGTATTTCCAGTTGTTGTTGGAACAAATTATTATAAAAGCTTCCGTGGTTTTTCTCCTAGAGCTTGGGTTCCCACGTCAAATCTTGTGTACTGTGCATTTTGTGTTATTTCATATGTGATGTTATGATTGGTGATTAGCAACTTGTCATGATAAAAATAAAAACTTAGAAACACTGATTGAGCCCCCCTCTTAGTATTTTAACAATTGGTATCAAAGCAGGTTCCTTCAACTAGAATAGTTTCACCACTAGAAGGTAATCATGAGAAATTTTGCAAAGCACAACAAAAGTGGAACACCCTTCTTCGATGGATCATACTATGCATTTTGGAGCATCAGGATGAAATATTTCCTAGAAGCTCAAGGAATTGAGCGATGGAAAATAGTTGAACATTGGAGACAAGGATACTACAATTGAAAATGTTCTACTAGTGGATAATATGAAGCATAATCTGTTAAGTGTCAGCCAAATGTGTGATCAAGGACATCAATTGCAGTTTACCTCAAAAGATTTCAAAATAAGAAAAGAAGGATTCGGGAAGTTAGTGGCTACAACTACCGAGACTCCAAATAATTCTATATTCTGGATAAGATCACGAATGAGAAATGTCACATAGGAAGAGAAGATGAGAGTTGGAGTTGGCACAAAAGAATGGGGCATATACACTTTGACAATCTAGTCAGAATCAACAGAAAACAAGCTGTGAGGAATATGCCAGAAATAACCAATCCTTCTAATTCTATGTGTTATCAGTCCCAACATGGAAAGTAGACTAGAGTTAGCTTAAAAAAAAGAGCATTATTCTACAAAACCTCTAGAGCATATCCCCACTGATCTATGCAGACCAACCATAAGTAATGCGTTGGAAGGTGAAGAGTATTTTATGTTGTTGATTGATGACTACTCTACAATGATTTGGGTTTGTCTTCTTAACAAAAAATCAGAAGCATTTGAATGTTTCAAAGTTTTCAACGAAAAAGGTTTACGAATCAAGTATCTTAGATTCGACAATGGTGGAGAATTCACATCAAATGAATTCAACAAATATTGTGAAGAACATGGAATCAAGAGACAATTTTTTTTAGCTAGAACACCTCAACAAAATGGAGTTGCCGAAAGAAAGAATAGAACAGTTCTAGAAATGGACAGAACCATGTTGAATGACAAATTTTGGGGACATGCTGTTCATACTACAGTGCACATCTTGAACATAGGACTGCTCAGAAGCAACAATGAAAAAACTCAATATGAACTATGGACAAGAAGAACAACCAATGTTCGACACTATAGAGTGTTTAGAAGCAGATGTTACATCAAAAGAGATGATAAAATCGGAAAATTTGAATCTAGGGTGGACACTGGCATACTTGTTGGATATTCATCCAAAAGGAAGGCCAACAAATGCTACAACTTAAGACTGAATAAAGTTGTTGAAATCATCAATGTAAAAATAGATGAATCAAGCCTGCCAATAGACAAAGAAGATCGATATGACCTTGATGATTTAGAAGGAGAAGACTTAGAAGAACCTGAAGAGGAACATCCATGTGAAGAACAACCAGTTACAACCCAAGAGGAAGAAGAAAAAGAACAACCAAAGGACAAGAAACTCCAAACAATTGGTACCAGAAGAATCATCCCTCGGAATTGATCATAGGAGATAAAGATGTAGGAATAGAAATCATAAAAGGAAGGAAATCGGTGCAAAGAATGTTAGATTTTTCTACTTTTAATCAATATTATCTAGGATCTTAACTGAAAGAATAACATGCACAACATAACACAATATACACAAAGATTTTCCTCAGGGAAACCATAAAGGAGAAAACCCCGCAACTTCCTCAGAGATAGAATCGTCACTAATACAATATCAAAAAAGTAAAACCCCAAAACAAAGATGGTCTTCTGCAGCTCCTCTGGGAACTTGTCCTCTCTCTCTCACTTATGCGAACTTGTGTGAGTGAGTGTGTTGTCAAATGAGAGAGCTCCACTCTCTATGTATACTTTATCTTTCACTTGACCTTTTCACTTACTAGGTCGGCCCCAGCTAAACCTGACTGGGACGACTTCTTTAGGGGACTCAATAACCCTAATCTAACTGACTCTAGGGGAAACTATTGCCCCGACTTACAATGGAGGATTTACCTCAATGACTTTACATGACCAAATGTAATAATGACATCCCCGACCGAAGGAATAAACATCTCCGTCGGAGGTACAAATAAAATACAATAATAATAACAATATAAAATACAATAATAATAACAATATAAAATACAAGTGAATATCTTCCGAAGTTACAATTACATTAACAAAGAACAAAACAAGTACATCTGTCATTATTATCTACAATTGAACCAACAAGTTTTGATGAATCCAAATCAGATAAACACTGGACTAAAGCTATGAAAGATGAGCTTGATCAAATTGAGAAAAATGAAACATGGGAACTTGTTCCTAGACCCAAGGACAAAAATGTGATTGGCACGAAATGGGTTTTCATAAATAATCTTAATGAAGATGGACATGTAATAAAAAACAAGGCAAGGTTAGTTTGCAAAGGATATGCTCAAATTGAAGGGATATATTTTGAAGAAACAATTGCTCTAGTAGCCAGAATGGAAGCCATAAGAATGATCTTAGCCTATGCTTGTGCTAAAGACATCAAAGTGTATCAAATGGATGTTAAGTCTGCTTTTTTGAATGGAAAACTAGAAGAGGAAGTCTACATTGAAAATCCAGAAGCATTCTAGCAACCAGAAAGCAAGGACTATGTGTGCAGATTAAAAAGAGATCTATATGGTTTAAAGCAAGCTCCTAGAGCTTGCTATTAAGTTTTAATCAAATTCACAACAATAGCATAAACAAGAACACTGAAAGAAACACAATCACAAGATATACACAGATTTATCTAGGGAAACCCTCATGGGGTAGAAAACCCAACAAAACTTCCTCAATATAGATGATCAAAAGTGCAAATACAAAATACAAAGCAAGAGCTCCTTCTCCTTTGCGGATATCTCTCTCTCTCCTATGCGCAATCCACAAGTGAGTGTGTGTTCAAATGAGAGACACAACACCTCTATTTATACTTTAACTCTCACTTGACATTTGACCCAGCTAGGTCGGCTTCATAACTAAATGACCAATTACTAACTAGGCCGACTTCTCTAGGGGACTTAACGCCCCATTACAACTGACTCTAGGGGAACTAATGCTCCGACTTACATGGGAGGATTTACCTCATTGACTTTACATGGTCAAATACAATAATGACATCCCAACGGAGGAATAAAACATCTCCGAATAAATTACAATAATAAAATACAAATAGAATATTCTTCGAAGTTACAATATTTCAACACTCCCCCTTAACGAGAAGGGTATTCTACTGACAACAACAACATCAATTGTAGGAGCACGGAGAGAGATCATCATCAACAACATCATAGTGATACATCTATAAATCATTGGAAGTTTTCTTCAATCATCATCATCAACTGGAACGGTTGCTGGAACATATTCAACATCTTCAGTACTGGAACATCAACATCTACAGTACCGAGTCTTCATCTTTTGCAACACTCAATCACTCGCTCGTCTACAATATCATCATATAGATCTCTCGATCAACAACATCATCTGGATCTCTTGATCAAAAGCATCATCTGGATCTCTCGATCAACAACATCATCTGGATCTCTTGATCAAAAGCATCATCTGGATCTCTCGATCAACAACATCATCAATATTTGGATCTCATCAACATCATCATAATCTGCAATACACATGATCCAATTACGTGATGATCAATCCCTCTCACTTTAGGACATAAGTCCAAGGATGATACAATCCTGATCCACTTACAGTCTGATCAATCCCTATCACTTTAAGACACCACACCATGTCTAAGGATGATGCAATCCTGATCTACTTACAGGATGATCAATCCCTATCACTTTAAGACACCACACCATGTCTAAGGACGATCCAATCCTGATCTACTTACGGGATGATCAATCCATATAACTTTAAGACACCACACCATGTCTAGGGACGATGCAATCCCCTCGTCAACTTAGACAAAGTCTAAGGACAACTCATGAAGACACAAGTCTTTAGATTCATTCAGGACTAAAGTCCAGGGATGATGCAATCCACTCGTCAACTTAAACCAAGTCTAAGGACCACTCACGAAGACACAAGTCTCCGGATTCATATAGGACTAAAGTCCAGGGATGATGCAGTCCACTCGTCAACTTAGACCAAGTCTAAGGACCACACATCGACCTCATCGTAGGTACAGGAATCCTCATCATCGACCTCATCATCGGCACATGCATCCTAATCATCGAACTCATCGTCGATACAGACATCCTCATCATCGACCTCATCGTCAGTACATGCATCCTCATCATCGACCTCATCACTCCCTCTTTCGAGGAGGGTCCTTTTGAACTACACCAATATTGTCTCAGAAATACCCAAACTTTACTCGAGACAGAGGTTTGGTCAATACATCAACAACTTGCTCATCAGTGCTCACATACTCGATCTTTATAGCTCCCTTCTGCACCATATCCCGTATATAGAAATATCAGATCTCTATGTGCTTTGAATTATCATGGAACACTGGATTCTCCGTCATCTTGATGCAACTCTGGTTGTCACACAGGATCACAGTGGAGTCCATCTCTAAGTCAAATAGTCCTGACAACATCTTCCGAAGGCATATGGCTTCACAACTAGCAGAGCAAGCTGCTATATATTCCACTTCAGTTGTGCTGAGAGCCACACTGGACTGCTTCCTGCTAAAACATGAGATCATAGCAGATCCCATACAATAACATCCACCTAATGTGCTCTTTCTTTCTAAGACACTTCCAGCCCAATCTGCATCTGTATAACCATATAGTTTGAAGTCATGATCTCCAAGACAATATAGACCAAAATCTATCATACGTTTTAAGTACCTCATCACATGCCATGTAGTGGTTAGGTGAACACGTCTAGGCTCAACTAGATACTGACTCAGGGTGTTCACAACAAAGCATATATCTGGCCTGGTATTCGTTAGATACATCAACAACCCACTAATCTGTCTGTACTGAGTCACATCCACTAATTCTGATGATGTATCAACTAGCAATCTCAAGTTGGTATCCATGGGAGTGGCCATGGATTTACAATCCAACATATCAAACCTTTTCAAGATTTCCACAGCATACTTTCCTTGGTTGAGAAAGATTCCTTCTGGGCCTTGCCATACTTCCAGACCTAGGAAGTAATGCATCAATTCGAGATCTTTCATTTCAAATTCTGCAGCTAGCTTCTTCTTGCTTTCCATGATCTGTTTCTCATTTCCTGTTAGAAATAGATCATCCACATACAGTAATAGTATGACAGGTTCATCATCCATAACCTTAAGGTAAATGTTAGGGTCAACTTTACTTTTGGTAAAGCCTAAGCTTGTCAAGAAGCTATCAATTCTTCCATACCAAGCTTTGGGAGCTTGCTTCAATCCGTACATAACTTTCTTCAACTTGCATACATGAGTTCTTCTATCTTCAACTTCAAATCCTTGTGGCTGTTCTATGTACACTTCTTCCTCAATTACACCATTCAGGAAGGCTGTATTCACATCCATCTGGTGTAAAATCCACTTCATCATGGATGCAAGTTGCATGATGGTTCTAATGGAAGTGTACTTTGCAACTAGTGCAAATGTTTCTTCATAGTCAATTCCCTCTTTATGAGAGAATCCCCTGGCCACAAACCTTGCCTTATACTTTTCAATGCTACCATCGACAACATGCTTTATCTTGTATATCCACTTGGAGGATACCACACTCTTGTCTTTTGGTTTGGGAACTATATCCCAAACATCATTATTCATTATTGATTGATACTCCTCCATCATTGCTTTTACCCATTCTTTCTTTTGAACTGCTTCTTCATAACTGGTAGATTCTTGATATACAAGATCACACATCAAAGCCACATAGCTGGAAAATGGATTTGGTTTCTTGCTCACTCTTGTGGAGCCTTCTAGTGCTCCATATTTTTCTGCTTCCTGTATAATTTCTCTTTCCCATGCAGGCTTTCTCTTTAGTGATATGTTCAGATATGGGGGTTCTTGAGGTTCTAGCATATCATGGTATTCTGGGGTTTCCTTTTCAGGGGAGGGAGCAACTTCTATATTTCTAGGAGGTATATATTCTTCATATACTTCTTCATACTGGCACTTTCTGGATCTTTTGAGAGTAGCTTCTTCATCAAATGTTACATCTCTACTAATTTCCATGTGATGGAATCCTGGGATGTATATTATGAATGCTTACTTCAGACTTCTTTCCTGTGAACATTTCTTCTGGATTCTTTCACAGTTGAACCATTGTCACTTGTTCTATGGAACAAGTCTCATCATTCTTCATTTGTAGGTGATCATTTTATGATACTTCCTACAAGTAAAATTCAATAGCATGGTTAGAAACATCTCACAGTTTCCAAATATATGCATACAAAAATAAGTCACACTATCTTAGCCAATGCTAAAACATTCATCCATATCCCATATTCACATGGTAACTTTCTAGATGCCTTCCATCTCTACTAGGAAATTATTAAGAGTGTGCACTACTCCCAATATGTCAGCAAAGAGGTTTCACTCTATATAAGTAGCAACATAATGTTGTATAGCACCATAGGCTACTTACCCATCACATGCATATTACTGCACACATCCTAAATAAATGTGTATACAACTGGATACTATCATTTAAACAAAAACTGACAATTCAAATACTTATCTTTGTTTATTTGGTAGGATATCTTTTGATCCTAGTCTTCTTGCAGGGATTACTGGAGTGTCTGATGGTGAGCTCTACTTCATCATCATATTTTCTGAACCAATCTTGTATGTTGCTTCTTCTATTTTCCTAGTGAAGCTTTTTGAGGGGAGTCCTTTTCTTCAAGATTGGAGAGAGTGCTTTGAGGCACCACTTATTACAAGACATATTCTTTGATTTCTTCCTTTGCTTCCTTCCTTCGAGATCCTTCTTCCTCTTCTTCTTCATAATCATCTACAAATAGATGTGCATGATGTATTTTGTGGTTGATCCTCTTCTTGTATTCTTGTCTCTTCAATGGACAATCTCTGGCAATATGTCCCATCTTATCACAATAGTAATATTGAAAAATGGAGTAGTCTCTTCTTGGAATGTTTCCTCTTGACCTTTGGAACTTATTGGGAGGTTGATACTTCTTGTGGCTTTATCTTTTGAAGTTGGATTGACTTATTCTTTTCTTGGTATGGGTGGCTAATGCTTGATCATCTTCTTTAAGTAGGGCTTCTCTATTGGCTACTCTAGCTTCCTCTTGAATGCAATCTTCCCATACAATGTCAATCTTCATGCTTTCCTTTCTGGCACACATGGTATGGATAAATGAATCCTAAGGTCTAGTGAGACCATTGAGAGTAGTCATTACTATCTCATCTTCATCAAGGGAGTCTCCAATGGATTCTAGTTTCTCCTACTGGGAGACCCTTGTGAAGTAGTCTTGGATGGATTCTCCTTTGCTCATCTTGGTACTCTTCAATTGAGCTCTCAAATTCATATTCCTATTGATGTTCTTCCCTTCATACATTCTGGATAGGGTATCATACATTTTTTTCGAGGTCTTCTTAGATGACACTTGAGGAATCAAGTGGTATTTGATAGAATCAGCAATGATTCTCTTTGCCCTAATCAGGTCCTTCTTGTGCTTCTCCTTAGCTTCATCTTCTTCAAGTTCTGCAACTTCATCCTTGATGTATTTGGAAAGATCATTCTCTTCAAGAATGAGACCAATCCTATATTTCCATGCTTGGAAATTCTCTATTCCTTCTAGCTTATCCTCAAGCTTAGTGCTCGGGGCCATCTTATCCAGGAGGTCACCAAAAAATGAAAATTCTCAAAATGAAAAACTGACCTTACCAGGAGATGTGTTTGACTGAGGCGAGTTGACTGGTACACTTGCTTTCTAGAAATTCCAAATTTTAACCCTCCAAAATTGACTTGCGAATTTCGGATCTGCAGTGGATTTTTGGTTCACTGGTTTCTGGTTTTTTGGTTTTTCTGGTCCAAAAGTCAAACTAGGGTCGACCCCACTAGGGGAGTCTAATAACCCATGAAAGACACAACTCCAGGGTCTAATGCCCCGTCATACATGGGAGGATGGACCTCAATGACTTTACATGACCTAAGTACAATAATGACTTCTTCGACCGGAGCAATAAACATCTCTGTCGGAGGTACAACAATAAAATACAAATACAATATAAAATATACAAGTGAATACATTCCGAAGTTACAAATACATCAACACTCCCTCATAACTAGGAAGGTATTCTCTCGACACAAGCATCAATACATATAGGCACAAGTCTTCAATACTGGAGCTGGATCACTAGAGCATCATCGTCACTGCTGATGTACTCGTCATCTCGATCATTGGTGTTATCTCTCAATTCTTCTCGTCATAGGAAGTTCTACAGAGCCAACCATTTTCCATGCTGGATGTAGGCCTATCCTCCATGTAGGTCTTCATCATCTTTGTGAGCGGCCCATCTGGTGGAATCTCAGGACTGATTATTGGCATCTACAAAACCTAAAAAGAGCATCCCAGGACTGATTATGAGCTACTACTAAACCTGCAAGATCTCCCAGGACTGATTACATGCAAACAAGCAAAACCTCGAAAGAGCATACCAGGTCTGATTACGAGCTACTACTCAACATGAAGGATCTCCCAAGACTGTTACATGCGAACAAGCAAAACCTCGAAAGAGCATCCCAGGACTGATTACGAGCTACTACTCAACATGAAGGATCTCCCAGCACTGATTACATGCGAACAAGAAAAACCTCGAAAGAGAATCCCAAGACTGATTACGAGCTACTACTCAACCTGAAGGATCTCCTAGGATTGATTACAAGCGAACAAGAAAAACCTCGAAAGAGAATCCCAGTACTGATTACAAGCTACTACCCAACCTGAAGGATATCCCATGACTGATTACATGCTACTGCACAACTTGCAAGATATCCATGGCCATGGAGCATCATCCAGTTTCTCATGATCATACAGATCGTCCTCGCACGGAGCATCATACGTCGGATGCTCATGATCATACGGATCATCATCATACATAACATCATACGGATGTTCATTATCATACAGATCATCATCATACAGAACATCATACGGATGTTCATGATAGAGCATCGTCCGGATTCTCATCGCACAACACTTACATCCATAGCCATGGGGAGGACCTGTCTACCACCATGCTTGGAAGGGCTCCTGCATCTGTGTCCCGTCACTTCCTCCTGGAAGTATCTTCGATCATAAGAACACCAAGCCTCTCTCTGAAGTACTCGAACTTCACTCTAGCTAGTGGCTTGGTCAACACATCTTCTATCTGCTCATCCGTCACAACACACAGGAGCTTCACTGCTCCTCTTTGCACCATATCCCTGATATAGTGATACTTGATCTCGATATGCTTCGACTTGTCATGGAACACCGGGTTCTCGGACAACTTCACACAACTCTGGTTGTCATAGAAGATACAAGTAGCATCCAACTGGAGATCAAACAAATCAGACAGTAGCTTCCTTAGCCATACTGCGTCACAACAAGCCGAACAAGCTGCGACATACTCTGCTTCGGCTGTACTTAGTGCTACGCAGGATTGCTTCCTGCTAAACCAAGAGATCACACCTGATCCCATATTGAAGCAACACCCCGAAGTGCTCTTCCTATCTGCAGCACTGCCTGCTCAATCTGAATCAACATAACCCTCTAGGTTAACCTTTTGATTCACATCATACTTGAGCCCATAATCAACCGTACCCTTCAGGTACCTCAGAATATGCTTTGTAGCAATCAAGTGAACATGTCTAGGATCCGTCAGGAATTGGCTCAATGTGTTGACAACAAAGGAAATATCTGGTCTCGTGTTCGTCAGGTACATCAAGGACCCAATCATCTGACGATACATTGTGGCATCAATCGACTATGATGAAGCATCACTCAATAGCTTCAGGTTCGATGCCATAGGTGTGGCCATGGCCTTGTATTCCATCAACCCGAAAAGATTCAGGATCTCTACTGCATACTTCCCTTGTCCAAGGAAGATTCCATCTGCACTCTGCCACACCTCCATGCCTAGAAAGTAATGCATGATTCTCAAGTCCTTCATCTCGAGCAAGCTTCCTCTTCGTATCATTAATTAACCCATCCTCACCTGTCCTAAACAGGTCATCCACATACAGTAGGAGTATCACTGGATTTCCTTCCTCAACCTTGTAGTAAAGATTGGAATCCACTTTACTCTTGGTAAAGACCAAACTAGTTAGGAAGTTATCAATCCTGTCGTACCACGTCTTGGGTGCTTGTTTCAAACCGTACAAGGATTTCTTCAGTTTGCACACATGAGTCTCCCTATCATGTGTCTCAAACCCGAGTGGCTGCTCCACATACACTTCCTCTTCGACTACACCATTCAAGAAAGCTGTCTTGACATCCATCTGGTGTATCTTCCACTTCATCACTGCAGCCAGAGAAAGTATTGTTCTGATGGAAGTGTATCTGGCTACAGGTGCAAAAGTTTCTTCATAATCTATCCCTTCTTTTTGGGAGAAGCCACAAGCCACAAACCTTGCCTTGTATTTATCTATGCTACCATATGCAACATGCTTGATCTTGTAGATCCACTTGGAAGTCACAACAAACTTCCCTACTGGTCTCGGGACCACATCCCATACATCATGATCGACTGGTACTCTTCGATCATGGCATCCTTCCATTACTGCATCCATGATCCTGGGAACTTCAGATTTCTTCAATATCTTCAATAGGTAGTTTTCTTGAACTTCGTCGCTGGAACAAATGTCATTATCCTTCTTTTGTAGGTGATTGTACACGATCTTTCCTACAATTCAAATTCAATTGCATGATTAGAAACTTCTCATAGTTTTTAGAATAAAATCTTACACATAAGGACATATGACATACAGTCATGCAATTATCTTAGCCAATACTTCAATACAACATTTATCCATATCTTGTAACTTTCTAGATGCCTTCCATCTCTACCAGAACATTGTTAAGAGTGTGCACTACTCCAACATGTCAGCAAGGAGGTTTCAATCTAGATAAGTAACAATGGAGTATGCCACTTACCCATTACTATATTGGTAGTATCTTGTTCATTAATGCAACTTTTCTAAAATGCATAATATACATCCTAAATCTAGGAGCATAAGTATGTACATGACTGAACAACATCATTTAAGTAATCATGTATACAAGAAATGACAATTCAAATACTTATCTTTGTTTGGTTGTTGGGTGGACTCCCTCTCAATCTTTGCTTCCTTGCAGGAGATACTGGAGTCTTTGATAGTGTGCACCTTAACCAATGCTAAAAATGGATGAGAGGTTCTTCCATAGATTATTTGTTTTCTGGAGTCCAACTCTGCGGTAGCTTCTTCTACTCCTTTCATGTAAAACTTCATTACAATACACATTCTTCATCACTTGTATAATATTCCCTAGTTCTCTTCCTTGGAGGTTCATCATCCTCTGTAGTGTGAGCATGATGTCTTCTCTTGTTGTTCTTCTTCTTGTGGGAGCTGCTTTTGTTCCTGGGACAATCTATGGAATAGTGTCCCTTCTCATCACAAGTATAACATCGAATGTGAGAAAGATATCTCATGGATTATCCAAAGTTCTCCCTCCGATTCTGGTGGTGGTGTTTACCCTTCTGTGATGAGGATGCTCCCTCTTGTGGTTAATATTCCTGGTGTCTTCTTTGAGACCCTGGTCTTCATTATCCATGTTTTATTCTTGAGCTACAATTCAAGCTTCTTCCTGTGAGCATTCCTCCCACAACCTACTGAATGTGATGAGCTTCTTTCTAGCAAAAATTCCTTGAATGAAGGAATCCCATGACCTAGGAAGACCATTCAAGGTGGTCATCACAATTTCACCATTATCTATATCTTCTCCCACAACTTCAAGTTGTTCTTTTATCTGAGAGACCCTTGTAAAGTAGTACTGCATGGTCTCTACATTTTGCATCTTGACATTCTTCAATTGATTCCTCAAAGTCATCTTCCGATTTATGTTCTTTCCTTCAAACAACTTGGTCAATGAATCAAACATCTCCTTGGGTGTCTTTAGAGAGGACACATGTGGTGTGAGATGGTCTTTGATAGAATCTGCAATAACCCTCTTGGACTTGACCAAGTTCTTCTTATGTAAGGCCTTAGCCTCATCTCCCTCTGGAACTAGAACTTCTTCACTTATGTAGGTGTCCAATTCATTCTCTTCTAGGATTAACCCAATCCTATACTTCCATGCTCGGAAGTTATCAGCCCCTTCAAGATTATCCTCAAGCTTGGTGTGGTGAGACATCTTTTAAAGAGTACTTCGAATGGAAACATAAATTTTTTAGGTCTTACCACTTTGATTTGCTGAAACTGGATATGGAGTTGGCTAGGGTTTGACAAAGAAACCCTAAAAATCCAAACTTGGAATTTCAAACTTCTGTTTGGATAGGGAGATGCAAATGACTGAGGTGAGCAAGCTGGTGTGCTCAGATTTTGAAAAATCCAAAATTTGATCGCTCAAAATTGACCTGCGAATTTTGGATCTGCAGCTTTTGTCAAAATCTGGTTTTCTGGTCCAAAACCCGAACTAGGGTTTGATAGATCCCGGGGTTCTTCCCAACCAAAAACTTCGATCTTGGTCTCTAAATTTTGATTTTTCCAAGGAGAGAAATCTTGTGTTGAGAGCACTCCAAAATTCCACTTCTGTCAAAATCCCTAATTTCCCGCAGCAGTGACAAGTCAAAAATGAAAATTCTCAGAATCTAATTATGTTTGGACAGAAAGATATGCCATATTGTTTCTGGTGTATCTCTGAAATTTTGGATCCTCAGGGTTTGAAACTTCGGCCTATGGTAGAATGATCTATCTTCTTTCCAACCCCACATATCTGAGCTTCAATGGATTCTCCATGAGAGAGATATGCTAAGTGTCGCAACATGACCTGTTTATGGGATGAAACAACATAACAAACTTGTACGGAGTGCCTCGTGTCACTGTTTCAACTTCGACCTCTGAAACTTGGACCTGTGAAACTATAGTCCGTGCCCTAACTGTTACTTTTTATGGAATTCCATTTGGAGCTTCCTATCCCTAGATATGACCTTTGTTCCCAGGTCACCTGTTTAGGGTTGCATTCTGGAAGAGACAAAAACCATAACTTGTACGGATCATATATCACAAAGTACAATGAATCTGAGGCTGAAAGTTTTACACAGGGTACATCCTTGTCTGATATTCGGCCTGTAAAAATTTCAGATCCTCAACCTTCTCCAAAATGGATTTATAACGAAAGTTCCACGATGACTAGTATTTACTAAACCAAGCCCTAGATTCCAATTTGTCGCAAGTGCAACAAGTGTCGTAAATGCCATACAATGCCTTCCTTTAGGCTAGCTCTGATACCATGTTAGAATTTTGATCATTTAATTCAATATGATCTAGGATATTAACTGAGAGAACAACATGTACAACATCTGAAACACAAGAGACAAGAGACACAAAGCATTTCACCGGGGAAAACCATAAAGGTGAAAAACCCCGCAACTTCCTCAAAGATAGAATGAGCAATGATACAAAACCCCAAGACAAGAGATAGTCTCCTAGGAGCTTCTCCTCCTCCACTTTTTCGCACTACTCACTTGTAAGAATGAGTGAGTGAGTGAATGGATAAATAGAGAGGTGCTCCTCTCTATTTATACTTTACTTTTACTTTCCTTTTACCCTAATTGGGCCGACCTCCCTTAGGAGAGTCTAATATCCCACTACCACTTGACACTGGGCCAACCCCACTAGGGGAGTCTAATAAACCATGAAAGACACAAATACGGGGTCTAATTCCCCGTCATACATGGGAGGATGGACCTCAATGACTTTACATGACCTAAGTACAATAATGACTTCTCTGACCGAAGGAATAAACATCTCCATCGGAGGTACACCAATAAAATACAAATACAATATAAAATATACAAGTGAATACATTCCGAAGTTACAAATACATCAACATTTACATGATCAAATACAATAATGACATCTTGAGGGAGGAATAAAACATCTCCGAATAAATTACAATAATAAAATACAAATAGAATATTCTTCGAAGTTACAATATTTCAACACTTGGTATTCCAGATTGAACAATTACTTGCAAAAAAAAAGGCTTCAAAAGGGGAAATGTAGATAGCAATATGTATATCAAGATTTATCATGATAGTATACTTATTATTGAAGTGTATGTTGATGACATGATCTTTGGTAGTGATAATTATGCTCTCTGTCAAGAGTTTTCCAAGGATATGCATAATGAATTTGAAATGTCATTACTTGGTGAATTAATCTTCTTCTTGGGACTTCAGATATAGCAATGCGAAGAAGGCATGTTGATCTCTCAGACCAAGTACATCAAGGAAATGTTAAAGAGATTCAAAATGGAATACTGTAAACCTGTGAGTACTCCTATGGTCACCGGCTGCAAGCTAAGCAAGGATGATGAATCTAGAGAAGTTGACCAAAAGCTTTACAGGTCAATGATAGGTAGTTTACTCTATGTAACAACCTCAAGGCTAGATGTAATGCAAGATGTTGGACAAGTTGCAAGATATCAAGCTGCTCCCAAGGTAACCCATATCATTACAGTCAAAAGAATCTTTAGATATCTCAAGGGAACTATGGATTTTGGATTATGGTATCCAAAAGGAAATAAGTTAACTTTGGTAACCTACTCAGATGCAAATTGGGCAGGATGTGTTGATGACAGAAGGAGCAGCAGCGGTGCAACATTATTCCTAGGCAACTGTTTAGTATCTTGGTCCAGTAAAAAGAAATCTTTAGAGTCTTTATCAACCGCTAAAGTAGAATATATAGCATCAACAACTTGTTGTAGTCAGATTCTCTGGATGAAACAAAAATTGCAAGACATACAAGTGACATGTTATGAGCCAACTCCGATCCTATGTGATAATACTAGTGCCATCAGTATCTCCAAAAATACAGTCATGCACTCCAAGACAAAGCATATACCTATCAAGTTTCATTTATTTCGGGAGCAAGTCACAAATAAACATATCGAGCTGGAATATATTGGGACAAAGGAGCAGATAGCAGATATCTTCACTAAGCCTCTTTGTAGAGAAACTTTTGAGTATCTACGGGAAAAATTGGGAGTCATATCCCAACTAAATTAATTCTATGGAAAAGAGTTCCTAGTGATAGGGGGAGATGTGTTGAAAAAAAAAAGATGTACCCTTTTCCATTGATGCCAAAGGGGGAGAGAAGTTGTTCTCAAGGGGATATTTGGTGTTGTCATCAATAACAAAGGGGGAGATTGTTGATTAAGTTGTGATTGATGACAATAGTGTCTGGTGAATAGTCATTTTAACAAAGTCATAGGAGTCCTGTAACGTTCCTCGAACTCCTTGGTGGCCTTCATAGGCCATGGGAGACCCTCTGTCATTCTTTTTTTCAACCCATTTCTTCCATTTTCAAACACATCCGCAATGGCCTTCGATCCGCAATCCGCATTTCCATCCAATCCACAATCCGCAATTAGATTTAGAAGTTGGATTGCCAATCCGCATTTTCGACGAAATCGAAAGTCGGAAGTCGGAAGTTGAATCGCCATCCCGAGAATTTTCCTCCTCCAAAATTCCACAACCCGCAACCTGCGTTGCAAATGTCGAAATTGCGAGAACCTTATTTCGTAGTCCCAGGAGAAATTACCTCCTGCAATCCCCAATCCACTTTGCGAAAATGCGGAAGTCCAATGTGCCAGCCCCATGGAAGTCAACCTTCCAACATTCGCAATCCGCAACCCGCTTTGCAGATGTAGAAATGCGGAACTCCCACGCTCCAATTCTGTTGGACTCGCTCTTTCGACTTCCGTAAACCGTAGCTCGCCTTGCGGATGCAGAAAGACGAAAGTCCAACTTTGCCGCTCCAGCGATCGGTCCCTGACCTCATTAATCCAAAATCCGCATTGCAGATGTGGAAAGGTCCTTGCGAATGCGGAAGGGTCAGGACCACAAACCCCTACACTAGCAAGATTCTAAGGAAACTTCTGAGGGTCATAAATCCCTCATCCTTGGTCCAAAGTGGAAAAGGCCGGTACCGTTGGAAAATTCTTGGAGATATCTATCCAATGGTGCAATCCCCACCCCATCTAACCACTCCAAACATGCCATTTTCCAACTGAAACTATGTCCATAACCTTCTCCATGTGCCTTTATCCTTCTGCAAGGAACTCTTCCTACTTCCTTCCATGACTTCTCCCTTCACATGACCCATAGAGGGGTCCTAACACATCATAGGGGATATCCACTTCCTTCCCCAAGTCCAGGTGAGGCCAAGCAATCCCTCTTAAGGGTGAATACAATGCATAAATAAACACATAAAAATGAACTAGAACTAGTCAATACACCTCCAACCTGCAAGGTTAGCCATAAATTAAATTCATGTAAATGATGAAGCATTCAAACATGCATTCAGTATCATATTTAAACTCATACATAGTTCCCTATTGATCCAATCTCATGTGATTCTTTATTTAATAACTTGAACATACAAACATAACAAAACATAAGGGAAACTATCATCATTTTTACACCATAGAAACACTTATATTTGGAAATTAAGCTTCCCAAGCAACTGGCTAAGTGAGGACAACTTTCCACCCAAACTTAGGTCTCTGTCTAGCCTATACTCTTCTAGCTGAGAGACCACCCTCGAGCTGGGATGTGTATCCACTAACGAGGGCTAATGTAGTCTCTCACAATCAAGGTTCCATCCCAATTCTAAGACAACCTACACTTTTAGGTTTATAAAGCACACAAGGGAACAAGGAGGATACTGCTAAGCTAGTGAGCTCACCCATAGAGCTACATGCATCTCAGATAACTCAACAAACATGGAACCCACATTACCTACCTCACCCAACATAAGATAGGCCCTCTTCTCTGCTGCATTGTCCCTCAAGGCCCCTTCCGTCTAGTGCTTTTCAGGGTGGGCATAGAAAGGTACAACTGCTATTTTCATGAGACTTTCAACCTTCACTGGGTTTATCAAGCAGATCCAACCCTAGGTTGACCTTCTTCTCTGTTATTCAAGCCGGTTCTTCACAGGGCTGCAGCCTAAGCTATACCTTGTGACTAGGTCCTCTACAAAACATATCTAAGCGTTCTCACGAGTTCTCTAAGCCGTTCCAGCTTTGTAATTCATCTCCACGATATGATCTATGGTTGTCCCAACTGTTTCGCTTTCTACACAGGGTTTTCTTACACGTCCTCGGCTCTGCAATTCGGCTTGCACAAAAATCATGATTTTCTCTCGTTTCTTCATTCCCGGGCTCTGCAATGCGTGAATGACTTGGGTTATTGGTCAACAATGGTATATATACCATCGATCAGGGTGAGCGAATTCAAAGGCGTAGAGTGGATTAAGGGACAAGTAAAACACATAGCCATACCCTGCCATACATATTTCAAGGTCGCTCCATACTCCATCGAATTAATGGATTGGTTTTTTCAACCACCCTCTTACAACAACATTAATGTCAGCATGGGGAGTTAAATGGGTTAAAAAATGGACATGTGGCAGCATGGGTTCCAATCCCATATCCCCCTCACCTCTCCCTAGTGGATACACATGGCCCCTTCTCATTGGTTTCCTCCTTGGCCAACTTCTTGGGTATTTTATTGCAATAATTAATAATTACATCATTTACAAATATTCATGGCTTAATAGGACATGGATAATCAAACTGTCAAATACTTTCCTATGCAAATAAACCTAATCATCCACTAGTGGGGCCTTGACCTTGAGCTCCACACTAGGGAAAACACACATTGCATTTATACAATATTTACATTGAATCCAATAAACCCTAAGGGTCAAAATAGGGGTATTACAACTCCCTCTCCCTTAGAATAACATCGTCCTCAGTGTTCTCAAAACTGAACAAAAATGGGAATGCCTCTTTCATGGCGTCCTCCAGCTCCCATGTGGCCTCTTCGGGACTAAGGTGCTTCCATTGCACCTTTACCTGCTCGATGGCCCTGTTCTGGAGAAAAGTGACCTTCCTGTCGAGGATGCGCATAGGATCCACTTGGAACTCTCCCTCTTGGTTCCACCTGTATCACATTCCAATCAATTATGTGATTTGGATCATGTACATATTTCTTAAGCAAAGAGACATGGAAAACATTATGAGCTCTCATGTTAGCAGGAAATGCAATCCTATGTGCAACTGGTCCTATCCTATCAAGGACTTCAAATGGCCCATAATATATTGGTGCCAACTTAACACAAC
The DNA here is from genome assembly GCA_027924585.1 of Larix kaempferi. NCBI lineage: Eukaryota > Viridiplantae > Streptophyta > Pinopsida > Pinales > Pinaceae > Larix > Larix kaempferi. The sequence continues at coordinate 3,460,957 of BSBM01000031.1, read as the reverse complement.
TCCCCAACTTCATGGAACTTTTCCTTGGTTTCACTCTCAAGTAGACATGATCCCCAATCTGAAATTCCTTATGCACTCTTTTTAGATCTGTATAAATCTTCTGCCTATCTCGTGTTGCCTTCAAATTCTGCTTTATCTTAACAATATCCTGCTCCATCTCCTTGATCATTTATGGTCCAAGCACTACCCTGTTCAGTGGGCTGTCCCAATTCAATGGAGTCCTGCATCCTTTTCCAAAAAATACTTCAAAAAGACTCATCCTCAATGATGCTTGATGTCCATTGTTGTATGCAAACTCTACCAAATGCAGATAGTCTTCCCACTAGGATGGTTTATCCATCACATACATCCTCAACATGTATTCAAGAATATGATTCACCCTCTCACTCTGACCATCTGTTTGAGGATGATATGCTGTGCTAAACTTCAGCTAAGTTCCTAATTCCCGGATCAATCCTCTCCAAAAATTGGATGTGAACTTTGTATCACGATATGAAATTATTGCCTTGGGAAATCCATGCAATCTAAATATATCTCTCATGAATATATTTTCTATGTCATTGGTCTTTTGATTGGACTTGACTGGAATGAAGTGAGCTAACTTTGATAGCTTGTCCACCACTACCATGATTGAATCATGCTTCTTCACTGACATTGGTAAACCTGTTATAAAATCCATAGAGATTATTTCCCACTTCCATTCTGGAATGGGCAATGGCTACAACAATCCTGCTAGATGTTGATGTTCTGCCTTGACTTGTTGGCACTTTTGAAACCTAGCAATGTACTCTGCTATGCCCTTCTTCATCCCATGCCAAAAGTACTGCTTTCTTGCTGCTGTTATAGTTTTATGATATCACGGGTGTCCATAATATGGAATTTGATGTATCTCATCCATCACTAGCTTCTTCAAATCTGCACTATTTGGAATGTACAGTCTGGTACCTTGATAAATGAGAACATCATTATCACCCAGCTAATATCCTGCATACTTTTCATCCACAGTTCCCTGCTGCAATTTTTCTTTGACTTGAAGGTAAGCTTCATCACTGATTTGAGCTTCTAGAATTTTTTCCTTCAAATTTGATTTACACATACTTATTGCTGCAATTTGGAAACTCCATGTTTAATCTCCAAATCAAACTCACAAAGAAACTCCATCCATCTAGTTTTTCTAGCATTCATATTTGGCTGGTCAAATAAATATTTTAAGCTCATCTGATCTGTCCTGAACTCAAATCTTCTTCCCAAGAGATAATGTCTCCATCTCTTGAGAGATTGAACTATTACTGCTAGCTCTAAATCATGTGTGGCATAGTTCCTTTCATGTTCTTTTAACTTTCTGGACTCGAAGCAAATTACAGATCCTTCTTGCATGAGCACTCCACTGATCCCTTCAATGCAAGCATCTATGCACACTGCAAAGTCTTTCTTTGGATTTGCAATATTTAAAACAGGAGCACTGGCAAGCAACTCCTTCAGCTGTTGAAAGCTCTTCTCACATTTTTCAGACCATATTTTTCCTTTGCAATGAAGTGATTAGGTGAGCTATGTTGGAGACTCCTTCAATGAATCTTCTGTAGTAGCTTGCAAGACCCATAAAAGATTTAACATCTGCAACATTCTTTGGAGTAGGCCAATCCATTATGGCGTCAATATTTTCAGGATCCACTGCAATTCCTTTTGCTGAAATGACATGGCCCAAATACTGTACCCTCTGCTGATAGAAATAACACTTACTCAACTTTGAATTTAAATTCTCATTATTCTCTTCTTCATTCTTTGAATAAACAAGAATGTCACCCAAGAACACAATCAAAAACTTATCCAAATACTTGCCGAAGACACTATTCATGAGACACATGAAGGTGGCAGGTGCATTGGTAAGACCAAATGGCACCATTGTGAATTCATAATGGCCATACCTTGTCCTGAAAGTTGTCTTATGAATATATTTTTCCTTTATCCTCACTTGATGGTACCCAGACCTCAAGTCAATATTTGAAAACACTTCGTCTTCCTTCATTTGGTCAAATAAGTCATCAATTCTTGGCAATGGATACTTGTTCTTAATTGTCACTTTATTGAGCTACCTGTAATCAATACACAGTCTCAATGTCCCATCCTTCTTCTTGGAAAATAACAAAGGTGATCCCCAAGGAGATACACTAGGTATGATATATTCCTTTTCCATTAATTCTTGCAGCTACATCTTCAAATTTACCAATTCTGGTGTGCTCATTCTATAAGGAGCTTTGGAAATTGGTGCTGCCCCTAGAACAATATTGATGAAAAAATCAATATCTCTCTTGGGTGGTAGTCCTGGCACTTCATCCGGAAACACATCTTGGAATTCTTGCAACATATGAAAGTCTTCTAGCCTGGGTCCCTTATTTTCTGATGAATTTGATGTGTGCACAACATACAATTGGAAACCCTTCTTATAAACCTTTCTCAGCTGTAAGGATGAAATACGCCTTACTGAAACTTGATTGGGAACTCCTTTTACCAACCTTGGCCTTCCTTCTTCATCAATACATTCAAGTGCTTTCTCATAACAGTCTAATTTGGCTCTATGTCTTTCCAACCAATCCATACCAATTAGGGAATCATATGATCCTAATGGTAAGACATTTAAATTTGCATGTGTGAGGAGTCCATTCAATTCTATGGGGCACTCCATCACTACTTCAATTACTTTTCTCTTGGTTTTTGTGGCTAATTGAACTAGCCAAACCTTACTATGCTTTACTTTACCAAGAGAACAACTTTCAACCACCTTAGGAGACACATAACTATGAGTAGATCCTGGATCAATCAAAATAGAATAGATTGCTTAGCAATCTTACCTTCAATTTCCACCACTGTTGATTGATGGTCTGCTTGGTGATCATCCAGTGTTGCATAAATCCTAGGTGTTTCCCTTGCAATATATTCCACTGTAGTTTCTCCTTCTATGTTGTGCAAGCTTTTGGTATTTTCTCTCCGATGTGGACACTCTCTAAGCATATGGTTTCCTTTACATCCCCAACATTGAAGTGGCCCTTTTTGTGCCTTTTCTGCTGCTACTGTTGGTTTGAATTCTCTTCTTGCTTGCTAGCCTTGTGGACAATTTCTGGGCTAATTTCTGAATGGTGGTTTAAATTCATTTTTCTTTTGTTCAAACATTCCTCTGTGATTACCTTTCCATGCTGGCTGAACTTCTGTTTTGCCTTTACTTTGCTCATAGCAATGCTCTTCCATTCTGATGGCTTCATCCAAACTTGGTGGATTGACAAACTCAATCCTATCTCTAAAATTTTGTGGTAGACTACCAAGGAAACATTGGGTCTTCACTCTTTCATCCTTGATGTAATCTACATATCTCAGCAGCTCCAAAAACATGTGGACATGCTCATCCATAGAATTCTGCCATAATTTGAGTTAATTGAACTCTTTTCTCTTGTTATCATAATACCTAGCTGATATGTATTTCTCCTAGAAGTACCTTTTAAAATGTTCCCAGTTGATTCTTCTTTCATTGATTCCTTTCACTTGCATGAGGTGCTCCCATCAAATTGAAGCTATGCCACTTACGTTATAAATGGAAACCCTAGCATTTTCATTTTCTGATTACTCATGCATTCTGAAATACTTTTTTATTCTAAGAAGCCATGCCTTTTCCTATTGACCTACTTTGCTTTCTCCATCAAAGGTGGGAGGCCTTTCCTTCCTAAATTCACCCTGTGGGATCCCTTTGTGCTTCTTTCTTCTCTCACTTCCGCTGGAAGTATGTCTTGGGATTCCTTGAGAATCCTTGGAGGCATTTGACCTGTTGGAAGGAGATATTGGAGAGGGTTTTCTGTGCTTCCTACTCACAGAGTCCCTTCTAGGGCTTGGAATCCTTTTCTTAGAACAATATCTAGAGTGGCTACCTGCATATTTTCCTTTTTGGCCCTTGTTTCTTGGATTAGACCCACCATTTATCCTTTAGTGCATATCGGTGAGGCTCTACAAGATGGCCGCATTGAGCTGGTGCTGCTCTTCCTGCATCTTCATCAACCGCTTGTTGAATCTCACCATGGTCTCAGCCAAGTTTGGGGGCATTACTTGTGCCCTTCTTCCATAGGACTCAGCTTCAGTATGTGCCTCCTGCAGGTTCTCTCCCAACACGTCGTCCTCTTGCTCAATGGATCTTGTGCATCGTTAATGGTCACCATTTCCTGCCTTCTCTGTACGCTTCCATGCTGTACAATTCAACTTACCACTATTGAAGTCACTGTGCATAACAGAGGAATTTATTAGACATCATAAGCATTTATATAAACCTTAACACATCCATACAAATATGAAATCATTCATTTAACAACAATAGTCATTTTTCCAAACCGCGCCATGGGCGCATTCCTTTGCCTGTAAATCCATTCACGGTTCGGCCCAAGCAGCCACAGTGCTGCAACTAAAGCTCTGATACCACTTTGTAACGTTCCCCGACCTCCTTGGTGGCCTTCAGAGGCCATGGGAGATCCTATGCAATTTTTTTTCAATCCATTTCTTCCATTTTCACACACAACCGCAACGGTCTTCGATCCACAATCCGCATTGCCCTCCAATCCGCACTCTGCAATCAGATTGAGAAGTTGGATTGCCAATCTGCCTTTTCGATGAAATCACGCTCTCGACTTCCGTAATCCACAATGCGGAAGTCGGAAGTCGGAATTCGAATCGCCGCCCCAATAATTTTCCTCCTCCGCAATTCCACAATCTGCAACCCACGTTGCAGATGTCGGAATTTAGGGAACCTTATTTCGTAGTCCCAGGATAAATTACCTCCCGAAATACGCAATCCGAAACCCGCTTTACGGATGCGGAAACATGGAAGTCCAATACGCCAGCCCCGTGGAAGTCAACCTTCCGACATCCGCAATCCTCAACCTGCTTTGCGGATGTGGAAAGGCAGAACTCCCACGCTCCAATTCTGTTGGACTCGCCCTTTCGACTCCCGTAACTTGTAGCCCGCCTTGCGGATGCAGAAATACAGAAGTCCAACCCCAGCGCTTCAATGATCGGTCCCCGACCTCCGCAATTGCAATCCGCATTGCATATGCGGAAAGGTCCTTGCGGATGCGGAAGGGTCGGGACCACAGACCTCTGCACCAGTAAGCTTCTAAGGCAACTTCTGAGGGTCATAACTCCTTCATCCTTGGTCCAAATTAGACAAGGCCGATATCGTTGGAAATATATTGGAGAGATCTATCCAATTGTGCGATCCCCACCCCATATGATCACTCCAACCATTCCATTTTACAATTGAAACTCTGTCAATAACCTTCTCCATGTGTCTTTATCCTTTTGCAAGGAACTCTGCCTACTTCCTGCCATGAATTATCCCTTCACCTGACCCACATAGGGGTCCTAACACACCACAAGGTCTATCCACTTCCTTCCCCAAGTCTAGGTGAGTCCAAGCAATCCCTCTTAACGGTGAATACAATGCATAAGTAAACACATAAAATGAACTAGAACTAGTCAATACACTGCCAACCTGCAAGGTTAGCCATACATTGCATTCATGTAAATGATGAAGCATTCAAACATGCATTCAATCTCATATTTAAAATCATACATAGTTCTCTATTGATCCAATCTCATGTGATTCTTCATTCAATAATTTTAACATACAAACATAACACAACATAAGGGAAACTAACATCATTTTTACACCACAGAAGTACTTATCTTTGGAAATGAAGCTGCCCAAGCAACTGGCTAAGTGAGGACAAATTTCCACCCAACCTTAGGTCTCTGTCTAGCCTTTACTCTTGCAGCTGACATACCACCCCCGATCTGGGCTGTGTATCCACTAAGGAGGGCTAATGGACTCTCTCACAATCAAGGTTCCATCCTAATGCTAAGCCAACCTATAGTTGAGGTTATCAAGCACACAAGGGAACAAGGAGGATAATGATAAGCCAATGAGCTCACCCACATAACTACAAGCATCTCAGATAACTCAGCAAACATGGAACCCACATTAACTACCTCACCCAACACAAGGAAGGCCCTCTTCTCTGTTGCACACTCCCTCAAGGCCCCTTCCCTCCAGTGCTATTCAGGGTGGGCATAGAAATGTCCAACTGCTATTTTCATAAGACTTTGAGCCTTCACTGGGTTTATCAAGCAGATCCAACTGTAGGTTGACCTTCTTCTCTGTTATTCAAGCTAGTTCTTCAGAGGGCCACGGCCTAAGCTCTACCCCGTAACTCGGTCCTATGAAAAACATATCTAAGTGTTCTCACTAGTTCTCTAAGCTGTTCCAGCTTTGTAATTCATCTTAACGGTTTAATCTATGGTTGTCCCAACCAGTTCACTTCCTACACAGGGTTTTCTTGTGCGTCCTCGGCTGTGCAATTCGGATTACACATAAATCGCGATTTTATCTCGTTGCTTCATGGCCGGGCTATGCAATGCGTGAATGACTTGGGTTGTTGGTCAACAATGGGATATCGATCAGGGTGAGCGAATTCTCAGGCGTAGAGTAGCTTAAGGGACAAGTAAAATACAGAGCATACCCTTCCATACGGATTTTAGGGTGGCTCCATACTCCATCGAATTCATGGACTGGTTTTCTTAAACACCCTCTTATAGCACCGTTAATGTCAGCATGGGGAGTCAAATGGGTTCACAAATGGACATGTGGCATCATGGGTTCCAATCCCATAGCCCCCTCACCTCTCCCTAGTGGATACACATGGCCCCTTCTCATTGGTTGCCTCCTTAGCCAACTTTTTGGGTATTTTATTGCAATAATTAATAATTACATCATTTACAAATATTCATGGCTTAAAAGCACATGGATAATCAAACTGTGAAATACCTTCCTATGCAGACAAACCTAAGAATCCACTAGTGGGGCCTTGGCCTTGATCTCCACACTAGGGAAAACACACATTGCATTTATACAATATTTACATTGAAGCCAATAAAACCTAAGGTTCAAAATAGGGGTATTACAAGTCCTTTTTTTGGTTGTCCAAGCCCAAGTTTGAAGCCCTTAGAGGCCTTGGAACAATAAAAAAATCCCTGGTTACCCATTGTTTGGTAAATTCTCCCTAAGTTGTTTCTAGGTCCCCTCTGAAGTCTCTTTGATAGTAACTATGCCTCATTGCACCCATTATGGTCATATGGTTGAAAACCCTCATATTTTGACTTGTGCCCCTACTTGGTGTCGTAACTTGTTGAAGAAGAAATGACCCATTCCGTGGTCATTTAACTTGATTACTTGTTGTTTTTGTCATTAATGCTCTTAAATTGCTTTCCACGTGTTGTAGTTATCATGACCTTCTAGAGTTAGTGTTTCCCCTATCCTTAATGTGTCACCCTTTCTATACCCTAACCTTTTTGCTACTACCCTAACCTAAGTTAAATCCCTAATTCTAAGGATATCATCCTAGCTTCCTGAAAACCATCTCTATGATACCCTCTTTCTAGCAAGACCTTTACTCCAAAATAGGCCAGCCCTAAAAACTCTTCAAGAGTTTGTAAAACAAATGTCAATTTTATGACCTAAGTCGGCCCCCAAACTACCAATAAAAATTAATATTAAAATATAATTGCAAGGTCGGACCAATTAGAACGAAGATGCAAGGTCGGCCCAAAAAACAATTCTTCATGAAATATGAGTATAAATAAATGCTAATTCGCCTCATTTCAGAGAAAATGGTGTGGAGATAGCTTTGAATTTCGGTGGTATTCTCGGAGGATGCATATGTACCCAAATAATCAACATAAAATTCTGTGGGGTTGCTACAAGAAGTTATTTTTCTGCTATTTGTTTTCTTGAGAATTTTCGGTTTGCCTCCAACATAATTCAGACTGTCTCTTCAGTGAATTTTGGGTTTTCCTCTTAACATAATTTGGATTGTCTCTTCAGTGAATTTCGGGCTCTCCTCTCAGCATAATTCAGATTGTCTCTTCAGTGAATTTCGGGCTCTCCTCTCAGCATAATTCAGACTGTCTCTTCAGTGAATTTTGAGCTCTCCTCTCAGCATAATTCGGACCATCTCTTCAGTGAATTTCAGGCTCTCCTCTCAGCATAATTCAAACTGTGCCTTCAGTGAATTTCGGGCTCTCCTCTCAACATAAATTCGGGTTGCTTCAAAATTATGGGCTGTCCCCTATCTCAGTTTACAAAGTGATGATATACACAGTAATGAGATAGTATGTATGCTAACTCAGTGTTTACTCAGTTGTTTGATGATGTTTACACTACACAATGATGATTATAGAATGATATAATGTGATATGTTCTAAGATATGCTCAGTGTATAGTAATATGATGTTTAATCAGTGATGTGCTAGTGATATGATGATTGATGATGCCTACACCTATGCTTAGTGAATTACACAATGATAAAACGTGCTAGTGATGTTTGATGATGCCTACATCTATGCTCAATACATAGTGGTATGCTCAGTTTACACAGTAATATTTCTAGTGATATGTTCAGCTCAGTAATGTGTACACAGTGGTATGCTTAGTTTACACAGTGATATTCTTAGTGATATGCTCAGCTCAATAATGTTTACACAGTGATGTTCTCAGTGATATGCTCAACTCAGTAATGTTTACAGAGTGATATGCTCAATACACAAAAATATGCTCAGTATACATTGATATGATGATTGCACAGTGATACGATGATTTCTGAGTGATATGATGTTTATACAAAGATATGCTCAGTGGTATCCTCAATTTACATAGTGAGAGGCTTAGAAATGTTTTGAAAGGTCCACGGCTTTAGAATTGCAAGATCATATTTGGGTGGTAGGGTGGTGCTAGGGCTGACAGTTAATCAGTGTGAGTAGAGCTGTTGCAGCAGCTCGTCAGTTGTAGCTGACAAATTCTAGGAGGTTGCAACCTCCTTCCAGTTGTAGCTGGAGAAATTGTATATTTATTTTGTATTTCCAATTGTTGATGGAACAAATTATTATTTAAAAGCTTCCGTGGTTTTTTCCAAGTTCTTGGGTTTCCACGCCAAATCTTGTGTACTATGCATTTTGTGTTATTTCACATATGATGCTATGATTGGTGATTAACAACTTGCTCATTATAAAAAGAAAAATTAAGAAATAGTGATCAGCAGCCCCCCCTCAGTGTTTCAACATTGAGCAATATCAACATTAGGTATTTCGAGTCGCAGACAGGTCATGGTCTTCAACACCCCACGATTTTCCACCAGTCCTCATGCTTATCCAAACGGTGATTAAGTAGTTGTATTTACTGGATTCTATATGCAGCTCGTCAATGATTGTTATCTGTTTCAATGAGCTAGGTATCGATGAAGTTGGTGTATAGTGCCAGATGTCTCAGTGTAAGCATGCTCATAAAGACAAATTAATGTGCACCCTTCGAAGTTAGTGGATGACCAAATAAACCCTAAATAAAGGTTTCAGGCACGGTCTTTGCTTCGATGTGTTCAATAGGTTGTATTCTGCTCCACCCTCCTCTTGTAGTCAAGTGATACGCCATACACAGTCAAGACAACACAACAGTCACACATTTACCATTTCGATATACAATGACTCCATAATAGGGGCTGTCTTATCGCCCGAACCTTCGACTATATGCTCATCCGATCTTCTCTGCTTTCTATGTTGTTGTCGTTCAAAATAGAACAGGCGCAAAGGTGCAAGACTTTCATGCGAACAAAGATATATGTAGATCCAACTCCAATTCTCACACAAACGGAGAAGAGGAAATGAGGAAGCTCCAACTCTCACGTTCTTCTACGTTGAGTGTATTGTATCCCATGGACTGTGTACAAGAGTGCGTGCTCACACGATGAGGGAGAGGAAACATTTGTTGAAAGCTCCATGATAACTTCAGGCTTCATTTGTGCTCCATGTTGGCAGCAAGGGCTCTAGCTAAATCTTTCACCCAATTTGTACTCGGCTCACTTCTACGGTAGACAACACAAGCTCCAACGCTTGCAACCTCCAGCAATCCACTAGCAGTACGCTTTTCATATAGCTCTAGGGCAAGTATTAGTACTCAGTCCAACACAACCATCAATATGTAGTAGCTCAACGCACCAATACACAAGCGCATCTTTGAAGAGAGGGCTCAGTCCAAATGCTCCAACAAATTGAGACGTGAATCCCTCACTTGAGAGCAGATAGTGGCTGTTGGGGTGCCCTCTCACAAATGTTGAATTGTGAACAAACCACCAACCATCAAACAAAACTCCCACTAGACCGCGCAAAAAAACAATTTTTAAATACACACAGATATTTTAGTCAATGAGAGATGATAACACACACAGGTTGCTCGCGCAGATTTCACTCATTGTACTCGCCAAGTGAAGCCTAGGTATACTTTAGGATTAATGTTTTCAATTACTACAAGAAAAAAAAAAATGGTATTTTAGCCTCACATTAGCACCACTATTTGTAAAGGATTTGGGAAATCCTCAATTTTCAAATAGTGGTACAAAAGTGGTGATAAAGTGGGGATAGGCAAGTGGTGCTAAGATTTATGGGGCAAAAATGGTGTTTGTAAAAAAATTGGTTTTGGTGTTAAATGAATATGTGGCATTCCATGGTGTGTGGTGCAAACCACCAAACCCAATCCTACCTGGATTGAGATTTTGTGGTGCAAAACAGTAAAACCAATTCAACATGGATTGAGACTTTCTGGTGCAAAACACTATTATTATTATTATTATACACAAACTTGTATATGGTGCAAAGCATCATAAAATAACAAGTGGTGCAAGCACCATAAAATAATAAATGGTGCAAAAATAATTAAATCACTACTCTCTCTCTCTTTCTCTCTCTATATAATTCTTGTGTCATTGTGAATTTTTTTAATATTATTATTATCATTATTATTATATTTTTTTAAGATTATTATTATCATTATTAATATATAGTTGCAAAGCACCATAAATCAACAAATGATGTTAAAAAAACACAAACCTGCTATATAGAAAAGTTGTGTTTGTATAGGGGTTTTTTATATGTGCCTTATAAAATTTAATATGAATGCCACTTATCTTTTAAAAGAATTTAGAGAAATAAAATAATTATATCAACAAAATTTTTTATTAGAAATTTCACTATTAGCAACAATTTACTATATTATATATAGTAAAGAAAATTCATAATGTTTTTCCAATTCATTTATAATTAATAATCACAAATAAGTAATTATCAAAATAATAGTTTATGATATTTACTAGATGAATTTATTGATCATATTAATTACATAACAAGATTATTAATATAATGTTAAATTACTTAATGTTTATCTTTAAGATTTTATTTGTTGTTTTTTAAAATATAAAAGAAATAAAAACTAATAATTTAATGAGATAAAAAAAAATAGTTTCCATCCATTTGTATATTAAAATTCTAATTTGGATGTCACTATATGTGAGGAAGTTTATTGGAAAGGTGGTATTTTCTCTGTGAAAAAAAAAGGTACATACCAAAATCATAAAAAAACATTTAACTTAAAAAATTACAATATTAACTCTAATTAAACCTTATGGTAATTAATACATATTACGTAGTAATTTAGAATATGTCAAGGATCCGGGTATTGTCATTAACTGGAGTCTGGATTAAAATCTTATTTGAAAAAAATTGATTCCACATATAAATATTCTAATTTCTAATTAAAAACGACGCGACATACTGATAATTTATACAGCGAGCCTGGCCCTGTTCTGGTACTAATAAACTAGGAAATTCGACTTCAATAATCTGGCCATTATAAGCTTAAGAATCCAATATTGACATTTCATAACCTGGCCTTAATGACTGGAATATTGGCCTTTTCTTTGTGAATTAGACTTTAAGAGAACCTAGCATCATACTGGTAATTAAAACTAGGCTCAGACTACGTCTGTCAAAACCATTTCAACCACGATCAGGACGAAACAGAGATAAGGACCTATGTCCACTTGCTGCCTCTTTTGTCTCATACCAACCTGCACTTATCATAACCGAGAGTTAAAAATATTGAAAGTTATAATTGATTAAAAACCCTGCATAACAAACATTGAAACTCAAACCAAAGATATGATATGGCTAAAAACCATTCACCATAATTGAATATAAAAAACTAATAAGAAATATTCACCTCTTTCACCATGAGCTTCTCTTTCACCATGAGCTCCTGTCCATGGAGATGATTGATCCTTCCTCTACAAAAGGAAAAGCTTCATTATCTTCCAGTTATAACAAAGAATTCGATTCACCATAAAATATAAAAAATAAAAATCACTACTAACTCAGCAAGAAATAAAAACAAAATTAGCATTAATGATTGATCCTTCCTCTACAAAAGGAAAAGCTTCATTCTCTTACAGTTATAACAAAAAATTTGATTCACCATAAAATATAAAAAATAAAAATCACTACTAACTCAGCAAAAAATAAAAACAGATTTAGCATTAACTCGGTAAGAAATAACTTTGTAGTAGTATTCTTTGAATGCAACCAAAAAATATGCATATACATGGCAAAATGAGTTTTATTGGGCATATTTTTTAAAGTTTCTAATCATGTATAATAATTTTAGTGATTTATGTAATATTTCTTTTTTGAGATGGTTAGAAAATTAGTTTTATTTGGTATTTTTAAAAGTTTTTAATCTAATATCAACAATTTTGGTCATCAATGTAATTTTTCTATTTCAGACATATTTTTTAAAGTTTCCAATCATGTATCAACAATTTTAGTGATTAGTGTAATTTTTTTTTTTTTTGAGAAGGCAAAAAAATGAGTTTTATTTGGCATTTTTTAAAAGTTTCTAATCTAATATCAACAATGTTAATCGCCAATGTATTTTTTATTTATTTTGAGATGGAAAGAAAATGAAATTTACCTCTTCTTTAGATTCTCAAAAGCATTTTTTGAAGTTTCCAAAACATCCATTAACCATTTTAGAAATTTTATAAGGCTAAACAAAAAAACCTCAAAATGAATGATTTAAGAAACAAAAATATTGAATAATTTAATGGTAAAAATATTAATGTGTATAACAAGAAAAATGACCGCAAATATAGTTATAAAATTTAAATAACCAATCACAAATAATGAAAGGGATGACAAATACCTAGATAAAAAATGAATAATAACTCTTCCTAAACACTCTGAATGCTTAAACAATCTATTGAATGTACTCATTAACATATCATGAAGTATTTAATTTTTAGATATTTTTTTTCCAGCGAAAAAAACTACTATTGATATTCAAAATGAATCAAATAGTACAATGAAAGCTCTTGATTCAAAACATTTGAATCGTTTACTGTTCAATCTAGTAAGTTTTGAAAAGCATGCCGTATCAAGAACCACTAATGCTGACATCATAGCTCGGGAGAGTGCATAGAATACTATACATATAAAATACACAAAAAAGAAAATCAAAAGTTACAAAAATTCCCGAAACATGGCGAGCAACAGATCAGTCAAGAAAGTAAATAGAGCCACAATCCAGGATGTTGCTGTCGCACCATTCCTCCCAGATCAACTGTCCTTCAATACCAGCAAGTGCATGCTAGGAGAGCTTGTCAACCAGAGAATTATGCTCTCGATAAATATGTTCAAACGAGGATTGGGTAAGGTGACTCGTGCACAGGCCTTATCCAATCTGCTCAAAACTACTGGCCCTGCTATCTTGTTACTTCAGGAGACCATGTGTGAAGATAAATTTGCTATCCATAAACTCTGTAAAATTCTTCCTAATTGGGAGGTGTCGGCCGTTAGTTCTTGTGGTTTATCGGGGGGTCTTGCTGTAGCCTGGGATCCAAATGTTTTTGAGTTTAAAGTGTTCTCTACCCCTTGGGGAATTCTATTGAAGGGATTTTTCCGTGGATGTCAGCATTCTCTTTCCATTCTCAATTGCTATTACAGGGAGAGGCAGAGTTTTTGGACATCACTGCAGAGTTCTGGTATTATGAATTTAAATGATTTGATTATTGCTGGAGATTTAAACTTCACTTGTCATGCTGCAGAGATCTGGGGATCCTCTGCCAGGATGGATGATATGGCAGAGTTCTTCTCTCAGTTACTTCTGGATACTGATTTAGTGGATGTTCTTCCACATAAATTGGCCCCCACCTGGTCTAACGGTAGATTTGGTCGTGATGGTGTTCACAAGCGTATTGATAGATTCCTTGTCAAATCGGCATTGTTGGACTTCTTTCAGAAACACCGGTCTTGGGTTCATGATTGCAAATTTTTGGACCATTGGCCCATTGTCCTTCAATTAGAGGAATTTGAACATTCTCATTTTTCGCCCTTCAAATTCAATGCATCTTGGCACAGTGATGACTCCTTTTGTTGTATGGTTAGAACTTTCTGGCTAAACTGTGGGGTATTTGATACAAACCCGATGCTGAATTTCTGTCATAAATTGAAGGGTTTAAAAGAGATAGTTTCTAAATGGATCAGGGATAAGAAGAAGGCAGATAAGCTTGAACTTTATCTGTTAGAAAGGAAGCTACAGGTTTCTATTTCTGCAAATGTTAACAATTCCCTCTCTTTTGCCTCTTTTGAAGCTATGAAACAACTTGAACAGAAAAAAGAAGAATTACTTATACAGGAAGAAAAAGAATGGCAACTTAAGAGTCGAGCCATTTGGATTTCTCATGGTGATAAAAACACTAAGTTTTTTCACTCTTTCGCATCTGCAAGGCGAAGCTCGAAATATATATGGGAAATTTTTGATGACAATGGAAATCAGCTTTCTGGACTTGATAGCATTAAATCTGAAGCTGTTTCTTTTTTTGGTAATATTTATTATGATTCTGGAGATTGTTGTTTGTTTGATCAGATTAAAGTGGCTTCTCTTTATCCTCGCTTCTTCAATGAACAGGAAGCTGATTGTATTCAAGCAGAGGTCACGTTGGAAGAAATAGAATAGACTTTGAAAATATTTGCCAACGATAAAAGCCCCGGGTCTGATGGGTGGCCAGTGGAGCTTTATCTACATTTTTTTGATCTGATGGGTGGTGAATTACTAGAATTAGTGAATTTCTCCAGAATCAATGGATTCATCCCAGGTGGTTTAAACTCCACATTTGTCACCCTTATCCCGAAGAAAGATAAGCCACTATCATTTGGTGAATTTCGTCCGATTGCTCTTTGTAATCTTCTATATAAACTCATTGCCAAAATTATAGCTGACAGATTGAAGTCTGTACTATCTGATCACATCTCTGCTGAGCAATTTGGTTTTTTAGCGGGAAGGCAGATACATGATGCGATGTGATATGATTTATTTAAAAAGTGAAAATAGTTTTTTATTATATTAATATATTTAAAAATTGTAAGTGAAAATAATTTTTAGATAATGATTAAAATAATAAGTGATCAAACTAATTTTAAATATCTTTTATTTTCTAAGGTAAATTTAAAACTATATCAAGAACAAAAAAAAATCTATAATTAAAAATAGTTTTTAGAAAACCAAAATAATCTCTATAGTTTGTAATTCCCCAAAAAGGTAAGATAGGATCTCAAAGATTGATCTAAAATTTTGTATTTTATTTTAATAATTAATTAAGTTATTCTAATTATAACATCTTAGCTATGGATATATTATACTTAGTAAATGATCAAATCTCTTAAGGTGCAACAGTTGCCAAGTTTTTGCAATATAAAATATGGTTGCACCTTAGGTGACTTGGTCCCTCCCTAAGCATGATAGATCTAGAGTTAAGAAGAATTTACTCGGTTTTTTTAAACTAGGCATCGATTGAGAACCTGGAGGGATCAAAACAAAATAAAATTACAAATGTATCAATGATTAAAATATCAAGCTTAGAAGGGATCTATGTTAGTTTATTTTATCACCATATTTTATTAAAAAACAATGTTTGTTTCCCTAGAGAGTAGTTGTGTGCTACTTACACAGAACCACTTTACATATGAGTGTCTATCTGAATAAGGATTCTACCCAAAAGGAGTGGTTGGTTACTCTTATAATAGAGTTCCGCATCCTTGGAAATGAGCCACTAGTAAATTCAAATGTGTATTCCTAACATGCTTAAGTAAGATAATATTATGGAGTTAAGTGTGTACCATGAAGACACGTTATCACAGTCTCATGAACATGACATAGAACTATGAACATTCATAATTATTTCTTAGAGTGATTATAATTATAAAAAAATGGAAGAACCCCACAAAATTCACTTTGGAATTATTGAGGTGTCATTAAAATCAAATAAGGAGAGTCTCCTATCTTTTAGCTTGTCAAATGAATTGTATGGACTATCTAGATAAGATAACTCACCTTGAAAGAATGGTGATTACATTGGTTGATGTTTCTTCCTCCTCTACCACCGCCATGAACATAAAAAAAAATATTTCCAATTCTCTATGATGACCTTACCTTAAATTGATTCATATTTCCATTTTGGGTGCTAGTAATCTAGTTTATCTACTATCGGAGTTGTCTGAAAATACTCTCTCATCACAAATTCCTACGAGTGTAGATGGATATTTGAATTTAAAATATGATCTTAGATTCACATTTTTTACTTGTTTCTTGTAACATTGGCTAGGATTTTATTTGCGAGGAAAACTTAAAGGATCTCTACGTAGATTGGATGACTTTTGGCTTTTTCTTGTGTTTCGATATTATGAAATTCTTACAGATGGATTCCTCCTTGAACCATGTACAAAGCCTCAATACCCATACCTAGTGTTATCAATCTTTTAATGGCATCAATATCCCCACTCAAAAATCATGAATACTATTAATAGATCATGTCTGGTGCTTTGAGTCATCATTAATGTCCTTTGATTCCTAGAATCTTCTTTTATAGCTTGCACCTCGAGTATTCTCCTCAAACCATATCCAAGACCCTAGAACCCTATTAACACTCTAAGATACACATATCATCAGGAGGTAATGCATGATGCTTTTAGGTGTTAGTCATGGCCTTGGATGCCTAGAAGCTTCCTTTAGTGACGAAGGCCTGATTTTCCTACCCCAACCATCTCTAAATCCCTAAGACCCATAAATAATTATACATCATTATAAGGGAACAGATATCCCTACTTGTAGACGCATAATAACCTCAGGAAATCATGCGTGGTTATTTTAGGTGTCATGTCTAGACCTAGATTCCCAAGAGATTTACTTAGGGGTTAAGGCATTTAAGGGGTTTGGACTTAGATACATAAGGCCTTGGATACATAGTTCCATGGTTTCCTTAGGTCCAAAGGCATGGTATTATTCTATGGAATGTCATTCTCATGGCGCTAGGACATCTACATATTTCTTAAAACCACATAATGGCACAAACATCAGCAATCATAGGCCAATGATACCCTTAGGAGGCTACATATTGTTGGTGGAGGAAACCTTCTTAGCCCTAGATGGCTAGAATATTCCTTTAGGGATCAAGCTTCAGGTATCCTTCATTAACGATGTCCAAGGCTACAAGACCACGAGACATAGATATATATCACAATTGATACCCATGCAAAGTCATGTGTTGTGGTCTGAGGCATTTTTCATTGCTATGGATGGATCAATGGTTTTTTTAGGGCCAATGGAATTGTATTCTTCCCTATAATTCCATTCCCGAGGCCCTATTAAACATACATAATTCTCAATACCGCCTAATGGCATCGACATCCTCAATCATATGCCAATGATACCATCAATAATCCATGTGTCATTGGTGGAGGTAGCCTACTTAGCCCTATATGCCTTGAAGATTATTTTTGAGGCTAAGGTTTAGGTCTCCTCCAATAATCATGTCTAAGTCTCCAGGACACAAGACCTGGATGCATAGTGCCATAAATACCCTTGCAAAGTCATGCATGGTTATTTAAGGAAGTGTTCATGACTTTGAATGCCTTCAAAATTATTTAAAGAAAAAGGCATGGTCTTCTTCCCTAGAAATTCATTCCCAATGCCCTAAGACACCTACAAATTACTCAAAACCACTAATGGCATTGACATCCTCAATCAGGATCCACATCTTGTCATTGAGTCTTTAGGTGGTAAGCTTCCTTGATCGTAAAGGTTCCTTTCGGCTTGTGCCCTCATCTAATAATGTCAGGACCCTGAGTATTGCGTATTTTTCACCTCTATAACTCATGCTAGAGATCATCAACCTACCCTGTGAAGCCCTAGAGTGTGGGATCCTTCCAGCTTCTAAAGTGGGAATTGTTAGAGAGTGTCCAAAAGTCCCACACCTTTAGACTCTCTTTATTCTGCATGAAGGTCTGAAGTTCCAGTGAATCATTTTGATTGCATAGGTTGGGCATTTGTTTCCATGAGTCAAACCAAAAATTCGCATAGGCTCCTTCTCTAAGTTCCCATAAACTATGTTGTTTAATTAAGGCCTTTGGAAATTGGATTCCCTCCAGATAAGGGAACCTGGTGGGTCCAAATCATAGTGAATGAGCTGAGAGGTGGACCAGCTGGGAGCATATTTGAAATTCCATAGTTTGGCCCACGAAGTGGAATTCTTGGAGATCCAACTCCACCAAATTTTTGCCGAGAGAATCTCAGTGTTTATCTCCAGATCTTGAATTACTAGGCCTCCTTCCCGCTTTGGTAGTTAGAATGTCCACCAGTTGACAAGGGCCCACTTGTGGTGGTTGTTGTCCCCTCCCCAAAGGAAAGAGCACTGCAACTTTTTTGATACACTTAAGGAACCATTTGGGGGCAGCGAGGAGGGAAAGAGATAGAGAGGCATAGACTCGAGAACAAACTTGAGAAGAGTTAAACGACTGGCTAAGTTTAGGGTTCTGAAGGTCCAAGAAGAGATTTTGCTTTCAAGTTTATCCAGGAGTTCCCTCCAAGAGGAATGTTTAATGGTTGAATCAGTGAGAGGCGCACCCAAGTATTTGGAGGGGAGGGAGGAAGCAGAGAAGCCTAGTATGTAGGTCACATTGCATTGAGAGACAACATCCATGTTGAAGAAGAATATTTGGGATTTGTATAGATTAATGGTGGTTCCGGAGGCTTGCGAGAAGAGGTGAAGGACCTTTTTGAACTTGAGGGATTCTTGGACAGAGGGGTGGCTAAAAAGAAGGTTGTCATCAACAAAATGTTGGTAGGCGCAGGGGGGGATGTTGTGAATGGAGAGACCTTTGATGAGTCCAGCGTTAACATCTTCATTTATCATTCGGCCCAGACCTTCTTCCATGAGAATGAAGAGAAAGGGACAGATTGATACTCCTTGACGGATACCTCTGGAGGGGGAGAATGTAGCAGATGAGGAGCCATTGACTAAGACTGAGAAGAAGGAAGAGGAGGTGAGGGAGAGGAATCAACGAGTCCAGTCCCGGCTGAAGCCAAAATCTAGAAGCATTCTTTCAATAAACGCCCACCTAAGTTTGTCGAAGGCCGTAGAGAGATCCAACTTGATGAGCATGCCAGGGGTTTTAGTGACTTTCAGGGAATGAGGTCTTCATGGGAAAGGATGATGCCATCCGGGATCTGACGTCCTTCAACGTAGCAGGTTTGCTAAGGGGAGATAAGCATCGGTAGAAGAGGCTTGAGCCTGTTGGCCATCACGTTTGTGATGATTTTGTAAACAACATTGCAAAGGGATATAGGTATGAACTTACCAGGTTGAGAAGCTCCATTTTCCTTTGGAATGAGTGTGAGGAAAGTTGCGTTGAGGGATGGAAGAACCCATTTTTTTCCCTAGATTCCTCCACCATCTCCAACACCTCTTTCTTTAGAAGATCCCAACAGTGATGGAATGAAGCCATCAGGTCTCGGAGCCTTGCCTTCCGCCATATGATTTACAGTTGATTCCACTTCTTGAAGAGAGATGGGCTTCATTAGGGCTGCGTTGTGCAAATCATTAAGAATTTTTGGGATCTTGGTTGTGACTTGATCAATAGCCTGAGTCCTTGAGGGGACATTTTTTGTTAGAAGATATTTATATAAGCGAACCAACTCATGTTCGATGTCCGCATGTTCTTCTATATGTGTTCCATCCTCATCCTTAAGAGTGGAGATATGGTTGTTGATGCGGTTTTGAATGGTAGAACGATGAAAGAAGGCAGTGTTACGATCACCCTCTTTTAACCATTGAACTCTCGATTTTTGTCTCCACATTATTTCCTCCTGCTCACAACTCTTGTCCAACTGGGTCAAGATCTCTTTTTCCTTGGTTTTGTGTGCTTAAGAGAGGCCCTGAGTCATGTTTATTTCTTGTATCTTTTCCATCTCTTTTTCCAGATCGCTTTTAGCTTTGAAGATATTTCCAAAGGTATGATGGTTCCAACTTTTGAGTTTGGCTCTAAGAATTTTTAGCTTTTGTTGCATTGTGGCCATCTTAGAGTGCCCATATACCTGCATCCCCATCCACCAGGAGCAGATAGTGTCTTGGAACTCAAGATGAGAGCGCCAGAAATTTTCAAAATAGAAGGGACAGAGGAGCTTAGTTCCCACACATTGCCAGGAGAATGATATGGGCCAATGATTTGATCCTGCTACTGTAAGGACAGAGGCAATCAAGAGGCCTCCTAAGTCGATGACACTTTCAGAGACCAGGAAACAATCCACTTTTCTCCCCCTTGATGATTGTTCCAAGTAAAAAATCCTTGAGAGGTGTTGAGATCCAACAGGTTACAACTTTTGATGAAGGTTTTGAAACCTGAGTCCTCATTGGAAAGAGTATTTATGCCTCCTTTCTTCTCTTGTAGGGAGTTGATCAAGTTGAAGTCACCCCCAAATATGAGAGGGGAGTCATGGTGCTGGGAAGTGAACTAGTACAAATAGTCAATCAAATACAGTTTGAGGGTATGGGATTGGGGCCCATAGACATTCAACAGATGCCCAAGAATACTGGTTCCAATGAGGTGGAAAGAGGCTAAGAGGGAATGAGAAGTTGAGGAGAAATCCCCTTGTGAAATGAGGGTGGGATTCCAAACAATGGCTAGGACACCAGAGGCTCCGGTGGCGTCAATGGCCATGCTATGGAAACCTTTCCATATTTTGGCCATGAGTGTTTGGAGAGTGTAACTAAAGAACTTTGTTTCCTGTAGGAAGAGGACAGAAGGTAGATCCTGAAGGATTTTTCATTTCAACATTCTATGTTTTGAGGTTCCGTTTAGGCCTCTTACATTCTAGGAAATAAGCTTCATTGAGAAACGGGGGAGAGGGTGGGGAACAATTCTGTTAACTAAGCATATTCCCCTAACTCAATAAGCCTAGTTCCAAGTATGCTAACCCTTTGAAGATCTGTCTTGCAGTCACGCTTCTTGTTATCTTTTAGAGCTTCGTGTTTGCCCTTTTGGGGCGTGTTGGGAATTCCCAATTTGTTCTAACCCTTAGAACGAGCCAGAGCTTCCTTTAATATTTGAATATGCCTTGGAGGGATGGAACTGTATGCTTTCTTGGTGCATGCTTCTTCAAGACCTAAGAGATCAAGGTCCCCTAGCTCGATCTCGCCCATTTCTTCATACATCAATATCTCAGGGCCTGTGGTACATTTTTGTGCAAGGGTTTCCAAATCCTTCCTATCGGCTGCAGCCAGTGTATTGAGAGGATCCATCCTTGGGGGGTATGAGAGATCAACAGCTTGATCTGATCATTGGCCTTTGTGGAGTTCCGGTTGAGAATGGGTGTGAACATGAGCCTCCATTCTTTCCCCTTCAGATGGATCCTTTGGTGTTTCTTCGATATCTGCGAAGCTATTGCTGGTAGCGGGCCTACCCGAGGCTTTGTCCTCTGGGGGGCTGGGGGATTTGTGGCCATGGCATCTTTTCTTACCTACTTTTTGAAAACCCTCTTCATATTTTTATTTGACGGACGGATCAATGGGTACAAACTGATTCTAGGGGAAGTCCCGGTACAAATGTACATGTTCATGACACTTACGACACTGGAAGGGGACATGCTTGTAGTCAATAGATTGTATCCATTCAACATCCTCATGCATTAGACTGACAAAGTCTGGAAGGGCATGAGCGATATGATGTAAAAACATATACAAGCGTAATATGTGTACTTACTGATCCTTGTATGTTCAGTCGATCTGACATAGATTCCTAGGGTGTTTCCTATGTCTCTGAGTGTCTCTTCATCCCAGTACTCCTACGGCAGGGACTACATGCGAATCCACTCTGGTTCCCAGGTGAAGTCTTCCTTGTCCGGGATGAACCTTTCCATCCAGTTGCGGAGGTATAGTCCTGTAGAGTTGAAAAAGTACGGTCCCCCATCTTCGACTCTGGTTTTATCATCCAGCCGGTGGAAGATGATAGTGAAAAACCCCTTTGATCCCATTTGAAGATCAATGTGGGATTTGGGTTTCCATTTATCTAAGATCCATCCTCTTAGGGATTGCTCAGTAGGCCAGATGCCAATGAATTTTCCAATGAGGGCGTGGTATCTCATTGTTTGGGTTCTTGCATTGATGCGTTCTGCTGGAAGGGTGATGCATGGTTGTTCGGCCATCTTGGCAATGCATGTTTTGGTATCAGGAGGGTCCTTTTTGTGTTCTTCAGCTGCGGATTCTTTGGATGGAATGGAAGGAATATCGAGGCCTGAGATGGGGATCTCCTCTAATCCAATCTTCAGCTTGACGACAGGGGGTTTATTGGAGGATACAAGGTCCACGACGAGAGTCTCTTAAGAGGAGCCGCCTGCTCCTCCTAGCGGGATGGCCATGAGAGCATCCAAGCCCTAGGTAGGGAATCTAATGGTGGGGGAGAGCCAAGAAGTGGAACCAGCTTGACCTAGCTCAGCGGATCCATGAGGGAGTCATCAAGCGTAGTAATGATATTAATATCCATTAGAAAATTTAATAATCAATAAAAATATACCTTATCAAATAATGAAATCTCAATTCAAACCATTTTTATTAATATTTTATAATAGTAATAAATTAAAAATGGTTGTCTTTAATTATTTGTCAAATTTAAGAATCATGGGTATTTATTTGCTTGAATAAGATTGAAAATGAATAGTCAACTTGAGCTATTTAGAAATAATTATTTGTGAACTTGCTTTGTTTGTGGTGCAACACCTCATAAATGAATCATGTGAGCTTATTGGTTTAAATAGTGATAAAAACAAATAATTGAATTTGTTGTGATTATGGTTTAAAACCTCATAAATTAATCATGGGCATTTATTTGAATGAAAAAAAACGAATTAAGTTATTACAAAATAATTATTTGTGATTTTGTTGTGTTTATGGTGCAAATCATCATAATTAAATCCTTTTTGTACATGTCCATGTGACTAATATGAGCTTAGCACCACTATATGGTAGTTGACAACATGACATTTCTTTATGCTTAGGATTCCTTTAGGCTAAGGCCTATGATTGTTTGCTCAACAATGTTGAGGGCCATTGGACCTATCCCTAGTGATTAAAAACTTATAATAGTGTGAATGCCCTTACTTAGAGGCTAAGAATACTCTTAAGAATATGTGTGGGGACCTTTGTGGTGTCTTTCTTGGTCCTAGATTCCTAAAAGCTTCTTTTAGGGCCTTAGGTAGAGGTTTTCTCCATTGATCATATATATGGATCTAAGACCCATGTCTTGTGTTAAAAACCTAATAATAATTGTAATTTCCATCAAAAAAATTTAAGAAGATAAAAATATCTTAAATGAATAATCAAATTTAAATTCAAACAATTTTATTACTACTTTATAATAGTAATAAATTAAAAAAAGTTGTCTTTATTTATTTGTCAATTGTATTTATATGTTTAAATAATATAAAAAATGGATAAATGAATTGAGCTATTTTCCAAATATTTTTTTTGAACTTGTTGTGCTTGTGGTGTAAAGCCTGATAAATGAATCACATGAATTTATTTGCTTAAATATTCTAAATATAAATATTTGAACTTCTTGTAAGTATGGTGCAAAAACTCATAAATTAATCTTTGATCATTTATTTTAATAGATGAAAAAATAAATAAATATTAAATTGAGTTATTTTCAACATAATTATTTGTGAATTTCTTTATGGTGCAAATCCACATAATTAAATCCTATTTGTACATGTCCATGTGGAAATAATAGCTTAGCACCACTTTATGGTACTTGCCAACATGGCATTTCTCATAAAGGTAAAACTCAATTTCCAATAATATTAACAAATATAACACCACAAAATATAAGTGGTGCTAATACCACCACTTTAACACCACAAAATATAAATGGTGTTAATAACATCACTTTAACACCACATAAATGTAAGTGGTGCCAATACCACCACATTTACACCAAAAAATATAAGTGCTGCTAACTTGTGGTGCTAAAAGATGGATTTTCTTGTTGTGAATGGTGAAGGTTATGGAATATTATCAAGCAGAGAGTGGTAGACTGTGCAAACTGTGAGGCTAGTAGGTTGATCTGAGCATAGGCTACAAGATCAGAATGATCTATGTGGGAGAGGATGACCATATTGCATTGGTTGTGGTGCCAATTACAGATTATAATAGGATTTATGAGCTCCGTGAGGAAAGAGTGCGTAGGTTAGGTGCCAGGAGGAGACGTATCCTTCAGGTGATTACTTGAGAGCTCTAAATTACTGTTAAAAATCCCTTTCAATAAGTACATCACATATGCAAGAATTCACAAATGAACCTGAAGCATCAGATGGCTCACGCAAAATTTAATAGACTAGAGTAGACTTTAGGAGAAATCTCTGATAGAGGACAAAATCACATGCTAGAGTTGAAAACACCATGCTCTTACAGAAATATATAGCAAGAGAAGAAATAACACACTGGTGCTCAAATACAAACTCAATCACATAAATGAGAAACTCTTGCATAAATACCACAGCCTGCAAAAATCCCATGCACAATTTCCAGCTCTTCATTCTCATGCAAATAGATTTTTTTCACAAGCCCAAGAACAAGTCACGCTCTGATACCACTGTTAGGTTGCCCCTTTGGGAAAATAGGAAAATTGGATGAAACAAATCCAAATACAACAAGATGCATAAGAATAAATGCAAGCTGAATAGGTGTGAATGCTCAATATGCTTTCTCATTATCCAAATATACATATATATACAGTGAGAAAGGACCTTTTGTTTCCCAATTCCCAAGAGGTCTCTTGGACTCCCAAAGACTCTTCATATCCTGACGAATTAGTTTCCAACATTAAAGAAAACATCTAGCTGAGCATTTCAGAGCTATTGAAGGTCTAGAATTGAGAATTTGTACAGTGCAAATCCTTTCCTTGGGAAATATTGTGAAGGTTTTTGCATTTCTCTTTTAGTTTCCCTTTGAATAGTGAAGACCTATTAGCCATTCCATATGGATTCTTGACAACACCAAGAATATCCAAGTAAATTTGCGCACTAGTAGAGTATAAATACAAACATACTTGTGAATAGGTCTTTTATCTAAGCTGAAGCATTTATGGCGAACATACCTCCAAAACACATGCCTAACTTCTTCTAGTTTCCCACAACTATAATTTCTATTTATGTACCTAGTATTTTGTTTTTTGGTCTGAGCTGGTGGTTCAACTTCCTAGAGGTTTGTTCTATATGCTCCAGGAGGTTTGGTCTAAATCCTCCAAGATTGTCATAGATGACCCGTGGGCATCATTTTGTACCCAATATTTTTTTTTTTGGTCCAAGCTGGTGGTTTGATCTCCTAGATATTTTGTCTATATCCTCTAGGATTGTCAGAGATGACTTGTGGGCAACCATTTTTGGGTCCATTACACTTGTACCTCACTCAACCTATGAGATACATCACTGTCACATTGTAATTTACCAAGCCATTGGTGACAATATGAGGGATTTATGTGGGGGCATTGGGTAGACTTGAACCCATGACCTTTCAGGTTCCTATGGACTAGAGGAATCTAGACGATCGATCGAGCTAAGGGTGGAACCTAAAAGATATATGGAGCCATCCTTTACTTGTGATCACAATTTATAAATTGAGCTAAAGGTGGAACCCAAAATACATATGAAGCCACCATTTACTTGGGAGCACAATGTATAAGTTGAACAAGGGAAGGGGAAGGAGTCTCATTTTTAAAGAAAACCTCCCATCCCAAATAAAGTGCACCTTTTGATTCATTTTATTTCCAAGAAAAAAAATCATGGTATTTTATTCGCACAGTAGAAATCATGATATTATATTTTGTTTGAGATTACTTAAAGCATCTTGAATGATAATCATATTGTTCCATTAAAAAACAAAACACTATTCTCTGGGCCACAAGGCCTTAAAATTCATAAAAGAATCAACCTATTTATTACAATCTGAATTCATATCATAAGCAACAAAACAATATGGATCAACACTAATATAGGACATAAAAGTACTTGTTCCAGATGCTCTTTATTACATATCACATAAAATGTCGAGATAGATGCACCACTTGCACTATCCTTGAACTCTCGTAGGTTTAGAAAATTGCATTATGTTGTACCCCCTAATTTAGATTGTGTATTTGACCTGATATTTAATACATGGTAAACATGTTTGTATGAGATTTAGGCCAAGTGGCCCACATATATTGACCTGATCCATTAGAGTTTGTAAACCCAAATGTTGAAATAATAACTCCCCAATAATCCAATAAATAATTAGCTTAAAATATCCCATGACTTAAACAATCCACTCCCTTGTCCAAAGCTACCCTCGGAAGGAGAGGGAAACTTCTAAACTTGAGAATTGAGGCATCTCCCATCCATTGTTGAAAATCCATACTAAGTGAGGATCCATTCCATTGACTTGTACCGCCCAACAAAGTTTTCATTTTTTACCATAATTCTATTATGAAATGAGAGTGAATCAAGAAATGATAAATACTTTTCCTAGATTCTCCACACAACATACAAATTCCCAGTCCATTGAAATATCACTTTTGCATTATGTTGCAAGGTAATGCTTTGCAGGAGAGATCATTCAAAAGAAGAGCTTGGATCTTAAGTGCCCCTTCAAATTTCAAATAGAAGGCTACCACCATTCTATGTCGCGTTGAAGATATTCCACAAAAAGAGATAAACCTCCTAGTCTCATAGTGTAGGATGCATCCTTCAGATTTTTAGACTGAACCAATTCGTTTTCTTTTTGACTAAGCATGATCTATGTGTTGAAGTTCCACAAAAAGAGATAAACACCCTAGTCTCATAGTGTAGGATGCATCCTTTGTATTTTTAGATCAAACTAGTTCATCTTCTTATTGACTAAGCTTAATATTTGCATTTGTGAAGAGTAGTGTATGCCTCCCAGTCCTCTATTAATGATCCTTAGATTCCTACCTGCCATTCCTCAATTAATGATTTTTGGAGTTCTAGTTCCTTTGCTAACATCCAACCTTCTTGCTAAAAATGCTTTAGACTTTTAACTACAATTTCCTTAAAAAAAGTGCAATTTTGTAGATGAAGTGTTGTAACTACAATATCCTTCAAAAAAGTGCCATTTTGAAGATGGTGCAAGTGCACTGCCGAAGAAGATATCAAGAAGGGAGCAAGAGGAAGGCTCTTGAAGGAAGTCCCATTGTGGATTAAGGTTTGGATGGTCAAATATAGATATTTGCTACTTAACTTGATAAGAATGGAGGAATAAAACCCTCGAAGTCCTCAAAAGGTTTGTGGTTCTCACAACATCCCCATTCTCACTTCACTGTTATCTCTCGTATTCTATATTGACAATGAGTTTATAATTAGAAACTCTAATACCATCGCTTTCCATATATTAAAAGTTGTTTGATATGTTTATGGGCATGACCTTATCGATTCCTCTATTGCTAAGGGATCCATATGCTTATGCACAATGAATTTTGTCATAATCCTTTTCCACCAATGATTCTCAACATGCTTTGGACATCTAGATCCCCCCCCTATCCTCTTATTTGCTTTGGTTTGAGAGCATTTTCCAACTTACCCATGTCGATACTTCTTTTTCTTTCTTGCCTTCCCATAAAACAACATTTTTTTTTCTTATTTTATATATCATAAAAATTAGAACATTTTTATTTTATTTTATCTTATTTTGTATGTCAATTTAGATGTGTGCAAGTGAATGCCAAGAAAATTGTAATGCTTTTGATACCGATTTGGCGAGTGTAAGAGTTTTCCTGCAATGAGAGCCAATTATTACACCATATTGATGTTTTTTTAAATATTTGTATATGGTGAGATCCAATGCTTGTGGCTATAACCATTTGCTTTTAAACTGAAGCCCAAGTACTCAAAGCCTTTGTTAAAATGATTTTGTGTGTATGGCCTTGTAGTCTTCAAAGCCCTATCTAGTACCCCTTAAATATCATTATAGGAGACAAATGTTTTTGTACATTCAACTCCATTCCAATCGCCTTTATGTATATCTGTAGTGCATCCTTCTCCTTGATTATGTTATAGAATCATTGACAAAAGTTAAAACATAATCAACAAAAAGTAACTAAATTAATGCAATATTATTGTAATATTTCACTTATGACTCTTTGCATGTGTTGGATTGAATTATGTATACATGGATATATTGGTGGAAGTTCAATTATAAATGATTCATTTGTAATAGATGAAAATGTGTTGTATAAATTTTTAGTGTAGATCTTAGGGCCAAGGCTTGATTAGTGAATGTCTAAGCATGTATTTTCAATAATTAAAATAATGGTTGAAGACTAACTGATTAAGAAAGAGCACATAAGGAGCTCTGAGTCTACTAGAGAAGAAAGGAAAGGGGGTCCAAGGGGATTGACCTATGTTTCATGTTTTTATCATATCTTGATTATATCATAACTTCTATGTGATAATTGTAAATCCTTACTTCTTAATGTTTATGCCAATTGGATCAAGAGCTTGGTGAAATGATGGGAAATCTCAGTGGAAGGCTATTTTTTTTCCAAGTAAATATCTCAAAGAAAACCTTTGGGCACTTCCCCTCATTTTGAGGATGGTATTCATGATAAACTGTCTATATTCTTTATGGCACAAGGCCAATCAATAAAAAGGCTCGAAGCCATTACAACAATATACTCATTATCAACTCAACACATCAATTACATGAAAAGAACCAGGGTGGGGAGTATATTACTTCATCCCACAACAACTCGGACTAGGCCCAATTGACATGGAAGATTCAATTAATTCCTACAGCAAGTAATTGTTGTTTACCTTAAAGCTACAAATTCCTATTTTCATGGAACCAAGAAAGGAATGGAGAGGAGGCACTTCACTATTGACCATTTATTCATGCAAAGAGAGGATTTTAATTAGGGAAGGAGAGCTTGAAAAAAAATGCACTTCTTGAAGATAATGGTGTTTTCATGAAGAAAATACTAGCCTAGCTCTTGTATGATCAATGGAAATATGGTAGCGGGGTCAATGTGTAACAATATGGACCAAGATTGACTAGGGAGATAACCTTTTTGTTGGAAATATTGTTTTCATTGATGTCAAAGGCAAGGATACATTGTTGTCATTAATGTTAAAGACATGGGGAGACTACAGATAGAGATGACAAGATGAAGATTGTTGCAAATTTTGCTTTGATGTCTTGTTTGGATACCTTATATTTTAAGGAATCTTAACTATATATACCTAGCTCAATTTAGAACATGCCGAGAAATGAGGCTTACCACGCAGATAGGAGATTTTGAAATGGATGAAGTCATCCTTGATCTAGGATCTGAAGTGAATGTCTTGACAAAGCAGACATGGCAGCAGATGGGTCGACCAAAGTTGTTATGGTCACTTATCCAATTGAGAATGGCTAACCAAGAGAAAATCATACTTTTTGGCCGATTAGCTGATGTGGTGGTTGACATCGATGGAGTCCAGAGTCATGCAGACTTTGAAGTTATCGAGATTGTGGACGATAGTCAGCCTTTTTCGGCACTGTTAGGAATTGAATGGGCCATGGATAACCTGGATATCATAGACATAAAGACAAAGAAGATGATATTTGAAGGAAAGCATCTTAGGGTCATCGCACCATTGGATCCTAAGGATGGGGACAGATACAGTGAGCCGATTCAGGAGGAATTCAAGGCTGAAGACTTGGACAAACTATACCAAATCATTGCGAACCAAGAATATTACATTAATCCAACTGCAGATGGTACACTCAGCTGGAGATGTGACAACTCTCATGTCTCTGACTCGGAGACAGGACTAGAAAATTGGCAAAGCCGCATGCATGAAGTATCAGCGAGAAGGTGCGCGCAGGTTACGAAATCACTGCGCTGGATCGGAAGGGAGGTAAGTCCTATTCCCGTGTATGATGGTTCTGCTAACGTTTACACTTTCATCCAAGAATATACTGCAGCTATTGCAGATGAGCATAGATTACCAGCATTGGATATGGCATTGCGTGACACACCAGCCAGATGGTGGGCTGCACACAAGCAGACATTTACTACTTGGGATCAATGCAGGATTAAGATGCAGATTCGTTTTGATGATAGGGTTACTTTACCTTTTGAAAAGTTTAATGGACAGATAGATCCTATCCAGCATATTGAAGTCTGTTCACAGGCATGGGTGGAAAGGCCACAAACAGAATGGGTGCATCTATTTGTACATACACTGGACGATGATATTCCAAAGAAATGGTACCTAGACCTGGAGTTGCGTAGGGAAACCACTGATTGGGATATGTTGACTGCGAAATTCCAGAAGGACTTCAGCTTTGACGACGACAACCCACTGATCCATGACGCGTTGCAGATAATTAAGGAACGTATATTCAGGGAAGACTATCCTCATGAAAATATAACGTAGGAAGGATTCTTCCGGGCAAATGGAAGTCCCGCAAACCTACAATCAGAAGGGAAGGAACACAGAAAACATCCCATCGAGTGTTATAACCTAGTTGAAGTACCCGATGATAGACAGGAAGACGATGAGGATGATCCACGCAACATAAATGTACCAGAATCGGAGGGTGTGCGTGACGTAGAGGGACCTCTGTTGGAAATCCCATACATGAGTGGACTAGTAAAACACAGAAGGTGAACATTGGAACAAGTGAAAATCCAAAGTTCGCATCAATTGGAGACTATTGGGATGATCAGACTGTTGCAGAGATTGCAGACATCTTACATGAGTATCAGGAGCTGTTCCTGACGAAATTCATAGAAATGAAAGGCATTCTGGGAGACCTAGAGGTCATGAAAATACCTTTGAAGCTAGGCGCCAATCCTGTGAAGCAAAGGCCATACAGACTAAACCTGCGGTATAAAGAAAGAGTCTGCGTAGAGCTAGATAAGCTGCTCTAAGCAGGAATCATTGAACTTGTTGAAGAATCCGAGTGGATTAGCCCCATGGTCATTCAAGACAAGAAAACGAAAGGTGAGATTAGGATTTGTGTGGATCTCAGAAAACTGAATCATGCTTCTATGCATGACCCATTCCCTACTCCTTTCACGGATGAAGTACTTGATAATGTTGGAGGGAATGAGGCCTACTCTTTTACTGATGGTTTCTCCGGGTATCATCAGATTAGGATTGATCCCGCAGACAGGCACGAGACGACTTTTGCTACAGAATGGGGGTCATTCCAGTACACAGTAATGCCTTTTGGTCTGAAGAACGCACCTGCCATCTTTTCCAGAGTTGTCGTCGCAGCCTTTAAAGAGTTTATGCACAAGTTTCTGGAAGCCTATTTTGATGATTGGACTATGTTTGGACTATTGAAGAACCACTGCGCGAATCTCAGAATGATGCTTGAGAAGTGTAGGTAGCATCAGATCTCCTTAAATCTGAAGAAGTGTATTTTCTGTGTTCCTTACGGGATTCTACTTGACCACATTGTCTGTAAGCAAGGATTGATGGTGGATCCTACGAAGATTGCAATCATTGTAAATTTACCAACACCAAATTCAGTCAAGATGTTGCGCTCTACCTTAGGCCATACCTGATATTACAAGAAATTCATAACGGGTTACGAAAAGATAACTGCAGCAATGGAGAAGTTGCTAAAGAAAGACGCACCGTTCATTTGGAACGCAGAGTGCGAGCAGGGTTTTGATACACTAAAGGAGAAGATGGTTACTGCGCCGATCCTAGTCTTCCCAGACTGGGCAAAGCCATTCCATGTACATGTTGATGCATCATGCATTTCCCTGGGATTCGTACTAGCTCAGCCAGGAGAAGGAGGTATTGACCATCCCATCGCATTTTCAAGCAGGAAGCTCTCCACAGCAGAAAAAAATTACACTACTACTGAAAGGGAAGGTCTTGCGATGGTATATGCGCTACAGAAATTTACACATTACTTGCTTGGTGTGCACTTCCTTATGTTTACTGACCATTCCACTTTGAAATACTTGGTCAATAAGCCAGTGTTATGGGGGCGCACATGCAGATGGTTGTTGCTATTCCAGGAATATGATTTTGAGATTGTTGTTAAGCCAGGCAGGCTGAACTTGGGACCTGATCACCTCTCTAGGATTGAGTCAGGAGAAGAGCCGACAAACATTGAAGACAGTCTGCCTGATGCACTGTTATTTTCTATACAGGTTGCTGATGATTATTATCAGGATATTATTGATTTCTTAACAACAGGATTAGCACCTCAGGACTTTTCCATCCAATAGAAGAAGCAACAGGTAGTGCGCGCTGCAGACTTCACTATTATTGCAGGTCAGCTATACAAAATCGGACCGGATGAAGTCCTGCGTAGATGCGTACTAAACCATGAGAAGCCATTTATCTTAGCAGATGCGCATTCATGGATTGCAGGAGGCCATTATGCAGGAAGGGCTACCGCGCAGAAGATACTACACGTAGGGCTATGGTGGCCTACGATCCATAAAGACTCCAACGAATACTGCCAGAATTGTGATGTCTGTCAGAGGACAGGAAAACCTTCGCACAGAGATGAAATGCCGCTGAACCCACAGTTGATCTTACAGGCATTTGAAAAGTGGTCCATTGACTTCGTTGGTCCCATAAACCCGCCAGGGAAAAGAACTGGTGCGAGGTACATCATTACTACTACTGATTACCTCACCATATGGGCGAAAGCAAAACCAGTAAAGGACTCCAGCGCCGGTACTGCTACGCAGTTCATTTTTTAAGATATACTTTCACAATTTGGATGTCCTAAGATTTTGATGAGCGATCAAGGCACTCACTTTCTGAATAGAACTATCGAAGCTCTCACAGAGGAATTCTACATCCATCATCAGCGCAGTACCCCGTATCATCCACAGGAGAATGGAACTGTTGAGGTTTTCAACAAAATACTCGAGAATGCGCTCACTAAGATCTGCAATGTGAATAGAGATGACTGGGATCTGTGCATCTCATTTGTGTTATGGGCATACAGGACCACTTGCAAGAAATTGACAGGACACACACCTTTTCGGTTGGCTTATGGACAGGAGGTTGTAATGCCAATGGAGTATATTGGCCCCAGCTTGAGAATCGCTGCATTTACAAGGATGGAAGATTGCGCAGCACTAGAAGAAAGATTTATACACTTGGTTGGATTGGAGGAAGATTGCTTCATCGCAGGCTTTCACCAACAAGTGCAAAAAGACCGCGAGAAAGCATGGCATGATCGCCATATAAAGAACAAGTCCTTTCAGGTAGGTGACCTAGTCCTCTTATATGCTAGAAAATTTATGAAGTTTCTTGGTAAATTTAAGATGCATTGGCTTGGTCCATATACTGTGATACATGTTACTAACACTGGTGCAGTCTAGTTAGCCACCTTAGCTGGCGATATTTTACCAAGTTTGATAAATGGGAGCAGACTAAAGC
Source organism: Larix kaempferi (assembly GCA_027924585.1). Taxonomy (NCBI): domain Eukaryota; kingdom Viridiplantae; phylum Streptophyta; class Pinopsida; order Pinales; family Pinaceae; genus Larix; species Larix kaempferi. The sequence goes on along the minus strand of BSBM01000031.1, from coordinate 3,427,266 downwards.
TGTACCACGATAGTCTTGCTTTGTAGAATCCTGAATGATAAACAGAGGGAGAAATTTCTAAGTGTCAAGTACAGTTGGAATTAGACACTGGAAATGAAAAGGAGTTTGTACATGTACGATAAGTAGGACAATGTATGTCCCGTGCAGCACTGCTGAGGCTACAAAAAAAAAAAAGAACAAGAAGAAAGAAAATAAAAAGGGAGCCACGCAGCTGAAACATTGACACTGCGAAGTAACTGCGCAGGATCAGGGATGGCCTGCCACGCAGCTGAAACATTGACACTGCGAAGTAACTGCGCAGGATCAGGGATGGCCTGCCATGCAGCTCGGCGCAACTCTCACAAAAATAGCCATTACAGTGGCCGTGAGAAAAATAGCCATTATATGACCGTTGCCAACAACTGCTTGAGCATTTAATGCAAAGATAGCCGTTCTGAACACATTGACGAAGAAAGGGACTGAAGGATATGCTCAATTTGGAAATGGACACCACATTTAATGCTCATCTAGCCGTTGGAAGGCGCAGGAGGACTCACCTATGCCTATAAGTAATGCCGCATAAGGACTCGCGGGCGTTACCAAACACTTAGAATTTTTGTGCACTCACTCCTATGTTAGCAATCGTTAGTAACATATCTGAGATAATTTCATACTCTCGCCCCTGAATGTCCGAGTGGTCGTACAAAGAAGAAGAGCTTACAATCCAAGAAACGGTCAGAGTCTTTCAACACGGAGGGATTGAGGAGTTAATGAAAACCCCTGCCAAGAAGGTTACATTGGAACCAGGTCAAGCATCTCGAAGTTCACCTAGACACAACCCAGACATGTAGGATAGGGGGAAAGATACAGTTGAGCCATGAACAAAGAGCACCAGGCCAATTTCGACGGTGCCACGGTCACCGGTATTTCAGAAGGAGATACCTTTAAAGCTTACGCCAGAGTACATATCACCACGGGCCCGGGATGCCCCAGTCTATAAACTGGTTAAGAATGCCCACTATGAAATCCCCTTGTTGCCAATTTCGAAGCATGTAGAGGTTGCCCAGAACTTGTTAGGAAAGATCCCAGAGTGTAAGTGGGAAGACTACGACCTCCTGGGAGTGCAGAAGGAAGAACCCCATGATCCCAAGTTCCCACAATTCCATCCTAACCAGTACATGTGCTGGAAGAAAGATGCTAAAGGCATACTTAACTTGGTCACCGAAAGCTGGCTAACACTAGTAGTCCAGTCAGGATTACTGATCCTGTTGAGATTACCCCATTTTGATCGTTCAACAGAATTCAATGTGGTCGTTCACACTTTGATGGCGTGAATCCATCAGGGATACCTGTGGCTAGACAGAAATGTTGATTTGACCATCGACTTAATCCACCGTATCACAGGATTAAGCAAACGCGGCAAGGACCCCAAGCAGCTCTTCCAAGGGAAGAGTAAGGAAAAAGAAGCTATGGCAAAGATGAAGAAAAGCCATGCATTGGTGAAAGGAAAAAGAGGTTTTCCGACAGAAGAAATCGAATATAGAGCGATAAAGTTTGTTACACAGTTGCTGTCCGGAAAAATCTTAAGAATAGCCAGGCCTCCGGAGGTTCCTGCGGGCACAGTACTACTTGGTGCCGTGGTAGTTGAAGGAACTGAGTTCAATTGGTGTTAGTACCTTCTCAATGAGTTCCTGGACGAACTCAATGACACCCAGGAGAATGGAGGTCAATTCCACTTCACATGGTTGACCATCTTGATCGCCTTTGTCGGATGGAAGGAGCCGAAGGACTATGTCGGTGTAATTGCAGACACCAATGATCATAGAGGAGTTCGATATGCCAACCTTTGGGAAAATTTGAACGCGGAGTGACAACACGTGACAACTGAAGTCTTCTACCAGTATTACACCCAGCTGCGCGAGGCGATCACCTGTACATTGCGCATTACAAAGCAGGTAATGTCAAAATACATTTGCATTATCGATTTTCAGGCGGACATGTGTTGTATTTTTATATCACCCAAAGCAAAGATGAAGAAGTCGGAATGGTATGCAGGTAATTACCATATGTACGAGGAAGACATCGACATCCTCATGAGGGACTGGCTAGCAGAGTTCCGTGTCGAGGTCATGGATGTTCCGATCGATTCAGAGGAAGATGAACCAATTCCGTGGCCATGCCCAATCAATGAGGAAAAAGGAAATAGGAAGGAACCTGAAAGCCTGACAAAGCCAAAGGCACGGAAGAAGATGAAAGCAACCAAGAGTCAGTCAGAAACAGTGCTTAATGAGGAAGATTTCGACATGATTGCCAAAAAAGTCACAGAATAGATGGAAGAGCTGATGACAGGCAAAGAGAAAAAGGACAAGGACATACAGGATGACCTACAAAAGAATTGGCTCGCATTGCAAAGGCTCATGCAGAAGATGGACGATGTGCAGAAAAGGTTACCTTTGTCGCGCGAAACAGAATCGGAAGGGAGTTCGTGAGGAACCTCGCAGCAGACACCACCATAGCTAGCCATAACGCTGCCAGTGAAGACTCGGCTCGTTCATTTGGACCCGATGAGCATAATGCTGCCAATGTCAGAACATGTGACTCTAGATACAAAGGGTGTCGAGCGGGTAGAGCTCAACCTGGCCAAGATTCCGTTACCGGGCTTACACTTTTTGCACTTGTAGGTTGTAGACGAAATGCATGAAAGGACTGTTGATTCGATGAAGTCCCAAGCTGAGCCACAAGCTGCAAATAGGCAGCTCGAGGAGTCTAGCTCGCTCACAGATATGAAACTGCACGATGAACAGGACCGTCGGTTGCGATTGGAGGCCACTATTACTTCTGTCGCAGATGACATTGAAGATCTAGAGCCCTAAAGTGATCCTTCGGACACCGTTCTGAGAATGGGAGATATGGTGAAATCTATGAAGACAGAAATACTGGACAAAGAGATTCTTTATGAGGCTGATATTACCGCCTTGAAGGCAAAAATCAATACGGAGATACCATTAACTGAGCAACAGTTAAGGGAGCAAGCAGTAAAGGCCGCAGCATGGAATATTGCAATGGACGTGGCTAACTGCCAAGATTTATTGGCTGCAGCTTTGAAGGCATTCACTGCCCTTGAAGAGGATCCAAGGCTATTGCAAGTAAAGACTGTAGTCAAATAAAAGTAGGCCACACTGGAGAAGCTAGATATCGAAGTTAAGGCCCTGCCAGCCAGAGATAGTCTTCCAAAATATAGGGAAATAACCAATCTGAAAAAGGAAGTACAAGCATTAAGGGGAAAAGAGACTGCGATGAACGATCAATCCCAACCACTATTGCAGGATGCCATTGCAATATTGCAGCAGATTGAAGACAAACTCAAGGACCTGCACGAGAACCAGGAGAATGTGGAAGGATAGATTGGACAAGAAATAACCGTGGAGATGCTCGACACAGTCAGACAAGTCGAGCACAGTACAAAGGAAACAATGGAGCAGCTGGTTGGCACATTCAATGAATTCACGAAAAAGTTAGCTTCGCAGGTCGTTGAGCAGATAAAAAAGGCCGAAGATGAAGGTGGCTCAGGGATGAGCCACATGTAAGTGTCAGGGGCATGTTGGGCCTGGCCCAAGTTGGGGAAAATTTTGGTAACAGAAGGAGTTTTAGCTGCAGAGATGAGCGTAGCTCAACAAAAATACAATTTTGTGCAAGTGTTGGGGATGCTGCGAAGTTGCGCGCAGCAACCAAATTTTGGCAGTACTTCAAAGGGTGCTGTGAAGATCAGTGTTGCGAGGAAGCAGTGCTACGAAGTGACCAGTCCACGTGGAGGCGAAAAAGTAGAGTGAGGGATGGAGGACAGGCATGGGTACTGGTTAGACCGTCGGTGGTCTAGTTTTGGAAAAGATGCTTCAGGGAGGCCAAGTGACAGCCAGGTGTATGAGGCCGTTAGAGGAAGAATGGTTTGATGAAAGTGACTGGGAGCTGAGCCAGCTGTATGAGGTCGTTAGAGGAAGAGCGGCTTGAGGAAAGTGACCTGTTGGCATGTGCACAACAGAGAGGCCGATAGTGACAAGATGAAGGCATGGAGGACCGCCACAATGGAGCACTCGCTACTAGAGGCCAGCAGTTTGGTTTAGAGAAACCGTAGCATTTTTGGAAACCCTAAGGGTTTCGACCTTTAGCATTGTAAAGACATGACCTACGGGCATGATCTATTTAAGGAGGTAATTTTGTATGGGAAAGGGTTGTTGTTGTTGTTAGAAGTTTAGTACTAAGCATTGTAAAATATTTCTGAGAAAAGATATTGTAAAGGCTTTGCAGCCGAGGGCGCAAAGACCTATCTGAGAGAGAAGAGAGTCTGCAGCTGATCGTGCAGACTAAGAACTGTTGTGCCCTTCCCAAAAGATCTATATAACAATAGTTCTTGTGGACGTAGCTTCCCACCCGGGGGAGTGAACCACATTAAATACTGTGCAGTGTGATTGTGTTGTGTATTGTGCATTTATCTGCTTCCTGTGAATGAATATCTGAATTTTCCCTTTCATACTGTTATGATAGAACTTTTATATGTATTTTCCATAAGGAGAATATGGAAATAATATGTTGAGTTTTGCATGAATAGATGAATGGTGAATGTTTGGCCTCTACTTATGAAGCAGTAATGAATCAGTTTTTTGGCTAAGTGTTAGATATTGTTTAAGCAATTTCACATTACGTAGTAGGGAGAATGCATGGTAGTTGGAATGTCTCCACGGCACATGCTTGAGCAGCGAACACCCTAAGTGAATGAATGAATGATTGAGTGTTAATAACTTCAGTACTCTAGTTAACTGCAAGTATTTCATGTCTTAGTGTGAACCGCATTGGCCGCAGTCACAAAGAAATTTCCTGGAAGTAGAATTCAGAGGTGCGGACCGCGGTGTCGTCTATCGCCGCGTAGTCTTGCCCCATAGCACACATCCCATGTCACGCTGCGCAGTACGTCAGACTAAACAACTCATCACTTACTGTGGAAACTTGATTCCACAGTACCCCATAGATACACCTCGGGTGAGACCTCAACCTGCTCACAGGTCGTTACCGAAAGGGCCGGTGCGAAGGGGTTTTGTTGGTCAAGGGGAAACCGCGACGAACCTGGGTCTTTATTGAAAACCCTCTACGTTAGCATATGATAAGCCAACATGTGCCAAATTGAAGAAGTATATAAAATATGTGCACAAGTACTTAATCCCACCTAGTCATGGTACTCTAGTGCGCAAGTCCCACTAAGCCAATGAACTAGTGTGCACAAGACCCACAAAGTCATGGTACCACATTCGCGTTGTTAGAAAAACAGGATCGCAGAGCAATAACAATAAACATAAATGCAAATATAATCACACACACATTACAAGAGAGACACAGATATGTCGTGGTTCACCCTAACTTGGGCTACGTCCACACTGAATTTTTTAGTCCTTATTATTATTAACGTCCAACAAGGTGAATGGATACAACCTGTAGCACAGCCGCTGCACTTCCTCTTCACTGTCTCACAGTGTCTCTCTTGATCTTAGAGATCTTTACAATGCATAAAACCTAATACATCAACACTAGCCGTATTACAATGTCTTTCTTTTATAGGTAAAATACAATAGGAAAAATACCACGGGATACCCAAAACCATGGGCCAAAATGGGTGTACAGTCCTTCGGGGTGCACGGCTAAGACAATATCATCTATGAGACTGAAAGATCTGGCTCCACAACCAACAATCGCCCACTTGGAGACTGATCACATCAACTCCACTGCTGCTGCACTTGCTGGACTTGGACTTGGAAAATTCCTCCTCTTCACCTTCATGCTAGAAGGCCAACTGAAACCGAGCAAGAACTCAGTTTCTCTCTGGTCACTACCTTTGTGAACATGTCTGCAGGATTCTGGCTAGTATGTATTTTTTCCAGCTTCAACAGTTCATCTTCCAGAACAGAGAGTATGAAATGGTACTTGAGCTATATATGTTTAGTCCTGGAATGGAATGCTGAGTTCTTTGTAAGATGAATGGCACTCTGGCTGTCACTATACAACCTGCTATCCTTCTGCTTCTTACTCACTTCCTCCATAAACTTCTGCAACCAAATCATCTCTTTACTAGCCTCTGTAATAGCAACATACTTTGCTTCCGTTGTTGAAAGTGCATCAACCTTCTGTAGTTTTGAAATCCAGCTTATTGTTGTTCCACCTACAGTAAACACATACCCTGTGGTGCTCCTCCTGCTATTCTTATCACCTGCCATATCTGCATCAACATATCCCTGTAGAACAGTGTCTGAACCTCCAAAACATAATTCCTGAGTGGTGGTACCTCTCAAATACCTGAGAATCCACTATACTGCATTCCAATGTTCTTTACCTGGATTGTTCATATATCTGCTCACAACTCCCATTGCATGTGCAATATCTGGTCTTGTGCACACCATAGCATACATAAAGCTGCCAACTGCTGATTGATAGGGAATCTTGGACATGTAATCTGTTTCTTGCTGTGTCTTGGGACACATTTCCTTACTTAGACTGAAATGGCTGGCCAACGGTGTACTAACTGGTTTTGCATTCTGCATTCTGAACCTCTCCAACACCTTTTGTATGTACTCACCCTGAGACAATGTCAATTTGCGATTTTTCTTGTCTCTTGTTATTCTCATACTAAAGATTTGCTTTGCAGCACCCAAATCCTTCATCGCAAATGAATTAGCTAGCTTCCTTTTGAGTACATTTATATCCTACATGTTAGACCCTACAACAAGCATGTCATCCACATACAATAACAAGATAATATATCTTTCATTGTCTAGCTTCTTGAAATAAATACAGTGGTCAGAATGAAATCTACTATAACCTTGTTCTGTCATAAACTTGTCAAATTTTAAATACCACTGCCTTGGAGCTTGCTTCAAGCCATACAAACTCTTTTTCAACCTGCATACCAAGTTCTCCTCACTTTTGACCTCATACCCTTGTGGCTGCTGCATATATATCTCTTCCTCCAAATCCCCATGGAGAAAGGCTGTTTTTACATCTAACTGTTCAAGATGAAAATCTTCTACCGCCACTAGACTTAAGATTGTCCTAATTGAAGTCATCTTAACAATAGAAGAAAATATTTCATCAAAATCAATACCTTTCTTCTTTGCAAACCCCTTTACAACAAGTCTGGCCTTGTACCGCTTCTTACCTCCTTCTTCTTCCTTCAACCTGTAAATCCATTTGTTCTGCAATGCTCTTTTACCAACAGGAAACTGAACCAGATCCCAAGTCTCGTTTCCTACCAATGAGTCTATCTCCTCATTCATGCCTTGCTCCCACTTCTTTCTAGTTTCCACCTGCATTGCTTCTTCATAACATTCTGGTTCACTAGCATCAGTCATCAACAAATAATACATTGAAGGAGAGTATCATTCAGGGAGTCTACTTAACCTGGTAGATCTTCTTGTAGTTGCAGGAGTTTCAGGTACTTGCTGTTGTTCTTGATTTTCTGGCACCTTTGGAACTTCATTTTCTTGAATTTCATCAAGTACTGTGTACTCTGTGGTTTCCTTTTCCTATTTCTTTCCCTGCAACTGATATTTATACATGACCTTTTCATTGAATATCACATCTCTACTCCTGATGATTTTGTTATTTTCATAATCCCATAAGCGATAACCAAATTCATCAACCCCATATCCAATAAAGGTACATTTCTTGGATTTAGCTTCAAGCTTTGTTCTATTTTCTTTATCAATATGGACAAATGCTTCACAACCAAACGTTCTCAGAAATGAGTAGTTTACCTTTTTATCTATCCATGCCTCCTCTGGAATACAACCATCCAAAGCACTTGAAGGTCCTCTGTTTATTAAATAGACAACAATATTTACAGCATATGCCCAAAACTGTAAGGGCAACCCTACATGCAGTCTCATACACCTTGCACGCTCCATGATCATTCTATTCATCCTTTCTGACATACCATTTTCTTGTGGTGTTCCTGGGACTATCTTCTCTCTACGAATCCCATGGTATGAACAGTAACTATCAAACTCCTTGCATCAGTACTCACCTCCATTATCAGATCTGAGACACTTCAACCTTTTCCCTGTCTCATTCTCAACCAAAGCTTTCCACTTCTTAAAAGTAGCAAACACATTAGATTTCTGTCTAATGCAATAAACCCAAGTTTTCCTAATTGCATCATCAATAAATGTAATATAATAATGAGAGCCAGCAAGAGATTGTAACTGAGCCGGTCCCCATACATCTGTATGCACTAGCTCTAACTTTTCATTCTTCTTCTATTTCCCAACCTTGAGAAATCTAACTCTCTTCTATTTTCCATAAACACAGTTTGCACAGAATTCCAAACTTACCTGCTTCAAATATGGCAGCAACTTCCTTGAGTGGAGAATCTGCATCCCCTTCTCACTCATGTGGCCAAGCCTATGATGCCACAATGCTGTCTCTGTTCCTGTGGAAGCTAAAGAGCTAGAATGGTCAGTATTATGAGGACATAAATACAACATACCTATCCTGTCTCCTTTTGCGATCACCATTGATCCTTTAGTGATCTTTCACCACTTTTCTCCAAATATAGATAGACAGCCGCCATCTCCCAACTGCCCTGTTGAGATCAGATTTCTTTTCATAGCAGGAATATGCCTAACATCTTTCAACAGCCAGTCAGTTCCATTCTTAACTTTTATCCATACCTTACCCATTCCAACAATTTTATATGGCTCATCATCACCCAATAAAACATGTCCAAAATCGCCAGGAACATGCTCATGAAAGCATTTCCTATGGGGTGTAGCATGACATGAAGCTCCTGAATCTACTACCCAATAATCACTAGTATTATCTAATGCAAGAATCAAAGCATCTTGTAACACATCACCTGCTACATTTGCTTCCTGGGTAGTTTCCTTCTGTGCATCTCCTTTCTTCTTTAGAGATCTGCAATCTTTCTTCAGATGTCCTTTCTTTCCACAGTTCCAGCACTCTATTTTTCCCAATTTGGACTTGGATCTGCCCGTTTTAGACTTGCTACGATTACCTTGGCTCTTTCCTCTCTCCTTTTGTCTTCCCCTGCTCTCCATGGTCAACGCATTACCTGATGTCTCATCTGTGCTTTTTCTTCCCATTTCCTCGCTAAGAATAACACCAATAACATCATCAAATTTCAAGGTGTTTGAACCAGAGACAGAGTTATAGCCATGACCAAGCTATTCCAGCTTTCTGGCAATGAACACAAGATTAGAAGAGCCCTAACCTCATCATCAAATTTCACACTTACAAAACTTAGTTGATTTGTAACCGAATTAAACTCATTTAAATGATCAGTAACAGATCCACCTTCAGACATCTTCATATTAAATAAATGCTTCATTAGAAATACCTTGTTGGAGGCCAAGGTTTTTTCATACAGCTTACCCAGTGCGCTCATCAAACCCTCCATTGTCATTTCTTTTGAGATATTGAAAGCCACCGACGAATCTAGGCTCAGCCGTATTGTTCCCAGAGCCTTTCTGTCAAGAACCTCCCATTCTTCGTCCTTCATGGCCGCTGGCTGCTTTGCTCTTCCTCCCAATGGTAGGAATAGATCCTTTTGGTACAGATAGTCCTCCATTTGCATCTTCCATAATTGGAAGTTTTGGCCATTAAACTTCTCGACCTTAAACTTTCCTTCTTCCGCCATTGCTCCCACTCGAACCAAAAACCCTAGCTTCCTACGGGTTTATCTGCCAAATAGACCTTTGGCTCTGATACCAATTGTTAGAAAAACAGGATCGCAGAGCAATAACAATAAACATAAATGCAAATATAATCACACACACATTACAAGAGAGACACAGATATATCATGGTTCACCCTAACTTGGGCTACGTCCACACTGAATTTGCCAGTCCTTATTATTATGACCGTCCAGCAAGGTGAAGGGATACAACCTACAGCACAGCCGCTGCACTTCCTCTTCACCGTCTCACAGTCTCTCTCCTGATCTTAGAGATCTTTACAATGCATAAAACCTAATACATCAACACTAGCCGTATTACAATGTCTTTCTTTTATAGGGAAAATACAATGGGAAAAATACCACGAGATACCCAAAACCATGGGCCAGAATGAGTGTATAGTCCTCCGGGGTGCACGGCTAAGACAATATCATCTATGAGACTGAAAGATCTAGCTCCACAACCAACACGCGTAATATAAGACAAGTGGCATATTCTTGGGTAAGACTGCACATAAAGAAAGGAAGAAGGGGTGTTACCATTTAGAGAAGCCCCAACTTGTGGACACATCGTTTGAACAAGTTGAGTATAAATAAGAGTGAAGTTGATGAATGAGAAGTAAGCTTGGAAGAAAAAATGGAGTAATATTATGAATTTGCAAGCTTCGGGATAAACAAAATGCTCAGGGGAATCAAAGGAAATATGATTTGAAGAAGTGCAGGATGTTACAAGAAACGTATAAGAAAAATGAGTAGTCACGCAGACATAAGGAGCATTTGTGAGAAGGGCGCAAGAAGCATATGAGTGTATATGTGTGCAGAATTAGTACAATAATTGGAACTATAATAGGATAGAGTATAAGAGAGGCCGTGACTAGATTTGAACCGGAATAAATTTGAAGTGAGTGCAGCAGTTAGTGAAGCACAACGCATAACTTAGTGCATGCATATATGAAGTCAGTGTACAACAACATCTATATCTCAAGGCGGTTGGATAGGGAAACAAAATGATATTGCAGTATCCACTCAGGCTGGTGCCTGAACACTGCAAGTTAGTTATTATGTAGAGGATTTGTGTGCTCACAAGTTCGAGCCTGAATCAACAAGTTGGTGCTTGCACGGAGGATTGGTGTCCTCATAGGTTGAAGCCTATAGTATGCAAGTTGGTGCTTGCTAGTTGGATTGGCGTTCAATTAGATGGGTGTTTGAGTGAGTCGGAGCTCACATCAGTGGAAATTGGTGTCTCCCATCTTTATATGTAATATCATTTTATACATATATATAAAAGTTTCTTCAAACATTCTGTGCACAATTTGTTTTTATTGATGTGGTTTCAAATAGAAATTGGCACATGCTTTAAAAATGAATTATTTGTAAATATTTGCATGGTATTGATTCTGCTCCCCTCTTAGTATCATTAAGAATTATGACAATTGGTATCAGAGCGGGTTGCTTCAGAAACAATTTAAAGCTGGAAGATAAATATCACTGGGCAAATATGGATATGTAGGAAGGAATTTCCACAAACAGAGCACCAAGGTTCGATGGGTCTAACTACATATTCTGGTGCATAAGGATGGAACTATACTTACAATAACTTGGAGCTGACATTTGACAATCTGTCATCAGTGGTTACAAAGTCCCCAGTACAACTCTAGTTGATGTAGCTGATAAGAGGAAGTATGAATGCAATGCGAGGGACATGAATGCAATACTGTGTGGTTTAATGGACTCATAGTTCACCAAATTTATGTAGTGCACATCATCCAACGAGGTATGGGACAAACTCAAGAAAATATATGAAGGAGATGAGAAGGTTAAGAAATAAAAGTTGCAAACTTTTTCAAGATAGTTTGAAACCCTCAAAATGAAGGAAGAAGAAAATATTGCAGCCTATCTCCTTCGAGTAGGTGATATTGTCAATGCAATCAGAGGACTTGGAGTACAAATTGCTGAAGAAGCAGTTGTGCAAAATGTATTAAGGTCCTTTCCAACAAGATTTGATCCCAAGATATCAATTCTAGAGGACATAAATGATTTGGATAAATTAAAGATGGATGAGCTTCATGGAATTCTTACAACATATAAGACGAGGACATAAAAAGAGAATCCTTCCAAAAGAGAGGGTGACTTAAAAGTTTCCAAGAAGACAAAAGGAAACAAGATGGAATAGAACAAAGGCTTTTTTGATGCATCATATGATGAAGAAGAAACTTTTGTGAAGAATCTCAAAAGAGGCCGCGACAAATACAAAGGTAAGTTACATTTCAAATGTTTTGAATGTGGTAGAGTAGGCCACTTTGCTTCTAATTGTCCTTATAGGGAAAGCAAGGATAAAGATAGTGAAGAGGATATTAACTATATATAAAGAAGAAAGACACACCAACAATCCAGGGATGAACACAAAAAGAAGAAGACTCTGTATTCCAAAGACAACATGAGCACATCTAATGAAGATGATAGTGATGATAATTCACAAGGTACTCTTCATGGAAATGGTAGAAGTTCTTGAATATAAAGGCTCAGAGGACAAGGATAATTGTTGCTCTTCCATTAAGAAATAATCATACAATAAGGAGGCGATCTCAAATATGTCACGTGAAATACAAACGTATCTTACTACAGGAACATTCTGTAAGTATGTCTACAATGGGATTTGCTTTTCACCTTCAAAGTCCTGTGCTGAATCTTACAATCTTTTTGATATGATTAATTGCCAAGAAAATTTTCAGAGAGAAGAAGAAACCCTCGAATACGAGAATGAAGAAAATACAGAAGTTGACTGGGAAGGCGAATGAATTAGTGCTCTCGATGAATTAAGGAAAGTAAGAAAAGAAAATTGATTTCTGAAGGTTAGCTTGCAAGAATATCAATATTCTTTGGACCTACAAAAGGATCAGTTATTCAAAGCTGAAAGAACAATTGATTGTTTGACAATTCAAGAAATTGAGTTCAAAAGAACTGAAGAAGTACTCACAAACAAAGCACTTGAAGAAGCAGAAAATGAGAACATAGAACTTAAGAAACAACTAGCCTACACACAGAACGCAATTAAGAATCTTGAAGAAAAGAATCTCTTGTAGGAAGTATCACTAGAAGAAACAAAGCATGAAAATGAGTTGTTGACAAAACAAATACTGCAAGAGATTTCCAGCTTGAAAGGAGAACTAGATGTATCAAGAAAAGAAGAACAACCTCTGAAGAATCCAAGGAAGCTCTCTTTTGACATGAATGGGTTTAAGAAAAAAATTACAGACCACATAGATCCAAAAGATGACAGAATTTCCTGACATGTAAGTTGAAGCTAAATCGAGGAACAACAAATCAATTTTGGATGAGATATTGAATAGTCAAAGGTCACCAGAAGACAAGTCTAGTCTTGTCTACAATAAGACAAAAAACATCCGTGACAACAAACATATTCAAGTCGAAAATGAATGAGTTGGTCATCTAAGCAAGTCCAATTCAGGTATGATAATGACCGCAATGATTACAATTTTCCTTCTTATAAGAGAATGTTTAATTCACATAGATTCTTAAGGTGCAAGTATGATGGTCACACTACAAAGTATTATTATACCATAAGATGTTATGCTTGTGATGGATTTGGGCATAAAGCTCAAAATTTCCAAAGATTAGCAAAACAATTAGATGGGAGCAGTGCATATTGCAAGAAGTAAGAAGATGTTTGCAGAATATCAACAAAAACCTGTGTGCACACAAAAATGGGTAAAGATATGTTCATAGACATGGGCAATCGATGCCAACAATGTAAATACTTCTATGGCAGTAGATAGTTCCTGCTTATTCTGAAGAATCTCAAAATGTGTAAATAAAAACCTTGAATTCAAAATGCTATATGGATTGAAGGAAACTAGATATAGAACAATGTAGCCAGAATTCACATGATCATGTTCAATTAATATATGAAAATATTAAAAAAATGGGGTACCTACATCATCCTCAAGTGGCAAACATGTCAGAAGTAAACTACTATAGAAGGAAACTACTGTTGCACAAAACAAAATTCATATACAGCGGTCATGTCTCAGAGTTTAAATAGCGACATAAGTACATATGTGCCATAACAAGCATATCAACGTACAAAAATTTGATTCCCAAAAAATCTATTGCTCATAACCTAGCAATGACAGACATAGTTCTGTGTTAGGAAATGATAGTCTCTCATAATGTGGTGATGACATCCACAATTCTATATCAAGAAAGGATGGTCTCTTAGAAGCAAAAGACCACTCAGAACCTGGAAAACATCATGCACAACTACGTAACATGAGAAGAAGGTCTTTCAAAAATGGTGACATCGAGCATTTCCTGAAGATACTGAAGGTGAACTAATATTTTCTCCTGCAGCTGCTCCAATTGCCCAATTCGATCTCTTAAGACTGCAATCTCTTGCACACTATTCTGGTTAACTTGAGACTGAGCATACAAATATTTGACATTTGTCTCTTTATTGGATGCAAGATATTGTCACTGAGATTGAACGAATTCTGAAAGCCTAGCAAAATCCTCATTCACTTGCCGAAGAGGATTCACCATCACGACAGAGGCAGGAAAACAATGACCAAAACATGAAAGCCTAATAATTTCGTGTCTACTGAACATGGAAAATGGAACATAATAGATCCAAAAATTTCCTTCCCACGTGCCTCAGAATAAATAGAAGGGACGTAGATATTTATTGCATTCATGGTTGACGACGCATATGGAATGACAACTTTGTCAATTGAAACTGCATGCGAGGTATGAAATCTTGTTGTATCATGTGCATGATTGATATATCAAACCATGTGAAAGATTGTCCCACTTTTCAAACGTGCTTCATAAGTAAGAGGATGGCTAGAATTCAATGCGAAAAGATACACACAGGGAATAGCAAATATGAAGAAGTTATGAATTCCAAATCAATTCAATGCAGTAAAAGCAAGTTCTGGGACTAGGTCATTTCGAATCAACATGGAACGTGACATGAAGATGTATGTAACTACGTGACATGAAAAGAATTTGGTACAATGCAGTAAGAGAAACATGAAGACAAAAGAAGGATTAGTGCAAAATCAAAGCAAAGGATCAAAGGAAGGAACACAAGGAGATTGTGGTAATAGTGGAAGCAAACTTAATCAACGTAGAAGAATAAAAGATGCACAAAATTCAGGGGGAGAACTTATTACACAGAGAAGAAGATACTATGATATAGCTTACAGACAAAAATATACTTTTGAATACCTTAGGCAGAAACTAGGCGTTGTTCCCACTCCACACTAATTTGATACTTAGTACAATGCAGTGGAAGACACAAGAAAGAAAGGGAATGAAGCATAAAGACAAGGGGAGCATCCCTTTTCCATTAATGTCAAAGGGGGAGAGATACTATGAAGCATGTATCAATATTAGAGAACTACGCAGGAAGCACGAGAAGATGAAAAAATAGCAGAGAAATACCGATAAAATGTTGCGCGACAGAGCATAGGGTCAAACTGACATGAGTATAGGGAGAGCATTATATTGTGTGTAAGCAGAACAAAAGAATTCATGTTCAGGGGGATCACAACTTCATAAGGTGTTGACATCAATGCCAAAGGGGGGGGTTTGTTGAACTTTGGTGTTGTCATTGATGTCAAAGAGGTTGTTGGATGATGTCAAAGAGGTTGTTGGACTTGGTGTCTATGTGCCAGTTTGAAGAAGTATATAAAATATGTGCGCAAGTCCTTAATCCCACCTAGTCATAGTAATCCAGTGTGTAAGTGCCTCTAATCCAATGAACTAGTGTGCGCAATATCCACAAAGTCATGGTACCACATTCGTGCAAGATAAGAGAAGTGGCATATGCTTGGGTAAGCTTGACCGTAAAGAAACGAATAAGGGGTGTTACCGTTTAGAGAAGCCCCAACTTGTGGATGCATCATTTGAATAAGTTGAGTATAAATAAGAGTGAAGTTGATGAATGAGAAGTAAGATTGGAAGAAAAAATGGAGTAATATTATGAATTTGCAAGCTTAAGGATAAATAAAATGCTTAGGGGAATCATAGGAAATATGATTTGAAGAAGTGCGTGAGGTTACAAGAAATGCAGAAGAACAAGGAGCGATTGCGCATACATAAGGAGCATTTGTGAGAAGGGCGAAAGAAGCATGTGAGTGTATATGTGCGCATAATCAATACAATAATTGGAACTGTAGCAAAATATAGTATAAGAGAGGCTCTGACCAGATTTGAACCATACTACATCTAAAGTGAGTGCAACAGTTAGTGAAGTAGAGAACAGAACATAGTGCGCACATATATGAAATAAGTGTACAACAACACATATATCTCAGGGGGGTTGGACGGGGAAAGGGAATGACACTGCAGTCTCCACGTAGGTTGGTGCTTGAAAATTGCAAGTTGGTGCTTGTGCAGATGATTGGTGTCATCACAGGTTGGAGCCTGAATCAACAAGTTGGTGCTTGTGCGAAGGATTGGTGTCTTCACAGGTTGAAGTTTATAGTCTGCAAGTTGGTGCTTTCCAGCGGGATTGGTATTCCAATTAGATGGGTGTCTGAGTGAGTCGGTTCTCACATCCGTGGAGATTGGTGTCTCCCTTCTTTCTATGTAATATCATGTTATACATATATATAAAAGTTTCTTCAAATATTTTGCGCATAATTTGTTTTTATTGATGTGGTTTTAAATAGAAATTGGTGCATGTTTTAAAAAGTGAATTATTTGTAAATATGCGCATGATACTGATTCACCCCCCTCTCAGTATCATTAAGAATTCCAACAATTGGTATTAGAGCGGTTTGCTTTAGAAACAGTTTAACAACTGGAATATAAATATCACTGCGTAGAGATTGCTAGGCAGGAAGGACTTTCCACAACAAAGCTCCAAGGTTCAATGAATCTAACTACATCTTCTGGAGCATAAGGATGGAAGTATACTTACTATCAATTGGAGATGACATTTGGAAATATGTCATAAGTTGTTACAAAGTCCCCAATACTCCTCCAGTTGATGCAATTGATAAGAGGTAGTATGAATGCAATGCGAGGGATAGAAATGTAATACTATGTGGTTTAATAGAGTCAGATTTCACCAAATTTATGCAGGGCACATCGACCAAAGTGGTGTGGGGAAAAATCAAGAACATCTATAAAGGATATGCAAAGGTTAAGGAGGAAAAGCTGAAAAAAATTTCATGATAGTTTGAAACCCTCAAAATGAAGGAAGAATAAAATATTGCAGCCCATATCTTTCGAGTAGATGAGATTGTCGATGCAATCAGAGCACTTGGAGTACAAATCGCTGAAGAAGCAATTGTGCAAAAGGTATTAAGGTCCTTTCCAATAGGTATTAGTTCTAGAGGACATATGTAATGTCCCTTGTTAGGAATTTTATTAAAATGGCAATTTTTCACTTTTTTCCCTAGTTAGACCTTTGACTAGTTTTGATCTCTAGGTCCCAAATTTGCCCCAAATGATCCCAAATCTTTTGAGAAGGTATATGAATGATATTAGAACATAAATATGTGTTTCAGGGATGCCTTTGGACCTTTAAAATACTTATGCAAATCCTCTTTCAATTCTGATCAATGTAGGTAACTTTACTAGTGATTTTTCTTCAACTAGTATTGGTCTCTAGGTCTCAAATTGACTCCAAATGCCTTCAAATCTTCAAGGAAGGTGTATGAATAATATTAGAAATTGAATATGATTTTTATGGATGAAATATGTCCACCAAAATACCTCTGCAAACTCTCTTAAGATTCTGAACCAATTATGCAATTTTACTAGTAATTTGGGGTTCAAATCCCCCTGGGGTAAGTATTGAAAATGGCTTCCCAAATGCCTCCAAACCCACTCAAATTTATGAACAGAGGTATGTAATGTGTTAATTATTTTATTAAAGTCTCATATGCACCATTAATGGATTATTACAACTGTTCTCACCCTCTCCCATTCAACTGCAAAAATCCCCAATTCGACCCTTGGGGAAATGGCACTATTTCACCTCCTAATACAACTAAACTGAGTAAAAATGCTTCAAATTCTCAAGCACAGTACACGAAACTTTTAGAAGACATCCATGGCAGTATATTGATCACAAATATATCAGAGAATCATCCATTCATTCGAAATCATCATCAATACATTGGCTCACAACAAGGTAGTGGGGAAATGGCATTGTTCTTCCATTAAAAATGAGATTTATACACTTCTACTTAGAATTTAGACCTGAAACATTTTGGAGATAAAGAAAAGAGTATTTAATTCATATTACAAAATAAATGGGGTATTAAAATCTTCCCCAAAGAGTACAATAGCTCACCAAAAACGCCCTCCCTCAAGGATCAAGAATATGCCATCAAAACTGGAAATGGTTGAAGGAGTGAGCTGCAATAGAAGAAACCATGAGCTGCCCTGTAGATTACACCTGCAAATAAATACTCCATTAAATCTCCAAATGAAAGGTCTGAATGGCCTTTCCAATTACCAACTTGGATGGGAATCTTTCACCCTCGAAATTGGCTAAGGCAAGAAACTAGTCATCCACTAGCTCTCCCTCTTCACAAATGCAATTGAAAATTCTACAAATGATCAAAATCTGGTTTCATTCTTTGTTATTGACATTTATAAAGTTCTAATGTCCTCCATGGGTCGAATTCCTTCCAAGATACTCATGCCAACTCATGTTGGGAAGAGATTCCAAAGAACGCCACTTGTACAACAATTCCTAGTTTCCCACTTCCACCAAATCACATGTGGAAGCATCTTAGCTTCCCTAACACCCTTGAGCGCCCTCTTGGAGTCTATTTTTAGCCCTGACATGTCATATATGTCATATGTCAGCCTTCAGGTCTGATTTATGTCATAGGTGTCATAGCATCTTCATCATTGTTGTCATAGAGCTAGGGAATCTAGCCCAAGTGTCTCACTAACTCCAAATTGCCTCTTCCTCTTCCATGGGAGTTACTGTTTCCTCTATATTTCGACCTTGGATGAGTCATGTCATGAATAATACCTTTTGGACTCCCCCAAGTATGTTACCATTCACCTTGAATTCGAATTGGTGAGAGAATGATGCCAAGTGTAGTGGGGAAATCTAGCCATATGTGGGTCCCACTTCCTCCATGTGTCTTCATGATCAAATGCCACTTTGATTTTCACTTGTATATATTTATTTAGATCCTTTATTAAATATTTATGCCACTCTAATGTTCAAACATCATTTATTATCCCCATTATTCCAAATCCCAAAGCTTCCACCCAAAACCTAGGAAACTAGTAATTTTCCTCCTTGGCAATTATTTGACCTTTAACATCAATTTTACAAACTCTAATGAATATGGCCAATGTGATTAGGACATTGTGACCCAATTCCAAATTTTGGACATGACAACATAAATGATTTGGATAAATTAAAGATGGGTGAGCTTCATGTAATTCTTACAACATATGAGACGAGGATAAAAAAAGAGAATCCTTCCAGAAGAGAGGCAGCCTTCAAAGTTTCCAAGAAGACAAAAGGAAACGGGATGGAATAGAACAAATGCTTCTATGATGCATCTTATGATGAAGAAGCAAATCTTGTGAAGAATATCAGAAGAGGTCACAACAAATACAAAGGTAAGTTACCTTTCAAATGTTTTGAATGTGGTAGTGTAGGCCACTTTGCTTCTAATTGTCCTTACAAGGAAAGCAAGGATAGTGACAGTGAAGATGATCTTAACTATAGAGAAAGAAGAAAGACACACCAACAATCCAGGGATGAACATAAAAAGAAGAAGAGTCTGTATTCCAAAGAGGATAACATCTCATATGATGAAGATGATAATGATGATAATTCAAAGGAGGTACTCTTCATGGAAATGGTAGAAGATCTTGAATATAAAGGCTTAGACAACAAGGATAACTGTTGCTCTTCAATTAAGAAGGAATCATACAATAAGGAGGAAGTCTCAAATAATTCATGTGAAAGACAAACAAATATTCCTAAAAGAGCATTATGTAAGTATGTCTACAATGGGATTTGCTTTTCACCTTCAAAGTCCCATGCCAAATCTTACAATATGCTTGATATGAGTAATTGTCAAGAAAATTTTGAGAGAGAAGAAAAAACATTTGAATATGAGAATGAAGAAAATGTTGAAAATTTACCAAGGAAGTGTTGTTCACCTTGTGATGCCTTGGGGTGGACAAGAACACATTAAAAGTGGTCCCTAGTCAATTTTTTAATAAAGTGTGAAGTACTTTATTTTTTATAAAGTCACTTTATTAAATTTTTAAGTCATGGTTTCATCCTAAGTTCATTTAAGTGATTATTTCGAGTGATAAATTAAAAGGTTCTCATGTAATTAAATGATACATGTGCATCAAATATCATTTAATTATTATTTTTGAGAGCCTTTGATCTAATATAATCTTGGCCATTGGATGAAGGGGAGGAGGTTGCCATCAACAAAAAGGGAGGAATTAGGGATTGAAGGCATTTTATTTCATTCATTCATTCACCCAAAGAGATTTTGGAGTGGAAGAGAGAAGACAAGAAACCCTTGAAAAATTTGCACGCTGAGCATTAGCACAAATTACAAGAGAAAGGGCACAAATTTCTAGACAAATCCATAAAACAGGAAAACCGTACAACACAAAGTTTGAGGAGATGGAAGCACTGTTTTCGAGGTCCGTACAACATTAAATGTAGTTCATACATACATGTTTTTCAAGGCAGTAGCTACATAATTTATTGCTGATTGCACATGCACAAAAAACGAGGAGGAACAACTACACAAAAATCGAGAAAACCAACCGTACAGTGCACACGTGCGAGTCCATACATGTTTGATATTTGGCACAAATTTCAAGGTATCCATACAGTTCTGTCAGTGAGATGTTGGCATGAAATTCGAGGTAGAACAAGGAGATAAGTACCGTTGTTGTGAAATTTGGAATTTGTCTTTGAAAGTAATAAAATCTCTATTTTAATAGGTTTTCCCTTTAGGGTTTTATCCTGGACCATTTGGTAAAAAATATCGAATCTAAATTTTTCATGTGTGGCTATCATAATTTTCTGAGTAAGAAAAGTTAGGCTGCAAATAAATTTTTTGAGTTGTTTAAGTTGAAAGAATTTCATTTGTTTCAAGTAAAAAATAAATTTTTATATGTGAAATATATGCATGTTGGGGTTTGGGAATTAAACTAAATACATAGAAGTTTTTTAAAACTTGAAACTGGGTTGGGGTTCAAAAATTTTCATGGTATCAGAGCGATGATAAAGAGCAGAAATAAAAACAGAGAAAAGTTTTAGACTTGAGAAAGAAGAGGGTTTGTGAAGAAAACAAGTTCTTGGACAAGTGGTAGTCATGGTCATTGGACTTACACTAGAGGACAAGTTGGATGGGACTGCAAATTTTATCTCATGGAAGGCTAGGATAATGTTGATACTGAAGGAGAATGAACTATGAGAAATAGTGCACAGTACAATAGCAAACCCAATCACAGTTCCTACTGATGCTACATATAGGGTTTCCTTTATGAAAAATGATGTGAAAGCAAGAAGGATCATTCTTAATGCCGTGAAGGATCACGTGATCCCACATATTTCAACGAAGGCTCATGCCTTTCAAATGTGGACAAATTTAACTAATCTTCACTAAATTTCGAATGAAAATAGGAAGATGGTGTTGAGGGAAAAATTGAAGAGTGTTCACATGAGTAAGGGTGAAAGCATGGCTTCCTACCTTACTAAGATTACACAAGTGAGAGATGAACTTGCAGCCGTTGGGGAGGTTGTACAGGGAAGTGAGATGGTACGAGAAACTTTGAATGGCATGACATCGCCATGGGGTATATTTGTACGGTCTGTGGTTGCTTGTGAGCACATGCCTTCCTGGGATCATCTCTGGGACAACTTCATTCAGGAGGAGACTTGAAGAAGATACATACATGGTAGTTTTTCTAGGAGTAGGGAGGATGAAGACGATGTGGCATTGGAAGCGAAGGGAAAAAAAAGTTCAAGAAGGGTCCTAAGGGTGGGGCCAAGAAACAAACTGGTGAGAAAAAGAAAGACATGAGAAAAGTCAAGTGCTTTTCTTTCCAGAAGTTTGGACAGTGTCCGAACAAGAAGAAGAAGGGACAAGAGACAACAACAACAACATATATTGATGATTTTGCTTCACTTTTTGAGGGAGAGTTTTCTCTCTATGCTAGTTGTACAGAGAGGGAATCTATCACCAACAGTGATGTAGAGGATCAGATGCAATATTCCTTATTGGTTGATCATTCATTGAGTGCTTCCACCACTCCCTCCAATTGGTACATTGATAATGGGGCTTCGAGCCATATGACATGTGCTCATGATATGTTTTCTAAGATGACTGAGACCGACTTGATCCTAGAGGTAGTGTTGGGTGATGACACTGTTGTGAGAGTAATTGGGTGTGGGATTATCATCTTTGAGAGGGAGACTATGTAGCCCATGACATTGAGGGATGTCTTGTACATACCCTGGCTGAATAAGAACCTTGTTTCACTTTCCACTATTGAGGACATGGGATTTGGAGTGTATGTCCTATATGGGAAAGTGTATGTCTTTCCCAGAGAAGGAGGACCATCTGCTTCATGTGCCATTGGAGTTAGATGTGGGAAACTATACAAGCTTATCTTCCAACCTCATCATGCATTGGCGTACACTAGCAGTAGCAACGAGATGTGTGAGTTGTGGCACAGGAGGATGGCCCACCTTTATCATTCAACTTTGATATTTCTGAGGGAGATGTCTACAGGTTTACCGCATTTCATCACAGAGCAGAGTGGTGTGTGCAGAGGGTGTGCTTTGGGAAAGTACACCAAGACTGCTTTTCCGAGCAGTGACATCAGATCAGGAGGAATACTGGATTTGATACATTTTGATTTATGTGGACCCATGTATTCTGCTTCATTGACAGGTTTTGAGTATTATATCGGTTTCATTGATGATCAATCCAAGAAGACCTGGATCTACTTCCTGAGAAACAAGAAGTCTGAGGAAGTCTTGAAGAGGTTCCAAGAGTTCAAATCTATTATGGAGAACCAAATAGGGAGGAATATTCGGGAACTCAGGTGAGACAATGGGGGTGAGTATACCTCCAAGGAGTTTGATGAGTTTTGTAGATAGGAGGGCATCAGAAGGCAGTTGACAGTTCCATATACTCCACAACAGAATGGAGTTGCTGAAAGGACGAACATATCTATAGTGAGATTAGATCCATGTTGCATGATCAGAGTCTTCCTTTCTTTATATGGGTTGAGGCCTGTAGTACTGCTGTTTATGTGCAGAACATGAGTCCACACCGTGCATTGGGGTGTAAAACTCCTGAGGAGATGTTCACTGGGAAGAGGCCTGAGATAGGACTCTTTCGTATATTTGGATGCCTTGAATATTCTCATGTCCCTTTTGAGAAGATGACAAATTTAGATCCTACTGGAGAGAAATGAATATTTGTTGGCTATGATGAGACTTCGAAGGATTTCCGTTTATACCTTCCTGCACAGAGGAAAGTTGTGCTGAGGAGGGAAGTGAGATTTGAGGAGGAAAAGGCCTTCAGGAAGTCTTGTGAGTCAGAGATGGAGCAGCAACAAGTTACTACTCCACAGGTGATAGTATCTCAGAGTTCAACGAGTCATAGCACAGGGTCATAGGTGTCAGGGGTGACTGGGTCACAGGTTATAGGTTCATCAGTTTCATGTACTCAGTCTATAGGGACTTCTGGTACAGGGACAGTTTCACGGGTCACAGGATCACAGATTTCACCTTCATGTGATTCAGGCACATATTGTACAGGTTCAGGTTCACCAGGTACATGATCTTAGGCCACATGCAATTCTTCAGGGAGACACTTGTTAGATGAGGAGGTTCAGGAGGAGGGTCTTCCACAGGAAGCTACTTCTAGGAAGAGAAATACAAGTTGGTTTAAGGAGCTTGTGAAGGAAGCCGAGGAGTCTGTGGGGCCACCCAAGAGGGATGTCGGAGAGAGCAGGGCACCGACAAGGTTTTCTAGTTACATGGCAGTGGTGACCAACTTGCGTGAGTCCGAGTCTACTACTTATGAGGAGGCATCCATACATCAGGTTTGTCAAGATTCGATGATGGAAGAATACAATTCCATCATGAAGAATGGTGCGTTGGATATTGTTTCGAGACCAGAGGGGAAGTCAGTGGTGAATTCCAAGTGGCTCTATAAAATCAATCATGATGTGAATGGAAGCATCGAGAAGTACAAAGCTCAGTTTGTAGCGTGAGGATTCTCATAGGTAGAGGGAGTTGATTATGATGAGACCTTTGCAGCGGTTGCTAGATTTTCTTCGATCAGAGTAGTGATCTCCATTGTTGTAGAGATGGGTTGGAGGATTCATCAGATGGATGTGAAGACCACTTTTCTAAATGGTATTCTACAGGAGGAGGTATATCTGGAGCAGCCACAGGGATTTGAGATTCATGAGAGAGATTCTCATGTGTGTAGGATGAAAAAGGCCTTGTATGGATTGAAGCAAGATCCTCGGGCTTGGTACTTGAGGATTTATTCATATTTGCATTCGATTGGGTTTCAAAAGAGTGAGGCTGATCCCAACCTATACTTCATTGTGGTTGGAGGTGATCCGCTCATTCTTCTGCTGTATGTTGATGATTTATTCATCATAGGAGGAGAGCACTTGATTGAAGCATGCAAGAAAGATCTTGCTTCAAAGTTTGAGATGACAGACCTTGGGCTGATGCATTACTATTTGGGGATGGATATTTGGCAGGAGGATGGACATGTTTTCTTGGGGAAAGGAAAATATGCTGCAGATGTTCTGAAGAGATTTCGGATGGAGGAGTGCAGAACCATGTCCACACCTATGATCACCAAATGGAAGAAGCTTCATGATTCTGAGGGAGATTTGGTGGATCCTACTTTGTACCATCATCTTATAGGTTCGTTGATGTATTTCGTCAACACCAGAACAACTTTGAGTTTTGCGGTGAACACTCTCAGCCAGTTCATGGTGGATCCTAGGAGAGTGCATTGGAATGCCGCAAAACACATTTTGAGATATCTTGCAGGGAAAGTAGATTACGGTCTGGACTACAGGAGGTTAGATGGAGTGGGATTGATTGGTTTCATGGAATCATATTGGGCAGGCAGTGCTTCAGACTGGAAGAGAACTTTCGGTTGTTGTCTCAGTTTGGGCTTGATAGTTGTATCGTGGTTCATTCAGAAGCAAAATTTCATTGCTTTGAGTTTTGCAGAGGTTGAGTACATGGTGACTAGTCAGGCTAGTTGTGAGGATTTGTGGATTTGCAAGTTATTGGTTGGTTTATTTGATTAGGAGATGATACCTACAGTGGTTTATTGTGATAATCAGAGTTACATCAAACTCTCTGAGAATCCGATATTTCATGACAGGTCAAAGCATATTGATATCAAATATCACGTCATCAGGGACTATGTTCAGAGAGGAGTTATTGAGTTGCAGTACATTTCTGCTGATGAGCAGGTTTCAGATATCCTAACAAAGTATTTGGGTACAGTGGTAGATTCACTGGTCGATGGGGTCTCATTAGTGTGATTCCAAGAGGATGATGATATAGGTTTTTTGGATGCTTTAGACCACTCTTCTACTACTTTGGAAAGAATAGGACAATACTTAAGAAGGTGACCCCCCTGCAAAGCCTACAAGGAAACTTGGGTTTTCGAGGTGTTTGAATAGAAAGAGCATCATTAGGGGTATCTGGTTGATGCTTGGTCTCTTTATTCTTCTTCTTCTTCTTCTTAATATTCATTTTTGTCTTCTTCTTATCCTCCTGATTACTAGCACCACCGATTCTATTAGGTGAGGAAGAATAAACATAAGAAGATACATCCGACGAAGAAGGCGAAGGATCAATTTGGAATTGATTCTCTCGTGATGTAGAGTTAACATTTCAAGCATTAGGTCAGTTCGGGACCACCATATTGGAGAATAACCATACTGGTAATCCTATAGAGAATCTGAGAAGATTCAAAGTAGTAATAAAGGGAGGACCAATATCTCCAAATGGAAGAAAAACGAAAGGAACCCCTTGAAAAGGGGTCTCTTGATTAGTAGTCCTAGAAGAGGTTTCCATATCTAAACTAGAAGAAAAAAGGGAGCTAGAAGGAAAAGAGGCACACAAGCAAAAAATAAAGCTATTTTTTTTTTACTGCAACCGATGCCACAACAAGTGAGTGATAATAAAGAGGCCAGAAAGCCAACAAGAAGTACTAAAACACAAAAGACCCTATACAAGGTAAAAGAGCAAGCAACCTCCTATCTAATATCCGGATACCTCAATAGACCGTATCCTCCACAAGGTGATGAAATCCAATTCGGAAAATACGAAATGAGAGACCAATATAGATGAAGGAATATCCCTCTAGCGAAAGGGATCCCGGGTAAAAGAGCCCTAGAAGGATTGTCACCAGGATACCTCGTTTATGACACGTTTGGGAAGGTTTTCTATAGCTTCTGCCTTTTGGACCTTGTACAACCAGTATGGAGGCCAAAAAATACAAGGAAGACAATGGATTGATGTCCTTAGGCTCTAAGTGGAGTGCAATATTCCAAAAAGTCTGTCTGGAAATAGTCCTCGCTGCTTACCCCCGTGGAATGGGAGCCCCCCCAGAAAATTGTCTTATAACCATGTTAACAAATACCAGAGGATTTTAGCACCCTAAGAGGAAACAACTATGTTTCAGATGTAAAATGACAAAGGGGAATTATTTGGATTCCTATCCCCGATGCCCTACCTAACTACACTATTCTTTTATTTCCTCAAATGAGGTTAATGTGTGTTTAGTTAGGGTATTTAATTTTAGAGGTTGTTGTTTTACTCAAGGGGAGCAGAAGTGCAACTCGGTGGTGTGTAGACTCAACTCAACCCATGGAAATTTGGATGAATTATGCAAGTCTTTTTCCTTTCAATGAATTTCTAGCTAAAGTAAGGAAGAGTTCTTTTTGTTCGCAAATGCAAAAACACAAATTTAACTTACGTAAAAATAAAATATCCACTTTTTCTTTTTCTTTTTCAAATCACATGCCAAATCATTCCATGAAACACTCTTCCACACCAAATGAATCCAAGAAATTTAAACAAATTGTTTGTTTTATTTTTTGCTTCAAAATGAGCCTAAAATGACAAGATAAGGGAAAGAAGGTTCTTTTGATTGAAAAATGTTTTGATATCAAGTGAAGAAGTAAAGGAGATGAAAGATCGTGAAATTTTTCCAAGCAATTTTCAAAGTTTAACAAAGCATAGATTTTCCACCATCAAAGTAATGATTCTTTTGAATATGGAAGAGCAATCCTTGATTTTTAATAAAATTCTCAAATATGCAGTGAGCGTTCAATAATTCCCTTTGTTTCTAACAAATATGCAAGAAGATGAATACTTTTGCAATGTTCAAATCAAGAAGCTAAGTAGAGGATCCAATATTTATTGTCTCTCACTCAAAAATACAAACCATATGAATGTAAAAGCAAACAAACAAGCAAACTTTTAGACCTTCAAACAAGGAGCAGAGGAGATTGTAAGTTTTCAGACCAAACCCATAGGTTTGATAAGGTGATGAAATGATAAGGGAGGCTTTGATGGTCCTCTAATTTACATCACACTTCTAACACTTGCAAATTTACTCCAAGAACCAAATGAGGGCTAAAAAGGACCAATATGCAAAGATCACAGTGGGATCACCAATAACTTATTCGTGTCAAATGGAAAAAACAAGCTAAAAGCAAAAATTAAACACCAATCAAGCAAAATACCAAGAACCAAGGCAAGTTACAGGGAATTTTCGCTCCCTGACAGACCACTTAGGCACGAAAATAAGAAATTTTCGCGCTTTGTACTATGGTGGGGGTGTGGAAATTAGAAAAATTTTGCTTTGTAAAACAGAGTGGGGGCATGAAAATATATTGTAGGGTGGAAAGGGAGAAGGTTTGGGATTAAAATTTGTCAATGTAAGAGGTCTATGAATCATGGAGTCGAGGAATGAAGGCCAGGAAGATCAGACAAGTCAAGGCTAAGCGATTTGTAGAGGAAAAATATGTAAATCTAAAAAATTCAATGGCTTAAACAAACAAGGGAAAAATACCCAGTGGAGTCGCCAGTTTTTGTGGTGATATTTTCTTCCTACGGATAGGTAGATATCCCCCTAGGATTGAAAAGGTCCCTAATTACCTTCCCAAGACAGAATGAAAACAAATGGAACTCTAAACTCCTAGATTAGGCATGCACAAGCAGTCAAACATGAAAAAGAAGGAAAATAGATAGATGGATTACCTCTAACTTGAAAGTTGTCCTAGCTCCAGTTCCAAGCTTGATGTCCAAAGATCTTGAGCCTGCAACATAAGATGGGAAACCAACCTTCCAAACACAAGTTCATCAACAAGATCTAATATAACATATCATATATCAATAAAAGAGGCATGACATGGGAGAGTAGGCCAAGTTATTATTAAGAAAGATGAAAGTAGCCATACAAAGTATTATACCTGATGTTCAAAGCAACAACACCTTCTTCCAAGCTCTCATTCATAACCCTTGCAAGACTCTTAAGATCAAGATGACCTACTCATGAGTATTCTCCAAGAATTACAGGACCACATGTTTGGTGTTTCCAAGATCACCCCCCCTTTATCTCATGGATGGCTCTCTTTAAGTAGGATTTGGGAGGCCAACCACTAAGAGTAAATGATGCATCTAAGTGAGGAAGATGTGGATCAAGGATCTAAATTGTGCCAAGGAGGGAATGCGAGATGGGATTTGAAGGGGGACCTCATCCCATGAAAATATCCTCGAGATCCAAGATCCAAAATCTAAGTAAAATGGCTATTCAGGGATTTTTGCGCCCCTATAACTGAGCAAATCGCGAAAGTGTTATAATTTTCACTCCCCCATAGGCATGTAGAATGCGAAAATGATGAATTTTCGCGCCTTTCACCGCTAGTAGGGAGAAAAAATATCTCTAGGAGGTCAATAAGTGGGTTAGGTCAAGTGGTTTTCGACCCCTAAGTTGTTGGATTTGCTTCCAAGTGTTACTAGGGAAGGGACCAACATAATGCCAAAAGGTCCTAACACCCCTAGGAGGCACAAACATCATGTTTCTCATGGTGATATGACATGAAGACTCTCAATGGTACATAGTGTGACAGTTTGAGGTGTAACAACTGGCCTCTATGTTGTCCTTTCCAACCCCAAGTCTAGATGTTCACCACTAACCTCCACCACTAGGATAATGGACCCCCCTTCACCCAAGGCCTTTCCTTGGTGATTGTGAGAGCTCAAGGAAGAAGAATACTATCTCGATTTCAAAGGAATGAGTTGAGAATGTAATGATTTGAGATTTGAGCTTTGATTATCATGAGAGGGGTTGGATGCCAATGGAGAAACCTTAAATTATGCTTTCAAGTCTATCATAAATAAATGTCCTACCTATAACCAAGGGTTTGATTTCCCTCTCTTATTTAGTGTTGTCCCTTTCAGAGTAGGTGTATGACAATTGATTGATGTATGACATTGCGTTGTTGATTTCCCTATTATATTCATAATATTTAACCTCTACACTACAACCTAACCTTTTTGAGTCATTTACATTCATCATCATTATGATTTAATCTTCTATTGTTCTGTTTTTACGGAAGTTTCAAAATTCATCTCTTTATGCATTTCTCATACAATTATTGTGTTGTATATTCCCGAAGACAACTTTTCCACTTGTTTATTGAAGTCCCAAATATCCTTCTATTGATTTATATACTTAATGCTCGACCATTTCCTTCAAACATATCCACCATGTCAGAAGAGCCTTCTAAGTTGTGAAACATAAAATACTATCACCATTAATAGTAAGGTCCCTTCTTAGACCCAAAAGGTTCATTCATAGATCTCTAACAACCTCTCTCTTATTTTTCTTGTAATATGCAACATATATTATGTCACATAAATATACATAATACAAAGAAATGTTCTCAACTCATAGCTATGAGAAAGACAATGAGTTCATAACATTATTTTAGATTAGTGTGAGTTGCATCTCTCCACAAAACAACATATTTGGCTTGAAGCATGAAGGATAAGTTCTTAATAAAAATTCCTGGAAACTATCTATACAAAATTGGGATTCTCAAAATACTTTATTGGATCTCATTTTTCAAAGTACATTCAAATATAACTCCTTGTCATAGTGCCAACTCAATCATGACTAGTCACCAAAACACACCTATGGTTCAAATCATAATCATGGTTAACAAAAAATAAGGATGTGTAGGAGGAGAACCCTAGAATAATACTTCCACATCTCGTGTGATGCTCAATAGTAATAAAATTACCATCCCCCCATGAATTCATGAAATACCTTATATTACAAGAGCCACGAAGTGGTTATGTCCCCGACGTTGCCAATACCTCTTGCTATAAAACAATAGCGATAGAAGTAGGAATGATATGCCTTGGATTTGATGGATTGAAGAAATGCAATTTGATTTACATATTGTTTGATAATTGCAAGGGTCTATAGCAATGAAAAGAATCAGAATAGGGCTAGTTATTTTCGACTAGCCCTAATCTCCACGATGAAAGCTATAGGAAGGAAAACCTATAAGAAAAGCATCTAATCTCCTTTGTTTTACATTAAGGGCTAGTTGCTTTACTCTCAACCATATGCTTCCAAATTTGCTATATCTCTCACTAGATCCTTTTCAAATGTTGATTCTCAACCATAGAATATGTGGAAATAACCATTCCAAATATGTGAAAATATTTTGGAAACAAATGCAACACAAATAACGAAATGGACTTTATATCTATTCTAATCCATCCATGATTTGGACTTTATATCTATTCTAATCCATCCATGATTTAGCTAAACAATGGCCTATAATAAAAATATATAAAATGATTATAAACATTGAAACGTATTGGCCATCTTTTTTTATTTAACAAAATATTTATAAATTTAATAAAATATTTATAAATTTAATATAGGAAACGATATGTAAGAATATTAATTATTCTATGATTTTAATGTCATTTAGTTTGATATTTTAAAGAATATTTAAGATTTGTATTTTATATTTGTTGTTATTTAATTTATTCGTAAAAAAATTAAATATTTTAAGATTTTTAAATTTTATTTACTATTATAATTTAGTTAAATAACTCTATAAAAACTAGAATTTTAAATTGATGAAATATTGTTTAATATAAAAATAGATTGAATATAAACAAATATTTCTAATACTTTTTCTTCAAACCAAAATGACCAATTATCTCTCCAACCGCTTGAAAAATGCCATTTCATATAATGTTCAAATAGATTATTATGTTACTATAACAGACGTATTGTAATATCGAGAGTATTAATAGAAATCATTATAGATCGAACGATGGTATGAGAAGGACGAGTAATTGAGGACGGATGTGTTGTAATGCTTAGAATAATGAATACAAATAGGTCAATGATGGTGTGGTTCTGTGGAAGAAAAATAAGTATTTAAAACGAAACTGTTGTAATACCCAGACTAGTTCAAATTCGAATTTTGGTTATTTCAAGATTGTCATATGTATGAGGGGATATGACTATTCGTACATTCAATGCACTTGCAAGCAACCAAATTGTCATTCTTATGGAGACTTACACGCAGTTACAACGATTCACATTTATAACTCGGATGAGACTTGCTATTCTGCATGACGCAAGCACACCGGCGATGCCTAGGAAGGGATTCCCAAGGCTTGCATCAGGTGGTTTCTAGACAATAACTTGATTTAAAAAATTGCACAATAAAAAAAAAAAGTTTAATACTAGTTTTTTTAACTAAGCTAAGCCATTAAATAAATATAAAAAATTAAATTCTTGGGCGGCAACTAATATGAATAGATGATCCATATATGTCCCTCGTTGGGGACATAAAAATAGAGGTTTTACCTATTTCAACATACAAACATCCAACTTATGCTTGTACAAAAAATCTTAAATCACTATTTTTTTGTTGAGGGTCAACAACCTTATGTTTCATTCCAAAAGGTTTAGTTTCAGTAGAACATGATATAAGAGTTGATAAGTACCCCCAACATGTTACTAATTGACTTAACACCGAGAAGAGAAACAACTTGAGTTGCAACGTCCGTTGTAGGATTCCCCTTGTTAGCATTTGTTATCCTTTAAACTCTAATTATTACATTGAAATCCTTCCCCTCATTGTTAATTTTCTTCACTTTCCACTTTGAATTAGGACACCAAGGATGACAATGAGTACCCCATGGATCTTATGGCTTTTTAACGACTAGAGTTTCTTGACTCTTAACCAAAGGGTGATAAATTGTAAGGTACAACCTTGTGGTTCCATGTGTGGGCTCAAGGCTAAATACATATGAAGATCCAAAAGTGGATCTTTAATCAATTGATTTGAAAGTGAAGGATAAGCAAGTCGTTTGACCACCCATTGAATTAAGACCACCAATTTCAGAGTAAAAAGTTGCATAAGTGGGGCACCACCTTGTGCATCATAGGAGGTGAAGGAAGAAGAATCAAGAGTGTAAGGAAAAGCAC
Source organism: Larix kaempferi (assembly GCA_027924585.1). Taxonomy (NCBI): domain Eukaryota; kingdom Viridiplantae; phylum Streptophyta; class Pinopsida; order Pinales; family Pinaceae; genus Larix; species Larix kaempferi. Next base: position 3,394,968 of record BSBM01000031.1, on the reverse strand, counting down.
TAATTTCTTCACTTAAAGAAAAATCTAGACCAACCACCCTGTAAACATAGCTAGTTGACTTATAATGAATGGTTCCTTGTCTACCAAGATTGAGCTACCCATATAATAAACTTTGATGTGGTTAAGGCAGTTAGAGGGTTATTGGTAGAATGTACCAAATGTCAGAACAAACTAACCAGTGGGTGAATAATCTACTTTTGCATATGTATAATCTATTGCTCCCATGACTATGTTTGTTATTGATGGTTGTTACACTTGATTTGGTTAAGGTGGTGGTGCTTACTCCAATGTCTCCCCTGCTTTCACTTGGTCAAAAGGTTCAAGGTAATCAATTGAGTCAAGACTGTAGCCATGATGTAGTTGATAAATGAGTTTCATGACCTAAAGGAGAGGAATAACTCCATAACATGAATGATGACACTAGTGAGAGACTCCCTATTTATATATAAAAGGTCCTTCCTATAATTTTCAACATGGTTGATTATCTTTCCTTTTCTCTTTGCCATCCTTCTTTTGCACTTGACCAACTTCCTTCCCTTCATTTGACTTTGAGTAAATGAGGGTCTTGATTAGGTCTATAACATAATGTAGAAAGGGCTAACCATTGTTCTTGAATCTTTAGCATATCTATCAAGACAATTCATAACACTATTAATAAATCCTGTAATTAGAGTAGAGTTGTCAACAAAATGAATGATGGTTACTTGTACACCTATTGTGATAGATATGCCTTTTACTTGATGCCTTGTTGATTTATTAGACATAAAATGAATGCGTTAAAGGACATTCATGATGAATGGAATTTTGAATAATGATTTAAAAAGAAATTCTACCATTTACGCCATTTTAACCATCTTAATAACCTTCCTCACGAAGCCAAGCCACATTTCCATGTCTAGTATTTTTTCTATAAACTCATTCTAGTAAACTCTATAAACTAGTATTTATTTATTCTAGTGAATGATGCAATGGTTCTCTAGTTCCATGTAAATACGAGTGAGTCTTTATTAGAGTTTTCTAACTTGACAATAATATTTAAAAAAAAATGATAATCTCACTTTTTTCCTCCAAATGCCCTAGCCACCCGATTTTACTTTCCAAGCTCTAAGATCAATTAATACATTTAAATTAGTTTTCTTTTCCACATGTTTGTCTAAAAGTGAGATTTTTGATGCTAACAAGAAGGAATAGACACAATTTTAAGATCAATTAATATATTTAAATTGGTTTTCTTTTCCACACGTTTGTCTAAAAATAAGATTTTTGATGCTAACAAGAGGGAATAGATACAATTTTGCTTTTTAAGACTTTGTCCTTGACACAGGCATATTTGGAGAAAAAATCCCGATTTGGAAAATTGATTAGAATCTTTAAATCTCTAGATTTGGGTTTCTTATAAGCCATGTATTTTTTTTAAAGTTTAATATCTAAGTAACATTGCTTTCACAAAATTATGGCTACATGTGCCTACCCTAATCCTGAATGTGCAATCTCTATGCCTTACGTTGATCAAACCTTCCCTTGCACTATGAGGCTTTCCTTTTTAAGCACCATTTTCTTTTTGAAAAATACTTCTTTTAACTATTAATGTTTGCAATTGTAGTTTAATCTAAGTACCGTTGCTTTCACAAAATTATGGCTATATGTGCCTAATTTTGAATGTTCAACTCAAACCTCCCCTTGTATTGCGAGGGTTTCTTTTTTAAGTACCATTTTATTTTCAAAAAAAAAAACTTCTTTTAACTATTAATATTTGTGAAATATGTACATATAAGAAATTTATACATGTAACGAAACATGTGGGTGGTCACTACAAGCTTGAGTAAATTAAGCTTAGGAAGTGTGGAAGCTTTCAAAATCACCCTAAATCATCCAACAAAAACATAATTTCACTTGGACATAAGCTTATGCATATTGTCCCGAAAAATATTGCCATTAAAGTTCAATAAGGCATATCACCAAACATGAAGAAAAATTATTAAGGCATTGTTGAAATCAAAACTACATCAACACCGAGATCCTTTGTATCATTTTTGGAGGTCCCTTACCCTTCGCTTCTTAACTCCACTACAATTACAATAGTGTCCAAACCATCACTTTCAACAAGTTTCTTGTTCTTGAAAATTGCCAATGTGAGAGTTGAGAATTTGTTACTTAAGGTTGTGTAGGGTGGTTCTGTGGCCATCAATGATGAGGATGTCTTCTCTTCCATGTAACATGGTTATATTTTTGTCTAGGCCTTCCCTCACTTTGTAAAGATAATTTGGATCAAGCACATAATGTCAAGGAATCAACACAAGGCTCTTTGAAAATGGTGCGTGGGGTCCCTCACTAATATCCATGTAGTTGTTGTATGTGTGTTGATGACATAAGTTGTGATTGATGTCAACAGGTTCAAGAGATCAAATGAGGTAATTAATATCAAAGTAGCAGTGATGATGATGAACTGGTGACAATGAAAGGCTTAAGGCAATGATAATGACATGATTGTGGTTTGGTACCCAAGTCTTGGTTCGGTACCAATTTCAGTACCAATTCCGGTACAAAGCTAATAACAAGTATGACAACCTAATGAAAGTCTAGGGCTGGAGATATGAGTTTGGGTCCACGACTATTACAAATGACCCATGTATGTGGTCATTTGTTGAAGCGAGTTCAACACAGCCATCAAGGATTGACATGGCATCATCACTAATGGATCCACGCAAGTAAAGTTAATGAAATTGTTGAATGTATATGAAATCACCATGGTGAGTTCACATAAGTGTCTTCTTCAAGGGTGCGTGGCTTGTGAAGTAAACCATGGTGTGTGGGTTGTTTGTTTAATGGTGCCACAAACAAGAGCTTGGAAATCGGGCATGATAAATTAATGTGGTTAGCATTTAAATTAATGGGACCATGATATCAAGTCCTACACAAAACATACATAGATCAAATTCGAATTGAGAGAAGTGTTGATTTGTAACTGTAATTCATAGATGTGAATAATGCTTTAAAGTTGGCTCTAATAAACGTGAATTGTTTAATGATAGCACTTGAACAAATTCCAAAAATGTTGAGTCGGCCCCAAATAAGTTCATGAGGTATATGAAAGTCTGAGGCATATTGGTGCAGGGTTAATCTCTTGAAGAAATCGTTGTTGCAGATCTGTGTTTGTAGACTTGAATTTGAGGTAGACATGTTACATAATAGAGCTCAGGGAAGATATAAATAAAGTGTTGATGATGGGTATGAATTGATTGGATACGGATGAGAAGTGAGAGTGGAGAAGATCAAAGAAGGAATTTGATCCATTGGGGGTCGTAGGAGAGTAGAGCATGAACGAAATATATTGAACTTGGAAGCAGCTAATTATTTGGGTATGATGAAAACAAAGGAGAATTGAAGAGATCCTGATGACAAGAAGCGAAGGAAGCATTGTCATTCATTTGAGAAGATAAATTAGAAGACATAATCGAAGCATATATTTGATCTGAAGATTTTATGGTGGAGATCTTATAAAAACTTTGGTACAGAAACAAATGATAATCTACAGAACAGTGATAGAGTTTGAATGCTGATGTATTCGAGTACAGGAAAGGGATATTACTAAGAGATTGTTTGTGTTGGGGCAGCAAAGATTGGTTTAAAGTAGCATCACACAGAAGACAAAACATGATTTAAGATTGATGAGGGGCTTGTGGCATCCATCTTGTTGCAACAGGAAAACTTGAGGAAGTATATGAAGGGGTTGTAGCCTCCTTCCAATTGAAGCTGGAAGCTTCTTGTCAGTTAGAGTTGACCAAGAAAAAGGGGTTCGTAGCCTCCTTCCACTTGGAGCTGGAGATGCAGGGTGTTGGAGCATCTCTTCAGTGGAACTAAAGAAACTTGGGGGTTGGAGCCTCCTACCAATTGTAGCTGGTGAATCTTGGAGATTGGAGTCGACTCAATTGTTGTAATCAACTTCTATGGTTTTTATCAATACTATATATTGAGTTTTCCATATACATCTTGTGTAATACCCGTATTCTTGTTGATGAGCGCTTATTGATGTTGATCTACATACAGTTAATAATGATTAATGTATGACTGTGTTTGAAGAAGTGTTGGTTCAGAGAAAAAGTAGTTAAAGTATAAGACACTGATTCACCCCCCATCTTAGTGTCCCTAGTGTGTTCAACATGTGCCTTATCCAAATCTAATTTTTGAACCTATATTGTAATCTATAAGGAAATATTAGCACAAAACAACATTCTATCAACCTAGGAGAAAATTTTATCCGCTTGGCCTTATAAAATCACATTTTTTTCTATATTAAAAACAAAACTTCAATTCTAACACGTTGTGGCCAAATAACATGAAAGTGTATGATCTAGTGTTATTTGTGCCCTAATAGGGCACATTGCCATGATAGGGGAGTAGGGAGGCACTGGGCACACAAATTTGAGATCCTCTTTTATGCATACTTAATAGAGCAAGAAAACCATAAGAGATATTTGAGGTTTTCAATCTAAGCATAAAAAAGGTACACATTATGCAGGAGAACTCCCAGATGAACTAGTTTATGGCCTACAAGATGCCCACCCAACTTAAGGGACTAAGCAAATAATGTGTTTCTAAGCTCCAACAATGGTTTTTAGAAATTACTGACTTGTAATAGCAAAGTATATTGCTTAGATTTAAGCCTCCATAGTTTATTAAGTCAAGCATCTAGAATAGGGGTCGTGATACAACCAACCGCACCCATCGATTGACTTATGCTTTCTATATACCTTGATTTTTATTTTATTTTAGTCCTTCCACCAATTATGGGTAGACTAAAGACCCAAATTTAACAAGAGGAAGTTAGGGATGAGATTTTTACATGATAACAAACCAACATGTTAGGGTTGGAAAGTTTGAAGCGCTCTTCAATTTAGGCCAATGAAGCCAATTTGTTGTCTGGTAGTTGAAGATGCCACATATAGTTTTAATTCCTCCTTTGAAGAATCTCAATGCCAAAAACTTTGATGCTAAGCTATATTCTTGCATTTTTTAAAAAGGATGGGAAACCACTCAATTGAATGCTTATTGAAATGAACTTGTTTACATTATCCAAGACGAACATGTGAGGGTTCAAAAGTTGTTGTTGTTCAAACCAATAGAGCCAATTTGTTGTTCAAGAGTTGAAGATGCCACATATAGTTTTAATTCCTCTTCTAAATAATATCAGGGCCAAAAACCATGATGACTTAGCTAGAGTATTGCATTCATGCTAGATGATAGGAAACCACTAGATTGAATTCTCATCAAAATAGAGGCAAAATTTATATCCTTGGTCTTTTGAGTTTAAGAATTTAACAACCTCCCAAGATTCACATATACTATAAGCAACAAAAGTTTGTTTAATTTCAACCATTATAGGGATGAACATTAAGTTTGTAGACCCAAATTCAACCATGACTTCTTAAAAAAAGGATCCCCTTAATGGATACAATTGTGTAAGAGTACCATCCATGCTTCCAATCCTTCAAGGATTTAGATATTCAGTTAGGCACATAGAGCCTAGGCATGAGTATGAATTTTGATGATCCCCATTCCACCCATGTCTTTGTGAAAATAATAAGGACTTCAATTAACTCTATGAAGGCCTTATGAACCTTTATATTTTCCGAATTAAAGCTCTAGAAATACTTTTCCAATCTTCGGTAAGCACTAGTTGAGGGAACTACATAAGAGGAGTAATAAATATGGGTTGCAACCAAAATTTTGGTATAGATTCTTTTTATTTGATAAAATGAATCCTTGGACTATTAATATAAAAAATAAATGTAAATAGAAATTAAAAAAAGATGGGCCACCATTGCAACCACCATAAGCACTAGCTAACCTCAAACACTACTACATTTGGAGTCCAAATTCGATGTTTTTAATGTCGGTTAAACATTGAACACCAATTTCCCTCTTTTCGGCTATACATTGAAGATGTAGTGTCGATCTATCATCAAACGAATGTCACATGAGCGACAATGAAGAAAGTATACTTTGAATATGTTCAATCCAACTAGATGTTTCTTTTTGGAAGTCCAATCGACGTGTGGTTGACATCTTCAAAACTAGACCACAAAATTGAACAAACAAAAAAATAAAAATTCGTCTCTTAAGTGATATGTAGTCAATGTCGTGTAGTTTTCATTTGACGAGCATGCTATACCACTAAAATCTAGTTGATGTCACGTAAGAGATGTCTAACCAACACTTTCCCTTTGCATTCGACGCTTAGGACATCGCTTAAGTGACACATCATGGTCATGAGAAAAAAACTATTGTTTGGGACTCAAAATTTGGTATGGGTTGTGGTTAGTATGTAGGTATGACTAAGCCCTAGTGATCATCATCAAATGGTCATCAAGCTCTATAAAGGATAACAGATGAGTGCAAATATTGTGTGCAAAAATTGCTCTCTTACAATAAGAATAAACCATTAAAGTTAGTGAAGGCGACATTGCATATAATGTTAGTAGGATTATGTCATGCAAGAAAAAAAGATAAGATAAAGAACATAGTTGAGATAGAGATTGAGAAATAGGTGTATCTCGTACTGAATCTTATCATTGATGATTGATACGAGGCTTGTCATATGTCTTCTCCTAGTTTTTAGTGTGTTCTCATCAATAAAGGATAATGTAGACTATGCAATCTATTGAAGTGTAAGATGTAGGGCCTATACATGATACAAAAGAAAAATATTTTGTGGATAAGGCCATGTGAAAGGGGAGGAGTTCAAGATTAGCTAAGGATCACCAACAAGACCTCTTATACTAGATAATGGATTTATCTTCACTATTGGTTTCTTATAATATAGTGTGGCCAATACTAGCATTGGAAAGGACCAAAGAGTTCCTAAGATACAAAACTTTGAACAAATGTTAGGGCTCTTTGGTTATTAATATTGTTAGAATTTTCACTTGAATAGTAGCTATGTTAGATCTTTAAACAAATTCTACTATATCACAATAAACATAAGCAATAGAATCACTGAAAGATAAGCAATAGAATCACTGAAAGATAAACAAGCACATCATACACAATAGTTTATCCTCTGAAACCTTCTAGGGGAAGAAAAACCAACAGAACTTCTTCAATATAGATTCTGTCAACGAGTACAATGTCAATACAACAAAGAGCTAAAGCTCTCTTAGAGAAAAATACACAATAAGCAAAGATAAAGATAACCCCAAGAATATGTCTTCCTCCAAATGCTGCTACTCTCTCCCTTTAGCGCACTTGTCTCTATCTGACTTGAGAGAAATTGAGTATGTGTCAAATGAGGAATGCGACCCTCTTATTTATACTCTTCTCTAGTTGAATTTTTCACTATAGGGATCACTTCGCTGGGGTAGCGTTTCCCATTGTTTGGGGCAGTTTTACCCACTAATTTCTATGGGGAAGACTTGTCTATTTTCACTTGATTTATTTGAGAGTATATCTTTATTATTCTTTTTGGGTTTATGCAATACAATAATACATTCTGAAGTTACATAATCTTCAACACTCCCTTTTAAAAAGGAAGGTATTCTTTTGACACGATAATCATAACTGTTGTTGCAACTCTACACTCTAACCATTTACTTGTGACATTTCATGAATCTATGCATCACTAGAAGTTTTGTATGAGCAAGCCATCATCTCAATCATGCATTAGTCACGGACATACATCCGGGGGAATCATAGTAGCAACAAATAAGCAATCCGAAAGCACACACTACGTCATTATGGGACTTCGTCTAGATCACAAATAATCTAGACACACACATCCAACTAGATACATAACTCGATTGGATACACATACTTGTATGGATACACATACTCGACTGGATACACATACTCAGATGGATACGCATACTCAACTAGATACACATAATAAGTATGGTCACGCTCTCTAGTCCTCATGAGTATAGTCACTCTCTCCATCGGGCTCGCAATTATGATCATGCTCTCCAGTCCTCGCAAGTATGGTCACACTCTCCAACCCTCGCAAGTATGGTCACACTCTCCAGTATACACATACATACTAGCTCTAACTGGATACGAAACTCAACTGGATACACATACAAAGTATGGTCGCACTCTCTAGTCATCATGAGTTGGTCACTCTCTCCAATTCTCACATACATACTAGATCTATCTGGATACACATACACTAATATGGTCACGCTATCCAGTCATCATGAGCTCGTCACTCTCTCCAGTTCTCACGGAGTCTAGTAATACATTCCGACAAATGACCACCTGATGCTACCACACTATACAAACACTACCCCATGAATCGCATATGTGACTCATCCCTCCCTCTTATGAGGGACATATCTCTGCATCACGCTAAATCTTGTCCTTGAATACTCAAACTTCACTCTCGACAGAGGATTGGTCAACACATTGGTTTTTTGCTCATCCGTCGCAATATACTAGAGCTTCATTGCTCCCTTCTATACCATATCTCTGATATAATGTTACCTGATCTCGATATGTTTGAACTTGTCATGAAACAATGGGTTCTCAGGGTGTTGGAATATTCTCACCATATTATCTTGGTCTTGCATTCTTTACATGCATTTTTCATGCATGCATGCATTCCATGCATCACTCCATGCATCCATGCATCAATGGTGGAGTCTCCTAGCACCTAGTCCCTAATTTGGCCTTGCTGGAGCTTGTTTTTGGCCATCATTATCCCTCCTAGCCACTCATGCACCCTTGTTTCCATCACTGGAGTTACAAATGTGCCCTAGTGCAAAGATTTAGGAGATCTTTCAGTTAGTTCCATGATTTAGGGAACCTTGTCCCATTGATTGCTTAATTAACTGACTGTAGCTCCTAGTTGACTACTCCTCAGTGTAGGAGCACCCTCCTTGAAAACTGATAGCTAGTTATGCGCCCCCTTGGAGTTTCCTTCCCTATTTTGGTGCCCACATGGTTCAGTTATGCTTATTTCTACCTTAGTTAATTGTTTATTCACCATCGGTGGCCACTAAGTCTTATCGAGAGATGGTTCCAATGCAAACTAAGCCATGACTTGAGGTGAATTCAAATCCTCCTAGGTGTGTCGAATTCATTCTATTGTATTATCATATTTTTTCCAGCTTGCAGTTGATGGATGCATCAACAACAGTTTCTCATGTCTTTTGCGTTTCATGAGTGAATTTTGATCATATTTCTTGCTAATTCTTCTCTGCAATAAACTGTGAAATTGTGAGGTTTGTTCAAGCTTAGTGATATACCCCTGTGGAATTTCACACTTACTAGTTCCCTAGGTTGGGGGTGGAAGCATCAAAATTTGGAATAAGGGAGCTACAAGACCCAAAATGACCTAGACTTACAAATTCACATTAAATCGGTCAAAAGAAGAAGAAGAAGAAGAAGGTGGCATTGGATCATGAGGGAACATAAGAGGTTTTGGGACCCACATGTGGCAAGATTTCCCACTACACTTGGAATCATTATCTTTCCAATTCAAGTCCAAGGTGGAGGTTAACGTACTTGGGGGAGATGAAGACACAATATTCATGTCAATAATCTAGGAAGGTCGAATTAGAGTGGAAGAGTAACTCCCAAGAAAGAGGAAGAGGAATTGTGACACTTGTAGCTAGATTCCATGGAACCTATGACAACAATGATGAAGGAATCTGTGACAAATATGAAAAATTCAAACCTGATTGCAGACCTATGACACATCTGACATATCAGGGCTAAAAATAGCCACCAAGAGGGTCGATAGAGGGAGTTATGGTCAGCCAAGATTCCCAATTCGAATTGGGGGAAAGAGGAATGCAAGGAAGAATTAGATAAGTGTCTCATGAGAGAATATATAACTAATTCAAGTTGAGTGAAGTCTCTTGGAGGGAATTTGACCTCATGAGTCCATATGAGTTTAATAAAAGAGGAGGATGACAAAGGAGAGTATCTTTTGGATCATTTTTTATTTGCACTCTTGGAGAGCTTAGCTTGTCCTTGCACGGTGGATGTTCATCCTCCTTGCCTTAGAACCAATTTCGAAGGTGAAAGATCCATGTCCAAGTTGGTTGGAGGAGATTCCATTCAGACCTCTCAATAGATCTTAATGGAGATGTTTTGATGTAGGTTTGAGTCCCGGCCTTTCAGTTCGAGTTCAAGTGTGACACTCACAGCTACATAAATTTTGTGGAGAATGATATTTTGAATCTATGGTTATTTTTCTGATGTATATCAATGAATTGCATATGGGAGACACAACTCGAAATACCATACCTTTCATGTAATATTTACAAGCAAACTCAAGATTCGAGCTAGTTTCCTTCCTATTTTCACATGGTGTTTTTGGAGTGAATTTGTGTATCTAACATTAGATTTTTCTATGAGTTTTTTATTATGTTTAGAGATAAATAGAAATTAATATTTATGAACTAAATTTTATGTGCATACCCTTTTAGTTTTGATTCAAGATCGTGCAACAAATATTATGTCCATTGCTAACCATTTTCTCACAATTTCTATGTCTCACAACCTGCTATTTTATGGGAGTTATAGAATACCCTAAAACCTGATTTAGCGATTCATTTTGGTTTCCCTTGATGTAATATATCATATCCAAGTATCGTTTCAGAAAATAGGGAAGTATGTACAGTGTATGGGAAGCCAAAATGTTACTAGACTAGTGGGGTTTTCAACCATCAAATTCACCTAGTATTTTTCCCCTTCCTTCCTCCTTGAGAATTGAAAAACATGAATGTTTCTAATGAATGTATAAGTGTCTTAGAGATTCATTAGGGTGTCTTAAGACCTCTCAATCCCCTCCATACGAAATTTGCGAGCATTTGAGACAGTTTGGGTTTCACTAGTCCAAGGTTCAAAAATTGGCCAAAATGGAGTAATTTTACAAAGAGGGATATTACATTTGTCATGTCCCCAAATTTTTCATTGGGTCACAATGGCCTAATCCACTTGGAAATGTTCATGATAGTTTGTCAAATTGGTGCTAAGGGTCAAATAATTTCCAAGCATGATGTCCAAGTTAGTAATAATGTAAAATTAGAGCCAAATGGGAAAGGTGGGTCACATGAAGAGCAAATTGCCAATTCCAAGTTTGTAATGTCCTCATCCAAATAAACTATCACGGAGGAAAAAATCCACTAACTTAATAGTTCCCTAGGTTGGGGGTGGAAGCATAAATTTTGGAATAAGGGAGTTGCAAGACCCAAAATGACCTTAGAATTACAAATTCACATTAAATGGGTCAAATAAATAATAATAAAAAAGAAAATAAGGTGGCATTGGATCATGAGGGAACATAAGAGGTTGTGGACCCACATGTGGAAATATTCCCCACTACACTTGGCATCATTCTCTCACCAATTCGATTCCAAGGGGGAGGGTAACGTACTTGGGGGAGATGAAGACACAATATTCATGTCAATAATCTAGGAAGGTTGAATTGGAGTGGAAGAGTAACTCCCAAGGAAGAGGAAGAGACATTGTGACATTTGTAGATAGATTCCATGGCACCTATGACAACAATGATGAAGGAATATATGAAAATATGACAAATTCAGACCTGATTGCAGACGTATGACACATCTGACATATCAGGGCTAAAAATAGCCACCAAGAGGGCGCATAGAGGGAGTTATGGTCATCCAAGATTCCCAATTCGAATTGGGGGGGAGATGAATGCAAGGAAGAAGTGGGAAAGTGTCTCATGAGAGAATATATCACTAATTCGAGAAGAGTGAAGTCTCTTGGAGGGAATTCAACCTCATGCGTCCATGTGATGTTAATAAAAGAGGAGGATAACAAAGGAGAGTAACAACGTCCATGTGATTAGCATGTCCTTGCACAGTGGATGTTCATAATCCTTGCATTAGAACCAATTTTGAAGGTCAAATATCCCTGTCCAATTTGTTTGGAAGAGAGGCCATTCATACCTATCAACAGATTTTAATGGAGATGTTTTGATGCAGGTTTGAGTCCCCTTTCAGTTCGAGTTCAAGTGTGATGGCGCACTCATAGGTACATAATGCTTGTGGAGAATGATATTTTGACTCTATGGTTATTTTTGTGATGTGTATCACTGTAATGAACTGCATATGGGAGCCACAACTTGAAATACCATACCTTTCATGTAATATTTCCAAACAAACTCAACATTCGAGCTAGTTTCCTTCCTATTTTCACATGGTGTTTTTGGAGCGAATTTGTATCTGTTTGACATCAGATTTGTTCTGAGTTTTTGATTATGTTTAGATCCGCATATAAATTAATATTGATGACCTAAATGTTATGTGCACACCCTTTGATTTTTTATTCAATATTGTGCAACAAATATTATGTCCATTGTTAACCATTTTCTCACAATTTCTATGTCTCACAACCTATTGTTTTATGAGAGTTATAGAAGACCGTAAAACCTGATTTAATGTTTCATTTTGGTTTCCCTTGAGTTCATCTATCAGATCCAAGTCTCATTTCAGAAAATAGGAAAGGCCGTACAGTGTTTGGGAAGCCAAAAAGTTACTAGACTAGTGGGGTTTTCAACCATCGAATTCACCTAGTATTTTTCCCCTTCCTTCCTCCTTGAGAATTGAAAACCCTACATGTTTCTAATGAATGTCTAAGTGTCTTAGAGGTGAATTAGAATGTATTAATACCTCTCAAGCCTCTCCATACAAAATTCGAAAGCATTTGGGAGCATTTGGGTTTCACTATTCCAAGGTTCGAAAATTGGCCAAAATGGAGTAATTTTCCAAAGAGGAATATTACATGTAACAAAAAATGTATGTTAACAAATTGAAAATATGAAAATCAAAATTAGATTCACATTCATTAATAATAAAAAATGAATTAAGCATAACATCATTATTTATTATTTAACATATTATTTTGTTTGATTTATTTTCAATGTATATTAAAATAAATAAATTAATTAAAAAAATAAAAAAATTGAAATTTCCTAATGTAGCATGGATATTGTATTATAATACATGAACTATGTTATTTAGTTTGGATGGTTTTTACAGCAATTTAATACAAAACTTATAATTGTTCATGTTTAAAAAAACGTTGTGTGGATATTGTAGTTATGTGTAAATGAAGTGGTTCTTTTTTGTAAGAGTCGGTAAGTTTGTCTATTCATATATAGAGATAAAATTACAATGGAGTTGAGGCATCAACCAATTGAAACCTAGTACACCTGTAAGGGAAAGGACATCAAACACATAAATGATTAAGTTGTTAAGTGGGCACTTGCAACCCAATAGTTGGATTTAAGTAGCAAATGGTAATGGAAATACCATGCTTGGGAATGACCAAAATAAAAATAACATAAACAACTACACAGTTTAATAAGACTTGATTTTGAGTATTCAAAGAGGAGATGCCATAAATGATCTTACAACCCCCTAAGACTAAATAGAAAGAACCAACCCTAATCCAACTACGACCACAACATAAATTAGTAAACATAAATTGGAAAACAACATGAGAGAGGACACAATGGAGCCCAAGGTTAATCCTTGTACTACTATAGGGAGATAGGGTGCTTTGGGTTGATTCCAACCTATATCATAGAGTCCTCCTTAATCCTTGTTCTCTCGTTTGGGACATGCACTCCCTCAGTGTCTTCCTTTCCAATTTTTGATCCCTCGATACCATTGAGAATGGCATCATACTTTTCATCTAGCTATTGCAACTTGTATGGGATGTTCTCTAAGATAGGATTTCTAATTCTCTGTCCATGCATTAGGGTACCATTTCTATAGTGTGCCAATACAAATCCACCATGATAGTGTAACGAGTGATCCTGCTTCGGGAGATGCTAGTATTTGGTACAATATTCTATATTTATTTGCCAATACCTTAGTTGTGTGTGGCTTTATGCCTTGGATGAACCCTATCTTCCATCTTGTCCAAAATTTGAAGGGTGGAGCCTTTGTCCTTAACAAAAAAACACCAACAATTCATAAAATGTCTCATCTTTTTTGCTTGGATTGATGTTCGTCAACAACACTATCCGTTCATTCCCTAGGCTTGGGTAGTCTTCCTCTTCCCCTAGATTTGGGAAGGGTTGCATTAGCTTCCTCACAATTATGCTTTAGGCCTTCTTCATTGAAAATTATCACTAGAGAACAATGATGCATCCCTATAATATTTGAACCAAGTGCCCCCTTGGATTCTCTAATGGATACTTGTTCTTCAACTTTATCACTCACAAAATTATTTCCCAAAACATTGTGATTGTAGATCCTCATAGCTATCAAGTTAGAAAGAAAGTCCCTTGCATACATTATGTTGATAAGTAAGAAATTATCCATCTACCTTGGCTAAAATAAATACATAACAATGGCGTCACCCACATCCTCTATCGTACTAGCTATAAATCTTGTCATGCAATGATACATCACTCAATCCTAATCCAACTCCTATGCAATGATCTCAGCCTCCTCTCATCTTATCATGCATCCCCTCTTTTGCATGAATTCCACCCATGCTATCACTATATGCAGTGATGTATGCATCAACGACATGCATCTCTATCACCTCATATAAGGGGACAAAGTGGGTTATTATTTGTTGATGATTTTGTTAATATTAGGAGGATTCATAAATCCATCCTCTCACTACAAGTTATATAAATTCACCATTATTTCCATTTTTGTTGACCTTACCAATAAGTGTAAGAAAATTCACAACATATTTAATATGCAATCAAGTAACAATGAATTTCAATGTCATTATAGTCTTGTATTCATCATTTTCCATTTCACAGTTGCCATTTGTTATTGAATTCCTCAATTTACTTTTGTTGTTTTACACTTATCTTTTGATTTTTTTATTTCGAAGTTATCGCATGTTTTTTTTTCAAGGAAAAACCAAGGGATGCTTCCCCACAATGGTGGATGGCATCCTTAGTAAACTTTCCATCATAGACTGATACACCTCACCTAGGGATATTCGAACCGAGCACATGTCAACACAAAACTAGTCAAATGCCCAACAACATTGACAACAATCAATTGAGCTAAACCCTTAGGATGAAATTATTCCATGTTTTTTCTTCAAAGCAAGAAAAATCTATATATAAAGCATCATTGGAGTATGACCACATTGTATTGTTGAAGGCACAAGTCTCTACTTCATATGTTTACCTTTCCTAGTGGTAAACTTACAAAGGAGAAATTGCAACAAAACTTGACCAACATCCAATAATGGTATTCCTAGCAAATGTATAGATAAGTTTCCACTCCACCAAAGGGTTGGTGGTCCACTATGCTCCTTGATGGTTCCAACAAACCAAGCTATAGTTATCCAACCATAACTAGTTTAACCTATCACTCCATAAGAATATTCTATGTTATATGTAAGATTATTAAAAAAGAAAATATTTCTAATTATTTTTCATAATCTTATTTATTAAGAGGCAAGGGTGTCTCATACCTTATTCGATCCTTGAAATCATGGATTGATTGGAATCTCAAATAATTCACCTCATTAGTATTTCATATGTAAGTTATCCAAATTGTAGAGACGACTTATTTGATCCTTGCAAGCATGGATTGATTGGAATATCAAATAGTTCACCTCATTAGTTTTTCATATGTAAGTTATCCAAATTGTAGAGACAATGGACTATGAAGGGCTTATGTAGTTAACCAGTGCAAACCTACACTAGAAATGATAATATGGATCTTTGTTTATTTTTTCAGATGCATTGATTTGAACAATATATCCCTTCCATTTCATTTCAAAGGTCGTAGATCCTTCCTAAAACAAATCCTCATTACCATGAGAGATTATATTTGCTTACGTTCTTAATAATATATATTAAAATATACTTCTTATATATATAGAAATTATTTACATGAGTAGTTGAAAATAAAAGAAGAAAAAAAGCATCTATACAGTGAACCTCGTATCCTCTTCCTAAGAACAACTGAAACAACTATGAAGTCTGAATAAGAGTTTAGATCTAATAGCTCGCCATATTTAATCAACAAAGCTCCCGTGGCTAGGAGTTGCATATGTACCTTATCACACCATAATTGACAAAAAGCATCTGAAGAACTAACCTCGTTATCAAAAACATATTTATAGTGTAGCGTCCAAATGGTATATAAAGAAAAGACTCCCAAACAATGTCAAATACCAAACAAGGAATCATGAATGACTGATCTGGAATCAACCAACAAAACCACCAACCAAGGCAAATGTCCCTGTAGAATTTTTTCCAATTGATATTAAACCTAGGCCCAACAAGATCAAGCAAATGAACATTCCCATAAAATATGATTCACTAACTCTGACCTCGAGCAAAAAAGGAAAAGGCCATCATAAATACCACTTTTGGCCAACTGAGATTTGGAGGGAAGACCTTGATAGATTACCAACCAAGCAAAGACCTATATCTTATTGGGAAACTCTAATTGATCAAAGATCATGCAGTTGTCAAATCCATTGGCTCTCAACATCTGCATAAACCTACTAGACATTAGGGACATGAACTAACTCATGTCGCCGATGTAGGATGGAGTAGATATTATGAGAATTGTACTTGGTCAAAGGACACACAAAATTCCATTCCCAATCTCTCCAAAAGGGACCTGTCATATCAATATTCATCTTAAAATGATCCTCCTAAGGACTAAGCCCAATGATCTCCATAAAGGTGTGTCGGCTCACAGAAGACAAAGAAAAATCTAGAGCCACTAAATGTTAGTTCTTCCAAGAACGAGTGTTGGAGTCCCAATGATAACTCTAGAGGAAAAGCCAGGCTTTCTATTAAGCCTCCTTTCCTGAAAATGAGGCAAGGAAGAGATCCAAGTACCTTCCTGCTTCCAACTCCACATTGGCCTCTTGTACAAATCCCAACTCGATCTATTACTTGGCATATGCTAATGAATTAGACCTGGCACCCTCCTTCAGGATTCCAAAATACTCCCGTAGATGAAAGATCCCACAATTGGAAAATTATGAGCAAAAATGATCACATAAACCAAACTGACCCCTGATTTTTCCAACATGATGGGATGAAAGCAATATTTGCCACATTAAAACATGATAAGGGGAGGATCCCTCCATATATCTAACCATGATCTTGAGTGACCATACTTATCCCATAAATAAGAGCACAAAATATGCTCCAACCAATGGGACTCGGTCTTGTTAGGGATCCAACAAGACACATAATATATGTGGGAGGCCCCAAGAATCCTTCTCACCACAATCAACTTGCATGCAAAGGAGAGATCCTTGCACTGCCAAAAAAGTAACTTATGCTGCAATCTATCTAGACACCAATCCCACATAGAAACTAGAGAGAGGTCAAGCCAAAAAGGGATACCAATATATCTCACAATAATCCTCGACCAGAAAAACCTCGAAGCAGCTAGAAACCATGCAGGCACATCCTTAAGAGCAATGAGCTAGTAATCTGTATGTTGTCACTAACAAAAACCCCTAAAGCCTCATGGATCATGGAAACACAATCCATATATTGGTCAGTAGAAACTGTCAAAAGAGATTCGTATGCAAAGTGATTATTAACCATTTCCTCCCCCTCAGGAAGAGAGATACCTCAAAGTCAACCCTGAAATTGAGTTGCTTCCAACAAATATCCAAGAGCATTCGCCATGAACACATAAAGATAAGGAGACAATGGGAATCCTCTCCCGATGGACCTAGTAAGATGGATGCAGGAAGACAAAACATTATTCGCCGAAATAAAAGTGGAGGCACATGAAAACATATTGCTAATCATATTAACACATCTTTGTCCATACCTAAGGAAATTCAACATGTCATTAATGAATTTCCAGTCAATACGATCATAAGATTTGTCAAAATCAAATTTTAGAATGAGGGCATGTTGATCGGTATCCCTAGCCCACTCCATGGCCTCCCAAGATGACAAGACTATATCCAAAGTAAGCCACTCATGCACAAATCATGTCTGCTCTTGGCGAAATTTTTTAAGGCCACATCCCATACTCTCATAGCGAAAGCCTTCAAATCTCAACTAGGTTCTCCTCAAGAGTCCTATCCATGCAATGTAGACCCATAACCCTATTAGATACCACTTTCTTCTTCAGGAATTCGAAGAAGAATTTGGACCCCTCAACACCCTCTTAAATCGACTACAATATGACACAAACCCGATCCCCTATGGTAATATACTCCTCCTTATGCGTCACCATCTCACACTAGGTTGCATCCTCTTAGAAGGAAATGTTATATAGATCCTCCTCCAGAAGATTACGTACTTCCTCTAGCTACCTTCAGGCCTCCTGAAGTTTCCTCTTGTGCTTCTATATGATCATGCGACCTTACCCCCTCATGAACTTCACATAGTGGTGAATAGATTCTTCCTATCACGATATCCAACCTATGTCCCCCTGAGGCCGAGGAACAAGATTCCAAATACTATGTGCTAGAGCATGGAAGTTTGAAGACTCCGGATGGGAGACATTAATCTTAAATAAATAAAAAGTTTTGGAAACCATCACATTCCCTACCAAAATAGAGGTCATACTGGGTAGGTGATCAGAACCTCTATCTGGAATCAAAACATCATTTGGACGCATATTACCAGAAAAGTAAATTTAATCTCTTGGGCCATAAATCCAATCCAATCTAGCATGAACTCTAGAAAATCCTTGTCTAAATTTGGACCAAGAAAACCATCCATCGTAGTCTAGTCCCTTCTTCCCCCAATTCGGGTCAAAAAGATGAAAAGAGGCTTTACACTTAAACCAAGCATGCTTTTCTGAACCATTGATCACAAAAACAACACCTCCTTCTATGTCACCATGCCATTCAACCATGTTAAAGTCTCCACCAATAATCCATTCTAGATCTAGAATAGAGCCCGCCATCCATGTCTAGAGACGAGTACGCTTGGACATAAAGGTTTGGTGCATATACAAAACAAAACCCAAGTAATCTCTCTTGAAACAGAATAGTGATCCACACACATTTGTTACTTGGTTCACTCCTTGAGGCTGTGGAAAAACTCTACAAATAAGGTGAAATGGATAACACCACCCCTCCTCTTCCCTAATCATGAATTATGGCCTAGAAGAGGCCATTACAAACATAACTCATGTAACTACAAAGCTCAAATCTGGTTGATTTGACCTCCTATAAAAAAATTAGTCTTGCCTTGACTTTTTGAAGAAATCCTCAAATAACTTGCTTCCTGCTCGGGATCATAATCCCTCTAACATTCCATGAAAAATGGGAAAGCTCCATTTAAGGAACAAGGGATTGGATAGGGATCTAAACTTATTTCTCATTGCCAAGGAGGACGACCCCCTCTCAGGAGAGTAGGTCACAACCTCCTTAAAGGATTTCCCTTTCAGAGCGGGGCTCACAACACTACCAGATCTCTCCAAAGCAACGGGAGATGAATCCCCCTTAGGCTTGTTAAATTTGACCTTCCAGGCCACATCCACTTCCATACTTTGGATCAAAACATTACCACTTGCTAAATCTATTTGCATGATCTGGACCTAGGGGTTGAATAGAAGGCCACTAGAGCTACTAGGAAACAACTGCTATGTCAAATATCTCGCGCCTCTGTGGATCTCCTCAATCGCTACTCGATCTACGCTAGTACCAAATCTGAGTGCCAAATGAGGAACATGCCCTCTAGCGTAAACCTAAGAGGTCCCTTCCTTGGTAACTTGGACTAAACCAACCGTGATGGACTTATCCATTGTCGCTAAAATACCTGCATATCTTGCAGATTAGGAAGCCCCTGGAGGGGATTTCAGTGAGGATGGTCACGGATGAGATGATCCTGGGCTTGGAAGGAAAAACATGCATTTGACAAATTCAAATAATGCACGTTTTGTTGATGGAAATCAACTACAGTCGTCACTAAAATAAATGGAGGCATTTTTTTTTCAAATCAACCTCCACACAGTCTTGGATTAGGTTGGAAGGATTTACATTTGTCGTCATGGATCAAAGCCTTTCCAAACTGTTTAGCAAACAAATATACAAAGGGCCTCAGATTGGCGTGGAGTGCAACAAACTCAAGCCACAAAAGATAGTTGGCCTACCCTCTATCATCTAGATTGAAATCAAGTCCCCATGATTGCACATAAGATAGGGAGCCCACAAATGCCATGTACCATATTGAAGGACTTGTTAAGCTTCCTCCTCAGTATTAAATAGAAGAAAAAAATATCTATATCTCAAACCCCGATATGAATTCAATGAGACTCTTTTCGCCTCCCAATTCAAGGATACCTTATCCGACATGCGGTAAAGGAAAAATAATATCACTCCTTGGTGTTCCAAGCTCTATCATCCTTCTACATACTCTTTGTTACTAGCAAAAAAAATCCCCTTCATCGATTTCAACATTATTTTGAGGGGTATGGGTTTCAAAATTTTCAACTGCAAGGACAAAAGAATTAGGCTGATTCGAAGAGGGGGGCTCACCATTCTCAATTAAAATATTCCCATTATTCTAATTGCATCCGAATTAGCTTGAAAAATCAGAGTAGTTGACTAGAAAATGGAGGGAGTCATCCCTAAGGAAGATCCATCATTCAACGAATTAGGGTTTTCTTCAATCATTTGCAAATCAAAATCCTCTACTAGGTTTAACACCAAATTGAGCTTGAGAGGAATGGAATCGATCGAATTGAGATGAGGAAGTGGTGGCCATTCTTCATTTTGGATGGCTCATGGTATCTCAGTTGCAACAGAAAAAACAATGAACTTATGATCAATAGAAAACACAATATCTCAAGTTCCCTTTAAATTGCAATAGTCCAGAGGCACGTAGTCCAAAGGCTACCTTTCTCCTGAGTGATTTCTTCTCATATACATGTATGTCGATTTGTATGGGTGAGAAACCATATGATGAAGAATGACCCTGTGATCTCTATTTATTGGAGCCATGAGCTATCCATTTCCACACTGAAGTGCAGATAAAAGCCTTTCATGCAATTTAGTCTTCTAGGTTCTTAATTATCTTAAATAGTTCTATTAAGAGTATCATATGTATACGATTGGCTTTGGTGTTTTATATCATATAAATAAGCCCTATGTTCAATTTCTCCACAACTGACAACCTCTGACTTTGGTGTTTTATGTTAGGTTAATCTTGACTTGTTAAAAATTGATTTAAGATAACCTTGATTTGGTCAATAATGGGTTTATAGTTGGTGGTTTACGATCCCATGGTATTTGGTCATTTTAACATGTGATGAAGCCTATTTAAAGGCTTCAATAACTTCATTGTAAGATGCCAAAAGTGGCCAATGTTTCCTGGAGTGGCCAAGACTAATATATATCTAATTTGTGGTGGTTTTCGCTATATAGGGTTTCCACAGTAAAAACACTTGTTCCTCTTATGTGCTTGTTTTTGTGCATTATTATTATTTTCTAACATGTGGTATCAAAGTGAATTCAGTTTGGAATCCTCAGGAGAGTGGCTAGGGCTGTAATTCCAGAGAAGTTTGTGGTGTATATGCAGCAACATTTACCGAAGAAACACATGGAATATAGTTGATGAAGAAGTACCTAGTTACAAAGTGATTAATTTGGCTAACTGTAGTAAAGATGGATGCAAGTGAAGAAGTAGGGGATGTTTCTTGCATCACATACTCTTGTAAGCATTTTTTATGGAGTTGTAATTGGCCACAATGTAAATGGGCATAGAAATGTAAGACCTATTTAGGCATGCTTACCCCTGGCTTGGTCGGTCACCTATGTTAAGCCTAATGTAGATTTAGGTAGGCTAAAGAGAGGAGCATGTTGTTATTCCCGATACTTGGTAAAAACATTGAGGGGGGTTGGTGCTTACACCAAATAAAGTTTAAAGGGGGGAATGTTAAGTTAAACTTGACTTGTTAAAAAGTGATTTAAGATCACCTTGATTCAATCAATAATGGGTTTACAGTTGGTGGTTTACAAGCCCATGATATTTATCCATGGTTTTAACATATGATAAAGCCTATTTAAAGGTTTGAGTAACTTCATTGTAAGATGCCAAAAGTGGCCAATGTTGACTGGAATGGCCAAGACTAATAGATATATAATTGGTGGTGGTTTTCTCTATATAGGGTTTCCACGGTAAAAACACATGTTCCTCTTATGTGCTTGTTTTTGTGCATTATTATTATTATTATTTTCTAACATGTGATATCAAAGCAAGGTTAGCCTGGACTCCTCATGGGAGTGGTTAGAGTTCTAATGCCAGACAAATTTGTGGTGTATATGTAATAGTATTGGCTAAAGAAGCACATGGAATATAGTGGATGAAGAAGTACCTAGTTAAGGAGTGCTTGATTCAACTCATTGTAGTGGAGATGGATGCAAGTGAAAAAGCAATGGATGTTTCTTGCATCACATATGCTTGTTAACATTTTTTATGGAGTTGGAATTAATCACAATGTAAATGGGTATAAAGTTGTAAGCCCTATTCAGGTATGCGTACCCTTGGCTTGGTGAGTCACCTATGTAATATCTGATGTAGATTTAAAAACTTTGAGAGGGGTTGATGCTTACCTCAAGTTAAGTTTAAAGGGGGGAATGTTAGGTTAATCTTGACTTGTTAAAAATAGATTTAATATAACCTTGATTCGATCAATAATGGATTTACAGTTGATGGTTTGTGGGCCCATGGTATTTTCCCATGGTTTTACCATGTGATGAAGCCTATTTAAAAGCTTGAGTAACTTCATTTTAAGATGCCAAAAGTGGTCAATGTTGGATGGAGTGACCAAGAATGATAGATATCTAATTGGTGGTGGTTTTCTCTATATATGATTTCCATGGTAAAAACACTTATTCCTCTTATGTGTTTATTTTTGTGCATTGTTATTATTTTCTAACAATTTTTATGTAGATCTTTATTTGTAATCAAACTTCATTGTTTCATTTTCTGCCTTGAGTAAGGATATGGAACATACTAATGTAACATGCATTCTTTATAAGTAACATTCTTGGGAAAAAAGATAAATAAATAATTAAAATATCCAAAACTAACAAATATAAAATTGTTGCCTGTGGAGGGCAAAGCAAGTGGTAAAGTTGAAAAGTTGTAAATGGTTGTAACTGGAAGGTCTCAGGTTCAAATCCCCCCCAAACTTATCCGTGTTCTATGGTTCGGGCTCTGTGGATGCACCTAGGGGTCTAGTGGTAGCGGGATTGGATCCCTGGACCCCGTCATGCGAGTATCAGACCCATCCCTAGTTGACGATTCCCCTAGTACAAAAAATACCAAATTGTTGATTTTAGGAATTTGAATACAATGAATAGTGTCTTTGGCAATGTTGTTTATTTGGGAATCACTACAAACATAGGCACAAACAACACCCCCATATGAGGGAGATGTGTAATTTCTTCCATGCTCAACATGGAGTTGACACATGGCATAGAACATAAAATAGATTTCAATGTCAACCATAAATAAAACATTTAAATAAAATATTTGGATATTCATTTTAAGTGAAATATTTCAATATCAACTTTATATAAAATACCCCTCTCTCTATATATGTATATGAAATAATTGAAAGTTTTAAATAAATAAATAAAATTATAGTTAAAACATTTATTGCTTTGAGGGAGATGCTTAATTTCTTCTATAGTCAACATGGACATGACACATGACATTTAATAAAGATATTAATATCAAAAGATATTTCAAAACGAACAAGTTGAATCAAATGTGTTAAATGTGGGAGTGAATTATATGATATATGAATCAAATGTGTTAAATGTGGGAGTGAATTATATGACATATTGATCTCAAACAACATGAAATAAAATGAAAATAGAAATACCAGAAAATAATGCCAACAAATATAAAATAATAAAATGCAAAAAAATGAATGTGATCAGAGAAGGAATCGAATATGTAAATAAAATGTCTACAAATATATAAAAATTAAAATGTGAATAGAATAAACATTTACTATTAGAAGCATATAGATAATGAACACATATTATCAAAGGGAATTATATAATGAGATAAATTATCAAACACAATTCTAATTTTAATTTTCCAAGAGCTTGCATGTAGTGACAACCAACATAGATCCATCTAAACTAGAAATCTATCATGAACCTAGAGGGATCAATTACCTCCAGCTACAAACCTCCTTTCTTCAAACATTTCATCTCACTCTTCCATGATAGAAAAATATATTAATAACAAAAAAATATTCCAAAACAAACAAGTTGCATCAAATGTGCTAAATGTGGGAGTGGATTATATTACATATTGATGTCAGATGACATGAAATAAAATGAAAATAATGTCAAGAAAAGTAAAATAATAAAATGCAAATAAAATGAATGTGATTAGATTAGAAATAGAATATGTAAATAAAATGTCCACATATATAAAAAAAAAAAAAATGTGAATAGAAAAACATTTACTTTAGAGGCAAATAGATGATAAACACATATTATCAAAGGAAATTATAGAATGAGAGATATTATCTAAAATGGTTCTAATTTTCCAAGCACTTGCATGCAGTGACAATCAGCATATATCCGAGATCAAATACCTCGAGGTGCAAACTTTTCTTCAAGAATTGCATCTTACTTGCCCATGATAGATGTAAAATTGAGATAAATCTATGCTAGTAAAAAATTATTTTGGCAATCCTTCATCTAGCTTGCCCATGATAAATCCAAAATTAAAATAGATCTATGCTAGTAATAATATATTTTGGCAATCCTTCATGGATTATGCCGGTCAAATTATTTAACAGATTAATTGCCAATATGTGAGACTTCAATTTTCCCATGACCATAGTTTTGACTTTGAATCAATAAATTATAAAGAAAATTGAAAGTTTAAAGCAATGCACCCACGAGCAGATATGAACTTATGCAGGAATAGAAGCATAAGCACAACTAACATACAACGAGATTCGTTCTCCATTTTTATTTAAAAAATTGCAAGCTATTCAATTTTTTCAATATGAATCATTGTCCTTTGGCAAATGGAATCCGACCACACAAATACAAATGGCTGTTATCTTACAGAAAATAATCTGAGAAGGGTAACTGAGTTCTGATTTCATTGAAAGCCCTATTGAGTCTTCGTAGCTCCTGCACATGAGGCTCATCATCTTCCACTGGAACAATTTTCGCAAATTGTCCTTCCCCAAAGTAGTCCACCACTCTGCTGGCAGCTTCTAGTCCAGTGACATATGCCTTTTCCTGCAATAATTCAAGATCAAAATAAGTAAAGCATACCCCATATTCAATTAGGACATGAAATGCTAGATTAAAGTACTTGATAATGAGGGAAATGTACCTGGGACCAAGAACCATGTCGAGTTATAATCCAATCACCAGCCATAAATAAATTGGGAATGCTAGTATTTCCACGCATCATGTGTTGATAAGAACCTGAAATGTAAGTTTGTCAGTCCGCTAACAGAACAGTTAGTCCTAAAAGTTCAATTTACCATCTCAGTTTGCTTCTAATATTCATGTTAACGTTCAGTAACCTAGCGTGAATAATTTGATTTGAGAAAAGGAGAAAGGATTATCACTACCATAGATTGCAATCTGAATCCCTAGACATCACAATTGCCAAATAGATGCATTAAGGTATTATCATCCATATGTTTTGTCATATCCTAAGTGATGGCATTCTTCCACTATAAGCATGTAGAGAAGAAACTTGGTATTCTAGGGTTAGTGCAGATACATACATACTCGAGTACTAAAGGTATATGACCATCAAACAAATCATTGTGTGTACAATGGATGGTTACTTTGCCAGAGAGGCTCCCTTTTAGTACCTTTCATATGTGATTGATCTTTTAATTAATGACTACTGGATTTTCGTTGATGCCAAATCTCTCTACTAGGCCTATGGCCCTTCTAGATCTATTTGTCAAGATTAAGCCTCTGGCCAAATTTGGTCCTACGACCTGTTCTTGTGGTTCTATGCTGGATACTGCAACCAAAGCCTGTATCTTGCCAATCCACAAACCTCCCTTTCATAATTTTATTCTTTTACCATTAGTGCATACATGGTCTCCCAAAAAATCGAGTTTTCCCATAATCAACTTCAAAGATCGACCTCCCTCCTTTAAGCCTTGAGGTTGATGGTCCCCATCCACATCTCAGTTTAAATGTGGGAATCTTTCTTTGGCTTGATGCTAGGTATACAACCTGTTTGACTGGAGAATCATTCTTAACTTTCAATTTGGAACAACTTTGTTTCATCGTGTGTAGTGGATCTAGTCTTTCACTACCGTCCTTGACCATATTTCAGAACTACATGCTGATGTGGAATCAGTTCTTTTGCAGGTAAGTGTGAAGCTTCCTTGTTGGCCTCTTTGTCCAAGAAGTGTGTCTCCAAAACTAATGTACGTTTATCACATAATAGATCCCCATGAATGGAATAAAACCTAATCCGAATAATGAACTTCTCAATGATTGTAAACGGTCCATACTAAGTTTTGGGCTTCTTGAAGCTGATCAACAAAATCTTCTTGAGGCATTGTCTTGCATATTTTTGTTAAAGGAAACCAAAATTAGAATCAAATGCATGAAAATACTGATCTAGGGCATAAGCCTCTTCCTCTCTAAATAATGGATAAATTCTTGCATATGCTTTAGAAAGCTGCTTGTTATACTGATTCAAAATGGATCATTATATAATTTGTCATCTATCTTGGTACTTTATAGGTGGAAAACTTGGAGCTATTGGCTTGCGAAGCCCATTTTAAGGGCAAGTCCTACTTTGATGATTTGGGGTATGTTACCCCCCATTTTTTCATGGGTGTCCACATGTAATTTTTGTCACACATTTAGTAGGAGTTACATGTTGATGGGGTTGATTTGTACCTTGGGTTCTTGATGATGATGCTCTAGTATATGGTTGATAGATCTTCACAATATATTTGAGCTATGTTGTCACACGATATAGCGATCTAGAAGTTGGCAGAGACTAACGATCGCCAGATAGGTGGAACCTCGGGTCTATACCCCAAAGTGTCACACAGGCAGGGTCCCCTCTCTTTAGGTTTGTCACACATTTAGTAGGAGTTACATGTTGATGGGGTTGATTTGTACCTTGGGTTCTTGATGATGATGCTCTAGTATATGGCTGATAGATCTTCACAATATATTTGAGCTATGTTGTCACACGATATAGTGATCTAGAAGTTGGCAGAGACTAACGATCGCCAGATTGGTGGAACCTCGGGTCTATACCCCAAAGTGTCACACAGGCAGGGTCCCCTCTCTTTAGGTTTCCCAGGTCCACTTAGGTAGACCTAGACTAACCATGGGAAGTGTCCCCATTCAAACTTTCCCAGATACTTGCCAATATAACCAGCTTTCTCACAATACTAGTAAGACATATTTCTAGAGGGAAAGAGGTGTCTTTGATAATTACAAATTTGGAAATGGGGAACCCCTAGGGGAAACACTTAGGAAGAAAATAAGTTCAAAAGATTGCCGCAAAATACTCCCTAAGACCACAGACAAGCAACCACAAAGATAAATAAATAAATAAACAAGTTGCTTAGACACACAAAAGGAACTCAAGATGACTAGACCCAATTTAGATAAGGTTGTCCTAAAGATTTATGAATATGAATAAGTTGGACAGCTAAATGTAGAGCCTAGGATAAAGAAGATTATGGTGCCTAAAGGGATTCAAGTGTTAAGAGAAAAGGTACCAGCAATGGAGATGAGCTATATTTAGAAGATCTATCAATTAAACAGTTGGGAATGATATGAAAGACTCAAATCTAGTTGCTGCTAGGATTTTGAGACATTCCTAACACAATTTAGCTTGTTGGTTTTTATTATTCAAATCTGTAAATGCACTATACAACAAGCAAGATAACACATGCAAGGCCTAAATAACACCCTAGCAGCTGAAAATGAAGGCTTGAGTAACCATTGCCTATTCCTAGGGTTTCTATGCAGTCATTCACTAAGGGTTTTCAAACAAAATTCAAACTAGGTGTTACGTGGTACTAGTACCAGCGCACCTGCAAAGGTCCCCAGGGAGAGAGGGTCAAATTTTCTAACCAGGAGGGGTGTTTAACCATCTTTTTCTGATTACGGGTTATGGCCAAACCCTCTGGTTTCTCCTTTGGAAGTACTATGGCTTAGTGGCATTGTTGACTGCCTCATGAAAGGGCTTGAAGCCTCGAGGTTGTTGTCTAGAGATTCCAGGGGTGGATCACTAGGTCACATGACCCCGACCTTGATTTATCATTCTGGTGACAGTTGTTTCAGTACTGAGGCATATGCCTCTCCTCCAAGTCACCTCCCACACCCTCCTGGCCCTCCAGCTTACCAACTCCCTCTCTCCTTGGGCTTCTCTTGATGATGATGTCATCCTCCAGGTCAGGCTGCAATGCTTGATTAGGCATTGAGGTATTTTCACTACTGTTGGGGTTAGATGGGGCATGACGAACCCCCCCCGTGGTCTGGCCTTCAGAACGAACCGATATGCTCATTTTTAGCTATTTTAGCCATGTGTGGGTCAATTCTGGGGGAAAAGCCCCAAATTACCCACATATTTGATTATTTTTGTTATAATATCAAGTTGACATTTTATAATTTCAAATTGACATTTAAAAAGGCATGTCGGCCTGGATTTTATTTATTTTTGTAAGAGAGTGAAAAGGTATAAATAAACTTTTCATCACTTCATTTTAACATAACAACTTATGGGATAAAACATTTATTTATGATTTTTACTCTACTTGGGATCTTTGAGTGATGCACACCTCTTGAGGATGGATGTACTTGCTAGTTTGGAGACAAATCTTTGAAGTATCTTTTGTTCTTGCTCTTTGCTAAGGTGATGCCAGGAGTTGTTTGCTTAACACATGCACAAGGAGGTATCTAAGTTTCTTCTCTTGATTTCTCTTTGTTAAATGTTGGATGTGTGCTTGTCTAAGGTTGAATGGTAACCATTAATGCTGCATTTTGTCTTAGCTAAGTTATTTTCATCCTTTAGTTACCCTAGCATTGTAAAGCTTGAGCTTTAGATCTCCAAGGTTTGTCTTAACTAGGGCCTTTTCAACCAACTTTTGTGGTTGTTGAAGAAAACCCTAGTTTTCCAAACTTGGCAAGTACCATCTCAAGAGGAGGCACATCCTCTTTGATGCCCTAGGGTTAGGGTAAGACTTTAGAACCCTAAGTTTGTCAATTTTCTCTACATCAAACCCTAGTTTGTTAGGTTAATTTTGCATTTTGATGTGTAAATCTCATAGTGGAAAAAATCGGTGATCTCCCAAAAAATCACGAGATTTTCGGGACGTCGATTTTTTCGGCGAAAAAATTGCGCGATTTTGAAAAAATCAGGAATCGCGAGAAGTTCTAAAAATCGACGAAAATCGTGCCACAACAGAAAAAATCGCCGGCGATTATCGAACGGGTTAAAGGCAATTTGACGGGTCTATTTTGGGTCATTTCGACTTGGAGAAAGAACCGAGCCTTCACCGAGCAACGTTAGAGTCTTCAGCGAGCAGGGTCAGAACTTAAAGTTGCCGGAAAGAAATTAAATGCCCGGTTAGAGTCCACGAGCAGGGTTAGAGTCTTCACTGTTCAGTGAGCCAGTTAGAGTCTTCAGCGAGGAGGACGTGGTCTATAAGACAGGGTTAGAGTCTTGAGTCTTTAGCGAACCGATTAGGGTATGCAACAGGTTTTCCGTTTGATTACGCAAGAGGAGGTCGCATTCGTGGCTTACAAGCCCCAATTCCTTCCGCGAGTTCAAGTTTCTTGTTTCAACTTCCTCCACAAGTGCGTGAAGGTCTGCAACTGCAACACACAGGTTAGTTAAGTTTTAACCTTTTATTTTTTAATTTTTAAAATTTTTATTATCAAATGACAAAGATTAATAAATCTCCAAAAAAATCTGAAAGTTTAGTAAATCTCCAAAATTTGAAAGTTTAATAAATCTGAGATTTTTATTTAGTTAATTTTTAACTCTGAAAGTTTAATAAATCTCCAAAAAAATTATTAACAAAGATTAATAAATCTCCATAGATTAATTTTTAAAACTTTAACATATAATAATTATTAATAAATCTTTATCTAGATTCTAAATTAAATACCAAGACTGAAATAAATGAAAAAATCCATTTTTCCATGAAATAAATGAAAAATTAAAATACCAGGACTGATTTTAGAGGACTGATTTTTTAAAGTTTAAACCAGCATGTTGTTAGCCTTTTCCTATCGTGCCATTAATGTCTTTTTTTTTGTTTTTTTGTGCCTCAGGTTTGATTTGTGAGGCTATCAATTTCCATTGCAAAAATGCCAAAGGCATTGGACCCATTTTGGCAATATGGGGAGCCTGAAGATGGAACAAACCGGCAGCGATTGAATTGCAAATTGTGTGGGCAATTTATGACAGGAGGCATTAGCAGGTTGAAGTACGATTTGGCAAAACTCCTTGGCAATGATGTGGGGCTTTGTAGTGCAGTTACCCCCGAGATTATGAGACGTGCCCATGATTCAATTCACTCAAAGGATAGAAGAAGGGAAGAGTCAGCTGCAAATAGAGCTGAACTTGCAACTGGTGGAGTGGCTAGTAGTTCAGGGACACATGATCATCACACGGAGGCTAGTGGTAGGGGCTCCACTGCCATGGATTCACCTACCATGAGGGCTGCCTCATCTTTCTTTGTTCCACGGACCATAAGTGGTGCTCAACCTTCCATCAAGTCTATGCTTAAAAAAAAGGAGATGGAAGAAGCACATAGGCTTATGGAGAGGATGCTTTTTTGGAGCGACTTGCCTCTTACCATCACAAGAAACAATCCCTTTTTTCAGCCAATGTGTGATGCCATTGCTATTGTTGGCCCAGGGTACAAGTGCCCTACATATGAGGAGATTCGGGGGCCTATTCTTCAAGCAGAGAAGGAGGACATCAACACTAGATTGGAGGAATTCAAAGAGTCATGGGAGATCTTAGAATGCACATTGATGTTTGATGGTTGGACAGATAAGAAGGGTAGAACCCTTATCAATTTCTTGGTACATTGCCCTAAAGGTACCATGTTTATCAAATCCGTTGATGCATCGACACAGATAAAAGAAGCAGCATTGTTATGTGAATTGTTGGATGGGGTCCTCCAGGAGATTGGTTTGCACAATGTGGTGCAGATCATAACACATAATGCAGCTAATTATGTGGCTGTTGATAGATTGCTTATGGAGAGGCATCCCTCACTATTTTGGACTCCATGCACAGCACATTGTATTGATTTGATGCTAGAGGATGTGGGGAAAATTACCTTCGTCAAGGAGGTCATTGATCAGGCTAGGAGTATCACCAAATTCATATATAACCATGCTTTTGTTCTTAGCCTCATGAGTAGATACACAAGAGACAGGGAGTTGTTGCGTCCTGGAATCACATGGTTTGCCACTAACTTCATTTCTCTTCAGTCTTTGCTTCGAGTTCAGTTTGAGTTGAAGCAAATGTTTGTTTGTGATGAGTGGCGTGATTGCAGATATAGTAGGAGAGAGGATGGGAAGGCCATTGTCAGATTGGTGTACATTGACTCCTTTTGGGAAGGAGTGGAGGAAGTGTGCTCAATTAGTGAACCTTTGGTAAAGGTTCTGAGATTAGTTGACAGTGATAAGCCCGTTATGGGCTATTTGTATGAGGCCATGGATAGGGCCAAAGAGGCTATTCGGTCTTATTATGTGGGGAAGGGTACCCCTGGATTCAACAGACACATGATGCTATGGGATTTGATTGATACCCGTTGGACCAGGATGCTCCATCGACCTATTCATGTAGTTGCACTTTACCTCAATCCCGCCTTTTCCTACCAGAGTAAATTTGATTTTGATGGCGAGGTGATGGAAGGGCTCATCGAATGTATTAACAGGATGGTACTTGATGTTGAGACTCACATGAATATTAACCACGAGATGGAGATGTATCGGGAGGCTACTAGACTATTTGGATTTGCCGATGCTATCCATGCAAGGGACATTTTGAATCCAAGTAAGTGATTAGAAATTAGAATTTATTTAGAAATTTAAATTTTTAAATTTTATTTGTGATTTATCATTTCATTTAAAATTTGAAATTTGAATTATGTAATCAAATTCTCTTTCTTTCTTATTTGTTGTAGGTGTTTGGTGGAGAACATACGGTGGAAGGGCACCAAATTTAAAAAAAATTGCCATCCGAGTCCTCAGCCAAACCTGTAGCTCTTCTGGATGTGAGCGTAATTGGAGTGTATTTGATAAAATACACTCAAAGAAACGCACCAAGTAAGAACTTGAACAAAGCAATTAAATTCATTGTAATTTATTATCCTCTATCATATTGTTTCCCTTGGGCCTCAAGAGTCAATACTCATTAAAGTTTTTGTATCACCCTCTTACAGGTTGGATTTCCCACGCTTGAATGACTTGGTGCATGTCCATTACAATCTCCGACTATGGATGAAGCAGGTAGAGAGAACACCCGAGGTGGGTGTCATTTCCTTGGACAATATTGATGTATTGTCCAAGTGGAGGGTGGAGATTGAGTTGCCTATCATGGAGGAGGCACCTGCATGGTTAGAGGAGGAGCAGCAGTGATAGGGGCAGGAGGAAGAGGAGGAGTAGGAGGGGGAGGAGGAGCAGGAGGACCAGTTTGACCTTGAGGACTTCATGGAGGGTGGTTCATCAGCACCACCTTCTACAGTGGTTGATGTATCTAGTCCCTCATTGAAACCCATGGCCATTACTCACCCTCTGACATCTAGTGTAGGGCCAGGACCTTCTACTGCTAGGGGCAGGCCTGGAAAACAACCCATGATCTTTTCCCGTAAAAGGGGAAGAGGGCATTAATATCAGAGACAGATAGCTAGCTTCTAGTTTTGTCACTTGTGATTTTTGTGACGTCGTTTTGTATTGGACCATTGGTTGTCCACTTTTGAGTACTATGTAACTATTGGACAACTTTCACTATCAGGATTCAAACTTTCAGTATCGACTTTGATGCATCATTTTATATTTGGCATGACTACGTGATATATATTAGTGTTTTCTCCATATTTATGTGCCAATGTAGTTATCTGATGTTAATGTTGCTTTATATGTTTAAAATTATGAAAAAAATGAATATATTTTGTGTTTTTTAATGTTTGTCGTGGTTTGCCAATTTTTTCGCCGATGTTGCCGAGAAGTTGTATTCGGGACCCTCGCCGATTTTTTGCCGATGCCGATGTTTTCCACTATGGTAAATCTGCATTTTCATGGTATAATTAGGGTTAGAATTAGTTCTGCAATTTTATGACAAAAACCCTAAAAATAATATTTTTTATTTTTTATTTTTTGGCCTTCCTAAAATTTCGACCCTCTCTCCTACAATTTCGCCTTGCCTCCTTTAGCCTGAAAATCCCTAGGGCGAAATTTTAGGAAGCCCTAAAAATTTTAGAATATCAAAAATTCCTAAAAAAATCCTACAAATATATTTTTAAAAATTTTTGGCCTCCCTAAAATTTCGTCCCTCCCTTCTACAATTTCGGTCTGTCTTTGTTGTCAATAGAAACCCTAGGACGAAATTTTAGGAGCTCTAAAATTCCCCCCAAAATAGAAAAATCCTAAAAAACCCTAATTTTGATGATTTTGTACATATTATTTAGGTTAAATTTACTTCTTTTTGTGTAATTTAGGTCTGATTTTTACGTTAGTTTGTATGTAATTTGCATAAAACCAAATCCTAAAACCCTAAAATCTTTCCCAAAACCCTAGCTGCAATCCATTTTGGCCCCAGCGGCCCTCCTTTTCTTCCTACTTCTTATCATCCCTTCTCTCCCCTTCTTCCCCCATCTCTTCCTTTCTCCTTTTTCCCTTATCTTTTACCTTTCTCCTCCCATCTCCCCAACTCTTTCCTTCTTCTGTCTCTCTGCTGCCTTTTAAAATCTGCTATAGCAGCAGACTCTAATAGCTCGTGTCCATCCTCTCCCAACCTCTCTTCCTACACAATAAAACCACAACAAAAAAGGGTAATTTTCTAGTGAGAATTTAACACCATTGCCACCTAATAAGAGGTCTGATTTTTGTCCAGAGTGGAGGTCTAAAAGGTGATGGTATAGTCTGTTCATATACATGTTAAAATTTGACTAACTTGTAAATTATTCATTGCATACATTTCATATGATATTTGATACAAAATTGACTTTGAAAGGCAGATACCTTACTACTGCTTGTTAAATTTTCAGAATTTACTTCAATCTGATCTAGGATCTTAACTGAGAGAACAACATGTACAGCAAATTTACAGCATATCAATCATGGACACAATAATGCAAGCACACAAGAGACACAGAGTTTACTTGGGGAAAACCATAAAAGTGAAAAACCCCAATAACTTCCTCAGAGATAGATAGAGCAATGATACAACCAGAATACAAGAGATAGTCTTCTCTTAGCAGCAGAGCCTCCTCCTCCACAAGTGCGCCACTCTCCCAAGTGTGAGTGAGAAAATAGAATGTGTAAAATGAGAGAGACACACTCTATTTATACACTAACATGACTTGACCTTTACTCAACTAGGTCGGCCTCAACTTAACCACTTAACATAATGTTGACTGGGCCGACCCCCACTAGGGTGGTCTAATAACCCTTTGACCCACATGACCGACCCCCAATAGGGTGGTCTAATAACCCTTTGACCCACATGACTTATACAGGGCCGACCCCAACAAGGTGGTCTAATAACCCATCAAGTATAAGTTACAACACTTACAATATAAATGACGACACTTCCGTATAGAGGAATAATAACATCTCTATAGGAATACAATATACATATATGTGAAATACATTCCGAAGTTACATATACATCAACACTCCCTCTTAACTAGGAAGGTATTTCTCGACACAGGTCTTTTAGCACAAGTCTTCTTCTTTGGATCATCGTCACTGGATAATCGTCATCGAGTCATCATCATCGTCACTGCTGCTGCTATCTCAATCAATCTCTGAATCTATTCCTCATAGGAAGTTCTACAGAGCCAGTCCTTTTTCATACTGGATGTAGGCCCACCACCTGCAGGTCTTCATCATCTGTGTGAACAGTCTGATAGAGGTGGCCTCTCAGGACTAATTTTATGTGCGGATGCAATACCGGAAAGAGTATCCCAGGAACATTTATGTGCCTAAGCACGACCAGCAAGATCTCCCAGGACTGATTACATGCATCTCCTCCACAATACCTTTAAAGAGCATCCCAGGAACATTTATGTGCCGCAGCACGACCGACAAGATCTCTAAAGAGCATCCCAGGACTTATTACGAGCACACAGCTCAACCTCTCGGATCTCCAGGACTGATTACATGTGGACAGACAAAACCTTTAAAGAGCATCCCAGGAACATTTATGTGCCGCAGCACGACCGGCAAGATCTCTAAAGAGCATCCCAGGACTAATTATGAGCACACAGCTCAACCTCTCAGATCTCCAGGACTGATTACATGTCTCCGTAGTAATACCTCATCCCAGGACTGATTATGAGCACACAGCTCAACCTATCGGATATCTGAAGACTAATTACATACTACATAGCAATACCGGAAAGAGTATCCCAGGAACATTTATGTGCCGCAGCACAACCGACAAGATCTCCCAGGACTGATTACATGCTATTTGCACAACCTGCCACATATCATCTCTGACCTCCAAGTATCAACCTGATATTCATGATCCAACGGATCATCATCGCACAAAGCATCATCCTGATGCTCATGATCACACTGATCATCATCACTGTATCATCCTGATACATATCATTTGGAGCAACACCCTGAAGCTCGTCATCATGATCATCCTGATCATACAATGCATCCACCTGATGCATACCAAGTATCTACCTGATACATATCATCATACATGATCCACCTCATCATACAATGTATCCACCTGATACAAATACAAATATATGATACATATCAACATACATGATCTACCTGATCATACAATGTATCCACCTAATACATATATAGATACATGGTCCAAGCATCCGACATGATGCATATACAAAATAAATACAAATGATCCGACCGATCATATCCAGCATCCAACATGATGCGTACATACATATACATATAAATGATCCAACTGATCATATCCAACATGATGCGTACATACATATACATACCGATGCTCATCATCTAGCGCTTACATCCACAGCCATGTGAAGGATCCTCCTTCCAACATGCTTGGAATGGCTTCAGCAAATGTGTCCATCACTTCTTCCTCGAAGTGTTGTCGATCTGAAGAACACCAAGCCTCTCTCTGAAGTACTCGAACTTCACTCTGGCTAGTGGCTTCGTCAGCACATCTACAATCTGCTCGTTCGTCGCAACATACAGGAGCTTCACCGCTACTCTTTGTACCATATCCCTGATATAGTGATATTTAATCTCTATGTGTTTCGACCTATCGTGGAACACTAGGTTCTTGGACAGCTTCACACAACTCTGGTTGTCACAAAAGATACCAGTAGCCTCCAGCGGGAGATCAAATAACTCAGACAGTAGCTTCCGTAGCCATACTGCCTCACAACTAGCTAAACAGGCTGCAACATACTCTGCCTCAGCTGTACTCAGTGCTACGCAGGACTGTTTCCTGCTAAACCAAGAGATCACACCTGACACTGAAGCAGCACCCTGAAGTGCTCTTCCTATCTGCAGCATTTCTTGCCCAATCTGAATCAACATAACCCTACAGGTTAAACTTTTGATTCACATCATACTTGAGCCCATAATCCACTGTACCCTTCAGGTACCTCAGAACATGCTTTACAACAACCAAGTGAACACTCCTCGGATCCGTCAGGAACTGGCTCAATGTGTTCACCACAAAGCAAATATCTGGTCTCGTGTTCGTCAGGTACATCAAGGACCCAATCATCTGACGATACACAGTGACATCAACCGGATTAGATGAAGCATCACACAGAAACTTCAGGTTCGATGCCATAGGTGTGGCCATGGCCTTGCAGTCCATCATCCCGAACCTCTTCAGGATCTCTACTGCATACTTCCCTTGTCCAAGGAAGATTCCATTTGCACTCTGCCACACCTCTATGCCAAAAACAAATAGTGCATCATCCCCAAGTTCTTCAACTCGAACTCGGCAGCAAGCTTCCACTGCATGTCGACAATCAATCTATCTTCACCTGTGATAAACAGGTCATCCGCATACAAAAGTAGTGTCACTGGATTGCCTTCCTCAACCTTGTAGTAAAGGTTGGAATCCGCTTTACTCTTGGTAAAGCCCAAACTGGATAGAAAGCTATCTATCCTACCATACCAAGTTCTGCACATATATGATTGCCTGTCATGTGTCTCGGAACCAAGTGGCTTCTCCACATACACTTTTATATTTCTCTATGCAGCCATCTACAACATGATTGATCTTGATAGATCCATAGGGAAGTCATAACAAAATTCCCTTCAGGTCTTGGGACCACATCCCAAGCATCATTCTTCATGATCGACGGATCATGGCATTCTTCCCATATCCTGGGAACTTCAATATCTTTAATAGATAATTATGTTGCTGAACAAATGTTGTAGTTCTTCTTTTGTAGGTGATGGTATACGATCTTTCCTACACAACAAGTTAAATTGCATGATTAGAAAACATCTCATAGTTTTCAGAACAAATTCTTACACATAAAGAAATATGTCATACAGTCATGCAATTATCTTAGCCAATACAACATTTATCCATATTCCGTAACTTTCTATATGCCTTCCAATCTCTACCAGAACATTGTTAAGAGTGTGCACAACTCCTAACATGTCAGCAAAGAGGTTTCATTCTAGATAAGTAGCAATGGAATGTTGTACAGTGCCATAGGCCACTTACCCATGTATATTAGTAGTATACTATTCATCAATGCAACTATTCTAATATGCATAATACACAACCTAATTCTTAGGAACATAAGCATATACATCATTGAATAACACTATGTAAGAAATGACAATTCAAATACTTATCTTTGTTTGGTTGCTGGGTGGACTCCCTCTGAATCTTTGCAACTCCATTCTGATGTGGATTGTGAAAAGTGGTCAACTCCCTTTGAATATCTGCATCCTTGTAGAAACTACTGAAGTGTGCTCCTTTGCTTTCTTGCAGGAACAACTGGAGTGTGCTCCCTCTTGAACTTTGCTTCCTGGATTACCTGTCCTTGAACTTACATCCATCCTTAATCACTATGCATGCTTATTACTATCATCATTGTGTTATCCTTGAGGTCTCATACATAACCACACATTTATTAGTATAATCTTAATACTATCAAAACACAATAATCTCAAGCATGTATAGTCAGGATCATTTCAAACACAGATAATAAACATTAGTATTCAAGGTTTCAGGGAAGTCTTCTTTTACTCGTACATATTCTTATTTGATCATAGGACTCTTCTGGTTAGTTGAATCATCAATGCATAAACCCGTGATTACTCAAACCTATACCTTCATGATTCTTTTGGTTAGTCATATCATCAATTATGGTAAGAAACATAATATACATACAGCCATGACTATTCAAACCTATGACTGCATGAATAATCATTATCAACAACACAACAGTATAAGATCCTAACACAAGGTAGGATTCTAGCTTGATATAGGAAAAACATACCTGGATTAACATGCTAGCCAGTTATTTTTAACATACCCACATAATGTCTTCTGGTTCTCTTCAGTGACTTGTGCTAGTAACCTGCATGTCTCATAGGTTAACCATTGTAGGACTAGGTTATACATACCTCGAAAGTAGATCTTCTATGTGATCCATGACAATGGATGAATATTTGTCTTCATGTTACCATGATCATATGTTCTTGAAGTAGAACACGATTTGTCTTTCTTGGTGTACCTTTTATGTTAGCGAACAACATAAACCTCATACAACATCACAATGCATTAGTACATTCATAAGTGTCAAAACCTTAATCAATGAATATCTTCTATTAAGGTGATACGACAAGTCTAGTAATTAATCAAGATTGTACTGTAATGATATGAAGACAAACATATGATAAACTTAACCATGAAACATACCTGTAAGCCATACCTGTCAAGATTGCTTGTAATCTTCTTATGGAAGGCCTTAGCCTCATCTCCCTCTGAGACAGGAACTTCTTCACTTATGCAGGTGACCAATCCATCTTCTTCTAGGATTAACCCAATCCACTTGATTTGCAAGAACTGGAGCTGGATTAGGGTTTGTCAAAGAAACCCCAAAAATTCAAACTTTGAATTTCAAACTTCCGAAAGGATAGAAATATGCGCCTTGATGAGCTGATCAAGTTGGTATATTCAGAATTTGAAAACTGCAAAGTTTCACCCCTCGAAATTGCCTTTTAGATTTTCGGATTCACTCGGGAGGACCCTGAATTAGGGTTTGAGTTTCCTAGAGCTTCACCCAACCAAAAGATTTGATTCAAAACTCTAAGCTTCGATTTTTCTGAGGAGCTTCCAGCCGTGGTCACAGATTTCCAAAATTCCAATTTTTGCAGAAGCCCTAATTTTCCATCTTTCCAATCAAAGTCCCGAACTGGGGTTTGATCAAGCCCGACCTTCTTCCCAACCAAAAAATCTGATCTTGGTCTCTAAATTTCGATTTTGATGAGTAGCATCCAACCGTGGTCTCCGATTACAAAAATTCCAACTTTCTCCGAAGCCCTAAATTCCGGAAGCCATGAATGAAGGTACTAAAAAATAATTCTGTTTTGACAGAAATATGTACCTGATTGTTTCTGGTGTAACTCCAAACTTTTCGATCGACAGGGTTTGAAAATTTTTCCTGAGATAGCCCGACCTGTTATCTTTCCATCCCGACAGGTCTGACCTCAATTGGATTCTCTGAGAGAAAGTTATGCCAAGTGTCGCAACGTGACCTGTTTATGGGATAATACAGGAGAGCGAACTTGTATGGCGTGCCACGTGTCACTGGTTCAACTTCGGCCTTTGAAAAATTTTCCTGAGATAGCCAGACCTGTTATCTTTCCATCCCGATAGGTCCAACCTCAATTGGATTCTCTGAGAGAGAGTTATGCCAAGTGTCGCAACGTGACTTGTTTATGGGATAATACAGGAGAGCGAACTTGTACGGCGTGCCATGTGTCACTGGTTCAACTTCGGCCTCTGAAAATTTTTCCTGAGATAGTACAGTCTGTGTAATACCTGTCACTTTTTACGAAATTTCATTTGGAGCTTCCTAGCCCAAGTTATGACCTTTTTCCCAAGGTCACCTGATTTTGACTCAGATCTG
This sequence comes from Larix kaempferi, assembly GCA_027924585.1. Taxonomy (NCBI): domain Eukaryota; kingdom Viridiplantae; phylum Streptophyta; class Pinopsida; order Pinales; family Pinaceae; genus Larix; species Larix kaempferi. The sequence goes on along the minus strand of BSBM01000031.1, from coordinate 3,354,712 downwards.
GAAGAGGTAGAAACCCTGTATTGTACATATCATAAATCACAAAGTACAACGAATTAGAGGTTGTCCTTTGGACACAAGGTACATGGAGATCTGATCTTCGACCTGTAAAAGTTTTAGATCCGAAAAATTCGCCAAAACGGATTTATAGCGAAAGTGCTAAGATGACTGGTTTTTGCTATATCAAGCCCTAGCATCGTAAGTGCAACAAGTGTCATACATGCCATATCATGCCTTCTTTCAGGCTAGCTCTGATACCATGTTAAATTTTCAGAATTTACTTCAATCTGATCTAGGATCTTAACTGAGAGAACAACATGTACAGCAAATTTACAGCATATCAATCATGGACACAATAATGCAAGCACACAAGAGACACAGAGTTTACTTGGGGAAAACCATAAAGGCGAAAAACCCCAATAACTTCCTCAGAGATAGATAGAGCAATGATACAACCAGAATACAAGAGATAGTCTTCTCTTAGCAGCAGAGCCTCCTCCTCCACAAGTGCGCCACTCTCCCAAGTGTGAGTGAGAGAATAGAATGTGTAAAATGAGAGAGACACACTCTCTATTTATACACTAACTTGACTTGACCTTTACTCAACTAGGTCGGCCTCAACTTAACCACTTAACATAATGCTGACTGGGCCGACCCCCACTAGGGTGGTCTAATAACCCTTTGACCCACATGGCCGACCCCCAATAGGGTGGTCTAATAACCCTTTGACCCACATGACTTATACAGGGCCGACCCCAACAAGGTGGTCTAATAACCCATCAAGTATAAATTACAACACTTACATTATAAATGACGACACTTCCGTATAGAGGAATAATAACATCTCTATAGGAATACAATATACATATATGTGAAATACATTCCGAAGTTACATATACATCAACACTGCTATCTTACACTTCTGATATCCCGTGGAAATGACATACGCTTAGACCTAAATCTGATCGATTAAAGTGGGGAAAAATACCTAATTTGGAAGTCCAAGTGATCACATTTTCTTATTGATGTTATTCTTACTGCTGCTATACTGTGTCAAACATCTCTCCATGCAGATCTGAAACAAGAAAATTAGCTCTACATACAACATACTTGCTTTTCATTGGTTAATAAAATATTATTGTTCTTACCTCCTAAGATTCATCTTGGTACAACCATTGCAACTCTATTGGATGCTGCTATAAATTCTGATGTACAAATTGTGGATGATGAAGTTGGTCTGAATATTGTCTTACCCTTATCATTCCTCATAAATTGATGCAAGTCTGGTATATATGCTATTTAACTATCATAGAGGTGATTAGATTATTGGAAACTACATACATTGCCATGACACATGCTTATGATCTCTTACGTATTAATGGATTGACCTAAATGACATTGAACAAGATACTTGAATACTAGTTGTCATACAAGTGGTTAATGCCTCGTTTGTTGAATGCAATTACGTGGTTTGTTTCTTTTCATTTGACTCCATAAGGAACTGGTCAAAACTAACAATTGCATAGAGAATATAGTCTTTGTTGCATTAGTGTCCTACAGGATATCAAAAGGGTCCTTCTCCTTGGAGGTTTCGACACTCCGAAGAAGTTAGAACTGTGATCGAGGTGACAATGGGTCACATTTCTTACATTTGCTTACTAGGAACTATTCCTGCTAGTTTGCCCGGTAACACTAAGAAAGAAAACAAGTATTTAGCTAACAAGAGGTTAAGAAAACCAAACATATGAAAACAAAATGAAGGTTGGAAAACAGAGAAAATGTTGACTAATGGAACTACAGAGATCTAGAACCGAGTATTTGAAATACTTACATGTGTTTGATGGTTGGTGAAGTTTCTCCACCCTTCCTAGCAGTGAGTTGAGGTAGATTTCAACTCGAAAAAGCTCCGAGAATGGCTGGGGAGCACTGGAGGTACTGAGCTCTTCAATCTGCAAACAAGAAATTTGGCACAAAAACCAAATCAAACTCAACTTACAAACTAAAGATAGCATGCAGATCAACAAGGAAAATAGAAGGAAATGGAAGACAAGAGAGCAAATCAAGTTCTCTAAGCAAAACTCCCTTCATAGAGAACACCAAGGCGCCTTGGGTGAATTTGTTGTTGTTTCCCTACATTTAAACATTGAAAATGTTGCTTCAAACCAATCAATCTGAGATCTAACTACTTATTATCACACAACTTATAGTTGCCCCTTAAAGGATGATCCTGTCTAGGATAGTAGAGGAGCCAGGAAACTAAAGAGGTGACCTAAGAGGGCCTCGATCCTCAGATCGATCGGTTGTCACTCCAATCGAGGCACTCTTCGCTTTATGCCACCAAAGCCCAAGGTAGCAAAGGGGAGGACCCTGATCCGATCCTGATAGGATATATCTAAACCAGATCACCAGATCAAACTATAAGACTAGAGTACGTAAGGTGATAGGTAGATGAAACCCTAGATCTATGGAATGAAGTCAATATGAGAGTTATGCTTGGATTGAGAGACTTAAGATTAATGAAATATCAACCCAATGTGTCTAATTAAAGTGGCTTAGGAGTTTATATAAAGATCTAGGCTCTAGGTGCTAGCACAACTGATCAAATCCTACTACCTTGGGGAAATTGACTTAGATCTTGAGAAGATAGCCAAAGTAGTAGATGTATAGGAGATTAGGGCTTTCTAGCACCTATGCGATGTGGCTTGATGATGAATATTATAGTGTCTAGACACACAAGTTAAGATCGGATCACGAACTAACAAAAAAGATGACAAAATCCAAGAGGGCGAATTGGTTGAGGAGCAGTGCCTTGGGAAATGGGTAGATGGAGTCCTCCAAGGGTGATGCCCTAGGGAACCTGTTATCACACAACTTGTAGTTGTCCCAAAAGGTTATCCTATCCAGGACGGTAGAGGTGTTGGACAACTAAAGAGGTGACCCAAGAGATGCCACAGTTCCCAATGCAATTGGGTGTCACGTTAACCAAGGCACTCTACACTTTAGATCAAGCCTAAGCAAGACCAAGGGGGAGACCCTAGCTTAGCTAATGAAGGCTAGCGAACCTACTCAAGACCTCCTAGGGAAATGTGATGATGAAAAGGAGAAGATCAAGAGAAGATTAGATATAGATCTAGGATGAGTAAGTGGACCCAAAGAGTTAGGGGTTGGTTGAAGAGGCTTAAGAAAGGAAAAATGTTCAACCAATGAAAGACAAAGGCCATTTATGGGGTTAAAGTAATAGATCTAAATAGATCTAGTGCCAAAATAGTAGATCCAAGTGGGGCCCACCCTTAAAACATGGAAATTGGTCTAAATGGGGCCCACAAGGAGAAAATCGATGAAAAAAAAGCACTAGGGGGTTTGCAAATGAATGGATGTAATAAAACAATGAGGATCTAGCAAAACCCAAGTTGGGATCTAGCAAAAAGACCACCTACCCAAAAGTGCGACCTCCCTTGGAGAGGCCCAGTGCCTTAGATTGGGGGGCAAATGGAGTCGGATGTCCACCAAACTTTAGATCAGGGATGTTATGATTAATATAGAGGTGGGTTTTAATTATTAAGCCCAAGTGATTGCTAGATCTCCATAGATCTGAAAAAATTGAGGGTTTCAACTTTAAGGGTTTTAAGATCTAGAAGATAGATGGATAAGTTGGAGTAAAATACGTACCTCTTGAGTGTACCTGGATAATGAAGATGGATGTCGATTATGACTAGGATTATTCCACACAGATCAAATGAAGAAGATGTAGTTTCTCTTGCTTATGCGTTTTTGTGCCCTAGTCCACAAGTGTGTCCCGCTCTTCCTGCAAAACCAAGGAGACAAAGCTCAATTAGCCAACAAAACGAGGGTAGATCCAAGTAAGAGGAAAAAGATAGAGAATAATTGGTACAAAGACAAAATCACTCCCTATTTGAACCACAATTTGACAAAAGATTGCAAGGCAAGCCTCCCCACCAATGCGCACTCCTTCCAAATCGTCCTCTTCACCTGTAAATCTAAATAGTGGAAAAAGATACAATATAGCTACAAAAATCCTTCAGTGCAATGTAAAATCATTTACAATCATCATATCCAAACACCCATTTCAAGATCCAAGCATGTGCTCAAAAGATATTTCTTCTATTCCGGTAGCTAAGAGCCAAAAATATCTAGATGCCTTTACAATAGGGGGCCCTCTTCCTTAAATAGGAGGAGAGAGACCAAAACCCTAACCACTTTATAAATGAGTGGTTGAGATCAAAAGATAAACATAATACAATCAACGACTAAGATGAGCCGGTACAATATAACATGGATCAATCGCATGAGGGGGGTGCGCACTAGCTAAAAGATGCACTAAGGGGGGTGCGCACCACATAAAAGTGACAATAACACAAGTGTGCCACAAAAGATGAGAAGGACAAGACACTAGGAGCACATGGTGGGGCTAGGAGGTTTTATTTTCCTTCACTAGCATCACCCCATGGCACAATAATATATCATATGACTCAATGACATGTCCAAGTGTACAAATGATCAAATCCTGGCCCCCTCAACTAAGAGAAAGATGCATCAAAACACAACTTGGTGACTGTGTGGACTCCACTGAATGCTGCAAACTAATCTGGAAGAAGTGGGATACACCATAGATGACCTCTGAGCAAACCTCATGCCAAAACCTTGCCTCAATTGCCCAAATCGATTTCCTTAATGACCTTTTTATTCCATTTTTATTCCACCTGAAAAACCATCAAACAACCCACTACCTGGTGCCCGGGAACAAAATCTGACTGTACCATCATGTCCAGAGAGGGGGTAATATGGTAATAACAAGTGGCTGGACCACCCCTCTCCTCTGTAGCGCCCTAGGAAATGACTCACCATCTATGCATCTGCTGAGGATCTTGTGGGATCTTGTGGGTTGTAGTTCTAGCCGCATAGTGACCACCACAAAATCCCCAGTGAAAGTCAACCAAGAGTTTTTTGGACTCTGGTTCATCGACACATCTAAGTATTAATCCATCTGGGTTTCTCCAGCCCAGTCCATCTTGTGTAATGCAATACTTAGTGGCCTTTAACCTTAATGCTCGTCTCTTATGTCCTACTAGGTATTTTGGGCATGTAAGGTTATTTAAGAAGAAAATGATATCTATATACCATTCACACTGTTCTAACCGTTGAAGCTCTGTTGACTTGACCTATTCTGACACACCTGTTATCACACCATAGTAGCAGGGCTACTATTCTTGCTTAGCAGATATCTGCACATTCTAGAGCTTCCATTATTCAGAGCTTGGCTATGATGATTGTATATTTTGTGATCACTCATGATCAGAGCATTGTATTATTCAGACTTATGTTAGACCTTGTGTCAAGGCTGAGCCTTGAGAGTTCAGATTTGATGACCGATGTGACCCTTTGTCCCATACAGTTTTAGTTCAGTGCCTAGAGATATATTGTAGCAGTGTTTCAGATGATATATGATGATTACTCTTGTGATGATGTTATATGACCTATGCATATTTTATCATTGACTGTGGATTATTATCTTGTTAATTTAGTCATGTTCACAGCATCTGCTTGGTATATTATTCCTGATGTGGCAAACTGTTTAAAATGAACTATAAATCATAAAATGGACAATTACTTGTACATTTAGGTCATTTAACAAAACCCACTGGTTTTCCACCTTACATAGATATGGTCTTTCCTAACACCAGTTGTCTGCTAGTGTAGGCTCCATATTCACTTGACTCCATCCATACATGACTTTCCTATTTGACTTTAAACCTTGACCTATCTCATTTGACTTTCTGATACTGAGGAGTTCCCCATTTTTCTACCTCTGTGTTTGGACCGCATCCCTATATGTTCAGTGTCTCGGCTCTAAGTTGGTGACAAAACTTGCCTTTGGTGAGTTGGATTGTAGGCCTAAATCATTCTGGTCTGTTGTCCCGATGTTTGGCATTGGCTCGAACTCCCCCTAGTCACTTGAGATGTTGTTGGCTAAAACTAAAAGCTCATGTTCTACTTATGGAAACTTATAAATTTGCCCATGGAAACTAAAAAGGGCAAGAGCGATGAACAGCTAAAAATACTCCTTGAAGAGTATAAGAAAGGTCCAAAAAGCAATGGTTCTTAAAAGCTATATCTAAACAATTGCTGACCTTGTATGTTTTTGAAAACATGCCCTGGATGCAAGCTGCAACTAGTTGTGCTTATCAGCACACCTGAGATCCGAAGGGTTATGTAGGCCAAAAAGGACATGGAATGAAATTGAATGATCCTAATGAACCTGGATCAACTTGATGTAGACATGATGCCTAAATTGAATAAGCACTCTCTAAACAACTTATCCATTTGTGAGGCACAGCCATTCCTCGTGTTATTTTGTCCAAGCACAGAGTTTGTAGCTTTCCCCCTTCTCCCAGTCCGAAGTATTTTTGAGTTAAGTTAGACAAGTCAACCCCTTGGCCCAACCTTGTTCCTAGCCTTCATCCTTCACTAGCAGTTTGACCATGTTCAATGGGTGAGTTTGTCATTTGAACTATTGTGCAAGTAATTTTATATAACAAAGGAATATGTTAACTTGATTAATGCCACTGAATGGATGTTATACTTTGAGCTTGGCTGTGAGAATGATTAGAGAAACATGTCTTAGTCTACTGATGTGATTTATCCTTGGTTGTATATTATTGGGATCCGTGATGATGTGGGCCATATATACCTATTGATGATGATTGATGGTCCCACATACTTGATGATGATGTCATATGATGGACATATGGTTCAGATGATGATTGATGCACTTCAGCAGGTTTTATTATTACTTCAGATCATCAGATTATGCATTGTCCATATATGGTGGACCCTACAGTTGGCCCATTAGGGCAACCCATGGTGTATGAGTACACATTCCTAGTGGATTTGGGTCTTCTAGGTCCAATGAGACACTTATCTTGCAGTTCCGGGCACTTCTGATAGTGATTGATGCAGTTTTACACTTGTTGACCAGATTTGGGGCTGATTTCCCAGCCTGAGCAGCAGGGGCCAGGAGAGGCCAGTTCACCTAGGGCGCTGTATGAGGAAGGGGTGGTCCAGCCACTTGTTTTTACCATTTACCCCCCCTTCTGGAGAGCCTGGTGGGCTCAATTGGACAGCGCAGATGCCCTGGGAGGCAATTTTGGCACTTTCACAGTTACCGAGGCAGTTAAAAAATGCGATAAAGTGGTCACTGAGGAATTCGATTTGGGCAATTGAGGCAAGGTTTTGGCATTTGGTTTTCACAGAGGTCTTCCAGGGTGATCCCACTATCTTCCAGCCAGTTTTCACCATGTGGGTAGGCCCACAACGATCACAGGAGGTCTTTTACTGCTTGTTTGTCACAAATTTTGAGGACATATTTGATCATTTATATTATCTTGGACATATTTTATTATTTTATTGTGCCTTGGGGATGAGCTAGTAAGGATTGATGCCTCCTAGCCCCACCATGTGCTTCGTATGTTATGTCCTAGTCATTATGAGGTGGATTTTTGTACTTTTACCCCTCTAGTGGATGACATCATCCTCACTTTGTACCATTTAGTTAGGGCGTCATCATTATATTGGGTGATCCATGTGATACATTGTTATGATTCATTATTAGCCATTGATAATGTATTGTGATCTTTTAATCTCAACCACTCATTTGATGTAGTATTGTAGAGTGGTATAGGGTTTTGGTCTTTATTATCCTATATAAGGAGGAGACCCCCTATTGTATAGCTCACCTTTGGAGCTCTGGAATATTGGAATAGAACACTTCTTTGTGGAGCATATCTCTCTTGTCTTGTGGATTCTCTTGCATCTTGAGTATACAGTATCTCTTCTATGTATCATTGTGGATTTTGGTGCTTCTACTAGTTTTCTTGCAGGAAAGTCGAATTGGTGGAGAGGAGGGCGATTTCTTGAGGGTTATTGTTGGAGGGATCCACATATTCTCTCTTGGGTTGATCTTGTGACAGGGAGTATCATTATTGTATCTTCGTGACATAGTTGATGCTTTCTATTACATCTTTCTATCATTTTCATAATCATCTTACTTGACTTGTTTCTTTGATCTTGTCTTGTAGGAGGAGGACGATTTGGCTATCTTGGAGGAGGACGTTTTGGTTGGAGCTCTTGGATCTCACTCTTGAATATACACATAGGAGAATGCTATCAATTTGCAAGGTGGCCACAAGCAATTGAGGTAAGATCTACAAGGTATGTGCCTCTTTCCATCCATTCTCTCTTCATTGGTCACAAACCCTAATTAATTAAAACACTCATTTTGGTTTTTCTTAGATCTACTTAGATCTAGCCTTGCTTTTGAAAAGATATTAAGAACCCACCTCTATAGCATCCACCCCTAGTTGGATCTATAGTTTGGTGGTGATTGGGTTAAAATTAACACACTTTTCAAAGCAATATAGCCCTCTTGAACCAAATCGCACTTCCTTGGAGAGGCTTGTTGGGTTAGATCTAGCATGTGGGTAGGTGAGATCCCACTTGATTTGCAATCTATACACTTGATAACCTACCCCTGGACTTTTACTTGGGTGATTTATACCTTGTGGGCATCATTCCACATTTTAAGGGATTAAAACCCCCTTTTGAACTACTTGGCACCTTAAAACTCAGATCTAGTAAGATCTAACCCTTGGATTGACTTGATTTTCTAGATCCATATAGGTCATTGCCTAAGCTACTTGGATCTACAATTTGGTGGCCATTGGACTTGATTTGACACACCTTATCCACCTTTTAGCCCTCCTTGAGCAAGGTCGCACTTCCTTGGGTGACTAAGTTTGCCCACTTCTAGGACCTGGGTAGTTGAGATTTCAGTGGATTTGGAACGGGCATACCTTGAAACCTATATATAGAGTATCATTTTGTGACGATCTGCCTTGGGGGTAGCATTCCTTGTTTTAAGGGATTGTGGTCCACTTGGGTCATTTCATGAAATCCTAGATCTAGCAAGATCCAACCACTCTATCTCAATTAGCCCACTTGTCTTGACCTTTAGGTGTCCCGATCTACATTTTGACATATCTTTTGACTCCATTAACCCATCCAACAAGGCACTAGTTCTCCTTGGGCAAGTCGCACTCCTTGGGAATTGTGTCAAACCTTAGATCCAGTAAGTGGGTACTCCTAAATTCAACTTAGATCCATAGATCTACTCATTACATATCCTCTAGTGCCAATTGCATCCCTTAATTTCACCTTGTGGGTCCACATCAAGCCATTTCACACATCCCAAGAAAGTGGGTCCCACTTGTGTAACACAGGGTACTATATCTTGTCATCATAACTAATCATGTGGCCTAAATCATACATTGGTTGAAACACTAATCATTTCTCAAACCACCTTCAACCATACTTTAATTTCTAGGTCCACTTTACCTTGCATTGGTTTCCGTAACTTACCATTTACTCATCCCTAGGAACCTTTGTTTGGGACCAATCATCTTTGATTGGTTATAGGGTCTCCCCCTAGGTTTTGATTTATCTAGATCTAAAGTGAAGAGTGCCTCGATTGACGTGACTCCCACCTTGCATTGGGAACCGTGGCATTTCTTGGGTCACCTCTTTAGTTGCCCATCTCCTCTATCGTCCCGGATGGGATACCACTAGGAGCAACTACAAGTTTTGTGATAACAACACCATTCCCAAGGCTTCCTCATTCCCCTGAGTTAACATCTTTGCAAGGCCTTGTCCCTTAATGAGTTTAGTGGGTCTAATTTCTAAGTCATATTCTTGTATTTTAGACACCCACTTCCCCCTTATCCCTAAGCAATCCTGTTGGAATAATATATCTTTTACTGTTGCATGTGGTACATAACCAATTATCTTAGAGTAACCAACATATGTCCTGGAATGTTTAAGGGATTTTGCTAAGGCATAGGCTTGCTTTTCCATTAGTGTATATTTTAACTCGGAGTTCTGTAATGCTCTGCTCATGAATGCAATGGGTTGCTCGAAACCTTCATTATTCTTTTGAAGCAACACCCTTACAATCGTATCCTCTGATGCAAATGAGAAAATCTGAAAATATTTTGTGTAATCAAGGCTAACCAAAACCGGTGCTTTTGCTATGCTTTCCTTGATGCATTTGAATGCATCTCTACCTTCATCTGTCCATATGAACTTAACATCTTTCTTTAAAAGCTTTTGTAATGGTTTCATTAATTATGCTAAGTTCGGGATGAACCTCCTTATGAAGTTAGTCTGACCATTGAATGACTAGAGGGCTTTCAAATCTTTTGGTAAAGGTACTTTTTTTATGACCTCTACTCTTTCAGGTTCAACTCTAACTCCATCCTTTGTGATTATGTGGCCTAACAGTTTGCCCTCATCAATACCAAGTACTGATTTAGCTGGGTTGAGTGATATGCCAAATTTCCGACATTTCTCGAAAACTTGTCTTAAGTGTTTGACATGATCAGTCCTTTCCTTAGAAAAGACAGTCAAGTCATCCTGATAAATTTCAATTATTTTCCCAACCAGCTCTTTAAAAGCGTAATCCATAGCACACTGAAAAGTGGCTCCCGCATTTGTTAAACCAAATGGCATTTTGATGTATTCATAAGTACCCCATGGGGTGGTGAAGGTAGTCTTATATCGATCCTCCTTATTAATTAAAACTTGGTTATATCCGGAGAATCCGTCCAACATGGACATTATTCCTGAACCTGTTATTCTCTGGAGAAGAGTTTCCATGTTCGGCAATGGGTAGTTATCTTTTAGGCAGGATGTATTAAGATTTCTGAAATCAATGCAAATCCTGATTGAACCATTTTTCTTTCTAACTACCACCAAATTTGAGCACCAAGTCGAATGTCTTGTTGGCTGGATGATTCCTGTTACCAACATCTTTTCTAATTCCTTCTTGACTATTGGTGCCATCTTTGGGTTTATTTGTCTCAGTTTTTGCCGGAATGGCTTAACATCTTTGCATTCCGGTTTCAAAGGGATGACATGCTGAAACACATCATCTCGGTAGGCCTTAAGTTCATCATATGTGAATGCAAAAACATCCCTATATTCCCTTACCAAGTTAATTAACTCATTCTGTTCTTTTTATGAAGTTCCTTTTCCAATTTTTATTAATTTTGGATCCTTGTCTGTTCCGATGTTTACTTCTATGTATTCCCCAGGTTTGATTGTGTCCTTTTTATTCTTATATCTGTCCTGCCGATCAAAACCATGCTCTAATTCGACAAAACCCCTAGGGATAGGATTGAACTGATCATGCTTTTTCTGATACTCTTTACCTTTCTCTTGGAAGCTGACCTGAAAATCTGAAAACTCTTCCACATCGTGGATGAATTTCAAAATCTGTTCATCATTCTGAAAAACTTGCCAATGGTGTACATTATCCGAAACAAATGGTCTAAAATTTATCTCTAGTGTACCATTCCCATTTAACAATTCTTCGGTTGGCTGAAGTGTTGATGCAGCTACTGCTAGTCTATCTGCCATGCAATTCTGATCTCAAGGGATAGCAATAAGATCTAATGCATCAAAAAGTTCCATAGTGTCCCATATTGCATTCCTATATCTTTTAAGTCTTTGACATTTGCATGCATACTTATTTTTTACTTCGAGAATTATTAAGTCTGAGTCTCCCTTAAATACTAAGCAGTTTGGTTCCCATGTCCTTAGCAATTTCCAATCCTAGAAGTAATGCCTCATATTCAGCCACATTATTGGTTGCATAAAATTATAACCTATACGCAAAGTTGAAAGTTTTCCCACTAGGTGAAGTGATGACAATGCCTGCCCCTTTACCCGCTCTTGAATGTGCTCCATCAAAATTCATTCTCCATACCTCACTAACTTTCTCATCTTTTATTTGTTCTTTTACAGGGGCTAGAAAGTTGGAGTAAATTGCATAACATCCATTGTTATCAGTGTTGTATACATATTCATTTTTTAAATTCTTAGGATCCTCAACATGATATTTCTTTGCTTTCTCTGTATGCAATTTAACTAGAGAGTTTTCTGATGTAGGTACCGTGGCATAACTCCAATCCATTTGGATGGAGCCCCCTAAATCAGCAGCCCACTTTCTACAAAGGAGCATGCCCCACTGGTCCGGTACATCGATCACTAAGACATCCATGGTGATATGGATATCAGGGTATTTAGCCAATTGCATCGGTAGATTCAAAATAATGCCAATTACATCAACTTCTCTAGAATCCATGGCACAAACATTTCCATATGGTCTAGTGATCTTTAAATTCAACTTTTCCATGACCTTCTTGGTCATGATGTTTGATGAGGCCCCAGAGTCAATCATACAGTTGTGTACAAGAAGATCATTTATCATCAATGATACATAAAAGGGCGGGTGATCTTCTTTTCTCGCATCCCTAGTATGAAAAGCTACTGGGGGATCTTTCTCATCAATTTTCTTTTGAAAAGGGGTTCTTTTCTTTGGTTGTTCTTGATTTATCTCTGGTGGAGGATCAATTACTTTCATTAATTTCTCTCTCTGGTGAGGGATCTTAAGGACTTCTATGACATACAGGAAGTTTTGCATTCTCAAACCATTTGCCTAAATCAAGCTCAACAGGAATAGGGTTAGGATTATGTGGAGTCATTACCTTTGGTACATACTGTTGTTTGGCCTTAGGGGCTCTAGCATAATCCCGTCTTTGATAAGTAAGTCCTTTAAACTTAGGCATCTCTCTGATTTGTTCCGGAGTAGGCATTTCACCATAAGCATTAGCTAATCTATCCTTTTCTTGGGAATGCTCTCTAGCTTGTTTCCATGTTTCTTGAGAGAGTGGGTGAACATGTCCTACTGTGTTGATGTATTCAGGCTCGCTTGTGAAAACTTCATTACTATTACTTCCCATGTATTCATGTTCTAGGGCTTTGCATGCTACATAACATGTAGACTCTTCATGTAATGCATCACAAGGTCTACAATATGGAGGAATTTCTTCAACCATATTGGCGGTTTCAAGTTGATGAGGCATCCTGTCCTCCTGATGAGGTCCCTTCTTCTACCCACTTTCCTTTATTATTATGTTGAAAAGGCTTGTGATTTGAATATGATCTTTCTACAACAACCACCCTATTTTGCATAGTCTTAAGTTGAGTGACATAGTTGGCTTCCATTGCCTCCATACGTTCACTCATCTCCTTCATTTGCTTTTCATAAGCTTCTTGCATTTTATCCATGGGTGATTTATACTTAGATTCACGATGCTTAACAATGTTTCTTGTGAACCCAGGGATGTTTGATTTACCCGATGTTTGCATGTTTAGATCAATTTTTACAGCCATGTCTTGAGCATCTTCCAAAGTAGGTGGTTCTCTATCAACAAGCATGAATTTGAGCTCCCTAGTTAATGCCTCCATATAATAAATTAATATGGATTTATCAGTGGGTTTAATATCATCATCAAAACTGGCAACCAAATCTCTGAACTTTTTATTAAACTCCTCCATCGTTTCATTTTCATTTCTTTTCATGGAATGGAGGGCATTCAATAAGTGACATGGCTCTTTCTTTTCTCCCCATCTTCCCACAAAACCTTTTATCAAGGCATCATAGGAATCACAGGTGTTATCTGCTAATCCTCTTAACCACTCAGCTGCATCATCTTCTAAAGATAAGGCAAAAAGCCTCATAGACACATCATCATGTTGTTGTGCAGGAGTTCAGCACCAGATCAGGTTCCTATCAAATTTCTGAAGGTGGACTGTTGTCGAGATGGCATTGTTTCGTTGAAAGAAAGGTAACTTCTCAATGGCTCTTTCAAGGAGTTCATGTGGATATCCTACAATCTGAGTAAGGTTAAGGGGTTTAAAATTTTTATCCATCGGAGACAATTCTTTATTTGTAAACAAAAACTGGATGTCTGAGAGGGATTCAGATCCTAAATTTTCAAGGACCCTACGAGAAGTAAGTCTAGCCTGTCTCCTTCGATAAACCCTTTCAGGTTCAGGAATGAAACTGACGAAACCGTCTGAAGTTCTTCTTGTAGAATACCTGATTGTATTATTGACCAGTGGAGTTGCCAGGTGGATCGAGTGAATCTCAGAATTGTTCAACTAGACACACCAAAGGTATAAAACAAAAGAAGTTAAAATGTCGCACCCAGGGATAGAAGATTTATCCCCGACAACGACGCCAAAAATGTTGCCGCCGGATTACACACCGTCTTTGTCGCAGCAGAAATCTAAGCTGCTGCTCGGTGTGCCCTTGGTGGCAAGTCTCGAGTCAAGCATGTCACTTGGTTCTTGACTCCTTCGTTTCGGCAAAATTCCAAACGAAAGCCAAGGGGGGTAGTCCCTATGGAAAGTTACTAAGGTTGTTAGGGTCTTCCAGTTAAGTGATGGGTTGTTTATTAATATTTTTGGGAGTTTTTTATTAAGGTTCAAGATGTAACTGCAACAATAGTTTAAGAAAATATTTCACCAGCATAAACTTAGATAAATCACTGTGAATATAGAGATGCACAAATACTTGATTGATATAAAGCAAATGAAAAGTGCAAGGACCAGAGCCTTATGGAGTCAAAACACAGTGTGAAATTGAAATGCTGAAAAAGTAAATGTTGTGCAATTGTCTCTTGGTTGATTTTAAATTATTAAGATGAATCTTGATTAGGGAAAAGAAAGGAAACTATCGATATACCGTAAAGGGATAGAGAGGAATGTTCGGAGTTCTAAAGATTGGTGCTTCTGTACAAGAACATGACGGACTGTCAATACCTTGAGCGCGTGTTCAACACTACACCAACAAGGATGTAGTCTAGCGGTGCCCCAAGGTCAGAGTACAGCTACTCGACTTCCCCAAGCAGAATCCACACCAAAATTTAGTCTCGAAGTGCCGGATTTTCACTATGTTGTGGGTAGTTAATTTTATTAGGTGTCTTGATTAAATTAAATGTGAGAATTAAGAAAGTGCTTCTAACTGCTTTTGGTATCCCACAACTCAGACGTACTGTTGGTGGGTAGAGCATACGCAGTGTAGGCAAATGCAAAACTTTGTAAATGAAAAAATATTAATGGCCAATCTTATGCATCACTTTCTGGTCAACCTTCACTAATCAACAAAATTTCCTTTGGGTGAAGGTGAGAGCATACTTTGTGGCGACGAAGACGGTTTTATTTCTATCTTACTTTTGCATAAATGAAAAATTAAGAAATGATTTAAGTTGCAAAATTAAATGGAGGATACACCCTGCACTTCAAAAGTGAATATGTGAAAAGGTGGAGTTAGAAAAATTCAATCACATGAAAATTGACAAAGACGCAAATCTCCCCAGGGGGGATGGGATGTGGGTGCTGGTTACCCCACTGCTCTCGTTTAAATCTTTTACAATTTGAATGCTGAAATAAAATGCTTCTTAGTCCATTAAACTTGGATCTAAGAGCTTACAATAATATACAAAAATTTTACAATGAATTGGGTGTCCAACGGTTCGTTTTAAGCCTTCTTTGATGGTCTTGGTCACTCTAAAACTCCACTTTTATGTGCAGACCTGCTAAAAACTAGCAAGTTAAAAGTGTAGAAATATGATGGGAAAGACAATGAAAAAATAAAAAATTTGAAAAATTTTACACTTAGAAAAATTTCAATTTTTTTTTTCTAAGTATAGAAAATCTCAAATCTAGCCTAGATCTAATGAATGATAAAACTTTTAATTGAAATATCAGATCTAAACTAGTTTGCAATGCTAAAAGAAGAATGGATCTAAATACTAAGCATGAAGATGGATCTACTTCTTAAGCAAAGCAAGAAAAAATTGGGAAAAGAGATAGTTTGTTTTAGAGAGATGGATGAAACTTGTTTTCCAATGCCCTTGTCTCTTGCAAATAGCTTTGGAAGATCTCTGAAATACAAATATGTTAGAAAATAGATGGCTTCCCAAGAACAAGAAGAACAACCAAGTTCTCAATCCCCTTGAGCCTTTAGATCTGCAACTAAAACAATGCCAAAACTTGCCCAAAACAATGTGAAACTTAGTATGTTAGAATAAAATGAGACCAAATGAATCTAAGTATAACCGAATACAATCGATTACATTCGAATCTCCTAATATCTAAAAGCATAAACAAACAACTTACAACCGAAATGTTTGCTTCTATATCCAATAGACTAAATCTACACAATGAAAGCATGAAATAACATAAAATAGCAACAATATCACCTCATATGTATGACATTCCAACACAAGATGCACCCGATGGACCTCCAAAGTCTTCAAAATTTTATTACTCAATAGCACAATACAAAATAGCAGAGGTTCTATGCATCCATAGGAAAAATGGAGCAATAGACCTTGCTTAAATAATAAACCAAGAGAGGGAAGGCGAATCAATGAAGATGGACAAGTTGACTTGAGAGAGAAGCTAAGTGTGAGGTTGAAGCTCATTCTATGGAATGATCTATGCATTCATTGGACTTGGAGCATTATTGGTTGGGTGTGATCGTAGAGGTGGCAGCCACCTCACAAGAGGGGCGCCCCTCCTACCTTGTAACCAACGCCTACCACATGGAAACCATCGCCCACCTTTTACGTGAACTTGCATCCGCGTGATATTTTCCCATGCGAAAAAGGAAGGGCGCACTCCCAAAATAATAATCAAACCTTTGACTTTATATTCACTCTAAAGTGACGTTAATAATTTGAGATGTATTCGCCTTCCTCATATTTAACTAATGCCACCCCCTTCCAAATCATTTTTTATTCATTTTTTGTCTTTTTCACTTTTGGCACTTAGTGCAATTTCTCAATTTTTAGCATTTAAATGTCAAAATGATGCCTCCTTAGCAAACAATGCTCTTGGGGACACTGTAGCTGCCCGGAAAAAGGAGAAAGTGGACACTAGGGTAAAGAGGACGCTCTAAGCGTCAAAACAAGCCTCCCCACGCCAAATTCCGCCTCCAGACGACACTTTTATTAAATTTTGAAATTTTCCAATTAAACCATTAAATAATGGTCTAATTTACGGAAAAATTATTTTGTTGGAATGACTTCAAACTCCTAGGGGACCTAGTGCATGTCCATACAACTTATTCGGGATGGCTAGCATGTTACAAAAATACATTCCAGTAGGTTTTAATAACCTCTCAAAATTCGTCATCAGAAAAACACTCCAACTTTGGAGGTGTGAGTGAAAAACTCGGAAATTATACGTCACTTTTCAGGAATGCATAATCCCTAAGGGAGAAAACACTCTAGAGTATTTCCCTAATAACAAAACATTGAGAAAGGCCAAACCTTTCATAAAGAACTCATGCATAGACCAACTTATTACAATTCCCCCGCAGGGGTCTGGACCAGTGTAGTTTCACTCGGCTAAGACTCGCGAGTCTCGCCGAGTCTGGCCGAGTCATCTGCCAGCCGCATAACCGCAGCATACTCAGAGCTTTAACTCGGCACTCGCGGGTTTAGGGCACACTCATTGAAACTCAGCGTAAATTTCACACTCGTTGAAACTCGTGGATACTCGGCAGCCTGTTTTCCATCCCTCGTAGCGGTTAATGGGCCGTATTTGACCATCGCGGGCTTTCATATTGGCGCCAAAAGAATGGCGCGAAAGTTTGGCGCCGGTTTGAGCCTTTAAGAAGGCGTTCGAGGTCCTTCTCCACTCACAGTAAGCCGTGAAGTGATTGAGAGTGAGCCGCAAAGTGACTGAGAGTTCGTGAGTTCTGAGTTGAGGGTTCACAGTGATTTCCGAGTTGAGGGTTTGTGAGTTCCGACTGAGTGTTCAGGTTGCCATTGCCATCAACGAGCTACATTCCGGACGGGCTGCCATTCAAGAGAGTCGAGACGTTGCTACGTTTGAAGAGACGCGTCGTTGCTGTTGTTTGAAGAGACGTTGCTGGGTTCCGGAGTTTGGTCGACGTCAGCCTACTACGTTTGGTCGACATCAGCTGCCATCGACCAGAGCCTCAGGTTGGTCAACATTTATTTATTTTAATGCTATTTGAAAATGTATATTTTATATATGTTTTAAATCTAAATTTTATAAATGTTTTAAATTTTATATATGTTATTAATAATATATGTTTTTTATTATGTTATTTTATAAATGTTATTAAATTTTATAAATGTTATTTTATGTTTTAAATTTTAATTTTATATATGTTTTTTTTAAGTTTTAATTTTAATTTTTAAATTACAATGTAATATATGTAATTATATATTACATTGTAATTAAACAATTAAAATTAAAACTTAAAAAAAACATATATAAAATTAAAATTTAAAACATAATAACATATATATTTGAATTTTTTTATGTTAATTTATGTTTTTGAGATTTGTTTTAAATTTCATTTTCAATTTTGTATTTGAATTTTTTGAATTTGTTTAGTTTATTTTTTTATTTTAAGTTTTTAATGGTTTCTTTTGGCTGCTGCCATGATTGCCTATAGGCATGTAGGCTACCACTGTGGCAGCCTACATGCCTGTAGGCAGTCATGGCATCAGCATGCTAAGGCCAAACCATTAAAAACTTAAAATAAAATAAAAATAAATTTAACAAATTAAAAAAAATCAAATACAAAATTGAAAATGAAATTTAAAACAAATCTCAAAAACATAAAAAAAATTATAAATTTATTTGAATTTTAAATTTCATTTGAATTTTGTTTTTTAATTTTTTAAATTTGTTAAGTTGTTTTTTTATTTTAAGTTTTATTTTAAGTTTTTAATTGTTTGGCCTTGGCATGCTGATGCCACGACTGCCTACAAGCATGTAGGCTGCCACAGTGGCAGCCTACATGCCCTGTAGGTAGTCATGGCCGTAGCATGCCAAGGCCAAACCATTAAAAAATGAAAATAAAACTTAAAATAAAAAAACAACTTAACAAATTACATTTAATTTTAATTCATAAATAAAATTTCATTTTAATTGTTTTTAACTTTTTCCACTCAGATCATCATCCATGGCACCTAAGGGGAAATCTGGAAGGGCTCTTGATAAAGCATGGGAACATTGTGTCCGGGTGGTCCCAGGGCAAGACAATCAAGTCAAGTGCAAGTACTGTCCAACGACTATGTATGGAGGCATAAACAGGTTAAAACACCACTTAGTTCGAGTTGTGTGCAAAGATAGATGTCATAGTTTGTGATGGCTGCCCTGAAGAAGTCACAGCAGAAATGAACGCTGCTTTGGAAAGCATCAAAGACCAAAATGCCAAAAGATCTAGGCTGAGGTTTGAAACTGCAGGGATGGGCAAATCTCCAATGGGACCCCCAGGTAGTTGTTCATCAAGTTTTGCACCAGGTGCTGCAGCAAGTCCATCTATCACCTCTCATTTCCTCCTTCCTCATACGACCCCGAGATCTCAACCAACCTTGGACAACTTTAATGAAAGGAAAAGGAAGGAGGCAGATATGGTAGTGAGGAGGTTTTGGTACCATGACAGCTTGTCCTTCAACATTGCAAGGTCTCCATTTTATCAGCCCATCGTAGATGTTATTGCAAGTGCTGGCCTTGGATACAAAGCCCCCTCATACAGTGCACTTAGGGGGAAAGATCTAGATGAGGAGTTGCAGTGTGTCAAGGAACAGTTGGAGAGCATTAAAAGCTCATGGGAGTTTACAGGTTGCACAATCTTGTCAGATGGGTGGACAGATCAAAGGAATAGAACGATCATAAATTTTCTTGTGGCTTGCCCTAAAGGAACCATGTTCCTGAAATATGTTGATGCATCCTCACATGTGAAAGATGCAAATCTGATATTTACATTGTTAGCAGAGGTTGTTGAAGAAGTGGGGGCCAAAAATGTTGTCCAAGTAATCACCAACAATGCAGCAAATTATGTGGCAGCCGGTAAATTGCTTTGTGCAAAATATCCTTCTCTTTTTTGTGCTGCCCATTGTATAGATTTGATTTTGGAGGACATTGGGAAGTTGGAGTGGGTGCAAGATGTGGTTCATGAGTGCAAACAAATCACCAAGTACATTTATAACCATGCTTGGGTGCTGAGTCTTATGAGAGAG
The DNA here is from genome assembly GCA_027924585.1 of Larix kaempferi. NCBI lineage: Eukaryota > Viridiplantae > Streptophyta > Pinopsida > Pinales > Pinaceae > Larix > Larix kaempferi. The sequence goes on along the minus strand of BSBM01000031.1, from coordinate 3,334,724 downwards.
CACACAGAAGGTGAGCTCAGTCGCCCTGTTGTCACACGGTTTGCAACCAACTTTCTCTCCCTCCAAAGCCTTCTTAATGAGTACCAAGCATTGAGACGGATGGTTAGTAGTAGGGAATGGATACATTATAAGGACAGCACAAAACCAGATGCAATGGCTATGAGCTTGTCTGTTCGTAGAGATAGTTTATGGGAGGAAGTCACTGAGATTGTCAGCATGACAGAACCACTTGTGAGAGTGTTGAGGATCATGGATGGCGACAAACCACCAATGGGGTATGTTTATGAGGGGATGGACAGGGCCAAAGAGGCCATCAAGGTCTTCTATAAGGGGGATGAATCAAAATATCGTCCTATATGGGATATTATTGATTCCAGGTGGGACAGGCAACTACATTCACCATTACATACAGCAGGGGCATATCTCAATCCGAGCATATTCTATAATGCAGGGTCTAAAATTCAAAAGGATCCCGAGGTGATGAGAGGTATGATGATATGCATTGAGAGGATGTACCCCAATCAAGAAACTCAAGACTTGATCAATATGCAGCAAGATATGTACAAGGAATCATCTGGCATGTTTGGATTTAGCTCAACACAACGTCTTAGGGAGAAGAAAATGCCATGTAAGATTCAATTTGTAATTCATTAAAATTTATTTTGCTAGTTTTATTTTTAAAGTTTGACATTGCAAAACTCGTAATCTTTGTTTATTTTTTTTTATAACAGCCCATTGGTGGGTAGATTGTAGCGTTGAGGCACCACAACTACAGGAATTCACCATCAGAATATTGAGTCAGCCTTGCAGCGCTTCAGGTTGTGAGCGCAATTGGTCAGTATTCAAGCACATCCACACCAAAAAGCGCAACAAGTTGGAGCATGAGAGGTTGGAGAAGTTGGTCTACATATACTACAACCTTCGGATGCTCACAAAACAGTTGCGGGGAAAGGATTTGGATCCAATTTTATTGGATCAAATTGATCTAGTCTCTGATTGGGTAGTGGAGGATGAAGCTCCTCCTGATTTGGCTTGGCTTAATGAAGAGACCGAGGGTCCCTCTGGTGTACCATTTTCTGAAATGGAAACGCCAAACACACCTGCATCACAGTTGATTTTTCCATCTAGTGATGTTGTCACTAGCTCTAGTAGGGCCTATACTAGGCGTTCCACTGCTTGTAGTCATGCATGAGAATCGAGTTTGGACTTGGAGACACTATCTTTTTTGATTTTCTAGTTATGTTTACCTATGTATTTGAACTTGGTACTATCAACTATGTATTTGAACTTGGTACAATTTTGGAATGTGTTCAAGGAATCATCTTTCAGTTCACTATTTTGCATACAAATATGAAGTGTCAAATGTTGTATTATTAATTTTTATGAGATGATCTTATGAATTTCTGCACATAATTGTTTTTATAATTTATATGGATTAGAAATGTCATTATCTATGTTTTTTGTGCTTAGAAGTTACCACATTTTTAATTTTTTTCATATTTTTCATATTTGCCGAGTCTTTGCCGAGTCGATCGAGTCCCAAGCCAGCTGAGTATTTGCCGAGTCCGAGTCTGACTACATTGGTCTGGACATGCAAATTATTACAAAGGGCAAAAATTGCCTGATGAACATTGAACTCTGGCAAGTGAACAATTTTTTTTTTTGTTCAAGTCTTCTGTGGTTCACAAGGTGTCCACCATGGTGCAACTTCAGTGGACAACAACCCCTAAACCCACTTATCCTAAATTTCAGACATTTATTTGGCCTTGTAATTAAATATTTCCTCAAAATCAATAAATGAGGAATATTTAATTAAAATATTCAAAAAATATTATTTTGGAGAAAATCCAAATCTCTCCAAAAAAGACCAAATTGAATAAAGAAAAGTGCTAAATGACATGGCAAGGAGCATTAAAGATGATTCCAATCACACCTACCTGATTTCAGTTGACTGACAGAGCACTGCAGACATCTCTCTCTTGGGATTTGCGCCTTCTCTCCAAGGAGGGTGACTTTGCCAAGTTGGAAGCTTTTTATTGGTTGAGGGTTGTCTACAGGGATTGAAGGTGGGCGCCTTGCCTAGGTGGAGGCCACCTCACCTCAATCTTACCTTCCAAGCACTCAGTTAACTCCAAATTAGTGAGCTTGGCTCTCTCCTCTTCATGCCAATTTGATTTAGGGTTTTGGTACTCTCTTTTTACATAAAAGCAAGGTCTTGCCTCACTTTCAAGGTGGATTATTTGTGCAAGAAACCTCTGCTAAGATTATAGTGTAATATTTTTGCCTTTCATGCAACACTGAATAAGATTGAGACTTTGGAGGTCCACTTGGTGTATGCATGGATCATGATGGCTTATTGAGGTTATTTCTTGGAGTAAGGGATGAGCTAGGTTGCATCTCCCCCTTCTTCAAGTCTCAAAGGGATCATTCTCCTTGAATACTCAATGGCATCTACATAGGCTCTTCTTGATCCAACGTTCCAAAAAGTGCTTGGCTTCTTCTCATCTCCACCATCAAAAGACAAATTCAAATCTCTCGTTTGGTTACCATAAGCGAATCTCAAACTTAAAGGTTCTTATCTCTCTTGTTTTCGCTTTTTCATAAAGAGTACAATTTTTCCTAAGTTCTTCATTATTTAAGTTTGCACTTCTTTTGCTAAAGTAGATCAAAGTTTCATAGCTCTTGATCCACTTAAATTTTCTACATCTATTTGTCACAAGCTAAAATTTTCAAGATCTAGTCTTTGTTTGATTCCTCCAAAGCTTGTAAATCCATTTTTCTACTTGTCTAGTTTTCATTTGCCTAGATCTACTTTTCATAAGTTTAAATCTTAACGATCTAGTCTCTTGTTTTATTTCTTTAAAGTTTGTAAATCCATTGTCATCTATGATTGTTTGCCTTTTTACCTTAAGAAGAGTGCCAAAAACATCTAAAAAGTGCCCAAAACACTTTGAGAAAAGTGCCAAAAAATACCTTAAAAAGTGCTAAATCCCTACCTTGGAAAGCGTGCCCAAATCTTACCTCGTTTTGCGTGCTGTTGGCAGCCATCTTAACTCATTGTTTTCAGCATTCTGATTTTTTCAAAACAGTCCCAAAAATCGACAAAAACAGTCCCATTTTTTGCCCATTTTTGCCTTGGGAAACATGCACAATTTTTCTCTAAAAACGTGCCCATTTCCAGCCTTGAAAGCTCGCTGTTTTCTGTTGTTTTTTGCTGATTTACAGATCTGGAAATTGTCCAAGAACAGTCCAAAAAAGTCCAAAATGTTTTCTTAAAAATTTCCAATTTTTTTTCTTGAAAAGCATGCACAAGCTGCATTGAGAAACGTGCATTTTCCATCCCTTTTAGCTCACTGTTTTTTGGTCTTATATTACTTTTTTTTTGTCACTTTTTATCTTTTTGGCATTCATTTCTTGACCCATTCATCTTTCTCCTTTTTGACTTGTTGACTTTGGTAGACTTTTCTTTCCCTTTTTTGTCTTTTTCTTCATCTTTTTTGTTTTTTTCTTCTCTTCTTTTTCTTCTTCGATTTCTCCATTTTCACTAGCTTAGTTTCAATTTTTCATCAAGATCCAATTTGTACTTTGATTAAATTTTCACTTTTTCTAAGCTTGCGTAAAATCAAATCATTTCCCATTTTCACACTTAGCTTGCATTCCAAGATCTCATCTTGTGTACTTGTGCATTACAAGTCATTTTTTTGTTTGTTTTTTTAACACCATAACGAGGCTTTGTTGAAAGCTCTTATCCAAAGGTGAACAAGAAGATAAAAACAAGCAAAGAGCCCAAAGGCTAATAGCAAAAACCAAACAAGCAAGCAAGCTAACTCCTTGAAAAGCACTTCCCAATTTCTTCATTCCCCAATCCTATTGTGCTTTCAAGTGAAGAATAGAAACCAAAAAATATTGTAAAAAGTCAAATAAGAGCAAGTGGGATAACGACTCACACCCCCACTTCCCCCATTTGGGGGAAGCCTGTATCGCCCACTGTCTGATTTTCGCATCTTACTATGCTTTATACCTGCACAATTAACTGTTACAATAAGTTAGATTAGTTTCAATTTTGATATATTGCTAGATTAGTCATTTTTGCGTAAGTCATTTTTAACTAGTTTAGTCTTGTTTCAATACTTTTCATTTAAATATAAACTGTTAAAAACGAACTAAAATCTCTTGAATCTCATTGAAAAGTGGATCAAGAGTTCTCTTTGTCGGAGAGTTCATTTCTAGTTTTGATTTTATTGCTAACCCCCTTGCTCTCCCGAATACGGTCTCAAGACCTGAAAGAGATTCTTGGGTTTATTTCAAGCATTTCATTTTCAGTTTCTTTTTTACATCTCTTAAATCTCTTGAATCTCGCCATAAGGCGGATCAAGAGTGCTCTCTGTCGGAGAGTTTCTACAATGGTTCTTGTTTCAAACACATAATAAAATTGGAATCTACCATTTGCTATACTGAGTATGCTCTACCCATTCCTGGGATACTCATAAACAGTATAGACTTCTTAATTTTTCACATTTAATCCAATTTCAACCATATTAAAACACTCTCCCTCAAAACCAACAAAAATCCTGCTTTGATCGTCAATACTCGAAACTGGGTAAATTCTGCCTAGGGAAGTTGGAACCACTGTACTTAGATCTTGGGGGCATCGTTAGACTACATCCCTGGTTGGTGTAGTGTTGAACACGCTCTTGAGACTTTGGCAGCCAACAGGTCCTTATACGAAGCCACTTAGAGTATTTTCCGGACACATTTCTAGTACCGAAAGGTATATCTTGGAGATATCCCTCACCCCTAATAATCAACTCATCCCCAAAATTTACAATAAAATATACAAAGAGCATTTGCAAAAAATTCTCAAGCACACCAAGAACACTTGTATTCAGCATCCCAAGCACTCAAGGACATTGACTCCATAAAGGCATTGGTCCTTCATTTATTTGCTTATTATCTATCTGGAACAATTTGCTTTACTTGTTAAATCATATTATGCTGTGGATGCTTCATATTTGAATTGTTAATTTATCAAGTGGTTGTGTACCTTACCATTTTGCAAATATATCTTTGGAATCTATAATTTGTTATTGTAAATCTTTAAAAAACTCCTAAAACAACACCCATCCGCATCACACATTTCAAAAAACACTTAAAACACAAGAGCCTTAGAAACTCTTTGTAGGGTCTACCCCCCTTGGTTTCGTTAGGAGTTTGCCTAAACGGAGGAGTCGGGATCAGGTGACAACACCTGACTCTTTGCTTTCCTTCAAGGCCACACCTTTCCCACTTGGGAAACAACTTTCGAAAGATTTTTGCTGCTGGTGTGCACATTCAGCGGGCAACAGCCCTCACTGCAGAATCTGCTACATGTGTGATCTTCAATTTGTTCCAATTTATGATACTTGGAATCGCCTATCAGCTGTTCGCATTCTTCATTGCTCCCCAGACTACTGCCTACCAATCTTTATGCTCTTTAATCGAGGGTTTTCAATAGTCATGCTGTTACAGTATATCTCGCTTAGAAAGGCTCCTTTAAAACATACAGTTTGCCCAGAATTCCAAAAAAGAGAGTTCAGAATCATTGATTTACTACACCCAAGGGCATCATGATAAAATTACAGAATCATGAACCAACAACTTAATCATGAATATGTCACCCCTTAAAAGTGTGATCAAGATCATACATGGACACCCATAAAAAATGGGGGGTAACATTTGGCTCCATATGGGGACGTGTACTCTTTGAGAAGGTACTTGAGAACCAAAACCTTTGGTTACTGCAAACCAAAAAACAAGGTAACAATGTGGTGGGGATAGCTCAATTCATATCCCATGACCACATACTTATTACATATTTTCAAGAAAATTTCAAAAATGACAAAACATAAAGCTAATAACAATAGTAAATGCTCATGCAAGAGCTTTATTCTTCCTACCTACTCTATTAGGTGACTAGAGAATGCTAAGTATAATGGTACAACCAGTGGAGCCATTTCAATTCCTCATCTATTCCAAACTGCTTTTCCTTGTGCTTGGTTAGAAACAAAGACACAGATACATACACCATAAAACCAATCTGTCCTACAATCTGTTCATAAAATAGGCTGAACCGAAACATCAGATTGTTGGGACAGAAAAAAATATCAAAGTTCTGACAGGAAGAGTATGCACAAGAAACCTCTATCCATTGATTGATAGGGCTTAAATATAAACCTCCATCACAAGGCTGCTCAAGCTGATTTGCAAAACAAGTTTTGTTATCTTCAATAAAATGAACTTGAGGAAGGTCCAATTCTTCATCATGAAGTTGTTCAGGAATATTTTCAATGACATAAATCTAAGGCAACTCCATATTTTCAATAGCAATATCAGGCATCTCTTCAGTAATATCTTTAACCAAGGGCCCTTGTAATGCTTCCTCAGTGGGGTTATCGATTTCATGCTTTCCTCTTTGATCTTCAATGTTTTCTTCAAGGATCTCCTCTTTAGTGTTAGGTTGTGCTCTAGGGAGGAGGGAATCATACTCTTTAGCAAGCTGCTTAATCTCATCACCTGTTCCTTCATGCCAGCGAAGGAGAAACCTCTTGAAAAAACCTGTCACTGAGTCTATGGATTCATCCCAAAGTCCATAGAACCAACTTACTGCATCCCCTTCCAAAGTTACAGCAAAAACGATCATAAGATCATCCTCATGATAAACACTAAAATCAACCATCAACTTGCAAAAAGAGGCAATATGATGGGTGGCTGAAACATCATCATTTCCATGGAACTCTGGAACAATCTCATGTACCTTCTCATGGTCGTAGCAATCATTAGGAAATCCACAGATATTTGAAAAATCTAGTGGGGTGAAAACTTCGTGCAGAAGAGCACGAAGTTTTTCCTTATCATCATCCATAAATCAAATAATGAGGTACTGAATCTGAAATATGTATATAGTCATATCTCATACCAAGCTATGGAGTCGCCAAGGTGAGCTTGAAAGCCTTCCAATGAGTGTGCTCACCTCTACACCCAATAGGATCTTCAAATCTGCAAAAGGACAAGGGTTTTGTCCCTTTGTGGAGTCGCCATGTGAAAAATAGGATCTGCAATATAATCTCCCACAATTGTCAATGAAGCATAATCTTCAAATTTTGGGACCTAGACTTTGTCCCCGACAACGACGCCAAAATGTTGCCACCCAAAACAGGCGTGCATGTGCTAAAGCCCAAAATAATCATGCTAATCCAATGGCAACTTTGAAAAGAGCAGCCAATGTCACCACACTCCTCTCTTCCTCACTTTAGGTTGGCTCTTCTCCAACACAAGGGGGGTTTCCCTAAGGTAGGATCACTAAGGCAAATGCAATAAAGGGGAAAGGTGAATTGAAGAGGCTGCCTTAGAGAAATGGTTGTAGGATTAAAGGTAATTTGAACAAGTGATGGGAAAGAAGGGAGGATCAGTCCTCGAGGGAAGATCAGTGTCAGTGTATCAGAGGGGAGAATGGAGTCAAAAAGAGAACTCAAGAGGGCCTTGTGTCATATGTGACTGAGGGGGAGAGATCGCATGATTGAGCAAACTTTGCTCAGTCTAGTGTGAACAACCAAATTTACTTCTTCCTTTCTAGCTGCGGGAGGTGCGCTGTACACACAAGAGATCAATATCATACAATCAACCGAGATAAAATGTGAAGATCGATACCCGTATATGCATGTTTACAAAGGGAAAGAGACTAGCAACTGCTGAGATCTTTCACCTTCCAATGTTGTGGAAACACCCCTCTATGGCCTCGTCCATGAACACGGAAAAGAAAAATGAAAATCTAGTAACATTCACACTTATTTAAGCTCCTGCAAGATTCCACCACACATCAAAAGAATACTCCAATACATATCCATTCAAAAAAAAAACCTCCAATGAAATTTTCCATTAAACTCAATGATGGGAAAAACCCTCCCAGCTTTTTTCCACCTTAAAATGAAAATCTTGACCTCTTTATAGGGCCCAAGACTCTCATAAAGGGAATACAATAATAAACTATTGGAAAAAAAGTGGCATGCTAGATCCACTTTTCTCTCAATCAAATATCCAAAAGTTTCTCCCACTATTCGTTCTTACCCATGAGGGGGCAACCCAAGATAAAGTGGACTGCTAGATGCTCCAACAGCCACATTTACCAAGAAAACAACCCCAGCAGTTACCCATGAGACACTCCACGTAACAATGAAGATACCCCCACGCAGATATTAAACACTGAAAGCGTGGAAATGCATTGGCCGCAAAATGAATCCTCCAGATAGCCAGAAATATTTATGTGACCCTCGGCGCTTATCGCGAACTGGTGTCATCTTTTGAAAGCAGTAAAAATTAGAGAATCCACCGTGTATTAACACGATGTTATGACCAACAGCGGCCGGCTCCAAAAGCCGATCCAGAAAATGGTGCTCACGCTGGCTGCCACGAAATCAAAGGAAATCTCCAGGCAATTGGCGCAACCGGCTGCTAATGAACGCGTGATGACAAAACGAGCTACCCAAAGCTTAGTTCCTCTACTTTTTAGCATGCAAATGGGTGCCCGCTCCAAACTTCTGCGTATCAAACATACTCCGAAGTGACTGTCAATCGATGACATGGATCACCAATGCAACTGGATCTTTCAAATCTCGAGCTGGTGCTTCCACGTGGATGGTTTCCTCGAGTCATGGATTCTTCACACGTTATCCAAATGGCAATGACCACTAACAGTCTTGACAAAACGACCCTCTAGCACAACTGCCAAGCAGAAGTCGACTTATTAAATGATGATTCCCATGCAACCGGTTGTCAAAAAGATTTCCAAGGCTGATCCCTCGGTCATGATCCCATTAATTGGTGAATGCTGTCGCAAAGGTGGATGCTTTTACGGCTGAGAAGAGGCTATAAAAGTGAAAGTATTGATCGCTGAATACACCCTCCAAACAGCTCTAACACTTGACAGACAGAGGGATCGCAGCCTTTGTTCACTGCCTGTAGAGTCTTTAGATTGATATTCAAACTCGTTTTTCCACTACAGGTTTGCCGATGGTGACAATTTGTATCATTTTGTTTTTTTCTTTTAGGCTAAGACTGAGAGCTGAGCATATCTGGGAGCTTCTCTACTGCATATAAATCTGCTGAGAAGGAAAAATACCTTAAATCTGTCCATGCTCCATCATGCCATTCATCACAGTAGCTAGCACAACACCCCTACTGTCAGATTCAATTGGTATTTCTTCATCATGCGATTGTCCAACCAAAAATAAGAAACTCTTCACAAAAGATGTCACTGTTTGTCTCGCTCTGTGCTTGATCCAAACTGCTTCTCAAGGCATGACCCCTCCCTTTTTTATAAGAATGTTAAAGCTTGGCTTCACCATGGCTGTAATATTCAAATCCGTACCAATATTTGTACTCTGTTCCGGAGATTCTCCTCTTTCATGTGTCCACTACATTTTGCCCTGACTGCAGAATCTGCTACATGTGTGATCTTCAATTTGTTCCAATTTGTGATACTTGGAATCGCCTATCAGCTGTTCACATTCTTCATTGCTCCCCAGACTACTGTCTACCAATCTTTATGCTCTTTAATCGAGGGTTTTCAATAGTAATGCTGCTACAGTATATCTCGCTTAGAAAGGCTCCTTTAAAACATACAGTTTGCCCATAATTCAAAATAAGAGAGTTCAGAATCATTGATTTACTACACCCAAGGGCATCATGATAAAAGCACAGAATCATGAACCAGCAACTTGATCATGAATATGCCACCCCTTAAGAGTGTGATCAAGATCATATGTGGACACCCATAAAAAATGGGGGGTAACAGGGAGTTAGTAGTAGGTGGCCCTTTTACATAGATAGCTGCTATGTGGCAGACAAAATACATAGATAGTCCTTTAGATATAAGTGGAGGATTAATCAGTGAATATCTAACCTGGAATCTAGGCTTTGAATTGTAGGGTCAAATGTTGAAAATCTGACCTGGGAGATACAGTCAAAAAGATTGTAAAATATTAAAGATGGTAATAGAAATTCATATTTCTACTTATTAAAAAACATGTTGGCCATCTCAAAAATATCAATAACCCCATTAATTATGCAGTATGTCTCTGAATATCCAAATAATTGTTTTGATCCGTTGAATATTCCTTCCCATTAATTTTTTCAGCCTGATAAATCATATGGTCCCTGTGCAAGGTGGTACAAAGTTACAAACTATCTAATAATTTCATAAACTTAGTTTGAGTTCATTTTCCATAAGCAAACTACATATAATCTAATGGTTGTTCAGAAATCATGATCATGTCAAAATTCGCCTACCTCCTGCATCTGAAAGATATAAAAAGGGCCAGACACAAATAAGATTTTAACTCTAGAGATTTCATACCTGGAAAAAAGTGAGTTACAGATTTAGGAAATCGAACAACTGCTTGATCTACCACATTCGCCTTTCCAAACTCTTTAATGCATGTTGTTAGGTAAGTTTTGACTTTTTCGACAATTTGTTCATCCTTAAGTGGCAAAAACTGATTTGCATGATACTGCAAAATAAATGGAGAACAACAAAGAAACCCAAGATTATGCTAAACCATTGTGATTGATAAAAAGTTTAAACCAGTCAATATGGCATACTGTAAAAGTACCTTATATTTTCAAGTAATCTGACACAATCATTGAGTATAAAGTTGAATGTAAGTAAATGTCTACACTTACAAAGTCGGCTTCTACAACTGTACCAGGTTCATCTTTATACTCATCATGGAGAGCAGTCAAATCAAAGAAAGTCCAACCAGTTGAATTGTCAAAACCAAAGCAAGCATTGCTTGGCTTTGGAATGTTTACCTGTTTTTTGTTGAAATCAATGATAACCAGTTATTTTGAAGTTTCAGAGACAAACAAATTCATTATTCCATTTACAAAGTCGCAATGAGTTTTTTAGTAAGCGTTTACTGTTCACCTTCCTGTCGAGCCAAAGTCTTACAGCAAGCACATCAATAGCTCCCAAATTTAAGACATTCAAAAATTCCTCCCTTTGTTGCAGAACTGGACTACATAAATTCAGTAGTCCGTCAGGTATAGAAAAAATAGTGAATCCAAACTAAAGTAGTTTCCATTGCACATAAAATTCATTGGAAGTGGAAAAGTATTCCTTGCTTGAATGTCAAATGAACCTAATCTTCTAAAACTACTTAGACATAAATTCTATTGGATACCATTCTAAACTTATATTTTTTGACACAATTATGCCCTTGCATTTAAAATTCTGATGTGAGCACAACATAGAAATGCAAACATACTCACACACAAGGGAGCAAGTATAGAAGTATGAAAATAGAGGTGATTGCTGTAATGTACACATGGTACTTTCTTCTTTGTATTATGTACATATAAAAGTACAAAACTGTTGGAAAGTGATAAAGTTTGACCAAGTCTCTTAGAGTTACAATAAAACATGCATAACTAAAATCTAGATGGGTGATCAAGTGTGACCGAGGCCCCTATGAATAATCCACAAATTAAATAAGAGAAATAAAGTAATAACAATAATAATTCATAGGTGAACTAAATCCACTAGGAACTTAGGGATTACGTCTCATTAAATGCGCACATAATTACTACAGTATGAAATTGTTCATCTGATTTTTACAAAACCTGTCTGTCCATGTCTGTTAACTATGTTAATGTAAACCTGGAATGGTAGGAAATGGAAAGAATGGCTATAAAAACATTTCCTCGGCACCTACAGAGAAATGCGTGTACATTTTCTAAGTTACTGAGACACCTCAACCATCACTAAAAAAATATTTACATTGAAACACACCTATTGTAAACTATCCGCTGTAGTGCACTGATACCAACTGCAAATATGATAGCATCGGCTGGAAATAACTCGTCTCCACAAGCTACTGCTGATATTGTTCCAGTATTCTCATCCAGCAGAAAATCAGTTACTCTTTTATTTGCAAGAAATTGACAACCTTGTGTTTTCATGACCTCAATCCATGGTTTAAATATTTTTTCTCCAACAGTTCCACGACACCAGACTACATCAAAATCTTGCTGCCAAGCATATCAATGTCAGAAAATTCTCACCTAAAATCAAAATACGAAAAAAAGTATGTATCGCTTGCATAAAATGATACTTAGAATGCACTTTTGTGCACCTGGCCAAGAAACATTCTGGGAAGTATGACAAGTGTGAAGTTTGAAGGTTTGAACATAATTAAGGAGACACGTCGATAAATAAAATGTCAACAACGAGGCTGGAGTATGAAGAGATTTACTTTAATCATTGCTTCCACAGTTTTTCCTCTGCCTTGTTCTTATGTTCAACTACAGAAGGAATTTTTTAAGGAAGAACACTGAACCTGGTGAGCAAGGATGAAGTAATACAGCATTCCCAATGTGGCTGCTGCACTGCATTGCTCTCCCGGAGCAAACAATCCAACCAAAAGCATTGGATTGAAAGCATCCTGATAAACCCTTTCTGAACAGCCAAACTGGCTGAAGAGTTCTCGTGCTGTCACTGCCAGGAGGAACAAAGTCATTCAAATCCCATTATGGCAATATACTAATATAGGTAAAACTAAATTTGAAATTTTTCTTTCATAAATGAAATGATTAAGTTAATAAATGGACAAACGCAACCTTTTTCCAGTCAAAATTCTTTCCCAAATCTGTTAAATTTTTTGCCCGAAAGTTATAGTTGTACTTGATTGATGGAAAGTTTGACAATAGAACTTTATCATAAGGGGTTTTAGCCTATTTTAAGAAGACCCAGATCATTGAAATTTCAATAAATAAGTGGATCATGTGGAACAATACCTCCCCAGAAAAAAATGAACCCATCAAAAAGATTGAGTTTGTCCACTTATTAACTCACTCTACTGATTAATATACACATATTTATTGAATTCCTGGCATAGGGACTTACATTTGTCATATTTTTTCCAAGCATTGTCAGTGTTGTCAAAATCAATCACTGAGATACAAAAGGATAGTGATATCAGCTACATGATTGTAGGGTATGATATAGTTGCATTTAAGGCAATTATTCTCCTTATCAAATAAAGAGACAAATCATAATAATGTTGTGGAAAGGACATAGTACTTCAGCTACACAAAAATTTATTACCGGCATACATCAGTAGAAGTGAAGTTAGACGATCAGCTAAAGGTAGACGTTGGAACTGCATTTCATGAAGACAGTCAGGCACATCATTTTGTCTCGAAGCATCATGGTCAGAAAAATCAAAATGGAATACAAGAGTCACCTGTGTGTAAATAAAGGTGCCCAGAGGACTTGGCAAGCGGGGAAGATCCTGAAATATTGGGGATTCAACCTGCATTATCCAGATCTTAGTAAGACAATAAAATTTCTCAACAAATTTGAAAGATCATTTGCTATATTTTGCAGCCTGGTGACAAAAAAAGTCATGAATCCAAAAAGAACATAGAGAATAAGCAAGATATCCTACTAATTAGTTTGACTACTTCAAGAAGCACTTGGACTATATGAACTAAATTCACATCTTTAAGGTTCAAAGATCAAACCTCTAGCCCATTTGGTGAATACTGGGCCGAACGAGTCCAATTTGTAAAGGGTTGAATGCCAAGCTCATCAACGAGAGCAAATATATTACGATATGGATACCAAAAGCCTGTAGAAAAAAGGCTTCCAATAAGCAAATTTCACAGACAGCTTTGAGTGTAAATGGTCATAATAGAATGCATTCAAAACAAAGTCTATTTTAACTCCAAGAAATAAGTAATGGCAGAACAATGCTTAAACAGTTCACACTTGGTTGCACAGAAGATTGGAAGGAATTAAAGGTCAACTTGATAAGAAGATTTGAAACTAAGAATGACCAGCTTGAGGCCTTCAATCAATGAGTTCACATGAAGCAGGTTGGTAGTGTTAGGAATTATAGTCACAAAACAGAATCTTCAATGGCTCAATTCCCAAATGTTTCCAACAAATACTAGATTATTGGTTATATGAACGACCTCAAACCTCATATTCAAGATCTTGTTGTTGCAGTATGGCCTAACTTTATAGAGAAATTAGTTATCATTGTGATGAAAGTAGAAAAGTCCAGGGTGCTTGTTGATAGAAAAAATCCATTTCACTAGGAGTAAAGGCATAAAGAAAAGGATAAGACACCTTGAGGATCCTCGAGTCTTTTAGTAAAAAAAATCTTCATTCAAGGGTTCCTCCAATCACTAAATAAACCAACAAAAATAAGAAAAGAATGGTAGTGTTGGAAGTTGGAACGATGCTTTACATGTCAACAACCCCATTTCAAGAAAGATTGCCCCCAACTTTAACAAGGCCATAGAGCTCAAACCTCAAAAGATCCCCTAAAAGGTGAAACTTGTAAAGCCCAAGAAATCAAGCAATACATAGCGAGCAACAATCAATGTTAGTAGAAACCATTGTTGAAAAAATCAGCATTGGCAAATAATCGCCGAAGGTATAGACATTAGAATATAGGAAAAGTCAACAAAAATATCAGAAAATATCAGCAAACCATGGCAAGCACTGAAAATACAAAATAAGTTCATTTTTTCATTTTTTTTTAAACATAAACCAAGATCAACATCAAATAAGCACATTGGCACATAAATATGGAAAAAAACTCACTAGTATATATGATGTAGTGGATGCCAAATCATAAATGCTACGTCAAAGTTGACATTGAATCCTAATAGTTGCGGATTCAAGACTAATAAATAAAAAATTACATCAAATACATAATAAAGGTATCTCATCATCATCATTCATCTACAATGATCAATCTAGTGGCTAGCAAGCAATTCCCTCTACCCCTTTTACAAGTAAAGGTAATGGCTCATCCTCTAATAGGAGAAGGCCTATGGCCAGAGACGAATGGCCATTATTGAGTATCTAACTCTGAGTAGAAGCTGGTGTTGAGGTTGGCACATCAGCCTCTTCACTCATCTCCTCCTCCCCTAAAGACGATTGTCGGTCATCCTCCCCTACCTCCTGCCTTTGCTCCTCCTCATGTAACCACTAACCACTCAAGTGCCTCCTCCATAAAAAGCCTCTCAATTTCCACCCTTCCCCATGCAAATATATATATATATATATATATATATATATATATATAAACACACACATCAATGTATATATAAACTATTAGACAACAAATATGCAAAGTTTGTTCTTATATATATATATAGCATGTAAATTGATATTATACACATATATTTATTGCATAGGAAAATGTGAAGAGATAATGGAGTTGGATCCATGACGATGGCAGCGAGGGTTTACCCTAGCCACCTCATTTTTCTACTATCAATCTTTCCCAATGGTCTTTTGTTGTGCTAGGGTGATCATTTTTCTTTTGTTCTCTTTGATGTTGGTGTTTGTGGAGGACCTATGCAAAGTTGCAAACAAATTAAGTGCAAATTTGTTTCCAAGATTCTCATGGTCATTTTTCAAGTTGAGCTCCAGGGTTCATCAATGGCGAGGGTGTTTTTGGTTCCTGTATTTGTTGCATTTTAGGTGCTGGAGGTGGGATTTTGTCTCATTGGCACTGACAATGGATATTCCTCTTTAGATTCATGGTGGTTGTTGCCGCCTGGATGCACACCTGGGAAAATGCGGTAGAAATCTTCAGGCCGCTCAGTGTGGCCTTGGAGGCAAGCCAGAGTCAAGTGCTGTCACCTAAAACTCGACTCCTCTGTCTAGGCTTACTCCTAGTGAAGCCAAGGAGAGTGGACCCTAAAAATAAAGAAAATCTAAGGTGTTTAATTTATGAAAGATAAAAGCAACTAATCTAGGAGTTAGAAATTTTATTACAAGAACAATGCAATATTAAACATGATATCATTTGTTACCCAACATTATCATTGAAACATAAACATCCAACATCGTGAAATTCTCAATAATAAGACCAGTGCCGGAAATAAATGCTTGAATCAAAATAGACAATGTTTTGCAAATGTTCTTGGTAAATTTTATTATTTTTGTGGTAATGAGTAAATTATTAGGGAGTGGGGATTTCCAATATACCATGAGATACTGGAAATATGTCCGGAATATGACAAAGGTGGCTCTTCACTTGGAAATGTGGGCTGGATCAGAGTCTCTAGGAGGTGTTCAACACTACACCAAACGAGGGAGCAGTCTAACAGTGTGAAGAACCTGCAACAATTAATTGATGAAAATACACAATATATCAAATCACAGAATACTTTTATTGATCGCAGGCCACTTCAAGGGGGCAACCTCCTTTGAGCAAGCTCAATACAAAATAACTTCACGGTGCCTTCATAGGCCTCAACACACACTTATATACTAAGTCTAGGTGCCAATACTATGGGTCAAAACCATGGGCCACTACAAACTATGGATCAACAATACTACGGACGACTTACAAAGCATATGCGCCAACAACAATAATACAAACTATGGATCAACAAATACTACGGGACGACTTACAAAGCATATGCGTCCAACAACAATATACTAACAAAGTAAAGACATGGGTTCCTAACATCCCCTCCCCCTTAGAAAAAGCTTTGTCCTCAAAGCTTTAGATGTGGAAATTGTTGTTGAATCTAAAGGAGTGGTTCCCATGTAGCATCCTCTGGCTGCATGCCGTGCCACTGAATTAAGACCTCTGTGATAGAGCGAGAGCGAAGCTGACGAGTGTGCCAATTGAGGACGGCCTCCAGCTCCAAAAGGATGGATCCTTCATTATCCAGTTCGGGTAAAATAGTTTGTCCACTGATGTTGGTGCCAAGAACTTTCTTCAGACAAGAAACATGAAATTCTGGATGAATGCTGAAAGAAGGAGGAAGTTCCAATTTATAAGCAAAGGACCCAATCTTCTGAAGAATCCGATATGGCCCATAGAACTTTGGAGCGAGCTTATGACGCCCTTTGAGTTTCAGGGAGGTTTGCTTGTACGGCTGGAGACGAAGAAAAACCATATCGCCTGCTTGAAAAGTGCGCTCAGAACGGTGCTGATTAGCTTGTTGCTTCATGCGATTTCTTGCCATGTGAAGATTGTCCCGCAAAATGCGAAGAATCTGATCGCGGTTTCGAAGGACCGTGTCAACTGCCTGAACTGGTGAACTGGTGAACTGCTGGGGGTGTATGGAAGAAGAAATGGAGGTGCCTGACCATAGATTGCTTCATATGGGGTCATTTTAGAGGCAGTGTGGTAAGAGGTATTGTACCACCATTCAGTGAGAGGGAGCCACTTTGCCCACTGATGTTGTTGTTCAAAGGTGAAGCAACGAAGATAAGTTTCCAAGCATTTATTTATAATTTCAGTCTGACCATCTGTTTGTGGGTGATACTCTGAACTCATCTTCAGTTTGGTGCCAGTGTGGCAAAATAGTTCTATCCAAAAATGACTGGTGAAAGTCGCATCACGATCCGAGACAATGGATGAAGGGATGCCATGAAGACGAAAGATCTGGTCCAGGAAAATTTGAGCGACTGAGGAGGCTGTATAGGGATGGCTGAGAGCACAAAAATGACTATATTTGGAGAGGCGATCAACCACAACGAGAATCACTGTCTTCCCGCCAGATTTAGGGAGCCCTTCAATGAAATCCATAGAAATATCTATCCAAATCCGTGTAGGTATGGGCAAGGGTTCGAGCAATCCTGGAAGGAGTGTCGTTTCACACTTATTGCGTTGGCAGGTATCACATTTAGCCACCATCTGTTGAATTGTCTTTTTCATGCCCTGCCAAAAGAAGTTACGCCGTGCTCGTTCATACATTTTGAGGAACCCAGAGTGCCCTGCCGATGGATAAGCATGGATTTCATAGAAGACAGCCTGTTGAAGATCTATGCGTTGGGGAAGCACTAGACGACCCTTGTATCTCAGGGAAGCACCATCCCAAGAGTAATGTGGTACAGTAGAAGGGTTGTTGGTCAAGCATCGGATGATTTGAGATAAGGAAGAGTCATTGACATAACCCTGTTGAATAGATTGCAACCAATTTGGAACAGGCATAGAAATAGTTGAAAGAGAACCTTAGGCATCAAATGTGCGAGAAAGTGCATCTGCCACAATATTGTCCTTACCCTTCTTGTAAGTGATCTCATAGTCATAACCCGTGAGTTTGCTAACCCATTTCTGTTGTGCTGGGGAGGAGACATGTTCCAAAAAATATTTCATACTCTGGTGATCAGTCTTGATGCAGAAATGATTCCCTAATAGGTATGGTCGCCACTTCTGTACTACATGCAAAATAGCCATCATTTCCTTCTCATATGTAGAGGCAGCTAAATTCTTAGTTGAAAGGACTTTGCTGGTGAACGCAATGGGGTGTTCATCTTGAAGGAGAACAGCACCAAGTCCATTATCGCAAGCATCACTCTCAATAGTGAAGGGCTTGGAAAAATCGAGCATAGCTAGAACAGGTGTTGTACACATAGCTTGTTTTAGTTTGTCAAATGCACACTGAGTAGCATGTGTCCATGTAAAAGCATCATTTTTCAATAGAGCAGTTAATGGAGCTGCAATCTTCCCATAATCCTTGACAAACTTGTGGTAGTAGCCAGTCAACCCCAAAAAACCACGAAGGCTCTTGAGTGTCTGAGGATGCTGCCAATTGTTCATGGCAACGATTTTGGCAGGATCCACGCGAACCCTTTGTGCTGAGATAATGTGCCCGAGATACTCAACTTCCTTCTGTCCAAAAACACATTTAGACTGTTTGGAGTGGAGATGATGGTCAGAGAAAAGTTGCATGACAAGATCCAGATGCTGGAGATGTTCAACCCATGTTTTACTGTAGATGAGGATATCATCAAAGAATACCAGAATGAATTTCCGCAAGTAGGGCCGAAATAGTTTATTCATTAAGGCCTGGAATGTGGAAGGAGCATTAGTGAGGCCAAAGGGCATGACCAAAAACTCATAGTGGCCATCATGTGTGCGGAAAGCTGTTTTAGGGATATCATCCTCATGAACCCGAATTTGATGATACCCAGAACAAAGATCCAACTTGGAGAAAAATTGAGCCCCATGAAGCTCATCAATAACAGGAATTGGAAACTTATCCTTGATGGTGAGGTGATTAAGTGCTCGGAAGTCAATGCAGAGGCGCCATGACCCATCTTTTTTGAAGACAAGAAGAACTGGAGAAGAAAAGGAACTAGTGCTTGGGCGAATAATACCTTGCTTCAATAAGTCCCAAATGAGCATTTCAATCTCTGTTTTTTGGTGAAATGGGCGGCGATATGGCCTGATTTGAGAGGAATGCTGCTAGGAAGGAGCTGAATACGATGGTCTTCTGGCCTTGAAGGTGGCAATCCCACTGGTTCAGCAAAGACACCTGTATATCAATCCAGAATTTGTTGTAGATCCAAAGGAGTAGTGGAGACCGTTGATGGTTGCATCTGAATGGAATGGATCTGAGCGATAACACCATGTGAATTCTTCTTAAGGAGTTTTTCCATGCGATGTGAACTGATGATGCTGAGAGACCCTGGTTGTAATCCTGTCAATGTGTGTTTTTGTCCATTGGGGGAAAACTGCATCCAAAGTTCAGCAAAATCCCATAAGATAGGGCCAAGTGTGCGTAGCCATTGAGCACCCAAAACCACATCACATCCGCCTCAGGTCAAGGCAAACATGTCAGAGCGCAGGGTATAATCTCCCATAGAGATACGCACATTATTGCACTTCCCTTTGCAAGGTAAGGTGCCCCCATTGGCAACCATGACTTCAAAGTTGGAGCAAGGATGGATAAAACAATCAGCTTGTTTGGTGATCCGAGGGTCAATGAAATTATGAGTGCTACCAGAATCAATGAGTATTGTAAGAGGAAGCTTCTTGAAATAACCCCTGACCCGCATTGTTTGGGGGGTGGTGATTCTAGCTAAAGCATGGAGAGATATCTCTGGCTGGTCATCCTGAGACGGAGGGTCAATAGGGGGTTCCTGAATGTAGACTTGAGCATCCATTGTATCTGGATCTTCATCACCAATTTCAGAGGCAGGCGGAGAATCCACATCCAAGAGATAGAGCTTTTGCTGAACACATCTATGTCCTCGAGTGAATTTCTCATCACAATTATAGAAAAGCCCCTTTTCTCTGCGTGCCTGCATCTTTGTTTCAGACAAATGTTTGATAGGAGTTGGTCGAGGAGCCGGCGGTATGGGTGGTTGTTGAGAACCCATATTTCGGAAGGGAACAAAAGTGGGCTTGGAGCGTTGTTGGGCTGCAATCTTGTCTTCTGCCAACTTAGCCAACCCCAGGGCTTCCATCATTGTGTTGGGACAGAACATTTTGACCTTAGAGCGGATGGCATCCTTTAAACCACTGATAAAACAACTCCGGTAGAAGTCATCAGACAATCCTTTAGTGTGGTTGGCTAGTTTCTCAAATTCGGTTTGATACTCTCTCACAGTGCCAATTGGGCGAAGTTTAGCGATGGCTCCTGTGAAGTCATCAAAAGCACTAGGACCAAATCGTTGCGAAAGGAGCTAGCAAAAGTCTGGCCATTATGGCTCTTCATGAACCTTGATGTACCAACGGTACCATTGAAGAGCTTCCTGTTCCTAATGAAAGGATGCAAGTGGAACTTTGTTGACATCAAAAGTATTATGCAGACTGAAATACTGTTATGCACGATAGATCCATCCAGTTGGATTAGTACCATTGAAGCGAGAAAAATCAAGCTTCGGACCACGGAAATTGCTGGAAGAAGAGAACCCATTGTCTGATGAAGACTCGGACTGCCGTTTGTTGTTCATGGCTGAATGCTCAAGATGGAAGCCGAAAATTTTTTCTTCCAAATCCTAGAGTTTGGCTTGGATGGTGGCAAGTGCTTCCTCCATAGTTTTTGCTCCGACGCGGGTGACAACCATAACTAGGATTTTTTTTTTTTTGAGTGGGTAGAAAAACAAAAACAGAGACTGTTTCAGTAAAGGAAAATCTGGATTTGGGAAAAAATCAGAAGGGTAATTTGGGTTTGACTAGGTTTTGGACACTATTGAAAGGACAAGGAAACAGAAAAATAGAATTTCAGAAGCGGGGTGAAAGAATGAGAAAATTTGGTAGAGAGGGACAAAGAAGCAGAATTAGGAAAGGAACTCTGTGGTAAAATTTGAAGGCGATCGGGTGAAAATCGAAAAAATTATGGCAAACCCTAAAAATAGACAAATGTGAGATTTTGAGTGTTGGGAAGTGGAATTTGGGATAGGGTCCTGAGGAATGAAAGATGCAAAATGGGATTTTAGGGGTGTTAGAGAAGTTTCAAGGGAAACGGAGTTAAAACAAGGGAGATATGGCGGAAAAACCGAATTTTATACTTTTTTTTTCAGAAATGGAACGACAACGGCGCGGAAAGGATCCGCAACAGATGGATCTGCAACGGCGCGGAAGTGATCAGCAACAGTTCTAGACAGAGGAAATCTGCGATGTATCAGTTGATATGGACCCCAGGTATGCTCGGCTTCCTAACAGTTCAAGGGATTCACTCGGCCACCAATGCTGTCTGACGGCTTGCGTATTGGGGCAGTACCCCTCACTCCACGGCTCAGGTAAGACTGATAACCGCTTTGCCACAAACGACAGCTCTTGGTTTACCTCACGGGTGGGAACTAGTCAATTAGGTAGGGGTCGTTGCCCTTTTCGCTGGCAGGTCGTCTCAATGGGCCAGCTACTTTAGGGTTCCTGTGGTACTCCTCACAATGAGTTTTAGGGCTTATGCCCAAGTACTTCCCATAGTTAAGCGGATAGGGATTATTCCCAAATCCGAACCTGCAACAGATGCGAAAAATATTTTGGCAGAAATTTCACCCAGGGAGCCCAAGAAAGTGCTTTGATACTAGATGTGAAGAACCTACAACAATTAATTGACGAAAACACACAATATATCAGATCACAGTGTTATCAACTGATTTGTACAAATAGTTGAACTTTTGATGAGCCGCCAGTTTATTGAACATGATTCATGTTCATCATCATCATTCAGAAGTTCAGAAGTCAATTTCAGGGCAATTTTGCCCCTTTTGTAATAACTGCATGTTCATACCCCCATGGGGAATTTGTAAAATGTTGGTCTAAACGGGGTCCTTTTATAAAAGACTCGGCTATCCGTAGGTTTAGCCATTTGGGGGATACTCTAGAGTGTTTTTTCCTTAGGAATTATGCGCTACTCACCAGTGGCGTATAATCCCCGAGTTTTTCACTCAAACCTCCAAAGCTGGAGTATTTCCCATGGTGGTCAAAACCTAAGGTGGTTATTAGAGTCTTGTGTCTAGGATTTTTTACGTGTTAGCCACATCGATTGAGTCGTATGAACATGCACTAGGTCCCCTAGGAGTTTCGTTCCATTCCGGCAAAAATAATTTTCTCATAAAATTAGACCATTTTTTAATGGTTTAATTAAAAAATTTCAAAAAATGATAAAAACCTCATCCGGAGGCGGAATTGAGCATGGGGAGGTTCGTTTTGACGCTCAGAGCGTCCTCTTTACCCTAGTGCCAACTTTTCTAAGGTTTCGGGCGATTACATCGCCTATGGGAGCAGTTTTTCATTATTTTGGCTTTAAATGACCAAACAAATGACAAAATCCACTAAAGACAAAAAATTAAAAAACTCAAAAAATGTCATTTCTCAAACTATGGAAAGGCATGGGAATATTTTTTGAAGAGGTACGAATACATTAAAAAGACAAACTATGCCACTAAAAGTCAAATTTTCAATTAATTTGAATCGTACGGCTTTCACCTTTCACGTGGGAGTTCGAAGCATGAGCAATCACGTTTTGATGATGTGTAAGGTTTTAAGTGGGTGGTTGAGATGCATTTATGAGAAGGTGGGCGCCTCCTTAAGTTATGGCACCACTAAGACTTGGCTCCTTTTGTGACTCGGCCTCAATGCCTATGAGAGCTCACGCATATCCTTGAATGTTCACGTGTTATGCAAGGTGGAGGGCTCGTTTTTGTTGGTGAAGCTTCCAAAGCTTGAGTGGGGGGCGCCTTGCCAAGGTGGAGGCCACCTCCCCACTCTCCATTAATTACAACTCGAGTTTGTTGAGTTGGATGTGCACTCCAAGCTTGTAAGACGTGGATTTGATTGGATTTTTGGCTCCCTCTCATGCCATTCGTATTAGGGTAGGATGGCTTGTTTTTTTTTGTATAAGTAGAGGCTCTTGGAGCTCTCTTTCTCTTGGATTCTTTGTTGTAGAGTTACTCTGAGAAAATTGTATCAAGCTTTTGCTTTGAATTTGTGAATAAAGTTTTTCGACTTTGGAGGTCTATGGGCTCTTGTTCATTATGGTGAATTCTTCATGGTTGAGGTGATCTCTTTCCAAGCATTTCTCTTTCAATACTCATATATGTTGTGATCAGATGCTAGCTTTAGAAGTCTAATATCTTAGAACGTAAGATCTGTCATTTGTGGTTGTCAACTTGACTTATTATGCAATGTTTATCAAAGTTATATGAATAAGACGTATTCGGTTGTACTAATATTGATAAAGCTTTGATCTGCTTAGCATACTAGTTGATTTTGATCTCACTATTGTATTGAGTGTGTTGTGCTTCGTCAGGTTTCACCAACTGAAGAAGGGTGTGAGCTCGGTTGCTTCTATCCCAAGCTTCAACAATCATTCATTGATTTTAACACTTTGTGATTGCAGGACTTATAAAGTTGTCATATTTTATCACAAAAAGAGAGCCAAGAGTAGCTCTTGCTGGTGCTCCATCCATCAAAACTTTTTTTTTTTTAAATACTGGTTACCGGTTACTTTGAGAAGCCCTAAATTAATTTTTCCACTCCCTTTGGCTTCTTTCCATTCGCTGCCTTGTCCTTGTTGGCTGTCCATTCTTTCCTTGTTGGCTGCCTTATCTCTGTTTTTTGGTTGTCCATTTCATTTGCTGCCCACTTTCTTCTTTTCTTCCCCTATCCTCTCTTTTTTCCTCATCCTCCAGCCCTCTCTTCTTTCCCTGTTTTGCTGCCCTTCTATCTCTGATTTTTTACTTCTTATTACCTTTTTGTAGCGTCTTCCTTTCGCTCACCATCTTGCTTCCTTTTACTGCTGCTATCTCCCTTTCACTGCTGCTATCTTTGTTTGTTACTCCCCCTTCTTTCATTTGTTGCAGCCATTCTCCCTTTCTTTTATTTGACTGTCCCATTCCTTTCTAGCTGGCAGTTTCCTCCACTTCTCTAGGTTTTCCTCCATCCCTTTCATTCACCTTTGATCACCTTCACATAAAGATAAAAACATAAAAAATATCTTGTCAAGTGATAGTTGGTAGTCGTTAGTTTCTCTCCATTGTTCGTAGTTACATGTTTTTTTTTTTTTTGAAAGTTAATTGTTAAGTGCCTTAGATCTCATATTTTGCATTGTCTTATTTAGGATCTAGTTTTGCTAATTTGCATCTCATAACTAGACTTGCATCTAGTTTCCTCTACATAGTTGCATTTAGATCTCACTACAAAAGGAAAAAATGAGCACTTTGTTTTAATACTTTAGATCTTAGTTAAGCTTCTAGTTTGTCATTTTTATACCCAGTTTATCGCTTAGTCATATTTTCAACATAGATCTCTTTTAAAAAAAGTGAAAAGTTCAGATCCAAAAAGTATTGATCCCTTGCATTTTAGGATTAGTCTCAAATTTTGATTATTTATCTAATGCTAAAGGGTGTTTTGAGTTGAATGTTGTTGTAGGTGCTTTTGAATGGCTTGAGAGAATCTTGAAGTGAAGAAGTCCAAACAAAGCAAAAACTTAAACAAACCATAAGGATGATCCAAAACATGACATTATCTTGTACTATCCTTTGTAATAGCTTATAGGATTTAGCTTTGTTTTTCAAGTCTTATTATCTCAAAAGACCTTGCAAGGTTTTAAACCCAAGGCGTTTGTAATTCATTAATAAAAGATCGTTTTGAGTGTGGTTTTAAGTCCCCATTCCCAACTTCCCCATTTGGGGAAGTTTGTTGGTTGTTTGTTTTCTTTCCGTACTTAGTTTAGTTTATCTTAGTTTCAGTATCTCTCATGCATTGCAAGTACATCAATCATTTAAATTGTTAAATTAATCAACTGTTTACTTGCACTTTACTTTCCTATCATAGTGATTTTGCTTATAATCTGCATCTTAGCTTAGCATTTTATTTCTGTAGCTCTTTTCCAATCCTTGACCAGAGAATAGCTAACTTTGGGATCGTATCCCAAAGGCCACATAGTTTTGTGGTAGCTTCTCGCTCCCCCATCAACTTCTTGTGGACATCCAGCTAGCTGGAAGGTTTCCAGGATTGGTGGCTTCTAGTGGTTGATCTTGTTCGGAGATCAATCCCACCTAGTAGATTAAAGTTTGTGTGGTAGAACACTAGTTGTTTTTTTTTTTTTAATTTCATGTTATTTGGCAAAGTATTTCTTGTTAGGCATTAATTTATATCTTTCAAGTTTATCAAGTGGATTGATCTTTTAAAGTTATTTTACTGCTTTCACAACACAAATACTTTTGCTTCCTTAAAATAAACCAAAGTCTCTTGAACTTGGCCAAATCCAAGTCAAGAGCACCCTCTATCGGAGGGCATTTTAGTCTTGCATCATCCCTGCATTAGGCATTTTATTTTTAGCAAGTCTCTTGAACTGCGGTCATAAGACCAAGTCAAGAGCGCTCTCTGTCGGAGAGTTGAACAAGGCTTTTAAATAAATAAAATTTTCCACTCACACACCCCTAATCAATTTATCTTGGTTTGTCCTACACCCGTATGCTCTGCCGACCGGAAACGGTTGGGCTAGTACTCAGAAAGGTGGAAGACTTGATAATTACGATTGATAAACTTAATTAAAATTTTTACCCAAAACCTCAACCAAGGCAAAATACTGTTCTTCCCACGAGAGGTGACGCCGGGAAATCACTGTCAGACTCAGGGGCGGTTCAAACATTGGACACCAATCCTTATTGAATCTGGGTGCTTCCGACAGGTCACTTAGGGTTGCCAGTATCTTTCTTGGGTAGGGTTCTACCATCTTTTGATACCTTTTGGTCTTAGCCCTAATAATCAAGACAACTAAAACTTTGAAATTTACCAAGATAATTTGCACAACGATCTCACAAACAGTTACTATCAAGACTTACTTTTCAGCATCCCCCAGCACTACATTTGTTATTTTGACTCCATTATCCATTGGATAAGGCACTGGTCCTTTTGTCATTTAATTTTTATCTGTGGATGTTTATTAATTATCTTAAGTCTTTATATACTGTTTCGCAACGTGGATTGCATCTTATCGTGTGTTTTATTTTCAAGCTTTATATTGTCTCTCATTTCACAAAAAACTCCTAAACAACACCCATCCGCATCACTACATCAAAAACACTATAAAAAACTAGAGCCTTAGTGAAACTCTCTTTTAGGGACTACCCCCCTTGGCTTCGTTAGGAGTTTGCCTAAACGGAGGAGCTGGGATTCAGGTGACAGTACCTGGCTCATTGCTTGCCCCCAAGGCCACACCTCTCTCACTTGTAGTGAAGAGACAGCTTTCGAAAGATTTCCGCTGCTGGTGTGCATATTGGCGGACAACACACATAATACTTTTATTGATTGCAGGCCACTTCAGGGGGTAACCTCCTTTGAGCAAGCTCAATACAAAATAACTTCACGATACCTTCATAGGCCTCAACACACACTTATATACTAAGTCTAGGCGCCAATACTATGGGTCAAAACCATGGGCCACTACAAACTATGGATCAACAATACTACGGGCGAATTACAAAGCATATGCGCCAACAACAATAACACAAACTATGGATCAACAAATACTATGAGACGACTTACAAAGCATATGCGTCCAACAACAATATATTAACAAAGTAAAGACATGGGTTCCTAACAAACGGTATCCCGAGGTCACTACCCAGTGGTTCCCGCTTCCTATGAAGAATTTCCCCACACAGTGTCAATGAAGGTTTACGCCGAATTTTCATAAATAGAAGGTTAATTAAGAAAATGAAACTAATTTCTAGTCACTAAGTCCCTTAAATTCCAAGTATTGGTTGTGTGCAAATCAAAATACCAAACATCTATTTTAAAAAAATTCTACATGCAGTCTCTGAACATGGCGCAGCTTGGGCACCATACTTAAGCTCAATAAATTTTGATTAAATTTGGTGAGCATGTAGAGGAATGTGTCCTCTACAACATATCCAAATTTCAAGCCTTAAATCCTATATGAGAAAGTGATGATCAAAATACTAAGCTATCGTCCGCATAGAAATTTCTCTACATGTTGATTCTAAACTTGGGAGGGAGGTTTAAACTCTAGATTTGCTTCTAAAATTTGGTGTGAAGGTAGAATAATATCTCCTCCAAGGTATTTTTGGGTGGAGAATTTTTGCTAATTGGCTATTTTTTGTCTTTTTTCATAAAATAAATTTGCTAAGTGGCCATTTTCTTTTTAAAAATTTGACTATTTTATACATAAAACATGCTTATATTGGTAATATTCGCCGAAATTTACAAGTTGTAAGAGTAAATTGTATGTTTTTAATGGAATATTCACCTACATATCTATATGTATGTTTTTTTAACCAAATAGTTGCCTAGAATACTGTAGTTAGGTATAATATTTGAATCCTTAAAAAATACCCGAGTCTCCTCTATAACATATCAAAATTAAACCTAAGCCCTGAGGGTTAGCTCAAGTGATCATGAGCCAAACATGAGATCTCTCCTCCCAAAGTTGGGGAGGTCACGGGTTCGACTCTCTTGATCCCCTCAGGGCTGGGCCCCATAATAAGGGCCGATGGTTTACCCCGTTTACCATCCATAAATCATGGGGAAGTACTCAAAGAGTTTTCCACGAGGTTGTTCCTTGGAAAAAAAATATCAAAATTTAACTTATGATTCCAAAGCATAAGAGAGTGCACAATTGTCTACACGCTGCAAATCTGAAAACTTGAAACAAAACTGTAAATAATTTTTGGGATGCTCCTGCATCATCCAAGATGTGCTGTATTATGGAGATGGGCCATTATATAAATAGATGAGAAGTTGAAGACCATCCCGTTGATTCTTGACATGTTATCTATATGCCTGCTTGCCACTTAGTAGTTACTTAATTGCATGTTGTCTTGTCTGACAGTACAGCCTAGGGTTCGACGAGTAGGTGTGATCTGACCATGTCAATCATTTAACAACATGTTGGCAAATAAGAGCATTTGTCAAGAATAATTTTAGGGCATATATGGAATGATTGATTAACGAATTGCTTAGTCTCGAATGACTGATATCCACCATCAAGTATAAAACTTATTTATTCAAGTAAATCCAAAGGTTAGAATTTAAGTTCTCTTAAAGCTTCCCGGTTTGCTTTTGAGTTCAAACATTTCATAGTATCTGAAACTTAAGCATTACAGATTTGCATTTGAGAAAAAAAAACTATAGTTTGAACATTGAACTTTGAATTAGAGAACTGATCAGTTCAGCACAGACATAGAGTAGTTAGACACCACACCAAATGAAGACATGAAGGAAATATTTACTAGGTAACAATGGCATGATTTGTGGAAACTTGTGGACGACTGTTTATGGTCAATTTCCAGAGAGAACATTTCGGCTATATTTCATGAGAAAATTGCTTTTATAAACCTTCAAAGGAATTTACTATGTACTAGATGACAAGTGAATGTGCTAGAGGAAATGTACACACGCCCTTTATCCTGAACATAAAGGATCATTACCATGAATGCCAACCTCGACAGAGCGGCCTGATGCACTCTTCCACCCAGCAACTAGCCCCCCGGGCTGTCTACCAGCTTCAAGAAGTGTGACATCAAATCCCTGCAGATAAGGAACCGTGGTAAGCTTGATCTCCAAATGAGATAAATGATCACCTAGGATCCACTTTAATGGGCTCATTCAATTTCCACATTTCCACTTTAATGGGCTCATTCAATTTCCACATTTAGGTCTATGTTATGTGTGTGGGAATGACAGGACTCCATGATATTTTGAAATTGTTACCAGTTACCACTGGTTGACTACTGTCATTCATTAAGGCCTATAATTTTTGGTATATGATCCACCTTGAGCACTTTAGCTTCTTTTCTGCATGTGAAAATGAAATGACTGAATGGGATCATGGCAATGACATAAATTCAAGCTAAAATCAAAATTATATCTATAGAGAGTCAGAGAAAGCAGAATAGACTTTGTGACTCGCTCAAGGCCAAACAATAGAATGATTCCCTGCCTCATTGGGCTTGATCATGAAGTCAAACCTTAGTAAATTTTCAGTACTGTGAAATAAAGTAACATCCACAGGTCAAGGGGTTAGCTGAACAGGTTGTTGTCAATGTGTGTCCCCAGTGTGTGCCAACAGTTGCCGAGTCCGAATCCCGAATGAGGGGCACTAGTTTACATTAACAAGTTTGGCATCCCTTGGATTTCCTGCGAGATTTGGATGTTAACATCCAAGGGGCATAAGATTAGTAAAAGAAATATGTAAGTTGTATTGAAATGCACCTGCTTAGACAGGTGATGCGCTGCACCAAGACCAGCCCAACCAGCTCCCACAACAACCACCTTTTTTGGAGCAGCCTTACCATTGCTGTTACCAGTGCTACTTTCCCCTGGAACCTCTGCCTGGCATCTGGGTTTCACCATATTCTTGTGTGAATTGCCATTGATGCTTGAATGGATGATTGAACAGTTGCCCATGTGGAATGTGAATCTATGGGAATTGCATTGTTGTTTCGCAAGGCTTACTGTTGACATAGAAACAATCCCCTGGTAAGGGCCGGGAAAAAGAGGAGCCAACATGATTTTTTTGTTCTGTTGACAAGAATTTGAAATGGCAAGTGAAGCTAAATAGCTAGTACCCACATCTTCAATTTCTGGGTTGCTGGTGCCTACATCATCTCATCTCAACCTACATCATCTCATCTCAAGTTAAGCCCTTCTCATTATCCATCATGCCATCCACCTCATCATGTCTGAAATTGGTCACACTTACTGTTTGTTTATTGGAGAAATATAACAAAGTCCATATGTGTGGCTGGTGCTTATTTCCGAGGAAGAGATATGGTAGAAAAGTGAAAATCAGACGGTTGTGAATAAGAATCAACAAAATGTTATTTCTTCCCTGAAGAAGAGATATGTTTGAAAAGTGAAAACCAAAAGACTGTGAATAAGCACCATCCACACGTGTGGATATATACATATATATATTGTAGGCCATGTTTTCTTTCAGAATAGACTTGCACTTCCGCTTTCTATTATAGGACTTCAATAAGTATGGTAATTACATAGTGCAATCTTTGAGGAAGTTATCTTTATGTGCATCACATATATAATGTTATTCTTTTTATTATTATATAAATAAAGTGATTGTGAAATATATTAAATATTTTTTTTTTATGTTTATAATTTTTTTTCAGCCGAAAAAAAACTGCATTATTGGTATTTATATTATGAATTAAATACTACAATCATACATAAGTCATAAAACAGGACTATGTTCACAAAGATACTGATGTTCATCTATGATAGATATCTCAAAAAAAGACCTACAACAAAATCGCAAATTCAGATACTTTCAATGCATAACATACTAATACTCAAAGATGTTGACCCAACCAAAATCAGTGCACTGATTCTTTTGAAATTCTTTCTATTTGGCAATACCCTCACCTCCCTCATGTGCCTCTTTGGAAAGTGTATCTGCCATCGAGTTATGTTGACGAAAGATATGTTCAAAAGTGATGTCTCTGAAAAGTTGAGTTTTCTCCATAGTTCTATAACACCACTGATGTAGTGAGATTACATTTAGATTAAAGACTTTTTGAGCCCATTTTATTGTCACCCTAGAGTCTCCAAAGACAGTCAAAACATGCAAACCCATAGCATAAGAAATAGTAATCACACACCAAAGACCAAGTAATTCTGCTTTGGTGTCAGTTCCTCTTCCACAATTCATCTTAAGAGTGAAAAAATGATCTTTGTTGATATATATATCACTCCCCCCAAGCACATAAACCATCAACTGCCGATCCATCAAAAAAAGCAACCGACCTATGATGAGGAATGTTGAAAGTACTAAGCAGTCTTGTGACCTCCTGAATTGTAACATAACTATAATCTTTTATCATAGCCAGGATTTTGTTATAAGAATAAACCAAGTTAGGGGATTTGTCTTCAAATGGTGCTTCATTTCTAGACTGCCATATATGCCAAGAAATCAACGCAGGCATAAATGGTAAATTTATGCACCTCCTATGCCAATTGTGAACACATTTCTCAAACAAACCAGTGTCCCAATGATGTTCGAGTTTTAGATGAGTGATAATTCTGGACCAAAGTGTTCTAGAAAACACACATTCCACCAGGATATGTTGAGTAGATTCCAAATTGTTTTTGAATAAAAAACATATACTTGGGCCAGCCCAACCTCTCTTAGCTAAGTTATCCCAAGTTTTCAGCCCACCTTGTAATGCATGCCACATAAAACACTGAATCTTTAATGGGATTTTCCATTTCCAAAGTACAATGTACCACCAATTAGCAGGATAAATACCTTGATGATTGATAATTGCTTTGTATGCTAATTTTGTTGTTACCATACTTGTAGCCTTGTTATTTGTCCAAATTAAACTGTCATTTTCCAAAGATAGTATGCAACCAAAAGAGTTTAGTTTGTTAATGTACCGAGATCATTCTATAGCAACATTATCATTGAATCCCATTTCCATCGTAGTGAGCCAATAAGTTTGATTTTCTCTAGGATTGTTTCTCTTAATTTTATTGAGAGTAGCATAATCAAACTGATGAAGAGTGTTGATGATATCGTTGGAAAGAGTAAAATCTTTATCCATCCCCAGAATTGGATCAATGCCCACTAAAATATTTTTTCCATTTCCAACCTTCCATGATAAATCTTTTTCCAACAGATTGTAAACTTTGATTAATCCAGTCCAAATGGGTGATGCTCCCCTGATCTTCTTCTTTGCATTCCGAATCCAATTTATCACATCATCCTTGATATATTTGACTTTGAGCAACCTAGTCCACAGAGTGGGTCCAAAAAGTCCCCTCCAAAAACTTTTCATTCTGAGGGCACAACTAAACAGGGACAGATTCCTGATTCCCCACCCACCACTACATTCTGGTCGTGCAATATTCTCCCATCTAGACATGTTAATATTTTTTATATATAAATCAATTGTACAATATTAAATATTAAATTTGTGAATTTTTAAATGGAGTAGTATAAATATTCTAAGTTTTCTATTTTTTTTGGGTATATTTTCCAATTTGTTTTGTTCACACTCCAGTTGAAAATCTTCAAAACTCTTAGAGTCACATATATTAGTAGTGGAAATTGTATCAAATAAGTGTTATAGGGATATTTGAGAGTGTTGAATCCATTTATGCATTCAAAAATACAATTTAAGTATGTTCAAATTTGGATTTTACCAAAAAAATTACCAAATTCTAAGCAAAAATCAATGAAAATCCAAAACATAGAATAAATAAATTGCTCCCTAAACAAGTATAAAATCTTCCTTCACAACTTGAAAAAAACAAAAACAAAATACTTTGAATGTACTTTCAAAATAAATAGAATTTAGTTCATTTAATTGGACTTTACAGATTGACAACTTGAAAAAGGCCAAATACTTTTCCATATTGGATGTACTTTAAAGCCCAATATCATCAAATATCCATAAATAAAATACATTTAAATAAGAGTGAGTCAATTGTTAGACAAATCCAATTCGTTGATAAAGTTTCAACTATTTCACTTTTTCTTTTAATTTAGACTTTAAACCTTAAAAAATAGAAATTTATCATCAAAATTGCAATCACTCAGTATAACTTACTTACAATTTAAAAAAAAAAATTAAAAAAAACTTCCAAAATTAATGAAAACCAAATTAGTCCCAATTTACTTATGAATGTCATATCCCTTCTCTGTACCAGCTGAAAACCCTTGTAACTTGTGACAATCAACCAAATGTTCCAAGGTAAATAGGGCAGTAGAGCGAGGTGGAGGTTTTAGCTCCAGAGGAATTAGGATAACACAGATGGATATCACAAGCAACCAGAGAAGTTGACAAGAAAAGAACTCAAGGCACCGGAATTTTAGGTACCAGCTCAAGTGGTTTTGGCCGCTTTCAAATCATGGGACGAGAATGGAACTGGGAAAGTATAGAATGCGATTTGATCAATCTGCCATTATTAAAATTTATCGACATACTTACTCGTGGATCACCAGTACTGTTGCAAACAATCTATACCGTAAAGAAAACCCGTTGATTTCACCACAATTTGAAACCAATGCAATTACTTTTTCTCAGCTTTTACATTCTTGTAGCAATATCAAAGAACTCAGAAATCTCCATGCCTACATGGTCGTATGCGGGTTTGGTTTGAACTCGTTTTTGTGTGCCAAACTTCTGAACATGTATGCTAAATGTGGTAATTTGAAGGATGCACACCAAGTGTTTGACAAAATGCCCGAAAGAGATGTAGTCCCCTGGACTGCCATGATTGCAGGGTATACTCAGAATGGATATGCCAACGAAGCATTGACACTGTTTGACCAAATGCCTCTGAAAAGGATCAAGCCCAACTCATTCACTGTTGTGAGCGTTCTTCAGGCATGTGCTCATCTGGGAGCACTCCAACAAGGTAAGTGGACTCATGATTATGTAATTAGGAGTGGGTGTGAGTTCAATGTTTATGTTGGTACTGCCCTGATCGTTATGTATGTCAAATGTGGGAACGTGAAGGATGCACGCAATGTGTTTGACAAAATGTCTCACAGGAATGTGTTTTCATGGAATGCAATGATTGCTGGATATGCCGAAAATGGGGATGCTGATGAGACCTTGATGCTCTTTAATAAAATGCAGTTTGCTGGTGTGATGCCTGACACGGTTACGACGGTAAGCGTGCTTTCTGCCTTCGCCAATTCAGGAGCTGTGCAACAAGGTAAGATGTTCCATGGTTGTATAAGTAGGAAGGGGTTTGAGTGTAATGTTTTTGTAGGGGCAGCACTGGTAGACATGTATGCTAAATATGGAGTTATAGAGGATGCACGCCGAGTATTTGATAGAGCATCTAAGAGAGATGTGGTCTTATGGACTGCGATGATTGCAGGGTATGTGCAGAATGGATACGCTGCCGAGGCCATAGTGCTGTTTCATGAAATGCAAAGGGCAGATGTTACACCGGACATGGTCACAATGGTTAGTATGCTTTCAGCTTGTGCCCATTTAGGTGCTTTGCAATGGGGTAAGTGGATCCATGATTGTATAATTAGATTTGGACTTGAGTCTGATGTAATTGTTGGCACTGCTCTCATAGACATGTATGCCAAATGTGGTAGTATAAAGATTGCTAGGCAGTTCTTTGATCATATGTCGCAAAGAGATGTGGTCTCATGGAATGCTATGATTTCTGGGTATGGAATGCATGGGCATGGCAAAAATGCCATCGCACTTTTTACTCAAATGCAACAGATGGGTATGAAGCCAAATGGTGTTACCTTTGTTTGTGTTTTGTCTGCATGCAGTCATGCTGGGCTGGTGGATGAGGGCTGGCAAAACTTTAATTGCATGAGTACAAAATACGGTATTAAACCTGGGATGGAGCATTATGCGTGTATGGTAGACCTTCTTGGCCGTGCTGGGCATCTAGATGAGGCAGAGGTTTTTATCAAAGAGATGCCACTAGAACCTGATGCTAGTGTATATGGAGCCTTGCTTGGCGCCTGCAGAATTCACTGTAATGTTAACCTAGGGATGCGTGTGGCGGAATGCCTTTTTGACATAGCCCCTGCAGATACTGGATTTTATGTCTTGCTCTCAAACATCTATGCTGCAGCCAGCAGGTGGGATGATGTAGCAGAGGTTAGAGCAATTATGAAAAGCAGGGGTTTGAGAAAAACACCTGGACGCAGCTTTATTGAGATAGATAATGAGATTCATGCATTCCTAGTGGGAGACAGATTACACCCGGAATGTGAGAAAATTTATTCAGTGTTGGAGACTTTGTCTAGGCAGATCGAGGCTATAGGGTATATCCCCAATACAAACTTTGTGCTTCTCAATGTGGAGGAAGAGGTGAAGGAAGGCATGCTTTATAGTCACAGCGAGAGGCTGGCGATTGCTTTTGGTCTAATGAAAACATGCCCTGGCACAACAATCCGAATCACAAAGAACCTACGTGTTTGTGGTGATTGTCATATTGCCATTAAGTTTATCTCCAAGATTGTTAAGCGAGACATTATTGTTAGAGATGTAAGTCGTTTTCATCATTTCAATGATGGAGCGTGTTCATGTGGAGATTATTGGTGATATCTATTGAAGAAACATAGGACAAGTTCATGAAACACAATCTTATGACTTCGAACCACATTTTTCCAGGGATGGATTGTGTTCTTGTGGGGATTGCTGATTTATTAACTCTAGCAATCTCAGACAGAAGCTTGCAAGGATACAAACTTATTCATAATAGAGATTCATTATCCTTATTGCAACTACAGGCTATCTAACATAAAATTATTTTTGATAGATCAACATAGAATATATCTAAATCTGTTTACTTTTTAAGAAAGCAGAGAAAATAAGCTTGATTTTGTGGAGACTAATTCAACTTATGCAGTGTTGGAGACTTTGGCTAGGCAGTTAGAGCCTGTAGGGTATGTTCCCAACACAAAGTTTGTGCTACTGGAGGTAAAATAAACATGCTTTACAAAGGCAGTGAGAGGTTGGCGACTGCTTTTGGTTCAATGGACAACAAACCCCTAATCAAGAAGTACCTATGTGTATGTGGTGACTTCCATATTGTCACCGATCTTATCTCCAAGATTGTTAGGCGAGAAATTATTGTTAGCGATGCAAGTCATATTCATAATTTCAAGGATGGATCATGTTCATTTGGAGATTATTGTTGATATTAGTTGAAGCAATATCTGACAAGCGTGTTAATATGCAATCTTACGTCTATTAGAACCACACCTTTCAATGATGAATCGTGTTATTGTGGCAATTACTGATAATATTACTTGAAGCAATTTTAGTCATAAGCTTGTGCTGATGCAAACTTATGCACAGTAGAGATTCGTTGTCTTTATTGCTCCTACATGTTAACTAACATAAAATTATTTCTGATAGATCAACTTAGAATATATTTAAATTTCTTTACTTTAAGGAAATTCTCGAGGGTGCTTGCTTTTAACCTTTTTAATTAGCTCCACCCTTTCATTGTTGAGGTAGAGTTGTCATTGACACTAGGGCTGGGAACCATGTTTATCGCCTGACCTGACTTGCTTATTTCCCATGTTTATCGCCTGATCTGACTTGCTTACATGGCCATGACAGCCCCTCTTTTTCAATGGGTTAAACATATCGCATGTTTGGGAAAAAACCGAATTTTGGTGGGAGAAATATTACTACCCTTTTGACTAACCAGTCAAGCTCATGGTGGTAATTTCTTTACTTTAAGAGAGCAGAGAAAAAACATAATCTAGTCAAAGCTGATTTTACTTTTGTGATGTTGGAGACCTTGGCTAAGGTAGGCAAAGGTTGCAGGGTATGTTCCCACGAACACATAAATTTTGTGCCCCTCGATGTGGAGGAGGGAAAGGAAGACGTACTTTACAGTCACAGTGAGAGGCTTGTGATTGCTTCCCTGGGAAACCAATCCGAATCACAAAAAACCTTTATGCGTGGTGATTGCCATATCACTAGTAAGTTTCTCCAAGATTGTTGGGCAAGAAATTGTTTTCAGAAATGCTAGTGTTCATCATTTCAAGGATGGGTTATGCTCATGTGGTGATTATTGGTGATATTAGTTAAAGCAATATTAAACATAAGCTTGGGAAGCTACAATCTGTTGTGTATCATAGCAACAGGAAGTGTTAATTTAAACCAATGTTGTCGGACTTAGACTTGGCAACGACTTGGCTGGCTTGGGACTCGGCCTAAGATAAGACTTGATAAAGACTCGACAAATAGAAAAATATTCAAAATATAGTAAATTTTGTGCACAATAAATATACTAATGACATTTCTAATCCATATAAGTTATAAAACCACATTTTATGCAGAAATTCATTAGCTTATCTCATAAAAAATGAAAATACAACATTTGACACTCCATATTTGTATGCAAAATAGTGAACTGAAAGATGATTCCTTGAACAAATTCACAAATGGTAGCAAGTTCAATTACATAAAACCTTCGTTGCACGGGAACCGTTCCCACCTTTTGAGAAACTCGTTCCGGAGGTTCCCGCGTTCCAGGGAACTTGGGAACCGGAACGAAACGTCCCTAATTTACCCGGAACGGTTTCTGGAACTTAGGAACGTTTAGGGAACTTTGGCAGAAAAATATGGGAACGTGGGAACTCTGAAAGGGGCGTTTCTATAGGTGGGAACTTCTACGGGTTCCCAAAATTTATGGGAACGGCCTCCAGCTCCCCGTCCAAGGGAAATAACCACACATTCCCAACTCGTGAGCCCCGAAAAATTTATTTCTGGCGACAAAAAACTCCTGCGAATTCTCGCTGGCAGAAGAGTCTAGAAACGCCTGCGCATTCGCAACCTTAGTTCTTCATCTTTCTCTGCGGGTGTTGATTGTTAGAGGGTCGAGTGAAATTGGAGGGTCGGCGAGAGTGAGAGCCTTGATTCAAGGTTGTGAGAGGTGGACTGAAAACTAAGGGCCGACAGGAGTGACCAAGCTTTGATTGTTAGAGGCTTTGAGGTTCGCTGAAATTTGAGGGCCGCCGGTAGTGACAGAGCTGAGAGGAGTCATTTGGGGGCCGATAGAGCTGAGAGGAGTCATTTGGGGGCCGATAGAGCTGAGAGGAGTCATTTTAGGGCCAACGGAAGTGATAGAGGCATCACTTGGGCGCGCGGCAACAAATTAGCAGCGAGCCAAGCAAGTATTACACTGTTACAGTATTGCAGCATTGCTTGTTTTATGTTTATAAATTAATTTTTAAACTATTAAATTATTAATAAATTAATTTACTATCAACCGGCCTCTTTGTTTAGTGTTTGATGGTTTTTGAGGTTTGTTCTCACTTTCCATAAGGCCCGATTCCACTTCAGCGACATTTTTTGTTCAATGTGGCCGTGAACCCACCAACTCTGTTTATGGCATATGCATTTAAATTTTATCTTTTTAATTTTATGGTAGCTTTTTATTTTAATGTTAGCTTTTTAATTGATAAAATTTTATAATTTATGCATTATCCATTAAGTAGCTTTTAGTTTCTAGTTTTAAGATTTCAACTTTTAGTTTTTATAGCAAAACTTAAAAGATACTCTATAATATTTTTTTTTTATTTGTAAGTTTTAAATATTAAGTTAAAACTTAAAAGGAATTATAGTGTGTTCCTTGGTTTTGCAATCAACATGGTAGTGTTTCATAGGATGATCTACTGAAACTGTCTTTTCATTTTGGATTATTGTTTATGACTATGTATTGCTTTGGGCATTTTGATTTTACCAATATAAATATCAATGTGATGTGGATGATTTCAAATTGTGTTTTTTAAATTTAAAATTGTCTCTTCATTGTTCAATCATTTAAAAATATATGTAAGGCTCAGCTTAAGCAAGGATTAATTTAAATTACAAAATCAATACTAATATGATTATCATATATATATCATTATATGTAAGACTTAGTTATAGTTTTTTTTAATATTTTATTTTATATTTTTAATTTTTTAATATATTTTATTGTCGTTCCCAACCTGCCGTTTCTTGTAAATTTGGGGGAAACCTCTAGCCGTATCCGACACTTGTTCCCACGTTCCGGAAACTTGTGCAACATAGCATAAAACATAATTAGAAAATTAAAAGAGATAATATCTCCAAGTCCAATATCGAGTCTCATGCATGGATACGAGAAGTAGAATGCCTAGTATAGGCCCTAGAGGAGCTAGTGCCAACATCGCTAGATTGAAACAACATATTAGCAGCATTCTTTAAGTGCTAAGTTAATTCACTTGAAATGAAAGTAAAAGTGATTAGAAAAAACTATCTCTCATTTAACTCTCATTTAAAGTGATCTTGGGCTGATTGATTTTTTTCCAATGATCATTGTTGAATCTTGATGTTGAAGCCTCCTTCAATTGCCCTCCTAGATAATGATGAGCTCACCTCCTCATAGTCAGAGCACACAATAGTCAAATGGAATGAAAGAGCAATGAAATGAAATGAGAGAATGAGAGAATGAGGGAAGAAATGCCTTCGGAAAGGCTTTTAATCCCTCAATCACTTCATTTCCCTCGAAACCCAAGTTGACTCGTCAAACGACCTCACACGTGTGGACAAGGTGATAGAGAATGAATAAAAATTCTAAAAAACCTCTTGTAACAACTGGTTGGAATTAGAAGCTGAGCAAAAACAACATGTAAAGCCCATGGAGACTAGGTGACCCTGATTGTCACTATTGGAAATAAATGGAATCAACAAAGAAACTTGTTGGTTGTGATATTGGATGTTTTAACTGCTATAAACCGTTGTTGGAAACATTCAATTGACATTTCAAATGTGTTAGGTGTCCTTTAGGGTAGATAGGTAGATGCACACACAAAGACAGAAAAAAATATAGATGTTAAGCATGATTTTTCTCATTAACAAATGTACAATATATTACATGAGAATGACCCTTGGGTTCAACTTCCCAAGTGGTCTCTTGGTCTCCCTAGTGACTCTTCCTATTCAACTATGACTTTTGGTATTCTCCTCACGTGAATAGGGAGATAACATAATAATAATCCTAACACCAAGGATTATGTTCCCAATAACTTCCTCCTTAATCTGAAGGGGTTTATGTGAGTCCAAGAAAAGAGAGTTGAATAACTGGAAGTGGACAACGACCCCTGCTGAACATTTCCAACTTGACAATCCAAATTGCTAAGCAAGTTAGTAGAAGCTAACATCTCTTGCTAAATACAAGTGCACTATGAAGTGGTGGTTTTGGCTGACCAAAAACCAAAAGGGATAGCAGAAGTTGAAGTCTTCTACTAAGTGGGTGGTTTAAGGCTAACCACAAACTCTCGAACTTGGCATGAAGGCTCAGAGGGTCTGTCTAAAAATTGGCACAAAGGCTCAGAGGTTCTGTGCAAAATGGTGGTTTTGGGCTGACCACAAACCAAGAGAGCTGAAACGAGAAGTGAACAGCTACCACTGTTGAACATTTCTAGCTTGACAATATGAATTTCCAAGTAATTTATAGCTAGAAGATGGTGGCTTCTGCTAATTGAAGGTGGTCTCGAAATCAGTGGTTTTAGGTTGACCACCAACCAATTGGAGCTCAGTTGAACATGGCTTTGAATATGTTCAAGCTTGCTTGTTCTCGCTCGCTTGTTTCTGACAGTCTTCATTCCCCCTTGTTAGGAACAATGTGAGGAGTGGAAAGTCTCATGGTGTCAAAACTAGACATAGAACAAATGAGTAGTTTGGAGCAAGGTTCTCTTTTGTCTTCTTGCTACATCTCTAAATCAAGCCTTCGAAACTGATTGTGGCTCAGGCTCGGTTGATCTGGCTTACTTGAGGAAGGCCATGATTGCTTGTTGTCAGAATGACAAGGCTTCGAAACTTGAAGCCTAACATAATGTTCCCTCTTGTCATGTACAAGATAAGAAGCATTACAATATTCTGTTGCAAGTTTCACTCTTGCAAGTTTCTTCAACTTCACACACCTATCTGAAGAATGGTTATGCTTCCTGCAATGCTAACAAGGATGAAAATCAAAACATTAATCTTTCATATGGCCAACTTGATCACAATGTTGGCATCTGGAACTCTGAACAGGTTGTACACCTTCTGACATTGTTTCAATATGTGTTGGCAACTAATAGGAATCACCTTCAAAGAAAGTGATGTTATGAACAAACACTAGTTCAAAATGTTGATTCATGTCATGTACATCATCTTCTTTGGATTTTGAATCCTACAGATGTGTGATAATAGTTTGGAGAGTATCTTTGTTGATTGTGATTGAATCATCTACAACAATAAGCATTAGAGTGTTCAACAACTCTACTATTTCTTCAGATTGAGACATTATGAGGACTGTTTGAGGCCTCCTTGTGTTAAAAGCACCAAGTAGACTCAATCAACTTAAGGGCTTCTTGCGACTACGCCCTTTACAAACAAGACTCAACATACTCAAATTCAAAAAGTGAGGGGTGTCGGTCTCAGCTGAGAATGCACCCAAATACAATGCAATTCAACTTTTCCTTCAATTTGATACTATACAAAAAACACATGCAAGTACAAAAAATGCACTAGAACTTACAAAAACAAAAGTTTGCAAGTTACACTTATGAATGTTGAATTGATGAATTTGTTATACCTCAGTTCTTGAATGATCTGCTATGGTGGCAATGTCACCAATGTCTAACATTGCCAATTTCTGCAACAATTTGTAATGGTCTCTGCAAGTTCTACTGTAATATACTTTGAGAAGAGGGCTCCTTGCAAATAAATTTATCTTCTCTCGTTCTCTGCAGTAAATTGGTTGGCATTTTGCAAAAGTGTTTAGGATGGTCTACAATACAAGCTACACTTCTTTGATTTTTTAACTCAACATTTGTGATCTCTATAATATAGTTTGCAAAAATACAATCTTTGTACAATGTGCAACAATGCTCTAAATCTCTTAAAGGAAGACTTTCAAATGAGAAGAAGAGATATATGTAAGCTACAAGTATCAACTAAGCATATATTGGAGCAATGGTTGCATGCATTATCAACTTTCCTTTTTACTAGTGGATTGATATTGCACTTGTAGTTTTAGATGGCTATCCTACAGTGCTTTACCATTTCATCTCACACATTAACTCCCAACAATTGACCTCAGCAAAACAATGGGATATTAATCGATCTTACTAATACATGCACAGGAAACAAAGCAATAAAATACTTCTCAAAACAAAGTTGCAAGATTTGATCAGTAATGTCACTATTTAGATGGCAATTGTTTAGATGCAACTTCAAAATTAATATGTTGAGGTGCAAA
Organism: Larix kaempferi; assembly: GCA_027924585.1. Lineage (NCBI taxonomy): Eukaryota > Viridiplantae > Streptophyta > Pinopsida > Pinales > Pinaceae > Larix > Larix kaempferi. The sequence continues at coordinate 3,292,707 of BSBM01000031.1, read as the reverse complement.
CCCATAGTTGATATTGGGCTCCACAAGTAGCTCCACACAACAATAATCTTCAAAAATTGGCAACTCCACACTTAGCTCCTCATGCTAAGTCACAAATCTCTGGCAAAGAGTGGGCGCAGTAATATTGGAATCTTCCCTGTTCAAAGGTCCTTATTTTTCAGCATTCAGTCGAGCATTGTACTTAACTAACAATGACATAATACTTTGAACTGTTGTAGTCACTGCAATCTGAACAAAAACATCTTCAATAATTTCCTCCTCTGCAGATGACTGCACACCCATAGTCTGGATTTTTTGTTGCATCTTTTCAAGGTAATTGTTAATATCATAATAGACAAATCAACCACAAAGTCAAAAAGCTCGCGGACATCCATACCTGCTACCCCATTTTTGCGTCGAAGAGGCACATTCTACAACCTAGTAGGGGGATGTGTAACTCCTTCCGTGCTCATTCAATAGTTGACATGTGTCATTTTTAAAAATAATAAAATATTATAAAAAATAACATGTCGGCTCAAATTAGATTTAAAATACTTAAAACTACACAAATTAGATAAATTAAAACGCTTCCTCAACATTTGCACTCTAAAAAGGGGTTTGCACCTTGAGAGATTTTATCCCTCTCGGTGCTTGGTAGATCCCCTTTTAAGATGGATCTATGCGAGTTCTTAAAGAAGTCCAAGACGTGAAGGCATTCCTCACGCAAAAAGTCTAATGCACATGGATGATCAAAGTCTACAGACTGAGAGACATCAATACAATACAAAATGGCCCTCATGATAAAGAATATTGTATTCACTTAAATCTCCATGCACAAGTTTGCATTTCTGATATAAGGTACACATCATGATGACAACCTCAATAACTTTCACGTAATTTTTCCTCTGAGAATGCAACATCTTTGAGGCGAGGTGCAACCCAACCAGTTATTCCTATGAATTCCATGACAAGAACATGAATTCTTAGAAGAAATGTTGTTGGACATCGGATGCCAGCTTCCTTTAGCCTCGAAAGATAGCCCAAGTCTTCACCATTTTTCTTGGATTATGCTTGCAATACCCAAGCCTGAAGTGAAAATTTCCTTAACATAGCCAACTCCTCTCCATTGTCTTTTGTTGCATGGTACACATTTTCTTCTTTACCTTTAGAAATGCACCCATTTATGTCTCGAAAAACACCTCGATTTAACATTTTGAATAGGGCCATGCGTGTTCTAGGATTGAGTGCCTATTCAACACTAGCTCGATTTGCTTTCTCATTGTTTTGAACGCGTTGGTGGTCGTAGCTACAATCTTGTCTTCACAACAGATACTCTTCAAGCATGTTCTTCCACGCATCGCACTTTCTTCCACGCAACAATCTTCAAATGGTGCTAGGGTTTCCTCTCTAGTACCGGCTCTCAAACAATGCAGGAGTAGAGTGCCTTTAAAGATATATACTCGTTGTTAGAGATACCCGCTTCACAAACTTTGGAAAGAAGCCATGCACTTCACGAACTTTGGATTCTATCCTTTCAATCTGTAGAGATCTCAATCTTTAATGTTCAACGGAGTCTTCTTCAGAGAGGGATCTTTAATGCAAAACCAACTCCACGCAATCCAAGAGGGCTCAGGCTCAGGTCGTAGATTGCTCACACAATGTAGAGAGGAGTCTCACTTCACTTTTTCCACGCAGCACCAAAAGCACGGACTTGGAGAGAGATAATGATAGTCTATATGCAACAGTCACGATCTTGGAGATAGTCTAGGGTTTGTGTATCTCATCCACAATAGCTCCAACAACAATTTTCTCAATTTCCCGCTAGCACAGGTGATAGCAAAAGAAGCGAGCCCAAACACTTTGGATGCTGACGGAATTTCTGATCAATGTGTAAATGGATCCTTTGATTTTTGCACCCTACTCACTTAGAAACACAACAGAAAGAGAACAGATATCTATCTACAAAACAAGCTGCAAATGATAGGTGTCGTAGAGCCAAACTTGCATCGGAGAAAGGAGATGATAATGTGAGGCTCTAGTACGATGCAAATGCTTTGAGGATAATGCAAATGGTTTGAAGAGTCAACATGAATAGAAAAAAACCAACAAGGGAGAACGTTGCATACACAGCTTCCAGTACCATGAGTAGAGATAAAAAAAATTAGGGTTCCCCCTTTCACTGGAATGAAGAGAGGACATTCAACAGTTTGTGGGAAGAATAACATATGCCAAGATTAGGATTTATTCTGATAAGAGCTCTGATACCAATGTTGGGTGCCCCTTAGGGAAGATAGTCATATGCACACACAAAGATTGAAAAATTCAGGTGTTAAACAAGATTTTTCTCGTTAACAAATGTACATTATATTACATGAGAATAAACTAGGTTCAATTTTCCAAGTGGTCACTTGTACTCCCTAGTGACTCTTTCTATTCACCTATAAATTTTGATCTTCTCCTCACACGAATAGGGAGATAACATAATAATAATCCTATCACCAAGGATTATGTTCCCAACAAAATGGATACAAAATAAAAAGTGAAATGAGGGTTTTTAATCCATATCTATATCAACACCCAACAATTTTTTCACTCAAGCTTGCAAAAAACTGGATAGGATAATTATTACTTGCCCACTTTTTGTTGAGTATCACTCATAAGGACATGTAATTGCATATTCAAACAAATATGCCTTTTGCACCTCCACATACCAGACATACTCAACAAGCCATGGGTCTATGTTGTATCTAATTGCTCTCTTTCCCTTTGGTAGCTCTACCAAAACATGTGTTTGACTCCTTTCAATTGCATAAATCATAAATGTTATCGCTTGTAGCCTTTTTCCCATTCGACTTTGTGTTTTTCTTCCTCAACTATAATTTGTTCATGTGAAATAAGTACAATGGGCAATAGAGCAATGTCTTTGGCGAGTCTGGTGAGTCTCATTCGAGTCTGGCGAGTACAAGTTTGAGGGGCGAGTCTCTGCCAAGTACTAATTTTGCAGCACGAGTCTCTGCCAAGTACTCATTTTGCAGCAGACTTGTGCAGACTTGCCAAACTCTTCAAGTCTTTGGCGAGTTTAGTAACATTGATTTAAACAACTCAGACATAATATCACTAGGGTACAAACTTATGTGTAATAAATATAATTGTTGGTGTAAATGTAACTTTAGAAGATATTCACTTGTATTTTATAATTATATTATTATTGTATTTTATTTATACCTCTGTGTAATGTCCCCTCCCGCAGATCCAACTCCGGTAAGGGAACATGATGCCAATCTACGGGGCTTTCACAAAAACTCAACCCATTCATTAGACTCATAGCCATAAAATTAATGTGTGCAGATGCAAATCAAACATATATGCACAGTGGAATAAGAACATCATCCACACACATCTTTCATATGCATTCAACATATCAATAATAAACATCAAATTAAAACATTGCAGAAGTAAAATGCACATAGAGAACACTTATCTTCATTTGTGCAATTTCTCCAAAACAACTAGCTATGTTGCTGCAACGTTCCACCCAACCATAGGCCAGTTGTGTTCATAGATCTCTCAACACAACTGCCACCCCCGAGCTGGGCATGATTCTTACAAGGAAAAGGGAACATTCCAGCTCATTCACAGCGAAAGCAATAGAAATCCATCTCAACCCCAACCTTCTTTTACACACAGCAACTCCAACTGGGCATGGATACCCATTTTCAGCAATGGGATTTGCAAATACGATGGCCATAGGTTTTCCCAAAAACGTGGGCACACCAAAACGGATTGGGGGTGAGAAAATCGTCCACAATGAACCAACCCGATTTTTCCATGGGTATTTTGGGCATCTAAATGGCCAAAACGGCCCCAATGAAACCCCAAATCAAACTTCCATACTCCCAACCACTTTGCAACACAAAAACACCCTCTTTTCCCACTGAAAACCAAGAAGACACAGGAAAAACATAGAGAAAAGACGCCCAGCCACTCCAAAAACAGGCTATGAGAAAGGGCAATTCGACCACAGGGAGAAAAACGATTTATCCCATAAATTGTGGGCATTCCAATGGCCAAAACGACCTCCAGGAAACCCCCAAATCGATCCGTTCTCTTCCCCATTGGTAACCAAAGCAAAAACGCCCTTCTCCCAGCTGAGAAACAAAGAAAAACCAGAAAAACATGGCTGGAAAACGCCCAGGAAGCTCTAAACTCATGGGAGAGAAAAACTAGTTGATGGGTTATGGCTTGGGGAGCAATTCATGGTTGTTTTCTTGCCCAAGAAGCAAAACACGTTTTTCCATGAAGGGTGGCTTGCCCATACTCGAATTTGGACAGCCATACCTCTCCATTCCCAAGGCATTAACTACCTCAACCAACTCTTGGGGAGAATGAATGATTGGGTACAAAAGTCAACATGGGTAGTTGAGTGTTTGATGGGTTATCTCATTGACACTTGGCTTGACTTGATTGGCTCAAGGGTTTGAATGTTTTCCCTCCTAATTCCTTGAAAAATCATGCCCCCATCTCTTGTTGCATTGCATAGCTAGTTGTGGGTATTTTATTATAAATGCATATTTACATAATATTCCCAATTCCATTGCGCATGGCTAGCATGTGAACCATATGCATTGATAAATCGATGGCGGGGCCTTGGCCTTGAGCTCCTCACCATGATTTTATAACAATATTACATTATTTACGATTTTACTGCCATGGGGTCAAACTGGGGACATTAGACTCTGACGGAGATGTTTTTCCTCCGTTCGGGGATGTCATTATTGTGTTTGGTCATGCAAGATTATTGAGGTAAAACCTCCATTGTAAGTTAGGGCATTAGATCCCCAAAGATCAAATGTAAATTGTATTTTTTATTCTCCCTAGGAGAGGTCGGCCTAGTTAGGTAAGTGAGTTCAACCCCATTAGGAATTAGGGCAGTCAAACATAAAGCATAAATAGAGAGGCTTGCTCTCTCATTTGGAAAAAACTCACGCAAGCAAGTTCGCATAAGGAGAGAGAGAAGACAAGTTCGTTGGAGGAGAAAGAAAGAGAGTTGCAGAAGATATCTTATATTTTGGTTTTCTATCTTGCTTGCTATTGTATTAGTGACAAATCTATTTCTGAGGAAGTTACGGGCTTTTCTCCTTTATGGTTTCCCCAAGGAAAATTATTGTCTCTTGTGTTTTTGTTGTGCTTGTCTGTCTTTCAATTAAATATCTAATTAAATTGAATTGAAGTGCAAACTCTAACATGGTATCAGAGCGAATCTGAAAAGAAGGCAATGTGCAGTAGCGGGAAACTAGGGCTTCCTAGTTCAAAGTCTTCTCTCAACATATCACCAGAAAAAGAGGGCTAGGCTAACTCGCCCTAGGAGGGCACATCTTTTGGAGGAAGCATAATTCAATTTGAAGATTTTTCATTTTTGACCTAGACACTGGTGCCTAAGTTGCACTGAAACGAATACAGATACCGGGGAGGGGGGGAGGACATGGATACGACAAATTAAAAAAAAATTGGATACGATACGACATGGAAACTACATATATATATATATATATATATATATATATATAGGGGGGGGGACATGGATACGACAAATTAAAAAAAAATTGGATACGATACGGCAGGGAAACTACGTATATATATATATATATATGCATATATAAAATCTAACTAAAATTTGACATTCATCATTTAAATTTCAAATCAAAATTTAAAACTACATATTAACATATTAGTTATTACATAATCATATTAAGAGATCAGTTCCCTCTTGAGACCCAATTTGTGTTTTTTTGGAAAAATTCTAATGAAGGATGCCACAACACTAATGGACAATGAACCCCCTCTATGTCATTCTACCTCATTTGGTCCTTATGTGAAATGGAACAACCTAAGGGACAACTGTGTATCAGGGAATTGGGAGCACATGAAATATTAATCAAACACTTTTGTTACTGAATCCATCCATCCTGGTCAATGGATCCGCAGATTATCGGACCGGTTGCAGATTTGGATCTGGATCCACATCAAGACATGCTCCAAACTTCAAGAGGGTTAAAAAATGTAAACAACGACTTCAATAATCATTCAACCGTCTCGTCGATTGTAGAGCCCATGAATAATCTAATGGAATCCACAATGTCGTAACAATCAAAATAATAACAGGTGTGTACTTATTACTTTGGAAGACAAAGGCGAGAGTTTTATAACATAGAAGAGGTCCGAGGGTAGTTGCTAAAGACAAGCCAGGAGGCCAGAGGGTAGCCCCATTTGGCCCTAAAATAAAAAAACATTTTTAAAACAGAAAAAATTAAGAAAAAAAGGAACTAACCTGGAGTCTGGACGTCACTCAAACCTCTACTCCAGGGACCGACAACTTCACAAACTTCAAACCCGACCACTCGGAGTAGTCTCGGACCTCTGTTAAGTGCTAGACGAACTCGGACCACTGCTCACTGTGCTCCGTGCTAGTGCTGAAAGCCTGAACCGATGAGGGATTCTCGGACCACTGCTAGACGTGCCAAGGCCTAACTTCCAAGCGACTGTTGAATCGTTGATATGCTTCCCGTGGACCACCGGAGACAAAAGTGCGTAAAATTGAATTTTTAAAATGCATGAAATTTGGATTTATGTCACTTGAAACGTATCATGATTTCTTTGATACGCATCAATTTCAACCGAATTTGTTTCCTCCAAGCCAGATTTGTATCCACTTTTCCAGATCTGTTTCTCTTTTGAGCAGAAATGTATCTGTACAGTACGGAAATGTATCATTTTTTTTGGATCCATACTAGGGCCATATCACAGTCGTTTCTTATCAGAATCTGTTTTTGAAGCGGTGAACAACGTTTTAGCAGGGTGCGAGGGTCGTTTCTGGTAACTTAGACTGGTGTCGGAAGAAAACTAGGGCATCAAGATTTTGGGGTTTTCCTCCATCAATCTGGACAAAGGAGTACATTGGACAACTCACCTTGAGGAGGCGCATCTTCCTATCCAATCAAAATTTCAAAATTCCAAGTTTGGAAAATTGGGGTTTCTCTAACAAACCCTAGGCCAGCCAGCTCCAGAACCAGGTTGGGCATCTCAAATTGGTAAGATCTAAATCTTTTCTATTTCCATTTGAGGTTCTCATTTCAAAATGACAAATCACACCAAGCTTGAGGATAAGCTTGAAGGAGCTGACAACTTCCGAGCATGGAAGTATAGAATCTCTCTTGTCCTAGAAGAAAATGATTTGGACAAGTATGTCAATGTGGAGGTTCCAGAACTAGAGGGAGAAGAGGAAAAGGCAATCCACAATAAGAACTTGTTCAAATCGAAGAGGATTATTGCAAACTCCATTAAAGATCATCTCATCCCTCATGTATCATCCTTGAAGACTCCCAAGGAGATGTTCGATGCCTTAACGAAGATATTTGAAGGGAAGAACATCAATCGAAAGATGACACTAGGGAACCAGCTCAAGAATGTGAAGATCCAACACTCAGAGACCATGCAATCCTACTTCACAAGGGTCTCTCAAATCAAGGAGCAACTTGAAGCAATTGAAGGCAAAGTAGAAGAGGAGAGATTGTTATGACCACCTTGAATGGTCTCCCAAGATCACGGGACTCATTCATTCAAGGAATATGTGCCAGGAAAAAGTTGATCCCCTTCAGCAGACTATGGGAAGAATGTACCCAAGAAGAAGCTCAGCCAGTAGCAAGAGAAGAGAAGATGGGAGCGAATGATGATCAAACTCTAACAACTCACACTAAGAGAAATCACAACAAGAGGGAGGACCACCATCACAGAAGATACAAAAGGCATCACGGGTCCAGAAGAGATCTCTTCAGTATTAGATGTTACACATGTGATGAGAAGAGACATTACTCAAGAAATTGTCCCAGAAAACCAACAAGAAGAGGCATCATGATCACACTGCTGAAGGTGATGAGCCAACAAGGAAAAGAACCAGAGAAGAAAGGGATGATTCTTCAAGTGATGAAGAATATGTCTTAATCTCAGCACTCACGGGCACTATCACACATGGGAACAATGATTGGCTTGTAGATAGTGGAGCATCCAAGCACATGATGGGATACAAAGAATCCTTCGTCAATCTATCAGAACATGAGTCACCTCAAAAGGTGAAACTTGGGGATGTCTATCAATATCCCATCAAAGGAAGTGGAGAAGATTCCTACAAGCTAGACTCCGAAAAATCATTGAAGATGAAAGATGTTCTCTATGTTCCGGGATTGAAGAAGAATCTTCTCTCCATCTCAGCACTAGATGCTAAGGGAATGAGGGTTGCATTTATTGATGGCCAAGTTCTAATGTGGCCAAAAGGAAATACAATAGATGATGCAACAGTAATTGGAGAGCAAGAGGGAGGCTTGTACAAATTGGAGGGACAACTTGAACAAACATTGATTCATGACTCCATGGAACCAAGTGAACTATGCCACATAAGGATTGCACATGTTCACTATAGAGCACTACCTATTGCAAGCAAAGCAGTTTCAAGTCTAACAGAAATTTAGACAAAACATGAAGGAATTTGCAAAGGATGTGCACAAGGAAACAATGTAAAGAAGGCATTTCCCAGCAGGGAAAGCAAGGCAAAAGGAATATTGGAGATATTCCACTCAGATGTATGCGGTCCCATGTCTTCCAGCTCATTAAACGGGTATGTATACTATGTTTCTTTTATAGATGACTTTTCTCGCAATACATGGATTTATTTCTTGAAAAGTAAAGATGAAGTATTTAGTAAGTTCAAGGAATTCAAAGCCTTGGTTGAAAATCACACTGAGAAGAAGATCAAGACCCTGCGATCAAATAATGGCAGAGAATTTATTTCAGAAGAATTCAAAGAACTTTGCAGAGAATCTAGGGTTAAGAGGGAGTTGAGCACTCCTTACAATCCTCAACAAAATGGCATTGCAGAACGAAAGAACATAACAATAATGGAAGCAGCGAAGGAAATGCTACATGCTCAAGATCTTTTGATGCACTTATGGGGAAACATCAAGGACAGCTATGTATGTACAAAACCGTACACCTCATCGTGTATTGAAAAACAAGACTCCCGAAGAAGCTTTCTCAGGTCCGAGAGAAACCAGAAGTCAACCGTCTCAGAATATTTGGCTGCCTGGTGTACATACATATCCCGAAGGAAAAGAGAACCAAGTGGCAAGCTCCTAATATGGATTCCTAATGAGGGCAGCTTATACCAAGAGCCTACTTTAAATGTCAACCTGGGGAACGTACAAACTTGAGAGATGCATGCACTGTCTATGCTCTTTATAGGATAATCTCTTGTCACAGTTTAAAGGGCGGTATCGATGTTCTAAAGATTGTCTACTAAATGTGAGGGTTGTCTACTTAATGTGAAAACTGATTACGCTATGAAATTGAATACTGGAAAGCAATGAATCTGATTAAAAGAATTAAAGTGCTGAAAGCAGTAAATATGTTCTGAGAAGTAAAGCAGGGAATCTATTCTAAGTAATTAAAATGCTGAAGTAATTAGATGCTGATATGTTCTAAGAAATAAAGATATAAAGACAGTAAATCTATTTGAAATAATTAAACTGCTAAAATAACTAAATGCTAAGAATGAAAATACCATAACAGAGCTATTTTACTATTGGGGAAACGAAGTCTGTAACTACTGTCTGCGCACACAAATTGAGTCTTGATCTATCTTATTCTACCAATCTAGAATTGAAATATGATCATTCTAATGCTTACCCATCTTCTACTAAGAAGTTAAAAGAAACTAATCACGATGAGAAACTATAGTGAACTCCAGATCTAACCATGACATTGAAAGCTAAGCTATTACACATGTAATCGTGGATAAAAATATGTGTTTGCAAGAAAGAACCTACAGGCCTATTGACATCGTTTTACTGTACTACGGAATGCATTCTAAACTACTACAGAAAACAATGACTCATTCAACGCTACCATATATCATAGAACTGTTCATCAATGTAAAACGCATACTTGGAAAAATACCTGCAAATAGGAATCTCCTGACCTACGTGTTGGAGGGGCCCTCCCCAACCCGTACTCAGGAGAGAATAAAAACTCATAAACGCTTGCTGGAATTAATCATCAATCTTTCATCAATATGTAAAATCCATGTCAAAATAGAAGTCAGTACTTCAGTATCTCAATAGTGCAGAAAACGTTAACAATAATGTCTTTCACAAAAAATAACAGCAGGGACCTCTCGCTACCCGAGAGGTCCATATTTATACGATTTAACTCTAATCCTAACTGATTGTCTAAGTGTCGATTCATCTTGAAAGTGGGAGTGTGTCCCCTATAAATTAGGAAACAGGGCGCCGAGCTTGTGGGGATCCTTTAGTCTTCTACACGTCCTTCCTTTAATAAACCTGAACCTGCTCAATCATACTTGGTTTCCATATAATCAGTTTAATTGATACTCATTCTAACATACAAGATTAATCATAAAAACAATTTCATTAAATCATTAAAGTAAAACACTTTTCCCACAATTGAGTGCGTTTCGTTACCATTGCTTGAGCTGGACCGTGGAAAAAGGGTTATCAAAATACCTGAAAAATGGACCCATCACCAAGCTAGATCCTCCAAGAAAGAAGAGAATATTTGTGGGATACAGCGACACATCAAAATCCTACCGAATATACTTCCCAGGATTCAAGAAGATCGAGATCAGCAGAGACGCAACTTTCGACGAAGATTCAACATACAACAAATCAAGAAAACTACCTATCGAAGAAAATGAAGAACTTGAAGTTCCCAGAGTTAGAGACACGGTGATGGAAGAAGCGATTCAAGAAGATCATGAAGACCGTGGCATAGCAGAACCACAAGAACCTATAGATCCACCTTGTGACAAGAACTCCCACAAGAGAATACCAGCATGGGAACGTGAAGCAATCCAAGATGCAGAGAAGTATGGCGCTCTAGATGGGATGCATAGAGAAAGCAAGAGACCAAGACGATACTCCAACTATGTGGCCCTGCTACGTGACATCATTGATAAATAACCTTCCAACTATGAAGAAGCAGCAGAGAGGAAGGAATGGAAGGATATCATGATCGAGGAGTACCAATCGATTATGAAGAATGATGTATGGGAAATAGTTCCAAGACTAGAAGGGAAGCCTATTGTGACTTCGAAATGGATCTATAAGATCCAGCATGCTGCAGATGGTAGCATAGAAAAACACAATGCAAGATTTGTGGCACGTGGATTCTCCCAGAAAGAAGGCATAGACTACAAGGAGACATTTGCACCTGTAGCAAGATACACTTCCATCAGATCTATACTTGCATTGGCTACAGTAATGAAATGGAAGGTACACTAGATGGACGTCGAGACAACATTCTTGAATGGTGTAGTCGAAGAGGAAGTGTATGTGGAGCAGCCATTGGTATTCAAGACACATGACAGACAGAATCATGTGTGCAAGTTGAAGAAATCCTTGTACAGATTGAAGCAGGCACCCAGGACATGGTAGGGGAAGATGGACAACTTTCTGATGAGCTTAGGATTTACCAAGAGTAAAGCAGATTCCAACCTTTACTTCAAGGTTGAGGGCAGAAGACCAGTGATACTACTACTATATGTAGATGACCTGTTTGTGACAGGTGAGGATGAGCTCATTGCAAACACTAAGAGAAGGCTTACCGCAGAGTTCGAGATGAAGAACCTAGGAATGATGCACTACTTATTAGCCATGGAGGTGTGGTAGAGTACGGAAGGAATTTTCCTTGGTCAAGGAAAGTATGCAGTGGAGATTCTAAAGAGGTTCGGAATGATGGACTGCAAGGGTATGGCCACACCAATGGCATCGAACTTGAAGCTACTATGTGACGCTTCTCCAGAGACAGTTGATGCCACGATGTACAGGAAGATGATTGGTTCATTAATGTATTTAACGAACGAGATGTTTGTTTTTACTTGAACAACATATAGCATATAGATAATCAATCGTTGAAAGATAAACAAGCACAGCATAAACACAATGAACACAGAGATTCTCTCGGGGAAACCACAAAGGGAGAAAACCCCGGCAAAGCCTTCCTTAATATATAAATCACAAAGTACAAAAGTTCCCCAAGACAAAACAACTACTCCTCCACTTGTGCACACTTCTCTCTCTTCACTAATGTGAACTTGCTTGAGTGAATGAGTGATTACAAATGAGAGAGAGCACTTCTATTTATTTTCTTCCGTTGAGGTGACAATTTCCCCAACAGGGCCGACTTCTCTACTTGACTGGTCAATTACATAATATAATAATCTTTTAGGGGTTTTTCTAGGCCGACACATGTCATAGGGTTTACATTGATTCTTTCAATGACCTTTACATTATTAATTACATGACCATCATCTCCCGGAGGAGGAATACAATAATATAAATAGAATATCTTCCGCAGTTACATTATTTTAACACTCCCTCTTAACTAGGAAGGTATTCTGCAGGTAACAACATCTACACAACTGACTTGTGAACTTCTATATGTCGTAGGAAGATTTTGGATCATCATTTGTCTGAGGTATCATCTGCAGAGTAGCAACATCATCATCTGCTGAAATATGATCATCATTAGCAGCATCATCATCAACAATCATCATCTTGCTGGAACATCATCTGCTAGAACAACAACATCATCAACTGGAACATCATCTGCTGGAACATATTCATCAACAACATCATCAGTTCGAACATCTTCTATTGTCAGCAACCTTGTCAGCTGGAACATCCTCATTAGCAGCACCATCAATTAGAACAATCATCATCGTCAGCTGGAACACCATCTGCTGGAACATCCTCATCAGCAGCACCATCAGCTGGAACAATCATCATCGTCAGCTGGAACACTATCTGCTGGAACATTCTCATCAGCAGCACCATCAGTTGGAACAATCATCATCGTCAGCTGGAACACTATCTGCTAGAACATTCTCATCAGCAACACTATCAGCTGGAACACCTGCAACAAACATCAATAACTAAATACTGATACTATCAGTCAACCAGTACTGATCTTCCATCGCCCTTGAACAAGCATTAGCTCGTGAGAGCTGGAACTATCAGTCAACCAATACTGATCTTCCATCTCCCTTGGACAACCATCCATCCCTATGGACAGGCATCAGTTCATGAGAACTGGATCCATTAGTCAGCTAGTACTGATCTTCCATCTCCCTTGGATAGGCATCCATCCCTATGGACAGGCATCAGTTCGTGAGAACTGGATCCATCAGTCAGCCAATACTGATCTTCCATCTCCCTTGGACAGGAATCCATCCCTATGGACAGGCATCCATCCCTACAGACAGGCATCAGTTCGTGAGAACTGGATCCATCAGTCAGCCAGTACTGATCTTCCATATCCCTTGGACATGCATCCATCCCTACGGACAGGCATCAATTCGTGAGAACTGGATCCATCAGTCAGCCAGTACTGATCTTCCATCTCCCTTGGACAGGCATCCATCCCTACGGATTGGAATCAGTTCGTGAGAACTGGAACTATCAGTCAGCCAGTACTAGTCTTCCATCCCTCTTGGACAGGCATCTATCCTTTCGGATAGGATCTCTATCAGTTAGCAAGTATTGATCTTCCATCCCTCCTGGATAGGCATCTATCCTTTCAGATAGGATCCATCAATCTCTCTTTCTAGAGAGGTCCCTCTGGACCACACCAAGCTTGTCTCGAAAGTACTCAAACTTCACACAAGCCAGAGGCTTAGTTAGCACATCATCAACTTGTTCCTCTGTAGGAACATACTCAAGCTTCACAACTCCCTTCTACACCATATCCCGGATATAGTGGAACTTAATCTCGATGTGCTTTGATCTATCATGAAACACAGAATTCTCTGTCAACTTGATGCAACTCTGGTTGTCACAGAGTATCTCTGTAGCATCAATCTTTGCATTGAACAATCCTGTCAACATCTTGCGAAGCCACACTGCTTCACCACAAGATGAACAAGCTGCTACATATTCAACTTCCGTTGTACTGAGTGCAACACAGGATTTCTTTCTACTGAGCCATGAGATCATGCCTGATCCCAAACTAAAGCAACATCCTGAAGTGCTCTTTCTGTCTTCAGCACTTCTAGCCCAATCCGAGTCTGTGTACCCATACACCCTGAACTCACTTTCTGAGGCATATCTGAGTCCATAATCCAATGTACCCTTCAGATATTTCATCACATGTTTTGTTTCAATCAAGTGAACATTCTTGGGTTCCACCATATACTGACTCAATGTGTTTACTGCAAAACATATATCTAGACGAGTATTGGTCAAATACATCAATGACCCAATAATCTATCTATACATGGTGACATCCACTTTCTCTGATGAAGCATCACTTAGAAGCTTCAGATTTGTTACCATCGGAGTAGTCATGGCCTTGCAATCCAGCATCCCAAATCTCTTTAGGATCTCTACTGTGTATTTTCCTTGACTCGGGAAAATCTCGTCTGGAAACTGCCATACCTCGAGACCTAGAAAGTAGTGCATCTTGCCAAGGTCTTTCATCTCAAATTCTGCTGCAAGCCTCTTCTTACATTCAACAATGGGCTTGTCTTCTCCAGTCAAAAATAATTCATCCACATATAGTAATAGTATCATGGGTTCATCATTCATAATCTTGTAATAATGGTTAGAGTCCGCTTTACTCTTGGTAAATCCCAAGCTCATCAGGAAGCTGTCAATTCTTTCATACCATGCTTTGGGAGCTTGCTTCAACCCATACAGTGCTTTCTTCAATCTGCATACATGTGACTTATTATCCTCTACTTCAAATCCTTTTGGTTGCTCGATATATACTTCCTCTTCTATATTTCCATTCAGGAAAGCTGTCTTCACATCCATCTGATGTAGCTTCCATTTCATCTTGGCTGCCAAGGAAAGAATAGTTCTAATTGAAGTATATCTGGCTACCGGGGCAAAAGTCTCCTCATAGTCAATTCCTTCCTTTTGCGACAATCCCCGGGCTACAAATCTTGCCTTGTACTTTTCAATGCTTATGTCTACTGAATGTTTTGTTTTGAAGATCCATTTTGATGAAACGACCGATTTGTCCTTTGGTCTTGTTACCACATCCCAAACATCATTCTTGATGATGGACTGATACTCTTCATTCATGGCATCCAACCATTCCTTCTTCTTTACTGCTTCTTCAAAACAAGCTGGTTCTTCTTCAATAAGATTGCACATCAAGGCTATATAGCTGGAGTATGGCCTTGGTCTCTTGCTCTCTCTACTCAATCTTTCTAGGGCACCATACTTTGTGCATCTTGGATTAATTCGCGTGCCCAGGCTGGTCTTCTCTTTCGATAGATCTCCTCATTGTTGGCTCGGTTTTGCAACCAAGCTTAGTGCTATGGGCACCTACTAACTAGTAGTAGCAGTTTCAATAGAAATAAAAACAATAAACTAAATAAACAATACTTTTCATGGATCTAAGCAAGAATCTAAGCAAATAATTTAAATATTTCAAAAATCAAGAACAAGAAACATAAGAAATAATTTTTGTATTGAAAAGTGGGGGGGCAAGCAAGTGCTTGCGATATTACCTTCAATGGTGAAGGTTGATGTTGAGCAACTCCCAAGATGAGTAGCTCCAAACTCCAATAGGTCTCTTTCTCCAAGGTTGCTTCAATGGCTAAAAGTGCTCAGGGGAGATTTCAGCAGCATAAGGATGAGATAATGGAAGGATGTGAAATGAGGAGCCCCTACCACCTTTTTATAGGTTTTGGTGGTGAGGAATACCATTTGTGGTTTTGTGGAGACCAATGGTATTGACCAACATAGTTTAGGTATTTTTCCCTCCTTTTTCCTTTTTTGAATAAAAATAATATTTTAATTCCCTTTTTAATATTTTTGGGAATTTGGACCCTTTTTGAGGGTTTTTTGTGATTTTCTTGGAAAAATAATCTTTTTTAATGGAAAAAGGGGTGTACTAAGGTCTTTTGGTGACCTTTTGTTGGTTTCAGAGGCTCAGATGGTGGAAAAGTGGACAAATGGGTCATGTGAGTAAGGGAATGAGCTAGTGAGCACTTTTTAGGTGTTAACAGATTGCCCCCTGATGTGTGAGGGCAGGAGCTCATCGTATGGCCGATAGACATCATAGTTCTTTTGTCCTTTTTCTGGGTTTTAGGGGAGAGAAGAGACCGGTTGGAGACTGGAGCCACGGCCCTTGGAAGCTGCAAAAACAAAAAATATTACATTGCCTCAATATGAATGAGGTATAATTTCTGATAAAGGACGAGGCGGGCATTCCCATGCTCGTATCAAGACATATACAAAACAATTAGTCCCAAGAAGGGGGATCTAATACGTAAAGAGATATACTGGTACATCATAATGGTCCAGAGGGGACATGATTGTGGGATATACTCATGATCATGACTGATCTCAATAACTGATACACTGGAATAACTGTGAAACTGCTGAAACGGAAGGTGTCCAACATCTGTAGGGACTCAGAGACTATGAGTCATTTCTGAGAAATAATGTAACTGTATACTCAAGGGAGTATGAAACAGGGGTGAATCTGAATGCTGTCGCCATGCGCAACCCGGATATCTATAGAACGAGTGAACTGGTTGTATCCATAGGTAGACTCTCATATGTGGAGGAGTCAGGTGGTATCTGGGGTCTTCAACTAATAAGTGAACGTACCAATACCCTGTGCGAGTCTCAACGATGCGATGAAGGTGTGGAAGTCGAGCATGTGAGAAACAACCATTTGGAGAGGCACTGAGGATTCCTCTTGAAATGATTCGGAGGCACTCATCATGAATGGTAATGAGTCCAAGACACAGGGACCTCTAGGTCTATCCTCTGGAATCAATGTGGTTGTCGTCGACAGAGGGAGACCAACAACTAACAAGGCAATGATGTTTCCTTGCTAGGAGCACGAGGTGTAGAACTGAAGTGATGTAGTACTGCTGGTAGGACTGACATACTTGTGGGGATGGGAAATAACTGGGTCAAAAAAAAATGGGTAGACTCAAACTTCCTTTGTTCAGAGCATGATGACATGGTTGACCTGGCAGCGTAGGGAACTGACTTGTAGGTGTGGGGATCATCTTTTAGGGACTGAAGGGTATGTACTGACTCTGGGGGGGTGATGCTGATGGTAGCTGTCGAGGGAGTTTCCGGGTGACATACTGCAGAATACTCTGAACAAAGGCGACCAGAATGGGGAAGCTGCTATGTGAGTAGATATGATCTGTCGTGGCGCCAAGAGGTACCATTGATTCCTTCTTCGTAGTTTTAATGAGCTCCAAGAAGGGATAAAAGTGTGCTCTGAAATGGTACGGTCCTGTGGATTGTGTGAGCCCAAGACGGCTCATGCTCATGGTTGTTTTCATGTTTAGAGAGTCTGAAAACGGTAAGTGGACACTGTTGGTGTTTCTTTTTCGTGGTTTAGTCTCCAAGGCCCAAAAAAGCATAAAATGATGCGGATGGAGAACTCTTCTAGCCGATGTGACTAGAGTATACCTTTTTCGTAATTAGTCTACGAGGTCCGGAAAAGGGGTAAACTTATACCAGGTAGACGCCCTTTCAGATACGTTTAGCGAGCATGAAAGGAAGCAAGATTGCTCGGCGATCTTTTCATTGTTTTAGGAGTCAGAAAAGAGCTTAACAGAAACTCCCTAAGTGCCTTTTTCGTAAGAGGGGTTGCTCGGCCCGAAAAAGGGATAAAATTATACCGAACAAAAATGGATTGATGAGGGCGAGAAAAGGTCTCAAGCATCGTCATCTGTGCGGAAAACTGGATCCGGTGACTTAAGGATTGTCGAAAACGGAGAACGGCCGATGTGGCACGCAAACCGAGGTGACGAGGGGGGCGTGGAAAAGATGCCCGAAAAATATAAAGGTGAGAGCGAGAAATGATCTCTAGCATCATCACGAGCGCGGAAAACTGAATCCGGCGATATAAGGCAAGTCGAAAACGGAGAACGGCCGATGTGGCACGCAAACCGAGGTGACGAGGGGGCGTGGAAAAAATGCCCGAAAAATCTAAAGGTGAGAGCGAGGAATGATCTCAAGCATCATCACGAGCGCGGAAAACTGGATCCGGCTATATAAGGCACGTCTAAAACGGAGAACGGCCGATGTGGCACGCAAACCGAGGTGACGAGGGGGCGTGGAAAAGATGCTTGGAAAATCTAAAGGTGAGAGCGAGAAATGATCTCAAGCATCATCACGGGCACGGAAATATGAATCCGGCAGTGCAAATGGTGCGAAAAACGGAGGTCATAAGGACTCCGGAATGGTTAAAGGAAAGAACTAGGTTAAAAAATGGCTACAAATAAAGGTGATCCCACCAAGCGAAGGATGCAGTGGTGGGGAGAAATGATGACCCGTGGGGGAAAAATACTAGGTGTATCAAATCAACTGAAATATACAAGTGACACATGACCTCAAAAATGGTTGAGATCACGAATATGAAAAAGTGAGCAGGGTTAATGACCTGCCCCCATGCTATGTGCATGGGGTTTGTGATTGTGGATCACATATGTGTTGGTTTGAACGATGGGCTCATTGAGGTGTTGAGATAGAGATGATGGGGAAGGTTCAAAATGATTGATCATGCCCCCTATCCCGGGGTCGAGGTAATCTATTATGCCCCCTAACTCAGAGGTGTCAATGTGGTGCAGATGTTGTCTCATAGAGAGATCAATAAGGCATTGAGCAACTGCTGGCGGGGTGTTATACCATGAGGCTGTGGGTCGTGGTGGCATACTGAAGTGATGATATGATAATGGGGGATTCCCTTTGTGGGGTGGATGCCCCCAGTATCTCCGACGAGGATCACGGTGATGATGAGTAGGCAAGGTTTTGGGCATGCCCCCATGTTGTGGACATGTGGTTTCCTGGTTGATTTGAAAGGGTTCAACCTGTGTGTCAAAGGGATCAATGGAAGGGGCCGACCGGACAGAGGGGTATCCAGTGGAGATCATATAAATGGCGGGGTCAAGGCCAGGCATTTCGGTATCTGACCAAGTAAAGACATCAGTGAATTCTTGGAACAGTTGTTGGTATTCTTCGATCTCATGCTCACTGTGGGAGGTTCCTAATGTGATGGTATGAAGGGCACCAAGTGGGTCAGAGATGTCAATGTGGATGACGGGAGAAATATCGGCCATGGGATCCGTTAACCAGTCGATTTTAGTAGGAAGGAAATCCTTGGACTCAACCGCGGATTGGGTAGCGGTGGTGGATGAAGTCTCTTCCAGGAGGAAGTATGGACGATGGTGCATGTCTTCCCCGGGATAATCAAAGGTAGTAGGAGTCTCGAGAACCTCTTCATCATTGCGGGACCTTTGAGTGGTCAAATCGAGTGATGAGGTAGTGGTAGTCGAAGAGATCATGTAGATGGTGTTAATCTCTCCGGATGAGGATGATGCGGGAGGGTAGATCTCCTCGATAGTAGAGGGTGCCGTCTCTAGGTCCAAATTGTTCATCTCGTAGAGAGCTGCTCTGTAGTCTGGGATGTCAGGACAGTTATGCGAGTAGTGGCCATAAATACCGCATATCGCACATGGGTGGTTGGTACGCAGTGATTTATCACGAGGCATAGGGTTTGGATCTAGTTTGACCACCGGGATGTTGGGGTCGTCGTCCAACATTTGCATGTGTTCCTGCAATGCAGGTAACTGTGGGCACTGATGGGTTGGATGGCCTAACTCATCACACAGCGAGCATTTTGGAGGAGCACGAAATATGGGGGGAGGTTTAACTGCCTTGGGTGGGGGAACCGCAGTGTATGGTTGTGGGCCTCTGCCCCCAGTGGGCCTGACGAATGGAGGGGGATTCGTCGACGACGAAGGAGTCGTGATACCGGGAGGTGGTTGGGTAGAAGTAACAATGGGTTGCACCGGTTGTAGGATGACATTTGGTGTCGGTGGAGGAACGGGAGGCGTAATATACCACACGGGTAATCCCAATGTTAACCCGGGGAGACTAAGGGTAGCCATAATCGGGGCGCTTACTACACCCGAAGGAGGAAATAGAAAGGGGATTGTGTGGATAGGTGTAACACCGATGTGACTATGGACCAATGGTGGTTTGGGTAACAAGGAGGGTTGATTACCGGGTGTTTGTGAAAGAGTGCAGAGGTTAGCGACCTGGGTCTCCGGTGACGGTGGTGGAATGGCCTGGAATGTAGAGGTTATCGACGCCTCGGAGTAAAGTCTGGGTCCTACTGAGGAAATGAATGAGGTAGTTGCACCACAAACAGGTTGTTCAACCATGGTGAGACCATTTTCAGGTGTGGTAGGGGCCTTGGGATCGTAATAGGTGAGCTGGTCGACCTTGACCACGCGTCCCTCATGGGGGAACATCATGGTACGAAAAACGGATGAGGCAACCGCTTTCATGGCGTACATGTAGTTGCGACCAAGTAAAAGGTTATAGTCTAGTGGGGCATTGATGACCTCAATGTCAATGAGCACGGTTTTACCCGCCAGCTGGACAGGGACATTGGCTAACAGACCTAGGGGTTGAGCCGAACGGCCGTCATAAGCTCGTAATGCAGTGGTGGACTGCTGGAGAGTAGGGGATCCCAACTTCTGCCAAACAAATGTGGACATGACGCATGTGGAGGCCCCTTCATCGATAATGCACCGATGGATGACAAGATTCCGAACAGAAACGGAAACTTGGAATGCTAAAGAGGAAGGCAGGCAGGGTTCAGACTGGTCTGAATCGAATGCGATCAACTGTGAATCATTGGGGTCAATGGCGCCAATGGCAGAGAGCAAAGTTTTGCGCTGCGAAGGACAGTTTTGCAAAACTTCTAAAGCAGACATGGCTGCAGGAGACTGGGCTAAGTCGTCTAGGATGTTGTAATTCGACGCAGCGCGAGCATTGGGATTACTGTTGATGCGACAAAGTGGGAAGCGAGGTGCTTTGGAAGCGCCATCAAGTGAAGCCGGAGGTATACGTAACGTTTGATCTGTGGGATTAACGTTAGTGTTCTTGTCGGCGGGAGGGGCTTCAGAGGTGGAGCCATATTGGTTCCAACGAGTTTGGAGGTTAGCATCGGCAGTCGACATCATCAACAAATGGTGAGTACCTGAATCGAACATGGGTTGATCAGGGGCTGCATAAGTGATCTGCTGTGGTGGCACGTTTCCCTGAGGGGGGGCTAACAGCTGAGTGTTCACTACACCCTGGTTTGGAAAGGGGTTTTGCAGCACCAAAGGTTGATGTTGAGGTGGTGGAGGGTTGGGTGGTGGCTGAGGAACCGCTTTCCCTTGACGATGGGCATCGTTGGTCCAGAGTTGTCGAGCTCGCTCCAAATGTGGGCAAGAATGCGTGTAATGACCATAGACCCCACAAATAGAACAAGGGTGGTTTGTTCTGAGGTTATTATTTCTAGGCTGCTTAGGATTCCGATCCGGATTGCGGTTGGGAGGAGCAGCATTGTTATTTTGCGGAGGATTGGGAGGTGGAGGACCTTGCTGATGTTGTTGGTTATTACCATGGTTATGACCTCTACCACGGTTCTGTTGCTCACCTTGGTTGCGCTGGTTGTTTTGGTATTGGGGCTGATGTTGTTGTGCGTACACGTGCCCTTGAGCATTGGGGGGATTTTGGGGAGCCGCAGGTGCGGGAGCAGGTTGCGGTAGATAGTATGCAGGTGGAGGTGGAGGTGGTCCAGTTGCCTGTTGGGGTTGTTGGTACCCCTGAGCTGGTGGAGGTGTGAGGTTAGCTGGTGCAACCGGTTGTGGGTAATGCATGGGCTGTTGTTGGAACTGCATGGGGTTTTGTATCGTAGGGTGAGCATAGTATGTAGGGGGTACATATGCTGATGGCGCTTGGCCATAACAATGTTGTGGACAAGAGGGTCCATGGACGTGATGGGTCTGGTTTGTTGGAGCATAAGAAGTTGTCGCCCCGGAACTAGATGTAGCCCTAGAAAGGTCTGGGGCGGGCATGGTGCTCACCATACTGAAAGGTTTTGCTTGCGGTGTAATTTGGCCAATAATGCCATCAGCGGCATGTGATGCCCCCGGTGTGTCACCGCGTGCAGAGTCACCTCGTGGGGCGTCAGGTATGATCGTGTATAGGTAACCTGACTGGGCATAGATAAGATCAAACTGTTGGGCCTTAAGGATGGCCTCCTCCTCAGACTGGGGTCTTTCAGATGCTACATCCTTCGCAATGAGAGGAAGGAGGGATTTAAGGAACCAGTCTAAAAAGATTCGGTCGTCTAATTTGATCTTGCATAGGCTTCGGCGCCGACGCCAATCATGAATATGGTCAGTGATATGCGTGGCCGTGTTTTGTCTGCAAGACAGTAGGATCTCGACGCCCGCATCATAGCGGACTGGTAGCTGAAAGAACTGCAGGAAGGTCGAGGCAAGGGAGGTAAATGTGGAATGCGTCCCATGGGGTTGCTCGATATACCATTTGGCTGCAGAGCCAGTGAAGGTGCGCTGTAATAAACGGAGGCGGACAGAGTCGTCCACTATGGAGTTGGAGGAACACCATAAATGGAAGGACATGATGTGGTTCTGGGGGTCTTCTCCGGCCTTTCCCTCAAACTTAGGGATGTCAGAGGGAAGCTTAGTGGGCATATGGGGCCAAGCAGGATCATGCCTGATGGGGTCATTTGTGAGCCTAGCTAAATCTGGCAGGTTGAGACTTGCCATGTATGGTAGACTAGCGAATGTGGTGACCGGAACCGGGACCTGCCTAGCCATTGTGGTATGGTGTAGGGGTCCAGTAGCGCCTATAGGTATGCTAGGTATGGAGGGTATGTGCCCTCCAAAAGGTGTGGCCTGATATGGGTTAGCACTCCCAAGTGCAACTTGGGTTACACTTGGGTTGGGAATCGCACTAGGGATTCCTGGTATAGCACTACCGAGTGCAACATGGGTTACACTTGGGTTAGGAATCGCACTAGGGATTCCTGGGATAGCATTCCCAAGTGCAACAGGAGTTACACTTGGGTTAGGAATCGTACTAGGGATTCCTGGGATAGGGTTTGTGGAAACCGAAGGGGGTATGACCCCCATGTTGGGCATGCCCATGACAGGTGGTGGTCCTGTGCTAGGCATTCCTGAATGTGGAGTGTTACCCATATTGGGCATACCCAAGGGGGTGGTTGTTGCCGTGGATGGTACTGCCGCAGAAGGGTCTGCGGATGTCTGACCTATGGTTAATGTAAATTGTGGATCAACTGGTGTTTCAGACATATTTGTGGTTGGTGGTAACTCGGTGGGGTTTTCGGATTCTATCTCCAAATCAAAGGTGAAGTGGGGTATGTCAGAATCGGATGACCGTCTAATTGATTGATGATGTGTCGAATCAAGGGACAATGCTCTGCGTCCGTGACGTGGAGAGCCAAGTGGACTAAACTCTGGGAGTTCGCCCTGTAGACGACGAGAACGTCTAGAATTCTCAATGGTGAGAATATGTTTTTTATGTAAAAAATGTGTTTTAAGTATTAGGTGGTGATATATATGTAAAAGACTCAAAACCCTAATGCAACCAAGGGTGCAAGAAGGGGAGTGAAAAAAGAAGGCTCACAGGCCAAAAAATCAATCCTCAAAAAATGCACTTATTCTAGCAGCTGTGCTACAATAAGTGGAGGAATGCAACAACCGGTCAGAATACCAACATGCAAGCGGCTCCTAGAAAAAATAGGTGTAACTAGACTCAATAGGTGGTAAAGATCATGCAAACACCTAATCTAAAAGTATTGTGACTCAAACAGACGATATCCCCTGCAAGGTGATGAAATCCAAGTCAGACAATATGAATGTAGAGACAACGGCTAGATATCCCCCTACCGGGAGGGACACCGGGTAATCAATCCTAAAAAGACAGGCTACTAGGATACTCCGTTCATGACGCGTCGAGAAAAGGTAAATCTGCCGTTTGGTCCTTTGATCGCAATATCCCAATACAGGGATATCCCGAGAACTGCGAATGGTAGCCCTTCGGTTACTGAATGGGTTTCGGTATCCCACTCAGGCTTCCGGAACCATCCTCGCGACTTCAACCCTCCTAGGGGAGAGGCCTTCCCACAAACCGGTTGTGACCGCGCCAAAAAGTACTAAGAGATTTTAGCTCCCTAATTGGACAACTTCTATGTCTCAGATGTATGAACTGAGGGGTGTTATTGGAACACCTATCCCCCCAATACTACCTAGCTACAAGAATTCTTTTCGTGTTCCCCAAGTGGGGTTAAGAGTGTGTTCAAATTAGGGTAAGTTTTAAGTCTTAGTTCAATTAAGTGATCGTGTGAGTGCACGTGAGGTGTTGTAAACTGAACTTGAAAAAATTAAATGCTTTAAGGGAAATTTTCAAAAAATAAAGGACTTTTCGAAAATACAAAGCAAATATTTAAGACTTTTTTCACTAAAAGGAATTAATGTGCTTTTCAAAAAATAACTCAAAAAATAAAGGATTTCTTGGATTTATGAAAGCAAATAATAAACTCCTTTTTTAAAAGAAATAAATGGATTTCTTCGTTTCAATAAAAAATTGCTAAGGGAAAGATTCTAAAGAAGTAAACAAGAAAAAATTTGAATCTAGATAAAGAATGCAAAACGAGTCTTTCTTTCACTTTCTTGAAAATTTTTAAAAAGATTTCTAGGTATGCACTTTTAAATAGTAAAAAAAATTTTAAATCTGTAAACTATGCAGAATTTAGTACTGTAAAAAATGTGCTATGGGCAGAAAGTACAGTAAAAAATATTTTTCAAAATCGGGATGGCCGAATGAAAAAATTCAGCCGCGCGGGTTTTGGACGAACAACCGCGATGGGCCGCGCGGGTTTTGGCCGAACAGTCGCGATGGACCGCGCGGGTTTTGGACGCACAGTCGCGATGGACCGCGCAGGTTTTGGGCGCACAGTCGCGATGGACCGCGCAGGTTTTGGGCGCACAGTCGCGATGGACAGCGCGGAAAAAGGCCGCGAAGCCGCGGTGTGCAGCGCGGAAAAACACAGAAAAGTCGCGATGGACCGCGCGATTGTCTGGAAAAAGGCCGCGATGGACCGCGCGGAAAAATGCAGAAAAGTCGCGATGGACCGCGCGACTGTCTGGCAAAAAGCCGCGAGGCGGAAGCCGTGCACGGAAACCGAGAAACGAACGCGAAAATTTAAAATTTAGGGCTGTTTTTTGGGGCCAAATCTCAGAACAGCAATGGATCTGCTGTCTAAGATGGCAAATCTATGGATCTAATGGTTAAAAACTCATAAAAACTAAGATTTAATGGCAAAGCTAGAGATCTAAAGTTCAAACCAAAGCGGAGTCGCCAAAACTGTTGGCTCGGTTTTGCAACCAAGCTTAGTGCTATGGGCACCTACTAACTAGTAGTAGCAGTTTCAATAGAAATAAAAACAATAAACTAAATAAACAATACTTTTCATGGATCTAAGCAAGAATCTAAGCAAATAATTTAAATATTTCAAAAATCAAGAACAAGAAACATAAGAAATAATTTTTGTATTGAAAAGTGGGGGGGCAAGCAAGTGCTTGCGATATTACCTTCAATGGTGAAGGTTGATGTTGAGCAACTCCCAAGATGAGTAGCTCCAAACTCCAATAGGTCTCTTTCTCCAAGGTTGCTTCAATGGCTAAAAGTGCTCAGGGGAGATTTCAGCAGCATAAGGATGAGATAATGGAAGGATGTGAAATGAGGAGCCCCTACCACCTTTTTATAGGTTTTGGTGGTGAGGAATACCATTTGTGGTTTTGTGGAGACCAATGGTATTGACCAACATAGTTTAGGTATTTTTCCCTCCTTTTTCCTTTTTTGAATAAAAATAATATTTTAATTCCCTTTTTAATATTTTTGGGAATTTGGACCCTTTTTGAGGGTTTTTTGTGATTTTCTTGGAAAAATAATCTTTTTTAATGGAAAAAGGGGTGTACTAAGGTCTTTTGGTGACCTTTTGTTGGTTTCAGAGGCTCAGATGGTGGAAAAGTGGACAAATGGGTCATGTGAGTAAGGGAATGAGCTAGTGAGCACTTTTTAGGTGTTAACACTCATGAGGTATCTTCTCATGTCTCTGAGGTTCTGCCATGTCATGATCCTCTGGAATAGGATCCCCTTCAATATTTTGGATTGGTTCTTTGTTTGATTCGACAACTCTGGGAGCCTTCTGCTCCTCTTCATCCTCATGAGTCTTCTTAGACTTGTTGAAGGCTGTGTCTTCATCAAATGTGACATCTTGACTAATCTCGATCTGGCGGAATCCCAAGATGTATATGCGGTCAGCCTTAGATTGCTCACTATACCCCACAAATATTCCCTTCTTCCCTGAAGTTTCGATCTCTTCTCCTTTGGAATGTGGATGAACACCGGACATCCAAATATCTTCAGATGACTGACTTCAGGCTTCTTCCCGGTGAACATCTCTTCTGGGGTCTTGTTTCCAAGAGCACTATGAGAGATCCTATTCTGTACATAGACTGCGGTTTTGGCAGCTTCAGCCCATAGATGCATGGGTAAGTCTTGATCATGGATCATAGCCTTCACTGCTTCTATGATCGTTTTGTTATTCCTTTCGGCTACACCATTTTGTTGTGGATTATAAGGAACAGTGAGCTCCCTCTTAATCCCTGCTTGCTTATAGAAATATTTGAAATCCCCTGAGGTATATTCCCCTCCATTGTCTGACCTCAGGATCTTAATATTCTTTTCAGAGAGATTCTCTACGAGTGCCTTGAACTCTTTAAACTTTTCAAAGACTTCATTCTTATTCTTCAGAAAGTAAATCCATGTTTTGCAAGAATAGTCATCAATGAAGGATGCATAATATTCATACCTGCTTAAAGAGGTGGTGAACATTGGTCCACAAATGTCTGAATGAATGATATCCAGAATACCTTTCGCTTTGTTGTCGCTACTTGGAAATGGGTTCTTCGTACTCTTCCCTTGAGCACATCCTTTTCATACTCCTTCATGATCCACCTAGATCTCTGGTAATCCAGTCACTACCTTACTTACAATTGGTAAGGCCTTATAGTGTACATGAGTTAATCTCCTATGCCATAGCTCACAGGGGTTCATGGTACTAGCCATCAGTGCTGCATCTGCATGACCCTTCAGTTTGTAAAGTCCTCCTTCTTCTTCTCCAATGACTACTGCATCATCAATAGTCTTCCATTTAGGCCAAATGAGAACTTCACCATCTACAAATGCAACTTGAAGACCTTTCTTATCTAATGTTGAAATAGATAGAAGGTTCTTTTTCAACCCAGGTACATAAAGTGCATCTTTCATGTTCATGGACTTCCCAAAGTCCAACTTGTAAGAGGCTTCTCCCATACCTTTGATGGGATATTGGTAGTCATCTCCGAGTTTTACCTTGTGTGGAGATTCCTTCTGGATGAGGTGAGACAAGGATTCTTTGTATCTCGTCATGTGCTTTGAAGCTCCACTATCCACTAGCTAAGTATCACTTCCATGGGATACTGAACTAGTGAGTGCTGAGATAAGAACATATTCTTCACTGGAGTTTTCATTATCTCTGGTCTTGTTATCATCATCACTATCTTCCGCTGCATGAGCATGAAACCTCTTCTTCTGCTTCTTGTGGTGTCCAGATTTGTTTCGACAATTTCTTTCAATGTGTCCAATTTTGTGGCATGAGTAACATACAATTGAAGAGAGATCCTTCCTGGTCCTTCTCTTCTTCTGGGGCCTTCTTGGAGAGTCCTCTCGGGGACGAGGGTTATTCTTCCTCTTCTTCTCGCCTTTGGCATGGGTAGACAAAGCGTGATCTTCATCGTAATTTAATTTCTCCTCTCTTATGGCTATTCTTGCTTCTTCTTGGACACATTCTTCCCATAGGTTTCTGAACTTGATCAGTTTCTTTCTGGCACAAATGCCACGAACAAATGGTTCCCAATCTCGGGGGAGACCATTCAGGGTAGTCATCACAACTTTTGCATCCTCTATCATATCCCCAATAGCTTCTAGTTGTTCTTTGATCTGGGATACTCCGGAGAAGTATGAGTGCATGGACATAGACTTCATACTCTTCACACCCTTGAGTTTATTTCTCAAGGTCATCTTCCTGTTGATGTTCTTTCCTTCAAACAGGATGGTCAAGGCATCAAACATCTCTTTTGGTGTCTTCTTGGAAGATACATGGGGGATCAAGTGATCCTTGATGGAATCAGCAATGATCCTCTTTGCTTTGATCAGATTCTTCTTATGCCTTGCCTTATCTTCATCTCCCTCTAGTTCTGTAAGTCCTTCCTTCACATAGTCTTCTAGTTCATGCTCCTCAAAGATGAGCATGACTCTATACTTCCAGGATCCGAAGTTCTCAGCTCCCTCAAGATTCTCATCAAGCTTGGTATTGCTTGTCATCTTGCTATAATGAGAACCTCAAATGGAAATAAGAATAGATTTGAGACTTACCAGAAAATTTTTCCTTTTGAGATCTGCTCCTTTTTGGCCTAGGGTTTGTCAAAGAAACCCTAATTTTTCGAATTTGGGATTTTGGAAAACTAATTGGATGAGCAAATTTGCCTCCTCAAGGTGAGTTGAGTAAAGTACTCCTTTTCCAAAAACAGTGAGCAGATGATAAAAAAACCTGATGCCCTAGTTCTCCCGAGCTGTAGTGGTGGACCCAAAAATGAAAATGATCGGAATGAAATTCCGCTTCGATGGAAAAATGCGCCCTAGGGAGGCGAGGTAGATCCACCCTCTTTTCCAACAAAATTGTGGAGGTAGCTCCCGGAATAAGAAACCCTAGCCTCTGCAGTTACAGGGGCTGCACAATGTAATCTTTTAGGCCGGCTCTGATACCATGTTAGTTTTTACTTGAACAACATTTAGCATATAGAGAATCAATCACTGAAAGATAAACAAGCATAGAATAAACACAATGAACACAGAGATTCTCTTGGGGAAACCAGAAAGGGAGAAAACCCTAGCAAAGCCTTCCTCAATATAGAAATCACAAAGTACAAAAGTTCCCCAAGACAAAACAACTACTCCTCCACTTGTGCACACTTATCTCTCTTCACTAATGCGAACTTGCTTGAGTGAATGAGTGATTACAAATGAGAGACAACACTTCTATTTATATTCTTTCGTTGGGGTGACAATTTCCCCAACAGGGCCGACTTCTCTACTTGACTGGTCAATTACATAATATAATAATCTTTTAGGGGTTTTTCTAGGCCGACACATGTCCTAGGGTTTACATTAATTCTTTCAATGACCTTTACATTATTAATTACATGACCATCATCTCCCGGAGGAGGAATACAATAATATAAATAGAATATCTTCTGCAGTTACATTATTTTAACACAAGAGACCAAACATATATTTTGTTGTGAACACCCTGAGCTAGTTCTTGTCGGATCCGAGAGATGTTCACCTGATGGCTGCAAAACATATATTGAGGTACCTAAAGGGTACAATTGAGTATGGGCTCAAGTATGAGATGAATCAGAGGATTAACCTACATGGTTAGGTTGATTCGGATTGGGAAGGCACTGCCACAGACATGAAGAGCACTTTGGAATGTGATATGGTATGATATCCTGGTTTAGCAAGAAGCAGTCATGCGTGGCATTGAGTACAGCTGAAGTAGAGTATGTTGCATCTTGTTTGGCTATTTGTGAGGCAGTATGGATTTAGAATCTACTGTTAGATTTGTTTGATCTCGAGCTCTAGGAGACTTGTATCTTCTGTGACAACCAGAGTTGCGTGAAGTTGTATGAGAACCTGGTGTTCCATGACAAGTCGAAGCATATTGAGATCAAGTATCACTATATCTGGGATATGGTGCAGAGAGGAGCAGTGAATCTCCAGTATGTGGCGACAGACAAGCAGATAGTCGATGTGTTGACCAAGCCATTAGTGAGAGTGAAGTTCGAGTACTTCAGAGAAAAGCTTGGTGTTATCCAGATCGATGTTCCTCGAAAGAGGGAGTGATGAGACCGGAAGACGCAGGTGCACCGGGGATGGATCTCACATGGTGGAAGACGTAGGTGGTCCATGGGACGTAATGCACCTGGGGTGCTCCTAGGCTATATCCACATGTTGGAGACATTTATAGGTCCACCGGTGGTGCTCCTGGGTTGTATCTTACATGGTGGAAGATGCAGGTGGTCCTTGAGACGTAATGCACCTGTGGCGCTCCAAGGCTGTATCCATAAGTCTAAAGACACAGGCTAACCGTAAGAGACGTAATGCACCTGGGGTGCTACTGGGATGTACCCACTAGGTGGGAGACGCAGGTGGTCTATTGGACATGAGGTGTGCACCTGGCCTGCTCTCCATGTGTGGTGATGAGATTATCTAGATATGATGAGATGATAGTATGAGACGCAGGTGATTGCTATGGCAATGTAATGTGTGGTCTTGGGTTGTACCTACTTGATGGCTTGCTCATGGAGATGATGAAAACCTAGATGAGAGCTAGGCCTACTTCCAGCATGAAAAGGGGATGGCTCTATAGAACTTCTCTTGACGTATAGATTCAAGAGATGTCAGTAGTCAATGATCAACAAGATGAGGATTGTTGCAGCATCGACGATGATGATCCACTGTTGATGATGTTCCAGCGATGATGATGATCTAGCGATGATGACATTGTCCAAAGTTTTTGTCCAGAGTGATGATGACTGTGTCGAGAGAATACCTTCCTAGTTAAGAGGGAGTGTTGTTGTAAATGTAACTTCGGAAGATATTCACTTGTATTTTATAATTATATTATTATTGTATTTTATTTGTACCTCCGACGTAGATGTTTTTCCTCCGTTCAGGGATGTCATTATTGTGTTTATTCATGCAAGATTATTGAGGTAAAACCTCCATTGTAATTCGGGGCATTAGATCCCCAAAGGTCCAATGTAAATTGTATTTTTGAGTCTCCCTAGAAGAGGTCGGCCCAGTTAGGTAAGTGAGGTCGGCCCCATTGGGAATTAGGTAAGTCAAACATAAAGTATAAATAGAGAGGCTTGCTCTCTCATTTGGACACAACACTTACTCAAGCAAGTTCGCATAAGGAGAGAGAGAAGACAAGTTCGCGGGAGGAGAAAGAGAGAGAGCTGCAGAAGATATCTTATATTTTGGTTTTCTATCTTGCTTAATATTGTACTAGTGAAAAATCTATTTATGAGGAAGTTGCGGGGTTTTCTCCTTTATGGTTTTCCCGAGGAAAGTTATTGTGTCTCTTGTGTTTTTGTTGTGTTTGTATGTCTTTCAGTTAAAGATCTAATTAAATTGAATTAAAGTGAAAAATCTAACAATAACACTATCCTTATTGTCAATATATAGGTTAATTACCAGTATAGATCCATCTTAAACCTAGATCTATCAAGCACAGAGAGGGATCCAATTTCTTGGGGTGTAATTTTTTTATCTTAAATTTCTTACACCTCAAGGAATTCGATCCCTCTCGGTGTTTGATGGATCTGAGTTTAAGATGGATTTATGTTGGTTTTAATTTTTTATTTATTTTAGATTCGACGTCAATTTTTTTAGTTACTTTTTATTTTTGGTAATGTTACATTACGTTACGTTACATGACAACTTCCCTAGGATGTAGAGCACCTCACTACTCTCAATGCAAACATAAATTGATTGCCACTATAGGCTAACAAACATAAAATGATTTATGACCAACCAACTTAGAACGTTTAAATTTTTAGGTAACAGGACATGCCCCTCAAGAGCCTCATATCCATATCTTGTGTGATAGCCTAATGACACACCAAGGCACATGTCGAACATGTGCCCCGGCATGTCAAATACCAAGGTGCAAAAATATGTGTTTCTTGATGATATGGGTTTGGATAACCATGTTGAGTTGGTATTAGCCAACTTGGATCTCAATGAACTAGTGCTAGAGTTGGTCACTTTTGATGATGTTGATCTTGTCGAGGTGTCAGCCTCCACATTAGCAGATGTAAATCTTGGATTAAAGTTTTTTTCTTTAAGAAACCAATAAAGATAGCATTATTGTGTTTTATTGATGTAATTTTGCATAAATAAAATGATGAAGATTTAATTTATCCACAAGGGGGAAAGGGAAATTCATTTGTTTAAGTTTGTATATGTCAATGTTTCCTAGTATATTTTTGGATTTTTGGTTTGACGTGATATGCTAATGTGTGGTTTGATGCACATTAGTTGCTCTTCTCATGACATCCATAGGTGATTTGCCTAATGATTTTTTACCATTATCATTCCTTATCTTGATATATACATAAGTAACCAATTTTCGATAAAATGTGGTGCTTAATAATTACAAAGTTGTATTTTTATTATAGATTTTATTACTTTAAATGTTAAAAATTAACATCATTTAACGATTCTTGTCAATATCCATATATTATTTTAACATAAGTTAAAGAATTTACCCTTATCTATCAAAATGTTCCAAATCATATTGAATTACACATAAAATACATAAAAACACTTTAATCCAAATTGCTAAACATTGTTCACCTAACTCCTCAACATAAAGGATATAAACAAAATTCCCAAACCAAACAAATAACAAGGAAGATATAATAACAAAGAAGAGGTCAAAATAAAATAGACAAGAGGAAACATTAAAATTATCATATTTTAAGGCTTTTATTCTGGTACATACTTATATATTATTTTACCATTAGATGCAGAATTTACTACCAAAATACTCCCATTCATATCAAATTACATGAAACACTTTAATACTCCAAATCATATCAAATTACACGAAACACTTTAATACTCCAAATCACATTGAATTACATATCAAATTACATGAAACACTTTTACTTAAATTATTAAAAATTGATCACCCAACTTCTCAAAATCTCCAAGCGAAACATGGTAACAAAATCTCCAAGCGAAACATGGTAACAAAGAAGATGTTAAAATCAAACAAAGAAGAAAGAAGATTACTTCAAGATATTGTAATAAAGAAGATGTCAAAACCAAATAAAAGAAAAGGAGATTAAAAAGGTAGTGGAAAAACATAATAAACAATAAGGATGATAGAAGATTGGCAATGTTAGTATAATTTTGAAAGATGTAAGTTATGAGTTTTGATATGCCAAACGAATTATAAACTTTGAAATAGAATGGCAATTTGACATTTAATTTGGAGTGACACTTTGAAATTAGAGAGTATTTTTTTTTTAACTTATTTATTTTTATTATATTTTTTTTTATCATTTTTGGAATTGTTTTAGTTTATTTTTGTTTATATAGGATTTTTTTAGGGAAAACCTTACAAGGAAATTTAAGGGATGCTTCTCTATGTTTGTCGATAGCATCTCTTGTATATTTTTAGTGTAAATTAGTGAGTGCAATTCACTCAAGGGGGTTTCAAATTGAGCATCTAGTGGCATGGGATTAGCGAAATACCCAACAGCATTGATGGCAATCAATTGAACTAACCCCTTGGACTATTCATAGAGGATAATTTTGTCATAACATTTAAATAATTGATCACAAATACATAAACTATGACTACAATATAGAATTGTTGTTTCAGTTCAATATTTTATGCAAACGTGACCAAAACTCAACATGTATGTGTTCGAAATTTTCTTGAAAAGCACTAAGATCATTAGTGATCCATCATGTCTTCTCCAAGCCTCTTATAAACATGAGATATACACCAATGACATTTTTGCAATTTCAAAGATATTGTCTAACTTCTTAATTGTGATGTATCCTTACCAATAGATAATAAGAATCACAATAGTGAATTGGTTTATTGATTTTTATATTCAATGTTTATATATTTTATTTTTGACGATTTTTTTTTTCTTCTGCACCTTAAGGTTGTGTTTTTTCTACTTGATTTTGTTATCTCGACCCAGGAGTAATACTTATAACACTTAGTGACTTAGTTTGGTATAGAAGAAAATATTAAAAATGTCCTTGTATCTATTAACTTTGTAAGATTGAATTTGTTAGGATGGGAAGACATAATCTACAAGACTATAAATAATTTTATGCACCTTTTTTTTTGCTATACATTGTCATATTTTACTTATTAGGATGGGAAGAAATAGTACTTTGATTTTATTGTAATATTAATTGAGTGATTATTATGTAAGGCTATAAATAATTTTATCTGTGTTTGTTAGCTAAACACATATTTATTTCCCCTCTTAAAAAGAGACCAATTTCTTATAGACTAAAACTATGAAACTATGAAGAATAACATTATTAGGCAAGAAGTCATTCCCCTAATAGAAAAAGGTTAAAATATCATAGAAATAAAATCATATATAAGGCACTTCTAGGGGACTAAACATGGCTTTGAAGGGTAAATCCAAGCGAGTGTAGTATCCTAGGTAATAGTTATAGCACAATATCCAAAAGGAGGTTGGGATTATCACCTCTGTTGGGGCCAATTCCTCATTATTGATCATTATTTTAGTATGGGTCATTTGTAATGGTCATTAGCTTATTTTATGGGTCGGTTGTTAGGGGTTGTTATGTTTTGTTGCATGAAAATGGGGATTAGTGTAATATTTTAATGTAAATATGGGTAACTATAATTATTACCCCCTCCATGGTCTTAGTATAAATAGGAGTGTGCGGGAGGTCATAATCATTCATTGTGAGATCTTTTCTATCGTTCTTTGCAAAGTTTTGGGTGATAAGAAAAGGAAAGGTTTGGATTTTTTCCGCAGCTCCCTTGCCCTTGCGAGCAAGAGCGACATTGATGTAATGAGGGTTTTTGTTGATGAAAAAAGAGCAAATCCGGATTTTGTGTCATCTTTCATGTATTATTTTGTGAGTTCTCTTGTGTTATTATGTTACTGAATTATCTTTGGTATATGATTGTTTATGGTTTTCTTTATAAATTGTCGGCTTAAGGAAAGGTGCCAACAAACTCACCCCAACCTACTAGTTGCAAAAAGGTGAGCTCTAGTTCAGTGAGCTCCCCATTCCAGTGTGTTTGGCTAAACCAATGGATCCAAGCTACATTATATATTTCATCATGCATGTTTAGTAGCTTTAGGTGTTAAGCTAACCTTGGGAAAACAATTGCATATATAATTTCTTCTAGCAAATGAATGGTTCAAATGAAGGTGGATACCTTTGATCTTGATTCCTAACAGTATCAACATATGCATGCATACCATCATTTGGATGGAATTAAATAAAATCATCCCTTTGATGTGTAGAGTTAGTTGTTTATGGTTCTTCTCTTTGGTGAATGAAAATTTAATATAAAGATCTAAATAGATAAAATAGATAAGACTAAATTAGCATAGAAATAAATCATATATAAATGAAGATTTAATTTAAAGGACAAAAAATGTACTACCTAAGTAGGCTTAGTAGTTAAGAACATTCTTTTCCTTCTTGGAGGTTACATGTTTGAATCCAAAGGAAGATAGGGTATACGCACCTTCATAGACTAAGCAGTGAAATCATTGCATGGAGAGAATCACATGTCCTATAAACAAAAGATTTTCATACGTTAATTTAACATCTATCGAGGGTGAACCTCCTCCCCCTTCTTATTATTAGTATTTTGTAAAATAAATAATTTTAAACCCTCAATTGATAAAATCTTGCCTTGTAGTATGTACTCCATGAAAAGTTATCTTTGACTTGTTACAATAAAAAGTAAGAAAAAATTGACCGAAGTCTTAAACATCTTAATAAAAAATATATTATACTAAAAAGTAAGAAAAAAATTGGCTAGGTCTTGAATATTTCTTACCTTCCGGCTACGAATGAAAAAAATAGGTAGAAACCTTCCAAAAATTCAACTTAAAGCAATAGAGAAATCTAGAATTACGATCAAACATGCAAGCCAAAATTTGTCCTAATGCCAAGTCGAAAAAATGAAGTCAACTACTTTGGGTGCCCAATGACTTTATTATAGGGAATGACGTTTGCCATTTTGGAAAATATTGAAGCTACTACCAAACTGTAATCATGGTGTGGTTGATTCATATCATGTATCTACCCAACGCCATTAGTTCCGATCTTTTTGGCAACCTTCAATTTTCTAATCTTCAAGCTTAATTTCCTAATTTTCTCAATTGTGACCTTGTAGATGTCCAATTTCAAATATATTTTTTTATCATTTATTAGGTCTCAATTGTTGTGACAATAACTATGTGTGGTTTATTCAATTAGATTGATATTTGATCCATCCATTACAACTCATATTGCTATGGGTCTCTTTGATTGCTATGGGTCTCTTTGATGGAGCAACTTAGATGGGGAACTATGGTGGTGGATTGCTATTGAAAATAATTTGATCATTATTTCAATCTTTGGTTGTGTTTTGAACATGGTACCAACACCAAAGATGAACTACTTGTGCTCTGGGTATTATTACACTTTGCTTCTATCATTGGTATTGATTCTATGTAAGTCTTTGGTGACTCTCAGGTTGTTATAAATTGGGTAAATGGTGTATCAAAATTGCAAGTCTTATTCTCTGGAATAATGGTGTCAGCGCATCCTCATGCTCATTCCATATTTTTCTGACATATATTTCCATCATGTATATAGAATTCAACACTATTGTTGATGCATCATCCATGAAGGCCATTGAAATCATTGAGGGTATATTATATGTGGAGGAATACCTGGAGAACTCTCTTATATTCAAAGGCTTACATAATATTCTCTCTTAGTCAGTGATAGATCTGGATGAATGTAGCTTCAAATATCAGTTTAGAATGTACTCATGATTTGTAAGTCTATTATAGATTGCAGCTTTTTTGTTGATTTTTCATAGAGAGACTCTCTAAACAGTATGATTGGAAAGGTGGTTTTCAACAATGATTGTATTTTTTTTCTTTGATTCAAATGAATAACAAGGAATAAGGTTTTTTTATTAAAAAAAAACTATGTGCAGATTGAAAAAATTGTCAAAAACATAAAAGGGATATACACTACAACAAATCCTGTAATTAGCGTCCCATTTAGCGTCCCTTTTTAGTGTAATTTTTTTTTCATTGAGTGGTCAAAGTAGACGCTAAATGGGATGCGTCATGGACAAAATGTAAACAGTCTAAAATAACATCTTTTTTTGCTTCCTAGATAGCATCCTTTCTGATGTCTAAAATAGTGCCCATTTTTTTGCTTCTAGAATAGCATCCAATTTTGCTTCCTAAACGATGTCGAGGTTTGCTTCCTAAATAAAATCCTATTTTTCTTCCTAGAGATCGTCATCTTTTACTTCCTAAATGACGTCCCCATAAGCGCCCTATTTGCATCCTTAAAAGCGTCATGTTAGCATTTATGTTTTCATCTACATTCGCGCCATATTTTCATCCAAATTAGCATCCAATTTTGCATCCATATGTGCTACCACTTTAGCATCCCATTTTGCACCACATTTTACTTCCAATATGCACCAATTTTCGCTTCTAATTTTGCACCAATTTTTGCATCGTGTTTTGCTACCAAGATGGAGCCAAATTTTTCTTCTATTGTTGCACCATATTTCGCTTCCTATGTAGTGCCATGTCTTGCATCCAAAGTAACATTATTTTGCTACCATATCAACTCCATGTTTGGATTCCTCATTAGCGTCAAGTGTTGGGCCTCTTTTTAACGCCTAGTTTTGCATCTCTATTCATGTCAACATTAGCACCATGTGTTGTTACCACTTTAGCGTCCAATTTATCGTCCATTTTTACTCTCACACTATCGCCACATTTTTCTTCCCGTTTAGCAACTAATATAAATTATCACAACAAATATTTTTTTATAAATACATTGCAATATCATTAGGGCACGGAGGAATCGAACCACCAACCTCCTGCTTGTAAGGCAGGCACTCTTCCATTGAGCTAGCACCCTTTAAGAATTTGGGAGAGGAGCAATATTAACACCTAGATTGCAGGATTCGTAATTCTAATAAAAGATGATATGCATTGGTTGCAATCTATTAGATTGAATATCATATTGGAGTTTTTTGTGCAAAAGGGTTCTCCCTAAAAATATTGGTATATTGTTGTATGATTTCATTTGTATTCAGTTGTATTATTGCTTAATAAGGAAATAATATATGGTTGATAATATTTAAGATACCTATTATTTGGTTTTAACTGAAATTTGATATTAGTGCCATTGGGAGATTTCAACTCATCCAAAAGATTTCGATCAATTGGTATCATAGAAATATATTTATGAATCTATGGACTTGCAATAAGGCATCCATGGGAAAATATCATAAGAGAGTGATAATTTAGGAACTATAGGAGATGAATAAACAAATCTATGAGGATAATGAACAACTAGAAAAGACTTTCTAGTAGTTGGACGAGAAGAATGAAGAGTTGCATAAAACTTTTTAAATCCATGTGAAGCTTCTTAAGGAGAAAAATGTCTAGGTTGTGGAAAATATAGTGTAATAATTGGCTTGTAAAAAATCCATATTGATCAGGGTTGGCAGGTGCAGGGGGAGTGATCATTGACTCCACGGGGAATAAGCAGAAAGAGTTTGCTTGGGGAATTGGCAGGAAAACCAATAATGGAGCTGAATGGATTGGACTAACAAAAGGGATAGATATAGCCACCATGTTGGGGATAAAGAAACTGATGGTCCTAGGTGATTCATTAATAATAATTCGGGATGCCAGAAAAATAGTGAGAAATGGGAAAAGGCCAACCTAAAAAATGCATCTATATTGCATTGTATCAGCAAAGAATTTCATTAGATAAACTTCTACCATATTCTGAGAAACCTCAACAGTCAAGCCAATGCATTGGAAAATGTTGGAGTTGGACTCCCCTATGGTGTCATTAGTCACAACAATGGAAGCTTGGAAAATGCCTGGGTCCTTTAGAACAAGACATGAGTCTTGTAGATGGGATAAGCTCATCAACTGCTGGAAGATAAAATTTGAAAACTATGGATTAAGTATGGTAAAGTTTAGAAAAATTTGGGCAGCCCCCCCTAGAAATTTGATAGAGCTCAAGGACCTTGACTTGGCCTCTCGCATGCGTGAAGTTAAGGCTCCTCAGCTGGGTGACAGTTGGATGGTGTGTGGAGAGCATGGGGTGGGTTATCAATGCAGACAGATGCCCTTTAGACCTCATTATTTCGTCGACCACTGAGCTCTAGTCTCCTTGCTCAGTTTTTGCTTTTCAATGAATTGTCGAGGAATTGCAGGTGTACAGGGTTATGGTGAGTTCTTTGCTTCAAAGAATATGGATCGTCGTGGTGTAACCGGAGTGTAGGGTGGAGGTGAGTGTTACTATGGAACCGGGTGCCATCCTGGAGGAGGAAGCAACCTGCTGAAGGGAGAAAGGGGTGGACTGACGGGAAGAGGCTTCCATGGTGGATGCAGCTGGGGAACGCTGTCAGAAGACCCGCATGAAGACACTGTGGAACTTGAAAACCCTGTGAATGGATGTTGTAGACCTGGTAAATGTCGACATGGAAGAGATGGGAATGCTCATGGTAAAGATGAACATAGCAGCGCCCCGGATTCGAATGAATAACTTCTCGACCGCCTTCAAGAATTGGAAATGCAGGTGCAGATGATAAGAAACGAGAACCTGGAATGCAAGAATGTTCTGTTACGCTTGTACAATTTGGTATCCACCAATCAAATAGAAATCAGAGCTCAAAAATCGACCCTAGCTGAGAAAATCGATCACTTGGAGGACTCTTTGGGCTTAGTATTCTCTCGCAAGGCTCAGAAGAATGAAGTCACTGGTAGAGAGCT
The DNA here is from genome assembly GCA_027924585.1 of Larix kaempferi. Taxonomy (NCBI): domain Eukaryota; kingdom Viridiplantae; phylum Streptophyta; class Pinopsida; order Pinales; family Pinaceae; genus Larix; species Larix kaempferi. Next base: position 3,253,055 of record BSBM01000031.1, on the reverse strand, counting down.
AGAAGAGATAAACAAAAAAATGGTGAAGCTCCAGAAGTTCATGGCCAACACTAGAAATTTTGTGTACCTCAGTGCAGAGAAGAATGGAGCAGCAGCCGAACCTGTTGGCGCCGCAATGGACAATAGCCTCAAATAGCTGGATGTTGGTTCAGGTCACGGGTTGGCCTTTATATTTCAATTTTGATATATGTTATTTAGAATTATGCTGAAAAACTACGTAATGAATAGTTTAGGCTTTAGGTACAGCTCTAGAAACTTAGCTTATCGACCCAGTTTTTGTTTAAAAAAGCACATACACTATGTTTTATACCTGTATGCTGCTTTTAGGACAGTTCGTAAGAATTTATAGCTTTCATAGGACTGGAAGATACACTGAATGTTATCAGCCTGAACTTGATGAATTGGGAGCATTGATTGTCCTCCACTCATGGGAGCAATCTGCTCTGTTTTTCGCTATGTATCCCGACTTTTTATTATAATCAAAATCTAGTCGTTTGTGTTAAAAAAAAAAAAAAATCCATATTGATGAGTCTTTGAATGGAGGTGGAAAATATTAAGAAAGAAATGAGCCTTTTTTTTACACAAGATGCGCATACCATGATTGAGGGAATTTTAGGGTAAGCACTTCAACTTCACCCCTTGCTCAATTTCAATCAACATATGAGTCTTTTGGTAGTTTTGAATTTCATACCAAAGATACAAGCTTGAAGTTATTGCAAAGGATGGGTTTTGATGGCCGATGTCTTGAAAATCATGGTTAAGGCAGGAAGAGCCCCATTGCAGTGAATTCTAGACTACAACATGTTAATTTAGGATATTATGGTGGTAAGGAATTCAAAGGTGGATTTTCTAAGGAACATTTAAAAAATGTGAAAGCCTCAAATATAATCTTTGTGGAGGCTCAAGATTGAGGAAATACAACAACTCCAAGCAAAGAATAGATCACAAAGAATGATCAACATCCCTTTGTAAGCTCTCAAAAAGGTAGCAAGAAAACAAGTTAAGCACCCATGCACATTCCAACAGTTGGAAGAACAAGTAACTTGAGAGAGAGAAATCCCAAGTGAAAGTAAGAAAGGTTTCGGAACTAGAAACCTTATGTCACTTGTTTTTGTTACAAGAAGAAGAGTCACAAGGCATACCAATGTTGATATTCATTACCTTGTTACTTTTGCGGATTCAACAACCATTATGTGGCTTAGTGATGGGGGAAGTAATCAAAAACCAAAGACAGATTTTATTGTGTAACTCATCAAAGCTAATTTCACTATGTTTATGTTCCCAGAATTTCCAAAAGCATGCATATTCCATCCTTAGTCCAATTCCAGTTTTCAATGTAGACATTACCCACCCTCAGAGGAAATGTTGGGTTTACAGGGGAAATAGTATTTTTAGAAGGAAAGACCTTGACAAGATAGTATCACAGCATGGTCCCAACCCACAATTAAGGGCATCCACCATCTAGGAAAGAGATCTCCAATTCCTAAGGGAAGAAATCCAAGGTAGCACCATCCTAAGGTGAAGCATACATTGAGAAAGCTCTCTCAATTGTGCATATTTATCATGGACAATATCTCATGCTACAATCCATTTCGGACCATCCAAGGGCTAAACACACACTATGTACCCCAAATATGATGAGGAAACCGAAAACATGGTATAAACACTTTTGAAATTAACCCAAAAAACTAACAAATGGCTCCCCTGTAAAGTTGTTATTTGATAAAATTCCAAGCAACTCCCCTTTAATTTTAATCGGTTTTTCCTTACTTTTGTTTGGGGTGGGGGAGATTTGGAGTGGGAATTTGTTTTGTATGTTTTCCTGGTTTCTAGATGGATGGGACATAAGGGATGACCCATTGTCCGCTGTAGGATCAAAGGATACACCAATTCCCCTGGTTTGCAAGGGCCATATAGAAGATGTCCTTAAGCAATCCCTTGCAAATCAAGGATATCCAAAGACATTTTTGATGTGGCCCCCCATCCTCGAACATGCAAAGAGCATGCCCTACATCTCCAGGGACATGATCCCATGAAATTTTGCCTCTCTCTCATGGTTAGAATCATCCTCATTCATACAAGGGTTTCTACAAAAATATATGCCAAACTCAGCATAGAGGAAATATGGTGGTATCTATGAACAAATCACAAGAATTTGGACTACGCAAAGAGTTAAAAAAAAACAACATTACAAAACAGAAAAGAGCCTTAGATATGTATCTTGGAGGATTTTTCTCAACAACAGCTAAGAATGCAAAGATGCATCATTCAGAAAGATGCATCATTCAGAATGCAAAGTTTTTCTTTTTTGAGAAATGATGCATCATGCATCACTTCATGGAACAAAAATTACAACATAAAACCACATGATTACAAGGAAATTATTGTCCTAGAAATCCTGAAATGCAAACATATGAGCTTGTTCTACATGTTTTTTAGATATAAGATGAACGTTACTGTTAATTGAAAAAATGTGAGAGATGGATGAGTAAAAGAACTACCCTCAATAAACTTGGGTGAAGACATTCCATAGGATAAAGAATTATACCAAAGACCAAAGGGAAAGAAACTCCAATAGGAATCTTAGTTGACAACTTAGCAAAAAGATAAGGTTCCAGGGCATATGATCCCTTTGCATGCACCCTATCTACAATTGCATGCTCCTTTGGGAAAACACTAACAGTCTTAGTGAGTGCTGTCATTGTTGTGTTGATAGTTGCCACCTTCAGTTCATTCACAAGCTTAAGTAATTAAATTGTTGTGTTAATAAATGTCACCTTGAAAAGGTAGTATTTTTATGGTCTTTCATACTAAATCAGATTTTCATCTTTAGGTGCACTTCACCATTTGATATACTACGTAAATTTATTCAACTTCTCCCCAAGATTGAGTAAAATTGATTCATTTTGACTTAAATGAAAAATTCATCAGTTCTAAATAGATAGAACTAGAAAGTTCAAGGTTGAGGATTAAAATACTTGAATTAGTCCCATGCGATCTTGTATGAATGTTTGGGATTAAAACATGAGTACAAGAAAGATCATCTAAGTTAGCATGGATGTAAGCTTACGTGAGCCAAGGATAATTTCAGGGGCGAAATTTAGCCCATGGGCTATTTTTCCATGTTTTTTTCCAAAAAAAAATTCGCCAATTTGCATTTTTTGAAGCCCCATTTTGCCCAATTTTGATGGGGTAAACTTTTTTCACTCTAAAAATTGCCAAATTATTATATAAACTATATAAAATTCTTAGAAATTGAAATCATTTTAACAAAAATATCGCCAAATATTTTATAGTTGACATTTTAAGAATTGGTAAGATTCGCCAAGGTTTATACACTTTTAAATAATTATGGGTCCTTAAAATTATCCTTGACGTGAGCACCTAACTTATGTGATAATCAAATCCAATATTATGTATGCATTGGGTAGTCCTGCCTCTAGGACATATTGTATCGCCATCCAACCCTCCCAATGGTTAGTGCCATATGATCAATCATTCCCCAAAACCGCGGGATATATACTTTCTCAATGGATCCCATAATCCTTTCACTTTATAGAATAGTGCACAAGACTACTCTGAATTCTCTGGTCTCTCAGAGCTCCTTGCTTGGATGGCAAGCAATAGGGTTATGCTCATAGCACACCTTTCTTCCTAGTTGGATTTTCCTGACATATGTGAAGATATGAAATCAATCAAAATAGGTGATTGCCCCTCTTGATCATAATGAAAGAGTAAGTAATATATTAGTGCACCCTCTTGACTAGTGAGAAGCCATGTAACCCACGATGACCCATGTTATACAATGTTATCCTACTTGTATGAGTAGAAAAAAATTCCAGTTGGATTTGCTTGTGACCATTATGACTTGGATAGATTTTATTGTTTGGGTATGCTTTCTTCCTGGGTAGTATGCAGATATAACTAACACATAAATTTGATAGACCTTGAATTTTATCCTTATTTGGTATTTGTATTCTTTGTTTTAACTTTTGGTAATAATTGGTTTTAAAAAGACTAACTAACAACTATAATTAATATATATAATATAAAGGTAAGATTCAACTTTGCTAACCATGGGAAAATTTACCAAAATAATGTCTATACCTTATCATAGCATTGGAATGCTCCAATCCCTGAGAATTTCCATGTACCATTACTCTCAGGATAATCTGCTGGAAAGAAGGAATGGGGTAATGGGGGTCCAATTGATGCAGGTCACTACAATAACTGGCCTAAGGAAACACCATTTTTCTGCAGAGATGGTGGTTGGATGTAGATTGTTCTATATTTTTTTTGTAGGTTAAAAGCCTTCATTATTGGTATTAAAATTGTCTGCTCCATATGCTTCCTTTTATGGATGATTTTAACATGTTCTTATCCTATTTGCATTTACATAAATGCGAATAGGCTTATGGTGAAAATGTTTTCACTTGTGCCCACCTTGTTCGGATGAGCCTAGACTATCATTTATGTGTTTTGCATGCTACAAGTGTTAGATATGAATTCGGTCTTTTTATGTTGAAACTCCCTAATCTGTAATTGTATTAAGCCATCTTGTTATCACCATGCTTTGTTTTTCTTCAAATATTATATCATTGGCTCTAATGCCTACTATATCTATCTATGTGAGAATTGTTTTAAGCTGTGTGATTTTGGTTGGATGTCACAGTAAGTCCAAAACGACCAAAACATGGCAGATGTAGAAGTGGTAGGTACTATTGACACATAAGAACCAGTGGTGCCCAACACAGAGACAGTTAAATCCACTCAAACCACTGAAGAAGGTGATTAAAATCCAAGAGCTAAGAAAGGAGACAATGGCAAGGAAACAAAGGGGCCTTCTTAGGCTAATCCACAAAAAACTTATACGAGGCACTGCTTTTACACAAGAACAAGTAGTGCCTAAAAAAGGGATAGTTCATCTTGTGAAAGAAGGGATTCAAACCATCAGTTATGATGTTGACATCCTGATCAATGAAACTCACAAGTGGAAGCAATTAGCTTTGTCGTTTCAGTCAATGAATTTGAACCTAGGATTTAAGATTTGTCTAACATGGGTGTGATTTGTCCATTATAATACAGGAAATTCAAGTGGGAATGGTTCATGCGGGAGAGCTGCGGTATCCAACTTATCCTGAGAGTAATGTTACACGGAAATTCCTGGGGATTGGAGCATTTTAGTGCTATGATAAGGTATAGACATTATTTTGGTAAATTTTCCCATGGTTAGCATAGCTGAATCTTACCTTTATATTATATATATTAATTATAGATGTTAGTTAGTCTTTTTAAGTCATTTGGGTCAATGCCTTTTAGTAATTAGTTTGGATATCCTTCTGTTGCAGTTCATGCTCTCTGACCTTAGAGCCACAGCTGAAGCTGCTGGAAAGTATTATCACATGCATCATCATCATGGACATCAACATTGTTGTCATCATCATCATCAATGTCATATGGTACATCAACATCATCCTCGTTGTCATCGCCATCATCACCATCAAGTACATCATCAACAAAATCATCATCATCATTGTCATTATGGTAAGTCATATGCCATTAGTGTTCATAATCACTCATTGCCATTAGTATTCATGTCATGTAATTGTTAGGTTCGTTTAGATGTCGTTACAGTCATTTTGGTGATAGTAGGTTCATTTAGATGTTGTTACAGACATTTAGGTGCCATTAGGATCAATCAAGATCTAGAAGTGCTACCACATGCATAATCATTGTTGACATCGACATGATCATCATCATCATACAATAAATCAACATCATCGTCATCATCATAGTCATCAAGTACATCATTGTCATCATCAATATAATTGTGATAATAATGAGCAAGGAACCCTACTTCCTTGCAAGAATGGATGATATAGTCTTATAATTATCAAATCATATCCATAAGCTCCATCATAATTATCATAATGCATCATCATCATGTTGTTAGGGTCAATCAAATGCCATTAGGGTCTATCAAATGTTGTTGGTGAAAATCAAATGCCATTAGGTCAATTTAGGTGACAGTGAGGTAATTTACCCCACATTAGGATCAATTGAGATCCAAAAGTGCCATGATTACTGTAATTTAGGTGCCACTGCGATAAATAAAGATCCATAACTACTATCACATGAATCATGATCATTGACATTGATATCGTAGCCATCATAACCATCATCATCAACACCATACATGAGTACATAAACATCATCATCATTATCATTGGCATCCGATCATATATCATCATGATCATAATCATTCATCTCAACCTCATTATTATCATCATAGTCATCATCATCAACATGATCATCCTCATGCTTTTACGGTGAGTCAAGTTTCATTAGGGTCACTCAAATGTTGTTAGGGACAGTCAGATACGATTAGGGTCATCTAGGGGATATTATGGTCACTCTGATGCCATTAAGGTGAATTATATATGTTTGCATTAGGACCAACCAAATATCAAATAGTGCTATAATAACCTGCATCATCATTATTGACATTGACATCATCGCTGTCATCAACATCCTATTAAATATGATATAAATAATCATTTGTTATATAATTGTCGATATATGCATCAGCATGTCGTTAGGCACAATATAATGTCGTTATGGACCATAGAAGTCCTTAGGGTTATTTATGATTAATTAGGGTCTCTTAGTTTCCCAAATGGCCATTTAGGGGCTAGTTCTGTCAACATGCCTAGCATTATCTCTGGCGCAACATTGGAGTTTTCCTAGCACTTTTTCTGGCGCAATTCCTTTCGAACTTCCTAGAGAAATTCCAGGCACTATGGCGGGTGATATGCTTGGCTCTATACCTCGCGCTATATCAGACATTTTTCCTGGTGCAATTCATGGTGTAATTCCTTTTAGAATTCCTGGCGCAATTCATGGCGTAATTCCTTTCGCAATTCCTAGCACAATCGCTTACTCTATACCTTGCGCTATTTTGGACATTATTTTGGAGGCTATTCTGGTCGTTAAATGAGATGTTATTATGGACGTTAAATGGGATGTTAATTGGGATGCTAATTGGGACGTTAATTGGGTTGCTAATTAGCGTCCCAATTAACATCTACTTTCAAAAAATGATGCAAGTAACGCCATTAAAAGCGCCATCTCATGGAAAAGCCTCCACTTTGTACAAAAAATGATGAAAAATACACTAAAAGCGATAGTGGATGCTAAAAAGGGAGCTAAAACATACGCTAATTCCAGGATTTATTGTAGTGATATGAGGACTCATATCTCTCATATATTTACATTTAATTTGTCCATTAACATGTATTCGAGCAACAACTTGAAGTGGTTGTTGTGATAATGAATTAGGTTCAAATCTTGGCGTCCATGCTCCTCTCCTACATAGGGTTTGTCAAGTGTGGCAACTTATAATATTGAATGTTGTTGATGTAACCTTATAATATTGAATATTGTTGATGTAACCTTGTGGCAGATTTTCATATGGCACTTACAAGGCACTACTAAACCTTATTTTTCATTTAAGTGTGTGAGGGTGGGTCGTGCTTATTTTGAGGTTCACAATCCATAGAAACACGGGTTCCTATTTTAAAAAACTCTACATCTAATTTTAAATAAACTCAAATTACCCAAAAACATTTAAATTAATACATTTGTGTTGTTTATAGTATCAATCTTTACACACACAAATGATAATGTAAAAAGTAAAAAAAAATAATAATAATAATAATTATTAAAACACAAGTTAGAAAAAATATTATTATGAATTAAGTCTAGCTTAAGTGGCTATGGGATAGAATATTATCTTCTCCACCCAAATTCTATATATATATATATACACACACATCATAATTTTAACATTTACAAAAAGTGCCATAATAAATAAATATTAATATAAATTTATTTATAAATATAAAACCTTCATTTGAATTTTAAATATGTTTATACATATATGTGGCACAATCCAACCTCCATAAACATTAGTGAAACTTAAATGATAATGTAAAAAGCCAAAATACAAATAAGAAAAAAATATCATTGTGAATTGAGTTTAGTCTAAGTAATTATGAGATAGAATATTATCTTCTCCATCTAAATTATATTTAAATAATTAAACTATATATAAATTTTATAATTATAACATTCATAAAATAATATAATAATAAATAAATAATAATATCAATGTTATTTTCAAATATAAAATCTTCATTTAAATTTTATATATATATATATATATATATATATTTCAGTGTGGTTCACAACTTTGGAGAGGAGTGCTATGTACACGAGAAGAATTCAAAGGGGGGCCACTTGAAGGGGTCTCATCCCACTGACTTTGATTATAAAACCTAACCCGGTGAGGACATCAAGTGAGATCTCTCAACCACTTGAGCTCACCCATCGATATATATATATATATATATATATAAAATCTAGCGCAAAATCCAACCTCTGCAGACATTAGCGAAACTCAAAAAAATGTTATAATATCACATAATGAAACCATGGTAAAATCAAGTTTATTCAATTCGAAGGAATTGCAACTAATTAAATTATGTTGTGATGTTAACAATCCACCTAATTATAAGGCATTAGGATAATACTACATATGATCTATAATACCCCGGTTGTTAAGCCCTGAACATATGTTACTATTTTGTTTATTATTGGGCACTAGGCATTGGAACTATGGAATTTGGACATTATTATTATTTAATTAATAACTATCTCAACATGGACAACTAAAGATAATGTGGGCTATGGATTCCACATGTGAGGGGGTTGGGGACTACGAGTTGTAGCTCTCCCTAACAACACTCTTTGTTTCCTATTTTAGATTATTTTATCCTATGTTGGTACTATTGAGCCTAATTCATGATTTAGTGAGCCTTCCTTGTTGAATGTGACCCCTTTGGTGGTTTTGTAACTCCCTTTTGGAGAATTACACTTGGTTTTGTAACCCCAACTTGCACAAGTGCTCCCTCACTAGCTATCTTTAGTCGAGACATTTGAAAAGTGTAACTCCCCTCTCTATTTCACCTTTTTCTATTATGGGAAAGGGAATATCTAATTGTAACCTCCCTCTCATGAATTGAGTAACCCACGATAAATTTGAGTTACCTCTCTTGGAATTGGAGTTACTTCCTGGGGAATTCGAATGGCTATGGAAGGATTGGGAATTATCTCTCTTTAATTATTCTTCTTTATCTCTTGGATTGTTATGTTGGCTCTCAGGTATATTTTGAATGCTTGTGGATTATTCAAATTTATTGAAGGAGGATTGAAGGCCTTGTAATGAGGTATGAAGACCGATCTAAGCCGGATTGCAGTCTATATAGATGGAACACCAAATTACCTCAAGGAACGTTACTTGTATTTGATTTGGTGATATCCCCAGGGACTGTAGTGAAAGGAATCCCATTGCACTAGGTAGTGAAGATGCATAGAAAGTAAGTGGTGGGGGAAGGTGTTGAGATTTCTTAGGTTGTAGCCTGGATTTTCTATTTGCCTATTTATGAGCTTTTCTGGGTCATGAGACCTATACCATTGGGTGTAGAGATATGTTTCTGGTAAGGTACACCTTTTTTTCATTGAAAAGTATTTATGAATGGCTAAGATATAACTATTTCATTTTGACAAGGTTTTTCCTCACAATGGTGAGAAGGGCGCAACTATATGTTCTGGTTTGCCTATTTCTGAGCATTTATAAGTTGTGAGACATATACCATTGCATCCAGAGTGATTTTTCCAATAAGGAATACTTTTCGTTTCATCAAAAAAGGTTTCTATATGACTAAGATATGGTCATTTTGGTGTGGCAGGGTTTTCTCATGGTGTTGAGAAGGGCACAACCATACCTTATGGTTTAGATATTTCTGAACATTTTGGGGTTGTGAGACCAGCTCCATTGCATCTGGAATGTCGTTTCCAATAAGGAACACCTTTTTTTTTCATTGAAAAATCTTTTTGTATGACTGAGATATAGTTGTATTTGTATGACAGAGTTTCCAGTGTTGAGATGAATGCACCATGCCTGTTGGTTTGAGAGTATCTCTCCTGTGGATCTATGGCCTCATCTCAGGCTGAATTTAATGTTGAATGATGCATGAGAATGACATGTCTATTCCAGGGTGGAACGTTGTCCCGTTGAATCTATTTTCCCATGATTAAGATGAGTATTTTATTATATGATTATTTACTGCATTTTTGGAAATATATGTGCTTATGGATATGATTTGCTTATGATCTGTACAGTTGTAGGTGACATCCATGAGCTATGAATTTATATGGTTGTAGATGACATTCTATCATATATAAATTTATTTAGGTTGATATGGCTATGGTTGGTAGTCAATGATGAGTATTTTTTTATATTCTAATTTATTGCAATTTCTAATAGGTATATGTGCTCATGAATCTAATTTTGTTGTTATTTACATGGTTGTAGGTGACATGCATGTGATCTGATCTATTTATCATTTATGTGGTTGTAGATGGAAGCCTTCATATCTTTTTTTGTTTATGTTATTATGGTTGTAGGTGGCAATCAATAGATTTGGTTTTTAACATTGTTAATATGGTTGATTGTGGCGGCCTGTAGATCTAATTATTTACCTTGTTTATAGTATCTTATAGATATGATTTTATTAATAATTATATGAATGAAATAGATTTGATATACTATGTTTGAAATCACATTAATAACATGCTCATATCTGGTTGCATTTAATGCATGCATTTACCTTGCATAGTATGTGTATTGGGGAAATATATGCATTGTATTCTTGCATTTCATTTTCACAGGGATGATTGTTTTATTTAATTAGATTGTTGGAATGATGGCCTAGCCTTAGATAACCTTATTCCGATTTGCATTAACTTCATTGATCCTTCCCATTTGGGTTCCAAGTTTCCTCGGCCTTGGTTTAGGGGTTGGGGACATGACAGAGTGGTATTAGAGCGAGGTTTCAACTCTACGGATGTTGGGCCTTCTACCATTTTATAACTCTGTTTTTTTAATGTGTTGTGAAAGAAGTTTGACCGCCCTTATGAAATGGAAGAGTTTTATTGTGCTGACAGTAATTGGAAATGAACACATTCAGTCTCCATTTATGTTGGTTAATGAATGAGCAGGCAATGCGGTTATTGAAATACAATTTTTAAACCCCAGACGAAGCAGTGAAGACCTTATGGCATCTAATGAGTGCTTATTGCATGTATGACCTATACTAAGAATGGGTTAATAATCTGGGGCTTCTATAATAGAGATAAGTTATTATTTCTTATTTTGATGATAAGTAATCAATACAATTATTAAATGATAAAGTAAACAATAAGTCATTATTATATTAATGATCATGGTACATGGTTATGAGTATGGATGTAATACTATGTGGATATAGTATTATTATTATTAAATATTAATATTATTTATGAAGTGGCATTATAACCTATATGAATTTTTGGATTTATATTTATGGTATGTTTTTATAGGTCTATTTATGCCACTTGGATAGTAGTGGTTACATCGATGAGTAACTCCTTGTCTATTTTTGGAAATAGGCCACTTGTCTTTTTTTTTTATAGAAACGGTTAAAGGACTTGTATATAAAATATCGAACAAAGATTACAAAATATAGCAGCGAGGATTTCTCTGTGGGGAAGGAGAGACATCATTTCCTGCTTAGTTTCATACTTTCTGAAGAATTCATGAAAAAAACATATTCTATGAAGCTTGAAGCTCTTGACAAACTGCCCTAATAACAAAACATAAGAACATAACATTGCTTATCCCGATGACTGATACAAAAAAGATCCAGACTGTTGTACTTTTGGTGAGACCCATTACATGACTGAATAGACATAGAAACTGCCAAAAAACGTCCTACCCGATGCTAAGACATAAGAGAGAAGAGCAATGACGAGCTAAAGGTGAGCAGACTCCACGTTGGTTCTACTGACGACTCCTTTGAACTCTTCAGATAAGCTCTTGATTTCAACACACATGCTTTCGATCTTACTCTCCACCACCTTGGCACAATTGTGCACTTCAGAGATCATTGCTTCCAGATTGTCGAAACAGGGGCAACCACTTTCAAACTTTTTAGCCAAATTATTAACCTGACCGGAAATCTTGACACTGTTACCATGAACTTCCGCATTGGTGGTTTGAATGAGCGAGAAGAGATGAGTAATGGCACGCTTGAGCTCGTAGTCCCCCCCCCCCCCCCCCCGTAGGGTTCGGATTTGTGAATCCATATCATTAAAGTGAGTCTGAGCCTCGACATGAAAATTGGAGAACCCTGTCGCAGAGCTACTGCCACCTTCATTCAACTTACCAGAGAAGGCGTTGATACCATGCCCAGGAGATTTGGCCTTACATGGTTTCGATGGGATGTGATGCTACAAGCCTAAATCAACCATAATCCTGTTGTGGCAGGCATCATTTGATTGATGGTTCTTCGTGAGTTCGAAGCTTTTCCCACCCTGAGAAGCAATAATTTTCCTGCAGAGAATGCATTGCAGCGTAGCAAGACTAGGGGTCGAGGAGTCTTCTTCCATGATAATGCAGCTAGGAGGAAACTCGTAGTCGGAGAAGTGATTTCCACTAGTCATTGAAATGATTTCGGGCTTGAGAATGCACCAGACAACATGCTTGCCTCTATTCTTGCAAAAATTCCTAAAAGTTGGCTCGAATGGAGGAATGTTGAAGTCCCTTCCCTTCTTTAACACAGAGAAGCCTTGAGAACTGGTCAACATTAAATGCAGCATGGAGGCCATGTGGTTTGAGCATGCGAGGAGGTCTGGATCCATCGGGGAGGTGCATGAGGTGGTGTCTAACATTAAATTGGAGTTATGATGCTGAGAACCAGTTCTAATGTAGCATGGAGGAGAAGAATTAAGCATTTAATGTTGCCAAAGCCGGTTGTAAAAGGCGTTGAAGAGGTTGTTCATAAGTGACGAAAGGAGAACTAGTTATGGAATCCAAGCAAACATATGAGAATGCTGGTTGCAAATCAATGCCCCACACTCCAATCTGGAACCCACATTAGCCATCTTGTCCACAACCTGGTTGTTAGACCTGAGGATGTGAAGGAAGTTGATTGATTTGAATTCCTTGACGATGTTGTTCAATAGATGATGCATTTTGGAGACAGGGGTCTTTCTGCTCATTGATAAGCTTCTGGCTTCCCTGATGATCAGCATAGAATCCCCAAAAATGACTAGATCATCAAATCCACCATTTCTCGCTATCTCCAGGCCCTTCATCAGAGCAAGCCATTCAACTCCATTATTAGATCTTTTTTCTATTACCCAAGCGTAGTCTTTCGTTTTGCTTCCATCAGAGTCGTAGAAGACTCCTCTCACACCTGCCAGCCCTGAATAGGCCACTTGTCTTAATAGTGGTTTCATTTTCCTTTTTATTTTTATTTTTATTTTCAATATATGGGAGTAACTCCTTGTCTATTTTTTGGAAATAAACCAATTGTCTTAATGGTGGTTCCACTTTCATTTTTATTTTATTTTCAATATATGTGGCATGTTTAATTTAATTACTCTAGATTCTTCTCCTTGTTTTTTTTTTGGGGGGGGAGGGCGGGGGGTGGGGCGAACAAGCCACTTGTCCAAAGAGTGGTTATATATATATAGTGGGGGGGTTCGAATAGACCACTTGTCCAAAGAGTGGTTATATATATATATATAGGGGGTGGGGGGCAAACAGGCCACTTGTCCAAAGAGTGGTTATATATATATATATATATGATGTATTTGTGTGAAAGTTATATTAGTATTCATATGTAACAATATATATAATGTTATCATATTATATTAGTATACTATATATATGTAGTTTTGTATATATTATTTAAATATTGTATAGGTATATAGCCTATTACTCTTGGAACATGTGTTTAAGGGCTTGATTGCCTATAAGTGTATACTTATATTATTAATGTTTGATGGAAATAGATTTGGAGGGCTTTGTCTTCTTTGCATTATTTATATGATTTGTTTGTTGAATAGTTGATTGTAGAGAAGGCATAGACCCCTCTGCTGCACTACACATCCATTAATGGTTTAATTGATTGGATGTGAAAAGTGGTGAGGGCGTCTCCCTCCATAGCTGGTTTGTTATCTTGTTGTACTTGTGCTTGATGTTGCAACAACAGTAAGTGTGAATCCCTCTTTAATTGAGATCTTGGACCGTTTCTAGTATATGTGTATTGTAAAGTGATGGTGGTGTGCATATTATATATATTATATAGATAGCAATGTATTTATAAATGATAAGAGTGTGTACATATATGGGATAGTAATATTTGTGATATAGTATAATGTAAATGATAATAATAGTTATGGTATGATTAGTGTGGTATATAATATAAATATATAATAGGTAATATATATATATGTATGTATGTATGTATGTATAATGATCTATTTTCCCTTGCATATATAAATATTGTATATGTATGATGGTCAAGGGCCTATTCTTCTCATTGTTGTTTTGGATTGATTATTTTCTATAATTAATTGTGTTGGCATGGATTGCAGGAGAGGGATTTTGCCCATATTTAGTTGGATGTAATGCATATGCATGTTTAATATGCTTGTGGATTGATAATGAGATGCATATGATGGTAGAGAAGGGGTTCACTCCTGTCATTGTCTTATCTTGATAATTTTATTATATCCTTGTAGTGTATGTCATACATGTGTAAGTAATTGCATACATATGCATTATGTGTTGGATGGATGGGTAATTGCATTTATATGTAACATGTGTAGGATCTCTTCAATATATTAATGTCGGAGAGAGGGATTTGCTTCTCCATGATATTGTAGAGGGTGACTCTGAATCCAATAGTTACTTAAGTATTTTAATGTTCTCTAATGAAATGAATGTGTGCTTAACTTTCTGTTGTAAGAAGTGCAAGAGAGGGCTTAGCCCTATGACCTTGCTCCTAATGGTAAATGAGATATTGTGGAAGAAGAGAAGGATCTTCCCTTTATGACTCTCTTATAGTGTTGTTCTATGCTCAGGGGAGGGGGTATTGCCCATCTTTGATCCTGTAGTGGATTTTTTCCTGCGTTGTTTGTAATGATAAGGCATTGCCTTTAGTGACAATGATATGATCAATAAGAGACTTTTGGGTACAATGAATTTTATGTATGCCATGGATAGATGTCTATGATTTGGTTGGTTATGGGTGAATTCTCATCCATGTTGCTTTTGTTGTTAAGTCCCTTGTGTGGGATAAGGGATTGATCCTCATGAGGTAAAGTATGTTATTAATGCTTGGTAAGCTAATGGATTGGTGTTAACTATGTTGGCATGATAAGTTGATTGGGAATGGATTGCTTCCCTTGTCCCGTTTATGCATATTAAGTATTCTACCTATGAAGGATCAAATCCAAGTAGATCCTTGTGTTTCTTACCTTGGGATGGCTGTGGAATTAATATCTGGTTGATGAGAAGAATTCTTGGGAAGAGTTGTATGTCTTCCCTTGGTCCTAGTGGAACTGTTTCCCAACTTGGGGGTGGCCTCACGACAAAAAGAGTATAGGTCGGATGAGTTCCTACGGTTGGGTAGAATGTGGAACTTGGGCACCCTGTTTCCCTTCAAGTGCTCTTAAGTTGTGATCTTGATGCATTAAAAGACTTGTTAGGATGTATATGTAGTCCTTACACTTGATGATTTTATCTAAATAGTTGGTTGTTCACATCTTGGTATTCACAGACTGTATGTGTTGGTATAATGAGTAATGGTGTATGCATTAGCATGTGATCATGTTGTTGTGATGTACTTGACACTAATACATATTGTCCATACAAGTTATGGGTGTGCATATGGTTATGTAAGTATGTGCTTATGTAGTTATATTGTGCATGCATATACTTTGTATCTATATTATGATCATGTGAATAGGTGTACATCATTGTAAATGCATTTAAGTTATGATAAAACTATGAAGGAAATGTGCATCATGGGTGTATATGATAATTGGTTATGTTCCAATGGTTATGAATGTCTAATAAAGCATATATATCCATGATAGTCCTATAGAAATAATGTTTATGTGGCTTGTGATTCTAGTCCTTAATCCTATAATAATGCTTGATGGTCATCCTTCTTGTGTAAAGGCATGATTGATAAATGAATGGTGTTATGTGGATCATTTTGAATTGATTAGAAAGGACATGATAGTCCTTTATGTTATCATTGTGTGATGTATGGCCTCTATAATAGCAATACATATGTCTTGATGATTGTAAAGAGTCAATGTTAATGGTTGGAAAATGATTTTATAGCTTGATGCTTGTAATGACTATGTTAAGGACTAGTACCTATGTTGTACCTAGTCATCACTAAAAGTTACTAATGCTCACATGAAATGTGTGTGGTGTGTGTGATAAAACTATGGGGCTATAAAATATCTGTACATTATGCAAGATACTATGGACCCTTTGAGATTTTAGCTAGGATAGGTTTCCTTGCATATGAGCTTGCATTGACTGCTTGCATAAAAGTGCATAATGTATTTCATGTATCTTGTTGAAGAAGTATATACCTGATGCTAATCATGTGATTGATTGGAATGTGATTCAAGTGGAACCAGAAGGGGATTTTCTGATACAACCAATTTTCCATATTGGGTAGAAAAGTCAAGTTGCTCAGGAACCAAGAAAATAAAGCAGGTGAAGGTCCAATGAACCCATTACAGTCCTAAAGATGCAACATGGGAGCTGGAAGATGCTATGAGGGAAGCATACCCTCATCGTTTTTGAAATTTTGTGTTGCAACATAAGTATGCATCGAGGACAATGCAATGTTTTAAGTGGGAGGGGGATATAATACCTCGGTTGTTAAGCACCAGACATATGTTATTATTTTATTTATTATTGGGAACTAGGTGCCAGGACGATGGAATTTGGACATTATTATTTTTATTACTATTTAATTAATAACTAGCCCTACACGAACAACTAATGAGAATGGGGGGCCATGGATTCCACATGTGAGGGGGTTGGGGACTAGGAGTTATAGCTCTCCCTAACAACACTCTTTGTTTCCTATTTTTTATTATTTTATCCTATGTTGGTACTATTGATCCTAGTTCATGATTTAGTGAGCCTTCCTTGTTGAATGTGACCCATTTGGTGGTTTTGTAACTCATTTTTGCAGGATTGCACTTGGTTTTTAACCTCCACTTGTACAAGTGCACCTTCATTGGCTATCTTTAGTTGGGACATTTGAAAAGTGTAGTTATGGGAAAGGGAATATCTAATTGTAACCTCCCTCTCATAAATTGAGTAACCATCGATAAATTTGAGTTACCTCTCTTGGAATTGGAGCTACTTACCAGGGAATTCGAATGGCAATGGAAGGATTGGGAATTGGATCTCTTTCATTCTTCTTCTTTATCTCTTGGCTTGTTATGCTTCCTCTCGGGTATATTTCAAATTATTGTGGATGGATTCGAATTGATTGAAGGAGGATTGAAGGCCTTGTAATGAGGTATGGAGACTAATCTATGCTAGATTGTAGTTTGGATAGATGAAACACCAAAGTACCTCAAGTACCATTACTTGTCTCTGCTTTGGTATTGCACATGAATCCCGACGGTGTATGGTGATATCCTGAGGGACTGTAGGGAATGGAATCCCATTGCACCAGGTAGTGATGATGCAGAGAAAGCAAGTGGTGAGGGAAGGTGTTGAGATTTCTCAGGTTGTAGCTTGGGTTTTCTATGAAGGGCGCAACCGTATGTTCTATTTATACTATTTATGAGAATTTTTAGGTCATGCGACCTGTACCATTACATCCGGAGTGACATTTCTAATAAGGTACATATTTTCTTTCATTGAAAAATATTTCTGAATGGTTAAGATATAGCTATTTCATTTTGGTGGGGTTTTTCCTCACAATGGTGAGAAGGCCGCAACTAGATGACCTATTTAGATTATTTATGAACATGTATGGGTTGTGATACTTGTATCGTTTCATCCAAAGTGTCATTTCTAGTAATGAAAATTTTTTTTTTCATCGAAAAAGGTTTATGTATGACTAAGATATGGTCATTTTGGTGTGGCGGGGTTTTCTCACAGTGTTGAGAAGGGAACAACCATACCTTCTGGTTCAGATATTTATAAGTATTTTTGGGTTGTGATATCGGTTCCATTGCATCCATAATGTCATTTAAAGTAAGGAATATTTTTTTTTCATTGAAAAATATTTCCATGTGATTGAGATACAGTTGTATTTGTATGGCATAGTTTCCGGTGTTGAGATGAGTGCACCATGCCTGTTGTTTTGAGAGTACTTTTCCTGTGGATATATGGCATCATATTGGGTTGACTGACATGTTGAAAAATGCATGAGAATGGAATTTATATGGAAGGGTGGAACGTTGTCTCGCTGAAGCTAGTTTCCCATGATTAAGATGAGTATTTTATTATATGATTATTTACTGCATTTTTTGAAATATATGTGCTTATGGATCTAATTTGGTTATGACCTATATGGTTGTAGGTGAGAGGAATGATATATGATTTTATATGGATGTATATGACATTATTTCACATCTTAATTTATTTAGGTTGATATGGCTATGGTTGGTAATCAGTGATGAGTATTTTTCTATATGTTAATTTATTGCAATTTATGATAGTTATATGTGCTCATGAATATGATTTTGTTGTCATTTAGATGGATATAGGTGGAAGCCATGGGATATGATCTATTTATCATTTATATGGATGTATATGGAATCCTTCATATCTAGTTATTTTATTTTCTTATGGTTGTAGGGGGCAATCAACAGATTTTGTTTTTAACACAGTTAATATGGTTGATTGTGGCAGCATGTAGATCTAATTATTTACCTAGTTTATGGTAGCTTATAGATATGATTTTATTCGTAATTATATGGCTGAAATAGATTTGATATATCATTTTTGAAATCATGTTAATAGCATGCTCAGATATGGTTTCATTTAATGCATGCATTTACCTTGCATAGTATGTGTATTGGGGAAATATATGCATTGTATTCTTGCATTTCATTTTCAAAGGGATGATTGTTTTATTTAATTAGTTTGTTGGCATGATGTCCTAGCCTTAGATAACCCTATTTCATTGTGCATTACCTTGATTCATCCTTCTCCTTGGGATTCCAGGTGTCCTTGGCCTTTAGGGGTTGGGGACATGACATGATCAAGTGCTTTTTAATTATTATTTTAATTTTATTTTCATATATGTTATTTCAAGTTTCAAGTAGAAAATTATTACAAATTATAATAATTATAGGACAATTCAATTCCTTTTTTTTTCTTCTAAAAAAGTCACAATTTTATGTTTTAATAAGAAAATCACAATTACATTTCGTTGATGTTTTTTTCATTGTTCAAGAACCCGACCTCTAGGTCTGTCACCATAATCACTAATATAAAAAAACACAAGCATCTCTACTATATGACAAAAGCAAAATTACAACATGATGTAAACACTAAAATATCATTTCAAGTGTTACATCTATATATAGTTCATTAATAATAATATGTATACCAAAATCTTCTAAAATCTGCAAGTTCTGGGCAAATGTATGACTTGCTCATGCCCACTAGGCATGTATCCTCGATCTCTCTTCTGGATCTCCAGGTGTATCCAAAACAAAGAAACATATAGCATGATGTAACCACTTAATGTGTTACTTGGATTCATATTAAATACATTATACACCATGTCCCAATCAACATCTTGAGTCCTTCTTTTGATAAAGCATCAGCTACCTCATTTCATTCTCGGCACACATGTTGAATTTTGATTGTGTTTATTTTTTTAAGCTAACCTTTTTATATCTTCCAAGAGGATTTCAAGGTGTAAATTATTAAAAAAAAATTCTCCTTTGCTCCAGTTGATAATATTTAGTGAATCACCAAAAACCTGTAATTTTATATGCCTTTTCCTAAGACTAGAATGAAAAGAAGCTTTAGCGCCATCATCTCTATGTAGTTATTTGTCCCTTCTCCCATACGGACCTTAAACTTCATAAATAATTCATTTGAGAAATATATAATTCCTCCTCCCCCCACACTTTTGGTTCCCCTTGCTTAAAACTTGAGCTTCACATAAAATCATTGGCAAGAGTTTTTATTTAAATATGCAATGGTTTCTTGCTATCCATATTACCCAAGCAGTGATAATTGGAAATGTGCCTTATATTTCTTAACCTCATCATTTGTTGACCATCCCCTTAACCTTGCTTCCACTGTATCGCCAACCAAAATATCATTTATTCCTATCAAAATTTCTAGTGGAGGAGCCTAGTTGACTGACCGACTAGGTCCTTCGACCAACCGTGGTTGGGTTGGTCCATTCGGTTGGTTAGACGACCAAACTAACAGTTAGATATAAATAATTGTTTGTAAACAATATAAATAGGCTATTGAGCCATGAATCTAGAGACGATGTTGTACAATACTTATATACATGTTAATACAAAGGTTTATTGTTGTTGTCCCGCTTACTCTTTTATCTTGTTCGTGTATGTTATATGTTCATGTGATCTTATATATATATATATATGATTTACTATTGGTAACCTAGACAATTCCTAAGACTACAACATTTCTATTGATGGTAGTACGTAATCGTGATAAAATAAATAGCACATTTAGATGTTAACTGAAAGAGATATTCGTGAGTGGTGGGACAAGAAAATAGAAAATTATATCTAGAACTATGCAAGGTGGAACAAGCTAACGATTAAGGAGGCAAGGGAAAAATTATTCACTGAGTCCCATGAAAATTTTATAGAAGTCGTGCCCTGAGAAATATAGAAATTCTTGGGAATATTTCATGATCAAATTGAATGCTTAGAATGAAAGACCGCTAATGCACAAGATTTACAATGGAGGAAGAATGGATTTGTATGAGTGGCTTGAGAAGATATGTGAATATTTATATGAATAAAAACTATAGAATAGAGATCATCTCCCAACGAAGTCCGACGAAAAATTCTACACTGGCCTTCACAAATAATTTTTGTGTTCTGTACCAAACTTGATATAGTAGTTTTTGATTGAAAATAGAGTCGGACACATAGTCGAAACATGACCACCGTTGTTTGAACCTGCTACATCAGACTGGAAGAAGCAACAAAAAGAGTGGGAGCATTTTTTTAACGAACGACGGTGGGAATATTTCTTAAGTAAATGAAGACTGTTGTTGAAGCCACCTCCGTCGAATAATAAGGGTTGGGTCATCAATGGGGGATTCTTCGACAATGTGTTCTAAATAAAATAATGAGGCTAGTCGATGAAAGAAGAAAAGAATGAAGGCCTATAAACAGACAAGTTCGCTCCGACGAGATAAATGCCCAACCACTCACAAGCAAATAACATATATATAAAAATTAGAATGAGAAAAGAGGTGCAGATGATGAGAGCATTTGCGAGATATTGCTAGTCCGTTACGCACAAACATAATATAAGGAATCTGGGTGAGATGATCTAGAATCCAAAATTCCTTCTTGAGTTGAGGGAAATTCGACCATATGAGAAAGAAGGTGAGGTTCCAATACCCAAATATCAGTCACACGCAATGGTGTTGACCCCACAAACTTTATGTATTATAATCCCAGATGCCTCGACCCTTATTGAATTTGCACCCATGATAATGACGTTTGGGTCGACCATTAGGAAAATAGTCGAGCACGACATGGAAATTAAACCAGGTGATAGCAGCATATGGAATTGACTATACCAATGTGGACAAATTGTAGATAGGTTGATGATTTAACATCCAGAACATGCTAATTGGATTACCTTCACACTTGAATTCAGGAGATAGTCTTTTAAATTAATTTATTTAGAATATATGGAGGTACCCCCTGCCAAAAAAATTATTAATTGAAGTGACCAAGCCGTCGGAGAGATGACCCAGTGAAGAGGAGTCTGTGGAAGAAGTACAGTTGTCGTGGCATCGGTCGCAATCACAAGAAGTCAGCAGTAAGTGTCAAATAGTAAGTAATTCAATTAGTCAGTCTGCCTTGGTAAGTATTAAAAATTGTAAATCTAGCAATATGGCTTATCATCTTCTAGTTAATACTCCTATCTTTGATGGGGATGGTGACCCTAAGAAACACTGGTTTGTGTGTGAATCTCTTTGGAAATCTAACCTTATTGCACAATTTGTAGGAGGAATTAGAAATAGAGCACTTACATGGCACATGAAATTTCTTAAAGAAGGTCCAAAGACAAAGCAACAAATAAAAGATAACTTTCTAGAATTCTTCAAAATTGATGACACCAAGCACCTGGATGGACATAAATTAAATTAGATCAAGCAAAGAATAGGAGAATTTGTACGAGAATATGACAAAATATTTAAGGATCTCCTCAGCCAGATTCCATCTAAGATGGACCCTGTGCTAGTGATCCATTTTTTGTCAAAGGACTCCAATAGAGAATCAAGACGCTGCTACTAATGCACGAATATACAGTTTATGATGGCATATTGAAAAACTATTTGAGAGTCGAATGGAATTTAGATTATCCGAATGGACCCATCGACAAATGACTTGAAGAAAAAATAGACACTATAGAGAAATCACTGCAGCATCTTACATTAAGGCGCAATGACCTATGGTGTACCACATGATCTCGAGAAGGACATACTAGATATACTTGCCTCTATGATGAAAGAAGAAGGTATCAAAATCAATCTAATGCATACCAATGGGAAATGAAACAACTGGAAGAGAGCCCGAGGATATTTCTAGAAGAACGGAAGCCAAAAAACTTCCAGACGATGCGGATGACATATTTTTGTGACATCTATGAAATATTCAAGCCTCACTCTACTACAGACTTCCCCTACAATTCCGACAATGTAAATCCAAAATGGTGTGTAATTTGTCGAACAACACAACATTCAACCACATAATGCACAAAGAATTTAAATACTAAAGCAAACTACCACATGGTATATCAAACACAAGCGGTCGAGCAAAAAGGTTGGGATGGTCGTAACAACGACCAGCGCATCTATGGCAACAATCGACGAGGAGGATACAACGGTTGTTGAAGAAATAACAACCGGGGATACCAACCACCAGGTTGAAATAAACCACACTGCTTTGTATGTTATAGTGAATATAATTTAAGCCCTGACTATCCATGGAAAGATAGGACAAACTTAAAATTTTGTACAAAATGTGGCATTGGGGAGAACAATTTAGAAGAGTGCCCCATAATGCTAGATGCGCTTAACAAAAGAAAAAAAGTTAGCATCTTGTCTTTTCGTCTCTAAAAATGAAGCATTCAATACTAAGAACTTGCAAACCATTACAAGACAAGGCACAAAAATTGGTGGGGATAATCCCCAAGTTACAAGGATACAAAGACAACAAGATGAATATCCCAATCCATTGAAGTAGAAGGAAATATTTAATAATGCAACATAAATATTTACACAAATTTCTTCTGAAGAAAGTAATGTAGAGAAAATAAATAAAACACTTAACGAGTTACTACAACTCTTACCAAAAAGTATTTGTAGGATGAATCAAAAAGATAAAACTAATAGCGATCCCCTTGTTGACCTAAAATTTGAAGGATTCTGCGTCGTACAAGTTTTCCTCGACTTCAAGACACAAGCTAACATAATTCTGATATTAACTCGGGAAAGTATGGGTCAACCATGACTAAAAGAGTCAGGCATCTATCTTAAGCTTTCTGATCAAGGACTAATCGAACCCATTGGAGTCTGGCAAAACGTTAAAACTACAATATGGGAATCAACACATACATCAAATTTGAAATCATCGACCCATGAGAAGGATCTAAATACTTCCCAGCACTAGTTGGTCGACTGTGGGGACGCAAAACAAAAGCATCCATATCACTAGAAAATGATAGAATTAAACTCAAAGGAGATGGAAATAAAGTAATTGTGCCTATTAATCCATCTTAGTAGAAACCCTGGGTCAAACCAGACGATAACGATGATGAAACCCATTGACTATACCAAATAGTCTAGAATAACGAAGATACCATTGAACCAAACAAACACGGGGAAATACACTTGGGAAATGTTATCTTTGTCATATACAACTCGGACTCGGAATGATATGACTGGAAAATAACAAATTATGAAGCACATGATTGATAATGTTGGTCGATTGAGGTCATCCCTAGAAAAAGAGTGCAACAATGTTTTACTATATCCATCATTCCAAATATATTTGAGAAGAAAATAAGAGAATACCCGATGATCATACCAATAAAAAAGGAACTGACAAGTATTACACTGCTAGGATACAAAGAACAAGAATATTCGATTGCACATGTTGAGAAAGTCTCTAAAAACATCGATGAACAAGGTCAACTTCAAAGTCTAGTCGAAACTTTTACTAGACAAGCATCAAGATGGTGGGATACACATCAATCCCGCCTCCATACTTGGACTGCTACATCAACATATTTCATTGAAAACTTTGGAGGAAAGAAACTCTCAACACAGATAGAAATACTGAAATTTATACAAGGTCAAGACCCATCCAAACACATTAATATATGCGAAACAAAATGGAAACGATTGGGATACAGAGACGAAAGATTATATCCCTATCTATCCCTGAATGCACTTGAAGATACGAAACAAATGGTATAAAATGGAAGAAACCAGAGGAGAAATATTTAATTGGAAAGAATTGAAAGAAAACTTTATAAAATATTTCTCTTTTACTCAAGAAAAAGAATGTATCAAAGAAGTAGTCGAAGAAATTAAAATTTTTATACAACCGACGAGCAATGGTAGGTCAACATCGACAAAATGACCACAGTCGACATGTAATAATATCACGATTAAAACAACCTATCTATTGACCCGACTAGAACTTGAAAATGACCGCAGTCGACATGTAATAATATCACGATTAAAACAACCTATCGATTGACCCGACTAGAACTTGAAAATGATAAAACTATAGGCAAAAGTTTCAGGTGGAAAAGAAATTGCCATGGCATAGTAAAACCTGTAAAATCTCTAATGAAAGTCAACACATAATAAAATATAGAATGCAGAAGATTTACTGAAAAAGAATTCCCTCATGCATTCAAAAAATTTAAGGAAGGAGACCGACCAATTAATGAAACAAGAGCACCAGAATGGATGGATGCACAAATAAAAACAAAATAAGTCAACATCTCAAATGATGACTGATTGAAAATGGCAAAAATAAGAGATTATTAGTCTGAACAACAAACAACAAAGATATCCAACTTACTAAAAGAATACTAAGATGTCTTTGCAATATATTTTAAAGATTTAAAGGGGTTAGTACAATAAATGGGTGAAATGAAAATCAACCTAAAACTAGACACATGATCTGTTAAGAAACGACCATAGAAATTGGCACGTAAGTATAAAGACATAGTAAAGAAAAAAATTGAGAATATGTTAGTTGTTGGAATCATATATCTAGTAGACCGGTCAGAATGGGCCATCCCTATGGTCGATCAACCAAATAAACATGACCCAAAAAATATACAAATATGTGTCGACTTCAAAGGATTAATGAAGTTGCAGGTCATGGATGTTATTCTTTAATAGATGGATTTTCCGGATACAACCAAGTTCCTATTGCTAAATAAGATCAACATAAAACAACATTTCTTTGTGAGTTTAGTTCGTTTGCTTATAAAGTGATGCCATTTAGTCTAAAGAATTCCCCAACAGTATTTTCTAGGATAGTAGTAAAATCATTTCAAGAATATCTATATAAAACCATGGATGTCTACTTCGATGATTGGAAAATGTACTCATTGCTAAGAGAGCATGTTCAATACCTTTAAATTATGTTAGAACGGTGCAAACAAATGCAACTGTCTTTGAATATAAAAAAATGCATATTTGCAACACCAATTGGAATCCTACTAGGACATGTTGTTGGCAAGATTAAAGAGATTTTGAGGTCAAAAAATGGCCTCCTAAAAGATGTACTAAAAAAGTATGAGATATATTAAAATATTATGAGTTAGGGGTTTTATGGGGTAGGTATATATGACAAGTCACCTCCTACACTATTTTCTATGCACAATATAAATAACCATGGTTGAGTTACTTTTCAAAATTGACTAGAAATAAAATTAATAAAATAACTCTTCATAGATGTGACTAAGAATGATTGCAAATTCCCAAAATATTATTGTCCTTTAGCATTTATTTGTCTTGAACATGCAAATAAAATTAAATAATAATAAAAAAATTTAAGAGCTATTTTTTAAATGTATTCTGACTTTTTATATTTAGTATTTTTCTCATCAATTTAATATAATGTGATTTAATTGAAAATTTATTTACATGTAAAATGTTAATAATATTATTATAATCCACATTGCATTATTATTATTATTCTTTATTCATTAAATTCATATTGGTAAATTAATATCAAAATCATAATATATATATGTGTGTGTGTGTTTATAAATTAGTTTGGCATTATAATATTAAATAAAATATAGTGAATATATAATTAAAGATTAAAAATATGAAAATGACAAAAATGTGAAAGGAATATATATATATATATATATATATATATATATATATATATATATTAATTTGAAATTATGATATTAAATATAATGGAGTGAATATATAATTTAAAATTAAAAATATGAAAATGACAATATATTATTTTCTAAAAAATTGTGAAAGGACCTTCTTTATGAATTATGAGTACTTTACTTGAAAATGACAATAATATTATTTTATAAGAAAGTGTGAAAATACATTTATTATGAGTACTTTACTTGAAAATGACAATAATATTATTTTATGAAAAAATGTTCAAGGACTTTCATTATGAGTATTTTACTTTATGACTTAAAAGTACTTATACCACTACCTTGGTTAACTATGGGTTTTCATCCACCATAGAAAATTTGACAAATTAACATTCTTAACTCATGCAATGCCACCTCAACGATGGGGGATGATGTCATCTACTAGAATGTGATTGGTTAATTTTTATAGTACATTTTCTTTGTTTTGGGGTCCATTTTTTACCTCAAAATTTCTCTAATTGAGGAATCAAAGTCGACTACGCCAAATTAAAGTTATTCTCGACTTAAAGCCACCCGAGAATCCAAAACAGGTCAGAATACTTCTTGGGCATACATGATACTATCGCAAATTTATCAAATATTACTATGATATGACATATCCATTAGAAAAACTACTAAAGGAAAATCAAGAATTTAGGTGGTCACAAGAACGTGCAGAGTCATTTGAATTATTTAAAATAAATCTTGTTGAAGCTCCAATTATAAGGTTTCCAAACTGGTCGATCAAGTTCCATGTCCATATTGATGCTTCTGGTATCGCATTTGGTGCAATACTTACTCAACCTTGAGACAATGGAATGGATTATCCTAATGCATATGCTAGCTGAAAGTTAAATAAGGAAAAAAAAATTATTCTACAACATAATGGGAATCTCTAGGCACAATTTTCACACTAGAGAAATATCGACATTATTTGTTGGCTAACCCTTTTGTATTTTACACAGATCATCAAGCACTCAAGTATTTAGTAAACAAACCCCTCCACCATGGTTGGTTGTGTAGATGGTTACTCTTATTCCAAGGATTTGAATTTGAAATAGTATTCTGACCCGGAAAAACTAATGTCGAACCCAACCATTTATCAAGAATAGAAACAGGAGAAGACTCTGTCGGGATTGACGACGAATTTCCCAAAGGTCACCTATTTAGAGTAGAAGGTGTACCGAAGGAATTAGAATATATAACAGAATATCTCAAGAAAGTTCAAGCTTCGGAAGGAATGACATAAAAGAAAAAGAAAATACTTGCAATGAAGGCTACACCATACACTCTAATAAATGGATTCCTTTATAAATTAGGACAGGATGAATTACTCCAACGATGTGTCCTAGAGCACGAACGAAAATATTTCATCGACGAAGAACAGAGTGGACGTGCCAGTGAACACTATCAGGTCGATACAACTACAATAAAAATCTTACAATCATGACTATGGTGGCCAACACTACATAAATATTGCAGAGCTTAGGTAAATAAATGTGACAGATGCCAAAGAATAGGTCAACCACTACCAAGAAATGAGATGCCATTAATATATGTTAATCCAAGATTAAATTTTGAAATATGGGTTGTCGACTTCATTGGGCCTTCCCCAGTCCCTGGCTGATGAGCTGGACCTCCATATATTATTACAACAGTTGTATATGTCACCAAATGGGTAGAATCCGAACCTGTCGAAGCATTTTCCAGTGAAGTAGCCGCAAAATATATATATGAAAATATCATTACAAGATTTGGATGCCCCCTTACTCTCATTAGTGATAGAGGAACACACTTCATCAACACGACTATCTTGATTCTATTGAGCAAATTCATGATTGACCACCAGAAGAGCACAACATATCACCCACAATTGAAAGATCAATTGAAGCATTCAATAAATTTTCAACTAACAGACTAATAGACTAACAAAGCTTTGTTGTATTGATAAAGATGATTGGGATGATAAGATACCTTCTATTTTATGGGATTATTGAATGATGCACGGGAATCTATCCCTAAGACCGACCGATGATGATAAGTGATGAGAAGTCGACTGGAAGGGGGACGACGACCTTCCAGGTGAAGGAAAAGGGAAAGTATGTGAAGCCCAAAATGGTTGGATCGGAGAAGAACATTCGACGGAGATGGTTGATGAGGATTGGTCGAGTTAGAGGCCAGGAAAAGTGACAGTGTGAGTTGCTGGAGTAGATGAAGCCTTCTCACCAAAGGTGTGGGTATTCAAACCTAGATAGTCATTAGGGATTTCAGAAATAGACTTGCATGGAAAATCAAGTCACAGTTGAAGAACTAGGTGAGTCGGTGGCTAAGCCAACGTAGATGATTCCAACTACATCTAGGTGGTCGAAGGAGAAGACGACAGAGGCCAGAAGGGTAAAAGGAATTGATGATTGAGTCACTGATTTGGTTGGACACAAGAAGGAGATCGACTAGAGGATTGGTCAAGCAAATAGAAAGCGCCCGGAGGACACGTTGATATCCTTCAGGTGGGAACAAAGGGGGTGAGTTGATCCCGAGGGAAGAGATGGCATAGGATAAAGAATTCTACCAAGTCGTGGTCGAGGTAAGAACCAATCGAATATTAGACAGGGAGAAGTGGATCATTCGACAAGGGAAAAGTTCGACGTAGACTGAAGGAGACTAAGTTGCAGTCAAGGTAGGGATCAATTGTTGTTGGTCAGGAAATAAGGAAAGACTAATCATTGGACGAACCCAACTGAAGGAAATGCGATGAGAGTAGAAGTTGTAGTAGAAGTGTAGAAAAGAGTGTGGTTGACACAGTTGGATGGTTATAATCCAATAGGCCAGAGTGTAGTCCGGTCAAATTTAATTCCAATGGATGAGAGGAGGAAGACGAGTCAGAGTGGTTAACGACAAGTCGAGCCGATGGATGCAGAGGCAATCAGATCAGACCGACTATAAAGTGAATAGAGGTATAGTTTGAAGCCGACCTAATCAATGGTAAAGTCAGTAGATTGGGCCGACATAAGAAAGACGATGGCGGGAGCATCACAGCAGGTGACTGAAAAGGGATTAGACTAGTTCCGATCGTGAACCAACTGATGATAAAGCCGAGGAGTAGAGGTGCATCATAGAATAGTTGCAGTACTCATTGCAGAGTAATGGTGGTAGGTGAGATCACCAAATGGCACTCTGCTCTGAGGAGAATTCCATAGGAAGCTAGAGGCTTCTAGAAGCTGCCTGAGAGGAAAAATGAGGTGATGGGGTATTTGTATAAATAGAGATTGGGGGGCTTCTTCGGGGAGGTTTTTCTAGTTTCCTCCCTGAAGTGGAGATGATCTATTGTACAACCGATAGGCTAAGTTTCAGTGTAATAGAATAGGCCGACTGAGCCATAAGGGATTTCACCCTTGTTGTAAACCAACCCATGTAATTTTATTTCAGTTATTAATATAAGCCATGATTCTTGGAATTTCTAGCTTGTGTGTTCGACTTCCTACATCAGTTGGTATCAGAGTTGCATGACTCTTGAAAGTAGGTCGGTTGGGACCCAGCTTGCATCATCGAACAACTTATAAATGATTGACAGAGTAGATACCCTTTAAGATCATCTATGGATAAGAATCAATCACCCTTCTACATTTTAAGCAGCAGGCATCAATCACTGTAGATATACTTCACTTAGATATTGTCAAATCCACAGAAGATAGAAATTTCGATCTAACAAGACTAGAGGAGCAATGCCAAATAACATTCCACCATCAAGAAGTCCAAAAAAACAACAAAAATATTGGCATGATCATAATATAAGAATTAAATATATATCAGTTGATGACCTAGCATTATTATATGACAATCAAATAAAAGGAAAATTGAAAAAGTTGCATACATCATGGATTGGAACATACATAGTCAAGGAACTGAATAGAAATGGGTCAGTCTGACTAAAGACATTACAAGGAAAAGTTTTTACAAATGTTGTCAACAATGCAAGACTAAAACGATATAAAAAATAAAATCGGTACAACACTAACCAAATGGATATATCACCATTTGGTCGACTATCGTGCCATAGGTTTTAATTAATTTGTATATTAAGTACCCTAATTATAGTAACTAAATTAAGTATAGAAAAGTAGTTATGGAAAAACTAACTTATACCAAAACATATATAATAAGGCTCTAAGACATGGAATGTGGCAGGAATAATTACAATGCAATGAGCTAGAATGGAATAAGGAGAACCAGGCACGTCAAAGTAGAAATATGAACCAGAAAACCTGACCAGCGACATCTAAAGGAGCATTGAATCCAACATAGAACAAGTTGACCACTGTGTAGTGCATTTTACCATGATCGACCTCGACGAAGAAGTTATGATGATCAACGACCAAAGCGTGAATCAAAAGACCCTCCACACATGCGAAATAACTGTCAAGAACAAATTTCGTAGTTAGTGCCATCATTTACCCAAATTTAATGTGCATCAATTAACCAAGCTATAAATAAATATGTAGAAAAAAGTTGGGAACATTTTTGCAAAGAGTTGGAGTAGTCACAACAAGAACTTGAAATTCCAAAA
This sequence comes from Larix kaempferi, assembly GCA_027924585.1. Taxonomy (NCBI): domain Eukaryota; kingdom Viridiplantae; phylum Streptophyta; class Pinopsida; order Pinales; family Pinaceae; genus Larix; species Larix kaempferi. The sequence continues at coordinate 3,221,886 of BSBM01000031.1, read as the reverse complement.
CTTCCAAACCCTATACCTGCACCTATAATCACATTCAAGATGGATCCAAAGAAAGCATCTACAGTGACCAGAGTCATGAAAGTAGCAAAAAATCCAAAAGGGAACTTGTAGAAGAAGCCACCATGCCTCCTTTGAAGGATCGACTAAACACAATTACAAAATCCCGCACAGAGGAGCACCAGTGGAAAATATACTAGAAGGAATTGCGAGAATAGGCTTTACAAAATGACAAATGGACCAAAGAAGCAAATAAGTTGGCCATAGAAAAAATTAGGTACTACTTGAAAGCACCCTTGATAGATAACTTTGAAGTTTTGAAGACTGAATTTCACAATACATTGTTAGAAGATACCACAAAGGAAAGATATGGTTTGATGAACAAGTCAAAATCAATGCTACACTTATTGCACATGTGATCGAATTACCAAATCAAGGGTCACAAGTACCTTTCGGCGTCAAACCACATTTAATTGAAGAATTTACTGGAGCCCCTAAAGGAAAGAACTCAAAAGGGTTAGTAATTAACAATTCTTGTATCAGACATACAAATTGACCGCTATAATCGTATCAATCTACTTAATCAATACCATCCGACCATCAAAGATTAGACTCGACATGTTGGAAGTTGTAAAATCCATAGCCACAGAAGCCAAAATTTTCAATTGGGACGAATAATTAGCCACAGTCATCAAAGAAACTTGCGAAATATGCCAAGAGACAAGATCAACAATTTGGTACCATTATTTACTTATTTGGTTAGCAATGTATAATATAAGCCTAGTCAGAGACCCTTCCCTCATAGTAAGGTTGGGGCCTGATGAATAGTTTTAAGATATTCCAAACCCATGGTTTCCCAAAGGGCCCTAAATTCGCTAAGTTGTGGCTTGAAAATTGGTTTCAAGTCCTCAAGACTACCTCATAAAGATGGTGGGTCTCACAGCCCATCCGTCAAATTCTGTCACCGACTGCACACATCCATCTAGAAATCGACTACACAAAGTATGGTTCCTACAAGGAACAATAGGGGATGCAGCCAAGTTAGACTATTATCTAACATTCCAAAATATATTCAATGACTTGGAAAATATACAGTCTACCAGATACCATATTTTGCATGGAACGAAGTCTAGGAGTTACAACAACTAGTGTCTGATGGAGAAAAGGAAGAAGCATATGAATTCAGTCTATACTTATACATTCTCGGCCTAGCCGATGAAGAAGAAAAATCCCTGGTTATCGTACTGTTGAAGAATCATCCTAAGCCAACAGAAATAGAGGAGCCTTCAGGAGAAACAACAGAAGAAGATGAAGTGCAAGAAGAGGTAGAGTTGGAGCTTGAATTATCCAAGGAAAAACTCGATGTTGTAGCACAACAAATATATACAATGCAACAAAATTTCAAATCTAAGCAGTCCAAGAAGAGGAAGTTGGTATTATATGCACCGATTGAGGACAAAATACAAGAATTACATGGAGAATCTGAACAAGTCCTTAGAGCAATTATCAACAAGATCACGGTCGAACAACAAATTGAAAATAATATGATTGAAAAAGCCGAGCTTGCCAAGGTAAGTTCTTCTCAACCTAAAAAGCTAAAAATTCAAATGCAATCTCAAGTAGAAAACCCTATGCCAATTCCTGATAACTCCCCTTGTCTCGCTAACGCTTGTTGAAGAAATATCGATCGAGCAAGCCTATGTTACAACTATCCAAGACCCAAATTTGCATAAGTTCATTTCTTCCTTACCAAATAAATTCCCCAGCCGGAGAAAGATCACAACTAAGTATATTATTAGAGAGTTGACCTCACCACCTAAAACGTAAGCAACACCGCCCCTCATAGTCAAAATTTCTAAGCAATCGCTAAAAACACCCAAGCAACCAGTTATAGTAGGAATACACCAAGTCACCATGGAAAGAGTATCCCCAGAAACTATGGATTCACCAATATTTAGTAAGTCCACAATCATCGCAGTTTCCACTATAAAAACACTTCCCCTTCCACTATTTTAGTTGGTACCATAACTTCTTCAACACCATCGACAACGATTGTTTCACCCCAACCTATCAATGTTTCCACTAGCCCAGGTGTACAAAATAATACACCCTTGACTGTGCCTCCCGTCTCGACCATTCCTACTCAATCAACCTCCACCCCTCCTCTATATTCTGGTCCTCTCTTGTCTATTCTAACCTCGACTGTTCCGATATCATTGGATCCACCCTCTTTTGTTCCAACTACCTCCACCACTTCTGCACCTTTTCCTACCCCCCCTCAACCCAGTCAGCAATCACTTATTCCAGCACAAAAGAAGAAGATGACGAAGAACAAGCAGTCGGAAGGGAAATTTTAGAAGACCCCTCTTTAGTCGATAACAGATTCCTCAGGTGCCCCAATTAAGTTTGATACAGATACCACCAAAGACCATGAACTTGAATATATCCTATAGGCCGTGATTAAAGAACAAAATAAAATATGGTTAAGAGACAAACGAAAATTGGACAATGTTGATGAGGAACTAACACAAGTTTTTAGAATTTGTGAAAGCCTCATCAGGGAGGTAGAACCAATGATGCACGGACTGCCATCCAAAAATCCACTAGATCGAATAACCAGTCTATTTGGATCCCTACTTACCATCATAGAAGAAGTATCGACTCAAAGGAATTAGGAGAATGAACAACAGACAATAATGTTGTTGGACACCCAACACCGACTCTTCTGGGAATAATACAATAAAATGAAAGAGTATGAACTGGTATCAAAACGGTCGGCCAGTGTTCTAAACAATTGGCACTCACATTATAGACAAGTGTTTGTAGAAATGAGTAAAATTCAAAATAATTTAGCAAATATATTTTAGAAGAAGGCCATTGCATATCCGAAAACCTTAAAGGATTTGAAGCAATAGATTGAGCTTGAATAGAACAGACTGTTAGAAGTCCAAAAAAATGCATATCAATGGTTGAATCAAGCAAATCCTGCGCAAACAAAAGTCGACATCTTAATAGAACATATTAACAAGTTACTTGTCGATGCCAATAACCAACATTTAATTCTAGGACCAGCATTGCAAAATGTCAAAGACAACACAGTTACTGAAAATATTTCTAAACTCACAGACGTCACTTCACTCAGTCTAAGTATCCAGGAAGTTCTACATGAATGGGAATATTTCCAGCGAAGACTTGCCTTCTCTACTAGTGCTATTTTCTAAGCATGCATTGAAGATACCAAGTTGACTGCTACATCTAATCTAACATCGCCTTAAGAAAATTTGAACAAGCACTTGTATTAATAGTCCTTCATTCTTTTGCATCTCCTTGTTCTCTTCGGGACGAAGAAATGTTTTGTTGGTGGGGGAGATGTTGGAGGAGCCTAGTCCACTAGACGACTATGTATACAGCACTTTCTAAGACTATCGATAACCTGGACAATTCCTAAGACTATAGCACTTTATATCATGTCCACACTTGTTTGGAATATGAGCATTCCATTATTAATGTACATTTGTTTCCTCACTTTTCTTGCATACTGCACAATGTCCAGGACCAATTTTGTTTCTTTTTGTAAGACATCCCAAGTTAATGCCTTATTTTTAAGAAGTAACCACATAAAAATATTTGATTTTGATGGGCATTTTAGTTTCCATAGATACCTCGATTACAAGTCTGAGTCCCTCCTTTCATCTTCTGAGTTTAAGTATTTATACCTAAGCCTAGGTGTGTATACCCTAGTTGGGGAGAAAGACCATAATAACTCATCCCAATTTTCTATAATTTTTACATTGCATGCTTTTAGGAATGATATGAATGAATCCAAATTCCATGCATATTTTCCTTCAAAACCAATTCTAGATGTCAAATACCAATCTTTTCTCCACAATGAAGTCATACCTTGGTCTGTAATGTGAGCAAGATCGATAAATCCTCTAGTTTTTAAATACATAATAATATGTTCAAGAAGCATATGATTTCTACCACTCCCCACCCATGCATCCTCTCCAATATGTGCCTCTTTCCCTTCTCCCACCTTCCAAGCGAGTCCATCTCCAATCATATTGAAGGATTTCAATACAACTTTCCACATGATTGAATGAATTTGAGTGAATTTATTTCTTTTTCTTATCCATTCCACTAGTGTATCCTAGCATATATACTTTCGAAAAACCAATTGGCACCATAATCCTAATCCTTTCAGAAGTATCCATACACATTTGGCTTCCATTGCTTTAGAGAATCTGAAAAATGTTCTTAATCCCCCATCTTCCTTGAGATTTTGGTAAAGCTATATTTTCCCATTTTAAAAAGGGAAACACATCCCCCCCCCGAACCCCCCATAAGAATATGGAGCTAATCCTCTAAATTTTCTCTAAAACCATGACATGTATCCAATCCAATGACATCCAATATACTAGAGTTGCCTCGAAAACCGTCTTAACAAGAACCAAACATCCTCCTTTTGATAGCCACCTAAATCTCCAGGACAATATCTTTTTCTCCAATTTTGTTATAAGCCAATTCCAGTCTTGCATTTTATAATTGTTTTGTTTTAAGTAAAAACCCAAGTATTTCAAACCAATCTATATCAACCTTTTTGTAAGGGATTTTTTCTAGGTAGAATGCTTGGTCTACTTCCTCCACTTCAAAGAATGATATTGTATACTTTCCAATGTTAATATTCATACCTATAGCTACATAGTAATGATCCAGTATGCTTCAAATATCGACAGAATCCCTTTTGGGGTCATAAAAAAATATTAGAATGTCATCAACAAACAACAAGTGTGTAATGTGTTAATGGTTAACCAAATGTACTCCCTTGAATTTTCCTACTCTCGTTTCCTTCAAAATGGATATACTTAGTCCTTCTGCCATTATAAGGAACAAAAATGGAGATAGGGGGAACCCTGGGCGTAAATATCTTTTTGATCTAAAGAAAGAAGATGCAACCCCATTAATTAGTACAAAAAATGAGACTAACTACAGACAACTCATCACCCAAGAAATAAATGTTGCCTCAAACCCAAGATGAGTCAGGATTATCCTTAAGTAGAGATAACTAACTTTGTCATAGGACTTTGACAGATCAATTTTATTACTGTCACTTTGAGTGTCTTTGATTTGATGTTGTGAAGTCCTTCTTGCACCACCCCGATGGCCTCGTGGACCTGTCTCCCTGCCAGAAAACCAAATTGCTCTCCAGATATATTCCTAGATAGGACCTTTTTAATTCTACAAGCTATAATTTGATAACTATCTTATATATTCCATTGCATATAGATATAAGATGAAAGTCTCCAAAGGAGATAGGGATGTCCGATTTGGGAATAAGGTCAAAAAAGGTTGATTTAAAGGAATCCAACATCTTACATGTCCCACTTGTGTTCTTGATTACTTTGAGAAAATCATGTTCGATTAAATCTAAAAAGTTGAGGTAAAAGTCCATCGGCCATCCATCTGGACTCGAATTTTTATCCATTTGAAAACTTTGAAGAACCTCCTTTAGTTCATTTGGAGTTACTTCCGTCATAATCATATCATTATCTTCTTCTGTAACAAAAATTTGAAATACCTGAGTTAATCTTACAATTTATGTTTTTGTTGCTCTTTCTCTAGCTTTATGGAGAGTCCAAAAATCATTAACCCCTTCATCTATGATCTCCTCAAATATGGAAACACCCTCACCATATATTTTTCGAATATTCCATATTGTGTTATTGATCCTTCTTCCTTTTATATACTAACTGATGAAAAAATGATGAGTGCTCATCCCCTTTTTCTAACCAGAGTGCTCGGCTCTTAAGTCGCCAAGTGGTCATCCTATCTTCCAGAATCTTCCTTCTTGCTTGTTCCATTTCTAATACTTCGACCTTTGAAGCTTCAATTAGATACCCCATCCATTCTAACTCATAAATCTCTTAATCTTTTGTTGTGATCCCACCCTAAAGAATTTTGTTTAATCATTAGGTTATTATCGAATTGGATTGCAACTGACTTTGGAGCATTCCTATCATATTGTAGCCACATGTCACTAACTAACTTGATATAATCCTCCTCATGTAACCAGTTTGGGTTGAATTTAAAAGGACTAGTAGGATTGCATCCTGACATGGCCATTTCTAGAACAATAGGGAAGTGGTCTGAATCTCCCTTGGAGCTGACACACTATTGGATCCTACCTTAAAAAATCAGAAACCGATCAAGTATTTTTTCCACTCTAGCCTCACCAACCCTTTTATTTCGCCATGTTGGTTTGACCTTGGCCGGTGCCACATCTATCAAGCCTCCTTCATCCAGTTTATGTAGAAAAAACTCCACCATATAATCTGGATGGGCCCGAGGACCCTGGTTCTCCGAACATCCAAGGGAAAAGTTTAGATCGCCACCCAAAATTAGAGAATCTCCCTGCATTAAATATTTCTAAAACATTGTGTCACAATATCCTCCTTTTCCCAAACAAGGATCGTATACATTAAAAAAAAATATCCTTTCCAAGTTCCCTAGAGAACATCTCCACATCGAACCTCGATACCACTAACCAACTATTAGTTCAAGACATGGTTCTAGGGTTCCATATCATCACTATCCCCCTTGATATTCCTGATGCATCTAAGAAAGCAAAAATACATCCATTCATAAGAAATTCCAAGTGGATTACAATAACACTCCATTCCCCCAAGGTTTCTTAAAGGAATATAACATCTAGTTTAATATTCTCCACTAGGCCGATTATTGTGAATTAAGAATGTTTGGGAGGGATTGGGAGCTCTGAGGCGTGAACCTGGAACCCTAGCCGCGGCGTCCCCTGCTCGGCTCTGTTCCCCTCTGCGTCCTTTGGCCTTCGCGGGCTCCTCCTGCGATGGATGCATTGGAGCAACCTCCTTCTGCTGAGGATCATTGCCTCCTTCTGGATGAGGCCTTTCGGGCCCTAGTAAACGCGACTCCACCTCCTACCTCTCCCGTGGATTCCTCGAATGACATCTTCATTAAGAGAGCCGCTACCCCACGCATCCAAATCATGTCGACAACTTCTAAACTCAAAGATCTTGCCCTAAGTGAGCGCGGGTTGATCGGACAGTTCACAGGAATTTGGCCTTCCCCAAAATCCATGGAAACCTGGATAAACAAGAACTGGATGCCCTTGATCTCAGGTGGTCTACAGCATTGCTTCTGTGGTAAGAGCTTTTTCACCTTTCTTTTTGAACACAAAATTGACCGAGATCTCATTTTTAGAAGTGGACCTTACTTCATGGGCCCTCGTGACCTCTACTTGAATCGCTGGAGTCTCTCCTTCGACCCGGAAAAGGATGTCCCCTCCACAGTTCCTGTATCGGTTCGTTTGCCCCATCTCTCGCTTCACTGTTGGAATGATGAGACCTTGCAAGCGATTGGGAACTCGCTCGGGAAGTACATTGATAAAGCCGAACCAAAAGATCCTCTTTTTTCTTGCGCTCGCATCTATGTGGAAGTCAACCTTGAAAAAGGCCTACCGGAAGAGGTTAACCTCGCCATGGACGGATGGGAACATCTGCAAAAGGTGGATTATGAGCAAATGCCTTTCAAGTGTAAAAAATGCCATGAGTATGGGAATTTTGTCAAGAACTGTCCCAAGGCAGTTCAGGAAACCACTAAAAAAGGACACTCTGATGAATGGCAGCAAGTGAAAAAAGGGAGAAAATCTGCAGCAGGACCACACTTCGGGAAAGAATTCCGGCCTCAAACCACTCCAGCTATGGAAAAAGAAGTGCCTATAAACAAAAAATTTCAAGAACTAACCACAGAAGAAGGAGAAATCGAGGGAGAAAAAAAATTGGAAGCAGAAAAAAAAGGGAAGAACGTGATGCACCAGCATCCCCCCCTCATGATCAAGGGAAAAAACCACTAAAAGACGACTCAAGTACTCCTGGTGGCTCATGGGAGGACAAGGTCAAAAGTAAGTTTGTGCCATTAGCAGCTTCCTTGGACAACTCCTTGGAATCCTTGGAAGAAATCGAGGAAGTGCAGCCCCCAAACACCCGAGGAAGAAAGTCACACAGATACCACAGAGAAGTTGAAACCAAGAGAGAAATAGCGCTGGGAAGGCAAAAAATCCTGGAGGACATGAAGATAACGCAAAACCCTAAGTCGCAGAGCTTATCAAAGGAAGGCAGGTCCCGAGCAGGGCCTCAAAACAATAAGAAGTAATGCATATCGTCTCTTGGAATTGTAGAGGCCTGGGAGGAGTCAATAAGATTGAAGCTAGGAAAAATATAATAAAAATGGAAAAACTAGACCTCATTCTAATCCAAGAGACAAAATTGCAGGATGGGGAGATAATGGCACTCTCATGTTCGATTTGGAAAGACTGCCATGGCACAACTATTAGCGCCCGGGGGGCATCTGGGGGTATCACCACCCTGCTCTCTTCAAGACTCTCTCTTATTAACACCATATCTAAAACCAATTGGTTGATGACTAAAATCAAAGACAATGAGAGCAACGAAGTCTATTTTATTTGCAATGTTTATGGGCCTAACCACTACAGAGACAAGAACACCTTTTGGGAGGACCTCTTTGGCTTCAAGGAGGACTTGGAAGGGAAAAAATTGATCATAGCAGGTGATTTCAACGTGACCAAGTCACAACAAGAAAAAAGAGGCGGCAACATTGTAAGGGATCCCTTTGGGGAGAAACTTGAGGAACTAATAGCAGATCTGGATCTCATGGACATCCCGCTCAAGAATGCAAAGTACACCTGGAGCAACCGAAGAAGTGGCAAGGGACATATAGCAGCCCGTCTGGACCGCTTCCTAGTAAGTTCCTCCCTCTGCAATCTAGATTTAATAATTTCCTCTTTCTCCATTCCGTGTGCTTCTTCGGACCACAAACCTATCGGTCTCTCTATTGTTCCCCCGGAAAATCTCGGGCCTATACCCTTTCGATTTAATCCGCTATGGGATAGGCATCCAGACTTCCCTTCCCTTGTCAATCAAGCCTGGAATATCAACGTTCATGGCTCCCCCAGTTTTATTTGGGAGTCCAAACTATGCTCGGTCAAGCTTGCTCTGAAACGATGGGCCAAGGTCTCCTTCACAAATCCCAATCATAGCAAGCTCTGCAATCAAGCCAAGCTTGCGGATTTGCAACTTCGGATGGAAGAAGAGGAAGTCTCGCATCATCTTTTAAATCAAGAAAAAACACTGGAGATGGAAATTTTAAAGGCTGCAAAGCAGGAAGAAGAAATCTGGAGAGTAAAATCTAGGCAACTTTGGTTAAAATGTGGAGACAATAACACCAAGTACTTCCACAATCAAACCAAAGCTCGACGAAATCAAAATGCAATCAGAGAATTGAAGAATATGATAGGGGACAAAATCAAAGGACAGGATAATCTTCAAGCTCTCGCATACATTCACTTCAAAGATCTCTTCACTGACAGCGGAGAGGTAGATCCTAAGGCACAGGAAGATCTTATCAAATAAATTCCCACATTAGTATCGGAACAAGTCAACCACCATCTCATTAATCCAATATCGGAACAAGAAATCATCACTGCTATTTGGTCCCTGCACCCGGATAAAGCGCCTGGGCCAGATGGATTTACTATAAATTTCTATACAGCGACCTGGGACATAATCAAGGATGATCTTAAGAGAATGCTCAACTGGATGAGGAGGAAAGACAAGATAGGAGGAGCGACAAATTCCTCATTTCTGGCCCTTATTCCTAAGGAAAAAAACCTAGGGTCTATGGGAAGATTCAGGCCAATCTCCCTCTGCAACACTTCCTACAAAATCCTCACCAAAATTATTGCTACCAGGATGAAAAATATCATTAGTAAGTTCATCTCAGAAAATCAGGGAGGGTTTCTAGCTGGCCGTCAAATCTTGGACAATATCATAATGGTACAGGAAGCTATTCACTCAAGCATTGAGAAGAAGCATCAGGGTATGGCCATCAATCTTGACATGGCAAACGCCTTTGATAGAGTGAACCACCAATTCCTCTTTGACATCATGCTGAAATTTGGGTTCTCCACTGAATTTTTGAGATGGATAAAAGCTTGTATTCACAGTCCTTGGATTTTCCCCCTTGTTAACGGTAGGCCCTCCAATTTTTTTCCTGTCTCTAGAGGCTTGCGCCAAGGGTGTTCTCTCTCCCGCTTCCTATATCTCCTAGTGGCTAAAACTTTAAGTAAGAAGCTGCACTACCTTCAATCTACAGGGGAGCTCAAAGGTATTCAAATTGTCCTAGGTATCAAGCCGATCAACCACTCACAATTTGCCGACGATACTATCTTGTTGGGAGGTGCCTCAACGATCATTGTTGAAAGATTGGGCAATGTCCTCTCTTCCTTTTTGCATGCCTCGGATGGCAAATTAAACTCGACCAAATCCAGAATATATGGTTGGAACTACTCTATGGGAACAATGGCTAGAATCTCTTGGGTTCTTGGATTAGAGGGTATAGGGGATTGGAACTCCTTTCCTTACCTTGGAATTCCTATCTTCAAAGGGAAACAAAAAGTTGTAGATTGGAATGGGCTCATCTCAAAAATCCAAAATAAGATATCATCGTGGGGATCCAGGTGGCTATACTCAGCCGGGAAAATGGTCCTCATAAAATCCATTTTGGCTACCTATCCGCTGTATGCTTGCTCCATTTCCATTGCACCCAGTACTGTCATGAAGAAAATCACCAAAAATCTTTGCAGCTTCCTTTGGAAGGGGGGGAAAAACAACAACTACAAAAAATTCCATTTAGATAATTGGGACTCAGTTTGCAGGACAAAAAAGTTTGGAGGAACAGGTATCAAAGATCCCACTATGATGAATTTAGCTCTTGGCGCGAAAATATTATGGAGAGTCATTACAGGCAAGAGATCATGGTGGAAGGAAATTCTCTATAAAAAATACATGCCAGGGACCAAGAAAAGATGTGTGGAAAGAATCCAACTAGATAGAAAAGGAACTAATATATGGAATCTCTGCAAAAAATCAGCCAATGTGATTCAAGACAAGCTCACTTGGATCCCTAGCAATGGCAAACAAATCAAGATCTAGCAAGACAACTTCTACGCAAATCCTCCTGCAAATTACCTCCAGAAGCTCATTAATCTGAAACGTTGGATGGAACAGGCCAACATCCACACCCTCTACGATCTTTCAACTTGGACGAGTAATGGGAATTGGACTAGCTGGAGAACTCTTGATCTTCCTGCTCACTTAACTTCTGATTATTGTTTCCTGCTATCCCTCTTTCATGGGGAAACCCCCATCCACCTTGGCAAGAAAGACAAGCGAGGATGGGGTTCTACTGGTCATTACTCGGTTAAGGATGGGTACAATTACCTCGACGCCCTGAGCTACCCCTGCAACAAAGACATAAAGTGGGATCGTATTTGGAGCAAAGATGGGATTCCCAAGTTTAATGTGTTCAATTTGCTCCTCGCTCAAAAAAAGATATTAATAGCTGAAAATCTCCTAAAAAGAAGTATTCATGGACCAACTAGGTGTGTTCTCTATAAAGTAGCAGAGGAAACGGTTGAACATCTCTTCCTTGAATGCAACTTTGCCAGAGAAGTCTGGAGCAGGGCATACCATGTCATTCAACCCAGGCTCACACTCCCCACTACTTGGAGAGATTTTTTCCAACTGGCATTTTTACTATGATGCTACTTTTGCTAGGAAGCCGGACTTCAAAAGAGCTTGGATAGCTTATCCCAAATTCATATGCTGGAAGATTTGGAACGCAAGAAATAAGGAAATTTTTGAAGAAACCCAGACTTCTCCGAGCAAGGTGGTCTCAAAGGCAACTGCTCTTTGGATTGAGACGCTCTCCTCGAGAGGTATGCATAATCTTAGCAAAGAACCCCTTAGTGTTGAAGAAAAAATATGGCTAGCAGATCTTCTGATCCCCAACTCACCCCTCAGACTCCTAGATTGGAAATCAAAAAACCATCCGACTAGAAGCTACGTCTAGAGACAAATGAGCTCAAAGACTGGATGAGATCTTTCAACAGTTACTTCCTCTTCTTTGATGGGGCCTCAAAAGGCAATCCAGGGTTGGCAGGTGCAGGGGGAGTTCTGATGGACTCCGAAGGAAGAAAAGTGGAAGAGTACGCTTGGGGATTAGGGAATCAAACCAACAATCAGGCAGAGTGGCTCGCCATGATCAAAGTTCTTGATATCACTCAGGAGAAGAATATCAGAAGGCTTGTTGTGATTGGCGACTCTCTCATTGTCGTCAAAACCGCCAGGGCTATCATAAGCAAACAAAAAAGTCCAACCTCAAAATACCATACCCTTCTTGCTCGCTCGATTAGCTCCTTCAATTATGACTCTCTTTCCTTTTTTCATGTATTAAGGAAAAACAACGCTGCAGCCGATACCATGGCTAACCTTAGGGCTAGGAAACATTGTGGTGTCCTAACTAGAAATGGAGCACATGAAAATTTGGTGTGGGTGCCTTAGTGGCTTGAATGGCACCTTCGGATGCCTTAGTGGCTCTGACGACGTGTCTAAACGCATGTACACTCGTGGTCAGAGAAACATTAAATTCAAATCCACATTGGATTTGATTGAGAATTCCCAAGCTCAAAGTGACGGCATGGCCTGTCAGGCAGGGAAATTTTTAGGGGCGAAATTTAGCCAATTGGCTATTTTTTGGCCCTTTTTTCAAAAAATAAATTCGCTATTTGGTCATTTTTAGCCTCTAATATCGCCTATATTTACATAAAATATGTTTTTTTAGCATAATATTCGCCAAAATTTACAAGATTCAATAGTAAATCCTACGTTTCATATTTAATATTCGCCTACCAATCTATATCTATGATTTTTTCAATCCAAAATAATCGCCTAGAATACTATACTTAAGTATACTTTTATAATCCTTAAAAAATACCCTGCTTTCAAGCCACACCTGTTCCGCATGCAGGAGGCTTAATTGACATGAAGGCAAGTTGGTTTATTAACAGGGGAATGTTGGAGGTCAACTGGATTATCCTTTTGCTGTTTCTCTGCCTTCCATCATTGTGTTTTGTTAGCCCCACGGTTATACGCTTCAAGATGGACAGAAGGAATGTTGGAAGCAATGCAGGAGTATGCCTACCGACGCTGTAGTGCAAAAATTGTCGGAAAAATTTGCAGGTCTCTGCAGGAGGAATTGGGATGCAGCGTTTCCCGCTGACTATTGATCCAGTTCAAGGTAATGGAGAGAAAGATTTGCAGGGGGCCTTGAGCATTCCGGCCAAACGTGTTCGTCGCCCAAACAACGAAATTGGTGGAGGTAATTCACAGATGGAAACAACCCAGAGGCAACGGATGCGTCTCAATGCAGGATACATTGGCTATGAGCAGGAGAGTGATAAGACCTGGAAAAACATGGAGGAAGAACTTGGTCCTCAAAACAATCTAGCTCTGCATTTGGTCAATGAAAATTCCGAGGAAAACAAACTCTGGAATGCAAATGGGAGTGATGGAGGCTTTGGGAATTTTGAATCTCCTCGTGGCCCGAAAAGCCCTCCGCCAGGAGTTCTCTCACATCTGCACGATATAGATGCTCAGGTTGGGTGGATAAGGGGGGAAAGCAAAGACATTAAGAAGGCCATTTCTCAGCTAGCCACCTTCGTCCAAATATCTAATTTGGACATCAGAAACAACACCATCAAAATGCAAGAATTTTTTGAAGGGTTGGTTAGCAAAATGGACTCTCTACACATTGGGTTAAGGATTATGGAGGCCAAAATTGACTGCATTCGTACTAGCAGGAGCAACAATCCAACAGTTATCTTGGGCCTAGAAGACAATGAAGATGCTGCGGTCGGAAAAAAGAAGAAGAAGAACCTGTCTCCCAGAATTTGACGAAGGTCCAGTTACCTGTGATGCCACTTGGTTTTATGTCTTGTTTATTTATAAGTCCAGTCTGTCTGTCTGACTTTAGGAATTTTACAGAGGTGCCGTTTCCCCTCGCTTATTATGTAAAGTCCAGTTATGTTATGTCTGAAGTCAAGAATCTTCTGAGGTGTCTTTTCCCCTCTTATGATAAAAGCTCTGAAGGGTTTGGAAGTCGGTTTATAGATGTCGATATGTAGTTCTGAAAAACTCAGAGGTGTCCAGTTCCCTCTTTTGTCAAATTTTTGGTGAAGTTGAATTTATGAGACTGGGATAGAGGTGAACTCCCCCTCTTCTTTTTTGGGTACAGTCTCCCAGCATTTTGTAACCTATTCTCGATTTTTAATATAAATATTCCAATCGTTACTGTAAAAAAAAAATATTCTCCTCTAGTCTCTCCAGTTCCTGCCTTTTGTTAGGGTTGGATAAACCCCTACAGTTAAAGGAGAGACATATCATCTTGAAACCCCATCAAGGTTATATTTTTCTCTAAGAAAACCATTCATTTCCCTTTGTCTTCCGACTATTATGTCAACCACTTCACCTGCCCAAGCTTTGCATAGGAATGATTTTTGTCCCACCCTCCCACCTTATTCTTTTCTCTTGAGATTGAATAGTTAATTATTATTCTTCGTTTCAAACAATTATGTCAAAATACATGATTTAAAGTTGGATAGTAAGACATTAGCTTGTCAATTATCTTTAGAGTTTGACATCTAGATATCGCACTCACACTTTGGAATATATTTTGTTCAGATTTATCGACTAAGACCAATATAGTATTGTCTCAAAATACAATAAAATGAGTACTCACGGGATACCAAGTTACATTAGAGTTCTTGATAAAACATTAAAATTAATACAAGTTATTATTGTTTATGATTTGTTTTGCTTTTTAATAGTATTTATGGAAAAACACATACTACATATATATTTGTTTTTCTTTATTGATAAGGTTTACTAAGAAATTGTATGTTAACTCTTAGCTATTAGTTATTACATTTGTATTGTTATATTGGTGTCATTTTTATTGGTTGACTAGACTTTCTAATATTCGGTTAGATCCTTTAATCGTAATTATACACTTTCTTTCCTATATATACCAAGGAGGCCTAGTTTTAGAGATAATTTCATCTTGTGCATTTGATATATTGTAAAAGGAGGTTACTCCTTCGAATAGGCTTCTTATTGATTCTCTTTTTTTATTCTCAAGGCATGGAATTAACTCTTCTTTCTATTTGTATGCTCTTTGGGGAAATTGGTCCATAGCATTTGGTATCAGAGCATACAGTCCTTGGCTTGGCTCCTTCAAAATGAGTCATATTTCCATTTTCGTTATAATTTTTTTTTGTGAAGTTTTAGACAACAAAATTTTTGGAAGCCTTGGGATACATATCAACGTACCTATGGTAAAAAATCTAGGTTCTTGTTCACTATAATTTTGGAGTTACAATATATAGAAGTTAGGGGTTTTTACTAGTCCAAAAACTAGTCTCAAACATGTTTTCTACATAAAGTTGTTATATTTCAAGCTTGCAAGCTCCAAATTCAGTGCCACTAATTCCATTAGAAAGAATACGGACCATAGTATTTCTAATAAAATTTAGAAAGAAAATTTGAAAAATAGATCACACGACATGCCATTTTTGGGAAAGTTACCGTAACTTTCTCTTTTCACATCAAAATTTGCTCAAAGCTATGGCATTATAGAGAAGACATATTAGGCTACTACATGCCAAAATGTTAGACTCGGAGGAGCAAAAATGTCAGATATGCTTATGGAGAAATTTTCGCTAGAAAGACGATCTAAAAGCTAGGGGTCTTTAGTAGTCCAAAATCTAGTCTCAAACATGTTTTATAGATAAAAGTGTTATATCTTAAGCTTGCAAGATCGAAATTGAGTGCCACTAGTTTCATTAGAAAGAATACAAACCATAGTATTTCTAATAAAAAATTAAGAAGCAAATTTGAAAAATAGATCACTTGGCAAGCCATTTTTGTGTAAGTTACCTTAACTTTCTCGTTTCACATCCAAATTTGGTCAAACCTATGGCATTACAGAGAAGACATATCATGCTACTATAGGCCAAAAGTTTAAACTAGGAGAAGGAAAAATGTCAGAGATGCTTCTAGAGAAAGGTTTCCTAGAAAGAAAATCTTCAAACCAAGGTTTTTAAAGGTATTTTAACTTGATATTTGCATAAATTTTGATTGGAGGATTTTTTTTGGGTGACTCAAAAGGTGTTATAAAGAGAAAAAAGAGGAAATTTAAAGGTAAATATTATTTTTGGATCTCATGGAAAAGGGTTTTTCAAAAACTTCTACACCCATGAAACCTCATGTGAGTTCATCATTGACACCATAGGAATATGAAGAGATGGATTTTAGGATGTCTGTGATAGAAGAGAACACAAAAAACTTGAAAGGAAACATCGTTCAAAATGTTGACATCATAGATATTGTAAGACAAGGAAAATTGGAATGGTTTAAAAAGGATCTTAAAGAAAATATTAAAAATGATCTTAAAGGTATAAGGGGGGGATTTTGAATGAGATAAGACTCCTCCTTACCCCTAATTCAACTCCTCATGAATAGGTAAGGTGAATAAGAGGGTTGAGATCCAGTCACATATTGAGAAAATTGAAATGCAATCAGAAAAAAGAGGTTTGAGTCTCCGATACTTGATCATTCATCACTCAAAGATGAACATCATTGTGGGTTCAACTAAGGACCAAGGAACTACTTCATTTCCAAGAATGATATCATAAATTTTGATGCTAATGATCCGATAAATTGGATATTCTAGATAGAGTAATTTTTTTATCTACAATAATTGTCGAGTTCACAAAAGATAACTATTGCACCCTTGTATATAGAACTTAATCAATTTTTCTACTACCGATGGATTTGTGATCGTAAAAAGGACTCTATTGTCTCTTAGTATGTATTTACAAATGAATTATAGCACATTATGGGGATATTAAGATAAACACTTTCTTTAGCCAATTAATAAATATTAGGCAAAGAGATATAGTTACAGAGCACATTAAGCAATTTTTAAAAGTTGAGTCTTAGAGTGAAGAACATCCTAGAGGATAATTTGTTGGATCTCTTTATGGGAATTTTAAATGATCACATTCAACATGAGGTACATCTCTTTGAACCTAAATTAGTGGAGAATGCTTTTAGTTTGGCAAGTAAAGTTGAAAGTAAAAATATGGATACTATAAGGGTTGTCACTAACAACTATAGAGATGGAAATGTTCCCACTCCTAGCCTCACTCAACTTGCAAGTGACACCTCAAAAATTGGGGAAAGCAGAGCAAAGAAACTATTCTTCAATTATGAGTGGCATAAGTGCAAAGAGAATAAATTATTGTACATAGATTATGAAGAGGAAGAATATCAAGAATTGGAACAATCTCAAGATCTAGAACTAGAAGATACTAAGTACTCAACCCGTATATTCTCATGCATTTGATGACATTATCACTCTTCAAACTCTAAATATAGAAGGATATATAAAAAACAAAAAGGTAACAATGTTAATTGATTTATGTAGTACGCATAACTTCATTAATTAAAAATTAGTCAAACTTCTCAATTGATTTATATATCCAACGATATATTTTCAAATAATTATTGTAGATGGAGGTACCATCAATTTTTCAATGAAATGTCATAGTAATAAGCTCACTATGGGGGATTATTGATTGTATAGTCCAATTATTGCAATCCAAATGGGTGGTGTTGATGTTATATTAGGGGTCCAATGCCTTACAATCATTGGGAATAATGGCTCTTAATTTTCAAGATATTTCTGTGAGATTCTTCTCAAAAGGAAACTTAATTGAAGTTGGAGGCATCCCAAGGAAACCCTATAAAGTCATAAGCTCCAAGTGCATGAAGAAATTGCTAAAAAGGGGACATCATTGTTTAATTGTACAATTGTGCTCATTGGATGTTCAAACATCTTGATTCTTTGTTCATGTGGATCTCTAAAGAGTTTTTAACAATGATTCCAAGGTCTTGGAGAGATGTCTAAATTTCTTACACTGGCTCGAGCTCATGACCATTCTATTCACTTGAAATCAAGAAGTGTACCACCTAACATCAGACTTTACAGGTACCCATATGCACAGAACAATGAGATTGAGCATATGGATCAATAAATGTTAGATGTTGGCATCATTTAACCTATCCAAGGTGCTTTCCCTTCACCAGTGGTGATGGTTCATAAAAAGGAACGTTCATGGTGTATGTGTTCAGATTATAGTGAGGTAAACAAGATCACCATTAAAGATAAGTTTCATATTCCTTTCATTGAAGAATTATTGGATGAATTGCAAGGAAACAAAATTATTTACCAAGTTGGATCGTCCTTCTAGACATCATCAAATTCGAATGAGGCAAGAAGACGTCCCAGAAACATCATTTATAACACATGAAGCTGTAACAACCCATTTTACTTGGAAGGATTTTAAACCTAATTAAATGATAGGTTTATTGATATTTTTTCAAAAAATAACTAAACTACCAAGTGTATATTCATCAATAAAATAATCTCAAATAACTAGTAGAAATTAAAACTACAACCCAAATAAGAATCTCTACTTACGTGATTGATGACAAGCTTAAAAAATTTTCATGCATGCCTTATCCTCCTTTAGTCACTAGCTCCTCTATCCACAACAATAGTCGGATGGAAAACTCTCCACCCAACCAACCCACGATAGAAGTTGAGGTCCCTGAGCTCTCAACAATGAAACCTATGCCAGACCAAATAAGACCTTAACTCTTTTCTCTATCAACCTCTATACAATAATCTCTACTTCCTTATCCTCCTTCCCTATAGGTGCAAAAACAAAACCAAAAAAACACAACAAGCAACAAACTCCCAAAATAACCAGCAAGACTAGTGCCCTCTACCTCTTGGTCTTGCCCCCTTTTTATTACTTAATTTTCATATTTTATTCAATTTATTGCTTTTTGCATGGATGGCACACTTGTCACCCATGCACCTAAATTAAGTTACAATGCACATTTTCCTTTTTTTAAGTTTTATATATTACTTGACATTTTTACTATTACTATATGCCATTATACTTATACTAATGTCCAATGTTGGGGTGTTACATACTCCCCCCCTTCAGGAAACTTTGTCTTGAAGTTATAACCCCATAACAATAAATACAAAGACTTATTCAATTAGTTATTTAATAATAGGTAATATAGATAGATAGTACTATTGGAAAGATGATAGATTTATAGGTGTGGTCGTCACGCAATATTCCACCTACAATAATACAATCACGACGCTTTAAATTATGACATGCTCTAGATTAACTCCTTAGGTTCCTAATATGCATCATTCTCATTACACACTCAAGCATCAATTAAGTCAATAGAAAAAAGTACACATTCGTAAAACTTGCCCCTTCCTTACTCACCCTCTCCTTGAGAATCATACCATCTATCATCTCCATAATCCTCCTCGCCAATACTCTGGATGGTTCCACTCGCCATGGCATGAGACCTCTAATGTAACTTGTTTGTGGATCATACAGTAGGGATAAGAAGTTTCCTAGGAAGTTTCTGTAGCTTAGACACCCTCCCAACTTTTGATAAATGTGAGACCTCATTAGAATTAACTGAAATTTGGGCCTCATCGGCATTAACTAACGTTTGGTACATATACCTTGATCCCAACTTTGGGATCATTATGCCCCAGGAATTTCGAAAGGCTGGCCTATACTCCCTCCTTATGCACCCTTAAGTTACCAGCCCCAAACATCAGAAGTCCTTCTCCATATGCCACCCCCTTAGCAAGAATGCCTCAAAACACATTATACCTTTTGAAGAGAACTCTAGCCATAAAAATTCATATTTTTGCATCAAAAACACCAAAAACAACCCCTAATTGAAAAGTGGTGCTATCGGTAGCACCCTTTTTGAGGGGGGATAAAATTACAACTTTGTTGGAACCCTGATCGGTGCCCTTTTAATTAATAATATAAATCAACCCCCAAATCAAAAATTGGTCCTCGCAGAATCACCCTCATTTTTATTCAACGTTAAAATTACATAAACCCTACCCTTAACCACATGTGTTGTTGCAATCCAAACCCTAAATCAACCCCAACTGAAAGTGGTGCTACCATGACACCCCTGTTTTTCTTTGCAAGGCTGAAATTACTTGTATGAAATCGTGGCCTTACCAACTGACGACATTGTAATGAAAATGTCAAAATCAACCCCTTAATCGAAAATGGGTGCTATCATAACACCCCCATTTTTTTTCGAGGATAAAATTACAACTTGTTTGAAACCATGGATTTAACAACAGGTGTCGTTGTAATGAAAATGCCAAAATCAACCCCCAAATCGAAAATAGGTGCTACCATGGCACCCCCATTTTTATTTTCGAGGATGAAATTACAACTTGTTTGAAATTGTGGTCTTAACAATCGACGACATTGCAACGGAAATGCCAAAATCAGCTCCAGAATTGAAAATGGGTGATACCGATGGCACCCTTTTCTTATGTTGAGTTACAATTGCAGGTATTTTGAACCCATGACCTAAAAATACATATTCATTTTTAAAAATCACTTTAAAAAAATTAAAAAAAGACAAAAATTAATCGGAAATTAATATATATTTTTAAAACTATTTAATAATTTTAAAAGTAAATTTTTTTTTAAAACAAACAAAATTTAAATTTTTTAAAACTTAAAAAAAGAATTAATAAAAAATAAAAAAATTGAAAACTTATTTTAAAAAAACACTTCTTAATGATGATGATGGTTTTTAACATCCACTGAGACCAAATTTAATTTATCGGACCTTAAGCGAAAATACAAGATAAAATTGTTTGATTTGTTTTGAAATATTATTCCTATGATCAAAAAGCTTAAAGAGGAGCGACCCTAGCTCACCATTGTTTTGAGGAGATAGAAGGTTAGAGAGCTTAGTGTTGGAAGAAATATTATGGTACTAAGATCTAATGTGGGTGTGGGCAGGGCATTCTAAGAGAAAGCGATTTTCATCTTCAACGCTCATAGACTCGCAAAGATGACAAATCCTTTCAGCCCACGACATTTTAAGGGTTGTCCAACGTTCAATTTCACTATGAATCTCATGAGAATCTAATCTTGGAAATATTAATTTTTGTCTTTAAGCTCGTTAAGATAGAAAGATAATTTTAATCCTCAATATTAGGGTTAATGATATCTTTATAATATCGTAATTTTATTTAACCTCTAAATCTTCCTTGCACCACATTTTCTCTTTGAACGTAGAAGTAATTAATAATATTTTTAATGTTATCGATATTTTGTTTTAACAGAAACGAGTAATGAGATTTTATATAAAAAAAGAACCAGAGATTACAAAATTCATCGAGATGACTGATCCCGAAATAGATGGATTGCTAGTACTTATTTCTAGTAATTTACCAGAGTGTAATGATCATGAAAAAAGCTCAATTTGCGGCAGCTATACTTCCTAACAAACTATCCTAAGATCAAAATACAGAAACAGAACATTGATGAATAGAGAAAATCTTAAACTTAGAAGGTCTAAACTGTTGCTGCTACATGCCTATCCGGATTAACTTCTATGCTATAATTCTGATTCATCATTGAAAAAACCAAAAATGTTTCTAAAGGCCTCGGAATACCCAAGCTGATCGTTTTACTGATGAGAGGTGTCCACCTTGTCCCTTCTAGTTCCTCCCGCCGGGCCTCCATCGCTGCCTTGAAGATCCACGGTGCTCTTTCTAATGTCTGTTCTCATGCTTTCTATTTTGGCTTCCACTCTCTGAACGCTTCTATGCAAACCCATGATTTTAGTATCTAGATTTGAAGAGCAAGGGCATCCCTTGTCGAGCTTTTCTTCAAGAGTAGCCACCTACTCTGTAATTTTGTTTCCATTAACTCAAACCTCTAAATTCGTGACTTGAACAAGGGTATAAAGGTGTGAGAGAGCCCGTTTAAGTTCAGCGTTTTCCCCTTTGAGATTACGGAGCTGAATTTCCATTTCCTTCAGATAGGTTTGGACCTCATCCGGGAGACATTCGAACCCCAATGCGGGAGCAGGACCTTTTGTCTCCAACATGAAAGTTCCATTTCTTTCCCATCCCCAACACCTCAGCCTTAAAATGCTCATGCAGGGCTTGTTGAACCTTAACCGAGCCGTCGACATCTATCTCCTAGCCGGTTTCCTTCAAAAAGGGTAACTTCAGGGATCTTGCACCCCTAGATCCCCCAGAGGTCTAGATATGCTTCTTTCACCGTAAGCATTGCAGCGAAGAAAGGCTCATACCGACAGAGGGAGTAAATTCACCCATATTACCACCAACTTCTTCCACTTTGCCTTGGTTGTGAATTCTATCCAGGTTCAAGTGAATGGATGTTGTGCACCTTCATTCGAGGTAAAGGCTGGCTCTACCTCGAACCTTTGTCGCCATTAATTCCTGTATGCTTTCCATGTGTGTCAAACGTGTGTCCACAATCATTGAATTGATGCAAGGAGGGCCCAAGGGAATGAAGGTGGTCACCTTGGGGATCGGAAATCCAATTCTATATCATCCCAAAGGTATAAGATTCAGAGTATTGTTAGGATGTTTTCTCCAAGCCAAGGATAAATGGCACTTCCAAGTGTTAAGTGTTAAATTTTGAACATTAATTCACAATACTCTAGGATCTTCACTGAGAGAATAACATATACAGTATATCAATGCATGACAATCACAATAAGCATGACAAGCATCACGAGAATCAAAAGCATGAGAGACAAGAGACACATAGTTTCCGTGGGGAAAACCCTAAGGTGAAAAACCCCACAACTTCCTCAGAGATAGAGAGAGCAATGGCTCAACCAAAGTACAACCAAAATACACTGAGATAGTCTCCTAGTAGCAGATGATCCTCCTCCTCACTAGTGCGCCACTTTCTGAGAGAGAGAGAGATGTACTTTTTCGAATGATCTAAATAGAGATCACCTGATCTCTATTTATACTAATTTGTTTGCCCAGTGACCTTATGGGGCCGACTTGTCTAGCTAGGTACATCCACAATATAATATATATTTCAGGGCCGACCCCACACATGGTGGTCTAATAACCCATCGGCAAGTACACACACTTGCGACACTTGCCAATCCACATGATGACACTTCCTTATAGAGGAATAACACCTCTCTAATAAGGGTACAATAAATATATATGAAATACATAGATGAAATACATTCAGAAGTTACATATACATCAACATTAAGGATTCTAAATTGTTCCAACATAGCGGTAGAGAGAAAAGTTTTAGGGAACCCAAATGTTTCCATACACCTGTGGGTTGCTGACCATGATTCCACAATCCAGACCAGCTCATGACCAGCTCCAACATTGGCCATTGCGTCTTCATGCTGATTGTTAGACCTCATAAGATGAAGGAAATTGATGGTATTGAATTCTTTAACGATGCATTTCAGGAGATGATGAATCTGAGTGACAGGGATCTTACAAATATTTGTCAAGTTTCTAGATTCCCTAATGACCAACATTGAATCACCAAAGACCACTAGGTCCTCAACTCCTTCCTTTCTTGCTAATTCCAAGCCTTTGATTAGGGCTAGCCATTCAGCTCCATTGTTGGATCTCCTGCTAATTCCCCATGTGAAATCTTTCAACTTGTTTCCTTTAGAGTCATATAGGACTCCTCTCGCACCTGCCAACCCAAAATGTTATCGATATTTTGCAAAGTGGTAGTTTTGTCAATCCCCCAATAATTCAACCATGTCGGGGCATCTTTAAGCCACCCCCACTTGAGGCATAGTGGTTTTGGATAGAGTTAAGGGAAATTTTAGGAATCCGATGGTCTACTATATTATTTAATTTATGCTTGTACATTAGATATCTAATGATTGCCAAACTTTCAATTGGGGAGAGCCCCACTTCTACAATGAGAATATGATAAGGTGTATTGCTCTTAATTTTAAGATTATAAGTAACAAACCACTTCTGGATTTGCTCAATTCTTCTCCATGATTATATGGAAATACTGCATCCCCAAGCTTCACATCCATATAAGATAATGAAAGTGACGAGCGCTTTAAAGAGGAATTTCTTTCTGTCCCACATTACAAGGTTTGCCAATTTACAGTTGTTTTCAAGACCAAAGTAGGATTTCCACCCTCCATTAATATATTCTTGATGCTATCATTCCAGTTAAGCTTGTGAAGAAAGTCAATTCCTAGATATTTATAAGAAGTTATTTCCCCCCTACAAATTAAAAAAAAATTAAACTTACAAAAATTAAAAATTTGACAATTATAAAAATAAATAAAAATTCAAAATTAAATAACCCCTTTACATGTTAAGAGGCTAGGGAAGGGGAAAAAATGGGAGGGCTCAATTCCAGAATCAAGATGGGGTGGAAAGGGGTGAGGGGGGAAGCTCAATTCCATAATCGAGGGGGTAAAAGGTGGTGAAAGGGGTTGATAAGGGGGTCCAGTGAAGCTCAATTCCATAACCAAGGGGGTAAATGGGTGGTGCCACCCCTTTCCACTCCTTCGTACTCCTATGTATCTCTTAAGGGGGTGGGGAAGTAGAGTAAATTGGGGGGAATTTATTTTTTAATAAAATTTCAAATTTGTATTAATTATTTTAGAGGGGTTTAATATTTTTAATATTTTTTTAATTTTTTAAAAAGTTTTAAAAGGTTTATTTATTTTTAATTAATAGGGATAAGAGGTGTTAAATTTTTTAATTTCTTTTATAAGTTTACAAAATTATAATCTTTTATTAAAGCTTTTAAAGTTTTAAAATTTTGGTTTGATTTTGTTTTTTTTCATTATTTTTTTTTGTTAGTATTTATATATCGTTTTTAAATTTATTTTAAAAAATACTATTTTTTTTAGTTTGTGCCTTCGAAATGATTGCACTTGTAATTCGACAAAAGAAAGAGGTGCTACTAATAACACTCATTTTTTATTCAGGGGTTGGTTTTGGCATTTTCATTGCAATGACATTAGTTGTTAAGGTTGTGGTTTCAAACAAGTTGTAGTTTTATCATCGAAATGAAAAACGGGAGTGCCATTGTAGCATCCATTTTCGATTTGCGGGTTGATTTTGACATTTTTTGTTTCAACAACGTCGAATGTTAAGGCCAAAGTTTGAAACAAGTTATAATTTCAACCTCAAAAATAAAAATGAGGGTGCCATGGTAGCACCTCTTTTCAATTATGGGGATGACTTTGGTATTTCCGTTGCAATGATGTTGGCCATGGTTTCAAACAATATGTGATTTTAACTTCGAATAAAAACGAGGGTGATTATGAGAGGACCACTTTTCAATGCAAGGGTTGATTTATGTTTTGATTGTAATGGAATTAGTTGGGGTTTAAAAAAAAATTCTAATTTTAGCCATGGAAAAAAATGAGTGCTATCAGTAGCACCATTTTTCGGTTCAGGGTAAAAATCCACTAAATGCAACCTATAAAAAAGAACTTTAGAGGGTTCTTGTCAAGTTGTTTAATGTGTTTCAAGTTGTGAAAGTCCAATAAAAAACTTAAGAACCATGGGCATATAGTTAATTATTGAGTTATCCCCTAACCCATAAGATGTTAGTAGTATCCATTCTCATTTGTGGTTATTGGCCTCGACGAAATACTAGAATGCCCCCACGAAATCCTAGAATGATTTGACTCAGTGGGTTCTTTGAGTGGATCACCTAACAAACTTCCACTCACCGCAAGTGAATAATGATTAATAGTCATTTCCTCAAGATAATAAGATATCATGAAATCCATTATGAATAATAAAACATGAAATCACCATCATGGTTTTCCATCATGAAGAATGCCTTGTCACAAGTTAAAATTTTGCAATAAACGCATCATAAATCATCACCATGGAATAATATGCTTCATAGCTAGGTTTTAATTAAGTATTTTACTGAATACCATATTCTATGCAATACCATCATAAAATAACAACCCATGATACCATCATAAAATTATTAAACATCTTAGTAAACTAATATATCATGAAAAAACATCAATAATTAACAACATATTATACAATAAAACACCATACTAAATGTCAATATAAATAATAACATATCACAAACCGAATATGTGACTATATATATATATAATAAAATTATTAAACATCTTAATAATGTATCATAAAAAAAACATGAATAATTAACAACATATTATACAATAAAATACCATACTAAATATCAAGATAAATAATAACATATCACAAATCGAGTATGTGAAAATATATATATATATATATATATATAATTTATTTATTTATTTCATATAATTCATTACACTCAATTTTTCTCTCTCTCTAAATAAATTTGAATTTGATATATATCTTAAACTCAAAAATACATATCTCTACTTAAACCTGTCATATATTTAACCTATACAAGTTATAACGATAAAAAATGCACATAATTAAATATTAAAATAGCATAAATCCTTTCTTACATGTTTTATTTTAAACCATGATTCAAGGGAAAACCACAAAGTGGCTACGCCCTCTATTATAAATTAAATATACTTTAGATATACTAATTTGAATTAGTTATAAATGTTTTATAAAAATAATAACTTCAAACATTTATACTTTTCTTATGACTAATTTAATCTCTAGAAAGATCCTTACATGACACCAACAATGTTAACTCGCCACCTTGCTGGATAAGGACATGTGTATTAATGTGCTAACTAGTGATTGATAGTTATAGATGCCTTGTCTCCCCTGTCATGGTGTATAGATCTTCATGAATATCATGAACAATTGATATAAACTTATTGCGCTAATCTCTAAATCAGATAATCATGGCTCGGTTAATTTTGTGTTTCTCTCTCGCTTCATCGACATATTGCAATTCACAAGTAAATTATATATATATATATATATATAACTCATAACTTATAAAAAAAAAGTAATTAAAAAACTCTATGTGGGCTTCAATTTCTTGAAGGGTAAATTTTTTCTTTGCGTAAAAAATTTACCATATAAAAATTACAACTCAAGAAATTGGATCCCTCTCATGCTTAATAGATATGGGTTTAAGATGGATCTATGTTGGTTTTACATCAATAACCTTAAATATAATTCCATAGTGTATTTACATACTCGATATCATTGGTATTTTAAGATAAAAGACTTTCATCAATGATAAACCTAAAGTACATTTTTAATTGGAAAATATGGTATCAACAGTTATTCTTCTTTTACACAATGAACATGGAACTTATATTTTCATAATTTTCATTATGAATTTTTAGTGATAGCTTTTGGCCTTACCAATGTACCTTCCACATTTCAAAGCTTGACAAATTATATTTTTTAACCATTTATCTAAAAAAATGTGTTAGTATTTTTTGATGATATATTAATCTACAACAAACCCCGGGAAGAGAATGTACAACATGTTGACAGGGTCTTAAAACCATTGGAGGAACAACAACTATATACAAATCCTTCCAAGTGTGCCATTATGGTTAAATAAGTCGAATATTTGGGTTGTCAAAGTGCACCCTAACAAAATTAAAGCTATGATGGAATGGCCAATTCCCAAAACTTTGAAGAATCTTAAAAGATTCATAGGATTGACAGGGTATTACCACAAGTTTGTTAAGAATTATGGTCAAGTAATAGCACCTCTAATAACATTGTTGAAATACAAGGGATTCACTAAGTAGGTAATATATTTTACGTGAGTTCATATTGAGAGATTTAATACTCTAAAAAATGGAAGCAATATATTGCCTAGTATATAAGGGTCAAGGGGTATTTTTAATATATTAGAAACATATAGATAAGAAGAGGGTTTATAATTATGTATTTAGGGGCTTGAACAGGGTATTGCATATTTTGAATAAATACTATATGCTTGAAGTTGGTGTGAATCCAACTATGCGCATAGTTAGATTAGTGTTTGAATAAGTATGATATGTGTGTGATGGTGGTGTGAAACTGATTTAGTTTGAAGTCAAAGTGACATTTGAATATGTATGATTTGTGAGTGAATGTGGTGTGAAGTAGATAGGAACTATTGTGTATCAAGTCAACCTGTGTTTAGGGGGTTGTTTCTCATTTTGAAATATTTTCTCTCACTAAGATTTCATATTTCACCCTACAAGGTTTCTAAGGGTTATAAGAGTTGTTCCATGTCAAGTTATACTAAGAGTAAAAATAAAAAGGGGTATTAAAAATATCATGGAAAAATGGATACCTAGGATATCTAGTGAAAATAGGTTTTTTTTATTGGAAAGGTGTATAGGGAGGGGGGTTCAACAAAAACATTTTTGGAGGCATTCATTAATATCTAGTGAAATTAGGGTTATTCTTTAATATCCTATGGATGCATGTGCTATGTCATAGGTTCACAGAGTGAATCCCTCGAGTATTGAAAAAGGAGGGATTTTCTTGGAGTTGATGAGTAACCAAATATTTTGAAAATTTAAGGAGGCTATGTGTACAAATCATGTCCTAGCCACGCTTGACTTCACAATTTTTTTATTGTGGTGTGTGGTGCCTCAAGGCATGGTAGTGGTGCAATTTTAATTCAAGAAGGAAGGCCCATTGCCTTTGAAAGTTGTCAAGTTAAAGGGAAAAAATTACTTAAACCAATTTATGAATAGGAAATATTGGTCATTCTATATGCAATTAATAAATGGCACCCTTACCTAATAAGAATACACTTTCAAGGTAAGAACTACTTATCAGAGAAATTATTTTCGTTAGAAGAGCAACAAAAATGGGTTACAAAGATGCTAGGTTACGACTTTGAAATTATACAAAAAAGGAAAAAAAAAATGTGGTTTCATATGCACTTTCAAGGAAAGAAAAAGACACAGAAGGCTTACTTATGTTATTTCCATTCCAAAATCTTATTTAGTGGAAGAAACAAAGATAAATGGAAGAAATATTAGAAGGCATGTAAGATAATTCAACAAATACAAGTTGATCCTAGTTCATTAGATAAATATGTGTGGAAGAATGATTCTCTATGGTATTAGAACTACCTATATTTATGTAAGAATTCACAACTAAAATGGAAGGTCCTTTTGGAATTGCACACTTCTCCTATAGTAGGACATTAAAGGTCCTTGATAACCAACCATAAGATCAATAACTATTTTTTTAGGAAGGAATTAAAGTTGATGTTCAAAATTTTGTAGAAAAATGTTTTGTTTTCCAATAGAATAAGGGAGAGACAATCAAGGCTTGGGGTCTTCTATAACCATTTTCCATACCGAGTCAATGTTGGAAAGAGGTCTCGATGGATTTTATCACAAGTATACCAAATTCTGAAGGAAATAATGTCAGCATGGTAGTTGTGGATCGGCTCACAAACTGTGCTCATTTATGCTCTGCTTCTCATCTTTTTAAAGCAAGTACAGTACATTGAAAATTCATGGAAACAATTTAGAAGATCAATGGAATCCCCAAGATTATTGTAAATGATACAGATCCAATTTTTATTAGTAATTTTTGGATTGAAATATTTTCTTGTTTGGGAACTCAATTGGATCAAATCTAGTCTTACCATCCTCAATCTGATGACCAAAGTGAGATTGTGAATAAATGTCTAGAAGGGTATCTTTGTTGCTTTTCATATGATAAGCAAAAACAATGATCAAATGGTTTCCCTTAGCAAAATGGTGGTACAACATGTCCTTCCATACTTCATAAAAAATGTATCCATTTATGGAAATTTATGGCTATCATGCTCCATCCATCAAATCACCCTTGAAAGGAAAAAATACAATTAAAGCAGTGGAGAATCACATAGAGAACCAACAAGAGCTTCTGTAGCTATTGAAAGATGACTTTTTGATAATAACACAAAATATGATGAAATAACAAGAAAATCAATATCATGGTGAAAATGAATCTGAAGTGGGGGATTGGAAATTTTTTAGGCTACAACCATACAAATAGATGTCACTCAAGTAACAAAATAATGACAATAAATTAGCATCCAAGTACTATGGTCCCTATAAGGTGTTGCAGAGGATTGGAAGTATGGATTACAAATTACAATTTCCTGTTAAGCCCTAAATTGTGGGCCATTTCCCTCTAAATTGGGAACTTTATATTAGTATCCATATATTATTGTGTTCGACTTGATCCCATCAGCAGTAATTGCACTTCTTTGTCTCCTATATATATCAAGGAGACCTTTTCATTTGAATCATCTTATCTTGTCTTCTCTTGTGTATTTAGTACATTGTATAAGGAGGTTTCCCCCTTGAAGAGGCATTCTATTCATAAATTTTATTCATTATTAAGGCATGGACTACTCTTTATTGTCTATTTATGCTCTTTTGGGGAATTTGCTGCATAACATTTTGTATCAGAGCTTAGACGCTTCCAAAACTAGTCACCTTGCCATTTTTACTATAATTGTTTTTCTATGAAGTTTCGGATAGTCAAAAATAGAGGGGAAACGGATAATAGGCCTATATATCTATGATACAATTTTCATATCCTGGTTCATTATAGGTTTGGAATTATACTCATTGGAAGTTATGGTTTCTAACTAGTCTCAAACATGTGTTCTAGGAAAAACTGTTATATATGGAGCATGCGCGATCCAAATTGAGTAAGAACAGATCCGTCAAAAATAATTCAAACCGTAGTATCTATGATAGAAATTTTAGAATCATATATGAAAAATTGGACACATGGTAGTATGTACACTTTCACTCTTCTAAAAGCTCCAAAAATAACAAGTGTTGGGAAAATTGCCACAACTTTTTATTCGCATATCAGAATTAGGTCATACCTGTGGCATTGCAAAGAAAACATATCAGGATACTATAGAAAAAAATTTTAGACTTAGAGGGGATGAAATTTCATATTTATCTTAGTTGGAAGGTTGATTAGAAAATAAGTCTCCAAATCAGAGTTTGAAAAAGGTACACCATCTCAAATTTGAATAACTTTTAGTAGAAGGATTTATTTTGGCTGATATCAAAGGTGTGATAAAATTGTAGATATATATATTTATTGTTCCACATGGCACCAAAATGTGGTGGAAAATTCACACTCCAATCAAATCACTAGAGGATTCATCCTTGGCCTACGATGAAAGTGATGACCTATCTTTTCGGGTGTCCAAGTTGGAAGATATGATTAAAGGGACTGTGAGAATGGTTGATTTAGTTAATTTAGAGAATAATATGAATAATGTGGAAGAAAATGTGGAAAATATTTATAATATCATACAAAATCCAAAGGAAAATATCCCTACTAAAGTTGATAATGTGTCCCAGGGTAATCAGGAAGATAAATATAGTGCCCATATTGAACAACCTTCCATTCATAAGCACAATCCAAGAGTATTTTATTATAATAATGGAAGTAATCAGGGATGGTCCCCAAAGGGTATCCAAATCCCTAATATTGACATGATTAAGGTTGATGTCAAAGACCCCATAACATGGGTATTCTATATGGAGCAATTCTTTGATATACACCAGGTGCCAAATCTATAAAAGGTAACTATTGCATATTTATATTTAGAACCTAAGCAATTTGTGTGGTACCAATGGCTTTGTGAACATAAAAATAAATCCATTATCTCTTGGTCCATTTTTATAGAAGAATTGATATCATATCATGATGATGTTAAGAGCAATTCCTTCTTTAACCAATTAATAAATCTAAGGAAAAAGGGTCCAGTAATCGAGCACATTCGACAATTTCAAAAGTCGAGTCTCATAGTGGAGGGAATACAGATGATAAATTTTTGGATCTCTTTATTGGAACCTTGAAGAATAACATTCAACATGAGGTGTGTATCTTCAAACTTGTTAACACCCAAAAAGTGCTCACTAGCTCATTTCCTTATTCACATGACCCATTTGTCCACTTTTCCACCATTTGAGCCTCTAAAGCCATCAAAAGGTCACCAAAAGACCATAATACACCCTTTTTCCCCTCAAAAGATATATTTTTCCTCAAAAAACATAAAAAAAACCCTCAAAAAGGGTCCAGAATTCCCAAAAATATTAAAAGGGAATAAAAATATTCAAAAAAGGAAAAAAGAGGGAAAAAGATACCTAAACCATGTTGGTCAATACCATTGGTTTCCTCAAAACCATAATGGTATTCCCCACCACCAAAAACTATAAAAAGGTGGTAGGGGCTCCTCACTTTCCATCCATCCATCATCCTATCCTTACGCTGTCAAAATCTCTCCTGAGACTTTTGGCCATTTTCAGCATCTTGGAGAAGAGACCATTGGAGCTTGGAGCTACTCACCCTTGGAGTTGCTCAACATAATATCCTCACCATTTGAGGTATCTTAATACAAAACATTCTTTTTATTTCTTGTTCTTTCTATGAATCATTTTTAGATTTATTTGTTATATGCACATGTTGGTTTAGATTTAGATTTAATTCATAATCGTTTTTTCTTTCTAAATTGAAACTGCTATCACATTGTTGATAGGTGCCCATTGCACAAAGCTTGGTTGCAAAACCAAGCCAACCATTTTTGGCGACTCTGCTAGCTTTGAATTCTTAGATCTTGGTTTTTTGCTTTAGATCTTAGTTTTTGTTAGTTTTAATCATTTTAATTCACAGATCTGTCATCCTAGACAGCAGATCCATTGCTGTTCTATATCTTGGCCCTTTCTGTTGCCATTAACAGCCTAAAATTTCCATTTTCAGGTTCATTTTTCGGCGTCCATTTTTTGGCTTTCGCCTCGTGGGTTTTCTCCCGACAGTCGCGCGACTCATTGCGACCTCGCGGCCTTTTTCCGTGCGGCACGCCACGGCTTCGCGGTCATTTTACGCACTGCACATCACGGCTTCGCGGCCATTTTTCGCGCTGCACATCGCGGCTGTGCGATCGAAACCCGCGCTGTACATCACGGCTTAGCGGCCATTTGCCGCGCTGCACATCGCGACTGCACGGTCGAAACCCGCATTTCACATCGCGACTGTTTCCCCAAAACCCGCGATGCTATTATTTTGAATTCGGCCAATTTTTTAGAAAAAAATTTGCCGTATTTTTTGCCCATTTAGCCTATTTTATAGCATTATTTTTTCTGCATTTTTACAGCCATACTAAATCTTTTTCTATTTATATATGCTCCATTAAAAAATCTTTTTAAAAAATTTCCAGTAATTGAAAGAAAGATTTTCTGCATTCTATTTAGATCATAGGTTTCACTGTTTATTTGCTCAATAGTTTGCCCAAGCAATTTTCTAAGAGATCCATTTATTTCTTGAAATATTTATGTTATTTGCTTCCCTTTAAATTATTTCAAAGATCCATTATTTTTGAATAGTTTTTTCAAGCATTTACATTTCAAAAAATGCCTTTATTTTTTGCAAACTGGAAGCGTCTTTTCTTTCATTTGTAATCAATCGCCCAAGCAAGGCGAATCAATTTCAGTTCAATAATCACACGTGCACCCAATCTGCCACATTATTTAAACTGAGCCTTAAAATCTACCTTAACTCAACAAACTTTTTAACCCCACTTGGGGAGCACTTAAAAGAATCTTGTAGTTAGGTAGAATTGAGTGGATAGGTGTTCCAATAACACCCCTCAATTATTTACATTTGAGACATAGTGGTTGTCCTTTACGGTACCAAAATTCCTTATAATTTTGACACGGTTATCAACCAATTTATCGTGAAGGCCTCTTCCTTAGGAGGGTTGAAGTAGTCAGACTGGTTCCGGAAGTCTAAGTGGAATACCGCAATCCATTCAGTAACCGAAGGATACCTTTTGAATTTCTCGGTGTACACCCGTACGGGGGTACATCGGTGATAGAACCAAACTGCAGATTCACCCAACCGAACGTGTCATGAACGGGGTATCCTAGTTGCCACTCTTGAGGATTGTCTACCCGGTGTCCCTCCTGGTAGGGGGATATCTAGCTGTTGATTCAACACTCTATATTGTCTGAATTGGATTTCATCACCTTGCAGAGGATATCGTTTGTTGACTCACAATACTTCTAGTTAGGTGTTTGCATGATACAATACCCACATTTGGTCTAGTGAGCACCACTTTTTTCTAGGAACTGTTTGACTTTTGGTATTCTGACCACTTTGTTGGATCCCTCCACTTATTATAGCACAGCTATTATAATAAGTGATTTTGAGGTTGGTTGTTGGCTTGAGAGCCATTATTTTTTCACTCCCCTCTTGCACTCATTGTTGCACTAGGGTTTCGAGTTTTTTACATCACCACCTTCCACTGAAATTTTTATATATTTCTCACCATTGAGAATTTAAGACGATCCCACCGTCTTCAGGGTGAACCCCCTCAGTTCAGTACACTTGACTCTACACATCATAGACGTAGAGCCTTATCCCTTG
The DNA here is from genome assembly GCA_027924585.1 of Larix kaempferi. Lineage (NCBI taxonomy): Eukaryota > Viridiplantae > Streptophyta > Pinopsida > Pinales > Pinaceae > Larix > Larix kaempferi. Next base: position 3,187,635 of record BSBM01000031.1, on the reverse strand, counting down.
ACTCGACAATTCATCGGCATAGAACACAGTCATCCAATTCTGATGCACCTCACTTCACATCTGATTCCTAGGCTGAATCCGAACACCCTACTGAAATATCACCAACCAACCCCATGGTTGGATCACAATACGACCCCCTTTTCACTAGTACTATTGGAGATACATCGACAAACCCTTCTACTACTGTGCCACCCATGGTAACAACAACCCCTTTAGGCATGCCTAATATAGGGGCCACTCCACCTTTAGGTATGCCCAACATAGGGGTCACACCCCCTCTCATTACCACAACCTAGATCCTAGGAATTCCTAGCACTATTCCTAACCCCTCTGCAACCCATGTTGCACTTGGGAGCGTTGGCTCATCCCACACCACAACGGTTGGAGGACACATACCTTCAATACCTAGCATACCCTTAGGGGCCATTGGACCACTACATAATGCCACCATTAACAGTTATGTCCCAATCACTACGCCACACCCATCTGCTAGTTTACCATACATGGCTAGTCTGAACTTACCAAACCTAGCCAGGTTAACCAATGATCCTATCAGGCACAACGCTACATGGCCACCCATGCCTACAAAGCTCCCCTCGGACATCCCCAAGTTTGAAGGAAAACCTAGGGAAGATCCCCAAAACCACATAATGTCATTTCACCTATGGTGTTCATCTAACTCCATAGTGGATGAATCCATTAGACTAAGACTGTTGCAACGAACGTTCACTGGCTCTGCAGCCAAGTGGTACATTGAACAACCACATGGGACCCACCATACATTTACATCCCTCGCCTCCACTTCCCTTTAGTTTTTTCATCTACCTGTACGCTATGATGCAGGAGTTGAAATACTGTTGTCTTGCAGACAAAACACAGCTACCCACATCACCGACCATATCCATGAGTGGCATAAGCGTCGTAGCCTCTGCAAGATTAAACTGGACGACCGTATATTTTTGGATTGGGTTCTCAAATCACTCCTACCCCTCATAGCCATAGATGTAGCTTCCTAATGACCCCAATCAGAAGAAGAAGCTATCTTAAAAGCTCAACAGTTCGACCTGATTTATGCCCAATTAGGATATCTCTACACCATCATACCAAATGCCCCACGAGGTGATTCTTCACGCCGTGACGCTCCGGGGGCATCACATGTTGCTGATGGTATTATCGGCCAAGTCATGGCACAAAATAAACCTTTTAGCATGGTGAGCACCATAAATGCCCCAGGCCTCTCTAGGGCTACATCTAATTCTGGAGCGACGACTTCGTACGCTCCAACGAATCAGACTCATCACACTCATGGACCCTCTTGTCCACCACATTGCTACGGGAAAGCGCCATCGACATATGTACCACCCACATACTATAACCAACCAGCCACCCAGAACCCAATTCACTTACCGGCCCAACCAATGTATTACCCCCAGCAAGCTACACTAGCTAACCCAACACTTCCAATAGCTCAGGGTTACCAACAACCCCAGCAGGCAACTGGACCTCCTCTAGCCCCACCAACTTATTATCCACCGCAACCTGCTCCCGCACCTACGGCACCCCAAAATCCTCCCACTACTCAAGGGCAAGTGTACACACAACATAATCAACCCCAACACCAAAACAACCAACGCAACTAGGGCAGACAACAAAACCATGGAAGAGGATGTAACCGCGGTAACAACCAACAACATAATCAAGGTCCACCACCATCGAATCCTCCAAATAATAACAACGTTGATCCCCCCAACCAGAATCATGATCGTCATCACAAGTAGGAAAAAAACAATAACCTGAGAACAAACCATCCATGTTCTATATGTGGAGTCTATGGCCACTACACTCACAACTGCCCCCATTTAGAGAAAGCACGTAAGCTTTGGGCTGACGATGCCCAACGCCAGGGCCACGCTGGACAGCCAGCTCCACTTAATCAACCGCAACCCATGATATTGCAAAACCCATTGCCAAACCAAGGAGTAGTAATTGCTCACCCAATGGATCCCCCACAAGGATGTGCTGCACCTCAGCAGCAAATCACCTATGCTGCAACTGATTATTAGCATACGGATTCAGGCACACACCATTTATTAATGATGTCATCCAATGACATCAACCTCCAGACTCGCAGAAATCAGTAAGGCCCACCCCCAGAAACTCCTCCCACTGACGCATCCACCTCCCTTCCATCAGATCAACCACTACGCATACCAAATATGCCGTTGGACGGAGGACCTAAAATCCCTCACATCCCTTTGCAAAGGATTAACAACAATCCTAATTCTCACGCAACATCCAATTATAACGTTGTGGAAGATTTAGCACAATCCCCTGCTACTATGTCTGCTTTAGAGGTACTGAAAACATGCCCTATACAATGAAAACTACTACTATCCGCCATCGGAGGAGTAGACCCTAACGATACACATATGATGGCTTTCGACTTAGACGAAGCCGAACCTCGATTGCCATCAAATTTGGCCTTCCAAGTATCCGTAAACATTCGAAACCTTGTTGTGCATCGATGCATCATCAATGAAGGAGCTTCAACCTGCGTTATGTCCACTCTTGTGTGGCAGAAACTTGGCTCCCCCACTTTACAACCATCCACCACAGCACTATGAGCTTACAACAGGTGCTCAGCTCAACCACAAGGCCTCTTAGCGAATGTACCTGCAGAACTAGGCTGCAAATTAGTTCTCATCGACATCGAAGTGATCAATGCCCAGCTCGACTACAACCTCCTTCTTGGACGTAGCTATATGTACAAAATGAAAGCCTTCGCTTCATCTGTGTTCTGCCTCATGCTGTTCCCACATGAAGGACGCGTTATCAAGATTGATCAACTCACATATTATGATCCTAATGCCTCCGCAGCCCCTCAAAATGTGCTACCAATGATTGAACAAACCATTCAAATTGCACCGACATCATTTGTCTCGTCAATTGGTCCTGGAATCTACACCGAGTCACCTATGACTTCCACATTTCCATCGATCCCACCACCTTTACCGATAACAAAAACATCCGATTTGTGCACCCTGTCGCACACCACACAGCAACCCTTGTCACTACCACAAACACCCACAGTGCCTACTCATATTGGAACAACACTAATTCATACTATCCCATTCTTGTTCCCATTTTCTGGAGTTGTCAGTTCGCCAGTAATGGCTACACTCAACCTTCCTGGTTTAACATTAGGGTTACCTGTATGGTACTTACCTGCTCTGAGCCCCCTGCCGACTCCGACTGTTATTTTACAACCGGTACAACCTATCCCTACTACCAACCACCCACCCCCTCCTATCACTCATCTGCAAAACAGACCACCCCCAATAGTGACTACGGCATCAACGTCTAAAAACGCCCCACCTCTGTTACGAAACATAGGGGGCAGAGGCCCACAAACTTATAACACTGGACCCATAACTTGCACCCCCCCAGCAACCCCTAAGGTAGCCAAGAACCCCCAACTATTTGCATTCCCCCTAAGTGCTCGTTGTGTGATGATGTAGGCCATGCCACTCATCAATGTCCACAATTACCTGCACTCCAAGAACACATGAATATGTTGGATGATGACACCGGAATTCCAGTGATAAGACTTGAGCCACCTCCTCAACCTTGCAACAAAATGCTTCGCACTAACCACCCTTGTGCGATATGCGACATTTATGGCCATTATTCACACCACTGCCCTGATCTCCCAAATTATAGAGCAGCTTTATACAAGATGAACAATGCCGACTTAGATATATCTCCTCCCCTCATCGAGGAGATCTACCCTCCGAAATCATCTTCTTCGGAAGAAATCAATACCATCTATATGATTTCAACCACATACAAACCCGAACCAGTTGATTTATGGTCTGATTAATTTCGTACTGATGAGTAAATTCTAGAAACGCTCAGTGCACCGAACTACCCTTGGGACGATATGCACCATCGATCATACTTCCTCCCTGAGGCGTCTACATCCACCGCGGAAAACCAACTATCAATCGAATCAAAATATTTTCTACCAACTAAGGTTGATTGGTTCAAAGACCCCATCCCAGCACCAGATGCCTTTGAAGAGGGGAATATGTCCAACATTTTCCCTATTATAAAAATCGACATTTCCACCACACCTGGAAAACCTGAACTCATCTCGCTAGGTGCATCATGCACTCAAGTGGATACTCAGGAATATAAGAATCTCTTCCAAGAGTTTTGTGATGTCTTCGCTTGGTCTTACACCGAGATGCCTGGCCTCGATCCTAACATTATGGAACATCACATCGACACTTGGCCCAATGTGCCTCCTATCCGACAGAAACAACGCCCAATTCACCCATCTAAGCTCCCAGCTGTTAAGGCTGAGATTGAGAAACTCCAAAAAGCAGGATTCATATATCCTATTGCCTACACCACCTGAGTTTCAAACCCAATGCCAGTAAACAAGAAAGTGGGCACCATACACATTTGTATTGATTTCTGAGACCTCAACTTCTCCACACCATTCATTGACCAACTAATCAATGAATGTGCAAGGCATGAGGTTCTTTCTTTTATGGACGGTTTCTCTGGATATAACCAAATCAAAATCTGTAAAGAAGATCAATATACAATACCGCTTTCACTACCCCATGGGCACCTTCGCCTATCGCGTCATGCCTTTCGGTCTCAAGAACGCTGGAGCCACTTTCCAACACGCCATGACTTATTGCTTCCACGATCTACATAGAATCATAAAATTTTATCTAGACGACCTCACCGCTCGATCTAGGAAACAATCTGACCATTTAGATGACCTTCGACAAGTTTTCTTGCAATGTCGAAAATACAAACATCCGCTTGAACCCACTCAAGTGTGTCTTTTGCGTTACAACAGGTCGCCTGCTGGGGTTTGTCATTTTAGAAAAAGGCATCACTGTAGACCCCTTGAAAGTCCAAGCCATTATAGACTTACCGTCACCCCGTACATTAAGACAAATTCAAAGCCTTCAAGGGAGGTCCAACTTCCTCGGTCGCTTTGTCCCTGACTATGCCACGAAGGTCCACGGTTTCCTTCGACTACTACGTTTGCATACCCGTTTCATATGGGACCAACAAGCAGAATCAGCTTTCACCAACTTAAAGAAATCACTCACGAACGCCTCGTTGATCTCTCCTCCAGATTTCACAAAAGATTTCACCCTCTATGTTTCAGCATCCGAATATGCCGTATTTGGAGTACTTGTCCAAGAAGATACTGCTCGCCAAGAGCATGTCATCTACTATGTGATCCAGACCTTGTCAGGCCCACCCCTCCGCTACCCACATGAATAGAAGATGTCCCTCGCTGTCATCTTTTCAGTACAAAAGCTGCGACATTACATTCTCCTCAGCCACACCATGGTTGTATCCAATTCCAATCCAATGGTTTACCTCTTGACACGTCGCCTCCTTCAAGGCCGTGTAGCTAAATGGGTGATTATCCTGCAAGAATACGACCTAACTTTCAAAACCCCAAAGAGCACCACTCGCTCAACTCATCACAGATATCCCATCCTCTTCGTCATCACCCGTTATCCAAACGGACCTCATTGACGACCACATTTTCATCATTTCCTCTGACGACCCATGGTACGACGACATCTTAATCTACCTCTGCACACAAAAATTTCGACCCAACATTGATCGTGACGGACGTCGTCGTATACGACACCACGCCCCCCGATATCTCTTATTAGGTGATGTACTTCATCGACGTGGCATCGATACCATCTTACGACGCTGCCTTTCTCATGACGAAGCAGAACAAGTCCTTAATGACTGCCATAGCGGTGCCTGCGGAGGCCATTTCTCTGGCATGCCCACTGCCCAAAAGATCATCTGCGCAGGTTACTTTTGGCCCTCATTATTTACTGATTGCATCACCGCAGTCAAACATTGTCAAAACTGCCAACTTTTTGCCCCCAAGGCAAGAACCCCACCCGCCCCCCTTCATCCAGTTGTCACTGTCGGACCATTCTGCAAATGGGCCATCGACTTCCTATATTGCAATCCCATGTCAGCCGGCAGTCATAAACACATCATTGTGGCCGTAGATTATTTCACCAAATGGGCGGAAGCCATGCCAACTTACAATTGCAAAGCCGACACCGCAGCACGTTTTTTCCTCAACCATGTTATCGCTCATTTTGGAGTGCCAAAGCAACTCGTCTCAGACCACGGCTCTCACTTTGAAGATGCCGTTTGGAGAGAATTATCAACCCTACTGAAATTTGAACTCTATTTCTCCTCCGCCTACTACCCCCAAGGGAATGGCCAAGTCGAAGCGATTAACAAAATTTTGAAGACCATCCTCCAACGCACTGTTGACAAACACAAATCAAATTGGCATCACATGCTCTTCCCGACACTATGGGCATACCGCACATCAACCAAAACTGCCACTGGTTTTACCCCTTTCCATCTAGTTCATGATGTCGAATCCGTCCTCCCCATTGAGTGCCAGATTCCAGCCTACATATGGTCGTTGAACTCCTACCGGACACTTCCCCAATTGAGCAACACTTACTAATTCTGGAGCAAGCCAATGAAGATCGGTGCACAACCCTCCAAACCATGGAAGTAGCCAAGAACCGATCCAGACTGAGTTACGACAAACATGTCCACCCAAGAACCTTTACTGAAGGGGACCTTGTCCTCGCCTATGATCAAGCTCATGACAAAACCGAAAAAAGAAAGTTTGTGTCCATGTGGCAAGGCCCATACATTATACATACCTGCCTCGGACAGGGGGCATACATTATGACCGATTCATAAGGAAACCCCCTACGCAACCCACGCAATGGGTTGTACCTCAAGCAATTTTACCCATAGAAAATCTGATGGACACCACCGTCCATAATTGTACAGTCTCATTTTGTTTTTTACAAAAAATACAAAAACCTAAAAAAAAAAAATCTTGCATAACCACAGATGGATCCTGTTCCACTTTGCTACGTTGGTTTCGCTGATGGTGCAAGCCATTGGTCCCCCAATCTCGCCTCCACTGCTTCGGTAATATATTCCCCTTCACATGAGTTGATCCACATCGACAGAGTGTGCATAGGTGCCACCACCAACAACCAAGCTGAATATGATGCCGTGACCAGCCTCCTGGCCGCTGCTCTCCAAATGAGAATAAGTCACCTTAACGTTTTCTTGGAATCACAACTCCTTGTTTCCCAGCTCAACAATGATTACCAGGTATACGATCCCTATCTTCTCAGAAAATTCCTACGGACTAAACAAATGGTTCGACAGTTTGAATCCATTTCATTCACATATATCCCAAGGAATCTCAACAGTGTAGCAGACCATATGGCCAACAACATTCTTGATTGGCACACCAATCCAACCATGTAGTAAATACAAAAGGTGCATCCACATACATAACATGTGCCTCCACGGGCATATACAAAATTAAAAACTGCATCCATGTGCATAACATGTGCCTCCACGGGCATAAACAAAAAGTGCATCCACGTGCATAATATGTGCCTCCACAGGCATATACAAAAATTAAAATGTTGCATCCACGTGCATAACATGTGCCTCCACGGGAAAACAATAGACAATAAATGCATCCATGTGCATACACGACTATATACCAAAACACACACACACACACACACACACACACACACACACATATATATATATATAATCATATATAATCATATAGTCAACATGTCATAGGTGCCCTCAGCACCCAATATACAAAAATACATAAGCTGTACAATAAGGTACTTCCCCATATGCTCATCAGCATTTGGGGGCAGATACAAGATCATCTAATCATCATGCTCTCTGGGCTCCTTTGGTGCCACCTCTGCTGGCCCCGCCGGATCATGCCGAGCCCGAACCCTCCTCTCCGCCGGCCCCGCTAGATCATCCCGCACCCGAATCCTCCCCTCCACCGGCCCTGCCGGATCATGCCGAGCCCCGTCTCTCCACTCAGTCATCACCAATGCTGCTCTGAGCAAGATAGAGTGCCACTCACGAGGCGCATCGAAACAACACTCGATGATGTCTCGATCCAAGTCCCTCCACCCATCCTCTGGCGCTCCTGCCAGGATCATGTCCAGTGTCTCTCGTACGACCTCAACAACATCATCTCAAGGCCCAACTCCTTGATCGCGAGGCCCAACTCCTCGAGCATGAGGAGGTGGTACCGCTATAGGAGGCGGAACGACCACCATCACCCGTCCCCTACGAACCACATGATCGGTCGATGGTACAGGACCAACATCTGCACAATCACGCAAGTGAACCATCATATAAATATCTCTAACTATACTCATAACAAAAACATCTAAAAAACACATGATATAGTAGAGAACCAAACACAAAAACATACCATCTAAACCCCAGGCCTGCTCCTGGGCTCAAGGCATCTCCGGATCTCCTCGATAATCCATACCAGCATATGGATAGTCATCAATCAGCAGGGGGATATGCTCCCACTACTCATACATATCTTGTGAAAAGAACCTGCGGATACCACCACCACCACGGGGCATCATCTGCCCCCACCGCACCATGCGCGACTCACTCACTACCCCGTCTCGAACTGGCACCCGTGGTCGCAAGGTCAGTACCTGCTCAAAGAAGAAACAACACAGGAAGGAGGCATAGCAGAACTCTCCCCCCTCTTGGTTGACCTTGTCCAGATCTCTCCAGACACCGGCCAAAAACATCTAACCCCATGCGTAGTAGGTCCCTCTCAGCACAGAATCCACCATCATCGTTTGTCCCCCAGACAAACGATGTGGTGCCGCGGCACCCAACACCCGCAGAACACAAGCCCCAACAACCCGCATATCCCACTCTCACAGAGATCTTAGGCTCAATGCGTTGTTCTGCACGATAGCCCCCGGAACACAGAATGTCTCCAACAAATCCTAGATATCCAAACCTGTCGGGATCCTCGGCAGAATATCCCCTACCTCCCCTAAGTGAGGCAACTCGGTAAGAAAGTAAACATCACTGAGGGTGATCTCTAACCTCTCACCCCCAACCATGAAAACACCCTCTACAGGGACCCAGAGACCCACCAATTTGTTCAGCAGCGGTCCTACTGAACACATCGGTGGAATCTGAGCGAACTTCAGGAGCCTGCTCACAACCAAAGTCTATCGGACACCCTGATCAGTCCGAATCCAAATCGTCAGGTCCTCCTCCATCTCCCGCTCCCGCCATGATACCAGCGGTCTCCTCAACATCCTGCCAAAAAACAAAGAAAATTTTTTAGAAATAGAAAAAAATTTCAAAAATCTTCATCACGGCTTTTCCATCAAGAGCCGCGATGAACATCGCGGCTTTCAACCGTGAACCCGCAATGAACATCGCGGGTATTGACCCCACAGTCGCGATGAGAATTGCAACTGTTAGCCCCGCAGTCGCGATGAACATCGCGACTGTTATCCCAACAGCCACGACAAACATCGCGACTGTTGGCCCCAAACCCGCGATGTTCATCGCGGAAAAGAACGTGAAACCCACGATATTCCACGCTGGAAGGACAACATGGAATTTCGCAGCCTTCGGGGGCCCGCCGCTAACCAAAAAAGACATAATTCAAAAGGCTAAGGCGAATAGGGTTACCTGAAACTCGCGAAATTGAAAACCAATGGTCGAATCTCCCAGAAATCAAGAAAGAGCTCTGATTGCTCTGCAAAACTCGCACGTAACAATGACACGTCATATTGGCCCCACACCCTATTTATAGAGATTTGACCATTTTTCAAACAACCATTGCGGTATCATACAACGTTCGTTCCTCAAACCGTTGGTACCGTTGGAATCAGCACGGCGAGAACTTCATGATAGTCCTTTCCTTTTCTTGTTTTCACCAGGTCCATTTTTTGACCATTTTTTCATGCCCTCGCCGCCTCGATTTGCGTGCCACATCGGCCATTCTTTGTTTTTTACAAGTCTTATATCGCTGGATTCAGTTTTTCGCGCTCGTGATGACGCTTGAGATCATTTCTCGCTCACGCCCAAATTTTTCAGGCATCTTTCACATGCCCCCTCATTGCCTCGGTTTGCATGCCACATCGACCGTCGTCTGTTTCTAAGGAATATTATACCGCTGGATTCAGTTTTCCACGCTCATGATGACGCTTGAGATCATTTCTTGCTCTCACCTCCAGATTTTTCGAGCATTTTTCCCATCCCCCTCGTTGCCTCGGTTTGCATGCCACATCGGCCGTTGTCCGTTTCTGACAAGTCTTATATCGCCGAATTCAGTTTTTCGTGCTTGTGATGATGCTTGAGATCATTTCTCGCTCTCACCTCCAGATTTTTCAGGCATTTTTTCAAAATGCCACTCATCACCTCGGTTTGCGTGCCACATTGGTCGTTTCCCATTCTTGACAATCTTTATGTCACCAGATTCAGTATTCCGCACTCATGACGATGCTTTAGACCATTTCTCGCTCTCATTAATACCTTTTTGTTCGGTATAGTTTTACCCCTTTTTCGGGCCAAGCAATTGCTTTTACAAAAAAGGCACTTAGGGAGTTTCTGTTAAGCTCTTTTTTGACTCCTAAAACAATGAAAAGATCGCCGAGAAATCTTGCTTCCTTTCATGCTCACTAAACATATTTGAAAGGTCATCTACATGGTATAAGTTTACCTTTTTTCCGGACCTTGTAGACTAATTATGAAAAATGAATACTCTAGTCACATTGGCTAGAAGAGTTCTCCATTTGCATCATTTTATGCTTTTTCGGGCCTTGGAGACTAACTTACGAAAAAGAACACCAATGGAGTCCACTTACCGCTTTCAGACTCTCTAAACATGAAAGCGATCATGAGCAATCACCATCCTGGGCTCGTAAAAATCCACAGGACGGTGCGCGACCACCACTGCAGAGTCTTCTTATCGTTTTCAGACTCCTTAAAAATGAAAGCATCAATGAGCACGAATAGTACTGGGCTCACAAAATCCACAGGACAGTACCATTTCCAGAGCACACTTTTACCCCTTCTTGGATCTCATTAAAACAACGAAGAAGGACCCAATGGTGCTTCTCGGCGCCACAACAGATCATGTCTACTCATATGGCAACTTCCCCATTTTGGTCGCCTTTGTTCAGAGTATTCTACAGTATGTCAGCCTAAGAATCCCTCGACAACACCCATCAGCTTGCCCCCCCAGAGTCAATACATACCCTTCAGTCCTTAAAAGCTATGATCCCCGCACCTACAAGTCAGTTCCCTACGCTGCCAGGTCAACCATGTCATTATGCTCTGAACAAAGGAAGTTTGAGTCCACCCATTCTATGACCCCAGTTACTTCCCATCCCCACAAGTATGTCAGTCCTACCATCAGTACTACCACACTTCAGTTCTATATCAAGGAAACATCATTTCCTTGTTAGCTGCTGGTCTCCTTCTGTCGACGACAACCAAATTTATTCCAGAGGATAGACCTAGAGGTCCCTATGTCTTGGACTCATCACCATTTATGATGAGTGCCTACGAATCATTTCGAGAAGAGTCCTTCGTGCCTCTCCAAATGGTTGTTTCTCACATGCTCGACTTCAACACCTTGATCGCATCGTTGAGACTCGCACAGGGTATTGGTCCTTTCAGTTATTTGTTGAAGACCCCGGATACCACCTGACTCTTCCACATTTGAGAGGCTACTTATGGAAACAACCAATTACATTTTCCTATAGATATCCGAGTTGTGCATGACGATAGTATTCAAATGTACCCCAGTTGTATACTCCCTCGAGTATATAGTTACATATACTCCTCAGAGTCATTGAGTCCCTACAGATGTTGGACACCTTCAGATTCAATAGTTCATCAACCCTTCTGAGACCTTGTTCAGAACGGTTGTCTCTTTATTCCAGTGTATCAGTTATTGAGATCAGTAATGTTATGATCATGAGTACATCCCAAAATAGTGTCCCCTTTGGACCATTGCGATGTACCAACAGATTTTTTATGTATTGACCATTACAATGTACCAGCAGATTTTTTATGTATTATGTAGGTCCCCCTTCTTGGGACTAATTGTTATGTATATGTCTTGGTACGAGCATGGGTATGCCCGCCTCATCCATTATCAGAGATTATTCCTCATTCATATTGAGGCCATGTAATATTTTTTGTTTTTGCAGCTTCCAAGGGCCGTTGATCCAGTCTTCAACCGGTCTCTTCTCTTCCCCAAACCCTAGGAAAAAGAAAAAAAGAACTATGATGTCTATTGGCCATACGATGAGCTCCTGCCCTCACACATCAGGGGGCAATCTGTTAACACCCAAAAAGTGCTCACTAGCTCATTTCCTTATTCACATGACCCATTTGTCCACTTTTCCACCATTTGAGCCTCTAAAGCCATCAAAAGGTCACCAAAAGACCATAATACACCCCTTTTCCCCTCAAAAGATATATTTTTCCTCAAAAAACATAAAAAAAACCCTAAAAAAGGGTCCAGAATTCCCAAAAATATTAAAAGGGAATAAAAATATTCAAAATATTCAAAAAAGAAAAAAAGAGGGAAAAAGGTACCTAAACCATGTTGGTCAATACTATTAGTTTCCTCAAAACCATAATGGTATCCCCCACCACTAAAAACTATAAAAAGGTGGTAGGGGCTCCTCACTTTCCATCCATCCATCATCCTATCCTCACGCTGTCAAAATCTCTCCGGAGACTTTTGGCCATTTTCAGCATCTTGGAGAAGAGACTATTGGAGCTTGGAGCTACTCACCCTTGGAGTTGCTCAACATCATATCCTCACCATTTGAGGTATCTTAATACAAAATATTCTTTTTATTTCTTGTTCTTTCTATGAATCGTTTTTAGATTTATTTGTTATATGCACATGTTAGTTTAGATTTAGATTTAATTCATAATTGTTTTTGCTTTCTATATTGAAACTGCTATCACATTGTTGACAGGTGCCCATTGCACAAAGCTTGGTTGAAAAACCAATCCAACAAAACCAACATCCTTAGAGAATAATTTCATGTTGGCAAGGAAGGTTGAAAGTAAAAACACGGTGATGGCTACGAAAAGGACCACCTCTAACACCTATAGAGAGATTAATGTTCCTTACTATAACCCTCCTCAACCCACAAGGTTGACACATCAACAGATGGATGAAAGAAGAGAAAAAGGTCTATGCTTTAATTGTGAGAGCAATATAGCAAGGGACACAAGTGTGGTGAGAAGAAAATATTTTACATAGATTGTGAAGAAGAAGAAGCAGCAAAAGAACAGGAACCATCTCAAGCTGAAGAAATAGAAGAGATTACTTTTAACGAGATTACTCCCACCATATCTTGTCATGCATTAGCTGCAATTAGCACTCCTCAAACTCTCAATATCGAAGGATGTATCAAAAATAAAAATGTATTAATGTTGATAGATTATGGTAGCACTCATAATTTCATTCATTGTAAATTGGCCAAAGCTTTCAATTGCTTTATATATCCAACATCGGATCAATTTCAAGTAGTAATTGCAGATGGAGGAACTATCAATTTATTAGGGAAATTTCATAAAATCACTCTTACTATAGGGGCATATGTATTGAATAGTCCAATGATTGCTATTCCAATGGGTGGTTTTGATGTTTTCTTAGGGGTCCAATGGTTACAATCATTGGGAACAATGGATTTTAATTTTCAAGAACTTTTCATGAAATTTTCCCGGGAAGAAAAATAATTTGAGATAAGGGGTATCATAGGGAAACCAAGCAAGGTGATAATCTCTAATGGAATGAAAAATTTGTTGAAAAAATGGACATCATGGTGTAATTTCACAATGATGCTCACTAAAGGTTCAAAATTCTAAACCTCATATTCCCCTAGATCTCCAAAGGGCCATTGATAAGCATTCCAAGGTATTTTAAGATATTCCAAAATTTATTCCACCTAATCGAGTTTGTGATCACGTTATTCACTTAATTCCAAGAAGCGTTCCTTGTAACATCAAACCTTTTAGATACCCATATGACCATAAGAGAAAAACTAAGCATATTGTTGAAGAAATGTTAGAGGATGGCATGATTAGGCATAGCCAAAGTTCTTATTCTGCACCAGTGGTAATGGTACACATGAATGAGGGCTCATGGCGTATGTGTCCAAATTATAGAGAACTCAACAAGCCCACCATTAAAGATAAGTTTCCCATTCCTATCATTGATGAATTATTATATGAAATACATGAAGCAATTTACTTCACAAATTTGGATCTTCGTTCAAGGTATCATCAAATTAGAATGAAGGAAGAATACATCCCAAAAACAACATTCATAACTCATGAAGGTCATTATGAATTTTTGGTCATGCATTTTTTCCTTACAAATGCATCTTCCACATTTCAAGGTTTGATGAATTCCATTTTCAAGGTATTCCTTAGAAAATTTGTGTTAGTATTTTTTGATGATATACTAATCTATAGCAAGTATTTGGGAAGAACATGTTCAACATGTTGACATAATGCTACAACTACTAAAGGAGCAATAACTATATGCAAAACCTTCCAAATATTTATTTGGGGTCAAGGAGGTAGAGTATTTGGGTCATATTGTATCTCATGGAAGTGTCTAGATAGACCCTAACAATAGCAGAGCTATAATGGACTGGCCAATTCCCAAAACATTGAATAATCTTAGAGGATTCTTACCTTTGACAGGGTACTACCGCAAGTTTGTTTGGAACTATGGAAGAATAGTAGCACCTCTGACAACATTATTGAAGAAGGATTCATTCTCTTGGACTCTAGAGGCAACTCCATATTTTGAACAACTTAAAGAGTAAATGTGCAAAGCCCTCGTATTGACCACACCAAACTTTTCAAAAACCTTTATTGTGGAATGTGATGCCTCAGGAAATGGTATTGTTGCTTTTCTAATGCAAGAAGGAAGGCCCCTAGATTTTGAAAGTTGTCCAATCGGGGGAAATAACTTACACAAACCCATTTATGAGAAGGAAATGGTGGAAATACTACACACACTTAATCAATGGCGTCCTTACCTAATAAGTAGGCACTTAAAGGTCAAAATAGATCATAATAGTCTTAAATACTTCTTGGAACAAAGATTATCTTCAATAGAGCAACAAAATGGCTAACCAAGATGTTGGGATATGACTTTGAAATCATCTATGAAAAAGGGAAATAGAATATGGTGGCAGATGCAGTGTCAAGAAAATATGAGGATCTTGAGGAATTACTTTGTGTTATTTCTATTATACAACCATATTAGATAGTAAAAGTATGGGAAGAATGGAAGAATGACCTATCAATGTGGATGCTCATTTAAAAGATACACAAGGATCCCAATGTATCAGTTACTTTTGTGTGGAGAAATGATTCATTATGGTATAAGGATCACTTATATATATGTAAGAACTCTCAACTCAAAAATTATTCCTTTTGGAATTACACACTTCTCCTATAGGAGGGCACTCAGGAGTCAAGATTCCTAAAAACCTACCATAGGGTCAAGAAGGATATTTTTTGGGAAGGTCTTAAATATGATGTTCAAAGGATTGTGGTAGAATGTTTGGTTTGCAACAAAATAAGGTTGAAATAGTTATGAACCCAGGTATTTAATAACCATTATACATACCTTGTCAGTGCTGGGAGGAAGTCTCAATGGATTTTACATAGGTCTACCCAAGTCAGTAGGGAAGAATGTTATTATGGTGGTTGTTGATAAAATCACCAAGTATGCACACTTTTGTGCATTCTCTCACCCTTTTAATGCAAGTACAGTAGTTGCAACATTCATGGAAATAGTTCAAAAACTACATGGATACCTGAAGATTATTGTAAGTGATAGAGATCCAATTTTCACTAGAAAATTTTGGACTAAATTATTTTCTTGTTTGGGTACCCAATTGGTGCATAGTTAATCTTATCATCCTCAATCCAATTTGCAAATTGAGACAGTGCACAATTGTTTAGAAGGCTATCTTCTCTGCTTTTCATCGAATAAACAAACATAATGGATGAAATGGTTATCTTTGGCAGAATGGTGGTACAATACTTCCTTCCATATGTCATAAAAGATGTCCCCATTTATGGCACTTTATGGGTACCAACCTCCATCTATCACATCTCCCTTAAAAGGAATATCTAAAGTTCAAGTTGTGGAATATCACCTCAAGCACTAGCACAAAGTTCTCCAGATATTGAAGGGCAACCTAGTTATATAAAAAAATAGGATGAAACAACAAGCGGATCAACATCGTAGTGAAAGTATTTTTGAAGAAGGGGATTGAGTATTTTTTAGGCTACAACCTTACAAATAGATGTCCCTCAAACAACTAATTAAGGACACTAAATTATCACCCAAGTACTATGGTCCTTATAAAGTTTTGCGGAAGATTGGTAGTATTCCTTACAAATTGGAGCTCCCTTCATCTTCAAGAGTACACCTAGTTTTCGATGTTTCTTTCTTAAAGAAGGTAATAGGAGGCAAGATCCCATTTCAAAATATCTTGTTTAAGATTGATGAAGGAAAATTCATATTGGAACATGAACAAATCACTAAAACAAGGAACAAACAACTACAAAATCGAGCTATTATTGAGTACCTCATCAAGAGGAAGAATTTACCAATAGAAGATTCAACATGGGAAGATTAGTCCTTCACATAGAAGCATCCACATCTAAGTGTTGAGGATAACACTTGTCTGAAGGGGAGGGGGATGTTAAGCCCTAAATTATGGCCCGTTCCCCCCTAAATTGGGCACTTTATATTAGTATTGTTATATTATTGATGTCATCTAGTTAAGTCCATTAGTGGTAATTGTACTTCTTTGTCTCCTATATATATCAAAGAGACCTTTTCATTGGAATCATCTTGTCTTTCCTTGTCTTGTGTATTCAGTACATTATATAAGGAGGTTTCTCCCTTGAGGAGGTTTTCTATTCATCTCTTTTTCTTCATTATTAAGGTGTGGATTATTCTTTCTTGTCTTCTTATGCTCTTTTGGGGAATTTGTTGCATAACATTGCCTCCATGTTCACATGTACGTCCAATATTCCATGTTACTTTATTAAAAAAGGTAATTGGTGACAAGATCCTAGTTTAGACTATTTTACTAGAGATTGATGAAGAAGGGAAAATCATACTAGAACCCGAAGCAATCCTTGAAACATAGATCAAACAAGTGTGGAATCGAGCAATCAGTAAGTACCTCATCAAGTGGAAGAACCTATCAATATAAAAGGTGACATGGGAATATGACTTCTTCATCCAAAAATATCCACAACTAATCAAGTGTTGAGAGAAACACTTGTTTGAAGGGGAGAGGCATGCTAATCCCTAAACACTGAGTTATTACCTTTCGATTGTTATATTATAGTTGTATTTATTGGTCGTCTAGGGCCTTTAATTGCAATTGTACCATTTGTCTCCTATATATATCAATGAGACCTAGTTTTAGAGGTTATATAATCTTTCCAATCCATTTGATATATTGTAAAAGGAGGTTTCCTCCTTGAAGATGCCCCTTATTCATTCTCAAAGCATGCAATTACTTCTTACTATTTGTGTGTATTTTTGGAAATTTGATCCATAAAATTGTAACTTCATAGTTAGGAATGGTTCTTGTTACTTTATATTTTATACAACCAAACTTTATTAATATAATGATACAAAGGTTTAATCAAGTGACATTTGACAACATTGATTTTGTTTAGTGACCAAACATTTTAAATAGTGTAAAGTGTAATGTTTCACCTTAATACTTTTTAAATGATCAAACATTTATAATCTTGTTACAATAACATCTAATTGGATACTAAAGCTTACTTGAAAATAACTAAACATAAGTCAACCTTGAAAATTTTCAATAACCCAATATAAATTATTCAGACTATTCTATAGAGTCTCCAGTCGCCATTAAATTATTCATACTATTCTGTAGAGTCTCTAGCCCCCATTAGAAGGGATATCAACATTTTGTACTAGACTCCCAAGTGTCCCTTTTCAATCATATTTATATATTTTGTCATTCCAAAAAATAGATATTGGTTTAACATTAATTGAATGTTGTGTTGTCATGAATATTATGTAGGTTCTTTATGTTTATTTTATATTTTTGAACTAAAACAAGCACTTAGAACTTCCATACTTCTTTGTTTCGATATTTTACTTTTACAATATTTGAATTCCATATTTTTCAAAAATAAAACAAATAGATAAAATATGGAGGTTCCATATGTTTGTGTTAGTTCAAATTGCTAGAATATGAACCCGAAAAATACTGAAATTCAATTAATGTTGGTGCAAAATCTCATTGGAAATAGGACATTTATACAAATATAGATCTTATTTTAATTTAAATGATTAGAGCAAACACAATGAATCTCCATAATTTTTTATACGATGTATTTATAGCTTTATCACCAAAACACATACTGATTAGAGGAAATTTCAATTTAAAATGGGCCTTTCAACCCTAATTCAAATTCTATGTCATCATATATTATCCAATCAAATTGCTTTAAAATTCAAACACAGTATAGGTCTTAAACAATTTTTTATTATATAATCCCAAAATAATGGATTATTTTAATATTATAGTTTCTCTACCCCTGCCCTAAATTTTTTTGGATATTGAAATGATCTCTACTCAGGCTGCCCCAAATTAATGTCCTAACCCATTCTCCACTAATTACTATTACAACTAATATATAATAATATTCTATTATAATTAATATTTAATAATAACAATAACTTTTAACTAATATCATAACTAATATACCCATTTATCTTTTAGGTAATACTTGAGCAATATATAATAGTAATAGTAATTAATTTTATAAGTAATATATAATATTATTATGTTATAATTCATATTTTATAATAACTCTCAAAAGTTGGTTCCAATAACTTTTAATTAATATATAATATATAATTAATAAATAATAATAACTAATATCATAACTAATATACCCATCCATCTTTTAGGTAATACATGACCAATATATAGTATATAATAATAATAACAATTAATATTAAAACTAATATATTATAATATTATATTATAATTAATATTTAATAATAACTTTTTAACTAATATCATAACTAACATATCCATCTATCTTTTAGGTAACACCTGACCAATATACAATATATAATATATAATAGTAACAATAATTAATATTACAACTAATATATCATAATAACATTTTATAATTAATATTTTATAATAACAGTAAAAAATTAGGTTAATATATAATAGTAATAGTAATTAATTAACTTAAATATAATAATAACTAATATCATAACTAATATATCCATCCATATTTTAGGTAATACATGATCCAATAACTTTTAAGTTAACATTGTGTATTTAATTTTTTTTCTTTATTTTGGGTGAAAGCACTACATCAAACTTCATCCTCATAAAAGCACTACATCAAACTTCATGGTATAAATTGATTTTAATATAAAATATATATCCAATGTAGCTTTGATAAAAGTGAAATAACCCTCGGCAGTTTTGATAAAAGCGAGATAGTATAAAAAAATTGCCTACATGACTTTTTTTACCATTTTCTTTAGGAGACCCATTTTTCATCCAAATTTCCTTTAATAATTAATAATGAAAAAACAAGGATTAAATAATGAATAATAATTGAGATGTTTTAATAGTATTAAAATATTTGTGATCATTACTTCCTGAATTTTTTTAAAAGATATGATAGCTAACCACTCTCAAACAACCACTCTTATATTGAAGGAAAACAAAAAGACAAAGAGGTTTCAACCTGATTGTCATTTTTACTAATCGAATGGAAAAAGAAGAGTATATTATCAAAGATGAACACATTAACAACCTCATAAAGGTTATAAGCAAAAAAAATGGAGTACGAAGAAGATCAAACAACATAATATTTCCTTACATTTTATTTTAAGGTATATAGTCTTTAATCTACCTCCTACTCCTTTGTCTCCTTTTACTACTTTAATCTTACCCAAATAATTTCTCATTCCTTTACTTTTATAACTCAACTTGATCACCAAAAATAACAAAAGAGAGTAAACCTTTTTATGTTTTTTCCGACTCATTTAATTTTCAAGATTAACCTGAAATCAAGATATCACCATACAACTATCATGAAAACAGTTTTTAGAACAATTGCATTTAAACTTTCACAAAGCCCATATGAATGTTGGACATGCCATTTAACCTAACCTAACCAATGCTCCCTCGTCCCTTTTTTAAACAATAAATCTAAGGCACTAATGTGAATAAGGGTATCAAGGGTATCCCTAGGTCCGCGAATAATCACATGTCTTTAGAAAACACAAAGGTTATGAGACCCCCAAGCTTAAAGCCGTTTTCTAGTTGGTTATGAGATGTTTCAACCATGTTTGATTAAGTCCAATTTTGTATTTTAATCACATTTTACTTCTTCCCCACTCATATTTTGTACTACATGAGATTTTAATGCAGTATTCTTAGTTAGTATGGTGTTTGGATTGCTCTTTTCCTTTAGAGCATCCTTAGATTGGGATGTGCTATGAATGCTAATAGATTTTATATGGATTTACTCAGACTCCATTCAGATCTCAAATCCTTCTTTCTTAAGGGATAACAAAAGGTTTGAGCGTAGTGTCTCATATATCTCTATTGTTAAATATCTCATACAATTGTTATAATATGATTATCATATTTTTTTTCTTTAATGAATGGGAGGTGCAAGTGATAGGGTTCAAATCTTGGTGTTGGATCTAGGTTTTTAATTTTTTTTTTCTTTGATGAGAATATAGCTTTTCTTCATTTTGAATTGCTTTCTTCTCTAGAATTAGTGTTCTTGAATAATTACTCTTTTAAGATTTTATGTAATTTTTTTTCTCAATGCAACATTTATATATGAATGAGATATTCTCACAATTAACATCCTACTCCATTATTCAAGCATCAAGCAACAAACTTTATGAGTAAGCTAATTAATTAAGTTTTTATGCCCATCCAAATTGACAAAAATATTAGCATAATCCTCGATCTTCCTTTTCTTTTTTGGCTTTTTGTATGATAGTTATTTAATAAATAACTTGTCATTCTCTATAACTTGAGATAGATATTGGTGCCTTAAGTAGTATTGAAATTTGATGTTAACATTTCCCATGTGAAATAAAAAAATTCATGACTTTTGTCAAGTCAATTTATCACATAAAATTATGATTTAAGAGATTGATTATTGTTTTTAATTGTCCAAGTAATATGATAAATAAATCAAAAACCCATTTTGATATAAATATAAATACAAAGTTAAACAAGATATACTATAAAAAAAAGAAAAAACAATGGTTGAAATTTTAATATAAATTATATATTATGTATAATTAAATAAAAAATAGTCAAATAAATTTGCATGAATTGTACTTGCTAGTTCAAAAAATTGTCTCATAAATACTTATTGGTGTTGTAATGCCCGATTTTATAATTACAATTCTTAACAAATATCTTCTATTTTACATTTAATCCAAAAATTGGATGTCTAAATTACTTATATTTCTCTTAATTTAGATTTTCTGAATTATTTAATATTTATTGAAACCGTTAAAATTGAAAACAGAAAATTTTAATTAATTGTAAAAAATAATAAGCAATTCATTAAAAAAGTTCTATTAAATTATTAAATTGCTTGCAAATGGTTTTACATATTTGCTTTACAATGTAAAATCTCTTAGTCTCACATCAAACATGCATTGCTCCATTTGGCACTATTACTCAAGTCTTAGATTTTTCAACTTCTCCTTTCCACTGTATATGTATATGTATATGTATATATATATATATATACAACTTTGAGAGATACATCAAGTGGTCATGAACCAAACTAATATCTCTCCTTATTTTAAGGCTTTCTTTTTATAAGCTAACTTTTATTTAATATATATATTAAATAAGAATCCACTTTATAGGAAGAAAGACAAAACAAGGAAAATACTAAATACTTAAATTATATATAAAGAGAAAATGATGGATAGGTAGTTTTCTAACCCATAAAATTTATAGGTTGATAATTTTACTATATGTCAATGTTGGTGTTTCTTAAACGAATGTAAAATTTAAGCAGTGCATCCAAACATATAATGGTAGTATCATATTCTAATTTCATTCCACATTCAAGACATTTAATAGCTAATTAAGATTGCTCACCTTATGACACAAATATATGCATTAATGTAGGTTGTAGGTTGACAAGCATTGGTATAAGGAAAATGCTTAAGAAGTAGATTTTTCATTTATTTCATTGTGGAAGGTGGAGCTAAATAAACTCATCCTTATATATATATATAATACAAGAAATTAAACATTCCCGAGGGGGCAGGTGCGGGAGGGATTCTACTAGGTCTTGGAGGAAATACAGTTTTAACAATTGAATGGGGCTTAGGGAAAACCAAAAATAACCAAGCAGAGAAATATGCCCTCTACCAAGGACTTAATAGCATTGTCCCTCTTGGAATTCAATAGCTTGTAGTCATAAGAGACTCCCTTTTAATCAGTTCTCAAGCCAGAAAGAAAAAAAAAACTTGAAGATAAGATAGCAGGACGACTACAACAATGTATCAATAGCCTTCTTGCTCAATTCCTTGAAGTTCAATTCTTTCATATGCGGTGATATAACAAAAAAATGGTTGATCTTCTCGCAAATCAAGCAACACTCATGGATAAAAGGGAACATGATTATCAAAGGGGGTTAACAAGTTTCATGTTCACTCTCATAGTCGTCCATGTGAATGCCCCTTGATCTCTTTGTATGATGGGGAAGGTATTAATGCGGGTTTCAACTACAAGGTGGAACATCCTGTCTCCATTTAATGACTTCCATCGTCATTCTATGCCATCAAAAGATGTGATAATGCACCGTTCCATCTCATGAGTGGAGGGATCTCCGAGCGGTATGGACATGACATCATTTCGGGCTATGTTTTACCTCCCTTCTCATGCTAGCTTTATTATTTTCATTCCTTGGTTCATAGCGGAAATGGGGAAATCTAGTGGTTTTAGTGTGCAGGGGATGGTATTGTTGATTATAGAGGAGTTTGAAGCATGGTATTTTTTAAGGATTCTAATATTATACTTAAGTATAGTATTCTAGGCGGTTATTTTGGATTGAGAAAAACATGTATAGATAGGTAGGCGAATATTAAATATGAAGCATACAATTTACTACTGAAAGTTGTAATTTTTGGCAAATATTATGATAAAAAACATATTTTATGTATATATAGGTGATATTAGAGACTAAAAATGATTAAATAGCGAATTTATTTTTTGAAAAAATGCCCAAAAAATAGCAAATTAGCGAAATTTCGTCCCTAAACTTTACCCTAGTTTGAAGCATTCCCCTAAGCCCTGGGTAGTGGCTTTTTGTTGCTGAGTTACCTGGGCACATAGAAGAAATTTTCCAGGAGATTATTTACAGGTTGGCCTCAGAGGTGTAATCAAACCCTTATGCCATAGAGGAACGGTATTTTGTTGTAGAGATATCTGTATGTGTGGAGGAAAGTTTTAAGGAGATTATTTACAAGTCTGGTTCAATTTTTGTTTTGTCTCTAACTTGGAAAGTTTGGGATATTAGAGTTTTGGTGGGTGTCTTCTTGGCAGTGATGAATCACGTGGTTGATTTGGAATCTAAACTTCAAGATATCTCTAATAGAATAAGATATGCTCGGGTGGATATTAGGGACATTCACAATCATTTATGTCACATGAATCCGCAAATGGAAGGTTTTATGGAGTCTATTCACTAGGTTACTACACATATTTCTAGATTGGATTCTTGGTTGGATGAGGCTGAACAAGATGTACACCATCTCCCGTCACAAATGTCATGCTTGGATATTCGCATAGATGATGTGGAAGATGATATTTGCAAGCACATGTTGACACTATCTACACCACCTTGGACCAACATGATGATCTTCTTGTAGCAAAACAATCTTGAACCACTGACTACTTTGGCAGTAGGAGAACTAAGGGCTCCTGTGTTCATCAAATTATTGCAATAGTGACTATATCAAGCTCAAAGGAGCAAGAAGACGATGAAGAATATGAGGAATAAAATTATGAAGACCAGGTCATCAATAGTGTTCATAGCTCTACCTAGTTTTAGTTGTCTCTAATATTTTTTTGTCAATTACTTTTAGGACAGTTTTTTAAAATCTACAGTAGTATAGTTTTTTTGGTTATATGGGAATATCTAAAAAATTGATAACTATATATGGGATGAATTTCTTCTTCAGAAACTCTATAAGCTCTCTTTTAGGACTGGTTTAATGTAACTTTTTGTTGTTGATTTACTTTAGTTATTTATAAATGCCAAATACCCATTTTAGTTTAAAAAAATAAAAATTACAATAATTTAAACATTAATAATTAAAAATAAAATTGTAAAATATGAAACTGAAACCAAAATTAAGTAACCAATGGATCATATGTTAAGAAAAAAAATCATAAATTAAAAAAAAATACAAATGTTGGGTTGTTGTTTTATCATTTTGCTAACACCTAAAATTTGTCCATTGGCCATGTCATCGGCCTGGTCATTTGCATACACCATCATTCTAGCTCATTTCCACATCATTCCACCCATTGGACCTTGACAAGACATTGAAAAAGCCAAAAATCCAATTCAAACAAAAAAATGGGCCACCTTAAGTTTAGGTCACTCATCTCCTAGGAAATGAACAACCCAAGTCGCACAAAAATCATTGAAATGAGTGACGCAAGTCGTACAAAATCTCAGAAAAAGCGTGACCTATATCTTGGCGTAAATTTTGGTTGTTTCTTGCTTTTCCCTAGTGAAAAGATGAAACCTAGGAACATACACTGACTTGGCACAAATAATGCAGTGCATCAGGACGGAAAAATATGCCCTAATCCTTATCCCCAAAGCCATGCACCAAGCCTATAAATGAACCCTCAAGGTCCCCCATTCAACAATATTTATCCATTCATCACTCAAGCCATCAATTTGCACAAATTTCCTTGATATTGGAAACGACCTGTTTCGTTCCTATCTCACCTTGCCAAATATTGCTACCGTGACGTGTGTCCAGAGGATCGTGGGCTTCTAGGAGACCAAACAGATCCTCCCTTGGAGAGTTGCGGGGGTCCCTTCCATTGCTTCTTATGAGGTGATTCTACTCCTTATAATATAATACAAAATTCTTTGATTCTTTAAATGCTTTTGTCATATGAATATTGTTTTTCAAAGAATGTATTTGAAGTGTTAGTTTAGATTTGTTTTAATACTGTTTATTTTAATTCTTCCTACATACTATACTAGTTTTAATCTTTATGTTTTGTTTATTACTATTTTTCCTTTGAAACTCTATGAAGGTTTGCACAACCCTTAGTAGGTTCTATTTTGCACAAGCTGGTGTGAAAACACTAGCTACAATTTTTGGCGACTTTGTTGGGGACGATTTGTATCATTCTCCAGTTTTGTCTGTCCAACCTTCCAACCTCTGTTTGAGCTCTTCATTCTATTTGCTTTAGCTTGCTTAGTGTCTGGACTCGTTGTTAGGATCCTCGGCATGGAACTCCCTTAGATTTATCAAGCCGAAACAGTTTCCACTATTTTTTTATTTTGTTGTGTCGGGTCACGCTTGTCTGTCCTTTTGGAGCAATCTGAGTCACACTGTTTTCCTCGAACAGTGCAACCTAAGTCTAAAACTCAGATTTTTCAGACAAATCACACCTTTTTGCTATTTTTGTGCTACCTACGTCATACTGTTCTCTTCGAACAGTGCGACCTAGTTTGAAAATATTGTTTTTTTAGTTTGGGTCACATATGTTTGTCTATTTTGTGCAACTTGGATCACTTAGTTTCCTTCAAAAAGAGAAACCTCCATGCATACAAACTTGGTTTTTCAGCCCTTGCTTGTTGACAATCCCCTTTATTTTTGTCTAGAACTTTTTCACTTACTATATAGTCATTTTTGCTTTCCCAACTGAGATGATTGGTGAAGAAAAATTCCATCTAGACTTGAGTATTTGCTATCTTTTCAATTATGTTTGGTTTTGCATGTAGTTGCATCTTTTATATTTCAATAAGTTATTCATGAAAAATCGATTTGGTTAGATAATTGATTAGTTTTAATTGTTTGGAGCATGTTTAATTTGCTGGATTGAAGTCTTTCCCTGATCTTTAGGATTTTAGACTGTTTTGGTTATCTGTCCTTTTTATGCATGCTTTGAATACTAGATGCTTGATCATAACCTTATTATGTTGATATAATTTTTATTTCAAGAAAATTATAACTTAGTATTGGAATGTTGTTATCTCTTTTCAATCTTTTTAATTTCTCAGCTTTAGTTTTACACACCTTTGGTGCACACACCAACACTCCCTAATTCAAACTATCGCTTGGTTCATGTTGCAAAGTGGAGCCTTAAAATCAACCCCAACTTAAACACACATTAACCTCACTTGAGGATAAAAATAATAATGTAGTTAGGTTAGGACCTTAGGGATAGGAATCCAAATAATTCCCCTTAGTCGCTATACATATGAAACATAGTAGTTGTCCAATTAGGGAGCCAAAATCCTCTAGTATTGTCAGACACGGTTAAAATCCAAATTGTGGGGTGAGCCTCTCCCTTAGGAGGGTAAGCTACAACACTGGAACCAGAGGTCTAGGTGGTGTACCATCCCCACTCGGTACTAAACATCATCCATATTGTTTGCTTTGAACTAAAGATGTGGAATTCTCATTCCGGCGTGTATGTGAATGAGGTAGCCTAGAATCCTTTCTTCTTAGGTATCTTGCTCGGAGGCCATCCATTTTGGTGGGGGGAGACCTAGGACAGACAGAGTTGCTACAAACCCAACTCTATAATTGTTCTTTCAATCTTCACTGACTGGGTCTGTATAAGATTGGTGCCTCTATTGCGGACCAATGATTAGAATACTCAACTCGGATTCCTATTTATTTTTGTCTAATGGGGAGGTGATGTTGCTTTTTCCTTTTTTATTGTGTAGATATCTCTTAGGTTAGAAGATCCTTTTTCTTTCATAGGATTTCTCTTGTCGATTTTTCTTCTATTTATTACTAAATCATATCACTGGTTGCACACACTTTGCACTTGTTGTTCAATTTGGTTCTTTTTATATAGTATATTTTTTATCGATTCGAGCTTAGCCTGTCATAGCCTTGCACTGTTGAGATCTTCTCATCTAGGACTCTGTCACTATATATCCCCCTAGTTACTCTCAGATACTTTGGGTTCAGTCCCATCAATACAATTTCTTAGACCGTGCGGTTGGCTCTTCAAGCCGAACCTCAGTTCAACACACTACACAATCATTAGAGCACTTATTTCAGTATTCTGATTTTGAATCCTCACAGTCTGGATCACCTACACTTCCACACACTAGCGGAACAATGGTTGCTAATATTCCCTTATCTGGTGGTGGAATCCCAAACCCTTTTAGTAGGGGAATTTTTGGAGGCAAATCCACTAGTAGAAACCCTCCAATGGGAGGGGGAACTACTAGTGGAGGTTCAATGGATGGAACCATGACCAACACTATTGTTGGTCCTTTCACATCATTCACTAATGTGAGCCTTCCATTTATGGCTAGCCTCAACCTCCCTAACTTAGTGATGCTGACAAATGATCCAATCTGTCATGATCCCAACTAGCCTCCCATGCCTACCAAAATCCTATCAGACATTCTAAAGTTCGAAGGGAAGGTTGTTGAAGACTACCAAAAACACATCTTTTCATTTCAACTATGGTGCTCCTCGAACAAAATTGTAGACGATTCATCAGGATACACTTGTTTCAAAGAACCTTGACTAGTGTTGCCACTAAGTGGTACATTGTTCATCCCCATGGGACACATCCCAATTTTATGTCCTTGGCTTCCACTTTTTAGTGATTCTTCCAATTACATGTCCATTATGATGAGGGTGTAGAAATCCTTTTATCCTACCACCAAAGTATGTCAAATATCAAGCTCGATGATAGGATTTTTCTATATTGGTTTCTAAAATCCATCCCTCCCACCATTGCCAAGGACGTGGTCTTTGAACGACCACATAATGAGGAAGAAGTTATCCTCAAGGATCAGCAATACGACTTGATTTAAGCATAGTTTGATTATTCATACACAATCATCCTCGATGCCCCTCGTGGAGATTCCACTCAGGAAAGACCCACCAGAGGCATCCCATACTGCAGATGGTGTCATCGACGTTGTCACATCTTTCCCAAATCCATATGCACCTTACCCTCCCCTAATGAGTGGTTATGCATATGGAAATGCTCCTAACTTGTGCATCCTCATCAAGGCCATGTTCCCACACCTGGTTATGGCCTTGATTTATCACATGCTTCATCACATACAAGAAAAAGTACCTCTTATTCATATTCTGACTCACCCCCCCCATGTTCATGGGCCCTCATGTAGTGGCTCCATGTGTGGCGGTGCTTCTACCAACTTTGTGGCCCCTTCGGCCACTAACCCATACTATCATTTTCCAGTCCCTTCGCCAGATTCTCTAGTCCATCCATGCCTCATTGTTCCCCCTTTTCCTCACGAGCAAGTACACACCCACAAGAATATGCCTGCCCAACTTGTGCCCAATAACCAACAAGCACAACCCAAGAAGAATAATAAGGGAAATAAAATAGGGAATAACCAATTCCAAGGGGGTGTGGGTCGACCCCCTAACCTACCTAATAACACTAGATAAAACCCCGCAGATCGGGACCCCAACAAACCTCCTAAGCAAGCAAAAAATGATCAATTACGGGATAACCATCTGTGTTCTTTTTTCGGTGTCCACAGGTAATAGACCCATCATTTACCTCACTTGGATAATGCTCGCTAGATGTTGAGTGAGGCTAACCAATGAGAAGTGGCTACTACCACATAGGGGAAAACAAATCTGCCTTTGCCTCATCCCACCCAAATGCAACCAATGGTCCTACAAAACCCCTTCCCTCCACAAGGGCTAGTCACAAGGAAACCTTTGGCACCTTATCCACCCCCACTAACTTTTTAAATTCAACCTCATGAATATGGGGTCCAACACCTCCTTATGTTGGTTGCCAACGTAAACCTTTAGACGTGACGTAACTAACACAATTTGGCCGTTGAAACCTTCACTACCGATAAGGGGAAAGAATCCACTCCAATTGATGAACCCTTTCACCTACCTCGATCGCCTACTGATGGGATTCCCAAAGTCCCTAATTTTCCTTTGCGTCACATCGCAAATAATCCCAATTCTCAGGCTACTCCCAACTATAACATTGTAGACGACTTGACAAAGTCTCCCGTTGCCATGTCCACATTGGAAGTTCTCAGGAACTATCCAATGCAACGCAAATCCTTATTTTCATCACCGGGTGCAACTAAAACTTCCAACTCCCATTTGATGATGTTCTTTTTGGATCAAGCGGAGCCATGAATGCCCTCATCAGTAGCCTTTCAAATCCTGATTACCTTTTGAAACTTGGTGATTCATCGATTTATAGTTAATGAAGGCACCTCCATATACATGATGTCAACTCATTTTTGGAAAAATATCGGATCCCCCAACTTGTGACGTCCCTCATAAAATTGCGCACTTATGGCGGTCGTGCTGCCCAACCTTAGAGTTTTCTCTAGAACATCCTTGTAGAGTTAGCTGGAAAAATGGTCCTAATCGACATCGAAGTTGTCAACGCTCGGACATATTAGAATCTCCTCCTTAGGTGTAGCTACATGTACTCTATGAAAGCAGTCTCCTCATCCATATTCAAGATTATGATGTTCCCCAATGAAGGGAAGATTGTAAAACTAGACTATTTGACCTATTACGACACTAAGGGGTCGGATTTCCCGGAGATATTCTTATCCATGATCGAAAGTAGTCTAGAAAACACATATGTCCCATCGTTCACATTGTGGGACCCAATATTTTTCACAATTCCCACATTATAGGAACCTTTCAATATCTACCTCCACCATGATTTTCGAAGGTATAAATATTAGAGCTCTGCACTATCTCCTCTGGTAAATTTTCTTCCCAACCGCTGCCTCAACCCAATCTTTCCCCCTCTTCCACCCAGTTACCTGGGAACCAATGGGGAGCCACACCCATTCAGTAAATACTATTCTTATTTCCACCTTCTGGAATCGTGAGCACACCTGTAATGGAGACATTCAACTTCCTTGGTTTGACATTGGGCCTCCCTGTTTGGTACCTTACTCCTCTCCCCCAATCCACCTCCTACACCATAGGTTGTCTTGACACTTGTGGAGCCGATCTATATTCCCAATATTCCCCTTCCCAAATTCCCTAAGATAACACCACCCTCCACCCCATCGCTTCCCAAGAAGAAGGCTGGGGGGGAAATGATGAATGTGATGATGCCGAAAAATATAAACAAAGTTGTGAACCCTCCTCCTACTTCCATAGCTCTATCACCCTCACCTTGTGATTTGTGCGATGTTTTAGGTCACGCTACCCAAAACTGTCTGGAATTTCCCATATTATGCACTCTTCTATAGACATTAGATCATGAACCCAACAAAAACATTATGGTGGCCCATCTTACTAACACCCCCAAAACATACAACCAGTCATTGCACACCAATCATCCTTGTGCAGTATGTGCCTTGCATGGTTATTACTCACACCATTTCCTATATCTACTTGAGTATCGATTGGTACTAACTGACTTGCACTGACTTTGTATAGAATCCCAAGTCACCACTAAGGAATAAGTTAACCCTCCAACATCTTCTTCCAATGGGATGACCACCATTTGTTACATTTTTTCCCTGATGAACCCTCTGCATCATTCCATGACGTTGTAGTTGTATCGACAGACTTAGGTCCCTTTGAACTATTTGATCGACCCTTTCGAACCGATGAGGAAATCCAATGTCCACAACATGGGGTCATTCCCATTCCCTGTAGGGGGGTCCCCCTCACCATCTCATGGATGTTGTATGCCACCATGTCCCTCCACCTCATGGTATTACCCCTCTCCAACTATTTTTTTATGCCTTGCTAGTATCTATCCAGGAGAGCATCTACGCGACATCGACACCTTTTTGCTAGGGGGTATGATCGATTATTTCGAACCCGTGTTAGCGGGAATGGTAAATCATTTTGACACTGCCCCATCACATCTAAGTCTGTATTCTAATGATCCCATAGCTTAGTTCGAAACATATGTGACCCACCATCACAAAACCCATGCCCACAGCATGGGGGCAGGCCCTTATCCCTTCCTATTCACATTTTCACACATGTGATCTCGGTCATTTCCCTAGGTTACAGGTCACTTGTATATTTGGTTTGATTTCTAGACGCAAATTTTACACTTGGGTATAGTTTCCATGTGTACAGATCTAGGTTGCGATGAGATTCACTATTTTCCACCTGTAGCTGTCCCTTACAAATATAAATCTCAAATTGGCATATAGGTGGTCCCCCTCTACAAGACGTCATATGCATCAACCTTTTCAATCCCTTTCACACATGTAGGGCCCCCTCTATCCGGGTAAGCGTCCCATCCTATCCTCTCTCATTTTCCCTTACTTGGTAGTAGGGCCTACCTTACATGGGTGACCTTTTAGTTCCCCTTTCCATTTGGTGCCCATGTTGATAATTTTTTGTAGGATTGGGAGTCCTTTTAGTCTATGATTTTGCACAAATCAGCATGTTACTCTGTCATCGTCACTCGTTGGTCTACCTTGTGCAATCCCAAACTTATGGTCGTTAATGCATTCTAATGTTTCATATTGCACACTGGTGAGCCAACCAATCCATCCATACTACAAAATTTACATTTTTTTTACCACCATTCATCTCCGCACAAGGAGATTGCCATTCATCATTCACCATTCATCCATCACAATCTTAGCTACTGTCACCCAATCATTTGAATCATCTGATCAGTTCATTGGATGCTTATATCCTTGCCTTTCTATCTGATCTAGATGAGATGGTCATCCACAACAACAACTATACAAAAGTGCTTTTAAGAACATCCCTTTTTCCAAATGTTCACACATTTGGGAAGCTACAATTGTGAAGTATTTCTCCACAACCTCTCTTCGATGTTTGTGCAATAGAAAAACCAAACAAATGCTCCTTAGCACTCCTCTATATCGTGTATAGTCTCTTTTTATGGAAACATCCCTAGTCACCTTTGTTCAAAGTATTATGTGATGAGCCACCCTTGGATTCATCCTGATAGTTAAATATCAGTACCCCCCTCCCTCTCTGAGTCCCCCCCATTGTAGTTATAATCCTAGTATCCCAAGTTGATTCCCTCCCCAGGATCAATTTTACACATGCTTCCAGGTTAGCCACGCCTTCATACTATGAACAAAGGAAGTTTGATTCCATTAATCACTTACCCTTGTATACCCCCACAGTTCCTTAGTTACATGTCCAGTCCCTTTCAGTCCTTGATTGTACCGCTCGTGCTCCCATCAAGAAAGCATTATTTCCTTCCTGGTTGCGGGTCTCCCTCTATCGACATCAACACATCTATTCTAGAGGATATATCTAGAGGTACCTTACACCTTGGCCTCATAACCATTATTGTGATCCCCTTGGACCAACTGAAGGGATACCTTAGTGCCCCTTGGATTGGTTGTTTCTCACCTGCTCAATGTCAACTAAATCATCGCACCAATGAGATTCATATAGGTTGATGGTTCTCTCATTATTTGGTCGAAGACCTAAGATAACCCTTGACTCTAATCCCTTGGTGATTCTATGTGGAAACCCATCAACATTATGTTTCCGAAGATATCCAGGATGCATTGGTGACAGTGTTTGTAATCCATCTAGTTACATGCTTCCTATTATATCCAATTCAAATGCAGTTCCCTAGAGCTGTTACATTCAAAATCTAGGTTGTTTTGAGTCACTACAGATGTTGGACCCCTTCAGATCCAACAGTGCATCAATTATTTTGATTCAACATTCCATGATAATGTCGTTGTTCAGTATCAGTTCTTTAAATCGGCCATGGTTGGACCATGTTTACATTCCAGATTTGAGTCCATCCTAGACACTTATGATGTACATAACAGTTATCCATGTATTGATTAGGTCCCCTCTGAGCCTAGATCCACTTTTTATTTTTGAGACATTGATACGAGCATGAGAATGCCCGTCTCATCCATATATTTGAGATTATATGCTCCTCATCCATGTTGAGTATTGTAATTGTAGGTAAGGGCCCATGTAGTCATGTAGGTGTTGAATTTTATTCTATTTCCATATCTTGAAAATTATTTCACATTGATTTCAAACATTCATTTCATCCCAGATTTTTCATTGAATAATTGCACACTAAATATTTCAACTTAAATTGCAACAGAAACAAAGGATCATAGAAGGATATCCATGCACAAGAGACACAAATATTTTATCCCGAGAAACCCAAAAGGGAGAAAACCAAACCAATTTTTCTTAGAATAAGTCAGTCCAATTCAATTACAATACCATTCATGAGGAGAAACCCTAGCACATAAGAGTGTGTCTTTCTTTCACAAGAAACCCTAGCAAATATCTAGGGAGAAATAGCGAACCACTAGGAGATGATAAGAACACAAAATTATTTTCTCCTTGCCTTTTCTAGGTCTTCCTTGAAAATTATGCACAAGTGGAGAAGAAGAGATGTTTTTGTGTTGATGAAAGTGAAGTGAGTGAACACTTTATTTATATTATTCAGTTCACTTGACTTCTTGGTTATTTTATTCATCATAGAAAGGTTCATGTCCTTGTTGACTTTCATATCCTCACATGCACACCTGATCTCACATAGAGCTCTATTTTTGATTTGACCATACTCTAAGAAGTCCCAGACATTCCTTAGAGCTCATGTCAAATTCAACACTAGATTAGACTTTGTATATTCCACAAGGGGATGAAATCCCCTATCAAATAAACAAGTCAACTCACTCTAATATAGAATATATCACTCTCTCCTGGAGCAAGCAATGCGGGAGAACCATGGGACCAATGTCCCCACATCATAGGGGATATTGTCTGACTGATCCTTCTAGGGCCATTCACCACTAGCATAGCCCTGGAAGTGAATGTATCATTCCCCCTTGGTCAAGTCAGCGAGACCTATCTAGGAGAATGTCTACCCAATGTTGCAAACTAGAGAAACATCAACACTCCCTCTTAGTGATGGGAGACATTTTGTATCACTTCCAAGTATCACACTTGGTGAGAATGTCCTCAATCTGCATCTCGAGTCTTCCATTCCTGTCCAAATGACTATCAATAGAAAAAACTATGTCAATGCCATTCACCACTAGCATAGCCCTGTGAGTGAATGTATCATTTAACACTAGCATAGCCCTGTGAATAAATGTCTTCCTGATATTGCTCATTTGTATGTCTGGGCCATTCACCACTAGCATATCCCCGTGAGTGAATGTCTACCCCATACTACTCATATGTAGAATAATCACAACGTCTGGTCCATTCACCACATGTGAATGTTTACATATCCTGCTCATTTGTATATCTGGGACATTCACTTATCGTGAATTTTTGTTGCTTGTCTGTAGGATCATCAAGACTCACTCTCACTGAGGGATACATTCTCCATCATGCTAACCTGCCTCTGAAGTATATGAACTTCGCCTTAGATAGAGCCTTGGTGAGAATCTCAGCTATCTGTTCGTATGTGAATATGTACTAGAGCTCAACTGCTCCCTTCTTCCCATGTCTCGAAAGCTTATGGAGCTATACTACTTCGTGATTTGTGACACTGGATGCAATATACTCTACATTTGTTGTAATGAGTGCGGAAAAATTCTACTTCCTGCTAAACTAGGATATCATAGTTGATCTCAAGCTAAAGAAACACCCTGAGGTGCTCTTTCTGTTCACTCCACTTCCCACTTAGTCAGAGTTTGTATGTCATGGCAACCTCTCTTCACCACCCAAGAAATCTCTCAGATCATGTCCAATTGTACCACACAGGTACCTCAACACATGCTTTGCCGCTCAAGGTACATGCATCGACTCTAGCTCAAGGTGCTCACTGTAAAATAAATATATGGCCTAGTGTTAACTAGGTACATCAAGGATCCAATCAACTTCCTGTACATCGTGGGATCCACCAAATATGAATTTGAAGCAAAATCACCTAGATTCTTCAAATTTTTCATCATAGGTGTAGCCATGTATTTGCAGTCCATCATCTCGAATTTCTCAAGATATCAACTGAGTACTTCCCTTAATTGATGAATATCTCTCCTAGTCGCTACTACATCTCCAATCCCAAGAAATAATGCATCGGGCTAAGATCCTTCATCTCGATTTATGAATCCAGCTTCTTCTAGGTGAGGGAGTTACTCCTAACCGGGGAACCTCCTTCATCATCAACAAACTGTGCTACAGCTACTCCCTCTATGTTGGAGCACCCTGCTCCATTTGCACTTGAGTATCCCGATCCCTCTCCATCTGGACACTCTGCTCCATCTGCAATTGAGTATCCTACATTATTTGCATCTAGAAACTTTTCTTTCTTTGCATATGATTATCATGTATTGAAGCAACTTGTTTCCTTCTACAGTGTTGATCCCTGTGTATCCATATGTGTCATCTCCCACCAAGTGGGTCTACTGAGGAAAGCCTCCTTCTCACTCAATAACATTGAATACCATCCATGACTCTCTCTAAGCCTGCAAATAAGCTATCTCTGTAGCCTATAGATGCCAATCTAGACTACATTCTTAATCTTATAGATCCACTTGGAAGCCTCCATTGACTTCCCTTCTGATATAGAAAATATCTCCCTGAAGGTACCGCTGGGAGCTGCATACCTCTCTGCATCCCGACAGGCCTCCGAATATGACTCACCGAATCTCAGACTCTTGACTATCACTGGTAACTGACCACCACAAGAGATATAACTCACTACTGACTTATAGAAGATATGACTCACTTCTGTCACTCATAAGAGATATGACTCACTCTTGTCCATTCAAGAGATATGACTCACTCTTGACTTACATAAGATATGACTCACTTATGTCATTCACAAGAGATATGACTCACTCTTGTCCACTCAAGATATATGACTCACTCTTGACTTATAGAATATATAACTCACTTTTGTTACTTTACAAGGGATATGACTCACTCACTTGCGCATAAACTTCCATACTAGATTCATATGCCCATAAGAACATGGGTAAGTCCTGATCATGGATCATTGCTTTGACAACCTTCATAATGAACATGTCCTACAATACATGAGATAATTTGTCCACAATATTTAGCCAATATTAATCAAATAGTTATGATATCCATCAACAAAATATCAAATTAACTTAGGTAAGCAAAAATCATTACTTAAAACATGACTACTTATCTTTGTTGTTGACTCCCTCTTTATCTTTGCCTCCTTGCAGAAATCATTGAAGTCCTTGGAGGTATACTCTCCTCCATTGCGTGAACTAAATACTTTGATCTTCTTCTTCGTCAAGTTCTTTTCCTGAGCCTTGAACTGCTGGAACCTGGTATAAATGCACTAGATCCAAGATCCCCTTAGATCTACCACCACTACTCAAAAAGATCCCTTGGCATTCTTTCCAAGTGTACAGCCCATGCAAATATCCTCAAGCTCTACCTGGAGCTCTGGAATACCTCTTTATGAAGTGTGCCTTGATGTGATAGCTAGTATGAAAGTGTAGACTTGTCTTATTTGTCAAGACTTCTTCTTATTTATTAATCAAGACACTTCAACATCAAATTTTGTCTTCTTCTGTGGTGGATGCTCATCAACATCAGTGGTTGATGCATGCTACTTTCCCTTCCTTTTCTTTTGAGGACATTGATAAAAATAGTGACCAAATGCATGACAATTGTAGCACTTGATCCTTGAAGATCCTTCTTTTTCTATTCTTGAACTAGAGCTGATTCTCCACCTATATTTTTCTTCCCAAAATTCCTCTTTCCTTTTTATTTCTTTTGAGGACACTGGAAAGCATAATGACCAATTTTTTTACAATTGAAACATTTGAATTTTAAAAGATCCTTGTTTTGTTCTTAAACTATCATGTGCTTGGAAGTACCACTGTCCACTAACCAAGTATCACTACTATCTGTAATACTGCCTCTAAGAGCAAAGACAAAAGGATACTGGAGATCATCTGCAATCTCAACATCATCCAACATGTCTTCTACTGTGGGACTACACACCATCTTGACAAAAATATGAAATATGAAATATGATCCATAAACCCTAGTCCCAATAAAAATTAGGTCAACATTGAAATTTGAAAAAATCGAAAACTAACTCCACATATAGATGTGCCCTCCTTAGGCGACCTCCAAAACACTAAGATCGAGCCAAAACTAAGGTTGGAAGAGTCGAAACTTGGAAGCCCTAGTTTCCATACTTAGGGCAAAAAATACTATCATTGACTGTCTTTCAAAACTGCTTTTTTCGCACCTGCTTATTCGACCCCACATTTTCAGACCTATTTTTTGGACCTACTTTTTCGGCACTATTATTTTTGGACCTGCTTTTTTGGTAGTTTTGTACTACGATTGTCTTCAACATTGTTTTGATACCATGTTGAATTTTAATCTATTTCTAGATATTGACAATTATTTCACAATGATTTCAAACATTCATTTCATCCCACATTTTTCATTGAATAACTGCACATTGAAAATTTCAACTTAAATTACAGCAAAAACAAAGGATCATAGAAAGATAGCCATGCACAAGAGACACAAAGATTTTATCCTAGGAAACCCAAAAGGGAGAAAACCCAACCAACTTTTCTTAGAAGAAATCTTTCCAATTCAAGTACAATACCATCATGAAGAGAAACCCTAGCACATAAGAGTGTTCCCTTCTTTCACAAGAAACCCTAGTGAATATCTAGGGAGAAATAGAGAACCACTAGGAGAAGATAAGAACCCAAAATTATTTTCTCTTTACCTTTGCTAGGTCTTCCTTGAAAAGTGTGCACAAGTGGAGAAGAAGAGATGTTGTTGTGATGATGAAAATGAATTGAGTGAACATTTTATTTATATTCTTTAGTTCACTTGACTTCTTTGTTATTTCTTCATCATAGAAAAGTTGTTTTTGTTGATGTTCATCTCCTCACATGCACATCCAATCTCACATAGAGCTCTAATGTTGATTTGATCATACTCTAAGAAACACCGAACACTTCTTAGAGCCCATGCCAATTCAACATTAGATTAGAATTTGTATATTCCACATTGGATTAGAATTTGTATATTCCACAAAGGGATGAAATCTCCTATCAAATAAACAATTCAACTCACTCTAATATGGATCACTCCCTCCTAGAGCAGGCAATGTGAGATCACCCTGGGGCCAATCTCCCCACATCATATGGGATATTGTTTGAATGCCCCTACTAGGGCCATTCACCACTACCATAGCCATGTGAATGTATCATTCCCCCCTCATCAAGTCAACAAGACCAATATAGGAGAATGTATGCCCGATGCTACAATCTGGAGAAACATCAACAGTAGGAGGGAAAGTTACCTCCGATGCAGTCTCCATATTCTATGCCGTCATCACACTTATCTCCTAAAAAAGAAGATTCTATTATTTATTTCAGCCATAGAATGAGCTCCTAACCTCACACATCAAGGGGAAATTTGTTAACACCTAAAATTTGTCCACTAGCCATGTCATCAGCCTAGTCACCCACATACACCATTATTCCAGCTCATTTCCACATCATTCCACCCATTGGACCTTGACAAGACATTGAAAAAGCCAAAAATCCAAGTCAAACACAAAACGGGGCCACCTTAAGTTCAAGTCGCTCATATTCCTAGGAAATAAGCAGCCTAGGTCACACAAAAATCCTCGAAATGAGAGACCCAAGTCGCACAAAAGCTCAAAAAAAGTGCAACCTAGCTCCCAGCATAACTTTTGGCTATCTCCTACATTTCCTCGACAAAAAGAGGAAACCTAGGCACAGACTCTGACTCGACACAAATCATGGATAGGATTCAGGACGAAAAAAGCTACCCTGATCCTTATCCCGAAAGCCATGCACCGAGCCTATACATGAACCTTCAAGGTCCCCCATTCAACAAGATTTCTCCATCCATCGCTCAAACCGTCACTCTACACAAATTTCCTTGAGATTGGAGCCAACCTCTTTCGTTCTCGTCTCACCTAACCAGCGATCGTTATCATGACATGTGGCCAGAGGATCATGGACTGCTAGGAGACCAAACAGACCCTCCCTCGGACAGCTGTAGGGGCCCCTTCCACTGCTTCTTATGAGGTGATTCTACTCCCTATAATTCAATACAAAATTCTTTGTTTCTTTAAATGCGTATGTCATATAAATGCTCTCTGTCAAAGAATGCATTCGAAGTGTTAGTTTAGATTTGTTTTAATATTATTTAGTTTAATTCTACCTCCATATTATACTAGTTTAAATCTTTATATTTTGTTTATTTATGTTTTTCCTTTGAAACTTTACTTAGATCTGCACAACCCTTAGTAGGTACTCTTTTGCATAAGCTAGTATGAAAACATTAACTACACATTTGTTTTCATAATTTTTATAATTATTATGTAAAATTAACTATTATTCTATAATTTATTAAAACCTCCTAAAAATATTTTTTTAAGTATTTGAAAACACAAAAAATAAAATAGAATTCAAAATATCATCTTAAAAACCAATCTAGAGTCAATCATCATTAAACAAAAAAAACTTAATCAAAGAAAACCATTCATTAAAATTTCTTAAAATGCATGTCAACCCAAGCATTCTCACGTGGAAATAGAACATTGACATATTGTATCCACAAGTTTCCCTTACTTAAATCTGATTTTTCAATTTTGTAATGTTTTCTATAGTTTAGTTTTTGTTTATTAATTTTGATTTTTTTAAAATTAATAATATTTCTCTTTATAGTTTAGTTTTTGTTTATTAATTTTGATTTTTTAAAAATTAATAATATTTCTCTTTATTGGCTGACAGGTTGTGATATCAGTCTTAAAATTGCTTTCGTCAATTTATAAAGATAAGTTAAAAATATCTATTTTAGATTTTTACTGGATATATTTATTTATTTAAAAAATTATTTTACATTTTTTTCTATTTCAAATTATGTAATATATATATATGTCGGTAAAATGTTTATTCTATTTATTCTAAAAAATTATTTTACATTTTTTTCTATTTCAAATTATGTAATTAATATCTATCTATCTATATATATTTTGATTTTTTTTAAATTAATAATATTTTTTTTTATTGATTGGCAAGTTGTAATGTTATCTTTTAAATTGATCTAGTCAATTTCCAAAAATATCTATTCTAGCTTTTACTAGATAAGTTTTATTTATTCCATTAAAAATATTTTACATTTTTTCTTATTTCAAATAATATAGTATATATAAGTTAGTGAAATGTTTACAATATTTTATAAGTGTAAAACATTTTGAATAAAAAATAACAATTGGGGTTTTTAATGTTATATATTTAAAAATAGGTAAGTGTTAAACAAATGTTTTTCGTATAAAGTATTAAAGATATGTCATGTATATAAATATAAGAAAATTATTATTAAATAATAATTATTTGTTCTTTTAATTTGTAAAGGTATTGATTTAGTTTTCAATATACCTAGGTTAAAGTTTTATGAGTCAACAATGTTGAATAATTGGGACAAAATAATTGGGACAAAAGACATAATTCTATAATGCAAATAATATTTATTAAAAAGAATCTATATTTTAATAAATTGAGTTGAAAGGATATTTGGTTTAAGTTGGTAAGTGGTAAAATTTTAAGAAAATTTTAAGAAAAAATTCTCTGCTAGTGAGATGGTTGTTAGGGAGAAACACCTCTTAGGTATGAAGGTTTGATTAATAAAATAGTTAGAGGCCGACTAAATATATTACTAAAGGAGTTATGCATGATGAAACTTGATTTTAAGAATGATCTAAATATGAAAACATTATTTAGCTAGATGCATAATGAATAGAGGAGGCACAAGCACTTGTTAAGA
This sequence comes from Larix kaempferi, assembly GCA_027924585.1. Taxonomy (NCBI): domain Eukaryota; kingdom Viridiplantae; phylum Streptophyta; class Pinopsida; order Pinales; family Pinaceae; genus Larix; species Larix kaempferi. The sequence goes on along the minus strand of BSBM01000031.1, from coordinate 3,146,588 downwards.
CATCACAAGCACACCTTCACATTAAAAAGGTGTATGAGTCCCAAAGAAAAGCACCAGTAGAAGTTAGGTATAGGTGCAACCTAATGCAAGTGTCATTTGAATAAGTTGTGGTGTAGAAGAGTAACATCGATGGATAGCTCAAAGACTATTACAAGAGAATCTTAATAACTACAGCTCATTATTTGAACAAAAGATTGATGTCTTCTTAAAAAACTATGCTAATATTAAATGTTAGTTCTTCAAGAAAGGAATGTGAGACAAACCATATTCATTCTCTTTAAGCATAGATGACTCACAAAGCTTTGGGAAGCCCACATTGAACATTGTATGGATCCTTATGCATGATGTAAATCAAACTTAACTATGTTTTGTTGTGTACCTATACATAACATATATTGTACATGAGTCATGTCATTTTATTCATAAGATCATTAGTGCCCATCACTAAGTTGGTTGAGATTTTTTAAATACTCATATTAATGAGTTATCACTAAGTTAGTGTAAAGGTGTTACTTACATTCATTTATGGCTCACCATTATATTAGTGAAGATAAGAGTCTTAATTGGATTTACAAGAAATTGTCCATCCTTCTAAGCAATAAAAGGCCAAGTTCATTGTACTCGCAAAAATGTTGAACATATTAAACTTTAAAACCAAATTAATATGGATATTGTAGAACCTTACTCATTCTTAAAGGGGCAACCATTCTAGTAACATCCAACTCTTAATTTTGTATATTTTTATGGGATCTTTCACACACATAATTACAATCTTTACATTATTTAAATTATTTTTACATTTTTTGAGTTATCTCAATTCTGCTAAGATTTTAAACTTTGTGCATAAAGCTTATGGTAGTATATATATGAAGTTAATTGCATGAGTCTACCAACTTACTAAGGCAATGTGACTCTTGTGAATTAATTTCCTATATCATTGTTGTTGCTTTCTTGCATATCAAAATTCTAGATGTCTCGATTCAAGATGTTGGAATCAATGATAATCAAAATCTGGATGAATTTGGGTCTAACAAGATGCTTGAACTAATAATGATTAAAATTCAGATAATTTCTCCTTCTAAATGTTTTAAGCATCTTCAAAACTATAATTCAAAATCAATAGTTTTAAATTTCAAAACACTTATTGTCAAAATCATACCACCTAATTGCTTTTGTTAATAATATATTCACTTAAAGTATAATATTTTAATTTTAAAACATTATAGGCAATATAATTTAAATTTTAAAATATATACATGATATGGATTCTAACCAAAATATTACATTATTACCCAAAATGTTAATGAATTCACTTAAATTGAAAATTCTTAAATGGCAATGAACTCACTTAAATTGACCATTCTTAAATTGCAAGGAATTCTTAAATTGTAATGAATTCTTAACCAAAATACTACATTATGGACAACGTGTTTTTAAATTGTAATATTTTGATTTTAAATGAAAACTTCACAGATTCGAAAACATAGCATTTTCAACTGTTAATTTGGATTGAATCCTTTCTGAAAATGACGCTGAAAATGGACCAATCTACTTACAGAGTAAGGTACGCCATCTTTACTGCAATGATTCATAACAGTCAATCACATTTCATAAGACATCTCACAGAGAACATTCATGCTCCAGATTTCTTATATAGGACGGCGAATTCTAAATTGTACTGTAAAAACCGTGGAGTTCACACTTCAAAAGCTAAGCATAGCTTATTAATCCTAATGCAACTAAACCAACATGAAAATTTTATTCATCAAACCTAGAATCCCACCCATGAACCACCAAGACCCCATCAATGGGTAACCGGGTGCTATATTCAAATTGAAACCAAAATCTTCTGCAAGGTACCCAACTCATTACTTTTTTTATTCCCTTCCAGTAACCACAGCCTGCTGAATTCTAGGAACTGGAACTTATGCATCCAATTCATATTCAAACTGGAGGCCTGAGCCCTTTAACTTCCTTTCAGCAATCAAATCCAGACGCCTGCTCATCTCATCACTCAAGTGATTCTTCCAGTCTCCCACTGCCCCCTTCCTGAAAAAATAACTGTTCATGATATTAGTTGCAGGAATCCTGGTCTCCCCACTCTTATTCACATCCATATTGGCCAGAGACCCGAAGCTGCACTTCTCCACAATGGCCTTAACGTCCTCCTTGTTTCTCACAGCATTAGAACAGCCCAGAAACCGGGCCACCTTCCTCACACAGGAATCACAATCCCTCTGCAGATCTTCATATTTCAAGAACAAAACATTAGAATCCTTCTTCACACTCTCCACCCAGTAGCTCAGCACATGCTCAAAGAAGGGCCCATAATGAAAACTCCCAGAGCAGAAGGATTCGAACAGGTCCTTCATAGAATCACCATTGTTATTAACCAGTCCTCCTTCGATTTTGCTATAGAAATGCCAGAGGGAAACGAAGGTATCCTTAGGGTTCCTGGCTATGTAAACTATGGGGCACTTGGCTTTAATGGAGGGTGGCAGGGCCGTGTAGGGCATGTGGGTATGAAGCAGGCGAGGGGAAGGGAGGCTTGATAAATAGGAGGAGACAAGGTGGGGATTATCAAAGGGCCCCAACTGATGTTGTTCCATGGTGGGAACCAGCCAATGGGGATTGAATTTTCTCAGAGGATCATCGTTGTTGTTAGCATTGTTTCTGTTGCTGCATAAGCTTTCATGGCGGACAATGCAGAAAATGAGAGCCTTCATCCATGTAGTCCCAGTCTTGATGCTGGAAGCCAGGATAATGTCATCCTCCCTGGCTTGGAATTGGGTTTGCAAGGTCTGGATTATTTCCATCTCGGCCTGGGCATACCAGAAGCCTTCATGTTGCAGCAAATTCTGAATAGTGCCTGAACTGGCCATGGCAGAGATTCTTTGCTTGTTTTTTGGGGTATATTTTTTGTCTTAGCATGGAGTATAGTGTTGTTGTTGCTTATTTATGAGGCTCTCCTTACATGCTTTCCCTGCTGTTTTTTGTTTAATCAATTATGAGCACAGAGGACTTGACTTCATGCTTTCCATGTGGGGGAAAAGGTAATGGATCTGTCTTGAAATTTGGAAGGCACCAAGATGCATGCATGGAGATCCACAACGTTGGTTGAATGCCCACAAAGAGCGTTCACTCTCTTTGCATTTTGCTATTTACATGGTTATAGAAATCTTGGTAGTGGCCAAAGTTAGTGATGTTAAAACCAATATTAACATTAAAAAACAAATTTGAGTATCTTTTAGTCATTTATTGTTATTGTTATAGACACACTTTTGATGACCATCCATAGCTATTCATCTTTATATGGTTGGAAAATATATAATAATTTAAAATATGATAAAAATAAAATGCACCCCATATTTTGTAGCATGACATTATCAATGATGGCAATTTAACAGCATTAATGTGAAAGAAAATGGGTATATGTTGGAGTAAAGGCCATCAATCATGGTAATTAATTTGGTGGAAGAAATTAGGTATATTTGAAAAAACTATGTCTTGTCTTTATTATTTTAGCCATGTAACGAGTATAGATATGGTGAGTTTTAGTGATCAAAATTAACATGTAGTTTTGATATCGTGTTTCTCATAGTAAATTGAATTTAACAATCCACACAAGCCTTAATTGCACCCTTTACTAATTGGTCAAACATGACTTTGATCACACATCCTTAATTATTTACACAATCTAGATTGGTCTCAAGACCTCCTTGATTTAAGGAACGTGTCACCAAGGTTGAGATCATGACCCAAGTGCACAATTCTTTCAATCTATGGAGAGAATGTTCATCTAACTATGAATTTTTGTCATATTAAGGCTTACCAAAGAGGTTGGTTGTACACCAATTGTGATGGGTGGTGAAATATTGTATACAACAACTTGACCAAGTAAGGAGAAGAAGCAATTGTTGTTGATGGGAAAATGTGCTCAATATGGTCACAACTTAAATCAAAATCCAACTAATAGAAGGTAGGAATTAAGTGATTAAGATTGAAGCTTATTAACACAATAAGCATGAACATGAAATAATAGAAAGACAATGTAAATAGATAAAAATACCACATTTGCACAAGAGATTGGCTCAACTACACATCTATCCATCATTCAAAAGAATGAGCTATAAAGAGAGGAGTACAAGAAAGCAATGTTAGGTACTGTTGCGGCTCATACATAAGCAAATAGTTTTGTAGAGCTCATTCTCACTCACGGACCACAACAAAAATGCATGATCATTTACATATGAGATGATATGCATATTTATACAAGATACAAGACAAGGTTGCCCTAATGAGACAATTAAAAGGATGACGAGCTATGAAAAAATATCATGATTCTTAGAATCAATTAGATGTGTTTTCTAAATTAATCAGTTAAGGTAGTGTGAACTTGATCAACTTTGATCGTCATGAATAGTGGGCATCCTAAGAATTGCAATGGTAAGAATTTGTTCAAACAATAAAATAAGACAAATCTAAGGGACAATGGCTATATGCGTAACGATGCGAACGCTTTTTGTGGGCATTCAACAAATGTTCACCTCTTAACCTTGAAGGGATTTTGAACTCGAAACAAACTCAATCCATGTTGGTTGGATGCTACAAGTGTAATCTGGGGCATTTTTATATTTTTAAGAGGTATACATATTAGTTCAATATTTCTTCATGTTGCTTCACAAGATCTCTAATCATCTTCTCCATAATGTCAATGTCTAGTGTGGTTGGATTTGTATAGTTTTTTCCTACCATATCTAGATGTGTTGAGTATATCAAAGGGCTACAAATATAGAACATAGATATGTTGTGGATAAAGATGCTAGATGAAAGTTAAAGTATGCTTTTTAGGATTGATATATTGTGGTAGTTCAAGTGTATTATGAATAAGATAATTGGTGTTATCTTTAAGGAGTAAGTAGGAGTTTTTTAATGCATCATATTGGGCCTTTTGATCATACTAAGGTCCACCAAGCCATATATTACAACAATCCATAATGGTTGCATCACAAATGACTTTGTCCAAAAATTTAGGACCAAAAGAAAACAAGATAGTGTTGGAATATCCAACAATACTAAGAGGGGGGGTGAATCAGTATTGCCTTCTTTTTCCTTTTATTAAAACAATTAGTTCAAGACACACAAATAATCAAACAAGTTATGCCACAATATTTTATCGTGGAAACCTCAAAGAGCAAACCACAAACTCATACTCATTAGTAAGATGAATTTTAAAAAATTGTTTATTTGCTTCTATAGAAAGGATGCAACTACACCCCAGGTTTTTCCTGCTGCTACAGACGAGGATGCTACAACACCCCAGATCTTCTGACTGCTGCTACAGGCAAGGATGCAACGACACCCTATTCTCCAGCTTCTACTGGATGGAGGCTACGACCCCTAAAAGGATTCCTGCCTGCCCTAGCACCACCCTGCCACCCTTAAACTGATCTGGTCAAACTTCCATATCTCTTTCTTTTGATACTGTCACAACTTCTTCATCTTGCTAGTCTCTGACTTCTTTCTCTACCCCTTGATCAGAACACTAAGACACTTTTTCCATATTCATTTTCTGTTTATATATTCTCCCTAATTGTCCAAGCATCACACCTTTTCGAATTAGGCTCATGATCTTTCCTCATCACACCTCTTCAAATCTCTATTCTTTTAATTTAATTATGTTTATAAATTAATTTAATCTTCTCCTCATACCTCCTCATACCTCTTCGAATCTCAGCTTTGATTATGTTCTTTATTAATTAATTAAATTGTATCTATGTAATATCACTGATTTTTATTTCATTAATTAATTAATTAAATCATCTCATGCCCTTTCGAATCTCTGTTTTAATCTTTAATTTACAATTCTGTTTATTATTGTTTTTAGTTAAATAATTAATAAAAAACTTTATTGGCCATCCTTCATTTCATTGGTCTCTTTAATAAATAATATATTCTTCTTTAAATAGTCACATTCTATTTATTTCTTTTAATCAAAAACTCTATTTTATATTTCTGATTTTATTCCTGTAGCTTTTTGCTTTAATAATTTTTTTACTAACTTGACAAGTTTGTATTTCGCACATGTGACTACCAGATGGAGAACTGAAGGCATGGCTAGATGGACAAGTTGTCAAATACCATATCCATACCTTTAGATAAATTTATTTGCACAACCACAGCCTCTGGCGTGCATTTTCCTGAGACAACTTAGGCAGATTTTCCAGTGCTGGAACAGTGCAAAAATTGCCATAAGGCACTTTTAGAAAATTAATAACTTCATCCTTAGATACCTTTTTGACAAACTGATGGTATGGTTAGATGAACCAATCAACAATATATAGGACTGTACCTTCATAATAATTTAATCCATCAAATAGAAATTATGGTGGGTATTTTACAGAGGCCACTTAGGCAGTTTTACCAATAGATTTTACACTTGGACAATTTGTCCCATTTTCAAGGTGGATTTTTTATTTCACCAAAACCATGAAAAAATGTTACCATATGATGTAGAATATCTCACTAAGAACAACACAACTAATTTCACCTTCAGACTCTTCTTCATTTTCCCTAGGCAGGCATTTTACTAAACTTGGTGCAAAAACTGCCTAAAACCCTGTTTTGGCATATCCATAACTTTCACCTCAAGAATGATTAGGATATACTGAGACCATGAATAGATAGAAAAACCAACAAACTAAAACCTAGTTATGTGCTGCGAGCATTTACTTCAACCCATAATTTATGGCGGGCATCTTTCTAAGGCTACTTAGTCCTTTTTACAAGCTTTGGTGCAAAACCCTATTTTGACAGACCTAGAAATTTCTCCTCAGAGGTGATGAAGTCAAACTGATACCATGACTAGATAGCCTATAACAAGCTATAGCTTGGTACTATGGTGTAGGCATTCTTCTCAAACCATAAATTATGGCGGGCATTCTCTTAATGCTATTTGGACCAATTTTGACTAATTATTCCATACTTAATCAATTTCTTGAATTTCACCAAATTGCCATATTTTTTCAGAATGATGTCAGGATGCAACAATGACTTCCTAATAGCACCAGAACACCATCAGATGTATTTTCAACTTCATGCCACATCATCATACATGCCATTCCATGTCATCATATCTGCCACATCATACAGGCCATGTCATCACTGCTTTTGTCTTTCACTGAATTCACCTTACCATGATGTCCTTGGTTATTCCTTTGTCATTACTGAACTCCTTTGACATCAATGACAACCATATCCAACATTCTCCCCCTTTGGCATTGATGGCAACACCGACACATTCTCCCTTTGACAACAATGACAAAGGATAACCTATTATGCCTTTACTATAATCATCTTGATATAGAATTTCCAATCATTCTCTTTTAGACAACTGCCCTTCTTTTTCTTCTCTTCCTCCAATTAACTCGGTCTTGGTGCTGATCATCTAGTTAGCATCCTTCTTTACCTTCTTATAGTAAGTCTTTGATAAGTTCATGGACTCCCCCTATCACAGTGCTCCTCCTCTCGCAAACACATTTTACTCCCCCTGAGTATATAATCCCTTCTAATGCTAGTTTTATAATTTCTCTTTTTAGGTCATGAGAATTTTAGAAGAGAATTTCATGATTTCTCTCTTCATTGGTGAGTCCTTCATCTTCATTTTCCTTTCCATCATAATGGATGTCATTTTCATCTACAACACTATTATGCTGATCATCATCGTCATTGATGCTTGGAAACTGTGTTTCCTCTAAAACACTGCTATCTTCTCTTTTTCTCCACATCTTTCCATGAGGTACTCTTCTTACTGATCTTTTGTGTTCCTTGAGTTCCTTACTTTGATCTCTTTTCTTGGTTCCACAATCAATAGCTTTGTGACCAAACTTGTGACAGTAGTGACAATATCCATAAAATTTTCTTGTATGTTTGAGGAATTTTTTATCTTCCCACTTCATATCTTCCATCTTCTTCCATTCCTTCTTTCGTTCTTGATTTTCTATTGAGGCATTCTTCCTTAGCTTTCATTCTCTAGCCATATGTCCAAAATTATGACAATTGTAGCAATGGCCAAAAAATATCTGTTGGACTTTACTTGTCATTGGTCCTTTAGGTATCATATCAGTTATGCCTTTATTATGGGATAAGGGGCCAGATTTCTGAATTTTCTTCTCAATTTGGATTTTGAGTGCAGCAGCATAGCTTCTTTCATTTCTATTTTAGAGTATAGATGATAAATATTTTGAATCATTTTCTTTGTCATAGCCTAATCCAGTTTTATCACTTAATGGTCTTTGGTTACTCAAGATCTCATATAAAATCTTTGAACTGTTTTCATATTTTGACTTAATAGTTTCTTCATTGAGCTTCTTTCTAAGCTGCATAATCTCTTCTTCAAGATTCTCTGATTTTTGCATTCTCCTTTTGAGTTGTAAAACTAGATCCTCTTCAATCTTCTTGGCCTCTTCAAGCTGGTTTTTCAAGTTACTAATGATTTGGTTTGACTGTTTGTCCTTTTTCCTGCTTTTATCAGTTTTTCAAGAGCACTGATTAACTTAGCTCTTAGATCTACTTCTACTTCTTCCATTGATTCATCATCTTGAGCTTGGGATTCTAATCCCATAAATAGAATCTTTGTTTCTTCATTGTCACTATCTTCCATGATGTAAGAAATCTTCTTTTTGTTTCCTGTTTTTCCCTTTTTGAACTTCTTTGAGACTTCTTTCTCATCACTTCCATTTTGTTTAGAATAAGGACATTTCGTAGCAAAGTGTCCAATTCTTCCACAGTTAAAACCCTTTAGAGGTAGCTTTCCCTTGTACTTGCCAGTACCTCTCTCAAGCTTCCTAATGAAAAGGGCTTCTTCATCATCTGAATCTCTTGATTGGTTCCTGGATAAGATTCTAAATGCTTCTTCTTTCTTTGATTGTCCATCTTTTCCTTTTCTCATCTCGTAGGAAATGAGGATCCCATGTAGTTCATCTGCTGTCATGTATTTAAGATCACCTTGTTCTTCTAGAGCAGATACTTTTGAGTCATACTTCATTGGTAGGGTTCTTATTATTTTGTCCACTAATTCTTGCTCCTCTAGTTCTCCTACAAGGCCTCAAATAGCATTGACAATTTCATCTACTCTTAAAATATATTCTGCAATATTTTCTTCCTCTTTCATTTTTAGGCTTTCAAACTATCCTTTGTATGTCTGAAGTTTTGCATGTTTGACTTTGGATGCTCCTTCATAGACAATTTTTAATTTATCCCAAGCTTCCTTGGTTGTCTTGCATTGCGTGACTTTAACAAACACCGAGTTTGTTAATCCATTTAGGATTGCATTCAGAGCTTTTGAATTGGCCTCATATTGGTCAAGTTCTTCTTCGTCTGTAGGTAGGTTGTCTCCTATATTATACTTCTTTTCAACTGCTCTCCAAACCTTCCATCCAAGAGCCATTAGATGACACTTCATTCTTGCATTCCAGTATGCATAGTTACTTCCTGTGAATAGTGGAGGTCTGTTGGAAGCTAATCCTTCCTGCTGATCCATTGTGGTCTTAATGAGTATCTTCCTTCCAGTGGTTAAACTATAGTGAAGGATCCCGCTCTGATACCAATTGTTGGAATATCCAGCAATACTGAGAGGGGGGGGTGAATTAGTATTGCCTTCTTTTTCCTTTTATTAAAACAATTAGTTCAAGACACACAAATAATCAAACAAGTTAAGACACAATATTTTATCGTGGAAACCTCAAAGAGAAAACCACAAACTCATACTCATTAGTAAAATGAATTTTACAAAATTGTTTATCTGCTTCTACAGAAAGGATGCAACTACACCCCAGGTTTTGCCTGCTGCTACAGACGAGGATGCTACAACACCCCATATCTTTTTCCTGCTGCTATAGGAAAGGATGCAACGACACCCTATCCTCCAGCTTCTACTGGATGGAAGCTACGACCCCCAACAGGCTTCCTGCCTGCCCTAGAACCACCCTGCCACCCTTAAATTGATTTGGTCAAACTTCCAGATCTCTTTCTTTTGATACTGTCAAAACTTCTTCATCTTGCTGGTCTCTGACTTCTTGCTCTACCCCTTGATCAAAACACTGAGACACTTGTTTCCATATTCATTTTTTGTTTATATATTCTCCTTAATTGTCCAAGCATCACACCTTTTCGAATTAGGCTCATGATCTTTCTTCATCACACCTCTTCAAATCTCTATTTTTTAATTTAATTCTGTTTATAAATTAATTTAATCTTCTCCTCATACCTCTTCGAATCTCAGTTTTAATTATGTTCTTTATTAATTAATTAAATTGTATCTCTGTAACATCACTAATTTTTATTTAATTAATTAATTAAATCATCTCATGCCCTTTCGAATCAATGTTTTAATCTTTAATTTACAATTCTGTTTATTACTATTTTTAATTAAATAATTAATTAAAAACTTTATTGGCCATCCTTCATTCCATTGGTCTCTTTTATAAATAATATATTCTTCTTTAAATAGTCACATTCTATTTATTTATTTTAATAAAAAACTCTATTTTATATTTCTGTTTTTATTCCTGTATCTTTCTGCTTTAATAATTTTTTTTACTAACTTGACAAGTTTGTATTTCGCACATGTGACTACCAGATGGAGAACTGAACTCATGGATAGATGGACAAGTTGTCAAATACCATATCCATACCATTAGATAAATTTATCTAACACAACCACAGCCTCTGGCGTGCATTTTCCTGAGACAACTTAGGCAGATTTTCCAGTGCTGAAATAGTGCAAAAATTGCCAGAAGGCACTTTTGGAAAATTAATAACTTCATCCTCAGATACCTTTTTGAAAAAATGTTGGTATGGTTAGATGAAACAATCAACAATCTACAGTAATGTACCTTCATAATAATTTATTCCATCAAATAGAAATTATGGTGGGCATTTTACAGAGGCCACTTAGGCAGTTTTACCAGCAGATTTTTCACTTGGACAATTTGTGGCATTTTCAAGGTGGATTTTTTATTTCACCAAAACCATGAAAAAACTTTACCAAATGATGTAGAATATCTCACTAAGAACAGCACAACTCATTTCACCTTCTGACTCTTCATTTGCCCTAGGTGGGCATTTTACTGAACTTGGTGCAAAAACTGCCTAAAATCATGTTTTGGCAGATCCATAACTTTCACCTCAAGAATGATTAGGATATACTGAGACCATGAATAGATACAAAAACCAACAAACTACAACATAGTCATGTGCTGCGGGAATTTACTTAAACCCATAATTTATGGCGGGCATCTTTCTAAGGCTACTTAGTCCTTTTTACAAGCTCTAGTGCAAAACCCTGTTTTGACAAACCTAGAACTTTCTCCTCAGAGGTGATGAAGTCAAACCGAGACCATGACTAGATAGCCACTATAACAATATATATCTTGGTACCATGGTGCGGGCATTCTTCTCAAACCATAAATTATGGCGGGAATTCTCTTAATGCTATTTGGACCAATTTTGACCAATTATTCCATAGTCAATTTCCTGATTTTCACCAAATTGTCATATTTCTTCAGAATGATGTCAGGATGCAACAATGACTTCCTGATAGCACCAGAACACCATCAGATGTATTTTCAACTTCATGCCACATCATTGCATTGAGAGGCGCTCTACAGCCCAGTATGGGAGAGATCCTATAACGTGATATAACGTTAGTAACAAGTCGACAAAAAATAATAGTGATATAGTGAATATTATGGGAGAGAACTTGTAATGTGATATAAGGTTAGTAACGTTATAAAGTTGGCAACATGTCTGCAAAAAATAATAGTGATAATGAATATTATGGGAGAGATCTTGTAACGTGATATAACATTAGTAACGTTATAACGTTAGTAACATGTCGGCAAAAAATAATAGTGATAGTAACATGTAAGTTTTCCGGTCATTAATAAAATTTAACATAAAGTAAAAAATTATAATATGAGGGAGATCTTGTAACGTTACGTTTGTGATATTAGTCGGCCATAAACAAAAGAGAATAATACAAAGTAAAATGTAATAAATATTATGTCGGCAATAAACAAAAAAAGAATAATACAAAGTAAAAGTAATTAACATACTCAAGTAATAATAAGTAATACAAAAATAATTGTAAATTTTGTTTAATATACTCACTTTTTAAAATAATAGTTTTAAATGTAGTGCTTTAAATTTGAATTTAGTTTTTCTAACAATAGAATTCTAAATTTTGTTTAATATACTCACTTTTAAAAAAAATTAGTTTTAATGGCAATGGATGTGTAAAAACATAAAGAAGTAAAAAAAAAATATTATAACTAACATAAAAACTAAAAACATAAAAAAATAAAGAAATAAAGAAGTAAAAAAAAATATTATAGTCGACATAAGAAGTAAAAACCAAAGAAGCGAGAAAAATATTATAGCCGACATAAGAATAGAAAAGAAAAGTAGGCATAATAATAATTAAATTTGCTAATTAATAATTAGAAATGATAACTAAATATAACTCCAAACAAAAAGAGATTTGAATCTTGGTCTCTAAGTTAAGACAAGCCCAATCACCTCACTACTTACCAATAGATCACACACAAATGGTGTTAAAAAAAATAATATGCCTATTGATATGATTGATTGCATTGATTTCAACGATGCATTGTTTTTTACATGTATGCATTGAATTTATCAATTTAATAAAAAAACATGTTTGCATTGATTTCAAAAATGCATTGGTTTTTGTTATTTACATCTATACATTGAATTTATCAATCTAATAAAAAGATGTAAAAAAATATAGTGTAGCCAACATAAAAAATAGAAATAAAACAAATGTTCTTAAAAAACATAAGAAAAAAAACTTTGTTGCATTGATTTCAACAATGCAGCCATAATAATAGTTAGACTTGATAACTAACTATAACTCCAAGCAAAAAAGGTTTTGAACCTTGGTCTCTAGCGTAACACAAGCCCAATCACATTAATTCCTACCAATAGACCACACACAAATGTTGTTAAACAATAGAAAATGCATATTTATTTCATTCGTTGCATTGATTTTAGCAATACATTTTTTTTTTGTTTTTTACTTGTATGCATTGAATTTATCAATTTAATAAATAAATAAATCTTTCATTAATTTCAACAATACATTGATTTTTGTTATTTACATCTATACATTGAATTTATCAATTTAATAGAAAAACTACTCTGCAATGATTTCAACAAATTAAATTTTGGTGATCTCTATTTTAGGGTATATTGTGCATCCTCATGATAATATTGCAAATAATGAAGATATTGATTATCAAAGAAGAAAAGTACGACAAATGTGTAGAAGAGAAAGAGAAAAATAATCTTTGTAACAAGATTTCTGTGGTTGTTGATTTCAGGAGGTTTTGGAGAATCCACAGTATCCATGTTCTTTAGTCGACGTTTCAAATCCATAACAGAAAAAGAAGCAACAAAACATACAAAAGAACAAAGAAAACATGACTGTGAACTAAAGAGATTATGAAGAAGTGTTATTTGTGCAAAGGGATTCTCAAAAGCATGAATGAGAGATAATTTCAGGGTTATATAGGAATCAATATAACTACAATGAATATGACATGCTTGGATACATGGAATGTGATAACAAGGAAAATTTGAACTCTAATTTTGTTGATATGGAAACTTCCAATCGTGCACTGTAGTTCATATATGAAAACTGACAATATCGATACCATCTGAAGAAATGTATACTAGACATCGAAAATTTTGTGAAGAATTGATCAATTAGCAGAAGTTCAAATGTGTCATGTCTGCCAGGAGTCATATGTTGGAATACAAGTACGTAATACAAGTACAGGTCTAATCTAGATTCTCATATGATCGATATGAGAAGATGTCAAAACTACCAGGTGTGAAGATAAGAAAAGATGATGAAGATAGACTGAGAATGATCACGATGTGAACCATATTTTCATTTATTTAATCCTTACAAAATTATTGTCTCTATTTTCCAGTTTAACAATTTACTCATACTTATTACTTACATTATTATAATCCTCATAATTCTTTCTGTGTTTTCAACTTAACCCGTTCCTTACAATGTTGAAATTTTGTATTGCATATTTTTCAGTGTAGCTGATATTCTATGGACGCATTGATTTCAGTGTATGGACGCATTGATTTCAGTGAATTGATGCATAGATTTCAGTGTATGGGGTTTTTTATTGCATATTTTTCAGTGTAGATGTTATTTTGTGGACGCATTGATTTCAATGTATGAACACATAGATTTTAGTGTATGGATGCATTGATTTCAGTGACAACAAAAGAACGAGAAGAAGACTTGAAACGAAAAGCAGAAGAACAAAAAGAATTTCAAAAAATGAAGTTGGACGAAATGATAGTAGAAGAACGAAGAAAACGAAACGCAGATCGACAAAAAGAATATCAAAAAAGAAAGTTAGACGAATTGACAGCAGAAGAATGAGAAGAACAAAGAAAACGAAAAGTTGATCGACAAAGAGTGTATCGAGAGAAAAAGATGAAGTAGTTGGAAGAACAAAGAAAACAAGTTGCAGAACAACAAATAAATCAAAATGTACGAAATGGCGAAATGACGACAGAAGAAGGAGAAGAACGAACAAAACAAAATGCAGATCAACAAAAAGAAAATTGAAAAAAAAATTAGGTGAATTGATAGCAGAAGAACGAGAAGAACAAAGAAAATGAAGTGTTGATCGACAAAGAGCGCATCGAGAGAGAAAGTTGAAGCAATTGGAAGAACAAAAAAATCAATTTACAGAACAACAAATAAATCAAAATGTACGAAATGACAACAGAAGAAGGAGAAGAACAAACAAAACAAAACACAAATCAACAAAAAGAGAATCGAAACAAAAAGTTCGGCGAATTGTCTCTATTTTCCTGTTTAACAATTTCCTCAATCCTTAATACTTATTACTTACATTATGATAATCCTCGTAAATGTATCTGTGTTTTCAACTTAACCCTTCCTTGCAATACTGATCAAACTCCAATTTTGTGTCACCGCCCACGACTAAAACCATCCTTGCTCCAAATCCTAGGCTCTATCAAGCACCGAGAGGGATCAAATCTCCTGAGGTGAAAACCTCTCCTCGAATAGCTCTTTGAGTGCAATACCTAAGAAGAGGTTTGCACCTCAGGAGATTTGATCCCTATCGGCGCTTGATAGAGCCTAGGATTTGGATCTAGGCTGGTCATACATGCCATTCCATGTCATCATATCTGCCACATCATCATACAGGCCATGTCATCACTGCTTTTGTCTTTCACTGAGTTCACCTTGCCATCAAGTCCTTGGTTATTCCTTTGTCATTACTGAACTCCTTTGATATCAATGACAACCATATCCAACAGATAGTGCATGTGTGTGTGATCCAAGAAGAGAAACCATGATCCTTGCATCTAAGTGCTTAAGGATAAGGATGAGGGTTCACTAGCAAGGGTACTTTCTTGACAATGGATTTGGCAATTAAATTCTCTTGTGAGCCAATGTCAAGGATACAAGCAGTGGAGAAATCATGAGAGATATGTGCATGTATGATGAATGAACTATTTTGAGATTTCAAGGGAGTAAAGTTCTACAACAAGGTGGTTTTATTGAGTCCCCTTAACTCTTTATAATTTAGAAGAATGGGTTTCCGTATTATCCACAGTCGGCATTGTTGATGTATTTGTAACTTCGGAAGATATTCACTTGTATATTACATTTGTACTTTATTGTATATCCAACAAAGATGTATTATTCCTCTGATTGGAAGTGTCGTCATTTGTATTTGCAAGTGTCGCAAGTTACATTGTAAGTGTCGTCATTTGTATTGATGGGTTATTAGACCACCAGTGTGGGGTCGACCCTAGTTAGGTCATGTGGTTGGATTATTAGGCTTCCTTAGGAAGTCGGCCCTGTTAGTTTATTGGTAGGTCAAGTCAATGTATAAATAGAGGGTGTGCCTCTCTCATTCTATTCATTCACTCACTTCTCCAACTCGCATAGTTGAGAGAGAGAGTTGCGCACAAGTGGAGGAGGAGGAGTATCTGCTAGAGACATCTCTTTGGGTTTGATCATTATGATCTTGTATTGTGGCTTATTTTATCTCTGAGGAAGTTGCAGGGATTTTCACCTTCTTGGTTTTCCCCGAGGTAACTCTGTGTCTATTGTCTCTTGTGTTTATGATTGATATGTTGTACATGTTATTCTCTTAGTGATCCTAAGTAATAGTGAATGAAATTATCGAAAAATTAACACGGTATCAGAGCTGACCTAAGAAGAAGACACTGTGTAGCTGCGGAAGCTAGGGCTTCTTAATTTTTGGGTTTCTCTCCACAAATAATCAAAGGTAGGAGGCTAGATTGACTCTCCTAGAAAAGGCGCATCTTTCTGTCGAGACAAAATTCAATTCTGAGCACTTTCAGTTTTTGGCTTGTCACTGCTGTGGGAGATTAGGGTTTCGAAAAAAGTTGGAATTTTTGGAATTCCAGACCATGGCTGGAAGATCCTCAGAAAAATTGAATTTTAGAGCACAAGATCAAACTTTTTGGTTAGGTGAAACTCTGGGAAAATCAAACACTAGTTCGGGGTCCTATCTAGTGAATCTGAAAGTTTCAAAGGCAATTTTGAGGGGTGAAACTTTGCAGATTTCAAAATTAGAGTATACCAGCTTGACTAGCTTAGCAAGGCACATGTTTCTATCCTTTCAGAAGTTTGAAATTCAAAGTTTGAATTTTTAGGGTTTCTCTAACAAACCCTAATCCAGCTCCAGATCCAATTTTCAGCAAATCAAGTGGTAAGACCTAATACCTTTTATATTTGCATTTGAAGTACTCTTTAAAATGTCTCACCACACCAAGCTTGAGGATAAGCTTGAAGGATTTGATAATTTCCGATCCTGGAAGTATAGGATTGGGTTAATCCTAGAGGAGAATGAGTTGGACACTTACATAAGTGAAAAGGTTCCAGTCCTAGAGGGAGAAGAGGCTATGGCCTTACACAAGAAGAACTTGGTCAAAGCCAAGAGAATCATTGTTGATTCTATTAAAGACAATATCATACCTCATGTGTCTTCCCTAAAGACACCTAAGGAGATGTTTGACTCTTTGACTAAGTTGTTTGAAGAAAAGAACATAAATCGGAAGATAACTCTGTGGAACCAATTGAAAGGGGTAAAGATTCAAAATGGAGAGACCATCCAATTTTAATTTTCTAAGGTCTCTCAAATCAAGGAAAAACTTGAAGCTATGGATGAAGTAGTGGAGAATGGAGAAATTGTCATAACCACATTGAATGGTATACCTAGGTCATGGGACTCCTTGATCCAAGGAATCCGTGCAAGAAAGAAATTGATATCTTTCAGTAGACTATGGGAGGAATGTTGACAAGAAGAAGCTAGGCTTGTGGCCCGAGAAGAAAATATGGGAAGTGAAGATCAAGCTCTCACAACACACACAAAGAAAAGCAAGTTCAAGAAGGAGCAACCTCAAAGCAGAAGATCTTCACACCACCAACACCACCACCATCCAAAAGATAAGAAAGATATAAGATGCTTCTCATGCAATGAGAAAGGACACTTTGCTTCTAAATGTACAAAGAAAAGAAAAGAATTCTTCAACAACAAGAAGAAGAACAACAAAAAGAGGTATCATGCTCATGCTGTTGAAGATGATGAACCTCCCAAGAAGAAGAATAGGGCAGAAAGTGAAGACTCTTCAAGTGAGGAAGAATATGTGTTGATATCTGCTCTCACATGTACTATCTCACATGGATGTGATGATTAGCTTATTGGTAGTGGGGCTTCAAAACAAATGAAGGGATTTAAAGAATACTTTATAGACCTATTTGAACATGAGTCACCTCACAAGGTGAAACTTGGGGATGACTAGTATCAATATCCTATAAAAGGAAGCGGTGAAGCCTCCTACAAGTTAGACTCTGGGAAGTCTTTGAAAATGAAAGATGTTCTATATGTACATGGACTCAAAAAGAATATTCTCTCCATATCATCTTTGGATGCAAAGGGAATGAGAGTTGCATTTATAGATGGCCAAGTACTCATGTGGCCAAAGGGTAAGACAATAAATGATGCAGTGGTGATTGGAGAGCAAGAGGGAGGATTGTACAAGTTGAAGGGACAACTTGAACATGCCATGGTACATGAATCCATGGAGCCAAATGAAATTTGGCATAGAAGGCTTGCACACATGCACTATAGAGCACTTCCAATTGCAAGCAAAGCAGTAGAAGGTCTTCTTGAAATCCAGTCAAAGCATGAAGGTATTTGCAAAGGATGTGCAAAAGGAAAGAACACAAAGAAGGCATTTCCAAGCAGTGAAAGCAAAGCAAAAGGAATTTTGGAGATTATCCACTCCAATGTATGCGGTCCAATGTCATCCAGTTCTCTGAATGGTTATGTATACTATGTCTCCTTTAGTGATGATTTCTCTAGGAAGACTTGGGTTTATTTCTTGAAGAATAAAGATGAAATGTTTGATAAGTTCAAGGAATTCAAAGCCTTGATAGAAAATCAAATTGATAAGAAGATCAAGACCTTCAGATCCGACAATGGCGGAGAATTCACTTCAGGAGACTTCAAGAAGTTATGCAGTGATTCAGGGATTAAGAGGGAGTTGACTACTCCTTACAATCCACAACAGAATGGAGTTGAAGAAAGAAAGAATAGAACAATCATGGAAGTAGCACGGGCAATGCTTCATGACCAGGATCTGCCTATGCACCTATGGGCAGAAGCAGCTAGGACAGCTGTATATGTGCAAAACAGAACACCTCACAAGATACTTGAAAACAAGACACCCGAAGAAGTTTTCTCTGGTAAGAAACCAGAAGTTAGCCATCTCATAATATTTGGTTGTCTAGTATACACACACATTCCAAAGGAAAAGAGGACAAAGCTAGATCCTTCAGGAAAGAAGGGCATCTTTGTGGGTTATAGTGAAAGCTCGAAGGCTTACAAAATCTACTTTCTAGGGTTCAAGAAGATTGACATCAACAAGGATGTGACTTTTGATAAAGAATCAGCATACATCAAATCCAGGCAGACACCTGTTTAAGACAAGGAAGAACTAAGGGTAACCAGAATTCAAGACACCACTATGAATGAAGCAATTCCAGAAGAAGATCGTGAAATTGAAGATCTACAAGAACCTATAGATCCACCCTGTGAGAAGAAATCTCACAAGAGGAAACCTACATGGGATAGAGAGCTCATCCAAGATGCATAAAGGTATGGTATTGCAGAAGAGGAACATAGAGAAAGGAAAAGGACAAGGTCACACACCAACTATGTTTCCTTGCTTTGTGACATTATGAACAAAGAACCTTCCAGTTATGAATAAGCAGCGGAAAAGAAAGAATGGAAGGATGCTATGGTCGAGGAATACCAGTCGATCATGAAGAATGATGTTTGGGATGTGGTCCCAGGACCTGAAGGAAAGTCTGTTGTGACTTCCAAGTGGATCTATAAGATCAAGCATGCTGCAGTTGGTAGCATAGAGAAATACAAGGCGAGGTTTGTAGCTCGTGGCTTCTCCCATAAAGAGGGAATAGATTATGAAGAGACTTTTGCTCCTGTAGACAGGTACACTTCCATCAGAATAGTACTTGCTCTGGCTGCAATGATGAAATGGAAGATACACCAGATAGATGTCAAGACAGCTTTCTTGAATGGTGTAGTCGAAGAGGAAGTGTATGTAGAGCAGCCACTCAGTTTTGAGACACATGACAGGGATTCATATGCATGCAAGTTGAAGAAAGCCTTGTATGGCTTGAAACAAGCTCCTAGGACTTGGTATGGTAGGATACAGCTTTCTATCCAGCTTGGGATTTACCAAGAGTAAAGCGGACTCCAACCTTTACTACAAGGTTGAGGAAGGTAATCCTGTGATACTACTATTGTATGTAGATGACCTGTTTGTTATAGGTGAGGATAGATTGATTTCCGAGACAAAGAGGAAGCTTGCTGTCGAGTTCAATATGAAGGACTTGGGTGTGATGCATTACTTTCTAGGCATGGAGGTGTGGCAGAGTGCAGATGGAATCTTCCTTGGACAAGGGAATTATGCAATAGAGATCCTGAAGCGGTTCGGGATGATGGACTGCAAGGCCATGGCCACACCTATGGCATCGAACCTGAAGCTTCTGTGTGATGCTTCATCTGAGCCGGTTGATGTCACGGTGTATTGTCGGATGATTGGGTCCTTGATGTACCTAACGAACACAAGACCAGATATTTGCTTTGCAGTGAAACACATTGAGCCAGTTCGTGACGGATCCTAGACATGTTCACCTAATTGTTGTGAAGCATATTCTAAGGTACCTGAGGGGTACGGTTGATTATGGGCTCAAGTATGATGTGAATCAAAAGTTTAACCTAGAGGGTTATGTTGATTCAGATTGGGCAGGCAGTGCTACAGATAGGAAGAGCACTTCGGGGTGTTGCTTCAATATGGGATCAGGTGTGATCTCTTGGTTTAGTAGGAAGCAATCCTGTGTAGCACTGAGTACAGCCGAAGCAGAGTATGTCATAGCTTGTTCGGCCAGTTGTGAAGCAGTATGGCTTAGGAAGCTACTGTCTGAGTTATTTGATCTCCCGTTGGATGCTACCTGTATCTATTGTGACAACCAAAGTTGTGTGAAGTTGTCTGAGAACCCGGTGTTCCATGACAGGTCGAAGCACATTGAGATCAAATATCACTATATCAGGGATATGGTGTAGAAGGAGCATTGAAGCTCCTGTATGTTGCGACGGATGAGCAAGTTGCAGATGTGTTGACTAAACCACTAGCTAGAGTGATGTTTGAGTACTTCAGGGAGAGGCTTGGTGTTCTTCAGATAGAATATACTTCGAGGAAGAAGTGATGAGACACATTTGCTGGAGCCATTCCAAGCATGGTGGTAGGAGAATCCTTCCCATGGCTATGGATGTAAGCATTATGTGATGAGTATCAGTACGATGCTCCAGATGATATGCCTCAGGACGATGCAGTGATGATCAGGATAGTCATGTGTGATGAGTATTAGTACGATTCTCCAGATGATATGCATCACAACGATGCAGTGATGATCAGGATGATCATGTGTGATGAGTATCAGTACAATGCTCCAAATGATATGCATCAGGACGATGCAGTGATGATTAGGATGATCATGTGTGATGAGTATCAAGATGATGCTCCAGATGTTGTACATTAGGGTGATGTACTGTATGATGATCAGGACGATCATGTGATGATGATGTACATCAGAATGTTGTATGGTATGATGATGATCAGGTTGATTATTAGCATCAGGATGATGCTCCGTGCGAGGATGATCAGGTGGATCATGAGTTTTAGGATGATACTCAGAGGTCGATGATATGTGGCAAGTTGTGCAGTCACATGTAAAAGATCCTGGGAGATCCGATAGGTTGATCTGTGTGCTTGTAATTAGTCCTAGGATGCTCTTTCGAGGTTTTGCTAGAGAGGAATGTAATCGGTCCTGGAGATCCGATAGGTTGAGTTGTGTGCTCGTAATAAGTCATGGGATGCTCTTTAGAGATCTTGTTGGTCGTGCTTAGGAATGTAAAATGTTCCTGGGGTTACTCTTTTAAGCTTTTTCCTATTCACATCTAATCAGTCCTGGAGATCTGATAGGTTGAGTTGTGTGCTCGTAATAAGTCATGGGATGCTCTTTAGAGATCTTGCCGGTGGTGCTTAGGCACGTAAAATGCTCCTGGGGTAACTCTTTAAAGGTTTTGTGAAGGGATCCATATAAGTCCCGGGAGATCTTTCCAGTCATGCTGAGGCACATAAAATGTTCCTGGGTTGCTCTTGTGAGGCTTTGCATATGCACATAATTATTCATGAGGTTCCACCTTTATCAGGCCACTCGCAGAGATGATGAAGACCTACAGGAGGCTAGGCCTACATCCAACATGAAAAAGGGCTGGCTCTATAGAACTTCCTATGATGAGAAGAATTATGAGATAGTCCAGTGATCGAGATGTCGAGTACAATAGCAGTGATGATGATGATGCTCCAGGATCCAGTGATGATGACCCAGCTCCAGAATTGAAGACTTAAGCCGATATGTATTGATGACCTATGTCGAAAGAATACCTTCCTAGTTAAGAGGGAGTGTTGATGTATTTGTAACTTCGGAAGATATTCACTTGTATATTACATTTGTACTTTATTGTATATCCAATAGAGATGTATTATTTCTCTGATTGGAAGTGTCGTCATTTGTATTGATGGGTTATTAGACCACCAGTGTGGGGTCGGCCCTAGTTAGGTCATGTGGTTGGGTTATTAGGCTTCCTTAGGAATTTGGCCCCGTTAGTTTATTGGCAGGTCAAGTCAATGTATAAATAGGGGGTGTGTCTCTATCATTCTATTCATTCACTCACTTCTCCAACTCACATAGTTGAGAGAGAGATTTGTGCACAAGTGGAGGAGGAGGAGTATTTGCTAGAGACGTCTCTTTGGATTTGATCATTGTGATCTTGTATTGTGGATTATTCTATCTCTGAGGAAGTTGTGGGGTTTTTAACCTTCTTGGTTTTCCTCGAGGAAACTCTATGTCTATTGTCTCTTGTGTTTATGATTGATATGTTGTACATGTTATTCTCTTAGTGATCCTAGATAATATTGAATGAAATTATCAAAAAATTAACATGCATTTTTACTATTGACGTTTCGAATCCTTAACTGAATTCATCCTCAGGACACAATATCGAGGGAAGAGCTGTTATAAGGGTAAATATAGGTTAGGTATGCCCGTTCATTTCATTTCATAATAATAATAACTTAGGTATGTACATTCATTTCATTTACTCAATAATAATTCCAATAACTTATCCTTTTAAATTCAATTAATATATTGTTCTAAAAGCACTCATAGTTAATCAATAAATTAATATATTGTTATATCATAGTTAATCACTAAAAGAGAGCTGATAATTGCTAAGGTTATCATTCATTAGAGTTAATAATACCATCATTATAAAATAATGCTAATAAGTAAATGATAATGATAATAGCCCTCCTTGTTCTTCAATAATAAACAAATGTAAATGAGAACTAATGCTAATATGAGAGAATGCTAATGCTAAAGAGAATGATAGTATGCATCAATGAGAATGCTAACAGCATTCAAAAATCAAGAATAAACCTAATTAATAAGATATCATAATAATAACACTCCTTGTTATAGATTCTTCAATAAAACCTTATAAAATATCATTAAATGCTAAGGTTATCATTATAATGTCTTTAGTAAAAACAAAATGAATGAGAATGCTAATATGTAAATGATAGCATTTGATTATTATTATTAATAATGATACTACAAGCTTAATGAGATGCTACATAATAAATCTTATTATTACTAAGATATTATTATTATTATTAATAAATGCTAATGATAATATGCATAAATGAGAATTCAAACATTCATCAAGAATAAAACTTATTAGAAGATATCATTATTATTAATAATAATAAATAGAAAAAGATAATATATTTCTTCAATATCATTGAATGCTAAGGTTATCATTGTAGTGTCTTCAATAAAAACAAATTAAGATCGAGTAAATGCTAGGGTTATCATTATGAACATTAAAAATAATAACCTTGTCTATTTTTCATTGAAAAGTAAAGGAAGGATAGGTTATCTTTGTGGACTGTTCAATGCTCAGAATACTTATTAATATTCATATCAATAATCATAGTGCGTGAGGTTTTTTTAATTAATATTAATAATAATGTCGATGAGAAGGAAGGTGAGAAGGAAGGGTTTTCAATCATACATGTTTTGATCATTACCTTCTTTGATGATCAGTGGTATCCATCTTTCACTTATTTCAAGTCCCCCATCTCTATTTAGCTTGTTCCGGTGCTTCTTGATTTCCAACGCTTCTCTCACCCTTCGTTTGTAGTTGTGCTATTCTACTGTGAGTAGCTCTGTGTTTTCTAGGTAGACATGGTGTGTCGTTTTTAGAGAGTGCTCAGCGAGTGCAGAAGTATTTGTCCTCTCCCTCCTTATGTCAGATCCATGCTCCTTTATCCTTATTTGAAAAGAACGCACCGTCTCCCCTATATAGCTCTTCCCACAAGAACAATCTACCTTATACAGTCCTTCATATTGATTCCAATCAATATTGTCTTTTACCGACCTCATTTTCTATCTAATGGTTTCAATTGGCTTGAAAGATGTCCGTAATTATTTCCTCCTTAGTACCTTTGCAATTTTGTCATTTATTCCCTGGATGTATGGGAGGAAGGCCTTAAGAGTATTTCTCTCCTTTTTATGGTCAGTCTTGTTTTCTTCTTTTTCAAAGTCTTATTGATGTCTCTACTCTTATAACCTAGGCCTATAAAGACAGAGGTCAAGTGGTCTTTTTCTTTTTCAAGTTGTTCATTTTTTGATATGCAGAAGGATCTCATGGCTAAGGTGTTGATTACCCTAATTTTCTATGATGGATGGTGATGTGAGTGAACATGAAGGTAGATTTCCAAGTGGGTTCTCTTTCTGTAGACTCCATGGATGAGGGTTCCATCATTCTTTTTGTTGATTAGTACATCGAGTAAGGGGATGCTCTCATTCTCCTCCATTTCCATGGTGAACTTT
This sequence comes from Larix kaempferi, assembly GCA_027924585.1. Taxonomy (NCBI): domain Eukaryota; kingdom Viridiplantae; phylum Streptophyta; class Pinopsida; order Pinales; family Pinaceae; genus Larix; species Larix kaempferi. The sequence continues at coordinate 3,121,921 of BSBM01000031.1, read as the reverse complement.
ATTTCTTCTGAGAGTTGATTAATATGTTCATGAAATTTGTTAAGCTTGATAAATCCATGGGGCCATCTCACATTGGTGTCATCCACATATCTTTTCCATCTTGTGGGATGTAAGGGGAAAGAGTGAATGGCCTTCTTCTCGAAATGTTCCATAAAAATATTAGCAAAAATGGGAGATAAAGGGGACCCCATTGCTACTCCACTAGATTGTTCATAAAATTTGCCTTTAAAGCTGAAGAAAGTGGACCGGAGACAGACTTCTGCTAGTTTTGTCATTTATGGATCTGCCACTTCAAATATTACTTGTATTGCTTCATTCAGGGGGATTTTGGTAAAAAGACCCACAACATAAAAGCTTATTAGAAACTCATGTGATTCCAATTTTTATTCCTTAATGATATTAACGGAATCCATGGAGTCTTTTATAAACGAATCTGTTTTCCTCACAAGTGGACTCAATAGATTTGTTACATATTTTTCGAGGTGGTAGGTTGGGGATCCAATTGTGTTCACAATTGGTATGAGAGGAACCTCGTCCTTGTGTATCTTTGGAAGGACATATATTTTGAGCGTGATCTCATTACATGGAATAAGGTGATTCTTAACTCTTTCTTCTATGCTTGATTTCTTAATGGCTTTCTTCACCTCTTTCATAACCCTAGCAATAGGATTGTTTGATAAATTTTTACAGCTTCCACTAGTTTCCAAGTGTTATAGCATTTTATTGTTGTAGTCTTCTCGGTTCATTACCACCGTGGCTCCCCCCTTATCTTCCTTGACAACCACGATCGCCTCATTCCTTCTCAAATTTTTGAGGCTTCACGCTCATCCCACACCATGGAAATCTCAAATATTTATAATTTGTTTACTGACCAGAGACCTCAATGGGAGCATCATCATTTTCCTAATTAGGATACTATATAATCAAAGTTTTTTTCTCAACTAGAAACATTTGGACTTATCATCTCCTTTCTTCTTACAATACTAACAGAAATTAGGAGTGGCAGAGGAAGATTGTGAAAAATATAATGATCCTGTTAGAGTAGGAAGAGCAGGCTTTGTAGGTGTTGATCTAAAATCACCAAAGGAGGACGAATCTTGTGGATTTTAGTGTTGATATAAAAATTATATTCACTCAACTATGCTTGATTGGACATGTCAATGAGTGTATTGGTCTCCATTAATACTTCAACTCATGTAGAAATGTTCTTGTATTTTGCTTTTAAACTTGAGTTTTCCAGTTGGATCAGCGATGCCAAGAATAATTTACAACTAGATGAACTAGTGGGTGTACTTTTTCATATGCATGTTTAATCCTTGACATAGGTGAAACCACTTAATGTTCATATATTTTTTGTAATTGGATAGATAAAAGGTGATATTGAGGGCTTCCAAAATCCCACTCCAAGTGGTGATTAGGTTTTGATTTTTGTACTTTATACAACCAAATCTTGGCAAGCCCTCTAAGCTTTAACTTGGTGAACATAACTTTGTCATTGTCAAGAATCAAATTGTAATCAAACCAAGTGTCCATGTCAAGAATCCAATTGTCAAGCACCTCCAAATTGTAGGATCCATCATAAATGTGCACTTGACATTTTATGCACTGAGGAGAGGACTTGTTACAAAAATATCATTATCCTTATCGACTAACGAGGTAGAAATATTGGAAATTTTTGCCCCCATTTCAACAAACATAAGTGTTTCCATGGCTCATGCATTCATCATCTTGAAAGAAGAAAAAAGAACAAGCTACAACAATCCTCATAAGCTTGATTTCTAAAAATTACAAGAACAATCTTCCCTCCGAAGGTTACAATATCTTTATAAGCAATTTTCTTATGCTAAAATCTTATCTATAATTTATTTCTCCACACACAAATCCTTTTTAGAAGAAAAATCAAATGTGGAATTGTTCACTATCAAAAGATTATATAGAACCGTTGATTATCAAAAGAGTATAGGTGTTGACATATATTAATAGAATGAATACTATCAACTTATTGTATGTTGAGTGAGCCATATTATCAATATCACCTTCAATTTTGCGCGGGGAATCACTGGTCTAGGTTCGATTCTTAGAGTGAGGGTGCTAGAAAAATTGGGAATCCTCAGAGTGACATGTCCCAGAAGTGATAAAATATAGGTTCCCGAACCCCACCAAAAAACAAAGGATTTTATTGTAAAGATAAAATAAAATTACCCACTTTTGTTGATCGATGTACGTAGATCCATGCAGCGTGAATATCTCACCAACAAACACCAACAAATTGCAGTGCTTAAGGTTGAGTTTTGAGGTCTGCAAAATTATCATTATAAGTGACCAACTTCAAGTTTGCTTCAAAGAGGATTATTTCCACGTTGAGTTGAAGAAGAAACACCCAACAGATCTGCATGAAAGAGGCATGGTCTACTTGTTTTCCTACAAGGTGCATGACCCAAAACACAAACTATTTTATGCAATAAACCATGATTCAGTCACCCACCAATGGATACTAAAATCTGATATCTCACGAGTAGATCCATGATCCAGATGGATATAGGTGGCCACCCACCTATTCCACTGGTTCAAACAATTTTCTATTTTGGCAGTTTTCTTATAATTTTTCTACAGTTTTTCGGGGTCCCGAACTTCCGGGGCCGTTTTAAGGCCCTAAAAGATGTTTTTTGGATATTCTATAGGGCCAATATTTTTCAACAACACACATCATCTCCCAATTGAAATTTGTATATCTCAGATAGACCTTTCCAACGGGCTATCGAGCGCCCCAAACGAAGATCGTATGCAAAAGTTATGACCCCGGGAAGTTGACTATTCAACTAACCACCTTGGGGACACAAAATTTATGAGGGTTCATCTTCTAGGGTTAGGTTTTTGGGTGTTTAGGGTTCTTTCCCTCATGCTTATGATACATAGGCTCTTTCGGCCTTTTCTTGTATTGAACTTGTCACAAATGAGCATAGTTGCCACATCTCTTCTCAGAGATATAGCTACCACCATTCTAACTGCTTTTATTTTACAGTTTGTTATATTTCATTCATTTAATAGAATCTGAGTTTACTGTATCATTGTGTTTATTTCCATATATATGTGAATGCAAATATATATGCTCTTTCATTTTGTTCTCACATAAATCCATATCAGTGGTATTAGAGCCTTCTGCTCTTGTAATTTCTCAATGCAAGTCCCCAATGAGATCTGAATATCGAGAGTTGGGTCTCGAACTAGTTGATCTTGGAGAAAACCCTCCTCATCGACCCAAGCAGGTTCCCATGGTAGGAGAAGAAAAGAGAGATGGTGAAGTAGGAAATACTATTAATTTGTTGCTCGAGGAATCCCTCGCGCGATAGAGGAATGATATGATGGGTAATTTCTCACAGATCCTTCGAAGAATGTTGATGGCGGTGGATGCACCTTCAACAAGCAGTCGTTTCGGCGGTGTGACTCCCTTCAAGGTACAAGTTAACTTTGACATTCCCCTATTTGAAGGAAATATAGATGCAGATGCTTTAGAGAAATGGTTGAATCTATTAGAGGGTTAATTCTCCGTTCAAAAATTTTTCGACAGCGAAAAGAGCACCTTCGCGCTCCTTAAATTCCTTCCCCATATTAAAGACTGGTGGGACAGGTACTGTGAGAGGCATGCAAGAGATGCATCTGAACTATTCAGGACAGACTTCACTTGGGAGGATTTTGTTGATGTCGTCAAGGAATAATTCTACCCTGTCGGAAACTATGATGACCAATACACCAGATGGACGACTTTGCGCCAAGAGAGAGACCAAACAGTGCCAGAGTTTACCAACATGTTCCATACCTTGCGCTCCAATCTAGGTATTCAAGACTTTGAACGACACTTGTTCCTAAAGTACCGCAGTGGCCTGAATAGGTACATTCATACAGCGATGGATTTCCTATACATATCCTCACTAGGAGTAGCTTATAGATATGCTGTCAAGATCGATTAAAAGTTTAAGCGAAATAAGAAGCGATATTTTGGGTCTGCAAATCAGTAGCAAAATCCTGGAAAAGGTAGCCCTAATTCACAAAGCAAAGGACAGAGCAAGGATGGACAAATCTTCAACAACTAGCCCAAGCCGCAGGAAAAGAATGGTAATGGGAAATCAAATAAGGACACTGGCAAGTGGTGTGAATTACTATTAGGAACCTATGTCAACCCTTCTCATTACTTTGTTAGTATATTGTTGTTGGACGCATATGCTTTGTAAGTCGTCCCGTAGCATTATATATTCCACGGTATTGATCCATAGTTTGTATTAGCCAATAGTATTATATGTTCCATGGTATTGATCTATAGTATTGGCACATAGACTTAGTATATAAGTTTGTGTTGAGGCCAATGGAGGAATCCATGAGTTAATTGTATTGAGCTTTCTCAAAGGAGGTTCCCCCCTCGAAGTGGCTTGTGATCAATTAAAATATTTTATGTGTTGATATATCGTTCATTTCATCAATTAATTGTTGCAGGTTCTTCACAATTCCACAAGAGCCCTTGGCACAATGAGTGCCGCTCAAAACAATCCTTGTTGGCCAAGACAAAATCCCCGGATCTAGACTCTGACTCAGAACCCGTTGGAGAGAAAGAAAAGGGAAAACAGATCATTTATGCGAAACCTAGTGCCACCATCACAACTGCAAAGATTAAACCAGAAGAGTCAGAGGAGATAGAGGAAGGGGAGTGCCTCTTCCATTCACAACTGTGGGTGCAAGGAACTCCGCTACACTTCATTGTTGATAGTGGTAGACATAAAAACCTCATCTCGGTCGAGGTCATCAAAAGATTGAAGCTTCTGACGGTTCCACATCCCCAACCATACAACATTGGTTGGTTGAGCCAGGGATGAGACATCCGTGTTAGTAAACAGTGTCGCCTTTCCTATAGGATCAAGCCCTTCAAAGATGAGGTAATGTGTGATGTTTCCCGCTTGAAGTTTGTGATGTTATTTTAGGACAACCATATATGTGGAAATGTCATGTTGTGTATGAGTCTATACCTTGTAGTGTCATTATTACTTTGGAAAAGAATCTCTACAGAATACCAGAGACACTTCCCACCACTGCAGTGTCCCTCATCGCAGCTAAGCAGTGAAGGAAGGTAATCTCCCAGACAGGGAAATTCGTCCTCTTCATGGTTCGTTTGGAAGGTGAATGAAATATTGCAGCAACATCCACCACCTCCATGTAGAGCCCCTCTACGCAGTAGAATCAGGTGGACAAGATCGTGGAAGCATACAAAGACATCTTCACCACACTCATCGGGGTGCCAGTACATTGCCCACTCAAGCATTCCATTGATTTGATCCCTGGTGTGCATTTACCTAACAGGTCAGTATACAGGAATTCCCTCATGGAAAATGAAGAAATCAAATGCCAGATTCAAGAATTGATCCAAAAGGGGCACATTCGACCTAGATCCTCACCTTGTGGGAGCCCAATTGTGTTGGTACATAAGAAAGATGGGACATGGAGGCTCTGTATTGATTACACATTGATTACCGGGCTCTAAACAAGATCACAGTCTGGAATCGATATCCCATTCCTTGTATCGACGACCTTCTTAACTAGCTCAAGGGTGCCAAATATTTCAGCAAGATTGGTTTGAAGTCTGGCTATCATCAAGTGCCAATCGAGCAGACCGATGTTTGGAAGAATGCCTTCAAATATCAGGAAGGACTTTTTGAGTGGTTGGTCATGTATTTCAGCCTGAATAATGCTCCAACAACTTTAATGAGGATGATGGACGATATAATACGACCATTCACTAACTCTTTTGTGGTTGTATATCTAGATTCTATTCTCATCTACATCAGAACATGGGTAGAGCATTTGTAGCATATCCACCAAGTCCTCAGTACCTTGTGCCAACACAAGTTATATGCTAATCTAGATAAGTTCTCATTTGGCATGAAGAGGGTTCAATGTATGGGATACATCATAGATGAACATGGTGTTCATGTGGATCCAGCCAAGATCCAAGCCATCCATGGTTGGTCAACCACAACAATTGTCACGAAGCTTCGCAGCTTCCTAGGCCTTGCCAACTTCTATCGTAGATTTGTGTTGGGATTCTCTAATATTGCTTAGTCCCTTATCTAGGTTACCAAAAGGGTATCTAAGGCCAAGTTCAATTAGTCCAAGCCACAACAACAAGAATTTGAGGAGCTAAAGCAACGCTTATGTTCGACACATGTCCTTGCCTTACCGGATTTGCAAAAACCCTTTAAGATTGAAACATATGCTTCAGGCTACGTCATTGGTGCAGTCATCACTCAGCATGGCCATCCAGTGGCATATCACATTGAGACACTTTTAGATACAGTCCACAAGTACCCCACTTATCACAAGGAATTGTATTCCATTGTCCAAGCTTGCTGCCAATGGAAGCATTACATCCTTGGAAAAGACATAGTCATCCACACTGATCATAATCCCCTGCAGTTCATGCAAACCCAAGGGAAGTTACAGAATAAATGCCACCAGAAGTGGTCCACTTACTTGCAGGAATTCCACCTGAATATTAAATATAAGAAGGGAAACACCAACTGAGTCGTTGATTGCCTCAGTCAGTCTCCAGTAGCAGCACTTACCACATTTCTCCACTCTTGTGGCCATAAGACCTTCAGGTGGCCTCAACTATATAGCAGTGATCCTGAGTTTTCTCCCATCTATTAATCCCTATGTGCAGGCACATCCGTAATAGAATTTCATCTTTAGGAAGGCTTGCTATGGCACCTGGGCCATCTCTGCATTCCTTCAAGTGAGCATTTGAAGATGATTTGGGAATAACATTACAGTCGAGTTCCGGGGCACTTCGGAACTGAAAATATAGTGGCCATATTGCATAAGTATTTTTATTGGCCTAATCTCTAATAAGATGTTGACCAACACATAAGATCCTGCACTGCCTGTGCCATCGCGAAACCTTCCATAAAAAGCATGGGTTGTACACCCCTCTTCCCACTCCTAATGGGCCATGGGAATCCATCTCCATGGATTACATGTTTGGACTACCTTCAACCAAGCATGGAAATGACTGTGTGTTTGTGGTCGTAAATTGTTTCTCTAATATGGCCCTTCTAATAGCTTGCAAGAAGAACATCTCTGCCGAAGCCACTGCTAAGCTCTTCTTCGAGCGTGTTTGGGTTCATTTTGGGCTGCCATAGACTATCATTTTAGATTGGGACAACAGGTTCCTAGGCACTTTCTGGTCCATCATATGGTCATTGATGGATACGAAGCTCACAAAATCGACTGCCTTCCACCCCCAGACCGATGGAAAAATAGAGGTAGTCAACAATATGCTTGTTTGTGCATATTCTGATAATGTACAATTCTAAACATCCCCGCACATGGGATGAGAGCCTTCCTTATGTTCAACATAGCTATAACAGAGCCCTTCATAGCTCTACCGGCCACAGCCATTTTCAAGTGTGTCATGGGTTTCAATCACTGGAACCAATTGATGTAGCTCTTCCCATTACATCCACACGTGAGGAATCTTCCCATGCTCAAACTAAGGTTGATAAGGACACCATATTTTTTGAACAAATCCAGCACATCCGCCAATAGGTCCATGAAATTTTGGAAAAGTCTAACACTAAGTACAAGTAGCAACATGACCAGCATCGAGTTCCACACAAGTTCCAGGTGGGTGATAAGGTTTGGTTGCATTTGTAGAAAGAGAGGCTCACAGGACCCCATTGCAAGCTTTGTCCACTTCGATATGGGTCGTACACCATCACCAAGGCAGTCGGTGACAATGCCTTCAAGCTAAGAATTCCTCCATTCCTTGGCCTGCACCCAGTATTCAATGTGGAGTTCCTTCGACCATATTTTCCACCATTATTGGACACCTCGGAGGTGACAAAGAAATTGAAACCTACAAAGCTTAAACTTGACTCCATGGAATAGGAAACCATTGATCATATCATGGACACACATGTTAAGGGAACCCGCCAGCAAAAGATCCAGCTATATCGGGTTTTCAAAGCAGGGCAACTACTTCACCAAGGCAAGTGGCTCACGAAGAGTCAAGTTCAACAGAAGTTTCCCCACCTAATGGGGGCACTCAACGCAATGGATACCGTTGCTTCCTAATGGGGGAGGACGGATCCAGATGGATATAGGTGGCCACCCACCTATTCCACTGGCTCAAAACAATTTTCTATTTTGGCAGTTTTCATGTAATTTTTCTACAGTTTTTCGGGTCCTGAACTTCCGGGGTCGTTTTGAGGTCCTAAACGAAGTTTTTTGGAGATTCGGGTGGGGTGAAATGGTTTCTAGATGCATGCATTGGTTCCCAATCAAAATTTATATATATCGGATATACCTTTCCAACAGGATATCGAGTGCCCCAAACAGAGATCGCATGCAAAAGTTATGACCCCGGGAAGTTGACTATTCAACTAACCACCTTGGGGACGCAAACTTTATGACGGTTCATCTTCTAGGGTTAGTCTTTTGGATGTTTAGGGTTCTTTCCCTCATACTTATGATAAATAGGATATTTCGGCCTCATCTTGTATTCATCTTGTCACGAATGAGCATAGCCGCCACATCTATTCTCAGAGATATAGCTACCACCATTCTAGCTTCTTTGATTTTACAGTTTGTTCTATTTCATTCATTTAATAGAATATGAGTTTACTGTATCGTTGTGTTTCTTGCCATATATCTGTGTATGCGAATATGTATGCTCTTTCGTTTCGCTCTCACATAAATCCGGATCAATCCATGTGAGGAAATGCTTAGGATTTGTTGGTTCCTTCAAGGAAATTGTATGAGCATTGGTTCCTTCCATGGTCCACAAGCAGCGAACAAGGATCGAATCTACAATAAACAAATTGCCAAAAACCACATATAAGACTTCACATCACATTGTTGGAGAAAAAAACACCAATGTGAGGCATATCCAAATAGATGAGGGATCATTCTAATGGTCATAAATGTAGCATTGGTTCCTGTCAACAATGCACAATAGATCGTTGTCATATAGAACAAAACTTGTGGCTTTAATAAGAAACCCAAACTCTAGATGGAAATGAAAAAATTGAACCCATGCTCTAACAAGATCCAAAGAAGGAAAACATAAATCTAATACCCAAACCCAAGGCTGGATTGGAGAGCTCTCATACCAATGATGTGAGAAAATCCCACTCATGAGCAGATTATTTAAAAACAATAAATGCGAAACAATCTCTAATTGATTTTCATTAACCAAATCACAAACTTATGTACCTTACATGAAGAGAACTACCTCAACAAGCTAGGAGATAAATGCTCAACAAACTTCTAAAAACTAGAAACTAATTACAATAATAGAGATAGTTGGAGATAGGATCTCAACTAATCCATTAGAATAAAATACCATGTTAACTACTCCATGGGAATAGGAAACCAAAATTCTTCATCACAACAACCACAATAATACTCTCAAATAATATTACATTTCTCAAAGGAAGCTTTGAGAGGATGTGAAAGCATATTATTTCCTATGAAAGACCACTCAATCTATCCCTTCCCTTTCCCATGGTTAGACACAATCAAAGGGTAAATAGAACAAGAAATGAAGTGAAATATTGCAATACTAATGGATTAAGCCAACCGAGAATTGGAAGAGTAGAGATACTTATGGATCAAAATTGTGTTATGGGTAGGCCTAAATACTTGGAGAACTGAAATATTATGATATGAGGATATGAATGTCTTATCAATCCCACCAGAATCAAGTAATCTCATAGGGAAGAATTATTTAGCATCAATTTAGGCTAGGTGTTATATCATAACACTAGGTACTCAACAACAACTTAAATTGTGGTTGTTTCTCTTCTTCGGTTTAGTATATTAGGCTAAACTTTGAATATAAGAGATGGGTTATAGGGAGGATGTATGTTTATCTAATTAATGTTTATCTAATTATCTAAAAAATGAGCAACTTGCACCCTGACTTAATTTTCAAATGTTTATCTCTTTTTACCTCTGACAAAAAGAAGAAACTTGGTATAACTCTTATGATAGCCCAAATTGGAAAAAGGATAAAAAAAGTGAAAGGCACAAAATCAGAAGACAAAAAAAAAAAATCAAAAGCCTGATCCTTATTCAAGATCTATTCGGTGTGCCTATAAATGAACCCTCAAGGTCCATAACTCGACACCAATTCTCCATACATTTCTCAAGCCGCACTTTGCAAAAATATCCTTGAGATCCGAACTCCCTTCTATGTTCCATTCTCACCTTGTTGGAGATTGTATATGTGGCGTGTGGCTGAAGTAGCGTGGACTATTAGGAGACTAAGCAGAATCTCCCTCGAATAGTTGCAAGGGCCCCCATCTACTGCAAATCAAAGGTGATCCTGGTTCTATGTAAAATCTATTTATGAAAAGCATTATTTATTCTTTATATGATGTTGTTTGTGTCTATTTTCTTAATGAAAAATGCACAAAAATATTAGTTTAGATTTATTTCAATTGTTTCATGCCTGATTAGTTTAGTTATTTTATTTATGTTTTGTTTGTTTTATTATTTTCCATCGAAACTCTACTAAGTCTAGAATAACCCTTAGTAGGTTCCTTTTGGCACATGCTAGTGTGAAAACATCGTTAATAGTTTTAGGTGACCATACTGGGGACAATCTCTATCATTCTCTGGTTGTGCTTGTCTAGTCTTTTCGGCCATTTTTTGAGTTTTGTTTCTCTCTATTTGAGTGATTATAGTTGTAAAACTAGCCTGAATCTAACATTTCTAATCAAGCCAAGCCTCTATTTCACTGCCATTAAGCTTTTCAAGTCAGGTCGCACCTGTCGTCCCTTTTGTGCGACTTAGGTTGCACCTTTTCCCTCGAAAAGAGCGACCTAGTTTGAAAGTGTGTTTTTTGGATGAGTTCATGCATGTATCCCCCTTTTGAGAGACCTGGATTAGTTATTTTCCCCTGATAAGAACAACCTACCTTCTTTTTCAAATTTTCAGCTCCCAAACCCTTTGTTTAGCCTCTTCCCCTTGCATATTGTTTCGGTTTTTCATTTTAAGATTGTTTGCAGTCCCCTTTTAGTTATGTTCAAAATCATTTTCTCATTGTAGTGGTCTTCTTAGTTTTCTCTTTTAGTTCTTGTGGTGAAGAAATAAACCTTGCATTCTAGTATTTGTTGCTTATATAGTTCTGTTAAAGATTCATTTTTACTGCATATTTACTATTTCAGTGAGTGCTTATTCGAAAATTGATCTTTTATACTTTGAAAACTAAATTCTTAGTTATAGCCCTTCTATTTTGAGGTGATATTTCAAGAAAAATTTAGACTTAGTATTGGAAGTTGTTCATTTCGCTTAAGAAATTAATTTCTTAGTTAGCAGTTGCACACACCACCAATGCACACAATCACTCCCTAAATCAAACTATCGCTTGGTTCATGCTGCCAATGAAGCCTTAAAATAAACCATAACTTAATACACATTAACCTCACTTGAAAAAAAAATCAATCTTCTAGTTAAATTAGGACACTAGGGATAGGCATTCAACACTACAATAAAAAAGGCCTACGGTGATGGTCATGCTTGCGACAAACCTTAAATGGGTGTCACCAAAGTCACTTATGGTGACAGTCTATGGGAAAATGTCTCTATAAGCACTTTTGGTGATAGTTCTTTAAATCTTGTCACCAAATCCTTTTTTTGTGATGATCATGCTTGTGACGGGCATTTAAACGGTCATCGATGGAGTCACTTATGGTGACGGGCTATGAAAAATTGTTGTCGTAAGTGACTTTGGTGACAACTCTTTAAATCCTGTCAGCAAATCCCTTTTGGTGACAGTCACCTTAAACGGTCATCACCAATGCCACTTAGGGTGAAGGGTTATAAAAATTGTCGGCATAAGTACTTTTGGTGACAGTTTTTTAAATCCCGTCACCAAATCCCTTTTCAACAACACTTTTAGTGATGGTCGTGAAAAGTTTGTTGCCAATTCTATATTTGGTGACAATTATGGTGACGGTTGTTAAAATCCCATTTCTAATTATCTTTTTGGTGACACTTTTGATGATGATCCTTGAAGGGCCCTCACCAATAATTTTTTGGTGAATTTGAATTTACTAGGGTCAAAGTCCTACTGCACCTTGTCCACTCGAAATTTAGTGGCACGTTTCTTAAAATGGTTGCACCCTTCATTCAGCTGAGAAATGGAACCATAATTACCATGGATTACCTACATACAATTCCACGGAATATGGAGATATAATCCCCTATCAAAACATGTCCTTATAAATATATATCACCCCAAAAACCATACCTAAATCGGAGTATGCATGGGTGTGTCAAGGAATGGTTTATGAATAGGAATCATTGTTAGTATGCAAATCATAAGATGAGATTCATGCATCCCCACATTACATATTGGAGCAATTGAATTTGAATACTACAAGCGTTTTTCATAAATAGATTTAGACGTTGATTTTTTTTTTGCACATTTCACTAGGAATGTGACACCTTTAGCCCATGGACTTGGAAGTGTGGATTTATCAAAATCCATTAGAGGCCAACATGTGTACGTCCTTGATGTATTTTATAGGCTTCGTAATTAGGAGGGCAGATTTGGGTCATCTAGATTGATTTAGCCAACGATCACAACTGTCGGTGGGGAAAGTAGCATGAAGTACCCGCTATGGGAGGAAGTCCGCACAGACAATAGAAATGAATTCCACCATAGATGATGGGCTTCGGAGGCCAGAAGCAAAGATTTGAATGAGCCACGGGGAAACCGAGCGCTGATGGCTCAAATCGTTTGGGGTTCTAATCGCAGTCGTTCACGTAGGGATGAATTTTTCCAGGGATATAGAGGAGATATGGCACGTGAACAACCCAGATAGTCCCCTAGCTTAGATCGTACCTGTCGGAGGATGCAGATACATGCAGCAAAAATAGGACTACGCCAATGGCTAGGATCGTAGTATTTAGCAGCTCCAATGGTCCAAATTTCATTGCGTGGAGATGGTAACCGGCATGCTTATTGAAATATTTGACATCATTGATGGACTGGATAAAAATGTGATTGAAGTTTAGTTCGATTGAATTTCAACGTGTAGACTTCAACATTAAGGAAAGTCATCAAATCAATTATGAATGTAGCCTTGATTGTGTGTCATATCCATCTTATGGCGGCATGCAATCGTAATTACCTTTTAAATTTATTTATGGTTGGAAATTAATTACAAGTCTTACTGGGTTTAGTAACTGAGTATTTAAATCCGTCGAGACTTCATGGATGAGTGCATAATTAGTTTTGTGCATTGCCTCTGTGTTGGTGTACACTTCATTTGCTAGTGGTTTTGCAATACGATATCCGATTTCTTCACAATTATTATCGCCATGTCTGATTCTTTTCAACATGTTTATTGTATGTGTGAAATTTAGATCACACCAAGATCTGATCAAGAAATTTCATCCTCTCACACATTATCTCACACAACTAGTCAAGAACACTGAAAAACAGTCAAGTATGATGCAAACAGAATTTATCTATTGAATAAATTTACATCATCCAACCTTGCAAAATTAAATGGATGCAAATATATAACATTACATAATATATTAGAAATCAAAATTTTTCCATTCGAATCCTCACAAAAACGGGCTTACTAAATCTATGCAAAACCCCCCCAGGTGGAAAGTGTGCTTTCCAAGTCACCTCTAAGGCTCACAAATTTATGAAGTAGTGATCAAATGGTGATATAGGATGTAAAATCATTCTAAATCCATAATTTGGAAGGATGAAGCATCATGGAGGATGAGTTGGCCAAAAAACAACTAAGACTAGTCAACTAGCTTTCACCTTTCACCAAAAAGTGGTAAAAATCAGTAAAAAGCAGTAAGGCGCCTTTCTATTCCAGGATTGGATAAAATTAGCTAGAATAAAATCAAATCTTATCCAGAATATTCAGAAATGCACCCAGGTGAGTCTAGGATTCGTTTGGTCCACACAATGAGTATTTTAACCAACTACCTAGTCTAACAACTAGGAATTAATAAAAAATGATCAATAATGCTATCCTAAGGTATTAAATGACATGGATGGGTTTTAAATATTCCAACACCCCCCCTTAAGCTTGAATTTCATAAATAAATAGGGTCCAACAACTAGGCATGGTCACCCTTTAACATACTGCCTTGTCCACAAAACAAGGAAAGAAGGAAAACGTAATGGGAAAAACCTCCCCTAAAAAATGGACATAATCAAAATTGAAATATTGTTGATCAATCCTTCAATCCACCACATGTTCATCCATCCCAAGCAGTGATCTCAAATAGATGAAAGTCTTCTCAGTAAAATATTTGGTGAAGATGTCTGCAATTTGCTCAGTAGATGGGCAATATTGCAGATCAATGATGTGATCATGCACTAAACTCCTGATGTAGTGCATATGTATCTCTATATGCTTGGTTATTTTCCTCTGTAATGGATCAATTGAGACCCTTATAGCACTCTGTTTGTCAAAAAATATAACTGTGGGAGTGCTAAAGGAAATCCCAAACTCTGAAAGAATACCCTGCAACCACACACACTGAGTAGCATCATTCACTGCTCCTTTGTACTCGACCTCTGCTGAAGATAGTGAAATTACACTCTGTTTACTACTGGACCATAAAATCGAACCTCCTCCAAGCAGGAAAAAAAATCCAGAAGTGGACTTCCGATCAAGGCTATCACCATCCCAATCTGAGTCAGTAAATCCAAGAAGATCTACGCTAGAATGAGCAACATAGTGAATCCCATGAGACTTGGTGCCTTTCACATAATGCAAGATTCTTCTTGCAGCCCTCCAATTAATCTCATGTGGCTGCTCCATGTATCTTGAGGCCACATTCACTGCATAAGCAAGATCAGGTCGAGTATGAGTCAAGTATAGTAAGCTGCCAACTAGCTGCCTATACAAGGTGTTGTCCACCAATGGTGTAGAATCTGCTTCTTCAAGTCTTACTCCTGAAAGGAAGGGAGTCTTTGAAGGCTTGAAATCAGCCATATTGAAATTCTTTAGCAAGTCAGATGCATATTTGGACTGAGATACCTTAGTTTCATTCTCATTTTGTGAAATCTCAAGCCCCAAAAATTGCTTAAGAATTCCCAAGTCAGTCATGGAAAAAGCTTGATGCAAAGAGGTCTTCAATGAATCTATTTGATCAGTAGAGATACCTGTGATTAGTAGGTCATCAACATATAACACAATAATCAATATTTAGTCATCAATCAGCTTCATGTAAACATTTGGATCAGATTTGCATCTAGCAAAATATTGTGACAAGAGAAAGTTGTCCATTTTGGCATACCAAGCCCTGGGGGCTTGCTTAAGCCCATATAAGGACTTCTTCAACCTGCACACATAGTTAGGATATGATGTATAACCTTTTGGATTCTACATATATATTTATTCCTCAATATCTCCATGGAGGAAGGCACTTTTGACATCCATGTGATGCACTTCCCAACGCTTTGATGCAGAAATTGCCAGAACTAGTATTATCAAATTCTTCTAAGAAACTGGTGCAAAAGTCTCATTGTATTCAAGGCCATGGACTTGGAAGAATCCCTTTTCCACCATCCTAGCCTTACATTTCACCATTGCACCATCAACTGGAAATTTATTCTTGAAGATCCACTTACACCCTACCAATTTTCTACCTGGGGGGAGCTTGACTAGCTCCCATGTCCCATTATTTTAGTGAATGAAAATACTTATCCATGGAATCCCACCATATTGGGTCATGTGAGGCTTCCTCATATGTCTGAGGATCAAAATCAACCATCAAAAAACATCTCTCATATAGATAAGGATCATTCACATTGAGAGCATTCTCAAATTGTGATCTAGTCCTTCTATGATCTTGAGGATTTCCCACAAGTTCACTAGCTGCTTGAAGAGTCTTATCAGCCCACTTAGGACTTGTTAGTGAATTTGGATCTTTGATAAGATGGTATTCATCATCAGAAATACCAGAATCAGAAAATTCAAAAGGAGCATCACTTACACTTTCAGGTGGTGGTGTGGAAGGTTCTCCAATTTAAACACTTTGCAAGGGATCTTCTTCAAATTGAGGAGGGTTCTCCAATTTAAACTCCTCTCAATGAAGGATTTTTGAGAGGGCATGATCAGTAACTTGTAGCCCTTGTATTCTTTTGAATAGCCAACAAAAATACATGGTTGGCTTTGGGGATGCATGGCCCTCCTCTTCTCAAGTTGTATTCTATCCCAAGCCTTGGAGCCAAAAATACTAAAATGAGAGACACTAATTCTTTGTGAGGTGCTCTATTTTGTATGTATGCTGCACAATTTATTGCCTCATCCCAAAGTCTTGGAGACAAAGACTTGGCCTCAAGCATGCAGGTGGCCATCTCCTTGAGAGATCTGTTCTTCCTCTCAGCAACACCATTCTGTTGAGGTGTGTAGGGAACAGTGTGTTGCATTTGTATTCCAGAAGAGGAACATAATTGCTGAAAATAATATTTAATGTATTCCACACCATTATCATATCTAAGGATCTTGATATGTCTACCAAACTGGTTCTCAACTTAGGCTTTGAAAAGCTTGAACAAATTGAACACTTCTTACTTTAACTTGAGGAAGAAGATCCAACAATATCTGGAAAAGTCATCTATGAAGGTTAGGATGTATTTGGCATAGTTCAAAGAATCATGGGGGAATCGACCTGATATGTCACTGTGAATAAGCTCAAGGGGTGTTGAGGTTCGCTCAATTTTGGCTCTCAAACTTATGCTCAGGGTGCTTTCCTAGGATGCAGCTTTGACAGACACCTTTAGAAAACTCTATATTAGGTAGCCCTATGACCATGTCTTTCTCATGGATTTGGGAAGGATATTTTTAATTTAGGTGATCAAATATTTCATGCGACAATTTGCTTGATTCATTGGCATGGGTAAGTAGAGCAGAAGGTGATGGGAAAGGCACAAAATGACAGAATCTATAGATTTTTGAGCTATGGTCAGCAGTACCCGAGGCAACAATTTGGCCTATTGACATTTCATAGATTTCAACATCATTAGGTGTGAAGATCACCCTTTTGGAACATACAACACATTAGTGAATGAACCAAAATATAGATCAATACTGCCTTTACCTTTGCTTGAAGTTTCAAAATCATCACCCAACACAATGGTTGGACCACTAGAAGAATCAAGAGAGGAAAATATCTCTCTTGTAGACACCATATGTCTTGAAGTTCCAGAATCTATGATGAAACAGGTAGGCTTGATGTGCTTTCCATCAAAGCATGCACTTGCTCCTTGTCTTTAGAATTATGTCATCCTTCCTTCCTTCTTGCACTCTCAGGAAGAGGGATATTTGATTTCTCTAGGAGTTGAGCCATTTGATCAAAGGTCTTATTCATGCAGGAGCTCTCAGGATGAAAGCCCCTATTGCAATAGGTGCACTTTTCCTTCTCTTGCTTCTTATTTGGATTCCTCTTGAAGATGGAGGAGTCTTCATGAAATTTTTGTTTGTCTTTCTTCTGATCAGTGGATTTCTTGAAATTGCCCTTCTTCTTGCCTTTCGAACTATTTGAATCTCCAACAGCCAAACAATGATATTTTATGGATTTTTTATTGCTCCCATCAAGACCAACTTGTCTTTTCTTGTTCTTATGTAAGAGATTCCATGAATTCTGACACAGTAGGACTCTTCCAGTGTAAAATTGCCTTCCTTGTAGCATGGAAGGTCGAAACAAAGACTGAATAATCTGGGCCAAGCTTGGAGAGGATGAACAAGATCAATTGCTCATATTTTTTATCAATTCCACATTGCTTCAATTGAAGAAAAAGTGACTTTAACTTTGAGAAGAATTCTTGAAGGTTCTCGAAATTATTTAGACTTAGTGAAACTAGTTCATTATCCAGTTGGTGGCCTCTCAATTCATTTGTCTTTCCAAACAAGTCTTGGAGCTTCTCCCAAACTTTAATTGGAGTGTTAAAACCATCTAGATGGAATAGAAGATCCCTGGATGTGCTAAGACACAAGAGACCATAGGATTAATTTCTTCTGTTGGGCCACTTTGCCTTCTCAATTGTTGAGGTTGGCTGAGTTTTAGTTTCCATAGTCACTCTGTAGAGGCCTTTGCTACTCAATATGATCTCCATTTTTGCTTTCCAATCAAAATAATTGAATGTAGTGAGGATGATCTATGTGAATGATCCATGGCATCTATGAAATAGCTTTTGGAGTGGTCTGGGTGCGCCTCTAGATGCTCAGTTGCGCCCCCTGGGTGAATGAATGCGCCCTGTGGTTGAATGAATGGATCCTACAAGACAATAGAAGGAGAAAAGAATAACTTGATATCTCTGATACCATGTGAAATTTATATCACACCAATATCTGATCAAGAAATTTCATCCTCTCACACATTATCTCACACAACTAGTCAAGAACGCTGAAAAACAGTCAAGTATGATGCAAACAGAATTTCTCTATTGAATAAATTTACATCAGCCAATATTGGGAAATTAAATGGCTGCAAATATATAACATTACATCAGAGATTTGAAATCAAAAGGTTTCCATTCGAATCCTCACAAAAGCAGGCTTACTAAATCTATGCAAAACCCCCCTAGGTGGAAAGTGTGCTTTCCAAGTCACCTCTAAGGCTCATGAATTTCTGAAGTGGTGATCAGATGGTGATGTAGGATGGAAAATAATTATAAATACATCATTGGGAAGGAGGAAACATCATGGAGGATGAGTTGTCCAAAAAACAACTAAGACTAGTCAACTAGTTTTCACCTTTCACCAAAAAGTGCTAAAAATCAGTAAAAAGCAATAAGGCGCCTTTCTATTCCAGGATTGGATCAAATAAGCCAAAATCAAATAAAAAATTATCCAAAATATTTAGAAATTCGCTCAGGTGAGTCTAGGATGCTTGTGCTCCACACAATAGGTATTTTAACCAACTACATAGTCTAACACCTAGGAATTAATAAAAAATGATCAATAATGTTATCCTAAGGTATTAAATGACATGGATGGGTTTTAAATATTCCAACAATATGGCCAATATATCTGTAGCAATTCATGCACAATGAGCATAATTCTTACATCTTAAGAACAACTTGGAATCATGGGCATCGAATGTGAAGAAGGTTGATGTCCGAGAATGGTATGCTCATATATAAATTAATCATCGGAATGTAGAGGAAATTTCAGCTTTGAAGGATTGTATTAATCGTCTGGAAAAGCAGTGGGAGCATACTTCAATGCTCTTCAAGATATTTCAAAATATGTTTGATTTCACCAACAATGAGCTACCAGCTTCACCGAATCCTGAATTACATTTAACTTTGCAGACTCTCGAACTTGGAGATCATTCCTTTCCGGATACTAAACCATGATTGTCTTCATGGACTCCTGGAGGCACCAACAAATTCGAGCAAAAACCCTTCATGGATACTAAATTGTGTCTTTCCTTGCATCTTCCGGAACCAAAGGAACAATTTTTTCCTGATATTGAACTGCATCTCTCTTTGTGAACTTCAAGAAATCGACTTTTGACATCTTCTTTGACTATTTTGTCTTCTGCAGCAGGAACTCATTTTTTACTTTTGAATCAACTTCTTCATATGCATGACTAAGTGGCAATTTTGTAAATTGAGCGATCTTGATAGGCTTGATCATTATGATAATTTGATGTATGTACTCTGTTCGATGTTGAATAATGAATTGTATTATTAATTAAAACCACATATAAATACATTTAGATATGACTCTTCATATTACTTCGAAAAAACTAAAAATACTGAGATATGCAATTTTTGTTATGTCCCTTTTCCAATTACACCTTAAAATCACAAATGTTTCAGGAGTTAATTTCACTCCACCCATATATGGCCATGAAAATGGGTTCAACCTACCCAAAAATATTGATGCCTGGTCTCTACAAAGCAATAAATTTTTAAATTAAATTTATTTGAACTTTCAAAGATAGACACAATTTCCACAACAGAATAATTATTTACATAAATTGACGTGGACATTAAAAAATGGGCACAATATTCTACTTTATACATATATGCTCCCATTTTTAGTGCTATGTTCACCATTTTCACACACCATTCTACTCCATTCTTCATAATGCATATGCATTCTTCATTTTAATCTTGCATGCAATGGTTATTTTTGCTTGTTTTGTACTTAAATTGGAAAATATATAGTGTGCATTGTCATCCACAAGTTCAATTTCAAAATCCATCCATGTTTATGATATGGACGGATATGACTTAGGAGATGGAAAACAAATTTAAAACAACAAAGGTGCCTGCAGGACAATTCTCTGATATTTAATGATGAAAAACATACTGAGATTTATTTTAAAGAATTTAATAGTTTGTGGCAAGTTGTAAGCATCGCATGATGTTCGTATGAATTTGGAAGCATGATACATACATGAACAACAGCAAACGAAAACTCCATACACAATTGTTCATGTACACATCAAAAAATTGGACCAGAGATCAAAGAAAATTGAAATATTTGGAACAATCTCACGCTCAACACTATCTTTAATAACAACACATATAGGGCCAAAGTTGTTTCTCAAGCTTTATTATCGCTTCAAGAGAGACATACATAGTCTTAAAAGATCTGAAAATACACAGAGAAGGACAAATTTACAGAGGAAGAAAACTCTCTACAATAAATCTGTAATCTTAATATCACAAAAGGCTATTACATTATAAAAAGGTTCACTGACTCAACAATCTCATAGGGGACTCCAAAAATGCCATCCTCGAATAATACATCCAATTTACATTATATAGGAATTCTCATAGTAACTAAATTCAGTTGTTTTCAATAGACTTGTAAGTCTGACACTTTAAATGTAACTTTTCTAACCAATTCAGGGATTTTTACTTTTTACTCTTTCTACCTATACATTTCTTATTTTATCTTGTTTTTGTGGTCTACATATGCACATTAGGTGGCATAGGTGTCTGTCCAATAGATTGAATATTTGGGGGATTGCTGCTTGTTACCTCTAATGCATCATTTGAATATTCACGTTCCCTCTAGGTAGCATAAAATCCAAATGGGTTGGTTGGACCACAAATCAACCTGGCACCATAAGATATTGTTGTCCACTTGAATGTCCTGGTGGTGCACTAGAATTTTGTCCCGTCGTTTGGCTCTTAGGAGGAAAAGTTATTTTGTAATACTTTGATACTGATTTCCAGTCTTTACCTATTACCATCTGATGGTATTTTAATGCATCTAATGCTATCTCCACATCAATGTTCTTTTCCTATGATATGGGACCTAACACCTTAAATAATCTTTTCAAATTAATCCATATTTGGAGTTAAGGCTTGATCCTTTCAATGACTTTATCAGTTATTATAATCCCTTTTAATGCATTAGATTGAGGGAGCACATTTCTCTTATGTTTCAATTTTTCTTGATATTCTTTTTTGGGTAAAATATCCTCACTCCCATCCTAAGGGTGGGGTAACCCCAATTTTATTAATTTATCAAACATCCCTTTAAAAATTATTGTGTCAGCTTCTAGGGATTTCATGTGAATTTGAGTTCTCCTCAAAATAATTTTCTTTGTGATCATTCTCTTAGCTATCTTGATCAAACGGGTTCTATTGATGATCTTTAACTCTTCCAGCTGTCTTTTGCTCTTGTTGTTCAAATATTCTATAATTTACTCAGCTTGTTTGGGCATATCTCCCAACTCTGTTTCTACTCTTTTGGCGTATTCTTTAGTTGAATTATACATTTCTAACTCCTCCTGGATAACCTCGGAGTGGTCCCATTCATTTATAAACGGTTGGGATATATCGTCCCATAACGATTGATTTTATCTTTTGATCATATGCTCCCCCTCTACATCCAAATTTAACTTAGTTATTTGGATTTTAAGTTCATTAACTTCAGTTTTTAATTCATGGATTGCATCCCCTTTCTGGATGTTATCTCTTTCCAACTCCAAAATTATCTCATCTTTCTAGTCTACCTTAGCTTCCAATTCTCTAATCTTACTGTCTTTATCAACCTTCTCTTCAATTAGCTGTTGAGTGTGCATATTTATCCATCTAATCAATAGCCTCCTTCTATGTATTTTTCTTCTCATGATCTCTTGTAATCTGTGTTGTTTCCTTGCAAACTGGATTGCTTCTTGTTCATTAGAAGGTATACTTTGATTAACCTGTTCAGTGGATATTGTATCCTTTTGCAAGTTTAAGGAGGCAATCTTCCTTTTTAGTTTGTTTATTTCATTGTCCCTATCCTTAGCCAATTTATTAAATTTCAACATACTAGTAGAGATCTTTTCGCTCTCCTCTTGAGTTTGTCTCAACTCAGGTGTCTGAACTGGATGAACTGTTGGGATATTAAACTATTTTCTGAGATGGGCTATTTCATTATTTTTATTTCAAAATGGATGTTGCATGAGATCCATCCCCTGGATTGGCACTTAAATCCATTATTTTAATTTGTAGGTCTTTGATGGTGACATGTTTTTCCCTTATTGTCACATTTTCTGCCTTCCATAACTCTTCTAATATTTCTAGTGTAGCTCAGAGTTTCTTCTCTGTCTTGATGGACTGTATCACCACTTTGCAGATCATGTCACTGGTTTGTTTATAGAATTCAACGTTGTCTAGCTTCTAAAATCACTAAAATCCACATGATACTCTTTGGCTTGCCACTTTCTCAGGCTAGCACTAGGGTATGGGACTGCAGGCTCTACTACAGACCATCTCAAGGTATCAGCTTTGTGATCTACTAATGTGATTTGCCATTTTTCTGATATACCTAATTTTTCTAGTATCATTAATTAATTTGAAATTCCTTTCCCTTATATGTTGGAATATTTAAACCCATCCATGTCATTTAATACCTTAGGATAGCATTATTGATCTTTTTTTATTAATTCCTAGGTGTTAGACTGTGTAATTGGCTAAATTATACATTGTGTGGACCACAAGCATCCTAGACTCACATGGGTGCATTTTTGAATATTCTATATAATATTTCCTAGGATTCTGGTTGATCTTATCCAATCCTGGAATAGAAAGGTGCCTTCCTGATTTTTACTGATTTTTACCACTTTTTGGTGAAAGGTGAAAGCTAGTTGACTAGTCTTAACTATTTTTTGGCCAACTCATCCTCCATGATGTTTCTTCCTTCCAAATTATGGATTCAGAATTATTTTCCATCATACCTCGCCATCTATTCACTAATTGAGAAATTCGTGAGCCTTATAGGTGACTTGGAAAGCTCACTTGCTACCTAGGGGGGTTTTGCATATTTTTAGTAAGACTGCTTTTGTGAGGATTCGAATGGAAACCTTTTGCTTTCAAATATTTGATGTAATCTTATATATTTGCAGCCTCTTATTTTCCCAAGGTTGGCTGATGTATTATTATTCATGAGAGTAATTCTGTTTGCATCATACTTGACTGCTTTTCAGTGTTCTTGACTAGTTGTGTGAGATAACCTGTGAGAGTTGCAATTTTCTTGATCAGATCTTGGTGTGAACTAAATTTCACATGGTATAATAGATATCAAGATGTTATTTTCTCCTTTGATTGTCTTGCAGGATCCAACCAGTCTCAAGAATGGTGGATTCAGTCACCTACAAGGCGCATTCAATCACCCAGAGGGCACAACTGAGCATCTTGGGGCGCACCCAAACCACTCCAAAATATATTTCAGAGTTTCCATGGATCATTCACATAATATTATCCTCACACCATTCCATTATTTTGATTGGAAAGCGCAGATGGATATCATGTCGAGGAGCAAAGGCCTCTACGGGGTGACTATGGAAACTGAAACTGAGCCAACCTCAACAATTGAGAAATCGAAGTGGCACAACATAAGAGATGAATCCTATGGTATCTTGTGTCTCACCACATCCAGGGATATTTTATTCCATCTAGATGGTCTTACCACTCCAAATGAAGTCTGGGTGAAGCTCCAAGATTTGTTTGGCAAGACAGATTAATTAAGAGGCCACCAACTGGATAATGAACTTGTTTCATTGAGTCCACAGAATTTCAAGAACCTCCAAGACTTTTTATCAAAGTTAAAGTCAATTTTTCTACAATTGAATCAATGTGGAATTGATAAAAAATATGAGCAATTAATCTTGGCCATCCTCTCCAAGATCGGCCCTAATAATTCAGTCTTTGTTTCGACCTTCTGTGCCACAAGGAAGGCAGTTCAAAACTGGAAGAGTCCTACTGTCTCAGAATTCATGGAATCTCTTACACAAGAAAAAGACAAGTTGGTCTTCATGGGAGCAAGAAAAAATCCATCAAAGGATCATTGTTTGACTGCTGGAGATTCAAGGAGTTCGAAAGGAAAGAAGAAGGGAAATTTCAAGAAACCCACTAATCATAAGAAGGACAAACAGAAAGTCCATGAAGACTCCTCAAACTTCAAGAGGAATCCAAATAAGAAGAATGAGAAGGAAAAGTGAACCTATTGCAACAGGGGATTTCATCCTGGGAGCTCTTACATGAAGAAGACCATTGATCAAATGGATCAACTCCTGGAGAAAGCAAATAATCCTTTTCTTGAGAGCGCAAGAAGGAAGGATGGAGGACAAAATTCTAAAGATAAGGAGCGAGTGCATGCACTGATGGCAAGCACATCAAGGCCTACCTATTTCAGTATTGATTCTGGAGATTCAAGGAACATGGTGTCTACAAGAGATATATTCTCCTCTCTTGATTCTTCTAGTGGTCCAACCATTGTGTTGGGTGATGATTATGAAACTTCAAGCAAAGGTAAAGGCAACATTGATCTAGATTTTGGATCATTCACTAATGTGTTGTATGTTCCAAGACTTATTGCTAACCTTTTGTTAGTATACCAGATGAATCACACTAGATCTCCTAAAAAGGTGATCTTCACACCTAATGATGTTGAAATATGTGAAATGTCAACATGATGAATTGTTGCCTTAGGTTATGTTGACCATAACTCAAAAATCTATAGATTCTCTCATTTTGTGCCATTCCATTCACCTTCTGCTCTACTTACCCATGCTAATGAGTCAAGA
Organism: Larix kaempferi; assembly: GCA_027924585.1. NCBI lineage: Eukaryota > Viridiplantae > Streptophyta > Pinopsida > Pinales > Pinaceae > Larix > Larix kaempferi. The sequence continues at coordinate 3,096,841 of BSBM01000031.1, read as the reverse complement.
AAATTATGGCATGAAACATTTGGTCACCTAAACTACAAATATCTTTCCAAACTCCATAAGAAAGAAATGGCCATAGGACTGCCCAATATCAAGTTTTCTAAAGGTGTCTATCAAATCTGCATCCTAGGAAAGCACCCAGAGCATAAGTTTGAAAGAGCCAAAACTAAGTGAACCTCAACACCCCTGGAGCTTATTCACAGTGACATATCAGGTCCATTTCCCCATGAGTCTTTGAACCATGCCAAATACATCCTCACCTTCATAGATGACTTTACCAGGTATTGTTGGATCTATTTCCTCAAGCTAAAGTCGGAAGTGTTCAGTTTGTTCAAGATTTTCAAAGTCTCAGTTGAGAACCAATCTGGTAGACATATCAAGATCCTTATATCTAATAATGGTGGGGAATATATTAAATCTGAGTTTCATAAATTTTATGCATCTTTAGGCATATATATGCAACACATTGTTCCCTACACACCTCAACAGGATGGTGTTGTTGAGAGGAAGAACAGATCTTTGAAGGAGATGGCCACATGCATGCTTGTGGCCAAGTCTTTATCTCCAAGAATTTGGGCTGAGGCAATAAATTGTGCTACATACATACAAAATAGAGTGCCTCAAAAATCACTAAGAGGAATCACTCCTTTTGAGGCTTGGACTAGGCACAAACCTGATATTTCTCACTTCAGGAGTTTTAGCTCCAAGGCTTGAGCTAGAATTCCACTTAAGAAGAGGAGGGCTATGCATCCCCAAATCCAACCATGTCTTTTTGTTGGATATTCAGAATACTCCAAGGGCAACAAGTTTCTGATCATGCCCTCTCAAAAATAATTCATTGAGAGGAGTGCTCAATTCGAAGAAGATCCCTCACAGAGTGTTGAAATTGGAGAACCCTCCACACCACCACCTGAAGATGTAAGTGAAGTTCCTTTTGAATTTTATGATTTTGATATTTCTGATTATTAAGACCATTTTATTACAGATCCTAATTCACAAAAAATTTCAAATTCGGCTGCTAAGACTCTTCAAGCAGCTAGTGAACTAGTGGGAAATCATCAAGATACTAGGAGGACTAGATCACAATTTGAGAATTCTCTCAATGTGAATGATCCTTAGGTAGATGAGAGATGTTTTTTGATGGTGGATTCCGATCCTCAAACAAATGAGTAAGCCTCACATGACCCAAGATGACAGGATTCCATGGATGAGGAGTTTCATTCACTGCAAAAGAGTGAGACATGGGATCTAGTCAAGCTCCCCCCAAGCAAAAAATTGGTAAGGTGTAAGTGGATATTCAAAACCAAATTTGCAGCTGATAGTGAAGCACTAGTGAAATATAAGACTAATATAGTGGAAAAGGGATTCTCCCAAGTCCATGGCCTTGACTACAATGAGAATTTTTCACCAGTTGCATAGAAGGATTCGATAAGACTAGTTCTGGCAATTTCTTCATCCAAGCGCTGGGAAGTGCATCACATGGATGTCAAGAGTGCATTCCTCCATGGGGATATTGAGGAGGATATTTATATGCAGAAGCAAGAAGGCTATACATTTGAACATAACTATGTGTTCAGGTTGAAGAAGTCCTTATATGGGCTAAAGCAAGCCCCCAGGGCTTGGTATGCCAAAATGGACAACTTTCTCTTGTCACAATCTTTTGCTAGATGAAAATCCGATCCAAATGTTTACATGAAGCTGATTGATGGCTCAATTATGATTACTGTGTTATATGTTGATGACCTACTAATCACAGGTAGCACTACTAATCAAATAGCTTCATTAAAGAATGCTTTTCTTCAAGCTTTTTCCATGTCTGACTTGGGAATTCTTAAGCAATTTTTGGGGCGTGAGATTTATCAAACTGAGAATGGAACTAAGGTATCTCAGTACAAATATGAATCTGACCTGCTAAAGAAGTTCAAGATGGCTTATTGCAAGCATTCAAATATTCCCTTCCTTTCAGGAGTCAGACTTGAAGAAGCAGATTCTACACCATTGGTGGACAACACCTTGTATAGGAAGCTAGTTGGCAGCTTGTTGTACTTGACTCATACTCGACCTGATCTTGCGTATGTAGTGAGTGTGGACTCAAGATACGTGGATAAGCCACATGATCTTCATTGGAGGGATGCAAAAATAATCTTGCATTATGTGCAAGGCACCAAGTGTGATGGGATTCACTATGTTGCAGATTCTAGCCTAGATCTTCTTGGATTTATTGACTCAGATTGGGCTGGTGATAGCATTGATCGAAAATCCACTTCTAGTTTGTTTTCATGCTTGGAGGAGGTCTTGTTTGTTGGTCTAGTATGAAACAGAGTGCAATTTCACTATCTTCAGTAGATGCCGAGTACATAGGAGCAGTGAATGTTGCTACTCAGTGTGTGTGGTTGCAGGGTATTCTTTTAGAGTTTGAGATTTCCTTTAGCACTCCCACAGTCATATTTTGTGACAATCAGAGTGTTATAAGGGTCTCAAGTGATACAGTACAGAGACAGGGGACCAATCATATAGATATCCATATGCACTGCATCAGGAGTTTAGTGCATGATCAGATCATTGATCTACAGTATTTCCCAACAGGTGAGCAAACTGCACACATCTTCACCAAATATTTTACTGAGAAAACTTTCAGCTATCTGAGATCACTGCTTGGGATGATTGAACATGTGGTGGAGTGAAGTATTGATCAACAATATTTCAATTTTGATTATGTCCATTTTTTAGGGAAGTTTTTTCCCATGGGGTTTTCCTTCTTTCCTTGTTTCATGGACAAGGTAGTATGTTAAAGGGTGACCATGTCTTGTTACTGGGCCCTATTTTATTTCTGATTTTTAGCACATAAATTCAGGATTATGGGGTGTGTTGGAATATTTAAACCCATCCATGTCATTTAATACCTTAGGATAGAATTATTGATCATTTTTTATTAATTCCTAGGTGTTAGACTATGTAGTTGGCTAAATTATACATTGTGTGGACCACAAGCATCCTAGACTCACTTGGGTTCATTTATAAAGATTATGGATAAGATTTCCTAAGATTCTAGTTGATCTTATCCAATCATAGAATAGAAAGGCACCTTACTGATTTTTACCACTTTTTGGTGAAAGGTGAAAGGTAGTTGACTAGTATTAACTGTTTTTTGGCCAAATCATCCTCCATGATGTTTCTTCCTTCCAAATTATGGATTTATCATTATTTTCCATCACACATCACCATCTGATCACTAATTGATAAATTTGTGAGCCTTAGAGGTGACTTGGAAAGCACACTTTCCACCTAGGGGGTTTTGCATATTTTTAGTAAGCCTACTTTTGTGAGGATTCGAATGGAATTCCTTTTCTTTCGAATCTTTGATGTAATATTATATATTTGAAGCCTATTATTTTCCCAAGTTTGGTTGATGTATTATTATTCATGAGAGTAATTCTGTTTGCATCATACTTGACTGTTTTTCAGTGTTCTTGACTAGTTGTGTTAGATAACTTGTGAGAGTTGCAATTTTCTTGATCATATCTTGGTGTGAACTAAATTTCACATTGTATGCATGTAGTTGGTTTTCAAATCTATTTTTACCTGTACTAGGCTTGCTGAAGGTGACTTTGAAGGAGTTGTTTGCAACATTCTAGGCTCTGTGTACTAAATAGAAGGGTAATAGGTGAACTTGATTACTAACCCCTTCTTCTTATCTAGAGGTTGTGGTATCATGTCAGCTACCTCTTTGGGAATCTTATTAGTTTTTTCTTCTTCAACCTCTTCTCCTTATGTTCTGACCCTTTTATCTGGATTACCCTGCTCTACTTCATCCACTTCCATATTTGTAGACAACTCTTCTTCCCCTCTCTTTTGGCCTTCTTTTCACTCTTTTGACCTTTCTTCTTCCACGTTGTTCTGGATTTCTAGAACTTCCTCCCAAGTATCCAAATTAGTAATTCTTTGCAAGTCTGGTCTTGGCATAGGTTTATATTCAGAATTAGTGTTTTTTTCCTTTGCCTCGAGATAACTCCATGGGGGTCATTGGGTACAGCCTCTACTTTATTCAAGCTCAACTGGTGTAGGAATGCTTATAGGTATTAGAAAAACTTCAGAAATATAATCTGGAAGGGCCCTACCTCTTGTGGTAATAGAAAGGTTCTTTGGTGCTTGAAGTGCCTAAAATGAATTTCATATACCTTGAATCTTTGTTTTGCATATTCCATTGCAAAGACCCTAGTTGTGAGTAGGTATGGGAGCTAGTAAGGCTCCTCCTCAAATCCATAAAATTTGATGACGGTAAAGTTTTCATACAAAAAATAGTCCCCTATCATGGTGTTAGGAGTGAACTGGAGCCACTTCTTGTTCTGAGTGAACATCTTGGGTGGTGGGAATATGCCAACATTGTTTACGTTCAATTGAAATCCCGCATTTGCAATTTGTTAGGTTACTTTGTTGGAAGATCTTTTGACATGCATCAGAATCATCACCAAAGGGGGGCATGAAGTGGAAGACCTATGTTTGCACAAATTTCTCCCGCATGACTAACCATTACTGGCACCAATTGTTTTTGGAAGGAATGGATAAATTTTGAAAGGAATGGGTTTTCTTTGCTTCCCTGCAATGAGGACCCATAAATATTGGGCTTAATTTCAAACTAGATATCACCATGACTAGATATGCCAAAAGACTTGAGGACTTGCTTCAGAACTCAACTCACTGAGAATCATCTTATTGACCTCCTCTAAGATTAAAACAGATATAAAGGTGAACAAGGATCTTGAATGGTAAACTTGTTAGAAATGTAGTAAGAGAAACAACTTTAAAATACAACCCTCACAAAATTGTTCTAAATTTTTTTTATAACTTTGACAAGTGAATTAGGGTAAAATTTAGGATATTCTATGCAAAATCTCCACAAATTGTAAATCTATATGAATTCATTTGAAGAGTGAATAAATTGATTGTGAAGCTATTTCAATAACCAAAAATAGTTAGCTTGTAATAAGGCAATGAGCAGTTGCTGTAGCTTTTGTTAATGGGCATTATTTTATATTTTCAAACTCAACAAATTTTTTTTTCTTCATATTAAAAAAATATAAGCTTTTTTTTACTACAGGATTTCATTCACAATTATGCTGGAAAAGTCTCTAGAAATATTTAAGGTACAGTCTTGCCAAGACTGCTTAAGGAATATTCTAAGTATTTAGTTCTCATACAGAGTTTGGCTAGAAAATTCCTCTACCCTTACTCTTTAGGGAGGGTCAAGGCCTACCAATAGATTTCAAGGGTTGAACATGCCAAAGTCCTTATAGGATTGAATACAAATGCTCTTCAAAATGTAAGAAATGCTTGGAATCATCAAGATGTGCCTTTATTTCTTGAATGAGTGACAATATTCCCATACTGCTAGCATATTAAACACAATTTGAAATGAGGAATGAATTCAATAGTAATGTGTATTTATGATGAAATCACAATTTAAAAGGGTAAAATTTCCTTGCTCTACCACTTAATTATAAATACTGGGATTCTGAAATACGAGCAGGCAAGCCATAATTTTGAAATGATATGATCTCTCCCCCACGACCAGTAGTGACTATTACTAATCCCCATGCCACAACTGCAGAAGCTCCAGACTAGCCTTGGTTAGTATTACGAGGATGATTCTTCATAATGTCATGGTTAGAAGAAGCTATATTTAATTTGCTTTATTTTCTTGATGGGGGAAGCTTCTCCTCAGGCCATGTTATTGAGGCTTTAGAAAATATATCATAGAAAAAAATATGGCTTGAATTTATATTATTTGGGTTTTCAGGAGATGCAGAAAATGCCATAAAAGATGCCTGATGTGAATCTGAGATACAAGTTGAGCATTAAGAAAGATCATCTTCACCATTCCTATCTACCAAATTCCGTGAGTTGCATGAATGTAATACTTAAGAAACATAATGCAAAGCCGTCTCTGATTCCTACCCCTCACCAGATTCTCTTGAAAGATGACCATTTTGGAATCGAGCATCCTTACCTTCCTATAATGAAGGTGGAGTGTTCCTCTGACCAGGTATAAATTCAGGTGAATTCCAAACTGCATGCTAAAGCTTCATACTAGACCAAGGAATTGCAACTAAAACATGTTGTGATAGAAAGCATTCATGTGACCAACATGATTTTTCATGCCTTGCACCAGATCAATGAGGGATCTCATGATTCCAAATATAAACATGTGAATATTCAGTTGCACAAATAAAACGGTGCTCATTTGGAGCAAATAATGCATAAATTTGATTGCATTTGTCCGAAAAAAGAAATAAATTCAACCCTAAATGGCTCATTGATGTTGTGTTTGTACATAACTTGAGGTTGCTTAGTTGCATCATTGTAAAAAATCCTTCAGAGTTAAGTATTATAAGATTCATATAAACTATAATGAACTTCATATGATCATTGAGCTCATGATCAAAGGATAAATAAAGAGATAGACACTAAAAAATAAACAAATGTGCTTGTGAAAAAATTAAAATTGATTGGCATCTCAACACTTGCATATTAACCATGCAATCTCGAGTTTGACTCTTTATATACTCTGGAAGTTTCTAGTATAAACAAATATTGAATGAGATCTTATATCCTTGTAGTTCTTATAATCAAAACAACCTCAAACTCTATCGAGTACCTCCATTGAAGAGAGGTCAACATGTAATTTAAAGTGGTGAAACTACATAGCAGATAGCTAAAAACAACGTTTAACTATCCCAATCAGTACAGACATAGACCACCTATTAAAACCTCATTGTTGCAATTAAAAGGTTAAGAAAATTCAAATTGTAGATAAAATGTAATGCAAGTGACAAATGATTCCAAGTCCCGGATAACAATAATTTATATAAAGAGGGTTACATCTCTTGTGAAATACTTCAAACAATGGAATATAACAAGCACCCACCTCATTCATGACCAAACCCTAAACATATAAAGGCCATATAAGTAACATCTGGCCTATGAGATATCCACACGAAGGCCTACTAATAGCTCTTCTCACTCTTGATACAGTTGTAATTGCACCTAGTTGTGATAGGCAATAAATAAGAAAAATATTCCATCAACAAAAAATGCCTCTGCAAAAAATGATGCTATAATAACAACACCCAGACAATAAGGAAGCCCAAACACTAGAACAAAATTTTCTCCAATATTAGGTCCACTTCATTTAGAATACACTTATATGATAAGGTCCTATAAGTTGGTTTCCCACAGTGATGCCTTGCACCCTTCGCTTTACAACATGGTCTTACATTTCTCTAGCTAAAGGGTAACTCATATTGTTTCCCGGTAAAGTGTGTCCAGGACTACATGTGACAAACTTGGGAATACCACTTGAATTCATGACTTCCATCCATTGTATGCACTATGCAGGACTAGTGTAAAACCAAGTAATGTACAAAGGTAACAACAATATATGCAGTGTTGTGCCTTCCAACTCAAAACTACATCACATTCTTTACACATAAAAGCTATCAATAACTTCAATATGAAAACAACACTCCAACAATATGGAGACTCAACATCATTCCCTTGAAAACCTCAAAACATGAAAGAATGGCATGAAATTTAGAGGGAAAAAATCAAGGAAAATTAAATACCCAGAAATAGTTGGATTCTTTCAGATTTTGAAGCATAATTCCTCTCATATCCTTATCATGGAGACAAAAATAACATCTGAAATGCCTTAAATTTTTCATTTACAATATTCATTGTCATTGATTAATTCAATATCACTACTCTTCTAGGCTATAAAACTGTTAAGTGCGTCCACTAAATACTTGCACTGATTGCTTCTGTGCTTTAGCTTAAGTTCATAGTCAGGATCGACCAAAAGTGATTGTGGACACATAGAGTAATATCCATCTCCTAGTGCTTCCCCATTAGGCATAACAAAATTTGGGTCAACAGTTCTTATGTAACCCTTGGAAACCTTCACCCCTATGATAATCTGCAGGGATCTAGCAACTGTAACAATCTCACAATCAAACTCTCAAGAATATTTGCAAAGAAGAAGAGAAGCATGCACTCAATAATCACTCATAAACACAGAATAATGGACAATGTCAATATCATACAATGAATAATGAATGTAAAGAATGTGGTACAATAATCTATGATGAGGCATCATATAGGATTCGAATTGGCCAAGTAGGGAATTCGAATCTGAGCTCAAAGTATAGCTTGGATAAATATGGAGACATCATCCAGTCAGTAGTATCAGTCATAAATGGTAAGAGACAGTCAAGTGTGTCCAACTGAGTCTAACAGAACCATCTAGGCATAAATCAGGGAATGGAGACTCCAAGGAGGGCGCATGAGGATGTCTAGCTCAAATTCTAGCTTGGATAACAATGGAGACATCATCTAGTCAATAGTATCAATCATAAATGGTAAGAGTCGATCAAGTGTGTCTAACTGAGTCTAACGGAACCATCCAAGCATAAATCATGGAATGGAGACTCCAAGGGGGGCACATGAGGCTGTCAAATAGTCAAGTGGAAATCCAGAACTAGCTAACTAGAAGCTACAAGCAGTCAGCATGAGAAATCAGTGGAAGAACTACTCAATCAATGCACTAACTGAATGATAAATCCCAGTAGGTGAGATAAGGCGCCCTAACTAAGTGATAACTGGTGGTAGGTGAGAAAAGGTGCCCAAACTGGCTATGGTAGGTGGGAAAGGCGCACTTTCCATGTAGATAAGTCAAGGAGGGCGCATTAGGTAGGTAGGAGGCCAAATGGGGTCTAAAGACAGGCTCTGGAGAGCTAGAAGCAAGCTCTAGGTGCTAGGGAGACAACCATAATGATGATTGGATGCATGTAGCATGCAGATTTGCATGCAAAATATAAAAATGATGGTGTGAATATTCCAACACCCCTCGCAAGCTATACTATGAGATAATAACTGAAAACACAAAAATAGGGACCTAATGACTAGGACCAAAGGTCACCCCGTACAATCAATCTAAATAAACTAAGTGAGGAAAGAGGGAAAACCAAGTGTGAAAAATCCCTCCCTCAAAATAGACTGAAGGATGCTAATGTAGCATATCATCTCTCACCCCTAAAGGAGGCAAGTGACCTTCTTTTCCAAAGAAGGATCGATCGATCTGAAATGGATCAGCAATGTGAGAAGGATGAAACCTTCCATTCTGAAAATCTGATCTCGTTCTTCTATGATCATGTGGATCACAAACCAAATCACCGGCAGATCGGAGTGTAGTGACTTCCCATCGAGGAGAGGAGGATCATCAGGTGAGAGATATTCAGGTTCTTGTGGATCTGGATCTCCCATTCTCTCATCTTCATCATCAGTTGCAAGATCTTCGGGTGCTTGTGGATCTGGATCTAGCATTCCCTCATCATCATCTCCATATTCATATTTTGAATATGAAATATCATGTGAATATGCATCTATAGCTGGCTCATCATCACATCCAAACTCTTAATATGAAATCTCATGTGAAAAAGCAAGTACAACTGGCTCATCATCATACCCAAACTCTGAATCTGAAATCTCATGTGATGATGCTTCGCTCTCTTGATTATCAATCAAAGAAGGAGGTATCTTCCTTTTGGGAAGAAGTGGATCGTGCTTCAAAAACATAATATGAAGATCATCATGAAGCATGTGATTCGAACCAACTGAGGTAGAATCAAAACCATGAATGTGTAGATAGCTCCTTGATGTCTCCTTTGAACCAACATAGGTGAGATCATAACCAAAGAAACTATGACATGATGATGGTGAATCTTCAACAAGATCACTAATGGATGCAACAGTGGTGGTGGCCCATGAACCAATAGGTGCTAGATCTTCAGGTTCTTGTGGATCTGGATCTAGCATTCTCTCAAAAAGAGTTATCTTCCTCTTGGGAAAAAATGAATCATGCTCCAAAAACATGTGCTTGAGTTCTCCAACAATGGATGCAAGCAAATCAGATCCAAGACTTGGAAGATGGTTTCTCATGATCTCCTTTGAACCAACATGGGTGAAATCAAAACCAAAATCACAGAAAGGTGCATGAGTCATGAACCCAAGCGAATGATAGAGTCTTTCATGTTGAAATATTGTAACTTCTAAGAATATTATATTTGTACTTTGTCATTCCAAAGATGTTTCATTCCTCCGTGCAGACCTTATTGTATATCCGGAGATGTTTTATTCCTCCGTGGAGAATGTGGTAACTTGGGTTATTAGACTTCCCTAGTGGGGGTCAGCCCTGTATGAGTCATGTGGGTTAAAGGGTTATTAGACCACCCTAATGGGGTCGGCCTTGTCACATTATGTTAATTAGTTAAGTTGGGGCCGACCTAGTTAGTGTAAAAGTCAAGTCGGAGTTGTGTATAACTAGAGGAGGTGTGTTCCTCATTTAACACACATTCACTCACTTGTGATTGGCACATAAGAGAGAGAGAGATCTGCTATGGAGGAGAAGGATCTCATGGTTCAAGATTACATCTTTGCATTTGCTGGTCATCTATATTGAGGAAGCTTTGCTGGGTTTTCTACCCCATGAGGGTTTCCCAGGATAAATTTGTGTCTCTTGTGTTTATGTTGTACTTGTTGTTCTTTCAGTGATCCTGTATATGCTATTGTTGTGAAATGGAATGTAATGCTGATATTTTCTATCTTATCATATTGAATCTTAACATGGTATCAGAGCTAGCCTGAAGGAAGGCAATGTATGGCACTTACGACACTTATCTCACTTGCGACAATTTGCAAGTTAGGGTTTTGTATAGTAAAAACCAGTCATCATGGCACTTTCGCTATAAATCCATTTTGGAGAAGCTTCAGGATCTGAAACCTTTACTGGTCCTAGATAACATCGCTCTGTACCTTGTGTCTGAAGGAAGCTTCATATTCATTGTACTTTGTGAGATATGATCAGTACAAGTTAGGGTTTCTGTCTCTTCCAAATCTTAGTCATAAACAGGTGACCTAGGAAAAAAGGTCACAACTTGGGCTAGGAAGCTCCAAATGAAATTTCGTAAAATGTGACAGGTAGGGAACGGACTGTAATTTCACAGGCTCTCTTTTTAGATGCTGAAGTTGAACCAGTGACATGTGGCATGCCGTACAAGTTTGCTCTCCTTTTTATCCCATAAACAGGTCACGTTGTGACACTTGGCATAACTCTCTCTCAAAAAATCCAATTGAGGTCAGACCTGTGGGGTTGGAAAGATGACAATTCAAGATACCATAGGAAAAAGTTTCAAACCCTTTGTATTCGTAATTTCAGAGATGCACCAGAAACAATCAAGTGCATATTTCTGTCAAAATAGAATTGTTTTCAGAGCACCTTCATTCTTGTCTTATCACTGCTGCGGGAATTTAGGGCTTCAGAGAAAGTTGGAATTTTTGGAATCGGAGACCACGACTGAATGCTCCTCAAAAAATTCAAAATTTAGAGACCAAGATCGAATTTTTTGGTTGGTCAGAAGGCCGGGCTTGATCAAACCCTAGTTCAAGATTTTGATCGGAAAGGTGGAAAATTAAGGTTTCTACAAAAGTTGGAATTTTTTAAGTATGTGACCACGACTGGAAGCTCCTCAGAAAAATCAAAGTTTAGAGCTTTGGATCAAACCTTTTGGTGGGGCAGAAGGGTGGACTTTATCAAACCCTAGTTCAGGGTCCTGTCTAGTGAATCTGGAAGTTTCAAAAGAAATTTTGAGGAGTCAAATTTTGGAGATTTCAAAATTGAAGTATACCAGCTTGATTAGCTTAGCAAGGCACATCTTTTCATCCAATCAGAAGTTTGAAATTCAAAGTTTGAATTTTTAGGGTTTCTCTGACAAACCCTAATCTAGCTCCAGATCCAGTTTTAGCAAATCAAAGTGGATTAGGTTAATCCTAGAAGAGATTGAATTGGACACTTGCATAAGTGAAGAAGTTCCAATTCCAGAGGGAGATGAGGCTAAGGCCTTACATAAGAAGACTACAAGAAATCTCGATAGGTATGACTTAAGGAGATACAGGTATGTGTTGAAATCTGTTCATGATTAAGTTTATGATATGTTTGTCTTCATATTATTGAGGATAGTACAATCTTGATTAATCTTAGAAGTATGAATGCATGTGAATGATAGAAGACATTCATTGATTAGGGTTATATGATTGTACTAATGCACATGTGGTGTTGTATGAGGATGATGTTGTCTGCTAACAAGATACAAGTACATCGAAAAAGACAAATCAAGATGACATGAAGACAAAAGACTCATCCATAATCTTTGATCACATAGAAGCTCTACTTACGAGGTATGTATGACTTTGTTCTACTATGCTTAACCTATGAGATATGAAGGTTCTAGCACAAGGTCTCTAAATCATTGAAGAGAACAAAGAAGATATTGTTTGAGTATGTTAAGACATAACCAAGTTTGATAATCCAGGTATGTTTTCCTATATCAAGTTAGAATCCTACTTTCTTAGTATCTTAGGTAAGTATACCTATGTATGAAATAATCATGACCATACATACTTAATTAAGATTATCATGTTTTGATAGTATTGAGATTATACTAATGAATGTATGTTTGTGTATGAGATCATGAGGATGACACTAGTGCACACTTAAGCATGCATAGTGGTATAGAATGAATAGAAGTTCAAAAGACATAAAGAGATCAAGCAGGAGGAAACCACACAAACATAAAAGATAAGCATTTGAGTTGTTATTTGAATCTCTGAATAAGTTAATGATATTGCTCGTAATATTGCATGCGTATTTGTATTCCTAGAATATATCATGCATAGTGCATTGAACAATATACTACTAATATGCATATGATGGGTAAGTTGGACAAACATTCCATTGTTGTTTATCTAGAATGAAACCTCTTTGCTGACATGCTGAGAGCTGTGCACGCTCTCGATAGTATGTTCTGGTAGAGATAGAAGGCATCTAGATAACCACTGTATGCATACAGGATATGGAAAAGTGTTGTTCCAAAGGTCAAGATAGTTACATAACTATGTGAATCATATCTGTATGCATAATAGGTTATCATTGAAATATCAACATGATTTGATGATTATGAAGTATTACTAATCATGTAATTAACTTTGATTTGTAGGAAAGATCATGAAGAATGATGAACACCGAACAAGTGATGGATGTTCAACAAGAAGACTTACAAATCAAACATACTATAAAAGGCTGGTGGCTAGAAGATTCTCTTAGAAAGAGAAAGAGGATCATGACAAGAAGTTTGCTCCAAATGGCTAGATAAGACCATTCTCTTAATGGTGTAGTTGAAGAAGAAGTGTGATCGAGAAAACACCCAAAATTCAATTGAAGAAAGCTTTGTTCGGGTACCCAGGATCGATAGTCATTTGATGAGCTTAATGATCACCATGGGTGATGCGGATCTCAACCTTTGCTACAAGGTTGAAGATGGTGTTTATATACAGATGACATTCTTCTCTTATATGGATGCAAGAAGGAACTCACCACAGAGTTTGAATGATCTTGAGGCTCATATCAGTAGACCCATCTGACGAGAGATGACACAGATAGATATGCAGACGATCACTCAATGCAGAGTGTGAATGATGTTCAGTCACAGAAGGAGAATTGACAGTTTCTTGACAAGCTTGGGCTTTACCAGAAGTAAAGTTGATCCTAACCTTTACCTTAGGGTTATGGATGATACTATTATTGTATGTGGACGATCTCTTTCTGACAGGGAATGAGAAACAAATCATGGAAAGCAAGAAGAAACTAGCTACAGGATTTGAGATGAAATATCTCGGATTGATGCATTACTTCCTAGGTCTGGAAGTATGGCAAGGCTCAAAAGGAATCTTTCTCAACCAGGGAAAGTATTTGATATTTTGGAATGCAAAACCATGGCCACTCCCGTGGATTCCAGCTTGAAGCTGTTAGCTAATGACTCATCAGAGTTAGTGGATGTGACTCTGTACAGACAGATTATTGGGTCATTAATGTATCCGACGAATACCAGGCTAGATATATGCTTTGTGGTGAACACCTTGAGTCAGTATCTAGTGGAACCTAGATGAGTTCACCTAATAGATGCAAAGCATGTGATGAGGTACCTGAAGGGTACGATAGAATTTGGTCTATATTATCGTGGAGATCATGACTTCAGATTGTATGTCTACACAGATGCTGATTGGGCAGGAAGTGTATCAGACAGGAAGAGTAAATCGGGTGGATGTTATTGTCTAGGATCTTCCATGATCTCATGGTTTAGCAAGAAGTAGTCAAGTGTGGCTCTCAGCTCAACTGAAGTGGAATATATAGCTGCTTGCTCTGCTAGTTGTGAAGCGATATGGCTTCAGAAGTTGTTATCAGGATTGTTTGACTTAGAGATGGACCCCACTATGATCCTGTGTAACAACCAGAGTTGTATCAAGATGACAGAGAATCCAGTGTTCCATGATAAGTCAAAGCACATAGAGATCCGATATTTCTATATACAGGATATGGTGCAGAAAGGAGCTATCAAGCTCGAGTATGAGAGCACTAACGAACAAGTTGTTGATGTATTAACCAAACCTCTGTCTTGAGTAAAGTTTGAGTATTTTCGAGACAAGCTTGGTGTAGTTCAGAAGGACCCTCCTCGAAAGGGGGAGTGATATGGTTGATGATGATATTTTGATACTAGTATCGATATGGACCTGTATCGTTGATGAGATTGCCTATATTGATGGTAAGGTCAATAATGAGGATATTGTATCGATGACAAGGATAATTGTATTGATGATGTGGATACTTGTATCAATGATGAGGATACTGTATCGATGATGAGGATACTGTGTCGATGTCAAGGATACTTGTATTGATGATGTGGATACTTGTATCGATGATGAGGATACATGTATTGATGATGAGGATACTGTATCGATTACAAGGATACTTGTATTGATTATGTGGATACTTGTATCGATGATGAGGATACATGTATTGATGATGAGGTTACCTGTTCTGACGGTAAGGTCAATGATGAGGTTACCTGTCCTGACGATAAGGTCGATGACATCAACGATAAGGTTGATAAGTGGTCCTAAGACTTGGTCTAAGTGGATGAGAGGGATTATATCATCCCAAGACTTCTGTCCCTGAATTGATCCGTAGACATATGTCTCCGAGAAGTGGTCCCTAGTGGACATGATAGGACTGCATCGTCCCTGAACGTTTGGTTCAAAATGTACATGATAGGACTGCATCGTCCCTGAACGTTTGGTTCAAAATGTGCATGATAGGACTACATCGCCCCTAAGCGCTTGGTTCAAAATGTATGTGATTGGACTAATCATCCTTAGACAGTAAATCCAGTAATTCCAAAAGGAAGGATAGTCTTAAATGTGATTGTGATTGGATTAATCATCCTTAGACAGTAAATCCAGTAATTCTGAAAGGAAGGATAGTCTTAAATGTGATTGTGATTGGATCAATCATCCTTAGATAGTAAATCCAGTAATTCCGAAAGGAAGGATAGTCTTAAATGTGATTGTGATTGGATTAATCATCCTTAGACAGTAAATCCAATAATTCTGAAAGGAACGATAGTCTTAAATGTGATTGTGATTGGATTAATCATCCTTAGACAATAAATCCAGTAATTCCGAAAGGAAGGATAGTCTTAAATGTGATTGTGATTGGACTAATAATCCTTAGACAGTAAATCCAGTAATTCCGAAAGGAAGGATAGTCTTAAATTTTGATTGTGATTGGACTAATCATCCTTAGACAGTAAATCCAGTAATTCCGAAAGGAAGGATAGTCTTAAATATTGATTGATCCCATAATTCCGAAAGGAAGGATCATGTGTATTGCAGGTTATGCTGCTAAGATGATGTTGATCGGTAGATCTAGACAATGAGGCTGTTGATTGAGAGATCCAGATGATCATGTTGATCAGTATATCCAGAGGATCCAGATGTTGATCGAGGATCTAGATGACGATGTTGTTGATTGAGAGGATCCAGATGACGATGTTGTTGATCAAGATGATAATGTTACTGTAGTTGTTTGAGTGCTGCAGAAGATGAAGATCCAGTATTGAAGATCTTGAAGATTTTCTAGTAACTGGTTGAGTTATTGATGATGTATGAAGAAAGCTTCCAATGATTTATAGATGTATCATGTATCATGTAATTGATGACTCCTTGCTCCTGTAGATGTTATTATAATATCCTTCTTGTTAAGGGGGAGTGTTTAAATATTGTAACTTCTAAGAATATTATATTTGTACTTTGTTATCCCGGAGATGTTTCATTCCTCCGTGCAGACCTTATTGTATATCCGGAGATGTTTTATTCCTCCGTGGAGAATGTGGTAACTTGGGTTATTAGACTTCCCTAGTGGGGATCGGCCCTGTATGAGTCATGTGGGTTAAAGGGTTATTATACCACCCTAGTGGGGTCGTCCCTATCACATTATGTTAATTAGTTAAGTTGGGGCCGACCTAGTTAGTGTAAAAGTCAAGTCGGAGTTGTGTATAAATAGAGGAGGTGTGTTCCTCATTTAACACGCATTCACTCACTTGTGATTGGCACATAAGAGAGAGAGAGAGATCTGCTATGGAGGAGAAGGAGATCATGGTTGAGGATTACATCTTTGTATTTGCTGGTCATCTATATTGAGGAAGCTTTGCTGGGTTTTCTACCCCATGAGGGTTTCCCAGGATAAATCTGTGTCTCTTGTGTTTATGTTGTACTTGTTGTTCTTTCAGTGATCCTGTATATGCTATTGTTGTGAAATGGAATGTAATGCTAATATTTTCTGTCTTAGCATATTGAATCTTAACATTTCATCGTCAGTGAAACTCTGAAAACATGTGCCAATGACCAAATAGGAATCCAAAGAAAGCATATGATGAGGGAGAGCAAATGCATTACCTTGAAAATCTTATTTTTCCTTCAAAATACTCAGTAGGTCATCATCTTGCACATCAATAGATGCATCAACTCTATGAAAGGGTATGTAGTTCTTTGATATCTTCTTTGAACCAGCAGGGGTGAGATCCAAACTAAATGAACCATATAATGGTGATGGCTTGAACTTCAAATCAGATCCAAGATTTTGAGGATGGTTTCTTATGATCTTCTTTGAACCGACAGTGGTGAGCTCAAAACCAAAATCACAAGGATATGCATGAGACTTGAATCCAAGCGAATGGTATAGTCTTCCATCTTCGATGAATCTCTAAAAACATGTGCCAATGACCAAACAGGAGTCCATAGGAAGATTTTGATCAAGGAGGGTGAATGCATTGCCTCCCAAATCTTCCAAGATGCTCAGTAGGTCATCATCTTGCACATCAGCAAGCTCATGGGAAGTAGAGATTGTGAAGGTCTCTTCAAATTCTAGAGCAGTAACTGATATCTTTTGCTCAGACTTCAAATAGGAAGATGGATCAACTAGAACCATATGTTGTACTTCGACTTCATCTTGAACAACTTCATCATGGGAGATGATGGAGGTCGAGTCATGAATAGAGAGAGCATTGTAGGAAGTATCACTAGGCTTGCTTTCCACATGGCTAGAATCAACCTCTTCCTCTTGACTTCCGAATAATATGTCCAATATAATCCATAGATCACTTGGATGTTCATCAAGATCAATGAGGTATTCCAAATTGGAAAACATAGTAACACATATATTTCCTGAGGCTCTTTCACAATCATCAAGCCGATCTTCTTTCTGTTGATAAGAATAAAAATCTCTCTTAATACCAGTACACACATCAAAAAGACCAAGTCTGTTCAGATATCATGTCATATTTTGTTCCCACTCATCATAGTTGAGTGGAGTGAGAGAAGGAACTCCTTCCTGATACATAGAAGATGTTGTTCAATTCGAATATACTGTTGCAACTACAGAAACTTTGAAACCTAGAAAATAAGAGTTTATGCTGATGGAGAATACTACACTTCGAATGAACACTACCTTTTGAACACTGAGCACATATACTAAGTCCTTCACACCTATATAGACCTGACTGGATTTCTCCAATGAATACAAGTAATATCACCAGGATTTGTTGTGGAAACTCAGAGGCTTCTAGTGCTCAAGTGAAAGATAGATGTTCAAAGAAATGTTGCAACTGCTGCATTGGCTGCAATTCGATTAGCTGCTGGCTGCTCTGATACCATTTGATAATCTGTAGGGATCTAGAAACTGTAACAATCTCACAATAAAATTCTCAAGAATATTTGCAAAGAAGAAGAGAAGCATGGACTCAATAATCACTCATAAACACAGAATAATGGACAATGTCAATATCCTACAATGAATAATGAATGTAAAGAATATGGTACAATAATCTATGATGACGCATCATATAGGATTCGAATTAGCCAAGTAGGGAATTCGAATATGAGCTCAAAGTCTAGCTTGAATAACTATGGAGACATCATCCAGTTAGTAGTATCAGTCATAAATGGTAAGAGCCAATCAAGTGTGTCCAACTGAGTCTAACAGAACCATATAGGCATAAATCAGGGAATGGAGACTCCAAGAAGGGTGCATGAGGCTGTCTAGCTCAAATTCTAGCTTGGATAACAATGGAGATGTCATCCAGTCAATAGTATCAGTGATAAATGGTAATAGTCAATCAAGTGTGTCTAACTGAGTCTAACATAACCATCTAGGCATAAATCATGGAATAGAGACACCAAGGGGGGCGCATGAGGCTATCAAATAGTCAAGTGGAACTCCAGAACTAGCTAACTAGAAGCTACAAGTAGTCAACATGAGTAATCAGTGGAAGAACTACTCAATCAATGCACTAACTGAATGATAACTCCCGGTAGGTGAGATAAGGTGCCCTAATTGAGTGATAACTAGTGGTAGGTGAGCAAAGGCTCCCAAACTAGTTGTGGTAGGTGGGAAAGGTGCACTTGTTGTTGATGTATTTGTAACTTCAGAAGATATTCTTCTATGTATTACATTTGTACTTTATTGTATATCCAACAGAGATGTATTATTCCTCTAATTGGAAGTGTCGTCATTTGTATTTGCAAGTGTCACAAGTTACATTATAAGTGTCATCATTTGTATTGATGGGTTATTAGACCACCAGTGTGGGGTTGGCCCTAGTTAGGTCATGTGGTTGGGTTATTAGGCTTCATTGAGAAGTCGGGCCCAGTGAATTATTGGTAGGTCAAGTCAGTGTATAAATAAAGAGGTTGTGTCTCTCATTTGATTCATTCACTCACTTCTCAAGCTCGTGTAGCTAAGAGATAAATTGGCGCACTAGTGGAGGAGGAGGAGCATCTGCTAGAGACATCTTTTTGGGTTTGATCATTGTGATCTTGGTTTGTGGCTTATCTTATCTCTGAGGAAGTTGCGGGGTTTTTCACCTTCTTGGTTTTTCCCGAGGAAACTCTGTGTCTCTTGTGTGCTTGCATTATTGTGTTTATGATTGACATATTGTTGATATGTTCTACATGTTATTCTCTTAGTGATCCTAAATGATAATGGAATGAAATTATCGAAAAATTAACATGGTATCAAAGTTGACCTAAGAAGAAGGCACTGTGCAGTTGCGGAAGCTAAGGCTTCTTAATATTTGGGTTTCTCTCCATATATCATCAAAGGAAGGAGGCTAGATTGACTCTCCTTGGAAGGGCACATCTTTCTATCAAGACAAAATTCAATTTTGAGCATTTTCAGTTTTTGACCTAAAAATTAGGGTTTCTGCAAAAATTGGAATTTCTGAAATCCGAGACCATGGCTGGAAGCTCCTCTAAAAAATCGAAGTATAGAGATTTGGATTGAACTTTTTGGTTGGGTGAAGCTCTGGGAAAATCAAACCCTAATTTAGGGTCCTATCTAGTGAATCCGGAAGTTTCAAAAGCAATTTTGAGGGTAAAAATTTGCAGATTTCAAATTCTGTATATACCAGCTTGACGAGCTCAGCAAGGTGCATCTTTCTATCATTTTAGAAGTTTGAAATTCAAATTTTGAATTTTTAGGGTTTCTCTAACAAACCCTAATCCAGCTCCAGATCCAGTTTTTAGCAATTCAAGTGGTAAGACCTAAAACTTTCTATTTCCATTTGAAGTACTCTTTAAAATGTCTCACCACACCAAGCTTGAGGATAAGCTTGATGGAGCTGATAACTTCCAAGCATGGAAGGTTAATCCAAGAAGAGAATGATTTGGACACCTACATAAAAGAAGAGGTTCCAGTTCCAGAGGGAGATGAGGCTAAGGTCTTACACAAGAAGGACTTGTTCAAGGCTAAGAGAATCATTGTTGATTCTATAAAAGACCATCTCATACCCCATGTGTCTTCCCTAAAGACACCTAAGGAGATGTTTGGCTCTTTGACCAAGTTGTTTGAAGGAAAGAACATAAATCGGAAGATGACTCTATAGAATCAATTGAAAGGAGTAAAGTTCCAGAATTGAGAGACCATTCAATCCTACTTTACTAAGGTCTCTCAAATCAAAGAACAACTTGAAGCTATGGATGAAGTAGTGGAGAATGGAGAAATTGTCATGACTACTTTGAATGGCCTACCTAGGTCATGGGAAACCTTCATCCAAGGTATTTGTGCAAGAAGGAAGTTGATCTCCTTCAGTAGAATATGGGAGGAATGTTCACAAGAAGAAGCAAGGCTTATGGCCCGAGAAGAAAAGATGGGAAGTGAAGATCAAGTTCTCATAGCACACACTAAGGGAAGTAAGTTCAAGAGGGAGAAATCTTATAACAAGAAACATCATCACTTTCATCAGAAGAAGAAAGATCTCTCCCGTGTTCGATGCTTCACTTGTGATGAGAAAGGACATTACTCCTCAGAATGTCCCAAGAACAAAAGGGACACCCACAACAACAACTTCAACAAAAGGAAGAATAACAAAAAGAAAATATATCATGCTCATGCTGCTGAGGATGATGAACCTCCGAAGAAGAAGAAAAGGGCAGAAAGTGAAGATTCTTCAAGTGAGGAAGAATATGTGTTGATCTCTGCTCTCACAGGTACTATCTCACATGGATGTAATGATTGGCTTATTGATAGTGGGGCTTCCAAAAACATGACGGGATTTAAAGAATCACTTATAGACCTATCTGAACATGAGTCACCCCATAAGGTGAAACTTGGGGATGACTATCAATATCCCATAAAAGGAAGTGGTGAAGCCTCCTACACGTTAGACTCTGGGAAGTCTTTGAAGAAGCAAGATGTCCTATATGTACCTGGACTCAAGAAGAACCTTCTCTCCATGTCATCTTTGGATGCAAAGGGAATGAGAGTTGCATTCATAGATGGCCAAGTACTCATGTGGCCAAAAGGTAAGACCATAGATGATGCGGTAGTGATTAGAGAGCAAGAGGGAGGATTGTACAAATTGAAGGGTCAACCTGAACATGCCATGGTACATGAATCCATGACGCCAAGTGAACTATGGCATAAAATGCTTTCTCATGTGCACTATAGAGCACTTCCAATTGCAAGCAAAGTTGTAGAAGGTCTTCTTGAAATCCAGTCAAAGCATGAAGGCATTTGCAAAGGGTGTGCAAAAGGAAAGAACACAAAGAAGGCATTTCCAAGTAGTAAAAGCAAGGCATAAGGAATTTTGGAAATTAGCAACTCCGATGTCATTCAGTTATCTGAGTGGGAATTCAAAGCCTTGATAGAAAACCAAACTGAAAAATAAGATCAATACAATGGTGGAGAATTCACTTCAGAAGACATCAAGAAGCCATGCAGGGATTCAAGGATTAACAGGGATTTGACCACTCCTTACAATCCACATCAGAATGAAGTTGCAGAAAGGAAGCAAAGATTGAGAGGGAGTCTACCCAAAAAACAAACAAAGATAAGTATTTGAATTGTCATTTCTTGTATATCTGATTGTTTAAATAATATTGTTCAATGATGTATTTACTTATGTTCCTAGACTTAGGTTATGTATTATGCATATTAGAATAATTGCATTAATGAACAGTATACTACTAATATGCATGTAATGGATAAGTGGCCTATGGAACTGTACAACATTCCATTGCTACTTATCTAGAATGAAACCTCTTTGCTGACATGTTGGGAGTAGTGCAAACTCTTAACAATGTTCTGGTAGAGATGGAAGGCATCTAGAAAGTTACGGGATATGGATAAATGTTGTATTGAAGCATTGGCTAAGATAATTGCATGACTGTATGACATATGCCTTTATGTGTAAGAATTTGTTTTGAAAAACTATGAGAAGTTTCTAATCATGCAATTGAATTTGACTTGTAGGAAAGATCGTGTACAATCACCTACAAAAGAAGGACTACAACATTTGTTCCAACAACGAAGTTCAAGAAAACTATCTATTGAAGATATTGAAGAATCTGATGTTCCCAGGATCAGGGATGCAATAATGGAAGAATGCCGTGATCGTGGAGTACCAGTCAATTAAGAAGAATGATGTTTGGGATGTGGTCCCAAGACTTAAAGGGAAGTCTGTTGTGACTTCCAAATGGATCTATAAGATCAAGCATGCTGCAGATGGTAGCATAGAGAAATACAAGGCGAGGTTTGTAGCTCGTGGCTTCTCCCAGAAAGAGGGGATAGATTATGAAGAGACTTTTGCTCCTGTATCCATATACACTTCCATCAGAATAGTACTTGCTATGGCTACAGTGATGAAGTGGAAGATACACCAGATGGATGTCAAGACAACTTTCTTGAATGGTGTAGTCGAAGAGGAAGTGTATGTGAAGCAGCCACTCGGTTTTGAGACACATGACAGGGAGTCATATGTGTGCAAGTTGAAGAAAGCCTTGTATGGCTTGAAACAAGCTCCTAGGCCTTCGTATGGTAGGATGGACAGTTTCCTATCTAGTTTGGGCTTTACTAAGAGTAAAGCGGATTCCAACCTTTACGACAAGGTTGAGGAAGGCAATCCTGTGATACTACTACTGTATGTGGATGACCTATTTGTTACAGGCGAGGATGGGTTGATTTCTGACACCAAGAGGAAGTTTGCTGCCGAGTTTGAGATGAAGGACTTGGGGATGATGCACTAATTTCTAGGCATGGAGGTGTGGCAGAGTGCATATGGAATATTCCTTGGACAAGGGAAGTATGCACTAGAGATCCTGAAGAGGTTTGGGATGATGGGCTGCAACACCATGGCCACACCTATGGAATCGAACCTGAAGCTTCTGTGTGATGCTTCATCTGAGCCAGTTGATGGCACTGTGTATTGTCAGATGATTGGGTCCTTGATGTACCTGACGAGCATGAGACCAGATATTTGCTTTGCAGTGAACATATTGATCCAGTTCCTGACGGATCCAAGAAGTGTTCACCTGGTTGCTGTAAATCATATTCTGAGGTACCTGAAGGGTACGGTTGATTATGGGCTCAAGTATGATGCGAATCAAAATTTTAACCTGGAGGGTTATGTTGATTCAGATTGGGCAGGCAGTGCTGTAGATAGGAAGAGCACTTCGGGGTGCTGCTTCAATATGGGATCAGGTGTGATCTCTTGGTTTAGCAGGAAGCAATCCTGCGTAGCACTAAGTACAGCTAAAGCACAATATGTTGCATCTTGTTCGGCTAGTTGTGAGATCGTATGGGTTAGGAAGCTACTGTATGAGTCAAGATGCAACTGAATTAGTCATCTTGATTACATGCCCTTCATAGGCATTGATCATATTTTACAATTCGGCCAAAAATAAGTATTGAGCTGGAGTGGTCGACCAAATACAATTTAGATAAAGTCACTTTGTAGTGGACTCGACCAAACTTGCTTCGACCAAACTTGAGGATCGACCAAAGTGGTCGACCACGTACATCAGTTATACTTGACCAAATTTGACAATTCTCATGAACCATATATTATCGAGACGACCATGAAAACAATCTATCAACCATTTTTAAAAGTCGACCAAACTCAAATTTAACATATACTATGCGACGAAGTGACAGGAAACCTCGATGAAGAGAAACTTAAATTGATGAACCATCACAAAACACGTGGCATTTTTCTATTTGCTCTATGAGCGAGGAATCTAGCCGACATTTGTTTTTCTCGAATGAAAAGCATTGATAAACTTATGCATGCTTTTCTTGACCTGAATGTGAAGCCGACCTGGGAACTAACAAGACAAATTGACCGTCTAAAGAATATGTTCTATCGGCCATAACATCTTTCATCATTATAATCACTCGATATTCGACAAGAGTCTGTCGACCACTCTTCGCCAACTTGTGCAATCGCCTGTCAGGTATGCCAAAGCAGTCAACCACTCTTCACCAACAAACATGACTTATTCTAACAAACATCGACCATATTTTATAATAATTACCCGACTATCTGCAGACCACCTTAGTCAAATTAAATCATCCCATAAGAGATACAGGATTAAAATGTTACTGTGCTAATTTATTATTAGTTTTTCAATTTGGACATATTGTTTCTTTTATAGTCTGTCTGAAACGTTTCAATCAGGACCCTAACTTTATAAGGATTTGAAATGCTAATAAATTTATTTCCTAAAGATATTCTGCCATTTTCTGTCTAGTACCATTTGCAAAATGTTTCTGGGCCTCGTTATGGCCTTCTGAACTCACGCAGTTCTCAAAAGGATATGGACACAGTGACTTTCGTCGATGCTCAAGTTTGGTCAAAGCAAGTTTGGTCGAATCCACTACAAAGTGACTTTATCTATATTGACTTTATCTGGCGACCATTTTTTAAATTCGACCAGACTCAACTTTAACATATACTATGCCACATGTATCGACGAAAACTTTCTTTTGGTCGCATATTCTCAAATAAAATGACTTATCACTTGACCAAATAGCATATAATTTTTTGTATCGACCATATGATGTATAGACTCAAACTACATGTCCCGATAATGTTACATCGACCATATTTTTAAATAACTACCCGACTATTTTTACATAATCGACAAATTAATTACCCGACTATTAGTCATCTTGATTACATGCTCTTCATAGCCATTGATCATATTTTACAATTCGACCAAAAATAAGTATTGACCCGGAGTGGTCGACCAAATACAATATAAATAAAGTCACTTTATAGAGGACTCAACCAAACTTGAGGATCGACCAAAGTGGTCGACCACATACATCACTTATACTTGACCAAATTTGACAAGTATCACCAACGATATATTATCGAGACAACCATGAAAATACTCTATCGACGATTTTTAAAAGCCGACCAAACACAACGACTTTATCTATATTGACTTTATCTGCAACCATTTTTCAAAAATACCAGAGTCAACTTTAACATATATTATGCCAAATGTATCGACGAAAACTCTCTTTTGGTCGCATATTCTCAAATAAAATGACTTATCACTTGACGAAATAGCATAGAATTTTTTTTATCGACCATATAATGTATAGACATAAACTATATGTCCCGACAATGTTACATCGACCATATTTTTAAATAATTATCCGACTATTTTTACAGACTCGACTAATTAATGACTAAGATGCACATCAGATGCGACTGAATTAGTCATCTTGATTACATGCCCTTTATAGCCATTGATCATATTTTACAATTCGAACATAAATAAGTATTGAGCTGGAGTGGTCGAAAAAATACAATATAGATAAAGTCACTTTGTAGTGGACTCGACCAAACTTGAGGATCGACCAAAGTGGTCGACCACGTACATCACTTAGACTTGACCAAATTTGACAATTCTCATGAACTTATCACTCTACCGACGAAAACTTTCTTTTGGTCGCATATTCTCAAACAAAATGACTTATCACTTAACCAAATAACATATAATTTTTTGTATCGACCATATGATGTATAGACTCAAACTACATGTCCCGACAATGTTACATCGACCATAGTTTTAAATAATTACTCGACTATTTTTACATACTCGACAAATTAATTCGTAAGATAAACATCAGATGAGACTGAATTAGTCATCTTGATTACATGCCCTTCATAGCCATTGATCATATTTTACAATTCGACCAAAAATAAGTATTGACCCGGAGTGGTCGACCAAATACAATATAGATAAAGTCACTTTATAGTGGACTTGACCAAACTAGCTTCGACAAAACTTGAGGATCGACCAAAGTGGTTGACCACATACATCACTTATACTTGACCAAATTTGACAAGTATCATCAACCATATATTATCGAGACGACCATGAAAACACTCTACCCACAATTTTTAAAAGTCGACCAGACAAAACGACTTTATCTATATTGACTTTATCTGCAACCATTTTTCAAATTCAACCAGAGTCAACTTCAACATATACTAGGCCAAATGTATCGACGAAAACTCTCTTTTGGTCGCATATTCTCAAATAAAATGACTTATCACTTGACGAAATAGCATATAATTTTTAAATAATTATCCGACTATTTTTATAGATTCGACCAATTAATGCGTAAGATGCACATCAGATGCGACTGAATTAGTCATCTTCATCGCATGCCCTTCATAGCCATTGATCATATTTTATAATTTGACCATAAATAAGTATTGAGTCAGAGTGGTCGACAAAATACAATATAGATAAAGTCACTTTGTAGTGGACTCGACCAAACTTGAGGATCGACCAAATAAAATGACTTATCACTTGACTGAATAACATATAATTTTTTGTATCGACCATATGATGTATAGACTCAAACTACACGTCTGACAATGTTACATCAACCATATTTTTAAATAATTACCCGACTATTTTTATAGACTCGACCAATTAATGCGTCAGATAAACATCAGATGCGACTGAATTAGTCATCTTCATTACATGCTCTTCATAGCCATTGATCATATTTTACAATTAGACCAAAAATAAGTATTGACCCAAAGTGGTCGACCAAATACAATATAGATAAAGTCACTTTCTAGTGGACTCGACTGAGGAATCTAGCCGGCATTTGTTTTTCTTGAATACCCAAATCCACCATAATGTGAGAGTTCAACAAACAGATCTCGACCATACTTTAACAGATGACCAACTTTTTACAGAAGTTGTTGGTTACCTCGGCCATAACATATTTCATCAGCATAATCAGTCGATCTTCGACAAGAGTTTGTCGACCACTCTTTGCCAACTTGTGCAATTTCCTGTTAACTATGCCATAGCAGTTGAGCACTCTTCACCGACTTGTGCAGTCATATGTCGATTATGCCAAAACAGTCTAAAAGTCGACCAAACTCAACTTTAACATATACTATGCCAAATGTATTAATCAAAACTCTCTTTTGGTCGCATATTGTTTCGACCCATTTCTAGATTTCACGAATTTCACCTCCTGGATGTCAGCACCCAAAATGTAACTTAAAGTTGCAGAGAGGCCAAATTGCGGTAACCACAAAACCACTTTACATTGTATTCTGACCTATACAACCAGAAATGGAAAAAATGTAGACAAAAAAAAATTATTTGTCACCATCCACTTTGTAGAGAACTTCAAACTTCATGATCGCAGTATATATGGGCGAAAATCAGGTCAACCAAATCTATAACTCGTCGAAGGTTGACCACATGTGTAACTCGTTGGAGATTGACCAAATTTTATATCAACCCTATGCATCGATAATACCAAGGCTTTCAATATGGAAGTTTCCAAGTCACCATGCGTACAAGTTGGAATCACCATATTCATCACAATCGACAACTTAGCCATACCCGAAAAGATCAGACAAAAGATAGCAGGGGACAACTTTCCAACATAAATGCAAAGCATCCACTTAATGAGGCACTGATATCCTGTCAATCAAAATTAACTCCATCGTTAAATCACTCTTTATTACACCCATCTACTTTACACTCACACGTGTCAAGATTGTCTTCTTGCAATCGCCTGTCAACTATGCCAAAGCAGTCGAGCACTCTTCACCGACTTGTGCAGTCACTTGTCGAGTATGCCAAACAGTCTAAAAGTCGACCAGAGTCAACTTTAACATATACTATGCCAAATGCATTAATCAAAACTCTCTTTTGGTCGCATATTGTTTCCACTCATTTCTAGATTTGACGAATTTCACCTCCTAGATGTCGACACCCAAAATGTAACTTAAAGTTGCAGAGAGGCCAAATTGGGGTAACCACAAAACCACTTTACATTTTATTCTGACCTATAC
Organism: Larix kaempferi; assembly: GCA_027924585.1. Lineage (NCBI taxonomy): Eukaryota > Viridiplantae > Streptophyta > Pinopsida > Pinales > Pinaceae > Larix > Larix kaempferi. The sequence continues at coordinate 3,068,717 of BSBM01000031.1, read as the reverse complement.
AACCAAAAATGGTAAAAATGTATATAAAAAAAAATTTATTTGTCACCATCCACTTTGTAGAGAACTTCAAACTTCATGATCGCAATATATATGGTCAAAAATCGGGTGAAATTAGGTCGACCAAATCTGTAACTCGTCGAAGGTCGACCACATCTGTAACTCATTCGGAGATCCACCAAATTTATATCAACCCTATGCGTCGACAATACCAAGGCTTTCAAGATGGAAGTTTCCAAGTCGCCACACGTACAAGTTGAAATCACCATATTCATCACAATCGACAACTTAGTCATACCCGACATGATCAGATAAAAGATAGAAGGCAACAACCTTCCAACATAAATGCAAAGCATCCACTTAATGAGGCACGGATAGCCTGTCAACCAAAATTAACTCCGTTGTTAAATCACTCTTTATTACACCCATCTACTTTACACTCACACGTGCCGAGCTTGTCTTCTTTAAATCCCGAAGTTGAGGATTCCTGGATACTCTTCTACAAGAACTGGAAAACAAACTTAAGAAATACCAGAAAACCTCTGTGATCTTTATAATTACATAGAAACAATGGCGCCCAACAGGGTTCAGAAAACCACTCGTTCAGTCGCAGCTAAAGTCCATGAGTTAGAACAAGCCCAATCACCGTTGCAAACCCGCTTGCAGTAGGTTCGAAATGCTAAGCTACGGGAATCACATTGGTGAAGAACATGGAAAGACATTCTAATTTGGGGAAAAGATTCAAAAGGCTAATGGAGAGAAGAAGCTGCAAAATTGCAGGCTACTACAATTCTGAATTACATGCAAGCACCTCTGCTTGAATCATTTGGCGGACTAAAGGATATTATTGCTCAATTCATAGTTAGCAGATTTCATAATGGGAAATTTTATTTTGATACCCCGGTTGAGATAAATGGTGCACTTATTTACAAGATTACAGGATTGTCAAATAAAGGCGAAGATGTACCAGTTCAACATACGCCAGAGTTGATTGAAGAATTTACAGAGCACCCGAATGGAAAAAATTCTCATAAGTAAGATGAAATGTGAAAATTATAAGATAGCTGCTTGAATAGTTTTGACCACTTTATCAACTTTGGGTCGCGGTTCCGATCTAAAAACTGAAATGCTAGAGGCAGTACTGAACATGGAAGTAAGTGGAAAACAATACAACTAGGAAAACTACTTAGCTGACATTATCCGGACAATATGCTCCAAATGTCAAAATGATAAAGCGGCCATTCGGTACCCATCTCTAATTATCTGGATTTCCATGACGCATCTGAGGCCATCAGGAAATAAAGACTTTGCTCTAGAAAGACCCATGTTAATGCAAAACTTCAAGTCTTTTACATTTGGGGGAAGTCTGCTAGGCCCCTCAAGAGTAAAAATTTGGCTCGAAGTCTAGTTTCAAAACCTAAAAACTGTATCCACCAGCTGGAGAATACCTCAAAATGTTCGATGAAGTCTGCCTCCGTCATCACACATCCAACTTGAGCTGGATCACACCAAGGTCTGGAACCTGCAAGGCATAGGTGGCGCCGCAAGAGCTCTTGACTTTTACCCTTCCATCGATGAAATCTTCAATGAGCTCAACAGACAAAGCAATACAATACTAACAATTCCTGCAAAGGCCCGAGACGTCAGCGTCCCCGTAGTTGAACCTCTAACAGATCAAGAAAAAGAGGAAGAGTATGAAGGCCACTTATATATGCACACCTTTGTATATGAAGTTGAACCTATAGTCGCACAGCAACCTCTAACACTTACTCTTACACCACATGAAGACCCTCCGGATAGAGCCAAACATTCAGATGAACAAAGTCACTTCAACAACCCAGAATATGCTTTGACAAGTGACAACATTCAACAGCTAGCTGATGAGTTAGCAAAATCTTGACAAGCACGAAATGTACAATTGCATGGCAAGGGAAAAAGAAAAATGATCATACAGGAGCCGACAGAGGAAGACGAGGTAGAACTATTCGACAGTGCAACACAAATTCTTGAGGATGCAACTAAAAATAAAGTACCAGTCGACGAGGAGTTTAAGATATTTTTGGAAGCTGAGGAAGCTCGTAGCCTACCACAACCAAAAAAGAAAGTTCAGCTTATGATCGAGGATTCTATCGACTTGACTGTAAGTTCACCCGCAATGTCTCCGACTATTGTCACGGAAGACACTATTTTCGCTACACCTGTAAGTACTCCACTTGCACCTTGAGCATTAACTTAGTTTTCAAATGTTGTACAATCTCTTCCTCTCCCTCTTTGTCAAACATTTCAAACTGAACAAGACCTAATGCAATTCATAACCAATCTTCCCAATATGTTCCCACAATGGCAAGATTTAGTGACCAAGAAACCTGTCTTCATCGATAATAACCCATCAACTGATTCTGCCCCTCTTCATGCTGACCCAACTAAATTATTGAACCCTCTGAATACTTCAGCACCAGAATCAATTGGTATGCATCATAGACATCTTCAGCGTAATTCAAACCCCACCAGTCCCATTTATTACGAGGAAACTTCACTGTTTATCCATTTTCCAGTGAACCCATCAGTGCAAGCCCATTCACATCCCTAACCTGTCGTCAATCCACCAGGACAGCCCCCAGACCTTGAAGTTTTGAATTCATTCAAACCATCGATACCACAAGTGTTGTCTCATGTCGCCAGTCTGAAACCGTCTAGCAACTCCCTTTCTAACCCTGCTCCCCGAGTCGAAGACACACTAGCTATTAATGTGTCGTTCCCTACCCCTACTGATGGAACCACTACTCCATCTAAAGTAATTCAACAACAAGAAGCACCAGCTCAAGAAATCTTCAAAGCAGTAGCCAAACCAGTAGCAGAAATCACTGAAGCAGCCATGCAAATAGTAGCCAAAGCAGCATCACAAATTACAGAAGCAGCCATGGAACGAGGACAAGAAGACAATCAACCAATGGTCACAGAAGCACTCCCGACAAATACAGCAGTCGTACCAAGTAGCTCAATACAAGCAAAACAAAACATTGACGAAGCACAAGTGGAAACACAAGTCTCACGCGAAGCAGTCGAGACACACAAAGACTCAGAACAACAACAAGAGCCTCCAAAATATCAAGGAAAGTCCAAGAAAAAGCAACGTCAAGACAAACGACACCAAAATAGAAAGTTGCAACAACAACAGTAGCATATGGATCATATCTTTTAGCTGGGTCGATTATCTGTACATCTCGACCAATTCGGGCCCATCTCGACATACAACCCACAAGAAGCAACACAAGCAAAGCTCGACTCACTGGCTGATGCAATTAATCGAGAGCAATGACATCGACGAGTAGAAACCGAAGACCGCATACACTGATTACAAGAGGAGCAAAATGTATTTTTGGCTAAGTGTCGAGACTTAGCACAAGAAGTCGTTTCTCTTCCAGCCAGCTCTGACACGACTAGCACACTTGATCAAGCTCTTCAGTTATTCCAAACAGTCGTGTCAAGATTGCGAGAAGAAATCATCAGGGACCGACAGGAACATACCATAATAACAACATCCCTAATGTCGGCACAATATGAAGCATTTAATTCAGCATATGATCAGCTCAACCAGTATAATAACCAAGCAGCAATTGTCATTGATGTTCTCCGAAATTGGTACAAACACTACGGCAATGTATTCACAACGTATTCACAGAAATGTAGAACACAAGTGACTCGATTGATAAACTTCATTAGCAGGGCCGAGTAGCTAATGACGCCATGAGCAGAACCTTCGAAGATCAAATTCTGATAGAAAATAGCAAATTGGAGAAATTAGAAAAAATTGAAGAACAATGGTTGAGCCAAGCCCAAAACAACCTCTTCAAAGTGGAACAACTTCAACCACATCTCCAAACACTGCTTATAGCTGCCAATCAGAAAATTGAACTATTTGGTCCAGACTTAATTCATCTGCAGAGCAAGACAACCGAGGAAAAGATGACTGAGTTATCAAGCCTGACAACGCTTACGATTGACATCCAAAACTCACTGTGCCATTGGGAAAACTTCCACCACCATCTATCTGTCTCGGCTGAAACAATTGTTCAGGTCTGTGCACACCAAGAAGCAGCGGCCAGTTCCAGTTATAAATAAATAGTACCAGCTACATCTATCAATTTTGCACAGTCATCCATCTTTTGTTCAGTTATTTCACATCTACTTATTTCTTCAGCAAAAAGAAATATTTTTAAGTAGGAGAGGTCAACCTATCGACTAGGCCCTCCAGCGGAAAATTTGCAATCTAAGTCGACAAGCTCTGTGAACCATTCGAGTTATGTCAGTTGGTTCTGGCGACCAATAAACAAAAACTCTGTGGACCAGTCGGGATATGTTGTATGCAGTATTAATGCATTTTTGTGGTAGTTGGAAACATAGAATCAACCCAGAAATATTTATGTAGTACTATTTACATTTGCAAGATCCTAAGTTATTTCTCTTTGGTTTTAAAGCTTCCTTCAAATTGATGGTTTCCAGTATTTACTTTAGCTACTTGAACCGGTTATCGCATTTTTTGCTCGCTCTCTACTTTTGCTATAAAATCAATCAACTCGGATTACATACATATCTGAAAGTTATATGTTGATGTTGATAAAATATTGAATAGGGCTATTGTTATTTGATGAGTGATATTTGCATATCTACTTGCCATATCTATTAGCAATTTGGTGCTAGACTTAGTTGATACTTTATTGGTCAATGAATTATTATCCCTTGGATTATGTCATGCATTTTCATTAATCGAATAATTGAATGACAATGACATTTATTCCTTAATGTATATTTGCATTGAATTAGTTAATTCACCTAAGTACTATCTCTGCTTATGTTTTCTTCCTTCTAACTTTCCTCTTCTCATAGCAGCGTTCATTTTTGTCCCTAAAAGGGCGAATGCTAGTAATATTCCGAATCTCCTATATACATGTATAACAATATTTTATTACGGTTAATTACTTGAAACTGGAATTCCATTGAATTATTATTGTAATTCATTGATTCCAATTCTAATGGCATTCAAGTCTTAAATTTAAACGGTGCTTAAGAGCGGGGTGAACGAGTGAGCCATGCAAATAGAGTAATGTACTTCCGTAAATTTAACATTGGTTATTTGAAAATGACATCTTTTATTTATTATTTTGGGAGTGGTATGTATATTAAAATCGCCCTATGTCAAAATTTAATAATATTTTAAATATTTTTTTTAACATAATACATTTTTAAATACTTAAACATGTAGTGTGTTGTTTAATTTATATGGTTAACATTGATTAATACTTTATTTATGGATTTGAAATTGAATTTTTTTATTTATTATTTTCAAAGTGGCAAAATACTAATTTTTTTTTAAACATATGTTGTGTTATGTTTGTAAATACTTAAATATATATGGTATTGTTTAATTTATCTTGTTATATTTAATATTTTATTAATAATTTTTAATTTTTAATTTTTTTTAATATAATAACTATTATGTAGTTTTACTTATACTCAATAAAAAAAATTGTTAATTAAATCACATATTTCATAATCGTTTTAACTTTATGTTATAATCAACTAGATTTCTAAAAAAATCATCTTAATATTATAACCCTCCCTCGTACCAACTTGACATGTTTTTCCTTAAATTTTATTTTATTTTATATGAATAATAATTAAAAATATAAATGTTATCTCTTTTAATACTTGTAAAACTTCATATAATCTCATACCTAGGAGTCACTTGTTTTAATATTGATTGTTTGGTTTCTATAAAATAATTAATGAATGATTAAATAGGTTTTTAATTTTCACATTTCAATTGAACAAATACATTTTTTTCTAATTAAATTAGTTTTTTTTCCAAGAGAAAAAAAGCATGCAACTTGCTATTCATTTAGAATCAAAGTTACATATACCATAATCGACATAAAAAATGAACTAATGAAGAGTTCCAAGCCCACAAAAAAGATTTTCAATCTAATCCTACAAAGGGACTAAAACAACTTACGGATCATCCAAAAATAAACTATCTAAAATACTAACAGAGACTCAAAAGAAAACTAACTGGCAAAGGAGGAACTATCCCATAGACCCAATAGCACAAAAAAGGAAACCAAATCAATAAGATCATCATCAAAAAATTCCTCAAAGAAGAGGAAACCATCCATCTCACCCACTGCCTTCTTTGAAAGAGAGTCTTCTTGTTGATTGAAGACACTATGAATATGACTGATCAAGAGTGAAGCAAAAAATTGTATCAAATTCTGCACTCTAAGCATCCAATGTTGTAGCACCAAGGGATGGAGAGAAGAGAAACCATTTGCCCAATCCACAATAACCTTTGAGTCACCATAAACCTTTAACTCCAAAAACCCTATTTTCTTAACAAAATAAAGTAAACCCCAAAGAGCAAGCAATTCTACAAAGGTATTGGATCCTCTACCAATACTCATCCATAATTTGATTTCATGGTTCCTTCTGAAAGACGGATACATTCCAGCACCACATATACCATATTTACAAGCTCCATAAAAAAATCCAATCACAAAATTTTCAGACAAAGAGGGCCTTACCAGAATTTTGGGATTCTTCAAGGGAATACCTTTGTTCCAATCATTAAAAACTGCTACTATATTAGAAAGTACAAAGAGCAAGTGGAACTTTGAGTCTTGAAAAAGTGTTATGTTTCTCATCTTCCAAATCTCCTAGATAGTAATAAAGGGAAGAATTTTAAATTTTGTCTTTTTTCTGAGCCAAGCATACACAGAGTTTTCAAAATTTTCCATTCCCCAATCATCCTGAATAGAAAGGATTCTGCAGAAGTCAGCCCAAAACTGAAAATTGAACAAAGGTGAATTAATGTTGAAACTCACTCGTTTGAACTATATGTATATGAATTAACTTATGTAACTTATTCAGTTGTACATTTTTTTTTTAAATTTACTTATACAATTATTAATATACTATAAAAGTAAATTATACTCGTAACTAGCCCACTAAACATCCAAGAGATTATTAATTTATTGGTTAACCTTTCATAAGATACGTGTCTACTCTTTTTTCTACACAATTTAGATTGGATTATACTCAACTCATTAATATTAATTACATTTTTTTCAAGACAAAAAAAAGTAACTTGTTATTCATAAGTTAATCAAAGTTACATTCTCCTTCCACCAAGTGAAAGTCTAACAAAAATAGTACTACTGCAACTCTACAAAATCAAATAGTGACTCTTTCAAAAATAGATAAAACATACTATCTGATAGGTTCTCAAGACCTTACAACTAAATAACATAAGTAGACCTTTTTATCAAGTATCTACACTTGGATACATACTTCAAATACAACTATCAGCCAATAGGTTCTCAAGACCTTACAACTGAATAACATAAGTAGACCTTTTTATCAAGTATCTACACTTGGATACATACTTCAAATACAACTATCAGCTAGAGTTTCATCAAGGAACTCTTCAAAATTAATTAAGCCATCCATATCTCCAATAGCTAGCTTTGAGAGAGTATCCACTTCAGTATTGAAAATCTTTTAAATATGCAAAAGAGAAATAGAAACTAAGCCAATGATCTCATCTCTAGTTCTATTTATCCATTGATCTAAGTTATCGATATTATTAATTACACATATTATTTTCTTTATTATAATTGTATATTATTTCATTAAACAATTATACATTTATATCTACTCAATAAAAAGAAGTGATCATTAATGATATGTTAATGGATTTGCACACACTTTATTTTTCTATATTCTTCTATGCATCTGTTTTATAATCAAATTAATTAATATTTATATTTTCTTAAGAGCATTGACTTGTGTTTTATAATCTTAAATTTTGCAAAAATTTAAGTTATACATTTATATCTACTCAATATAAAGAAGTGGTCATTAATGATATGTTAATGAATTTGCACACACTTTATTTTTCTATATTCTTCTATGCATATGTTTTATAATCAAATTAATTAATATTTATATTTTCTTAAGAGCATTGACTTATGTTTATAATCTTAAATTTTTCAAAAATTTAAGTGACACACATTTAGTACATTCAAAATTTAATATTTACAATATATTTACTATTTTTAAATAAAAATATATTTATTTTACCTATATGCTACTTAGTTTCTATTTATTTTTATTAAACTTCTATTAAAGACATGTATTAAGCAACTTTGTGGCATGAAAAGCTTCCCTCAATGGAAAACTCTTCCTTTTTACATTATGTGGGGCATTTGGAAGGCCCACAATGCTTTAATCTTTGACAATATCTCTAGGTCGTCTGCTACAATTGGTTTAACAGTATTGAGATTATGCAAAGAATTGTGTAAGCCTCGGTTATGCAATAGTTTGCGGTCTCTTCTTGAACCTAATCATGAAGTTGTTATTATTACCAGTTATTTCAATGGAGCAACCAATAAGGAATGTTGTGGGAGAGGCATGGTACTTAAGATATCCGAAGATCATTATTTCTTGTTGATATTCGAGTGTGGTTCCAGTACAAATTCTAGGGTGAACTATTTCCACTGTGGGGGTTGTTGAGTTTTGCAGTAATGAAAAATGTCCATTCTTTACAAATTTATGGTGACTAAAAGGTCATTGTAGACTGGGTTATAGGTGCTTCCACTTTACAGGTTTTGATGTTGGAACATTGGTGTTCAAGCACTAGGAAACTAGTGCAAAGCTTCAATAGTTCTTCTATCAAGCACATCTATAGGAATTTCAATTCTCTTGCTGATAGCTTGTCCAAACAAGTTGTGGGTATGAATTAAGGCATGCTTAGTTTTGAAGAGTATAAAGACTTCAACTTATGCAGTTCTGGATCTTTCCTTATTTATTAAGTTTAGTAAGTTATGTCTTAGTGAATAAGTAGTGTTGTTGGACAAACGTCTTGGCATTTATGTAATTTTTTGTTGACTGTAGAATGTTGTGGTATGTTTTTGTGTTACTGGACAATCTTTCTAGATTTTTGTTTTTGTTGATTGTAGTAGGTTGTAGTATGCTATTAAAGATACTATAATTATGGTGACGGCTTAGTTTATTGTGAGGTTTTGATGAAGTTAAAGCTTCTCTCAAAACGTAAATACATTAACAAATTTGATTCCTTCCTTAAATAACAACTTCTTGTTTTTTTCGACTTGAAAAATATATGTTATACAAATTGAATTAAGACGCCAAATGCTAAAGAAATTTCAGAGGGTGATTTGAGGTGAAAATTGGCACTTCAAGAACGATTTAAAAATTTATGAACGATTTATGTTTGAAGATGCATGGATGCAAAGCAGATGTAGGACTTTCTAAAAGTGAAAACCAGAGGTTATATTTACTATTAAATAATTATATCAATATATCAATGAAAAAATTCTAGTGATTTTTACTATTAAATGATTATATCAATATATCAATGAAAAAATTATAGTGAGTTCTAATTGCTCAATCCTTTGTTAAAAAATTGCAATCACTCAAATGAGAGAGTCTCAATGGGTACTTTAAGATCCATCTCACAACAAGTATAATTTATAAGAAGCTCAAAAAAAATTCAATAAAACTTAACTACATTGTTTTTTTTTTCACAGAAAAAAATATCATAGTCTAGATTTTATTAAAAATCGAACCATATTGTTAGTAGGCAAAAAGCCATACATTTCATTCCTCCAGCAATAATATGTTGTCAACATCATGTTCCCTATACATAGCATTACATATATCTTCTAGCCATATATAAACTTCAAAAATCTTCACAAATTGATCAATATGATTCTACATTGTAGGTTCTTCACAAAAAAGTGAGTTAAACATCCACCAAATATCCATCAAACACATGTAGCATGGGCTGAGAAAACAGATAAACATGGGACCCGGATCATGTTCCTTTATGGTATCTTTGTTTATTTCTCATACCTATGTGCAGCCTTCAGGAAGCAAAAGTGCCTGTTTGGAGAGAATATTTGCTTCAATGTTTCGTTCCCTATAAATGTGGTGAAATGAAAGGTCTTCAAAGAAATATAGAGTACTGCAAATAACATCATATATAGGCCTGAGAAATATGTTATTGGGTGGCCTTCTAGCAGTGAACCATTCAATGACAAGAAGTGAGTCCCCATAAACTTGAAGTAATTTCTCTCCAAGAGAAATAGCCATTTTGATGATCTTGAGCCAACAATCAATTATGCTATGTTGTTTGTAGTAGGCCCAATGCCTACTAATATTTTATACCAATGATTGTCAGAGAGATATATTATTCCACCAATGCCCCCATTGCAAGGACTAGATTGCGCTGCACCATCAAAGAAGCACCAGGGCTTATTTTTATCACATATCTCCTTTGAAATCTTCCTCCCTTTGGGTTCTTTTTGGAGCTGAGGAAAATGTGCCAGGATAGCAAGACTCTTAGTAGCATAAATGTGTGATGGGATATAGATATTCTGGAAGCCCAGTTTATTCCAGGCTAACCATGCACCCCATATCATGAGCACAGGAAGAGCTCTATAGGTTGTATAAGCTGGATTATTCAACCAATTATGGAATACATCAGAGATCTCCTCCCCATCCTAGTAGAAACTGGTCCTCATAACCAAGGTTGCAAACTTCCATATGTCCTTCATATAGGAACATCTGATGAATATGTGATTAATGGAATCCTCATCCATTTTGCATAACGAGCATCTGCTTGACCCATTACCAAAGAACCTCCTGATATGGTTCTAAACAAGAATTTTTCCAGCCAGAGTAATCCACATAAAGAGTTTGTTCTTTAGTGTAAAGTTGATTTCCCAAACCACCTTGTTCCACCGTGTTGGAGGGCTATGTTCTTCCTTTTCTCTCAGAGTCTGATAACGAATATTCGGTAGATAGATGCCTTCAACCTCATTTTTGGCCCAAATTAACTGGTCCTTTTCACTAACAAGAGTAATATGACTATGTTTTAGATCCTTTATGTAGTTGTCCCACTTTACTTTCTCATCATTCACAAAGCCCATATGATCAGTTGTTAACCATTCTTGTTGAAGCACACTAGAATTGATTGAGTCTTGAATCTGATTCAAGAAAACAAATCCTTTGTCAATGAGAGAGTCAACCATAGCCATCGGTAACATGTATGAAGTAGTACAACCAATCCAAGGGTCTATGCCCAGTCTATTAGATCTTCTATTGCCAATTTTCTAGTTTATCCAATCACCAATAATGTCAAATGCAGAGAGCATAGCCTTCCACATAATTGACACATTCCTCACTATTTTAGGACTTGATTGGATCCATTCCAAAACAGACATAGGATGCATATATTTAATATGAATAACTTTGACCCAAATACCTATTCCCTACACCAGACGCCAAATCCATTTAGTTGCAAATGCTTTTGAGAAGCATAGATGATGCTTAAGACCCCATCCACCAAGTTTTTTAGGTAGAGTGAGTTTGTTCCATGATATCTGGTGGAAGGATTTTTCCCCATACTTATTTCTCCACAAGAAACTAAAGAAAAACTGCCTAATGTAATCAAGAACACCTGAAGGTACATGTGCAAGTGTAAACCAATACACATGGTTGCCTTCTAAAATAGACTTCATAAGGATCAACCTTCCTACTTTGGATAGCCATTTGTTGCACCATAGGTTCAATTTACTTTCAATTTTACATATAAGACAGGCACAGTCTTTGTAGGAATAGTCATTGGGTTTAATAACAAAACCAAGGTATTTAATCCCCAAGGAAATATCAACAATATCAAATTCAAATTGATTAGTTATCTATTCGGTAGTCCCTGCCACAAGATTAAGAAAGAATAGTGAAGATTTATGTCGATTACATAATATACATGTGGCTTGTGAAAAATGTGCAAGGAGAGCTTTGATCATTTTTATCTCCCTTCTGCTGCCATCTGAAAAGAGTAAAATGTCATCCACAAAGAGAAGATGTGTAATGGATACAGATCCTCCAAAGTGATGTCCTTTAAGGGAACCAATAGATCTGGCATAGGAGAGGATTCTGCTAAGACCTTCCATGATTAACAAAATAATAAAGGGGCCAATGGATAGCCTTGCCTAAGTCCTCTTCCAGGTCTAAAGAAATGAGAGGCAAAGGCATTAATGACTAGTATACCAAAGTTGTTGTCGAGTGTAGGACCTCCTATGCAATGTTAATGGCATCATGAATCTAACGACCTTCAAAAAAAGAAAATTTTTCAAGGGATATAGCTTTAGAGAGGATACCCCTAATTATGTTGGCAAGGAACTTGGATATCAACTTGTATACATAATTACACAAAGAAATAGGATGGAGAACTTCCATTCTTCTCACCCTGTCAACTTTCGGCAACACGGCAAGGAAAGTAGTGTTGTAGGGATCCAATACCCTACCTTTCAATATGGTCTCTTCAATGACTGCAAGGACATATGCACTGATGAGCTCATACATGCCCAAGTAAAATTCGACAGGCCAACCATCTCACTCGGGGCTCTTGTCCCTATGCATAGAATTGATCGTAGTAGATAGTTCCTCTTTAGTAACAAGTTCATTAAGGGATTCATCATGTTCTTCCGATACAAAAGAGTGAAAGTGTGTTATAATCTCGAGCATAGAAGCTATACATGCTCTTTGGTCCTCCTTATACAAGTTGGAAAAGTACCTCACCCCAACATTGGCAATATCATTGAAACCAGATACCATTATCCCATCTTCATCTTTGATCTCCCAGATAGAATTAATGTATTCCATGTGCTTAATGAAATTATGAAAAAAATTGGAGTTACAGTCACCTTTCTTAAGCCAAATAGCTCGACTTTTGAGTCGGAGGGAGTATTTCTCATCAAGTAGGAGCTTCCTTCTTTTATGTTGAAGTTCCATAATCTATACTTTCTGGTCTGAAGAGATATAGCAATATGCAAATGATGTGTAAAATGTATCTAGCTGGGCTTCGGTGTTTAGGAGTTCCTTACTTCTGTCTTTTTTGCAATTCTCCACCCAAGGAATCGTTTGAGCTTTCAACCTTTTGAGATTGTTCAGAAACTATACAGCAACCGAACTCTGTGTAAAAGGGTTGTAGGGAGTCCAAATAGATTTGACCAATAAGTAGAAATCCTCATAATCTAACCACGTTGCATCACATTTGAAAGGTGAATGGGGCTTGCTCGATTCCCCTATGATCTCAAGGAAGACAACTAAGTGATCAGAGTCATTTTGTGTTCCTATCCAATGTTTAGCACAGGATGCAGAATGCAATACTCCTTCATTGAGTAAAAATCAGTCCAATATTTTTGCAATAGCATGGTCTCCAACTCTCTTATTCCTCGAGGTAGGTTTAAGAATCACTGGAGGAAGATCGAAAAGAGATACTTCTTCAAATTTTCTGACAAAGTACTCAGAAAGGGGATCTTTGTGAGTTGTTTTACCCGAGGTATCTCCCTCACCTATTGAAAAATTCAGATCTCCAACAAGAATGAAGTTATGTGCCAGATGGAATCCTACATCGAAAAGATTATCCCAAAAATCCTCTCTATGTAAATGAGGACCATAAATATTTAAGAGAGTGAAAGAAATGCCCAAGTATATGGAGATAAGCTCAACTCCCAAACCTGAGGATATTCCCCAACAGGAAGAAACAGACATAGAATTAATATTCCAACCAGTTATCAATCCACCTGACCTACCAACAGCATCCAAGGAAATAAATTCCCAGCCATGAAGATAGGAACTAAGCTCCTTGACAATAGAATCATCAATAGCTAGAGACTCCTATAGTAATATAACATCAGGTTCATGAAGAGAAACCATTGTTTCCAGAGCCAATTTTTTGGAGGTATGGCCCAAACTCCTTACATTCAAGGAGATGCACAACATTAGCGAACCTTATTCTTTGGGGTGCATGCTAAGGCTCCCTTGATAGTTCTTTGCCTACCCCCTCTAACATCTAACTGCTTTTGATCTAACTGTTGATGTATATGTAACTTCGAAATGTATTTCATATATATTTATTGTACCCTTATTAGAGATGTGTTATTCCTCTATAAGGAAGTGTCGTCATGTGGATTGACAAGTGTCGCAAGTGTGTGTACTTGCCAATGGGTTATTAGACCACCATGTGTGGGGTCGGCCCTGAAATATATATTATAATGTGGATGTATCTAGATAGACAAGTCAGCCCCATAGTGTAACTGGGCAAACAGGTTAGTATAAATAGAGATCAGGAGATCTCTATTTTGATCAATTCGGAAAGTCACACTTCTCTCACTTAAAAAGTGGCGCACTAGTGAGGAGGATCATCTGCTACTAGGAGACTATCTCAAGTGTATTTTGGTTGTACTTTGGTTGAGCCATTGCTCTCTCTATCTCTGAGGAATTTTTGGGGTTTTTCACCTTAGGGTTTTCCCCACAGAAACTCTGTGTCTCTTGTCTCTCATGCTTTTGATTCGTGTGATGCTTTTCATGCTTATTGTGATTATTATGCATTGATATACTATATATGTTATTCTCTCAGTGAAGATCCCAGAGTATTGTGAATTAATGCTCAAAATTTAACATGGTATCAGAGCTAACCTGAGAAGAAGACATTTTGCAATGACGGAAACTTGAGTTTCTTGTTTATTGGATTTCTCTCCACAGATTTTGGAAAAGCAGTATAGTAGATTGACTCTACTCATCAAGGAGAATCCATCTGTCCAATCAAAATTCAATTTTGAGCATTTTCAGATTTGGCCCTAAAAATTAGGGTTTCCACAAAAATAGGAATTTCTGAAATCTGAAGACATAGCTGGAAGCTCCTTGCAAAAATCAAAGTTTAGAGCTTTGGATCGAGATTTTTGGCTGGGTAGATCTCCGGGAAACTCAAACCCTAATTCAGGGCTCTCCCTAGTGAACCCGGGAGGACAAAAAGGCAAATCTGAAGGGTAAAGCCTTGCTGATTTCAAATTCTGAATACACCAGGCTGATCATCTCATCAAGGCGCATCTTTCTATCCTTTCAGAAAGTAGAAATTTGCATTTTGAATTTTTAGGGTTTTTTCGACAAACCCTAATCCAAGACCAGATCCAGTTTTCAGCATTTCAAGTGGTAGGACCTAAATCTTTTCTATTTCCATTTGAAGTACTCTTTAAGATGTCTCACCACACCAAGCTTGAGGATAAGCTTGAAGGGGCTGATAACTTCTGAGCTTGGAAGTATAGGATTGGGTTAATCCTGGAAGAGAATGAGTTGGACTCATATATAAAAGAAGACATCCCTATCCTAGAGGATGAAGAGGCTAAAGTATTGCATAAGAAGAACTTGGTCAAGGCAAAGAGAATCATTGCTGATTCTATCAAAGACCATCTCATACCCCATGTGTCTTCTCTAAAGACACCCAAAGAGATGTTTGACTCTTTGACCAAGCTATTTGAAGGGAAGAACATAAATCGGAAGATGACCCTGCGGAACCAATTGAAAGGAGTAAAGTTTCAGAATGGAGAAACCATTCAATCTTATTTTTCAAGGGTCTCCCAGATCAAGGAACAACTAGAAGCAGTGGATGAAATGGTCGAGAATGGTGAAGTTGTCATGACCACTCTGAATGGCTTACCTAGGTCATGGGACTCCTTCATTCAAGGAATCTGTGTAAGAAAGAAGTTGATTTCCTTCAGTAGACTACGGGAAGAATGCTCACAAGAAGAAGCAAGGCTTGTGGCATGAGAAGAAAAGATGGGGAATGAAGATCAAGCTCTCACAGCTCACACCAAGAAAGGGAAGTCCAAGAGAGATCCATATCACTCCAAGAAATCTTCACATCACTTCAAAGAAAGAAGAATATGCTTCACTTGTAATGAGAAAGGACGTATTGCCATAAATTGTCCCAAGAACAAGAAGGACAACAACAACTTCAACAAGAAGAAGAAGGGAAGCAAAAGAAGGTTTCATGCTCATGCTGCCGAGGATGATGAACCACCCAAGAAGAAGGCTAGGGTAGAAAGTGATGATAGTAATGATGACTCATCAAGTGAAGAAGAGTATGTTCTAATCTCTACTCTCACAGGTACTATCTCCCATGGTTGTAATGATTGGTTAATTGACAGTGGGGCTTCCAAACACATGACTGGGTTTAAGGAATATTTTGTGAACCTATCTGAACATGAATCACCCCATAAGGTGAAACTTGGGGATGTTATCAATACCCAATCAAAGGAAGTGGTGAAGCCTCCTACAACCTAGAATCTGGAAAATCTTTGAAGATGAAAAAATTCCTTTATGTACCTGGGCTCAAGAAGAACTTACTATCCATCTCTGCATTGGATGCAAAAGGTATGAGG
This sequence comes from Larix kaempferi, assembly GCA_027924585.1. NCBI lineage: Eukaryota > Viridiplantae > Streptophyta > Pinopsida > Pinales > Pinaceae > Larix > Larix kaempferi. Next base: position 3,052,416 of record BSBM01000031.1, on the reverse strand, counting down.
GTTGCATTTGTGGATGGCCAAGTCCTAATGTGGCCAAAGGAAAAGAACATAGATGATGCAGTAGTGATTGGAGAGCAAGAGGGAGGTTTGTATAAATTGAAGGGACAACCTGAACATACCATGATGCATGAATCCATGGAGCCAAGTGAACTTTGGCATAGAAGACTTGCTCATATGCACTATAGGGCACTTCCAATTACAAGCAAGGATGTAGAGGGTCTTCCCGAAATCAAGACCAAACATGAAGGTGTTTGCAAAGGATGTCCAAAAAGTAAGAACATTAAGAATGCTTTCCCAAGCAGTGAAAGCAAGGCAAAGGATATATTGGAAATCATCCACTCAGATGTATGTGGTCCTATGTCATCCAGTTCTCTAAGTGGGTATGTTTACTATGTCTCATTTATTGATGACTTCTCCAGGAAGACTTGGGTATACTTCTTGAAGAACAAAGATGAGGTGTTTGATAAGTTCAAGGAATTCAAAACCTTGATGGAGAATCAAACTGACAAGAAGATCAAAACATTTAGATCCGACAATGGTGGAGAATTCACCTCAGGTGACTTCAAGAAGCTTTGCAGTGATTCAGGGATTAAGAGGGAGTTGACTGCTCCTTACAATCCACAACAGAATGGAGTTGCAGAAAGGAAGAACAGAACAATCATGGAAGCGGCAAGGGCAATGCTGCATGACCAGGATCTACCTATGCATTTATGGGCAGAAGCAGCTAGAACAGCTGTATATGTGCAGAACAGAACACCCCACAAGATATTGGACAACAAGACACCAGAAGAGGTCTTTTCTGATAAGAAACCTAAAGTTAGCCATCTCAGAATATTTGGTTGTCCAGTATACACTCATGTCCCAAAGGAAAAGAGGACTAAACTAGATCCTTCAGGAAAGAAGGGTATCTTTGTGGGTTACAGTGAAAGCTCAAAGGCTTACAGATTATACTTTCCAAGGTTCAAGAAGATTGATGTCAGCAAGGGGAAAGGTATTCCAGGAAGCAAAGATCAAGAGGGAGCACACTCCAGCAGCTCCTGCAAGGATGCATATTTTCAGAGGGAGTTGACCATCTTCCTACATTCCACAATAAAAAGGTGTAGAAGAAACTACTTCAGTAGCTCCTGCCAGGAAGCAAAGACTCAAAGGGAGTCCACCCAACAAACAAACAAAGATAAGTATTTCAATTATCATTTCTTGCCTATTTTTGTTTAAATAATATTATGCTTAGGAGATGTATTGTGCATATTAGAATGATTGCATTAATTAACAGGATACTACTAATATGCATGTGATGGGTAAGTGGCCTATGGCACTGTACAACATTCCAGTGCTACTTATCTAGAATGAAATCTCTTTGCTGACATGTTGGGAGTAGTGCAAACTCTTAACAATGTTCTGGTAGAGACTGGAAGGCATCTAGAAAGTTGTGGAACATGGATAAATGTTGTATTGAAGCATTGGCTAAGATAACTGCATGACTGCATGACATATTTCTTTATGTGTAAAGAATTTGTTCTGAAAATTATGAGATGTTTCTAATCATGCAATTTAACTTGTTTTGTAGGAAAGACTGTATATCTTCACCTACAAAAGAAGGACTACAACATTTGTTCCAGCAACAAAGATATATATTGAAGATATTGAAGTTCCCAGGATCTGGGCTAAAGAAATGGAATGCCATGATCCGTTGATCATGAAGATGATGTTTGGGATGCAGTCCCAAGACCTGACAGGGAGTCACATGTATGCAGATTGAAGAAAGCCTTGTATGGCTTGTAGAAAGCTCCCAGAACTTGGTGTGATACAAAGAGGAAGCTTACTGCCGAGTTCGATATGAAAGATTTGGGAATGATGCATTATTTCCTAGGTATGGAGGTGTGGCAAAGTGCAGGTGGGATCTTCCTTGGTCAAGGGAAGTACACAGTACATATCTTGAAGAGATTCAGGATGATGGATTGCAAGGCCATGGCCACACCTATGGCATCGAATCTGAAGCTTCTATGTGATGCTTCATCTGAGCCGGTTGATGTCTCCATGTATCGTTAGATGATTGGATCCTTGATGTACCTGACGGATATTTGTTGTGAACACATTGAGACAGTTCGTGACGGATCCGAGGAGTGTTCACCTGGTTGTTGTAAAGCATGTTCTGAGGTACCTGATGGGTACAGTGTATTTTGGGCTCAAGTATGAAGCGAATCAAAATTTTAACCTGCAGGGTTATGTTGATTCAGATTGGATTGGCAGTGCTGCAGATAGGGAGAGCACATCTGGATGTTGCTTCAGTATGGGATCAGGTGTGATCTCTTGGTTTAGTAGGAAGAAATCCTGCGTAGCACTGAGTACAGCTGAGGCAAAGTATGTTGCAGCTTGTTCAGCTAGTTGTGAGGCAGTATGGCTACGGAAGCTACTGTCTGAGTTATTTGATCTCCCATTGGATGCTACTGGTATCTTCTGCGATAACCAGAGTTGTGTGAAGCTGTTTGAGAACCCAGTGTTTCATGACAGGTCAAAACACATAGAGATCAAATATCACTATATCAGGGATATGGTGCAGAGAGGAGCTGTGAAGCTCCTGTATGTTGCGACGGACGAGCAAATTGCAGATGTGCTGACGAAGCCACTAGCTAGGGTGAAGTTTGAGTACTTCAAGGAGAGGCTTGGTGTTCTTCAGATCGAGGACACTTCGAGGAAGAAGTGATGGACACATTTGCTGAAGCCATTCCAAGCATGTTGGAAGGAGGATCCTTCACATGGCTATGGATGTAAGCGCTGGATGATGAGCATCAGGATGATGTTCTAGTTTCTGCTTTGTATGATCAGTTGGATCATTTATATGTATATGTATGTACGCATCATGTTGGATGCTGGATATAATCAGTTGGATCATTTATATGTATGTACGCATCATGTTGGATGTTGGATATGATCAGTTGGATCATTTATATGTATGTACGCATCATGTTGGATGCTGGATATGATCGGTTGGATCATTTGTATGTATTTTGTATATGCATCATGTTGGATGCTTGGACCATGTATCTGTATATGTATCAGGTGGATACATTGTATGATCAGGTAGATCATGTATATTGATATGTATGATCAGGTAGATCATGTATGATGGATACATTGTGTGGATCATGTATCTATGTATCAGGTGGATACACTATGTATGATGATATGTATCAGGTAGATACTTGGTGTGCATCAGATGGATGCATTGTATGATCAGGGTGATCGTGGATGAAGAGCTTCTCTAGATGACATGCAGTAGGACGTTGCAGTGATAATGATCAGGATGATCATGTGTACATCAGGATGATGTATGGTGAGTATCAAATGATACTTTGTGGCCGTAGATCAGGTTGTGCAGATGAGCATGTCTGGGAGATCCTATAGGTCGGAGTTGTGTACCCGTAACAAGCTGGGATGCTCTTTCGAGACATTGCTCTGGGAGGACATGTAATTTGTGCCCTGGGAGATCTTCAGGTCGGAGTTGTGTACCCGTAACATCCTAAGATGCTCTTGCAAGGTTTTGTCCTATGGCATGTAATTTGCTCCTGGGAGATCTAGACAGGATGAAAAAGGCCTCAGATGCTTTAGCCAAGTTTTGCCATGGCCACATGTAATTTTCTCTTGGGAGATCTGGACAGGATGAAAAAGGCCTCAGATGATTCAGCCAAGTTTTGTGGTGGACCACATGTAATGTGCTCCTGGGAGATCCGACAGGTAGAGCTGTGTGCTCGTAACAGCCTGGGATGCTTCAGCCAGGTTGTGTGGTGAGATCACATGTAATGTGCTCCTGGGAGATTCGACAGCTAGAGCTGTGTGCTCGTAACAGCCTGGGATGCTTCAACCAGGTATTATGATGGGTCAAATGTAATGTGCTCCTGGGATATCCTACAGGTAGAGCTGTGTGCTCGTAATAGCCTGGGATGTTGCAGCCAAGTTTTGTGACGCACGTAATAAGTCTTGAGGATTCCATAGTATGGCCAGTGATGATGAAGACCTGCAGGTGGTGGGCCTACATCCAGTATGAAAAAAGACTGGCTCTATAGAACTTCCTATGACAAGTAGAGTCAGAGATTGGTTGAGATAGCAACAGCGGTGACAATGATGATGACGATGATCCTGAGAAGAAGACTTGTCTAGCAGAACTGTGTCGAGAAATACCTTCCTGGTTAAGAGGGAGTGTTGATGTATATGTAACTTCGGAATGTATTTCATATATATTTATTGTACCCTTATTAGAGATGTGTTATTCCTCTATAAGGAAGTGTCGTCATGTGGATTGACAAGTGTCTCAAGTGTGTGTACTTGCCGATGGGTTATTAGACCACCATGTGTGGGGTCGGCCCTAAAATATATATTATATTGTGGATGTATCTAGATAGACAAGTCGGCCCCATAGTGTAACTGGGAAAACAGGTTAGTATAAATAGAGATCGGGAGATCTCTATTTTGATCAATTTGGAAAGTCACACTTCTCTCACTCAGAAAGTGGCGCACTAGTGAGGAGGAGGATCATCTGCTACTAGGAGACTATCTCAAGTGTATTTTGGTTGTACTTTGGTTGAGCCATTGCTCTCTCTATCTCTAAGGAAGTTGTGGGGTTTTTCACCTTAGGGTTTTCCCCACAGAAACTCTGTGTCTCTTGTCTCTCATGCTTTTGATTCTTGTGATGCTTGTCATGCTTATTGTGATTATTATGCATTGATATACTGTATATGTTATTCTCTCAGTGAAGATCCCAGAGTATTGTGAATTAATACTCAAAATTTAACACTAACAGATGCCATAACAAAACTATGTCCCTGAAGTTGACTGGGGCTTCCATATGAATACTTAAAAAAAGACCTTTAACTGCTTCAGATGATACTCTCGATTTTTTAGAGGATCTAGGCCTGAAGTGGTATCTAGGCGAAGGCTTAGTCTTCCTTGTAGATGAACAGAGCTAGGTAGCCTTAGGCTTGCGACTAGTAGGAGGGATGGGGAGGACATTTGAACTAGGCTCTAGTGCAGTAAGGGAAGACTGGGGGGAGGAAGCAAGAGCGATAACCTGTGTGGAAAAGCCAGTTGTTGGAGTTCCAACAAAGATATCCTCTGGGGCCATAAGGGAGATTGGGGGAGAAGTAGCTTTCCCAGGTGAAGGAAAAAAGGAGATAGAAGGTTGGGGAGAGGGGGAAAGAGGGTATCTGGGAAAGGATTAAGCATAAGAGGGGGAACTAGGGGACCTAGTGGGGTACCCTAAGCAGCCCTCTAATCCATCCAAAGAGGAGAAAATATAAAGTTTAACACAAATCATTGCATGATGAAAGATACAGTCTTTGGAGGTGATAATGATATTTCTTTTTGGGTAGAGTATTAAGCTAACAAAAGAAACTACATTGTTTAAATATAAAGTTTAACACAAATCAACGACTGATGAAAGATACGGTCTTTGGAGGTGATAATGATATTTTTTTGGGGTAGAGTATTGAACTAACAGATAAGATAGAAGGTATAAATTTATGTTTTTATTTGTAATTTTAGAGGTATTTAAATATGATATGATTTTGATTTTTTCAATTATTATTAATGAAATTTGATAATTTAATTTACGTTGTAATTTTTTATTATTCAAAATCTATTTTTATTGTAAAAATAAATTCAAAGTCCTCCAAAATCTAGATTATGTAATTTCAATTTTTATATTTATGATTTCAACCATGCCAACTCAAATTTAGAAGAAAATGATAAAATAAATTGTAAATCCGCAAATTATTCTTACAAGTTTTAATGAAAGGTTTTAAATATAAAAAACAGTGAGATCGATAAAGAAAGTAATTGCAGCATTGTTCTTTAAATTTGGACTTTTCTATGGTTTGCATGGCCGACACGACACGACACGTGCAACTCAATACATCATTTCCCTTGTCCACTTTTTCAAACAAAGCTCGAGATGGAGATTATGATTTCAACCACAGTTTACGTATTAGATAGAGGGCAGGCATTGGTATTCACGTCGGATTGGCTCAATTATTATTTTTATAATATGTAGGTAGCCTTGATGTAAGATCTGATATTTGATTTCATTTAATAAAATACTAGGAAATCTTATCTTAGCATCGCCAATTTTGGACATAAAACTATAAAAACCCAATGACAAGATTTTAGATAGAATAAATGTTGTTTTTATTAGGTGTAAAGATACTAAAGGCATAAAACCGCCCATTTTGGACATAAAACTATAAAAACCCAATGACAAGATTTTAGATAGAATAAATGTTGTTTTTATTAGGTGTAGACATATTAAAAGCATTGTTTTATGATGACTTTTTTTTAATTCTTAAAAAAAGTATGGCATCAAAATTTGGGTTGGTAGGTGCGGGGGGATTCATAATGGACTCTGACGAAAACAAGGTCAATGATTATGCTTGGGGGATTGGCAGGAAAACTAACAACGAAGCGGAATGGCTAGCTGTTATCAAAGGTATGGAAGTTGTGAGGAAGGAAGCTGTAAATAATCTCGTGGCCTGTGGCGACTCTATGCTGGTGATTAGGGAAGCTAGGGCTCTTGTCAAACATCACCGAAAACCCGTCTCTTTGTTGCACCATTATTTCATCCACTCGGTCAAGGATTTTCACTCAATCTCCATCCTTCACGTTCTAAGGCATAATAATCAAATAGTTGACTCCATGGCTAATATTGGCGTAGGCCTGAATTGTGGTCTAGCTATTATTAACGACCTCCTCCTAGTGGATAATTGGGTCCCTTAACTTAGTCCTTAAATCTTATGAACCCTTCCCCCTTGCATCCTTGTAACCTTAGTCTCACCCATTTGAGGAACTCATTTAATGGCCATATCTCCTCGAGATCCCTTTGTTCTTTTCAAACGTCTCCTTGTCTGAACTGGCGACCACCCTTGGCAGGCTCCATCTGTCTCGCATGTGGGAGATCAATGCGGATGAGCCCCAAGGTTTTCAAAAGCTATAACATGCACGAAGGTGGCGCACTCTGTATCTCGCATGTCTCTCTCTGCGAAGGTTCTCCTTGCGATTTTCTTCAAAGTCTGTCGTGTTGTCTGAACATGGAGGATAGCAATCTGTGCCTTTCTGCTTTGCAATGTCGAAAGTGCACAAAGTCTGTCCAGGGGCACTCCGGGGGGGTTGGCTCAAAACGATACCTCTCTGATATTTTTCATGGGCATAGCACTGGTGGTAATGAGCTTTCTCGCAGTGGCTTGACAAAGCAAGCTTGCCACGGCCATTCCAAAGTTCCTCTCGAATTTGGTCAGGGTTAGGGCACCAAGGGCCCTGTGCAGCATTCTGGTTGTGGTTTTGATTATGGAAGCAGGAATTGGAAGGTCCTCTTGACTCCTGACTCTGGGTTTTTCTCGGCCCCCTATGAAGTTGGCCGCAATCAAAGTGGTCCTCTGCAGCAGGTTTGTGGTAGCCTGGGAGAATTGGGAGGTAACAAAAATTAGCAGCATGTGGTGGGCGATAATGGTGGTCTGGTTAACTTGGATTCTCCTCGTGGGAAAGACAGCCCTTCCCCTGAAATTCTCACGCAAGTTATGGACCTGGAAGCCCAAGTCTGTTGGCTTCGGGGTGACTTCTCCGATATGAAGAAAGCCATATCTCACCTCGCTACCTTCGTTCAAATTTCTAACTTTGAAGTCAGGAATAGCAATGGCAAGATGAAAGACTACTTTGAGAAGTTGGTTGGCAAGTTTGACTCATTCCATAGCTGCCTCAGGATCGTGGAAGCTAAAGTTGATTGTATCAGAACCAGTGGCAGAAATAGTCCATCTGTCATCCTGAACATTGAAGATGAAAACGCAGGTGAACCAACAGGAAGCAAGGATAAGAACGCTCGTCCCCATCATGGAAACTGACTCCCCTTTTGTTTTCTTGTCTCGGTGTTTTGGCAGCTCTTTTTGGGCTTGGATTTTGTACTCCTTTTTATATGTATTACTCTTGTAAGTTTCTCCTAGGTCAGTCCGTTAAAATTTTCAATTGTAGCAGGAATAAGGCCTTTTTTGAAGATCAGAGACTGAAATATGATGAGCTTGTTTCGACAGCTCCTATTTTTTGGGACCAGTCTCCCCTATGCTTTGTAATATGTTCTCTCTTTTTAATATAAAAGCTCGTTAACAGTTTGTGTAAAAAAAAAAAAGTATGGCATCAAAATGGAGTTGTTTAAAAATTTGACGATTTGGTTTGAATGGGGTTTTTCACTGAAATCCGGCTTTTTTGTTTGTTTAAAGATCAAATGATTTTGACTTTTCCATTTATTATTGATCGAATTGCGTCATTTCTCTTTGACCAAATCATAACTTTTCATTATTAAGAAATGAATTTTAATTATAAAATAGATTCAGCACTCTTAAAAACTTAGTTATGCCTTAATTGTGCAATCTTAATACCTTATATCTACTATTCTAACAAATCCAACCAGATTTTTGGAAAAAATCATCTAATAACAAAACAAAAAAATACTACTCACCAAAATAAAATTGGATTCCTTAAGAAAAACAAAATAAAAATGATAACTAATCGAGGGCCCAACATAATGAATTCCACTAAACTCTTAAATGGCATTTACCATGCCCATTGCCAATACCTAAATATTTCCTTGAATGTGTTGCAACTACAAATAGGAATAAGCTAAACGATAAACAATTTGCACTTTTCTATGATTTTTCCGAAAATCCAACAATATGTTTTTTAATTAAAATTGTGTTTTTCATTGTTCAAATTACAATTTTGATTGCAAAATAGATTCAACACTCTTGATTACCTTTGAAAAAATACCTTAAATATACAAATCCAACAACTTAAAATTACAAATTTAATCATTTCAACCAAAATTTAACCCAAAAATATCTTCCAAATACCATGGAAATCGTCAAACATTTAATTTACACCCTACCCATGTAGCAAAAGAAGATTGAAAAGGTGCAATGTCAAAATATTATCGAAAATCTTTAGTATTTTCACGAATCAAAGCGTAGAAGAACACGTGTATTGATAACTATATATTTTATTTTTTTTCTTTTTTAAATCCAAAAGCTTGCGGATAAAATTAGAATTTAAGGCCCATAAACCAATAAGTTGGGAGAGATTTTATTTTATTTTTTTTAAGTCCAAAGAACTATGAATAAAATTAGAATTTAAGGCCCATAAACTAATAGGTTAGAAGAACACGTGTATTGATAACTATATATTTTCTTTTTTTTCTTTTTTAAATCCAAAAGCTTGCGGATAAAATTAGAATTTAAGGCCCACAAACCAATAAGTTGGGAGAGATTTTTTTTATTTTTTTTTTAAGTCCAAAGAACTATGAATAAAATTAGAATTTAAGGCCCATAAACTAATAGGTTGGGAGAAAAATAAATAATTTACACATGACGTTTGGAAAAGGTTATCCATATTGGAAAATGTAACTTTATTGTGGTGGTGAGATAAGTCTCCACATAGAAAAGATATATATATAATTCAAGGATATTTGATAGGGCTTTTAATAATTATGATTTGGACACCTATTATAATATGGTATATAAATATTCAAATCAAATAAGAAAAAGTGAGGAAACTTGGAACACCATGTACCCTTATAATTTATTGTTAAAATAATATACTAGTCATAATCTTTTCCAAATTCCATTGACCAAATTTGTTTGATAAGATATATATTAATATAATATAATATAACAATTTCAATTATAATAAGATTTTTTTAACGTAGTTAAGTGGAAAAAGAAATTTCTTTTATTTTGATTTTGAGATTAAATTTTAATATATGAAAATGTTTGCTTTTAATAAATTTATTGTTATTAAGATAGTGAGTTTTTATATAAAATATATTATCCAAAAATAATAATAAAAAGTGTAGTAGAAATTTTTTTTTTGTAAACTAAGTATACTTTTATATTAACACAATGTACAAAATATAGTCATTGTTCTTCCAAATGTCTGCCAATCAGTCTAAACCCGAAAGCATAACATGTCTGAAAGCCCTACATTCATGGATCCTACTGCTCCTCCCTCGAAGGAGAAAACATAGCGTACATTCATTCAACTACTTTCCAAAAAGACCAAAAACAAAAAACAACACTAGAAAGCATCTACAAATTGAGCCTAATTATTTCCGAAACACCGAAGGCATGTGCCCAAACCCCTAGCAAACGAACCATCCTGAATATCATAAGGAAATTGAAACCAAAACACGAAACAACAACCTTCCAGATCCCATCGGGCGGAATCTATTTCTTGGTCGGTGGAGGGACGCCCACCTCCTGAGTCATGCCAACTTCGTTGATAGCATTCTACACATTCTCCGCAGGACCCGAAGCAAAATAATCCATCTTAGGGAGACCCTAGTTCCTTCCCTATGGCATCGATTTTCATATGCAGAAAGCGAGTGTTTGCATATAGTTCCTTCCAGAAGGCCAAAGGGATGTCATCGCCTCCCAATTTCTCTTCCCTTTCTAACAAAACTCTGCTCAACAGGCCTTTAATGACCCAGTATAAAGTCACGGTTTTCTCATGCAGACCATGCCTTGCCCTCGACGAACCTGGATCCTAGATCAAACTCTCCAACAATGCCTCATCCAGCGTAGGCACATTCTCCAGGACCTCCCGCCAAACCCCATTCTCCATAATCTCCAGATCACCTCTGATGGAAGGAGGGATAGTCAACCTATAATGCCATGCTGTATGTGCAGCTCGGGTTTGCTCCCGGCTGGAACGACGCTTCCGCTAGTTCTCCCCATTTCTAGAGTTCTCGACCAGCTCCATGGTGAGAGCAATGACTACCCAACAACCACCATCACCCGTCGTCCCACCACCTCACTACATAGTTCCTCTCATACTCACGTGTTTACTCGACGAGTCGACTAACCCCCTATTGCAGTTGTTAAATGTAAAATAGCACCAACTCATAGAATTTAACGGGACGGCAAAGAGAATTACCATAAATTGCGATGTGACCTTCCCAATATGACTCTCCAGGCCAACACAAATCCCCTGACTTTCCATTATTGTCTTCAGCTGCGTCCAGTCGATCATTGTACCAACACCAAATGCCATCTCCAGTCTTGGTTTCTCTCTCATACTGCACCGATCAACGTAGATCGCCCACACGCTTGCTCCCATCAGGATAATCCTTTTACCACCTGCCTTCATTAAGACATCCTGCTCGACGCGTGTTATCCTAAACTGCATGCATGCAGGAGGGATGCCACGTTTCCTCGGTACCTTGACTCACCTGCATCCGGGGTAGATAAAATTAATAATTATAAAAAAAAAAAAATTGAACAAAATATTTTAGTTAAATGAATTCTAATTTTGAAACTATGGAAATTTTACTATATTGCCACTAGCTTAGGATTTAATTTAGAAATCACTATTTTAGTATGTTGGCATTGTTTTATGACTTAATTTATAATTCACTATTTTCCTATATTGGCATTCCTTTATGAAGTAATTTAGAATTCACTAACTTGTTGTTTCATCACAACCTTGTTTAGATAAGACAAGATGATATGAATGTTAATCCTCATTTTTAGGATATTAACATTGTCTTATAACTTGTATGGGGTCTTTGACGTTTTACTGATGTTGGTTGAAAAAATTTCATATGACCTTTAGAGTTTCTGTCATATATATAAGTGTTGTAATCTATGGGATTACAGGGGTTTACCAATAGCACATCATGCGCATCTTATATATGAGGATACACATATTAGATCACACATGCATAAGGAGAGAAAGAGAGAGACAATGTAGTAGAGACCATAGAAACAAGTATATTTATCATTAGAGCAAGCCAGTCATGTACAAAGGAGCATCTCTCATCTTCTAGCTCACTAACCTATTATATAGTTAATACATGCAGTTATGCAGTCATGGTTTCTTAACTGCTCAGTTGGTTTCCCTAACCGACACAGATAACTAAGCCAACTACTTCCTAATCGTTCGGGAGGACCTAGTCGGTGGGCCAACTAGTCTCCTCCAAAATTATAATACCCTTGGCCCAGATATTACTGATACTATATCTTGAACATTTTGCTATAGATATGTACATAGCAAGATATGTTTTTAATATAAATACCAAATGGCTGCATGATGAGCAATACGTTGAAGAGGAGATCTAGATATTAAATGAGGGCTGTGAGGGGGAAAGTTTTACCTATGTACCTTATCTCCTTAAAACTTTGTTTCCTAAACCTTATGATAAAATCCCAAAACCCATACTCCTGAGCCATATTCTTAATGGGGGATTAATTCATAATTAAATATTATTAATTATTATTCAATGTTGAGATTTAGTGGCTAATCATGATTATGGATGGAAGGAAGGTGTTCCTTTGGGACATCCACGTGGGATCCCAAAGGAGGACATAGGGTTGCTTTGGTGATGGAATGCGAACAAACCGGGAGAGGTCGTGGGGTTAGAGGGACGTAGGGCCCGACGGTTTTGGACGTCAATCCGAGGATGCACGTGGGGGACACGAACGGAGGGAGAGAGGGACCCATGCGGTGTCTGAGGAATGAAGGAGAAGTGAGGAAAACCTAGGAAAGAATTCCTGTGACGAACCTGAACCCGAATTGCTGAGTTAAACTGTTTTGGCCATCATTTCCCTTGGTTGCATATACCAGTCAATTGGAAATTATGCATGAGATCCAAAGGGAATCCCGACGCTTGTAGTGAAGTGTATCGCTATGCGTTTTGGGAAGGAACTCAGGTGGGTCAATTGCAAAATTGATAAGGAATTGGTTACCAAATTGTTGTTGGTAGAACCTTGTGCATATCTTATCACTGTTTCTTTCACCTTTGACTATGTGTGTGAGTTGAGGGGGTCGGTGAGACACCTTGGGTTAATTTCTAGATCTCGGCTCAGGGGTGAACTTGGGGGTTGAAATAGTATAAGTTAGACAAGTTCTAAGGTTGGGTGGAGCGTGGCTCACATGCAGCCAGTTGCCACCTTTACGTGAATTTCATATAAGTCTATGTGTAGATGAATTTTTAATGTTCATGTGAATTATTATGCTTATTATGTTCAAATTGTTGAATGAAAGAGTATTTAAATGCAAGCCATGATAATGCTATGCTTAAGCCTGTGTAGAAGGTTGTATTCATGAATGATGTTTCCTTCAATTGCATGAGTTATCTGCATTAGGAATCTTATATGTGAAAGATGCATGGCTTATACCTCATTTATGTACCTCATATATGCTTATCCTGACACAACTTTAAAGATGAATGGATGGTTCAAGTCTTGTTCATAGAAAGATAGACGTAAATCTGGGTATCAAGATTGAATGCATGATTGAATTTCAGGCTATGATGGTGTTGTGTTTCTTAACTCTGCAAGCTATGATATGTCTATTCCGGGAACAGATGGCATGCTTCTGGCTACCTGTGTATGAATTATGCTTATGGGAAAATAATGATAATAATAAGTTGTTCATTATATGTATAAAAGAAAATTTTATTTTTATAGTTTATACATTGTAAATTGTGTGTATGTGTAATGTGGGGTATGTTACAAACATCTCCCCCACCCCAAAAAATTTCTTCGTCCCGAAGAAAATTGGTGGATGGAGACTTCGTGGATCCTCTGGTACTTAAAAACATTTGAGCGCTACCTCTAGTACCGAACAACATTGGCTGTCAATTTAGTCCTGTAGGGCGCCGAAGAGGATTACAACATGTTGTTTTAGAAAAGAAAACGCCCAAGGAAACTAGCGCTCGATCTATTTGCAGCGCGACACTCGCTCATGATTGAAAATGAACTAGTAGTGCCAGAAAGGGGATCGAGGGAGTGGGAAGTGGCAAGAAGATCAAAAGAAACTCTCATCTGAAGAACATTGAGGTCTCTCGAAATGTTCATATATCATGAGCTATGATATTCCTACCACTTGTCGGTCATCTAAATGCTCATATATCACGGATGGTGGTGGGGAGAAATCAATTGGGGGAAGTGTACGGAATCTATTGAGCTCAAGCTGACTGAGGGGTTAATTCTCATAGAACAACAAAAGAAAAAGCATAGGACTTGATGATGTGAATTGCATGGATGCAACAAAGCAGAATGTAAAGAATAACCTTGCGGGTTGCACAGGGTGTTTGCATATCTATTTATAGCCTAATCCAAGTGGAAGGAAACGACTTTCGACATGACATGGATTAGATTGGGGAAGATAAGACAAGTGTGTGGGTATGGTGCAAGGATTTTCATGATTTTTCTCACACAGGTCATGAATCTGTTGCGGGAATGTATGTGTAACATCGGGGATATGATGAGTGTTAGATCATATGGATGTAACAATTGGACGGTTGAAATGGGGATTCTATAGAAATGGCGGGGCTTTCTGATCATGAGATACTGATTGATTTAGAATGAGGATGCCTTGCCACAAGTGGTGCAGTATAGTTGTTCAGTTACGACAATGACCTTTCGCTTAATTTCTTGGGCGAGTATGACTGTGCTTTATCGTACTGCATCATCGTCTATTGTGACTTGCCTATATTGGTCTCTATCTTTTGTCCCATCTCATCTAGATTATATGGAATTTCGCTTTGTTGTGTATTCTTTCATTTCCACACTCTACCTCTTCAATATTTGGGTCCTCTATACTCGTATTCTACCAACATAAATTTCTTAGTTCCCTGTTTGTACGGCTTCAAGTTATTTATTTTTATAACCTTTAACAATTTAGTTAGTAAAATTGGAACGCAATTAATATACAAAATGTTTGTGCAAACCTAAGGTGCGGCATTCGACTAGTGATTATACAGTCCCTAGTCAGCGTCGCACCTCTTTCACGATCGGTAGCATTTTAATCATGGGCCATTGACGTTGAAGACTAGTCATTTTTTTCATTCCGACCAGGCTAATGCTCACTAGTCAACCTTATCTTTTCAGGATTGTTTTTTATTCGACTGTTGTATAGAAGTAGTAAATCATTGACTAAACTATGCTTTCTCTTAGTATTTATGTCATGCCATACTTTCTAACTCAATTTTTGTACTTCTTTATGGCAGATAGTGAGCATTCTCTTATCTTCTGACTTCGTAATTTCAATTATTATTTTTTGGGTAGTCTGAGTAGTGTCTGCGTGCAATATTCGAGCAATAGTTGGAACTAACTTGTTGAGATACAAGGGGATGACTGCTTTTTAACCATATGTCAATTTAAGTGGTATCTGGCCTGTCAATATTTTATACAACGTTCTATATACACATGGAACTGGAGGTATTCTTTTGTCCCAATCGTCTTTATCAAGACTGCATAATTTAGTTGTCCTTTGGTTTTTGTTTTATTAAACGACTTGACTGTACCATTCCATTGCGGATGATGTGATGAAATTTTTGCCTCGACTTTAAAAAGGTGATAGTCGGGATTTTGGTTACATCTTTCGACTAGGCATATTCCAGCCTTTGTTCGATGAAGATAGTGAGGTATAATATTTAACTTGCCTAGTCGTGTTGGCTTTGCAAATTCAATTTTTAGAAATATACGCCAAGCCTTCAACAAACCCAACTATGGTTACCAATAAGAGTCGCTTGGGATCAATTTGTAAGAGTGTCTATGTTGAATTTCTTGAACTCATGGTATAGGGGTAGATGGATACTGTTGTGCTTTTCTAGTTGCACAACCCTGTGGTTGTCCTTTTCCCATTGCTTTACTAGGTATTTTATACCATTGGCTCATATATTTTATAATTGTTTGTATCTCTAAGATAGTTTGTGGCGATACTTCTTTACAAACCTCACATCGGCCATTACGCCAGTCTCTTGTGGTACTATGTTCCAATTCTTGCAGTCACAGGAAAATATATCTCGGTGCTCCTGTATTCTATTTGTTATCTTTGCAGTTTGTTTGTTGGATGCATAGTGGCCTTTTTCCTCCATTTTAAGTTTTTTCAGATTGTCAACTTCTTTTGTTTATGGTGCTTTTGATTCTTTAGTTAGTCGATATCCTTCCTTGGATTCTGTAAGGGGTGTTAGGGAATCTTTATGCTTGTTGTTGCCTTCTTTGTTTTTAGTGGATATTTTTTGGACTGGTTCCGCCAGATTGTGGAAGCAGTTTCTTTCTCGTTGAAACCTTTTCCCTATTATGTGCTCATTCTTCATAGTAATTCGAGTCGAGAGATAATTTAACTGGTTTTTCTTAGTTGTGACTATCTTGAAACTTGAACTAGTGGGGTTGATTCGTTCATCTGCAATGACTAATTTTGTATGTTATTTTCTTATTTGTTCTATTTCTTGGGTAGCTTCTCTTGGGCATTCTTCAATGAAATTTGTTGAGGCAGTAGTCCACGTTTGTATGTGCGCCTGACAAGTGTTCCACAATCGATTAGCTTTTCCTATGATAGTTTTTTCTAACCTTTGCAGTCAACTTTGTTCACCAACGTTTTTAAGTACTTTATCAACGTGCAGAATCAGCAATTCCCATTTTTTTTATATCGTGATGGAGGAAATTTGGTCGGTTCTATTTTTGGAAAATAATCCCTTGTTTTATTTTTGCATATTTTTGGTATGGTATATATTGAGTAACACTTTTGTGTCGCCCAACGCGGAATAAATTCGATCAACCAACAGTCTCTCGCATGTTCCTCATAGTTTCTTACTTGTCAGTTATACCATTCTGAATCTAAGTTTTCCCCAACTGACATAGGAGAACCCAAGTGAATTTTATTAATTTTTTATCTTTAATTTGGATATGCAATAATACTTGAAATAAAATAACAATCATGCACATAAGTAATCACATTCGACACATGAATTTACCCTGGGGAAACCCTCTATGAATTGAGGGAGAAAACCCCAGCAAAACCTTCCTTAGTATATTGATAGATAGCAGAGAATGTCTTTTACATAAAGAACCCCCGGTGCAATTACAGAGCAAGAGAAAGATAAAGAAGAGAGACTCGAAATAATATATTGCACAAAGAAAAGCACATTGCCTTCAAGAGAGAAGAGAATTCGCTTCATGTTTAATTCATTAATCATGTATAACATATTTATATTATTCGCATGCATCGGCTTCTATTTTTATCTTTTGACTTTAGGATGAACTCGCCCTCCCTCTAGATGCATCAATGTTGCATGAATAAGTGCACCCCACTTCTCATGCAATGAATTAATTCACTGAACTGACTCTTAGGATAAACTCGCCCCTTAACTGAAATATTTCCCACTTAGTTAGGTGGCTAACTTAAGTGTCGACATGCAAGTGTCGCAACTCAAGTGTCATCTTTTTTTTTTAACAGAAAAAGCTAGGAGCTTTGATTATATATATAAAAAGAGGATTACATCAAAAAAGACTGATCTTATTGCTCCCATGAAAGGAAGACAACCATCAATCCAAATTCATCATGATTCAGCTTGTAATCAGCATGATACCTTTCTATCCTTTTGAAGCTAAAACATCTAACGAACTGTCCTAGTAGGAGTATGCAAAAGAAATACATTTCTGATAGTTCGCCTTATACAAAATTTAGGCGTTGAGCCCATCCAAGAAGCCAGCAAAAACTAGAGTCTAAACTGAAGGAAACAGAGTTCCTGTACAAAGTACTAGAAAGCATAGAAAACATAAATAAACTAGGAAGCCAACCCGTGGCTGGTGAAGAGAAACTGCTAGTGAGGTCCAACGTCCATGGCCACGTCCACAGAGTCCGCAGCCTTGTTCTTTTCAGTGCCCAGGTGCCCAGGTCCATGAAGTTACCAGCTGTAGCCATGAAGTTCTACAGCTTCTCCATCTTTCGGTTGATGCTCTCGAGCTCGCTACCTGTTACCTTGATCTTGCGAACCTTGTGGGGGTAGGCCAGACCCAAGGTTTCCTCCAAATGCTCTATCTTTTCATCCACACAAATATTCTGGGTTTTAACCTCAGAGTGAGAAGCAGTTGCAAAGTTGTAAAGACGAGAAATTAACTTCCTGAACTCAATGTTTTCACCTCGGACCATCCTCACCTATAGCTCCAACTCCTACAAATGATCCAGGAACTCTAACTCAAACTTAGAGATACTTTATTTCCCATCCTGCCCCACAACATTTCCAACCCCTACATGCCTTCAACAGGGACCAAGTCCTGTGCAGCTCTCGAGTTCTGCAGAATCATCCCACCTTTCCCCAGGTTGTGCTTCCCTGCCACACCAGAATTGGAGCAACATACCGGCTTGCAACATCTTCCACAGGTGGGATTCGCATCCCCCTCGTAACTGCAAACGCCACGGCAATAGTGCTTCCCACCACGCCCATCTCCATGATGTGCCATCTTACCAACACATCGACCGTTCAAATTAACAAACAATAAATGCCGACCAAGATGGGCAGCAAGAAAATGTAAAACAGAGGAGTGAGTTCTGAGGGAGACCCGTAGCCAGGGTTTTATTAATCCATACAGGCTGCGTGCCATCCAACTGGCGGTACGCTGAAGAGCTTTAACTTCGTGCATGCGAGAGGCACAATCGAGAAGGGAGAGAGCCATCGATTCCCCAAGGGAGAAATCCCAAAAAATGTTAATTATGATGCTAATTAAATGTGGGGTGTCCATAAATGAGGGAGGGGGAAAATGTAGGGTCTTTGGACTTAGCCCCAATTCCAACTCTAGGTTTAGGGAATCCAAGAAGTTTCCAAACTATCCTCATCGAGCCTTAGGGTGCCATAAGCAAGCTCGACTCCAATATTCGCCATCTTGTCTGCTTTGTCATTCAGCCCTTGTGGGATATGAAGGAAGGTGATCTTATTAAATTCAATACTAATGCACTGAAGGAGGTGTTGCATTTTGGAGATGGGAATTTTCCTTTTAGCAATAATATGTCTGGCTTCTCTGATAATGACTAGAGAGTCTCCAAGGACTGTGAGTTTCTTAATTCCTAGGCTGGCTGCAATCTCCAATCCTTTAATGAGTCATAACCATTCCGCTGCATTGTTGGTCTTTCTCCCAATGCCCCAGGCAAAGTATTTCTTCTTGTTCCCCAAGGAGTCTAGAATTACTCCCCTTGCACCTGCCAGCCCTGAAATCAAGTGTCATCTGTTAGTTTAACATAAGTGTTGTCTTTTAGTTTAACATGAGTGTCGTCATGCAATAACACTTAGTTAAATAGATCTTCTTTATTATCACTTAGTTAAATCTCTTAACTAATTCTTTCTTGTTAACATCATTGTAGTGATCAATTTGAGTTCTCCTTTGATTTACTGAATTCTTACTGAAGTTTAATAATTTGAATTCACTCTTAATTAATTCTTGTATGTACATTGTTCGAATTCTCTCATATCTTATCACATCTTATGTTTATCTCCTATCTTATATGCATGGTCCACAAGTGCCAGCTTAATTACCATATCAAATATACTAAGTATATTTTCCCAATGCTGTGATCATATTGTTCTACTATCGTTCCAAGTGGTTATATGCTAAAGTAATTCACTCTAGAGGTGTCCAATCTCTAGAGGAGACTGAATAGCTCAACCATGGTTAGTCACATCATACATGCTTCGACATGCAAAGCATCACCTCAACACATGAGGAACCACCTCAACACATGAGGATCTGTCTTGACACACAAGACCTTAGCCTTGACTAGCAAGATTGTACAACATCGTCACTTTGTAATACAAAGCACACTTGCCTCAACACATGAAGCTTAACCATTCTTGAGTCCAACTCAAGATTATTCTCCAAGTTTCCTAAGTCCAACTCAAGATCCTATAAGGAACTACCTTGACACACGAGGCTCAATATTGACACACAAGATTAACCTGGAGAATGACTCATGATGTTGTAACTTTAACACTCCCTCTTAGCAAGGGAGGCATTCTCTGCCATGCCAAGATTTCCTTGGAAGTATCTATACTTTGTCACTAACAAATGATTAGTCAACATATCTGCTAATGGCTCCCCAGTAGCAATGTACTGAAGTTTTATGGAACCTCTCTGGACCATGTCTCTGATGTAGTGATACTTCATCTCAATGTGTTTCGATCTATCATGAGACATGGGGTTTTCTGAGAGCTTTATGCAGCTCTAATTGTCAGAGCGAATGACAGTAATCTCAAGCTTCTCACTGAACAACCCAACAAGTAGATTCCTAATCCACACAACTTCTCAGCAAGCAATACTAGCTACAATATATTGTGCTTCTATAGTATTCTAGGCTACGTAGCCCTACTTCATGTTGGACCAAGAGATCATAGTTGATCCCAAGCTAAAACAAAATCAAGATGTACTCTTTTAGTCCATAATACTACCACCCCAATCAGATTCGGCATATCCAAGTACCATCACTCCACCAGTGGAAGCATATCTGAATCCATAATCAATAGTACCTCGAATGTATCTAAGCACATGCTTGGCAGCAACCCAATTTCTATGTCTTGGATCAGACATGAACTGACTCAAGATACTCATTGCATAACATATGTCTGGTCTACTATGTATCAAATACATTAAGGAACCAATGAGATGTATGTACATGGTATGATCCACTAGATCCGATCCGGAACCTAATTCATGTAGCTTCTTTAGATTAGACACCACTGGAGTAGACATTGACTTACAGTCCATCATACCAAATATCCACAGTACATCAACTGTGTACTTTCCTTGTGAAATAAAGATCTCATTTTCCTTTGCCAAACTTCTCAACCAAGAAAATAGTGCATAAGACCTAAGTCTTTCATTTTGAACTCAGAAGTGAGATCCCTCTTGCACCGAGCTATTTGTTGCTCCTCTCTAGTAATGTAAAATTCATCGACATAGAGAACCAATATCAATCGTTGGTTCTTCACAACCTTGTGTTAGGATATTCCTATACTCCATCCTAGTCCTACCAGCATTTTCATTATTTTTTATTTTAGTCATACATGCATTTTTGCATGCAATCATGCAATTGCATGCATCCCAGTCATCAATCCCGGCACCTAGTCCCCATTCTGCTAGCCTCGGGAGCTTCTTTCTGATCATTTCTAGCCCTCCTAGTGCTTAGTGCGCCCTCGTTTCACCTACCACATGTGAAAGGCACCCTTCTTCACTTACCACTCAAATACACTTCAATTAGTTGAGTTATTTGTGGATCTCTCCTTGATTTGAGGATTGATTGACTTGTTAACTAACTGAAACACTCCGTTGGACCCCCAGTGAGACTAGATTGCCTATTTTGACTCCAGTTAGCTCCCCATGTGCCCTCCACTAAGCCTCCTTCACTACATTAGTGCTTCCATGTGCCAGTTGCGCCTACCACACTTAGTTAGAGTCAGTTTGACACCTAGCTGACCGTTACTTGTGCATTGATGACTCCACTGATGATGATTAGGACTCCTAGTGGTGTATTGTTGACACTCCAATGATGATGATGATGACTCCTATGTAGATAAGCCATGCCCATGCAGGCTAATTCAAATTTCCACCTTGGCATTTGAATCCTCTCCACCATTGTATTATTTATTGTTCATATTATGATTAATGAATTAGTGTGTGATGTTATTTTGCTTCTATCTTAGTTCTACTATATCATAATTCTGTTGCTCCTTTACATTGCATTGACCACTCTTCTTCTATTTTCCTACTTAATCTTAATCTTTCTTGTGAGGTATACATCAGCTCTTAGATTTACTGTGAGGATTTTCACATGGTATCAGAGCCTGTTGAGAGTATTGTCTATCTCCATTCCTGAGATTTTTTTTGTAGGTTATTATCAAGATTTCGAGTGCAGCAGTTTCTGCACTTTTGCAACAGTAGCAGTTGTAGATATGATCCGGATCTTGGGAGCTGAGAACCAGAATGCTAGAATGTCGAGAGAGGAGGAGATTAAGCATGCAAATCTGTCATAAAATTCACATGAAAACCCTAATATTGCATAAGAATAAGCATGAACAAAAACACATGAAGTGAATGGGAGGTGAGGCTCAAAGAGGAGCCCCACCTCTAAAACTAATTACCAATAACTCACTCAGATCTAAATAATCTCACAATGAACAATAGAAAATATGAGAGAAACCAAATGAGTAACTTGATATCATGAGAAGGCTTGCTAGGCTTTTATATAGCATTATTACAATGTGTTTTGAGGCTATACCATGGGCCAAAACTATGTGCTACTAAATACCATGGATGAGAGAGGGTGGCCTCTCTATTTAGTATTTTTATAGCTTATACATCCGAATTTAGACCATATGCCCCCTAAAATTCGGATCATTCCTCCCCCCTTAGAAAATGATGGTCCCCATCATTTCATGCTAAAAAGAGACCCATGATTACAATGTGCTAGCTACCAATGAAGAGAAGGGTTTTGTGTGGTTGACCCATAACCGTGGGTTTTGTGAGGTTGACCCATAACCATGGGTTTTTCAAGGGTGACCCATAACCATGATGGCAATGACAAGCTTGATTCCAATAAAGAGAAGAGTTTTGTGTGGTTGACTCAAAACCATGGGTTTTGTGTGGTTGACCCATAACCGTGGGTTTTATGTGGTTGACCCATAACCATGGTGGCAATGACAAGCTTGTTTCCACTGAAGAGAAGGGTTTTGTGTGGTTAACCCATAACCGTGGGTTTTGTGTGGTTGACCCACAACCATGATTACAATACATAACTATGGGTTTTGTGTGGTTGACCCATAACCATGGGTTTTGTGTGGTTGACCCATAACCATGATTACATTAAGATTTTTTAAAAATCAAAAATTCATGATCTTTGGTGCAATTGATGTCTTGCTGCAAATCCATTCATAGCTTCTGATGCATGTACTGAAATTGAATTCCATTGAAGACCCATTTGAGATCTCGAAGAGACCTTTCCATCCATATAACATACTTGCTCTGGGGTGGCCCAGAGATTGAGAAAATGTTTGTTGAAGCTCAAGAGACGCGCGCACACTTTTTTTGCAGACATCTGTTGCTTCAATTGATGATATCTCTCAAACCAGAAAACCAAATAAAAAACCGTGAAATACCCATTTTAGATAACAGAAAGAGATTTCCAATGAGATATGGTAGAGCCTCTGAAACGTTATATGGAGTCTGTAGCACTTGTTTAAAGTGTATGTACGTCCGACCGCATTGTGTACAAACATGTGTTACTTCAAACAAGCATATCTCACAAACCAGGAAACGAAATAAAATTCCGTAAAATACCCATTTTAGCAGACGGAAAGAGCTTTCCAATGAGATATGGTAGAACCTATGAGACATTCTATGGAGTTATTAGAACTTGTTTAAAGTTGTTGTACGTCCGGCCGCATTATGCACAAACATATGCTACTTCAAACAAGCATATCTCACAAACCGGGAAACAAAATGAAATTCCGTGAAATACCCATTTGAGCTGACAGAAATATCTTTCCGATGAGCTATGGTAGAGCCTCTGAAACCTCCTGTGCAGTCCATGGAACCTGTTCAAAGTTTGCTGAATGTGAGAGTGTTGAGTATAGAGATGCCAAGGGTTTGTAGAGAAGCATGGGTTGTTGTAGAGGTTGTGGAACCTCCGTTGAACCCGCATAATCCTTCAAAATATTGTCCCAATGGAGAGCATACCCGCTCTGATACCACTGATCCGGATCTTGGGAGCTGAGAACCAGAATGCTAGAATGTCGAGAGAGGAGGAGATTAAGCATGCAAATCTGTCATAAAATTCACATGAAAACCCTAATATTGCATAAGAATAAGCATGAACAAAAACACATGAAGTGAATGGGAGGTGAGGCTCAAAGAGGAGCCCCACCTCTAAAACTAATTACCAATAACTCACTCAGATCTAAATAATCTCACAATGAACAATAGAAAATATGAGAGAAACCAAATGAGTAACTTGATATCATGAGAAGGCTTGCTAGGCTTTTATATAGCATTATTACAATGTGTTTTGAGGCTATACCATGGGCCAAAACTATGTGCTACTAAATACCATGGATGAGAGAGGGTGGCCTCTCTATTTAGTACTTTTATAGCTTATACATCCGAATTTAGACCATATGCCCCCTAAAATTCGGATCAAGATATTTTCTATTGTTCTTTGCAGGGATTCTAAAACAGCTTCCATGAATCTGGAAGGAATTCCTCCTCTTTCTCCATTCAACTATGATGAGTGGAAACCAAAGATGATAGCACATTTGAAGCGACATGGTCTCTTTGATTATTGTTTTGAAAGAGAGTTCGAATTCTCTGAAGAAGAGAATGATTGGTTAAATGAAGGTGATAGAGCCTATGCAACAATGATGTATGCTATGTCTCGTTGCATGGTAACCCACTTCCTTTCTGTTGAAACTCCAAAAGAGCTATGGGCCCATCTGGATGAAATATTTGGAAAACAGAATGAAGGGATTGGTACAAACCATTTCGAGAGAAAGCCTAGTGATGCATTTGCCCTCCTTGATGGTCTCTTTAATCATGACTCAATATCAAACATATCTCATAATGAAGGTGTCTACAACGAAGAAGAACTTATAGATTCTACACTCATGCTCTCAATATCTTCTATTTCGAATTATGTGCCAGCTCACACTCTCGAAACTGCAGAGGTTCTTAAATCCTCTCTTGCACAAGAGTCTGTTGGTTTGCATAATGATGATCTCATGAATGTTTCAGAGGTTAAATCAGCAATTGGAAGTAATGCATTCGCTCTCCTTGATCTCTCACCTCTTATGTACTACTTTAAGATCATTTGTACATGGTCTCAAAAGTTTATTGAAGATGTAGGGCATTTCCATTCGCTTGGGATAATTTCTCATGCATTTCATGGTTTTGATCTCACCTCTAATGGTTCAAAGGAGATCTCAAGAAACCATTTTTCAAGTCTTGGATCTGATTTGGATTCCAAGAAATCACTATCATGTGATGGTTATTTTGGGCATAATCTCACCTATGATGGTTCAAAGGAGAAAACAAAATACTATCTACACATTCATGGATTTGATCCTACCTCATCTGATTCAAATCACAGGTTCCAGGATCATCCTCATACCTCTGGATTTGTTCTCATCACATTCGATCTGAAGAGCAAGTACAAGCACATGCTTTTTGAGCATGATCCACTTCTTCCCAAGAAGAATATACCTCCGAACATATGACCAAGCATCACACCTGCTTGAGTTTGGAGCATTTATTTTGGTGCCCTATATTATATTTTGAGGGGGGGTATTTTTCCCATGATTTTTTCCCCATTTCCTCGGTTTATGGATTGTTATTTATTATTCATTGTATTGGGTGACCATTGGTCTCAATTACCAGGGCCAGGGATGGATTAAGGGGGGGTGTTAGGATATTCCTATACTCCATCCTAGTCATACCAGCATTTTCATTATTTTTCATTTCAGTCATGCGTGCATTTTTGCATTTTTGCATGCAACTGCATGCATCCCAGTCATCAGTCCCAACACCTAGTCCCCATTTTGCTAGCCCCAGGAGCTTCTTTCTAATCATTTCTAGCCCTCCTAGTGCTTAGTGTACCCTCCTTTCACCTACCACATGTGAAAGGCGCCCTTCTTCACCTACCACTTAGCTACACTTTAGTTAGTTGAGTTATTTGTGGATCTCTCCTTGATTTGAGGATTGATTGACTTGTTAACTAACTGAAACACTCCATTGGACCCCCAGTGAGACTAGATTGCCTATTTCAACTCCAGTCAGCTCCCCATGCACCCTCCATTGAGCCTCCTTCACTACATTAGTGCTTCCATGTGCCAGTTGCACCTACCACTCTCAGTTAGACTCAGTTTGACACTTGGTTGACCGTTACTTGTGCATTGATGACTCCACTAATGATGATTAGGACTCTTAGTGGTGTATTGTTGACACTCCACTGATGATGATGATGAATCCTAGTGCAGATAAGCCATGCCCATGTAGGCTAATTCGAATTGCCACCTTGGAATTCGAATCCTCTCCACCATTGTATTATTTATTGTTCATATTATGATTAATGAATTAGTGTGTGATGTTATTCTGCTTCTATCTGAGTTCTACTGTATCATAATTGTGTTGCTCCTTTACATTGCATTGACCACTCTTCTTCTATTTTCCCGCTTAATCTTAATCTTTCTTGTGAGGTATACATCAGCTCTCAGATCTGTTGTGAGGATTTTCACACCTTGAAGTACAGGTTGGGGTCAGCTTAGGTTTTGGAGAATCCCAAGCTCCGAAGATAGCTTTCAATCCTCAAATACCAATTCCTCTGACCCTGCTTAATCCCATACAAGGATTTCTTAAGGTTTCATACATGGGAATCCTTCCCATGGACAACAAACCCCTAAGGTTGTTGTATGTAAACCTCTTCCTCAACCTCATCGTTGAGGAAGGTAGTCTTCACATCCATCTAGTGAAGCTTCCATCCCAAAACTTAAGCAAGGGAAATTATGGTTCGGATAGTAGTGTACCTAGCCACAGGAGCAAATTTCTCATCATAGTCTATCCCTTATTTTTGTGAGAAACCATGGGCCACAAATATTGCTTTATACTTTTCAACACTTCCATCAGCCACATGCTATATTTTATAAAGCCACTTGAAAGTTACTATGGACTTCTGGTTAGGGTTAGGAACCACTTCCCACACATCATTATGCATGATAGATTTGCATTCTTCTACCATGGCATATTTCCATACTTGCTTCTTTGATGCTTCCTCATAGGTAGAGGGTTTTGAATCATTGATGTGACTCATCTGTGCTACTTATCCTGAAAATATTTCAAGTCTCTTTCACTCGCTGGATGATCGTGGAGGTGCTCCATGATTTTTTTCCTCTTGCAGAATGGCTCGACACCATGCATATATCCTCTTAGTAGGAGGTTCATTAAGTTATCTTTCGATTAGATCTTCTATCTCTTCTGGACTCTCCCTCTCAACATCTAAAAGGGGAGAATCAGAAAATGAAAAGTTACATCTTTGTTGAATTCAATGTTTCTTTGTCCTAGAACATAGATTTTGTAAGCTTTGGAGGATTCACTATATCCAACAAATGTTCCTTTCTTTCTAGATGGCTCCATATTTTTCCTCTTCTCTTTTGGTACATGAATGTATAAATGACAACCAAAAATATTCAAGTGTACAACATCTGGTTTTTCACCAGTGAAAACCTCTTTGGGAGACTTTTCTCCCAAGATAGCATGAGGGATCTTGTTCAAAATATAAACAGCAGTGCTGGAGGCTTATGCCCATAAGGATTTGGGCATGGCTGCCTCACATATTTTTATGTTCTTTCTTTAAGCAACCTCATTTTTTTGGGGGTTGTGGGGTACAATTAGTTGTCTTTTTATTCATGCATCTCAACAACAGTCATTGAAATCATGGGACTTGAAATCTTCTTCTCCATTATTAGATCTCAAAGCACGAATGTGTTTTCCAGTCTGATTCTCAACCAATTCTTTAAAATCTTGAAACTTCTTGAAAGTTTCACTCTTTGCTTTCAGAAAATAAACCCATGACTTACGAGAGAATTCATCTATGAAAAGCACATAATACAAATAACCACTCAAGGAGGGTGTAGACATAGGACAACATAAATCAGAATGAATCGAGTCAAGGATCCCTTTGGATCTTTTGGTACTACTTGGAAAACTCTTCTTCATGTTCTTTCCAAGAGCGCAACCTCTACAAACACTATCAAAAACATATTTAAATATGGGTTTACCTTTCACCATTTTATGCAATCCGGGTAGCGCTTTGAAATGGAGATGACCAATCCTTCTATGCCATAGCCACATGGACTAACTGTGTCATGGATCATGGCTTGAATGAGTTTTCCAGGAAATTTGTAGAGACCTTCCTCTCTAGCTACAATCACTAATGTATAGTTCAAGTCTTCATGATTAGTCCACGTGAGCGCTTTGTTGTCCATAAAGATAAATATGAATCCTTTATCTTCTAGAATCGAAACAGACAAGAGGTTCTTCTTCAATCTAGGGACAAACATAATTCCATCCACATGTAGTACATTTCATGAATCCAGCTGAAAGGAAGTGGATCCAATACCTTGGATCGAATAGGTGGTATTATCTCCAAGCTCCACCTTACAAGAAAAATTATTTTCCTACAGATCTGTGATAGCACTCCTATATGCACTCATGTGCTTGGATGCACCATTGTCTACCAGCCAGGTCTCATCACTAGTGCGAATGGATCCAGAAAGGGATGATACAAGATAGTACTCCTTCCTCGTCTCTTGATCATTGGATGAATTCTTTCTTGTGGGTTCATCTTCTGTAGAAGTAGAAGCATGAAACCTACCTTTGAACTTTCCTCTTTGCTATGTTCAACATTCTCTTGCATAATGACCCTTCTTATTGCAGTTGAAACATTTAAATTTAGACTTATCAAATTTCTTGAAATCATTCTCCTTTTGATGAGAGAATTTCTTGTGATATTTCTTTTCTCTTTTCATCTGTGCCGCAAGAGCCAGGTTCTCTTCTTTGGAGGAAGTATATTTTCTCTATATTCGCCCTTCTTCTTGTAGGAAATCATGCTACAGTCTCTCAAAGTTAGGTTGCACTTATCTACCATTTACTGTAGCCAAGAATGTCTCCCATGAAGATGGAAGACCATTGACAATTATCTGTATGAGATCATCATCATTGACCATCACACCAATGCTCATGAATTGATCTCTTACCTGAGAGATCTTTGTGAATAAGGAAGCCACATCTTTGTCCTTTTCCATATTCATATTTCAAAGCTTCTTCTTCAATTCTCTCTTTTGACTGGCCGCCTTCTTCTCATAAATATTTTTCAAAGTGTAGAAGCATTCCTTTGCGGTCTTCAATGGATTAATCACGGGCATCAAGTTGTCTTTCACGGAATCATACATGATTCTCTTTGCTTTGGATTGATTCTTCTTGAAGGTAATGCGCCCTACATTAGAATTAGGATCTTCAAGAACACTGGATACATATCCATCCAAATCATGCTCTTCCAGGATATTCAGGCTCCTAGCCTTGCAAGTATTGAAGTTCGAAGCTCCTTCAAGACAGTCTTCCGGTCTCAATGAGATTGAAGCCATTGATCTTCAAGTATCATGCTCACTCAGGATCTATGTAGGATCAAGCTTGATTGTTGAACTTATCTCTTTCATGCCCTGAAATCAAATAACAATCATACACATAAGCAATAATACTTGAAATCAAATAACAATCACACACATAAGCAATCACATTCGACACATGAATTTACCCTGGGGAAACCCTCTTTGACTTGAGGGAGAAAACCCCAACAAAACCTTCCTTAGTATATTGATAGATAGCAGAGAATGTCTTTTACATCAAGCACCCTCGGTACAATTACAGAGCAAGAGAAAGATAAAGAAGAGAGACTCAGAATAATATATTGCATAAAGAAAACTGCATTGCCTTCAAGAGAGAATATAATTTGATTCACGTTGAATTCATCAATCATGTATAACATATTTATATTCTTCGCATGCATCGACTTCTATTTTTATCTTCTGAATTCAAGATAAAGTCTCCCTCCATATGGATGCATCGATATTGCATGAATAAGTGCACCCCACTTCTCATGCAATTCATTAACTCACTGAACTGACTTTTAGGATAGACTCGACCCTTAACTCAAAGCTTGCCCACTTAGTTAGGTGGCTAAATTAAGTTTCGTCATGCAAGTGTCGCAACTCAAGTGTTGTCTTTTAGTTTAACATAAGTGTCGTCTTGTTTCCTGGATTATTTCTGATAAGTTGCATTAAGTTGATTGGTCATGCAACAACTTCTTCTTTCGTTAGAAGTTGTAGTAACTCATTAAGTATTTTATTTCTGGATTCTGAAGTATTTTCTTCAAAATAAAGTTCTTCAAATAATTTTCTAGATTGTTGAAGATTTATTTTTTCTTTATTAGGTTAGGATAATTATCTTCTTTCCTTTGTATTCTTAAGACATGTGGATTATCTCCTCTTGTCCTTTCCTAGTAATTATTTGCAAATTTTTAGTATTCAATGCTTCATGTTTAGGAACACTAAACAAGAGATTAACATTCTTCTTATTATGAAGTGCTTCTAACATGATGCAGAATTCTTCTAAATTATGTTCCCCCACCCCACATTTTGTACAAAATTTGAGGTTTGTTTTGTCCTTCCATGGGTATTTGGGACTTAAATGTTCTTCACTATAGCAGACAAAGCAACGTGGATTTTCGTGACCCGCAGAGAAGTTTCCTTGATTTTGGTATCTTCCACAACCATTATATCCTCCTCGTGAGTTGTTTCCATGATTGTGATGGTCGTTGTTGTGGGAGTCTAGGCATTTATGCTTGAAATTTTGTGCCTGGTACATTGTATGGTAGTTAGCCTTAGTCTTCAAGTTCTTGATACATTCTTCGGTCGTTTGTTGCGTCGTCTGACATATTCTGCACCATTTGGGCCTACATTGTTGGCATTATAGGGGCATTCTTCCATAGAGTGGGGCTCGAACCTTCCTCATATGTCACAGAAATAGCTTGTCTTAATCATGTGAAAGCTCTCTGGTTTTCGCTCTTCTAGGTATATTATGGGATCTTCATGGAATTGCTTCATTTCTCTCTGGTATGAATTTTTGTCTTTGTGATACCTTATTCACTCATCATAGGGGTAGTTGTCTTTGATATGTCCTTCCACCGAGCACATTGTACACCATAAGTCGTTCTTATTCATAGTGAGGTGCTGAAGTGATCTTTGTATTGTCTCTATTTTGTTTTCCAGTTGTTTGTCAACAAGACCGGTATAATAGTATGTATTGAATTCAACTCTTCAAGCTTTTTTTAAGACACCGTCATATGTCATGTATTCATGCAGCAGTAATGGCGTCTTAATTCATAGTTACAGACCTGCAACAAAAAATGGATCACAATACATTGGTCCATTTTGGATGGCATCTGACTGAGGAGATATTTGAATATTCTATCATACTCTCATACTATTTATCCTATTCTTTGCTTGCTTTCTTTCAATTTGTGTTCGACCATATGCTTAGTGCCATCTGCTTTGAAGAAGTCTAAGAAATTATCTTTAATTTGTTGTTTTGTCTTGGGCCCCTCTTCCATGAAATTCATGTACCAAGTGAGTGCTTTATCCTGGAGACCACCTACAAACTGTGCAATTTCTTTATTCTCATCATCGATGAGGTTAGATTTTGCTGGAGTGGGTTTGGAACCTGTCTAGGAAATAACACACTGAAGATGGACCATGTGATAGTTCAACAATCGGCCCAAAACCGTGCAGAAGGCATAAGTTAGTTAGAAATTAGTTATGAGTGTTGTCCACTTTATAACGGGCTCCACCCATATCTTGATGTATAAATATGTAAGAGATATGAGAGCAGAGTAGGTCTAAGGTAGGTGAATCTGTTTGTCAAGAGAACTTGCAGTAGCTATTTTTTAGTGTAATATTGGTAGTTGAATAATGAGTATTGGTGCGCTCTACGCAATCTATGTAGAATTGTTCCAATGTTAATTGAGAAACTTTGGTTGTAGTACTCCTTATTTCTGTTCAATGTGATGAATGATTATGTTGTGCATAGTTAAGTTTCCATGCTATTGCTACTTCTGTCAATGTTGATAATGATATGTTGCACATTAATTGAAAGAATATTGGATATGTTGAATGTCTAATTCACATCTCTTAAGCACTGCAAAAACTTGGTTCCGACAGTACCCTATGATACCTTGGGTGAGACGTCATATGTTCGCAAGTGATGTAGAAAGGGCAGGTGTCTTGGGTTTTGCTGGTGTAATTTATGTTGAACCTTGGGTCTGCTCATGCGCCAACAAATGGTTTTGTTTCTAGGACCGGGATCTACGCCTAAAGTGACGTGAGAGTTGAAGAAAGGTTTTTTGGAGACAGACGAGACAAGAAATAGAAGAGTGGATGAAATAGAAGGAGAACCACTTTGCAAGGGAATGGAATAAGAACCCTCGACTTAGTGAAGTACACTGGTTACAAACGTACGTCTATCGGGACCTGTATGAATGGTTTTTCTATGAATTTCCTATACTTCTAATAGAGTGGTTAATAAGGTTGGTGGAATCAAACCTGAGATACAATACTGATGGTACGAGGGACTGGACTCCTAAATAAATCCAGTTAGTTAACTCTGTAAGTAACTCTATATCACGCTCAGTTGACTATTGGTTGGATAGTATCTTGAAAGGGTATGTTGTAGAGATTGTCGTAGATTATACTAAGTCCTACAACAT
Source organism: Larix kaempferi (assembly GCA_027924585.1). NCBI lineage: Eukaryota > Viridiplantae > Streptophyta > Pinopsida > Pinales > Pinaceae > Larix > Larix kaempferi. The sequence continues at coordinate 3,020,250 of BSBM01000031.1, read as the reverse complement.
CTTAGAGAGGTATTTATTTAAGGGTCAATGCGGAAGATATTTGAAGTCATTGAATACTTGGATTAAGATCTTATTGGTGAAAAGGGAACGATGATATTGGAATCAGACCATCCTAGCAGTTAAGTACTTATGCACAATGGTTGGGAACTTGGGGCTGGCTAGGGAATGAGCTGGAGAAAGGAGGGAATGTATGAGGAAAGGATGAGTTGAGTTTGTTGTGCAGAGAAGAGGATGTGACAACAGAAGAGACAAGGCTACTACGTGGAGGAAAAATATTTCAGAAAGATAGTAGGAAGAGGAATGGGTTGAGGTAGAGAAGCAGTGCAGTGACTATCAAGAAAGAGATTTCTGCGTAGGAGTATATTTTGAAGGATTGTCACACTCAAAGGAAGAAGAAGGTAGACAGCTCAATCCACCTTAAGGAGGGAGTCTCATCCAGGTCAAGATCTGCATCGAACCCACGACCCCACGCGTGTCCCCAACACCTAAGGTAAGAAGCCTGATTCCATTATTTTTGGTTAATAGCAATAGTAGTTACAGCAAAGCTAAGTCAGTTGATCAATCGTGGACTGCAACGAATAGTAGAAATACTATATAGAACCCAGTGGTGGACCCCAAATTGAGGTTGTCTGTCTTCCACAGGGTGGGGACAAATGATCCAAATCAAGATTTGTTTGTATGTGAGGCTATTTGACATGCGAAGCAAGTCCAAGATGATGTTGTGAAGCTAGCGCAGTTGGTAACCATGATTAGGGATTGCACAATGACATGGTATACAGTACCAAAACACTATACCAAACAAAATGTTTGCAGGAATTAAGGATGCAATGACAAAGGAATTTAAGAATCCAAAGTCCAAGTCACAATATATCATTGAGTTAAAGGAAATCGGACAAATTTCAACTGAGATAGTGTGGGAGTTGAACCAAAGATGAAAAGCATTGATGGATAACGTAACATTCAAGATTCCTAAGGAACAACGCAAAGAATGGTTCATTGTGGGGCTATTACCACATATACACGCCCCACTAATGTGCCAGAATATTACAACCCAAATAAATGCATTAGAATTGGATATGAAGTTGGAAGCATCCTTGACAGGAGAAAGCAGCACGAGGATATCTCAGGTCGAGACACAGCTAGTTGTGTTGATGGTTCAATTGCAGGAAATTACAAAGGGAAAAGAGAAGCGTGAAAAGGTATGGTGTACCAACTGTAGGACCGAGTGTCACCATAAGAATGAGTGTCCGACATTCAGAGACTATTTGGTAATGGGACATCCAAATCCCTTGCCAACTGGGGGAGTTATGTGGTGTGAGATATGTAAAGGAAATCACTCCCCTCAAGTTTGTCCCACCTTGCAGAAGTATGTAACTATCCCAAGGAGTCTGTTTTGTAACTTTTTCAAATATGTGGGGAATGATGAAAAGGATTTCCATGTATTGGACTTGATGAGAGAGTGCACATCAAATGCATACCGGGAAGCATACAGGGACACATACAGGGTGCAAGGAGAAACTGCAGCGGAAGGTGCGACTCAGCAGAATAATGCTCTAAGAGAGTTCAACCAAGGGGGTCGCACAGGATTTAGAGGTCACGGTCGCAGAGTATTTCAAAAAGGCAATGGACCAATCATATGCTATGAATGTGGTCAACAAGGAAACTTTACGTAGGATTTTCGAAATCTATGCATGGCATGTATTTACTATAGATAGTTAGATCATGTGGCAAAGGATCTCCTAGTATTGGTCACAAAATGGAAATAGAGGCAAAATCTAGCCCAAAATCAAATCCATCATCTGAATCCAAATTTTAATCCGAACTCGAACATGAACCAAAATGTGAACTAGATTCCAAACCAGAACCAAAACCTAATCCCAAGTCAGAACCAGAATGTGCAAATGATTGTGGCAAAAGAGCATGATGACCAGCCAAGGATGGCAGCAGTCACGCGAGGAAGGGCGAAGATAGGAGTTGATGCATTAGAGCAGGAGCTGCATACTAAACACTGGGAAAGGAAGGCTGCAATAAAATCACTGATGTTTGATCCGCAGCAAGAGAAAGACACATATAAGAAAGAAAGACAAGAGATACTAAGGCCATACTTTGGAGTATCATCGTCGCGGCAGGTATACTATATGCCTCCATTATATGATTCCTCCAAACCAAATGAATCATATGAGAAGGTGAGTACTCTGAGAAATTTCCCAAAAATTTCCTTAGAATTGATAAAGGATGAATCTGCTTTGAGAATATTGCACCAGATGATTGATCATTGCACACAAGGAAAAGGCGAATGTGTTGTTGTTAATAAAGTGCAACACAACAAGAGGACCAATAGGGAGTTTCACTTGAGTGTGCAGATAGGGGATTATGATATGGATTATATAATCTTGGATCTGGGTTCAGATGTAAATGTCATGCAAAAATGAATGTAGGAAATGATGGGTAGGCCAAAGCTGGTATGTTCCAATATTCAGTTGAGGTTAGCTAACCAACATAAAATTATCCCAATTAGAAGGCTAGTAGGGGTACCAATGGACACCGATGGAGTGCACAACACTGCTAATTTTGAAGTCATTGAGATTGTAGATGATTGTAATCCATATCCTTCCTTGTTAGGACTTGGATGGGGCTTTGCAAATCAAGCCATAATTGATTTGAAGTAATGAAAAATTATATTTGAAGGGAAAAACTTGAGGGTCACTGCGCCATTCGATCAAGCAGACGAGGAAAGGTATGTAGAGTCGGTAAGAAACAGGGAACTGGAAAATTTGTAAAATATGACCGACATAATGGAGGATTATGTGAATCACATTGCAGATGATGTGATAAGCTAGCGTAGTATTATCTCTTGTGCATCATATTATGATGAAGCACTGGAAGATTGGAAACAGAGAATGCAAGAGTTCCATATTTAGAAATGTGCACGGATTGCAACTTTGTTGAGGTGGATCGGAACTGAGGTATGTGACCCTCCAAAGTATGACGGATTGACAGATGTCACTTTGTTTATAAACAATTTTGAAGTACATATACCAAAATAGCAGAGGCTATTAGCATGAGATGTCACACTAAAAGCGACACCCGCCTGCAGGTGGGTTACTCATAAAGGAAGATTGCATAATTGACAGCAGTGTAAGAGGATGCTGCAGGTCAGGTTTGGTTCTGAGGATAATGCACATAAATACACAAGGTTAAGTTGTCCATCAAATCATGTTGAACAATTCATTATGACATGGAGTGTAGTACCAAAGGAGGAGTGGGTACACTGGTTCGTACACACATTAGATACAGTCCTGAATAATAGGTACACCGAGCTGGAGAAGCAAAGAGGTACAACAATTTGGGAGGAGATGATTAGCAATTTTGAAATAACCTTCAGTTTTGAATATGAAGTACCAATAGTAGATACAAACTTGCGAACTATTAAAGAAAATATTTTTACACTAGAAGAGAAGCAGGAGTCTAGACCCCTATGCAATATGCACCGACCCCTACCTATAGTGCATGAAGTTTGGAATGTTACAATGTTAATGAAGAGGAACAAGAGGAGAATAATCCAAGGAAACTACAAATACCAAAAACCGAGGGAGAGTGTGCGATAGGAGGACCTGATTTGGAGTCCAGTATTTATGGGAAACCATTGAAGATCTGCAAGGTGAATATTTGGACCAAGGAGAATCTGAAGTTTTCCAATATCGGGGACTATTGGAACGAGGATGCAATTGAGAAGATTGTTGATTTACCGTGTGAATATCAAGATATTTTTCCTACCAAGTTTTCATATTTGAAGGGTATTGCAAGAGAATTGGGAGAAATGAATATCCCTCTAAAACAATATGCTAAACCAATAAGACAGTGACCATATCAGTTGAATCCAAGATCCAAAGAGAAGTTTAAAGATGAAATCAATAGAATGTTAGATGCATCGATCATTGAACCAGTAGAAGAATCAAAGTGGATTAGTCCAATGGAAGTATGAGATAAGAAGACAGGTGAGATAAGAATTTGTGTGGATCTGCGCAAACTAAATGATGCATGTCTACATGATCCATTCCCTACACCATTTATAGATGAGGTAATAGAGAATGTGGGTGGACAAAAATCCCATTCCTTTACTGATGGGTTTTCTGAAAGGAGGATAGGCATAAGACTACGTTTGTGATAGAGTGGGGATGTTACTAGCTAGTATACATTGATGCCATTTGGATTGAAGAATGCACCAGCCATATTCTCCAGGGTGGTTGTCGCAACATTTAAAGAGATTATCCACAAATTTATATAAGTATACCTAGATGGTTGGACAGTGTTTAGTTTGTTGAAGGATCATAGCGAAGTCCTATGCTTGATGCTAGATTGGTGTAGACAGTATTAGATCTCATTAATCCTAAAAACATACATTTTTGCGCACCATTTGGTATTATGTTGGGCCATGTAGTGTACGAACAGGGATTGTTGGTGGATCTAGCAAATATTGCAATGATTGTGGATTTACCACCACCGGCGATGGTGCGACAGTTGCACACGATGCTAGGACATACAAGGTATAATAGAAATTTTATCAAAGGATATGTGTAGATCACAGCCCCACTTGAGAAACTATTAAAGAGAGACACTAAGTTTCAATGGACCGAGGAATGTCAGCAAAGCTTGGATATGATGAAGCAAAAGTTGGTAACCTCACCAATCTTGGTGTTTCTAAAATGTAAAAAAGAGTTTGTTGTACATGTGAATGCATCATCAATTGCACTAGGAGCAGCATTAGCACATCCAGGGGAAGGATATTTGGATCACCCCATTTCCTTTGCAAGTAGGATGATGTCAACTACAGAAAGGAACTATACCACTAGAAAGCGTGAAGGATTGGCAATGGTGTATGCACTACAAAAGTTCAAACATTACTTATTGGGCTCAAAATTCAATATGTATACTGACCATTATGCATTAACATACCTGGTTAACAAATCAATGTTGGGGGGGAGATATGTAGATGGTTGTTGTTGTGCCAAGAATATGATTTTCAAGTAGTAGTCAAACCTAGAAAACTGAATTCGAGACTAGACCACTTATCATGCATAGAGACAGGAGAAGATGCAGGGAACCTAGAAGATATTTTGTCATACACGCGCTTGTTTGCAATTCATATGGTGGATGACTATTTTTCAGTATTTGTATAGTTTTTAACAACGTGAGTAGCACCAAAAGGATATACTATTGCACAAAAAATGAATTGGTGGTAAAGGTGACAAACTATCAGTTGATTATAGGAAATTTGTATAAGATGGGCGTAGATGGGATTTTGCAACGATGTGTCCTAGAACACGAAAGGCATATGATTCTAAGGGAAGTGCATGAAGGGGTGGCATGAATACATTATGTGGGAAATGCAACTCTGCAAAATATTTTGCGTGTAGGTCAATGGTGTCCTATAGTACACAAAGATTTTAAGGAATATTTCCATACATATGACGTTTTCCAATGAGTACGGAAACCATCGAGGGATGAGATGCCCTTGATATTGCAAGTGATGTTAAAACCATTTCATAAATGGGCGGTGGACTTTTTTGGGCCGATAAATCCACCGATGAAGCAATCGGGAGCAATATAAATCATCACTACGATAGACTACTTGACTAGGTGGGTTGAAGCAGGACCAGTGAAGGATTGTAGCGCATAGATAGCTGCGTAGTTTTTGTTTGAAAATGTGCTAACACAGTTCAGGTGTCCTAGTATCTTAATTAATGAACGATCGGGGGACTCATTTTTTTGAATAAGACAATTGTGTCACTAACCAAAGAATTTCAAATCTACCACCAAAAGAGTATTCCTTATCATCCGCAAGCAATTAGTACGATGGAAGCTTTTAACAAGATCTTAGAGAATGCATTAACGACGATTTGAAATATAAATAGGGATGATTGGGACTTGAGGATCCCTATAGTACTATGGGAATATATGACAACATTTAAGAAGTTGATAGGGTAGACACCATTCAGGTTGGTGTATGGGCAGGAAGCAGTCATGCCGATGGATTTTATTGTCCTGATTTTGTGCATTGTTGTGCCGATGGAACTAACAAATAGCGGCATGGTGGAGAGGAGATTGTCGCAACTAATGGAACTGGAGGAAGACTAGTTTATCGCAAGATTTCATCGGGATGTCCAGAAAGCACACAATAAATCTTAGCATGACAAAAATATTAAGCAGAAGTAATTCAAAAAAGGATACTTGGTTCTAATGTATGACGGCAAGTTCATGAAACATCCAGGTAAGTTCATAATGCATTGGTTAGGTCCTTATGTTGTCAAGTTTATCATAGAAGAAGGGTTCATTCAGCTTGGGAAACTAAATGGCAAGATCCTAGAAGGATTCGTGAATGGAAGTCAACTGAAACTGTATAGGGGCAGTCATCCTTCCATGCACTGATGAAAAAAAGGAGAGAGAGAAGTAAGGGAATGTGCAAGGAGTAGACGCACAAAGAAGATGCATCGCATAGGAAAGAAGTCAAGGAAAAAGGCGGCATATTTCGCAAGTGTGAACATTAAATAGGGAAGTAATGGCCAAAGTGAAGGGACATGGTGTAATAAATGCAGGGGATTGATGGTGGAAATTAGAAGAACAAGCAAATATCAAGTCGATTTAAGACCAGATCTAGGCAATGATGCATGAATATAGGGTAACATTGAATAAATAAGTGCAAATGAAGGCCAATAAGAAAGCTGATAGTAGTATTTAAAAGCATGAGTAGAATGATGGGTTCCCGCCACAAGTTGAGAAGGGCTAGAGATAAGACAGTTGGAAGCAAAGTGAGTAGAGTTGAGCCAAGTCAAGTGCATCCAGGGAGAAGTAGGAAGATGGCACCAAAAGTACCATTGCTAGCACCAGTGCAAAGGAACTTGCGGATAAAGAACGCATTGGTGGTGATAGAGGAGGAGGTACCAAAAGCAAGAGCATCAAGGTCAGTTGGTGAACCATCAATGTCAAGTTCAAGAACAGGAAAATGTTGACTCATAATTCGTCACCTTCCAAAGTAGCTTGTAAATGATTGCAAGGCCTTTTTTGAAATATAATATCTTATGCTTTAAATAGGTGGGACCCCTCTAAGAGATCAGTTTTGAATTGAATGCCTTGATAGTAAGATCAAAATGTGTGTATCTACCTATTTGATTGGTCATAAGTTCCAACTCTTTCATTTCAATATTTGGGTTATAACTACGTCATAGTTCTTTTATGTCAAATTGAAGTTAATGTGGAATGTTGATATTGATTGATATGAATATCAATGGAGGTTTCAGTTGAAGTGCATCTGCAATCATTATTTTTATCAGTTCTTATTTTGATAGGCAAATGAATAGAATTACAAGTCATATGAAAAGAGAGGATAAGCCATATATTATATGTTACAGTTGATTGGCTTATGGAATTTAATCCCATGCAATGTTTTGCTATTATTTTTATGGAATATTCTAAGGTTTTGAAAGAGTTTAAGAACCCATACTAAATTCATATACCTTACTAAGTATGATTTGTGGGATTTGATAATGGACATGGACTATATATTAAAATATTTGCAAAAGGTGTTGGTGTAAGTTTGAATGTTTTAAAAAAAAGGGTATATGCAATACCTCTCCCCTATCCTACCTTTCGAACTATGATATATCAATATAAAACTTTTGGTGAAAGGGTGGCATATCGTGTCAATGGCTCACTTGTTTGGTGTTGAAGTTTAATGTTGATGTGAGTGTTTGATAGCATGATCATTGTGATAATTGGCTCATTCCTCAATACAAAAACTTGTTTTAGCATATGACTACGTGGAGGATGATGTGTAAGATGGACTGTGTTTGATTGGAGTTTCGACGTTGCTAATTTTGAAAAGGTGGTGGATGTGAAAAAAGCACTACCTATGATAATTAATGAGCCAAATCACTGCATTAAATGCAATTTTTGAGAATTTCACCAAGCTATTGAAGTTTTAACCCGTCATTTTTATTGTGCAATTTAAGGAAACACCAAGGAATACCTTGTTGCTCATAACTGTGTAATAATATGGAGCTAGGTTTAAGCGTTGGAAGAGGTATGGCATCAATTACTCCTTTATCAAATTGAAATGCTTGTAAAACTTTAATTTGTGGCTTGTTTTTACATGTATGTGTGCATGATGTTTTCCCCTCCTTTGAATCCCCATATGAATGCTTCATAATTGTGACAAGCATAGTGAGCTTATGGCATTTTGACTAGATTTGAATCGTGGGTCGAAAGAAAGTCTTCTTGGAATAGTTTTTTGTTATTGCATTCAGTATTATTCGAAATATAAAAATATATTTGGCCTTGAGCTTGGTGATATAAGTAGGTTTTGTTTGTTTTGGACTTTAATATTGTCTGAAACTTGATGCAATTTAAGGAATACGAAAGAGAATGGTTCAAAATTGTATTTAGGTTTGAGTTTGGAATGTGACAAACTCAAATGGTTAATCTCTCTCAGAAAATTTACTAGTTATCACTATTGTAAAATTTCATATACGGAACTTTAACATCAATGAAATTTCTCAAGATCTTAAGTAAATTATTAGTCAGTGATACTTAAATAAAAATTGGTAAAGAACACTTACTTTGATCCATTGGTGAGAGCAACTCAAGGGATTACGAACTTCTAAGCCTCCGATACGTAGTCTTTCTGGAGTTTTTCTCTGAGATGGGGCGGAGAGAATAACTGTTCTCGTATCTGACTTAGGGAACATAACCCTAATATATGATTTGGTTGAAACACTTTCAGTTATGGGCCCATCAATCATAACGGAAAGGTTAACGGTTTTCTACACATAAAAATTCCATACCTTAATTAATTAATTGATATTTTTGTAAGCCCGTTTAATTAAAAACTTTATTAGATCACATAATTTGGGCTCCTATAATCGATAGCTGACCTATGTACAATTATATTAATATGTGAGTCCATCGAATATAGAAAATTACTAACAATCTCCCACTTGGACCACATATGTTTCTGAAAATTGTACATAGCTAGAACCTTAGTGTGCACAATCTTTTGCTATCTCAATTTTGAAATATTCCAAAACAATCTGGTCCATCAATCATACTTTTATAGGATCAAAGCGGCTTTCATCACAGATATTCGTAACTAAACCAATCAATGGTCACAATATCAACAAAATTAATGACATAGATCAAGTATGGATGTGTAGCATGGAAATTACATGTTAAGTGATCTCAGTCATGCCTATTTCCAACTGGTCCTACTTTATGACTCAAATGGTCTAAAACACTTTTAATACTTTATGTAAAACCACAGTAAAAAGTTATCATCTTTATTTTCAAAGTATTCAATTAATCATGAAATTCATTTATTTCATAGCACTAAGTCTGTACAGAACATAAATATAAACATCTCAAAAGCACAAAACTAAATAACAAACTCCCACTAAAATGGCATATCATATCTTAACAATACCCATGTGAGTCACATGCTCATGAAACACTTTAGGTGGCAAGCCCTTAGTGAGTGGATCCGCAATCATCAAGTTTGTACTGCTCTATTGACACTTGAAGACTCTGAACTCTTTCCTTCACAACCAAAAATTTAATGTCTATATGCTTTGATTTTGACAAACTCCGATTGTTCTTTGAATGCAACTCGGCAGCCTTATTATCACAATTAATTCTCAATGGTCTCTCTATGCCATCGACTATTTGTAGTCCAGTGATAAGATTCCGCATCCATATTCCTTGATTCGATGCTTCATAGCAGGCTATAAATTCAGCTTCCATGGTAGAAGAAGCTACAAGTGTTTGTTTGACACTTTTCCAGAAAACAGCTCCTCCAGCCATCATGAAAACATAACATGATGTGGATCTCCCACTATCAAGACATCCAGCAAAATCTGAATCGGAATATCCCACGATATCTAAGTGATCTGATCTCCGATAAGTGAGCATATAATCTTTAGTTCTTTGTAGATACCTCATAACCCGTTTCGCTGCTTTCCAATGATCCATTCCTAGGTTACTTAAATATCTGCCTAACATTCCCACTATGTACGCTATATCCGGACGCATACATACTTGTGCATACATGAGACTCCCCACTGCTGATGCATATGGGATTTTCTCCATCTCTCTCTTATCTATGTCCATTTTTGGACATTGGAGCAAACTAAACTTATCACCCTTTGCCACGGGTGTGTCTCCTGGTGCGCAATTCTGCATGCCAAATTGGTTGAGCACCTTATCAATATAATCCTTTTGCGATAGTCCAAGTATACTTCTGGTATGATCTCTATGAATATGTATACCCAGAGCAAAGGACGCTTCACCAAGATCTTTCATTTCAAATTTACTGGATAGAAATTTCTTGGTTTCATGCAATAGGCCTTTATCACTGCTTGCTAGTAGAATATCATCTACATATAGCACCAGAATAATAAATTTGCTCCCACTGAACTTGAGATATATGCATTGATCAACAATGTTTTCCTTAAAACCAAAAGAGGTTATCACCTTATCAAATTTCCGGTACCATTGACGGGATGCCTGTTTTAAACCATAAATGGACTTCTTAAGTTTACATACAAGGTGCTTTGAATCCTTAGACTCAAAGTTCTCTGGTTGCACCATGTATAGCTTTTCATTGATGTCTCCATTGAGAAACGTTGTCTTTATGTCCATTTGATGTAGCTCTAAGTCATAATGAGCTACAAGTGCCATGATGATTCTAAAAGAGTCTTTTGTTGAAACTAGCAAAAAAGTCTCTTTGAAATCTATGCCTTCCTTTTGAGTGAATCCCTTGGCAACTAGGCGAGCTTTATATCTTTCGATGTTACCATTTGAATCGCATTTGGTTTTGAAAATCCATTTACAACCAATCGGTTTTGATCCTTGCGGTAACTCGACAAGATCCCAAACGTCGTTTTCCTCCATAGACTTCATCTCATCTTTCATGGCTTCGATCCATTTATCAGATTTTGGACATAATTTGACTTGACTGAAAGATGTAGGATCATTTTCCAATCCCATATCAAATTCATGTTCATGGAGATAAACGACATAGTCATTTGAAATCACCATTCTCCTTTCTCTGGTAGATCTCATTATAGGCACTTCAACTTGAGGTTATTGGGATTCATCAACTTGAATAGATGACGGTTCCTCAACTGAATTGGGAGTTAAAACAGGTATGACTGTGTTTTCTGTATTGTCCTGATTTACAGGTTGAAAAGTGTTAGGTAAAGTTACCTGATCACTTTCAGCTGTAACTGTAGTGGGAATATTAACATATTCCTCTTCAAACACAATGTTCCTATTTTGATCATTCCCATTGTAATAAACATCCTCTATAAATTTGGCGTTCCCAGTCTCGAAAAAGGATCTGTTTGTTGGGTCATAGAACTTGAAACCTCTCGACCTTTCTGAGTAACCTACAAAGTAGCAACTAACAGTTCTTGAGTCCAGTTTCTTTTCATTAGGCCTGTAAGACCTAGCCTCAGCTGGACATCCCCACACATGTAAGTGCCTAATACTAGGCTTCTTACATGTCCACAACTCATATGGGGTTTTAGCTACTGCTTTGCATGGAACTCGGTTTAATATATAAACTGCAGTCTTTAGCGCTTCTCCCCAAAGCGATTCTGGTAGAGAAGAATGACTAATCATACTTCTCACCATGTCCTTAAGAGTTCGGTTTCTTCTCTCAGCTACACCGTTTTGGCTCGGAGTTCCCGGCATGGTGTATTGAGGTACAATCCCGCACTCTGTCAAATATTTGGCAAAAGGTCCTGGACGTTGTTCACTTGATCCATCATATTTGCCATAATATTCCCCTCCACGGTCAAATTTGACAGCCTTAATTTTCTTGCCCGGTTGATTTTCAACTTCAACTTTGAAAATTTTGAAAACATCCAAAGACTGTGATTTCTCATGAATCAAGAACAGATAACCATAGCGGGAGTAATCATCTATAAAGTTGATAAAATACTATTGTCCATTCCATGAAGCCACAGTGAATGGACCACAAATGTCTGTATGTATCAACTCTAAGGGCACCTTACTCCTATTAGCACCTGTTTTCCTTATGTTTGTTTGTTTTCCCCTTACGCATTCTATGCAGATTTTAAAGTCTGATAAATCAAGGGAATCAAGAATTCCTTCTGACACAAGCCTCTGTATTCTTTATTTAGAGATGTGACCTAATCGCTTATGCCATAACATTGATGAATTCTCATTTGCTAATGTGCGTTTAGTACCAAAATTACTTGAATGCAGATTTTCAATACCATTTGAGGTTTGGTTGTCTAATCTATATAATTTATCAATTAGAGTACCAGTTCCAGCAACATTTGAATTTAGAGAAATATTGCAAATTCCATTTCCAAAAGAACAAGTGTATCCGGATTTGTCTAAACAAGAAATAGAAATTAAATTCCGTCTAAATGACGGTACAACAAAAGTCTCCTCTAATTCTAAATAGAAACCAGTATCTAATCAAATTCTAAAGACACCAATAGCCTCCACAGCCGCCTTATTGCCATTTCCCACATAGATGTATCTTTCAGCATCAATTGGAACTCGGCTCCTTAGGCAATCCTGCATAGTGACACTTATGTGAGTAGTGGCACCCGTATCCATCCACCAAGTGTCAGTAGGTACCAAAACCAGATTAACTTCTGAACAAACAAGGTTGAGAAGATCTTTCCATTTCTTGAAGTTTGTGTCGTTAAGCACAAGAATGTTATTTATGTTGGCAGATATAGAAGACACTATACAAGAAAACAAGTAATGCTCACAATTAATCAACCATATGAAACATGTATATAAATAAATAAACAAATATATCAAACACATATACATGCATCTTAGGATACCTAGCACAACACTATTATTTTGTCTTTGGACAAAAATAACAATTTGTAAGTGATACTCTTAGACATAGTTCATGAACATAGATGACTTAAGCGGCCTAGCAATATGCCTTTCTTTGGACCGACATATTACTAGCATGGTAATCCAAAATGTATCACATATCCATGACTATCCTTTATCTAGCCAAAATAATCTTCCTTTGGGCTGATTATTTTGCATAGACAAAACATGCCTACATACCCAACACAAAAAAATAAATTTTACCCAATAGAGGTTACTTTGGCAACATATTAGTTCAATCTATTCCATTTTAGATATGAGGCACTCGTGGCCTGGAGGATAAGGCGCCTGACTTAACAGAACAAAAGAAAACTCTCCAATCTAATCCAGGGACATGCCAACAAAGAAAGCCGTCCTAATGCTGTAACTAAAACCCTTCACAACGACAGTGACCACAATGGTTTTTCAATAATCATCAGAATCACAGATGCTAGCAAATATCCATATGGTTCCAGAGAAACTGGACATGAATTACAAATATGGTTCCACCTCAATAAAAAAAAATTACAAATACCACTTGTTGTAAAAAAAAAACATTTTAAACAAACAGTTTGTTTCCTCTCTGGACTTTAATTAACGGCCACAGCAAGATATTAATCTGTTACCAGGGTGTCGCCAGAGATGTCGTCTCCTATGGCTCAATGTCTATCCATGCTAAAAAATTGTAGCAGTAGCATCAAGTTCCAATGACTCTATAAAGTGATCTTCTACTGGTTTACAATGAGAGCTGAAGCTTGTAGCGCTGGAGAGCTGAAAGTTAATGTAGAGGAGACTGTAGTGTTGGAGATGAGAGGAGATGTTAACGCAGAGGAGATAGGAAATACTTAAGATTGGTTTGATGCAGCACAGGTACGCAGAGGAATTAACGGATGGGCTATAAGTCATTAATAATGACACAAGAAACTCACAAATTTATTACAGTAAGTCCCATAAATCCGTAAATGCTCTTCAATGGCAGAATAACAAAACCCAAAACACGTCTAATGATCTAACATTACCAGGCTCTGATACCACTTGTTGTAAAATTTCATATACGGAACTTTAACATCAATGAAATTTCTCAAGATCTTAAGTAAATCATTAGTCAGTGATACTTAAATAAAAATTGGTAAAGAACACTTACTTTGATCCATTGGTGAGAGCAACTCAAGGGATTAGGAACTTCTAAGCCTCCGATACGTAGTCTTTCTAGATTTTTTCTCTGAGATGGGGCAAAGATAATAACTGTTCTCGTATCTGACTTAGGGACCATAACCCTAATATATGATTTGGTTGAAACACTTTCAGTTATGGGCCCATCAATCATAATGGAAAGGTTAACGGTTTTCTACACGTAAAAATTCCATAACTTAATTAATTAATTGATATTTCTGTAAGCCCATTTCATTAAAAACTTTATTAAATCACATAATTTGGGCTCCTATAATCGATAGCTGACCTCTGTACAATTATATTAATATGTGATTCCATCAAATATAGAAAATTACTAACAATTATTGCTTCCCATACGTCTGTTTCATGGAAAATACCAATGGGAAATGACTTGTAAAATTAGGGTTTCGTGCTATGTCTAATGACCTGCAATCTTTTGAAGGATGTTTCTCTTTCCCTTAGTGAATTAGAGCTAAGTGGTGGGTTTTTTAGTTGTTGTGGAAGTTTTCTAACCTGAAATGGTTTGAAAGTTATAGTTGTTCAAGTTTCCTGAGCTTCACTCTTTTATTAAACGTATGCCATTATCGGCCATTGCTTGTTATTAGATTTTATGTAAAAAATGATCAGTTGGATCGAGGCTCTTTTTTGTTGTGCATATGTTTATTGGGACTGTTATTAAAATTGTGATTGCAAATGGAAAAGAATAAAACAGTTTGGATTAATTGGTCGATTTGGATATGGACTAATACCTGCAAAATAGTAGAATGTGTTGCTTCCTTGATTTACAGCCTTGACAGAGTCTTGGTTTGAACCTCCTCTGCAAAAATCCATTTTACAATTTATAAAGAATTTGAAAGCTATAGGAATTATCCAAAAAATAATAATAATAAGGAAAACCTAATATTTTTAAAGGAATGATCTCAGGATTTTGCAGTGATCTAGAGTTAAATATTCGGATTGATTAGATGTGAATTTTTAAAAAGGCTATTCTATCATCTTGTGCACGACCATGATAAAAATTTGGCAACAATAAGATAAAAAGGAAAATCTAAAAAGCAATTTTAACTTCATCAATGTATCTAGAAATGAAGTTGGAGTTTGAGGTTTGAAAAATTATGTTGCTAAATAAGAGTTTGATCCTACATGCATATTTCTTAGATGGATTTAAAAAGGAAGAATTGACTATTATTTTAGATCAAAAGTATAAGGTCTGCGAATGGAATGAAGAGATTGAAACAATTTATAAAATGAAAGAAAATATTTTTAATTAAAGAATTTAGTTGTAATTATTCTTCTCTAAGTTTGGAATAGTCAAGTCAGAATTTGAACATCAGTTCTTACAAAAAAAAATTGGAGTCCAAATCACTATAATCCAAACAGGAATATTTATGATTTCATTTATAATCCCTTTCAAGGCTATAATATAAGGTTTGAAGCTTTCAATGATCATCCTTGACAATAAAATGGAATAAAAAAAATATGTTGAGTTTAATAAGCAATCACAGCCCTAAAAAATCTACAATAATAAGAAAAACAAAAGAAGAAGACGTCAGATGTTATATGAATTTCAGCTCAATTGATGATGTTTGAGTGTTTGGTTGAGAATGAGGTGATTTTTCATACATATAAATCTCCACACAGAATGTTTTTCATATGAATAACTGAAGTCATAATACATTCAATTGTGATCTTGAGTTGAATATGTATTCATGATTAAAAAGAAAAGAAATTCCAGTGTATGATTAGGTTATCTGGATGATGTTTGTTATCAGGTTGTTATTTTATGGAAAAGAACAAGTATATCATTCCCTTTTCCTTTTCATTTTGCATACTTGATACACTCATCCTCACTTCCATAATCCTATTCTATATTCATTTTCCCTTTCTCTTAAGTAAAAGAAAATGAAGCATTCTCCCTTTTCCTTTTTCCTTTAAAAGTTTGAAAGTGTGCTTACATGCCTGTTTAAAGGAGCCACTAATGAATTCTTTGTTTACAAGTTATTTGATATGGGAAGTTGTTGTTTAAGTCCATACTAATCCTTCTCTTAACTCTTAGATGATGTTTTTTAGTAGAGGTGGTGGAAGAGGCAATAGAGGGAACAAAGGAAACTGGAATAGAGGGAAGCATACAGATTGGAATAGGGGTGGAAATAGAAACAATTGGTTAATGTTCTCCATTCATTTTGATGCTAATACAGATGAGTTTTTGCAAATTCTCCAAACAAGTTTTCTTAATTTTGGAAGACAAGTTCAACAACCTACAACCCAACCTATTATTAGGCCTCCTCTTGCTCATTCTCAGCCAAGCATATTAGGTTTCCCTATCCCTCCACATGTTTCAATGCAATCAGAACCTTTGAATGATGGATGGAATCAGATAATGCCTAATCAAAATTTTGGCATAAGAGGTTGGCCTATCCCATCTTTTCCTTTACAACCACCTCCTCCTTTGAATCAAAATCAATAACAACCAATTCCAACTAATGCTTCCCAAGTGCAAGCCATTTCAAGAAAAGAGTCACCTAAATTTTCCAATAATCCATCAATAGATAATAAAGGGAAAATACCAGCTAAGTCTCCTAGTCCAGCTTCTTCAGAAGGGTCCTCTCATTCCATTACTTCCCATCATGTACACTCATTAAATGGATTCATTCCAGTAGATGTTCAATCAAAGAATAAAGGAATGCAGTCAGTTATAAAGTATGGGGAGCCATAAAATGAAATGAAGGCAGAGGAACAGAAGGAAAGGCCAAGTCCCTTTCATTCATATTATTTTACCTCATGGCTCCTCATGATTTATTTTGATTTTTTGTATTTTGCCAGTATGTTTGGAGGCACTATTTTGGACATGACTTTTGACTTGGACATATTTCATACGTATGGATTTCTTCAGGAATGCACGATTGATGTTTTGACATAATACATTAAGGCTTTGAGTTATTTTGGATATTTTATATTCAATCTTATTCGGTCTTTTCAAATGATATAAAATCAAGGTGGATAAATGATGATGATTTTTCTTTTATTTTATCCTATGAAGAAACAAGGAGACAAATGAATAGTCAAATGGTTTAAAAAGGGGTCCCACCTATTTTTTAAGTGCTCTTATTCATTCTTATTATAATAATTATTATTATTATTTTATTTCTTGCCTTATTATTATGTATCCCTAACTAAAAGGTAGTTGAGAACTACCATAACTTCCAAGCCAATGAATAAAAGGGGAGGTACAAGGAGTTCCAAGGCATTTAGAGAAAAGGGAGAGAACATTCTAATAAAAAGGTAGCTCTTGATTCTTTTTTAGAGTTTTTCATCCTATATTTATCTCCGAGTTTCAACTAAGAATCTGAATATTATCGTGTGCACGACAAAAGAGCATTGAAGATGGCCAAGAAGGACCCTATGCAGAATTATTTTTCATACCAAAAGGTTGTAATACTTCTGATAATCTGTTCATTTCATTAGAATTTGAATTAATCTTTCAAGTACTAATAGAAATTGAATTTTGCAAAGTCAAGAAGTGGCATCCAATAATTTAATTGATCCAGCTTTCGACTGTGTGTTTTTCTTCTTTGTTACCAGAGTTCTTTGTGTGAGAATTAATAGTCACCTAAGAACTCCAAGAGTTCTTTTGGTCCTCACTTTCGCAGAAGTGAGAAAAGAGGGTCTTCAGATTTGTAACTCGGGGTTATTATTAATAAAATCAGTTGATTTATTTCTCAATTCATAATCTTGAAATGTATTATTTTTATTGTCTTTCTTAATTTTCATATTTAAATTCATATAAAATCCTATATATGTGATTTCCTTTAAGTTTATTAATTTTTTTCTAGAGACCTTATTTTCTTCTTGTAAATTGTGAACATTGTAGATAGGCTATAAACCAAGGTGATAATTCCAACCATTTTGTCCTAACTAGATAAAAATTGAAATTTTTATGAAGAAGTTATTCCTTGCATCAACAGAAAGGAACATCGATTCCCATAGGCGATCAAAGGAATTATATACTTCCAAGGAAGATGGATGTGAAACCAGTAAATTTGCAGAAGTAGGAACAATACCCCATAGATACACTAGAGATTCTGAAGAGCATAGCTATTTGGGGAACTTTGTTAGGAGCCATAAAAAAAGTTAAAGTGTGTAGATCACGAAATTACTCTTGTTCAGCAGTTCCCAGAGATGATAAAGGATAGCTATATGGAGCATAAAACTATCCCAGGATCAATGATAATTACACTAGAGCTGAAATAATGGGAGACCATATTACAGTGAGCAGGCATATTGAATCTACTATAGATCCCACACTTTGGAAGAACACCGGAAATAAACAACTGGGTGCAGCTATTGTTGAGTTGTGTGCATGGAGGATTTATATGGCTAGACAAGGCGGTGTCCATTGAAAGAAATTTCATTGCATAGATAATGGGGATACTGACAGCAAGGGAGGATCCCACGCTATTGTTCAAAAACAAGAGGCGGGAGAAGGAGCTGGCTAAAAGGATGAAGCAGAAGTATGGTATGCATAGGGTCCCATGAGGGTTATATGTGCCAAGTATCAACAATGATGTAGTTATTTTTGCGACGCAAGTGTTATCTTGCAAACTATTTAGGAAGAGTCGGAAGGACCAGGTCGTAGTAGGAATTATAGCGGTGGTAGAGAAGTGCGTAGAAGGTGTACAGTTAAACTATGAAACATTTACGGTAAATAAATTTCTAGAGGATTGTATAGAAGCACAAGAGATGGTGCAACCATTCCATTATGCATGGTTACTGATACTGATTTCCTTAGTCATATGGAGGGAGCTGGAGGACTCTCAGTTTTTGGATGTTGCACGTAGACCATGTTTGGCAGCCAAGTATGCTAACTTATGGTTTCCAAAGTGTAAGAGGAGGCATATTAACAACAATATAACATTTTTTTGTATATAGTGATGTTATATACTACATTATCAACACAACATTGTGCATCAAGCCACAAGTGGTGGACCTATATGGACCAATTGCACGTTTTAGAGCTGGAATGCATCACATGTATCTTCAGGCAAAGTGGGATCCAAAAAAGAGATAATTTCTCACGTGATATAGACTGAAAAGGGAAGATATCAACCTAATTGTGAATGATTGGGAGGAAGGGTGGAGATTCCCATTAACAGAAGAAGAACAGAAAAATAAATATGAAGAGCAGAATGACAATTTGGAAGAAGAGACGAATGGAGAACAAGGCAGCGGAGAAGATGACCAGCAAGATAGTGAACTTGAACAAGAAGATGGCGCAGGTGACAATGCACAAGATACACCACTAGAGTTTGGATAAAATCGAAGGAGCATACATAGGAAGGATCTTCCACGCAAATAAATAAGAGGAAGGTTGTAAGGAAACCACTAGTCCATTCACTCACAGAATATGATATGGTCAAAATAGGAGAACAAGTCAAAGAAGCAACAGAAGAAACATGGGACAAAGTGTTGAACTTTGGTTTTCATTGATATCAACTAATGTCAAAGAGGATGTCAATTGATTTAGTTTGAGTCATTGATGTCAACTAATGTCAAAGTGGATGCAGTATTCCTATGGAAGTTTGAAACTATATGGAAGCCACTTTGAAGAAGTATATGCACAAGAAATATGGAGAACCATACGGATGCCAGTATGAAGAAGTATATCTAGAAGTTGCATCCAGTTTAAAGAAGTACATAAGGAAAACATCATGCATATCCAGTTTAAATAAGTACATAAGGAATGTATCCTACTACATGTGGTACATTTGCAGACATCAGTCAATCAATTCACACTCCTTCAAGGTAAAATCCAAAGAGATGGTTGGACAAGGATCGGGAGTGCGCAAACAACTTATGGTTGAACAGTCCTGAAATCATGCAAGTATCACCAATCGGAGATAGCTTTTAGTTGTTGAAGCGTGCACAAGTTCCAAGAAGGGTGTAGCAGTTGAAATTAGTATATGCACAAATTCCACAATCGATGATATAGCAAGTGGGAAAGACCCACAAGTGATGGTACCGCAAGGGTTAAAGTCCCACTAAGTCAAGGAACATGTATGCGCAATATAAAAAAGCAATGGTACATCAAGAGTGCAAGACTACACCGCGAGGATGAAAGTCCCACTAAGTCGAGGACCATGTATGTCCAAGACCCACAAAGAAAGGACACATCAATGGTGTAGAACATGACATGTGGCAGAAGCATATACCGTGAAGCAAAGAAGAAGGAATGCCACAACCAACTTGTGGACATACAATCCATGCAGAACATGTGTAAATAAGGAAGCAAGTTGGAGATTTGAGTTAATCTTGATAGCAAATATGAAGAGCTTGTAAGTGGAAGATACAGATTTATATTCAGGGAATCAAGGGATCGAGGTATAAAACAACATTATATAGCAGAGAGTCAAGTGTGTATAGGTAGAGGATTGGCATAGTTGATGGTGCGCAGAATGATTTTTTAGATCTATGACGATTGCGCGAAGACAGAAAGGCAGAAAGCAGAGGATGCACAAGTGCGTGAGGACTAAATGATAGTATCGCAGAAATTCACAGAATTTCTGAGTAAGGAGCACGCAAAGACAGACCTAAAGTATATCAGAAGATGCGTAGAAGCTTAATTGATGCACGAGGATTGAATTGAAGTGTGTGAAGTAAAGAATTCCATCAGATGCGCAAAGACATAGCAACAACAAAATCAAGTATGCATGTCATGATAAGGATGATCTGAGACAAGTGCGTTAAACTAAAAGGATGAATCTTATGATGCACAGAAAGTCACATATTGTCTAAAAGACTGTGGCACTTAAAACCAAATGGACACATATTAGAGAGTGCGCAGTTCCATCGGATACTATTGCACCACATCAAAATAGCAAGTCATTAATAGTTTTGGAGTATCAGTTGAGAGTGCAGTTTGTAGTGGCAGAATGACACAATAAATCTTGGTGTATACTGTAGGATCAATTGAAGCAGCACACAGCATAAGAAGTGAAACATCACTAAAGTGTTGAGTGGAATGAGAAGTCAAGTGGTGTATGCAACGAAGTGACAACAATACTACTACATACAGAGGGTGCGCATAGCAGAATGAACATCAGAATATCAGAATTGTGTGCGTATCGAAATTTCAGCAGAGTAACATCAGATTATTGTATATATGGGTGGTATAACGGGGCAAGGAGTAAGGGTTCATAGCCTCCTTCTAGTTGGTGCTGGAGAACATAGGGATTTGGTGCTTCCTTAAGGTCAGTGCATGTGAAACCAGGGGGTTGGTGCCTCCTTCCAATTGATGTTGGTAAACATACGAAGCCAGTAATTCCTTAAATGTAATATTTTTCATCATAAAAGAGCATTCCATGGCTTTCTCATGTTTGGGTTTCCACGTAAAAATTATGTGTGTTCTTTGTTCTTTGATTTGCGCATATGTGGATGAATGCTTACTTGTAACGTCCCCCTCACCCAATCCGACCATTAGGAGGGGACAATAACTAAATTTGGGATTATAAATTTTGCCCCAAATCCATAATATGAATTTCAACATATACAATGTGTGCATAATGTAAATAAACATTCACAGCGGAATTAAAATATATCCACACACATCTAGCATGCAAATAAAAGCATAAACAATAGAGGCATCAAATAAAAATATTTCAAATTCAAATGCATGAGAATACTTATCTTTATCCAATGCAGATCCAAGAAATTGGCTGTGTAGGAGCGATTTTCCACCCAACCATAGGCACTATGTCCAACATATACTCTTTCTGTTGAGAGGCCACCCCCAAGCTGGGCTATGAGGCCAGCAGGGCGAAGGAAACACCTACAGGATTCTCTTTCTAAGACCACAACCCAATCCGCTCTATATTCTTAGCCAAATGCTTATACAAATCTCTACAAGGGTCTCACTCAACCCTCATAGCCTTGGCTTCCACAATACCTACCCCACACAATAGCCTTCTACCTCAGGAATCCCCTTCACCAATCCACAGTTCTCTTGGGTGATCCATCTTGTTGGGTGTTTCCAATGTGTGCATAGAAGAAATCCAATCTAATATGTGATGATATAGAACCACTTGTATCCTTAATTTGTGGCTTCTCAAGCATCTATGAATAGTATAACTCGATGGGTAAGGGTTCCTGGCTTTCCCAACCTCTATGCTCACCTACAACCATCAATTTTCCCTTCCAAATTTGCAGCATCGTCTCCAAATTCGAATTTATGGGTTAAAAATAGCATGGTATGTTCATGGACAATAAAGGAGAGCTCTGCATAGTCAAAATATGCATATATGAATGAATGAGAGAATGAGGGTTGACTCCAAGGGATATGAGAAAATAGTGAAAATACAACTAAAAGCTGCAGACTGACTTTTGTCATAACAGAACTGTCACAAAAGTGCAGTCATCCCCATGCTTCAATAACTACATGAGGTGACTTTTCCTACCAACCTCACACATGCATTCAATGATTGGAAAATAGTCTGAAAAAGGAGATAATTGGCTTATTCAAGGCACATGACAAAATTTTTGGGTGACCTCTAAGGTTGACACTTGGAAGCAAGGATTTAGTCTCTCATAGACCCCATTTCCTCTTCCCCTATAGTGGAATCATAGCCCCTTTGGTTCTCTTTACAAAACCATGATTGGACCATTTTATTATGTATGGACATAATATTTACATATATTCTAAATCAGCATGAAATCCAACCAAAGAGTCCAAATAAAATATATACATCATACATGCCTAGCTATTCACTAGTCGGGCCTTGGCCTTGAGCTCTACACTAGGAATTCACTAGCATATTTACGTCATTTACATAATTTTGGTTAAATACATCCCAAGTCAAAACCGGGGATATAACATTACTTGTGATGGATGCATAATTGATGATCAAGATTAAGTTCAGAATAATCTATTCAAGAAGTTAAAATTGTACATAACTATGCTAATACTGATTCACCCCCTCTCTCAGTATTAAATTGATTCCAACAATTGGTATCATAACAGGTGTCTTCAGCAATAGCTTAACATCTAGAAGATATATCCATGGGAAGATATGGACAAACATGAAGGTTTCTCCACCAACAGAGCCCCAAGGTTCGATGGCACTAACTATACCTTCTGGAAGGTTGGGATGGAAGTTTATCTACAATCTCTAGGATTAGATGTTTGGCAGTCCATTATAGATGGTTATAATGTACCAGCAGTCGCACCAACTGATCTAGCTGAAAGAAGACTATATCAGTATAATTCAAAGGCCATAAATGCATTATTATATGGATTGACAAACACATAATTTATCAAGGTTATGCGCTGTGCTTCAGCTAAGGAGGTATCGGAAAAGCTCAAAGGTATCCATGAAGGTAATGAGAAAGTAAAGAAGGAAAAACTGCAGAACTATTATGGGTTATATGAATCCTTAAAGATGAAAGATGAAGAGAACATTTCTTCCTACTTCCTGTGAGTTGACGAGATAGTTAATGCTATCAAAAGTCTGGGAGTCACCCTAGAAGAAGAATCATTCATATAGAAGATACTGAGAACTTTGTTTCAAGATTTGAAGCAAAATTTGTTGTGTTGGAAGACAGAGAAAATCTTGCAGATCTAAAGAAGGATGAGCTTCAAGGAATCTTGACAGCATATGAGATGAGAACTAAGAAAGAAAATCCCATCAGGAGAGAAGCAGCTTTTAAAGCCACTAGGAAGGCTAAGAATGAGCACGACAAGGACTCTTGCAATGAATCAGATGACGAGGAGTCAAAATTTGTAAGAAATATGAAAAGAGGACGAGGTAAGTACAGAAACAAGTTGCCTTTCAAATGATTCAAATGTGGAGGAATGGACCATTTTTCGTTTAAGTGTCCTTACAAGGAAGATGGAGACAGTGACAGCGAATATGAACCCAGTGTCCATGAACGAAGGTCAGCATGCAGACCAAAGACCAAAGAGAAGGTTCCAAAATAGAAGAAGAGTATGTATACTGAGGAAGATAGCAATGTGTCAGAAGAAAGTGACTGTGACGAGAAGCCAAAAGAAGTACTATTTATGGATTTTGTGAAAGAAGAAGAAAGCAATAATGAGAGAAAGAAGAGTAGCTCGTCAGTCAAGAAGAATACTCCAGTTATGCAGAGAAAGCCGAGATCACTAGATAAATACTTTTTTAGTGGGTCCTTCAATATCCCTTCAAATCCTGTCGTAGATATCAAAATTGACAGTCAACCCGAAGAAGAAGAGGATGCAGAAGTTGACTGGGAAAGTGAATTGATCAGTGCACTAGATGAGTTAAAGAAGTCAAGAAAGAAGACTAAACTCTTGCAAGAACAAATTTTGAAGTCTGAATAATAGGTCATGTACGAAAAATAGGTTCAAGAATCTCATGGCAAACAAGTAAGTAAAAGGATGATGGAATATGAAGAACAACTGACTCTGCGCAGTTGACAAGATCAAGATACTTGAAGAAGAAAGATCCATATTGAATAATTCTCTGGAAGAATCGGCACAAAAAAATAGGATGCTGACAAGTCAACTTGAGGAGAAGGATAAAGAGATATCTCGTCTAGACGACAAATTGATTGAGATAAAAGGAAAGGAACAAGTGCATATTACAAGTGATATTCCTATTTGCACATAGTTTGGAAGTAACAAGGAAAAATATGAAAAAGTAGTGTTGAATAAATTCAAAGGCAACACATCTATCTGAACAAGATTCTGAATGATCAGAGAACGCCAAAAGACAAGTCTAGACTTGGTTATGAGAAAACATCAAGGAAGTTCTGCGACAATGCACATTGTCCAAATCAAGTAAAGTCCTTTAGGTATGACAATTTCTTCAATGATTACAACTCTTCCCATGATACTAACCAAATAAGGATCAACAAAATGAAGTGCGCAAGGTGAAATCGCATTGGTCATATTGCAAAATATTTCCAAACTGTGAGATGCTATGCATGTGATGGTTTTGGACATAAGGCTATGTATTGTCGAAGAGTAGTAAACTGTCATGATGAAAATATGTTGTGCAAAAGCAATTACAAAGAAATAATTCATAGGGAAGATAGTCAAGTGCAGAATAAGAATGCAGGTGCGCACATGAAAACATGGGTAAGGAAATCTCCTCAAAAATGCGCAGAAGAAGCAAACAATCTGGTACATCTAAAGCAGCAAGCAATTGTTGCCCCTCTTGCTGATCTCAAGAAGATTAAGTAAGACCCTTGAATTCAACACGATGCATCTTAAGAATTCAAGGAGTATGTTAATGAATATGGTGGTTAGAAGGTGGCTATCACATTATTTATCAAATTTGCAAAATGTTATGTAAATCGCATAAAATAACTTTAGTATGCAAAGATGTGCACATGTATATATTCAGTTAGTTGTTGAGTCATTTTGAAGAGAAAGTATCACAAGAGACACGTATATGTGATAGAAGTAAGAGTAAAAGTACAAACTAATGGTATTGTAAAGTAAATCATGTGTCTACGTAGAAACACAGATACATAATCATATATTGCAATATATTCAAAAATATGTGTTTTTACAAAATGCACGAGTATTCCACAAAGGGAATATCAGAAGGGAATCCATGCCGAGGCCAAAAAGGCGAGTACAAGAAAACAATTGAAGATGGAAAAATTGAGAATCTAAGAATAAGCATATAGTTGCAATTTGAGGTCAAGCTCTGAGTCTGAATGTGCGAGTCGAAGCTCCAAGTGCACCGGAACCAACACAATACACTAAGAGGTTGGGTGCACATATAGAAGTTGTAATGTTGTAGGCGATGGTTGTCCAGAATGCTCAAACCGAAGTGATGACAATTCGTCGAGAATACATTGTTGTTGCAACTCCAGGTTGTCGACCTGACGGCTCAGATGAGTCAATTGTTCAACATGTCCATAATTCAGTTGTGACTGAGCATACTGATGTTTGAACTCCATTTTCTCCATTCGGATCTTCCAGGATCCCATGTCAACTCTCAAGCGAGTAAACTCAGACTGTTGTGACTGAACATCAAGGAGCACACTCTCAAGGGAATTATTCATCCTCTGATAAAAGGAAGCCAATGGAAAGAAAGGTGAGAAATCAGGAAGCAATTTAACGCAGAAGAGCAAGAGAGCAAAAGGTGATGAACTAGGCATTTTCCATAGAACTCTTATAGAATTGAATGGATTTTTTTGCGCATGAAGAGATGTGCATTTAAGACCGCACAATTCGAAGAAGGTGGTGGAGTCGCTAAAACTAAAAGCTAGATTTAATGAATTTGGGAAAAAGTTAAAAAAGCAGAAAATCCAATTCATTGCTATGTATGATGAATGATGTTGCCCCAAAATATCAAGTAATAATGTGACACGTCATTGTTTCCACACGAACTGAGTGTCATATCCGCTTTAATGTCGAGTTGGATGTTAGATGAAAAATGTTCCAAATCTTTGGTTGTCATGGAAAGGGATGCGATGATAGTAAATGAACAAGGCCTGGTGACAACGCAGTAAATGAGACATATTGAACAGTGAGACGCAAAAGAAAATCAACAAAAGCAGTAAAATATTTTTTTTTATACAATGCAGTTGGTATGACCTGCGCGATGAATGATGAAGTGTTATGACAGGAACAAGAGAGCAAGGTAAAAAATTAAGATAGCAATTGTACAGGGGGAGCTCATGAGAGATGAAAACAAAGTGCAGACTGTAGAAGAATATCAATGCAGAAATATCTTTAAAAGAAGAAAGCATGAAGACATGGGGAGTTATCTTTGTAAGTAGATAGATGAAGGCCAATGCAAAATAAAATAAAGAAGAACCTATAATCGCGCAAGTAATGGCACCTATTTTCCATTGATGTCAAAGGGGGAGAAAAGCATGAAGCTGAGAAGCCAAGAGCATGCAGCAGTGCAGTGAAAATGGTCATGAAGCATGCATAAAGAAGAATATGTATTAACAGCAGAATGCGTAGAAGACAAAGGTTCAAATTGACAAAGAACTCATGAGGAGCATATACATAGGGGGAGTACTGTGACAAGTACAGATGAAGCAAACAAGCTCAAGAAGATGATTATGCAATGCTTCATAGGTATTGACATCAATGCCAAATGGGCATATTGTTGAAGTTTGGTTGTCATTGATGTCAACCAATGTCAAAGAGGATGTCAACTAATTCAGTTTGAGTCATTGATGTCAACTAATGTCAAAGTGGATGCAGTATTCCTATAATAGTTTGAAGAAGTATATGGAATCCACTTTGAATAAGTATATACGCAAGCAAGATGGAGAAGTATATGGAATCCAGTATGAAGAATTATATCTAGAAGTTGCATCCAGTTTAAAGAAGTACGTAAGGAATACATCATGCATATCCAGTTTAATGAAGCACATAAGGAATGTATCCTACTACATGTGGTATATGCACAAACATCAGTACACCAAGTCACACTCCTTCGAGGTAAAATCCAAAGAGTTGGTTGGAAAAGGATCGAGAGTGCGCAAACAGCCTATGGTTGAATAGTCCTGAAAGAGCGCAAGTCTAACGAATCGTAGATAGCTTTCAGTTGTTGAAGCGTGCACAAGTTCAAAGAAGGGTGTAGCGGTTGAAATTAGTATATGGGAAAATTCCACAGTCGATGATACAGCAAGTGTGCAAGACCCACAAGTGATGGTACCGCAAGGGTTAAAGTCCCACTAAGTCAAGGACCATGTATGTGCAAAAAGCACAAATCAATGTACATCAAGAGTGCAAGACTACACTGCAGGGATGAAAGTCCCACTAAGTCGAGGACTATGTATGTGCAAGACCCACAAAAAAGGACACATCAGCGGCATAGAACATGACATGTGGCTGAAGCATATACCGTGAAGCAAAGAAGAAGGAATGCCACAACCAACTTGTGGACATACAATCCATGTAGGACATGTATAAATAAGGAAGCAAGCTGGAGATTTGATGTAAGCTTGGTAGTGAATATGAAGAGCTTGTAAGTGGAAGATACTAATTTATATTTGGGGCATCAAAGGCTCGAGGTATAGAACAACATGATCTAGCAGAGAGCTGAGTGCACACAAGCAAAGTATTGGCATAGTTGATGGTGCACATAATGATGTTGTAGATCTGTGACGATTGTGCGAAGACCGAAAGGTGAAAAGTAGAGGATGCACAAGTGCATGAGGACTGAATGACAGTATTGCAAAAAGCACGCAGACAGTCACATGTTTTATGAGTAAGGAGGGTGCAGAGACAAACCTAAAGTATATCAGAAGATGCATAGAATCTTAACTGATGCATGAGGATTGAATTGAAGTATGCAAAGTAAAGAAGTCCATCAGATGCACAAAGTATATCAGCATTAGAATCAAGTATGCGTTTCATGATGAGGATGATCTGAGACAAGTGCATTAAACTGAAAGGACGAATCTTATGATGCACAGAAAGTCACAGATTGTCTGAAAGATTGTGGCACTTAAACCGAACGGACACATCTCAGAGAGTGTGCATACTATTGCACCACATCAGAACAGCAAGTCATCAATAGTTGCGGAGTATCAACTGAGAGTGCAATTGCGCAATAATAGAATGACACAGTAAATCTTGGTGCAGATTACAGGATGAGTTGAAGTAGCACACATCATAAGAAGTGAGAAATCAGTGAAGTGTTGAGTGGAATGAGAATTCAAGTGGTGTATGCAGTGAAGTGACAGCAATACTACTGCATACAGAGGGTGTGCGCAACAGAACGAACATTAGAAGATCATAAGTGTGCACGGATTAGAATTTCAACAAAGTAACATCCTATTATTGTATATCTGGGTGGTAGGATGGGGCAAGGAGTAGGGGATCATAGCCTCATTCCAGTTGGTGCTGGAGAACACAGGGAGTTGGTGCTTCCTTCAGGTCGGTTCCTGTAAAACCAAGGGGTCGGTGCCTCCTTCTAGTTGGTTCTAGTAAACATAAGAAGTCGGTGCTTCCTTGAATGTAATCTTTTTCATCATAAAAAGAGCATTATGTGGTTTTGTCTTGTTTGGGTTTCCACATAAAAATTCGGTGTGTTCTGTGTTCTTTCATTTGCGCATATGTGTATGAATACTTACTTGTGATGGATGCATAATTGATTATCAAGATTAAGTTCAGAATAATCTGTTAAAGAAGTTAAAATTGTTAATAAATGCGCTAATACTAATTCATCCCCCCTCTTAGTATTAAATTGATTCCAACACAAATTAGTGAAGAAGCAAGAAGAAATTGGTTCAAGCATGTAGGAGCAGTTAAATGCACTGTGACAGGTAGTAGAGGCAGTGAAAATCACAACCAGGATATCCGAAGAAGAGCGCATAGGAAGTTTGAAACTAATAGAAATCATTATGTTTCCATTAGTTCCAACACCAACTGAAATAACTATGAAGATAGCAGTGGGAGTCGTTGAGTTCCCTTCACAGGAAATACAAGAAAGTGTAGCAGTGGTAAGTTCTGTTAGTTTAATATTGTCGGAGGTTCCAGATGAAGAGCTTTATATATTGCAAACAGGAGTAGCAAGGGAAATTAAGCTGCGCGCAACTACAACACTAGTTGCGAAGAATGATGGGATTATAGTGAAAATAGTATTGCAGCAAGAGAATGACAGGCTAAGCAGAGAGAAACAAGAAGCAAAGAAAGAGAAAGAGGAAGCGAAGAAGAGAAAAGAAGAGGTGGTCCAGGAAAATGAGAAGCTGCAGCAAGCACTGGAGAGGCTGTATAATACAATTATGGAAGACCAACTAGAGGTGGATATCCCAGCTAAGGAAAAAATTATGAAGATTGGGAAAGTAATTAAAGGGTTACAAGTGAAGATCATGGACCTAGAAACAAAGGTAACTCCAAGCACACAGTGAGAGGAGCGACAAGATAGAGAGAAAAAAAGCTAGTGTGACTGTCACGGTGGAAAATATTAAGACATTGAAGGAGAAATGTGTGAAGTTATGTGAGGAAAGCACATAGGTCTAGACACAGTTGATGGAGGACACTAAGCTACAAACAATTGAGCAACAGCTCTGAGAAGTGCAAGAAAAGGCACAAAAGATGAAGGAAGAAATGAACACTTTGTCGGCAGCTGAGAAGGTAAAAGCATTAGGTGAATATAGAAAAGAACAACAAGAGATTAGTCAGCTGTGTATCGAGCAATAGAACATCGTGTGGAAGATAGAGATGTTGTAGGAGGAAACATATAGTCATATAGGATCTCATTTTTGTCCAAGAAGTCATCAAGCATACAATCATTAACACGGAGAAGCAACTGGAAATGTCACTCAATGCGAATATAGTAGAAGGAATCATACAACAAGAAAATTAGGTAAAAGAGAAAGTCGTGAAAGCTAAGGAAACACTTTATAATATGAAAAATACAACGGAGGTGGCATAAAAGAAGTCGTGAAG
Organism: Larix kaempferi; assembly: GCA_027924585.1. Lineage (NCBI taxonomy): Eukaryota > Viridiplantae > Streptophyta > Pinopsida > Pinales > Pinaceae > Larix > Larix kaempferi. The sequence continues at coordinate 2,989,760 of BSBM01000031.1, read as the reverse complement.
TCATGTGCATCAGAAATCACGTAAGGCCATCATGAAGGAAATCGACGGCCAAATTTTGAAAGGAAAGCAAATCAACATTTGACCCCAAAGTATGGATTGATAGCATAAGGCAATCATTTCGAGGTAAGGGGCAGTATGTCAGAATCAGCTATATAGGGTCAGTGGAAGGTAGACCAGAACAATTAAATTTCTTTTTGTTCAATTTTGAAGAGTTAGGACTGCAAGTGTGAGCATAAGAATGCAAAGTCGAGAAGCTAAGCAGAGGCATCGAGAATCAAAAATAGGAAGGCATTATAGGAAGTAGAATCACAATAAGACAAGAGTTTATGCACGTCTATTGTAGAAATTCATGGCCCTGCTAAAAAGAGGATTGACAATATAGAGAAAATACTAACGAGCAATAAGTGTTGCTTCAGGGAGGAGTAGTTGGAGAAACTAGAAGAATATTGACTACTAGGTTGGAAAGAAGGAAGTACAGAAGGTCGTGAGCTCAAACACCATTGATAATGTTAAGACCAAGATCCGGGATTTTGAAGCGCAGCTTAGAGGTGGGATGAAAAAAAATTCCAAGTTGAGTGATGGTTGGAACTCTACTCAGGGTGAGGTCCATAACATAGTTTCCAGAGCATAAAAAATTTGGTTCTAAAGGTTTTATACAGTAGTATTCATGCTACTAAACTAAAGAATTATTCCCAAAAGAATCCATGCAGCAGCTGAATTTGCTAGGGACAAGTAATGGGTGAGTGTTGGGGGCTTGTTGGAGTGGGTTTTGGACCTGTATGGGAAATCGCACATCAAAGATGGACCATGTGGAAATTCAGCAATCGGCCCAAAACCATGCAGAAGAAATAATTTAGTTAGAAATTAGTTAGGAGTGTTGTCCACATTGTAACGGGCTCCACCCATATCTTGATGTATAAATATGTAAGAGATCTGAGAGTAGAGTAGGTTTGAAGTAGGTGAATCAGTCTGTCGAGAGAATTGACGGTAGCTATTTTTGTGTGTAATGTTGGTAGTTGAAGACTGATTATTGGTGCCCTCTGTGCAAGCTATGTAGAATTGTTCCAATCATAATTAAGAAACTCTAGTTATAGTACTCCTTATTTATGTTCAATGTGATCAGAACAATCCTGTTGCACATAGTTAACTTTCAATGTTGTTGCTTCTGTCAATGTTGAATAATGATATGATGTGCATTAATTGAATGAATAATGGATATGTTTAATGTATGATTCACATCCCTTCAACACTATAGAAACTTGGTTCCTGCAGTCCCCTCTGATACCTCGGGTGAGACGTCATTTGTTCATAGGTGATGCTGAAAGGGCCAGTGTATAGGGTTTTTTTTGTGTGATTTATGTTGAACCTTGGGTCTACCCATGCACCAAAATATTTCCATAGGGATTCACATACGAACTAGTGTTTCTTAGGATCCCCATCCCCTTCAAAAATAGGAGTATTTACTGGAATCCGATAAGCCATGTTAACTAAATTAAAAATTTTAATTTGTTTTTGAATGTTCACAAGAGCAGAATGACCGATTGGTTGACTTACTACTTGTCGCTCACTACTGACTTCTTATGGATGTGACTTGTACCACGATAGGCATACTTCTTTAATGGACTCCTTGTCACTAGGTCAAGTCTCCGATAGTCTAGTCACTTCATTCAATAATGTTACTGGTAGGGGGTACCTCCACACGGTCTGAATAGAATAAATTAAAATAGTGTCTTTCTAATTCGGATGTGAAGGTAATCCAGTTACCATGCGGTGGTTGTTGAATCATCATCCAATCCATAATTCGTCCACATTGATCTATTCGACTCCATATACTATTGCCACCTAGTCCCAATCCCTTGTCACGCTCAATGATTTGTCTGATGGTTGTCCTAGTCGTCATAATCATTGGTATAGATTCAACGGGCATTGAGGCATATGGTATTTCTATATGCAAATATTGCAGGGTTAGCACATCACATGTGATCATTCTATCGTCATCCGCACCTCACCTTCTCTCTCATCTAGTCAACTTTCCCTCAACTCGGGTAGGTATTTTGGCTACTCAACCATCTAGACCAGTTTCTTCTTTATACTTATTTTTTTGTGTAAGGGACTTGCAATATCTCTTAGTTGATCTCATCAATTGTACCTCTTTTCTCTTTCTATTCTCTTGATATATGTTATTTGTTTATGAGCAGCCAGGCACTTATTTTGTCCAAGCAGACTTGACTTCTTGCAAGTCTTCATTTTTCGTCTTTTTATGTCGACTAGCATCATTCTTCTATTCAAATCAATGGTCAGCGACCCCCCCATTGTCAACCCAACTCTTATTGTTTGAAGAGGGTGGGTTCAACAATGGATTTAATTTTCTTAGAGAGCATTCCCACTCGCGCTCTTTGATAATGTGCTCCCAATATTTTTTTATTTTTCTCCCAATTTGATGAGGCAGGCACGTCCAATGGATGTCGTGGCTCGACTATGTGGCTGACTGCATTTTGAATTAAAATTTTATAGAGAAAGCTCGATATTGAAGAGAAAAATATTTTGTGAAGGTTGGTATAAAACCTACTTCGAACTTGGTCAACTAAAGTTCTTTCTTCAATAGCTTGTTCTTCATAGAATTCTTCGCATATCTTTTCAATCCACTCGATCAAATTCATTCTTCCTCCATTGTAGATCTTGTGCATTAATAGTATTTCATTCTTGGCGTCCAACTTACTCATGAACAATGTTGAGGAATTTATTTATCTCATGAGGAACAACTTCTATAAATTGTTCATGGGACTCAGTGAAGAACTTTTCTCGGGCATGTGAAGGTTTCAACTTGTTCCTTATGGCATATTTATGTATATAATTTGCACTGTTCCAATTCCACCAATCTCTAATTTCACTCTCTATCACCATTTACGCATGCATGACTACTTCATGTCTCGGGTCAGTACTACCAGCAACATAACCAATGTTGTAATCTATGGGATTACATAGGTTTACTAGTAGTGTATCATGTGCATCATATATATGAGGATACACGTATGGGATCACACACACATAAAGAGAGAAAGAGAGAGACAAAGTAGTAAATACCATAGGAACAAGTATCTTTATTATTAGAGCAGGCCAATCATGTACAAAGGAGCACCTCTCATCTTCTGGATCACCTGCCTATTATATAGTTAATACATGTAATTATTCAGTTATAGTTTATTAACTACTTAGTCGGTTTCCCTAACTGACACGACTAACTAAGCCGACTACTTCCTAGTCGATCGAGAGGACCTAGTCAACGAGCCAACTAGGACCCTCCAAAAATAAGGAATATTGCATCAGTGGATGGGAATGATGCCCTGGAAAGGATCCCTCCATTATTAGAGTTTTCGTTATAAGCCAATCCTTCCACACAACAATCAATTTGGTATGCATGTCCATTACAGATACATGCACTTGATCCATGGTATTACTACTACCAAGTTAAATGTTATTGATGGCTTTGTACAAAATAAAGTGTTATTTGTTTTGTTTGAAATTCATTCACCTTGATATGTAGTTGAGTACTTGGTCTTGAAATAAGCCTCCATGTTGTGAATCCAAGAGTCAATCTTGTCATCATTGGTAGCCCCATCAAATTCAAGTCGAACAGTTTAGTGTCAATCTTGAAGCTTTGTTAAACAATGGGAATCACATGGTGAATAATTGATTGTGCCTGTAGCTAGGTTTATTTCTAATGGGTTATTAGAACATAATCATGATACGGGCCTCTTCTAAATCATGTAAAAATTTATGATTATCTTTCATAGCAGAATGGAATGTGATAAACTATGAGATTCGGGAGGGAGTTCGAATTTTCAGTGATTTGTTTAAGTTATAAGCCATCGACATAACATCAATACAAAACACATTTTAGTTATTAAGAGATAATTAATGGTACTATGAACACAGTTCATATTTCTATAACTAGGTAAAGAGGTTTTCCACTAACCTCTTACATGTATTTAATAATTATTTTTAATAATTCAAAGCAGTTATATGTCTAATTCAAGACACGTGGTGGAAAATAAAAAGCTCACGGTTGGTGAATGAGGTATATGGCCTCCCTTAAGCCATAGTGGAAAAGAGTTTTAAATAAAAATTGAATTTTTTATTTAGCTCAAGGTTTTTAAATTATAGTTGTTCAAATATACATTGTATTTATATTAGCATTTGGCCCAGGAGGGGCAAAAGGAACGCCGAATGGAAAAATCCAACTCTTGCATAGAACTATTGGGTATAAAACAATATAATATTGACTTTAAATATTTATCAAAAGTCACCATCTACAATCAATATAGTTTTATGAAGGTATAAACATGTTGAGATAAGGGTGGCAAAGGTGACATCCCTCCTGAATAGGCACAAAATCAGCTTGATGGTGGCCCGATCTAACACTTCTCTACTGCGCTATCCATGCCCAGAATTAGAAGAGAGTTGTTTACGCAACCTTTTTTGGCACATGGACCGGATTAAATATTTGTTGATTTATGGTCAAAATAGAGCTGAGAATTGATCCTAAACACCCAGAATTAGCCCAGAATTGGAATGGACAGCAGTAGGATGTGCCCAGAAATGTGTTTAGGATGTTGAAATATGTCCAGGTTGGGTTTTTTTATTGTCATATGGGAATGTTCATTCTTTGGTTTGAAAAAAATGTACTGAGAACTCTGATTTTAATTCAAATTGTTGTTTATTTAATTTATTACTTCTGCCAGACATTGAGATCTCATGTTTTTGTTATATCTCAAAATGTTCAACAAACACATGAAAAATTTATTTAATTTATTACTTCTGGGAGACATTAGAGATCCCTTGTTTTTTGTTATAGCTCAAAATGTTCAAGTTTTATGCAATGACACGATTTTGGACACAAAAGATCAAAGTTTTTGTGGGAACAACCTCCCTTGGCGACCGCTGCTCTTGCAACATCCTTCAGTATGAATCTTACAGGCTATGTGATTTCCATATTTTAGAACAAGTCTCAACATGCATATGGACCAAAGGAAAGAATATTCATGGAATTATTGTTGGTGTGCTACAAATAAACGTAGTTGGAGACAAGTTGTACAAGTGTATCGTATCGATTCAATTTCCAGGGATCCGTGTAAATGTTTCTAGCTTTCTCCATCAAATGATTAAAATCAACAGTTCAACAAAATAGAAGCCATAAAACACTGGTTTTACAAATATTATACTCATATATAACCAATTTCAAGACTATATGAAGTAACCTTATCTCATTATTCTAGAATCTACAAAAAAATGCCACTTCCATGCTTCAATCTATAGAAAATAAGTAGAAGCTCTGATGTTGTGGTGCTAATGTTCCCTTAGGCCAATAATGTGTATAGCTATGTACAGCTCGGCCCATTTGAACTCAGGGGTGCTTCCTATGATGGGTTTGGTGTCTTCAAATAGTGTTTCCATTTGTATTTTTGGAGTTGTTTCTTCTTCAAGCTCGATCGGCTGGGCCTTCCTTTTGCCAATTTTTTTAGACATACCTGATTTGAAAACATACAGTGTGAATAGTGAGGAATCTTGATTGAAATGTTTACAAGGTACCTAGTATTCAAGGTAGAGGAATCAGTCTTATTTCTTCAAATGGGCCGAGAGTATTAAAGGTTTCCAAATTTAGCATTGGAAGTTTATCCTAGTACATTTTGTGCTTAAACAATACTAATGCAATTTTGAATCAATATAAGTTATACAACTTTGAATGGAAAGAATACAATAAAAAGAAATCCCCTGAATGGAGCTCTTCAGTATTTCAAGAAATAAATCCCCTGAATGGAGCAAACACTGCTGCATTTTTTATCCGACTATTGTAAAAATAAAATATTCAACTTCTTGAATGTAAGAGTAATCTTGGCTTCACTTTTGGAGTAATTTGACAATATCCATGACGAACAAGAGGGAGTAACTGTTCAAATTGTTTGGACAGCTTCCAGACTTCATTCTCCAGTAAACGTGCAGGCAATGAGCACAATACAAAGAGCACATCTCTTGTCTATACGTAGTGATGAACTGCCAAAAAGCTTCAACGTAGAGATATACACCACTTCAACACTTATGCAATTAGGTTTCAGGAAGAGGCACCAACCACCAAATTAGGGAAAGAGGCAATATTGTAGAGAGTGAGCTCACACTATCCACCATAGTTCACTAAGACAACTTCAATGATTTCAAGTGTAGATCGCAGGAAGATCTACACACAAGTTTGTACTGGCAATGGAGAATGACTAATACACTTACACAAAATAAAATATTATGATTATATAAATGTATAAAAAGCACTTCTACACAAAATAAAATACTAACATATTATACATTATTAGTGACTTTCATTCTACCCCTTATGATTAACCCTGTACGATAGACATATTTGCTTTGTCAAGTAACATAAAGTTATTTATACTCGCATAAAGGTTTTATGCGTATTCACACAAAGGGACAATGTTTTATGTTTTAATCTGTTTTATGTTTTAAATATGGATTAAGATTAGAAAATAAACATAAACCGCATGTCGTTAAACATTATAATTATAATATTTAAGGTCATAAAATAAAAGTAAACCACATGTTATCACAATTAATATAAAAATGAGAAAATAAATATACACCACATGTCATTAAGCATTGAACTTAAAATGAAAATCTTTCATGGTTGTAAATATTTATTCGATGATGTTGATAAATAGCCCACGCGAAGGTCCACGCGCCCCTCGCCTCTTCATCACCCAATTGGCCTCAATGAGCCATGAGGGGCCCTTGGCTGCATGCAAGCCTTACCTCCACCCTCTAAAGAGGCTTAGTCTCTCGCGCGTGGGCCTGTTCCTAGAGTTCACTCTCCTGCAGCAAAGGTTTCGTGTTCGAACCACGCTCACTGCGTTTAATAATGTACCTTCTCAGAGGTTACTCTCCCCTAGTAAGGTCGCATGTTCGATCCACCCCTTCTGTCAGGAGAAACGGGTTTATGGATGTCGTATTTAAGGCGCTACCGAGTATGGAAACATTGGTATCCTAGGAAGAGTTCCAGTGAGTTCATGGAGAGCGGTCTTATCCAACCAAAACATGAAGGCTGAAATCATTGTTCGTCTCCACTTCTATCCGGTCGCTTGTTTGAATCTCTGCATTTGGTTGTTTTCGTTTAAACCGTTGCTGCAGCCAATATCAACCTGCATCTGATCCTTGGCATTTTCATTCCACGTTTCTATGGATGAACAAGAATTCTACTAATTATCCCATAAGTGCATCTCCAACATTTTAGTCATTTTTATATATTCATTGGCCATTTTAGAACATTTGCATCAGAATTCATCGTCATATTGATAGAAGGCTTAAGACTAATTAGTTGCGCCATTTATTCTGAAGTCTACTGGAACAATATTAGAGTGAAATCTGATGAGAGAGCGCGCTTCTACAAGGAAAGCGTAGAGACCAACCTCTTTGGATTTATCATAAATTGAGTATTTAAATCATTAAATTTCTCTCTAGTAATGTAGTGATCAATATAATAACATACATGGCTTTGTGTTATGACGTGATTACAAGCATATAATTGAAAACAGGTCGACTCCATTGTATTAGGTACACGCATCATCGACAATTCGCTGACATACGGTGGCTGACAAACTGGCCCCGGGTTGGGAGCTTTGCAGCGGACACCGGAAATCCTTTGGCCGCCATGAATTAGAACAGCAAGCGAGGGATCAGGGAAGCGATAAGGCACAGATAAGGTGAAGGTGGAGGTAGAGCATAGCGTTGGCGTAAGAGAAACGGAAATAAATGAATGCAGGTGCCAGGGAGTCAATGGTTTGATCACAAGAATTTAAATGTTTGATGGTGTCCATAGATAAATGGATGTCAAGTAATTAAAGCACAAACCCAACTGCGGGCATCAAAGGGCGCAAGATCAAAACACATCGACATTCAATGATGTTGTACAATTAATTCCCATGTAGCTTCTATTTCAACAGATTTCCGATTGCGGACGGCCTCGTTTTACCTAAACAATTTTTGAATTCTTCTGTATGAGCGTGTGTTGATAGAGGAAAGAAAGTCCAGCAAGTGTTACAAACGAATATATTACGGGTGCCAAGTGCAGCATTACTTGCTTCGGCTCTGCCATGGGAACGAAGGCGAGCAGATTGGTGTTGTGTGAGTTGGAATTGTTGTGCTCCAATTTCATAAGGTGCACAAAACGGAAAAACAACACCATCCACGTGGTAGCATTCCATTCGCTCTATGAGCCAGGAATCTAGCCGACGTGGATGTTTATGCTTCTCCGCAATGAAACAACTACGGAGTAATTATAGTTTGTGTTGAACTTTGATTCTAATGTTTTATTTTATTGTCTATTTTTATTTTTTACTTACACGAACTAGTTTTCACATCCCATATATTTATATATTATTGAAGTGAAAGAAGTGCATATATCTTCACAAGTGTAACATAGTTTTCCTTATGTCTTTGATTTATATATTTTTATCTTTCATTGGGTTATGTGTTCATTACATATTTGCATTTGAGTTTTGTTACTTTCTTTATTTTTTTTATTTGTCGGTTCACTTTTAGTTTAATCCTTTTTTTCCTTATGTCTTTGATTTTATGTCTTTGATTTATTACGCTGATGGCGTTTTTTAAGGGGTCGGTTCCTCTCAAGGCTTCGTTAATATATTTACACAGCTTGGCATAAATATGCATCCACCGATTCAACAAGAAGTGGAGTGAGACTCCACTGATTTGACAGCAAGTGAGGGAACGCAATAGGGCACACGCAAGTGAGACTCCCACAGCCTCCACCCTAGCGTCGGGCAGCTCCGCCAACGTGGGAGACTTTCTTTCATGGCCGCATCTCCAAGAGTCGACCATGGATCGAGCCTTGCTACCATACAGGGTCGTGAAATCCTCTAAACAATCCATAGAACCATGGAATCCCCGCGTTTCATGTAAGTGATATGGTTCCTCAGTAATAACATGTTGAATGAACGCATAAACAAAGTAGTTACTTATTTAACATACTATTCATTTGAATGCATAACTTAGTTTGCTAATGAATAGAATTTGTATATAAAATTTGAGAACCACATAGAAGTCCCATGCAACCAATCTGTGTGTAAGTTTCAGTGAAATACATTAAGGATTTGCAATGATCAGAGTTGATCTGTCAAGTGATGAGAATACGTGAATGGTGCAGACCTAAATAGAAGATCTTCTATTCCCCAACCAGTCTGGAAACAGAAATAGAATACATTCATTTCTCTAATGTGCAGAGTTCGCCCCCCCATAACAGCTGAGTTTGAGCTCCTTTATAAAGGCAATTAGATTCATTCTAGAACTCAAATAAAATCTTTATGTTGCCATGATCTTTGGCTAGATCATATCGAACCTTGCTTTAAATATCTTCGAGAGTCTATCTTCTCTTAAAAATGTGTTAAGAAAAGAACTCCATCTGGTTGATGGATAATATCTTGGCCTTCAACAGTGTAGAAGAGAAAGTCAATCTGTAATGATTATGCACCACCTCGGCGTAACAAGTGAGATTGGAACCCAACAGGGCGTAGGTCAGTTGGTCTGCTACATAAGCATTCTCCTGCTCATGTGGTTTGTTCATGCAATCTACCCTCAGGTTTTCCATGCTCTTACAGTTCGGTTATTCCCCAGACTTTCTGCAGGTAAATCAACTGGAAACGCTAATTTCAGTTTGGCTTTGGTTCCCCTTTAGATAGTTTTTAAATTTATAGCATTTGTAGAGGTTTGATCCACAAATGAAACAATAATAGAGAAATACTGCACATATTTTCTCCACATATTCGATATTCTCTAGATCTCCATAAAACAAGAGTAACATTTTCCTATAAAATCTATAAGAAGAAATCCAGACCAGAGACCCCTAAAAGCTAAGAATAATGATATGTTAAAAAAAACTAAAATGGATATTCTTTTCGACAAGGTTCGCTGTCTAAGAACAGAGCAATTTCATCCATATTCAATGTACAGTTAAATAAACACTATGTTTAGGATAACAATCTTCTACAACTGAAAAAAAAGCTAGAAAAAAAAAAAATTCAAAGTTGAGTTAGGTGTTGAACTTAATTAATATCTCGGGATGTTTTGTGAAACACACAAATCCAACCGTAAAGATATACAGGAATTCCTCGATTTGTAAGCAGTTGGTCGAACATTGTTTCAAAATTATTTTTAACCTAACAATATTAACAACTAAAAACGAGTAATGCTATCTACAATGACAAAGCCATGAGTATTGGACCTGGTAAGTGATCTTCCAGCAGTCTGTTCAAATTTCCGCCCAATTTGTTCTCTAGTTTTGTCATGGTCTCTGCAATTTTTGGACTGCATATCTCAATAGAGTGATCATATCTTCCATTGTGTACAGAGCTATAGTTCTTCAAGCAGCTATAACTCTTCTAGAGTTCGTTGCTCCTCTTTCCAGCTTGTAACTTCCCGAACTAAACCAGTAACTTTGTACTTCGTGTGTTATTTCTGCTGCTACATTTGGTATTGCACGGTGTCTTAACGTTGTAACGAAAACATGGTATTGCACGGTGTATTAACGTTGTAACGAAAACAATTATCATGCAAAATGGTATAAGCTGGCATCTGTCATTAACATGTCCTTTGTTTTAGTTGACGGGTGGCTTGACAATACAGTTTCGCAAATCATGTCTAGAAAGAAGTGCAGTGGCCTTGGTATCATGTGTGAATAGCTGGCTCGAAATTAATGATTTTATTGTATTGTAAAAATTTCTTTATGTGGTATTTTTTTAATTATCATATAATAATATGGCTTTGTATAAAATACATGTCGAATAAGAGGCAATATATTATAAAATGAAAATCTAGCATATAACAGTTATGTGATGTTTATGTAACAATCCATGATGTCTTGATGTGTCGTATCCAGACAAGGTGCTTCGCTAACTGATGCAGGAGCGTAGGCTCATGAGGATGAGGTCATCCATGACTTCAGAAAATCAGTTGAATCGTAAGGAGACTTAGAGTCTCATACATGGAATTTGTTTTTATTTTATGTAAAAGATTGAATAAAAGTGGATGAGGATTCTCTCGATCCTTCCACAAGATAATCGATAGGGTTGGTTGAAGAGTCAGAGCATTTCCTGAATTGTAGCAATTATTTAGTAGTTTGTTAGTGACTCATAGGGATTAGTTGAGTTAAATAAGGAATATGTTCCTTCTTTGTAGTATCAAGAAAACAGAATTGAAGTTGTATTTAGTTTAGCTTGAGTAATTTAGTTGGACATCGGTGGTAGCTCGAAGAGTATTTGGAGAGCTCACAGAGTTTTGATTGTGACAAAATGTTAGAGGTTAGATCAAGGGGAAGCTCGGATTAAAATCCTGGAGCATACACCGATATGAAGGATCTCTGGATGTAAAGACCTATTTTTGCTGCATTCAAGCTCAACCGAGGGTTTTGTTTTTGGAAAAAGATTGACATTTCTGTATTTTGAATCGACGGAGTTAATTTCTTGTTTATACATAGATATTTTATACTATGTATGTTAATGGTGCATATAATAAGTGATTGAGTAAGTTTCTGGTCAAAATTGAGAGAATTTCGTGTTTAAAATTTGTTATATGATTGTATCAATCGATGTTCCATTGAGTTGGTGAAGACTCATTGAGAAATTGCAGGCAGAAATCCATTTTCTTGTTGCGCAGAGGTCATTAGAAGTTTGCACACACTTAATCAATGGATATTGGGCATTGTAGAGGTAGATCAACGGTGTAAGTTGGTTGATTAAATGAGTTTCTAAGCCAATGGAGGAGATCAACTGGTGAGTTGTTCGACGGTGGAGAGGAGATATCACTGTCAGAAACGCATGCAAGTTAACGAGGCCCTGGGTCGAGTTAGTGGAAGGATTGGCGGAGGTAGTCAAATCTGGGAGAGGAGGTAAAATTAGCTATGATTAACTGCTTTTAACTCTGTTTTACACTAATTTTAATGGTTTTACACTAATTTGAAAGGTGTTTAATATAGAGGTAGTGTATTGCTTATATACACTTTTTTATGATCCTCGTGTGTTGGTCTTAGAAGGAGATAAGCCATCAATTTTGGTATCAGAGCAGGTTATAATTTTGTTTCTGATTAGAGGAAGAAAGTATCCAGCAGTGAATTATTGTGCTAGGAGATGGATGTCAGAGTTGGACGAGGTTGGGGCAGGCGAGGAAGACCTACTGCCAATGCAGAGTTAAGAGAGGAGGTGAGAACTCTGAGAGCAAGGCTGGAAGCCTTGGAGACCTCTATACATCGAGAGAACACTGGAGATACAAGTGAGGAAGAGATGTCAGATGAGGAGGAGGAGACAACTGCTGAAACCCCTGACGTAAAAATACTGAAATCAATCTTTGGTGCAGGTTCAAGTTCAAAAGTTGATGTACCATTCTATAATGGGAGCTTAGATCCAGAGGAACTAATTGATTGGATCAACGCTATGAAAAACTCTTCGATTATGTTGAACTAAAGGAGGACAAGCAAGTGAGGTTTGTTGTCACAAAGTTGAGAGGGCATGCATCCTTGTGGTGGGACAGTGTGCAAGAGGAGAGGATCTTGAAACATAAAGCCAAGATCGATAGCTGGAGCAGAATGAGCAGAATGACAGCTAAACTAAGAGGTAAATTTCTTCCTAAGGATTACCAATTGATTTTGTTTAGGAGAATGCAGAACCTTAAGCAAAAGTCTGTTGAGATATTGTAACTTCAAAGAATATTATATTTGTACTTTATATTCCGGAGATGATTCATTCCTCCGTGAAGATCTTATTGTATATCCGGAGATGTTTATTCCTCCATTGGAATGTGGTAACTTGGGTTATTAAACTTCCCTAGTGGGGGTCGGCCCTGTATGTGTTATGTTGGTCAAAGGGTTATTAAACCACCCTAGAGGGGTCGGCCCAGTCAGTTGTAGTGGGGTATTTAACCCATTGGTTAAATACGATGCTACATGTTCTTGTGTAAAAGAAAAGTCGGAGTAGTGTATAAATAGAGGAGGTGTATTCCTCATTTAACACACTCACTCACTTGAGAGTGGCGCACTTGTGGAGGAGAGGTCTGCTATGGAGAAGGAGGAGCTTATGCTCAGGGTTTGCATCTTTGTATATTACTGGTCATCTATATTGAGGAAGCTTTACTGGGTTTTCTACCCCATGAGGGTTTCCCAGGATAAATCTGTGTCTCTTGTGTTTATGCTATGCTTGTTGTTTCTTCAGTGATCCTGTATATGCTATTATTGTGAAATGGAATGTAATGCTGCTATTTTCTATCTTATCATATTAAATCTTAACATGGTATCAGATCTAACCTGAAGGAAGGCAAGGTATGGCACTTACGACACTTGCTTTACTTACGACAATTTGAAGGTTAGGGTTTTATATAGCAAAAACCAATCATCGTGGAACTTTCGCCATAAATCCATTTTGGCGAAGGTTTAGGATCTGAAACCTTTACAGGTCGTAGATAACATCTCCAGGTATCTTGTGTCCAAAGGGAACCCTTAGATTCGTTGTACTTTGTAAGTTATGATCAGTACAAGTTAGGGTTTCTGCCTCTTCCAGATCTCAGTCAAAATCAGGTGACCTAGGAAAAAAAGTCATAACTTGGGCTAGGAAGCTCCAAATGAAATTTCGTAAAATGTGACAGGTAGTACACAGACTGTACTATCTCAATAAACTTTTTCAGAGGCCGAAGTTGAACCAGTGACACATGGCACACCGTACAAGTTCGCTCTCCTGTTTTATCCCATAAACAGGTCACGTTGCGACACTTGGCATAACTCTCTCTCAGAGAGTCCAATTGAGGTCAGACCTATCAGGATGGAAAGATAACATGGCGATCTATCTCAGGAAAATTTTTCAGAGACCGAAGTTGAAACAGTGACACGTGGAACTCCGTACAAGTTTGCTCTCCTGTTTTATCCCATAAACAGGTCACGTTGCGACACTTGGCATAACTCTCTCTCAGAAAATCCAATTGAGGTCAGACCTATCGGGATGGAAAGATGACAGGTCAGGCTACCACAAAAAAAGTTTTTAGACCCTGTGGAGTGAAAATTTCAGATTTACAGCAGAAACAACCAAGTATATATTTCTGTCAAAACAGAATTATTTTTGGAGCACCTTCATTCATGGCTTCCGGAATTTAGGGTTTCGGAGAAAGTTAGAATTTTTGGAATCGGAATCCACAGCTGAATGCTACTCAGGAAAATCAAAATTTAGAGACCAAGATCGAATTTTTTGGTTGGGTAGAAGACCGAGCTTGATCAAACCCCAGTTCGGGATTTTGATCGGAAAGATGGAAAATTAGGGCTTCAGCAAAAGTTGGAATTGTTGAAGTCTGTAACCACGGCTGGAAGCTCCTCAGAAAAATAAGAGTTTAGAGCCTTGGATCGAACCTTTTGATTGGACAGAAGCGTGGGCTTCATCAAACCCTAGTTCGGGTTCCTGTCCAGAAGATCCAGAAGTTTCGAAGGCAATTTTGAGGGGTCAAATTTTGGAGATTTCAAAATTGAAGTATGCTAGTTTGATCAGCTCAACAAGACACATCCTTCCATCCATTCAGAAGTGTGAAAGTCAAATATTGAATTTTTAGGGTTTCTCTAGCAAACCCTAATCAAGCTCCAGATCAAGTTTCAGGGGGAGTTGAGGCTAAGGCCTTACATAAGAAGACTACAAGAAGTCTCGACAGGTATGACTTAAGGAGGTTCAGGTATGTCTTGAAATCTGATTCTTGATTAAGTTCATAATGTGTTTGTCTTCATATTATTTATTGGTACAATCTTGATTAATATTAGAATTGTCTTATCACCCTAGTAACAGTATGAATGCATGTGAATGATCGAAGACATTCATTGATTAGGGCTATATGATTGTACTAATGCATTATGGTGTTGTGTGAGGTTGATGTTGTCTGCTAACAAGATACAAGTACATCACAAAAGACAAATCAAGTTCCATGACCATGACCACATGAAGACAAAGACTCATCCATAATCTTTGTTCTACTTACGAGGTATGTATGACTTTGTTATATTATGCTTAACCTATGAGACATGAAGGTTCTAGCTCAGAATCTCTAAATCATTGAAGAGATTGTTTAGGTATGTTATACATAACTAAGCAGATTTACTAATCCAGGTATGTTTTCCTATGTCAAGTTAGAATCTTACCTTGTGTTAGGATCCCTTATATAAGTATACTTGGCATGATTAGATATGCTTATTCATAAAGTTAGTAATCAAGGGATTATGCATATTATGTCTTTTATCTTGATTGATGATATGCATGAGTAAACGAAGTCTTCCCTGAAATCTTGAATACTAATGTTTATTATCTATGATCGTGTCTATACATATTCAAGACTATTTAGATGTTTTGATAATGTTTATAATATACTAATGAATGTATGTTTGTGTATGAGATCATGAGGATAACACTACTGCACACTTGAGCATGCACAGTGGTACAGAATGAATAGAAGTTCAAAAGACATTTAGAAGACCAAGCGAGAGGCAACCACACAAACATAAAAGATAAGTATTTGAGTTGTTATTTGAAATAGTAAATGATATTGCTTTTAATAGATTGTATGCATATTCCTAGAATATATCACGTTGAGTGTAAACATTCATAGAGCATTGAACAGTATACTACTAATATGCATATGATTGGTAAGTTGGACAAACATTCCATTGTAGCTTGTCTAGAATGAAACCTCTTTGCTGACATACTGAGAGCTGTGCACACTCTCGATAGTATGTTCTGGTAGAGATGGAAGGCATCTAGATAGCCACTGTATGCATACAGGATATGGAAAAGTGTTGTGCCAAAGTATTGGTCAAGATAGTTACATAACTATGTAAATGATATCTGTATGCATAATAGGTTATCATGTCAACATGATTTCATGATTATGAAGTATTACTAATCATGTACTTAATTTTGATTTGTAGGAAAGATCATGAAGAATGATGAACACCGAACAAATGATGGATGTTCAACAAGAAGATTTACAAATCAAACAAAATATAGAAGGCTCGTGGCTAGAAGATTCTCTTAGAAAGAGGAAGAGAATCATGACGAGATGTTTGCTCCAAGTGACTAAATAAAACCATTCTCTTAATGATGTAATTAAAGAAGAAGTGTGAATCAGGTTCTGTATGGGTACCCAGGATTGGTAGTCAATTGATGAGCTTAATGATCATCATGGGTGATGTGGATCTCAACCTTTGCTACAAGGTTGAATATGGCTTCTATACACATATGACATGGATGCAAGAAGGAACTCACCACAGAGTTCGAATAATTTTGAGGCTCATATCAATAGACCCATCTGACGAGAGATAGCACATATAGATATGCAGAAGATCACTCAATGCAGAGTGTGAATGATGGACAATTGACAGCTTCTTGACAAAGCTTGGGCTTTACCAGAAGTAAAGCTAATCCTAACCTTTACCTTAAGGTTGTAGGTGATGAACCTATCATACCATTATTGTATGATGATGATCTCTTTCTAAGAAGAAATGAGAAACAGATCATGAAAAGAAAGAAGAAGATGGCTGAAGAAATGAAAATGAAAGATCTCAGATTGATGCATTACTTCCTAGGTCTGGAAGTATGGCAAGGCTCAGAAGGAATCTTTCTCAATTAGGGAAAGTATGCTGATAAATATTAAAAGGACTTGATGTGTTGGAATGGCCACTCTCATGGATTCCAACTTGAAGTTGTTAGTAGATGACCCATCAGAGTTAGTGGATATAACTCTGTATAGACAAATTATTGAGTCATTGATGTGTCTAACGAATACTAGGTCAGATATATGCTTTGCTGTGAACACCTTGAGTCAACATCTAGTGGAAACTAGATGTGTTCACTTGTTAGTTGCAAAGCATGTGATGAGGTACCTAAAGGATATGATAGACTTTGATCTATGTTATCTTAGAGATCATGACTTCATATGGCTACATAGATGTTGATTGGGCAGAAATTGTATCAGACAGGAAGAGCACATCGAAAGGATGTTATTGTCTGGGATCAGCCATGATCTCGTGGTTTAGCAGGAAGTAATCTAGTGTGGCTCTCAGAACAAGTGGAATATATGGCTGCTTGCTCTGCTAGTTGTGAAGCAGTATGGCTTCAGAATTGTTTGACATAAAAATGGACCCAACTATGATCCTATGTGACAAACAGAGTTGTACCAAAATGGTAGAGAATCCACTATTCCATGATAAGTCAAAGCACATAGAGATCTGACATTTCTATATACAAGATATGGTGCAAAAAAGAATTAAAGTTCGAATTTGTAACAAGTTGACAATGTACTAACCAAACCTCTACCAATCCGATGTACTAACCAAACCTCTACCTCAAGTAAAGTTTTCCGAGACAAACTTAAAATAGTTCAGAAGGACCCTCCTCGAAAGGGGGAGCGATGTGATCACTTATGATGAGATTTACCGCATCGATAGTGAGGTCGATGATATGGATACCTATATTGGTGATGCCGACAGAGAGGTTGGTGGATGGTCCTTAGACAGGGTCTAAGGTGACAAGGGGATTGCATCATCCTTGAACATATGTTCTAAAGAGAGCCGTAGACGTATGTCTTCGAGAATGAATTCCTTGGTGGACATGATAGGATTGCATCATCCTCAAGAGATCCGTAGACGTATGTCTTCGAGAATGAAGTCCTTGGTGGACAGAATAGGATTGCATCATCCTAAAGAGAGCCGTAGACATGATGTCTCCGAGAATGAAGTCCTTGGTGGATAGAATACGATTGCATCATCCTAAAGAGAGCCGTAGACAGATGTCTCCGAGAAAGAAAAAGGATTGGATCATCCCTGGACTTCAATCCTAAAGTGAGCCGTAGATAGGTGTCTCCGAGAATGGAAGATAGGATTGCATCGTCCCTGGACCTCGGTTCAAAATGTACGTGATCGGGATTGCCTCGTCCCTAGACATGAGATTTGTCTTAAATTGATAAGGACTGATCATCCTGGAACTGGATCGGGATTGCCTCGTCCCTAGACATGAGATTTGTCTTAAATTGATAAGGACTGATCATCCTGGAACTAGATCAGGATTGCCTCGTCCCTAGACATGAGATTTGTCTTAAATTGATAAGGACTGATCATCCTGGAACTGGATCGGGATTGCCTCGTCCCTAGACATGAGATTTGTCTTAAATTGATAAGGACTGATCATCCTGGAACTGGATCGGGATTGCCTCGTCCCTAGACATGAGACTTGTCTTAAATTGATAAGGACTGATCATCCTGGAACTGGATCGGGATTGCATCGTCCCTAGACATGAGACTTGTCTTAAAGTGATAAGGATTGATCATCCTAGAACTTGATCTGGATTGTATCATCCATGGACCTATGTCCTAAAGAGAGCGGGATTGATCATCCTGTAATATGATCGTGTGTGTTGCAGAATACATGCTTTTGATGATAGATGTATTAGTGAGAATACATGCCTTTGATGATAGATGTATTAGTGAGAATACATGTTTTGATGATAGATGTATTAATGTGGATACTAATGCAGATGATCGAGATGTTGTAGATCGAGATGATCCAGATGTTGTAGATTGAGATGATCCAGATGCTGTAGATCGTGATGATCCAGATGCTGTAGATTGAGATGATCCAGATGCTGATGCTGTAGATCGTGATGATCCAGATGCTGTAGATCGAGATGATCCCGATGCCGATGATCGTATGATGACGATGCTAATGATCATGAGGATCCAGATGTTGATGTTTTTGTAGCTCTTCAAAGTGCTACAGAAGATAAAGACTCAGTACTGAAGATGTTGATGTTCCAGTATTGAAGATGTTCCAGTAACTGCTCGAGTTACTGATGATGTTGAGAAATCTTCCAATGATTTATAGATGTATCATGTATGATGTTGATGACTCCTTGCTCATGCAGATGTTGTTATAATATCCTTTTCGTTAAGGGGGAGTGTTGAGATATTGTAACTTTAAAGAATATTATATTTGTACTTTATTATTCCGGAGATGATTTATTCCTCCGTGAAGATCTTATTGTATATCCGGAGATGTTTATTCCTCTGTTGGAATGTGGTAACTTGGGTTATTAGACTTCCCTAGTGGGGGTCGGCCCTGTATGTGTTATGTGGGTCAAAGGGTTATTAAACCACCCTAGAGGGGTCGGCCCAGTCAGTTGTAGTGGGGTATTTAACCCATTGGTTAAATACAAGCCTACGTGTTCTTGTGTAAAAGAAAAGTCGGAGTAGTGTATAAATAGAGGAGGTGTATTCCTCATTTAACACACTCACTCACTTGAGAGTGGCGCACTTGTGGAGGAGAGGTCTGCTATGGAGAAGGAGGAGCTTATGCTCAGGGTTTGCATCTTTGTATATTGCTGGTCATCTATATTGAGGAAGCTTTACTGGGCTTTCTACCCCATGAGGGTTTCCCAGGATAAATTTGTGTCTCTTGTGTTTATGCTGTGCTTGTTGTTTCTTTAGTGATCCTGTATATGCTATTATTGTGAAATGGAATGTAATGCTGCTATTTTCTGTCTTAGCATATTAAATCTTAACAAAGTCAATGACAGTTAGAGAGTTTACTGAGGAGTTCTATAAGGTAAATATCATATCTAGACATATAGAAGATACACCTGAAAGGGTATCTAGGTATGTTAATGGTCTAAGGTTTGATATTCAGGATGAACTAAGCTTGTTGTCATTGAGGTCTGTTGAGGAAGCATACCAGGTTGCTTTGAAGGCTGAGGAGAAGCTGATGAGAAAGCAGAGTCAGAGAGCAAAGGTAAGAAGCTCTGGAGAAAGGGAACAGCAACAGAAAGGTGAAGCTAGCAGTTCAAATCAGCAAACGCATCCTGACAGAACTAATGATAACAGAGGTGGAAGAATTGCTTCAAGAGGAAGAGGCAGAGGTAGAGGTGGACAAGTAAGGTGTTATACATGTGGAAAACTAGGCCATATGTCATGGGATTGTCCGAATAACATTGTGAGACAAAGAGAATCACAAGTAGTGCAAGCTAAAACTGAAACTCCAAAGGAATTAGAGTTGACTGAGAACTACCCTGAAGAAGGTGAGGCTTTGTTAGTAAGAAAAGCAATTTTGGGAATTAATGAATCAATCCAAAGGAGAAGCCTATTCAGAACAGTTTGCAAGGTTAAAGGTAAATGTTGTAAGTTAATAGTAGATAGTGGTAGTACTGATAATTTGGTGTCTACAGAAATGGTGGACAAACTGAATTTAAGGAAGACAGTACATCCAGAACCATACAGGGTTGCATGGCTGCAGAAAGGTCATCAAGTTTTTGTGAGTGAACAATGCCAAGTAAAGTTTCAGATTGGGGATTATCAAGATGAGGTAAGATGTGACATTTTAGAGATGGATGCTTGTTATGTTTTATTAAGTAGGCCTTGGCAGTTTGACAGAGAAGCAGTGCATGAGGGAAAGAGGAATGTATATTCCTTTGAAATGAATGGGAAGAGACATAGTCTTCATCCATTCAGAGGTAAGCAAGAGGAAGTCAGTAATCAATTACTAATGATGACTGATAAGAGGATGGTGAATGATTGGAAAGCTGAAGATGAGGTAAAAGTAACTTCACAAGTAAATGATTTTGAGAATGAAATGACTAATATAGTGTGCAGTGATTGGCTGAAGGAGAGAATAGACCAATAGGAAATGTCAAATGCAATCATGGCATTGATGGAGGAAGCACAATGTGAAGTCATAAAGGGTGGTGAACGGTATATGACTAATGAAATTACTAAGGATGGTGATGTGACAGAAACAAACAAAGGAGAGAAGAACCAAGAAATTCAAGCAAAGAATTCTTGCATGGCAGACATTTTCATGCTAATAAGTTTTATGTTTACTTTTGTAATAGGGAGGCTGATCTGTTCATATGCAGATGAAGATAAACCTACTGATAAGTTGTCTGCAGGTCAAATGAAAGAGGAATTTGTGTGCTCTATGAAGTTTGAACGTATGCTGGAGGAACCAAAGGACCTGTTGCAAACAAAGTGCTGGAAAACATGGCTGAAGGGACTGTTTAAAATGAGAACACTGGCCAGATTTTCATTTTGGGTATCTGCTGCAATCCTACAGAAAAACAGCAGGGAGGGAGCTCATGGACAGGATCCCATGAATATTTTTAAGATGGGGAGTCTGATGCAGGAGCATAGGCTCATGAGGATGAAGTCATCCATGACTTCACAAAATCAGTTGAATCATAAGGAGACTTAGAGTCTCATACATGGAATTTGTTTTTATTTTATGTAAAAGATTGAATAAAAGTGGATGAGGGTTCTCTCGATCCTTCCACAAGATAATCGATAGGGTTTGTTGAACTGTTAGAGCATTTCCTGAATTGTAGCAATTAATTAGTAGTTTTTTAGTGACTCATAGGGATTAGTTGAGTTAAATAAGGAATTTATTCCTTCTTTGTAGGATCAAGAAAACATAATTGAAGTTGTATTTAGTTTAGCTTGAGTAATTTAGTTGGACAGCGGTGGTAGCTCGAAGAGTCTTTGGAGAGCTCACAGAGTTTTGATTGTGACAAAATGTTAGAGGTTAGATCAAGGGGAAGCTCGGATTAAAATGATGTAAGGACCTATTTTTGCTGCATTCAAGCTCAACCGAGGGTTTTGTTTTTGGAAAAAGATTGACATTTCTGTATTTTGAATCGACGGAGTTAATTTCTTGTTTATACATAGATATTTTATACTATGTATGTTAATGGTGCATATAATAAGTGATTGAGTAAGTTTCTGGTCAAAATTGAGAGAATTTCGTGTTTAAAATTTGTTATATGATTGTATCAATCGATGTTCCATTGAGTTGGTGAAGACACATTGAGAAATTGCAGGCAGAAATCCATTTTCTTGTTGCGCAGAAGTCATTAGAAGTTTGCACACAGTTAATCAATGGATATTGGGCATTGTAGAGGTAGATCAACGGTGTAAGTTGGTTGATTAAATGAGTTTCTAAGCCAATGGAGGAGATCAACTGGTGAGTTGTTCGACGGTGGAGAGGAGATATCACTGTCAGAAACGCATGCAAGTTAACGAGGCCCTGGGTCGAGTTAGTGGAAGGATTGGCGGAGGTAGTCAAATCTGGAAGAGGAGGTAAAATTAGCTATGATTAACTACTTTTAACTCTATCCATGCATAGTTAAAATTAGCTATGATTAACTACGTTTAACTTTGAAGCTTGACCCCTTGCATGTTTATTCTGCATTGAACTTTGGAGCTCGGCCCCTCTTCATGGCTCGAATTAGTTTTTTTTTGTTCTTTTTTATGCGGAAGAAAAAGGACAGGGCTCAAGCTTTGGTGGAGAGATTGGCAACGCTACTTCCATTAAGTTTATTCTGATATTGACCACCAGGTGCTATTGGTGGATGAATTTATGTTTCATGTCTCGCTGAAAAATGAGATCACATGATATATGTCTTACATAACAAATTGGTTTGCTAAATGTAGGTATCTAAGCACCGGACTTGTGTATTAGAAATCCTTTTAAAAATGTTTCAAAGAATTTTTTTTAGATGTATAATGTTTATTTCGACATAGGCATAAAACGTTTTATAGCAAGTTGTAAAAACCTTTTGTTATGGAAAGTAAAATTGGAGTTTTTTTGTTATACGAATTTGGAAATTAATTAAAATTGTATAACAGTTTGAAACCGTATTGAATTGATTTGTACAATCAAATGAATAATTCAAATGTTTTGAGCGATTTCATTGAAATTTAAGTCACTAGAATTCAACAAAATCAAATTTAAAAACCAAATAATTGGTTAATTATCCAATTCCATGTCACGAGAGTGTTTCAACCGAAAAGCACAAACCATAATTTATTTTTGTATTGCTTAATTATGTACTGTGTGCAAAGTTATTCAATCGCCACCAACTTATCTTCTTCATTCTTCATGAATATTCACCAACCATGATTCTTTGATGCTCAAGCGAAACATTAGTAACACAAACTCAAAAATGCATGACCATGATCATAGCATTTTCACAACAGCATATCATTATGAATTCTAAAGTTTAAAATGCACATACACATAAATAGGTTAATGAGATCATACACACGAGGCCAATTGATCATAGTCGTGTAAACTCAAAGAAAGATCTGATTGCAAAACCAGGGCGTAAACGAAATCTTTCAAACCTGGGAAAGGTGGCCCGATGAGAAGATTGAGGTGGCCCGATGATAAGATTGAGTGGAAAAATAGACTTATTTCATGTATTATAACATTTGATAATTTTTCACATTTTCAAATATATAAAGATTGGGTGTAAAAATATACTTATTTAATGTATTGTAACATTTGATAATCTTTCATATATAAATATATATATATTACTTCATTATTTCACATTTTTAAATATTTAAGAAACAAATTATTACTTTATTATATGAAGAAATATATGTTTACAATTTTGTATATTGATTTTGTTTATATTCAATTCATAGCTATGTAAAAAAAATTGTCATTTTTAATATATTTGTAAAAGCAAAATAAAAGATATTCTTTACTTTAGTCTTATTCTTAGATTGCAAATAGTAGTATTTAATAATGCTACTTAAACTTAGAATTTGAAGATTTATTAAGCTCCCTTACACATTCCAAGTTGGATGAACATTTCACCAACATCTAATACATGTAAGGAGGGACCTGCCATCAATCATAAATCATATAGATCATAGTGCATCTTATTTTATAGTTCATAAATCCACTTAGATCACTCAATGTCATTAGAAATCATACACATGTTAAGTTTATTCTTTAGTTTTCACATAAATTTGTCAATACATTTAATATCTTCACACCTAACTAACAAATCTATGACAAATGAACCTAAATAAGCTTTTCCACCTTACTTCACAGCATGAATATACTTGTACTTATTTCCTATTATAATATTTGATATTCTTTCACATTTTCAAATATCCAAATAAAAAATAAGTTTTTTTATTACTTTATTATTATTATTTGAAGAAATATATGTTTACAATTGTGTACATTGATTTTGTTTATATTCAATCTATAGCTATGTAATATTTTTTGGCCACTTTCTCTATGACGAATTAATGTACAATTGATTTTACTTGCCATTGATTACATGAGTTTCTATTTATTGCTTATTAGTACTTGCACTAGAGTTTTCCTTTAAATTTGATCATTTACTATGCCTACCATAGATTCACTATACTTGCTTTCAACATATAACTTATATTATCTACACACACAACTTTCTCTCATTTTTGCAACATATTGAAGTTCTATTCGTCTTTTCATTTCCCCCACTTTGCGGGTATGCTAGTATATTTTTATCTTTCATTAGGTTATGTGTTCATTACATATTTGCATTTGAGTTTCGTTACTTTCTTTATTTTGTTTATTTGCTCATTCACTTTTGACTCATTATTTCTTAGATTATATTTTTTCTTTCAAATACTTTGTCAAAGTCTATAGTGATTATTTGATTTGGTTTATAGTTTAATTTGTTTCTTTTTCATTGCATATTTTTAATGGCTTTTTTCTTGTACATTTTGTTATTGTTCTAATTATTTGCAATTTATAGATGTATAGGTTATTGTTTTGCTCTGGATATAACAAGAGAATCATCTTGATATCTAAGTTTCTCATTACTCAACAATGGTGATAGGGAAGAATCCAGAATCATAGTCATTATTACATCATTTACATCTCTAGTGACTTGGTATCAATGCCAAAATCCTGATGTCCAATTTTTCAGCACTTGGAAATGAAAATGGGGAATATTCCAAAACAAAGTCATCACTACAAAATTTCCATATCCGGTGCCTCAATATCAATGTCTACACTAGTTGGGATGCTATCTAGGTAAGCATGAACATCCGAGTCAACAACATCTCAATCAATAACAACTAAGTCATTGTCCTAAGCATAGAACAGGTTAATATTTATTTCATAAAGTGCAAGTATGCTATTATAATTTATTGTCCTCTTGCAAAACTTCAAAAACTCAAACCCACAACCACACCTTTACAACCATAGCTGAACTTGAACTAGAACTAGGCATTACCTACTTACAACATAGATATATAGAAATGGAGATATATATATTTGAGCTTATGGTTTGCGATTTGATTCATAATATATTGTATTGTCATTGAATCTGGCTTCTTTTTGCCCCTTGTGTTTCTCACTATAAGTTTGAGAATAGAGAACCAAGTCATCCATGGAAATACAGGCCCAAGGACCATACTCGGAAGTCTGCCACCACCTTGCAATTAATACATTCTTCTATTGGAACATCAACTATATAAGGATTATCAATTTGTATTTTGGTGTCTGTAGTTAAAATTCATATTATACATCAATTTAATTGGTAATTTTAGCATTGTGTGTGTGTGTATGTATGTATGTATGTATATATGTATGTATGTATGTATGTATCAATCTAAGAAAGTAAAATCAATTGTTCTAAAACTTCCTATTCGGTGCTCAACCAAAAAAAAATAGCTTTCAGCATGCATGTACCACATACTTAGATAGATGTGTGTTGATATCTTCATGTGTGAGGTAGGCACTATGTGGCAGCATCAATGGTCCAAGTTTCTACAACACTTGTCGAGGATTATTTGATAAGAAGTTTAGAGTGTTCTCACTATACCCAGTATTAAGTTGATAGTTTTACTAGTCATTTTTTTTTAAAATAGCAGATGGGTTGACAACCATTATGAAGGTTAATATATTACTTGATACATATCAATTCAAGAATCATGTTGTCATTATACTTATTATGATCCAGTCTCATATAATATGATAGGGGTAAATCTCAAATCATTGACATCATCATAACACTTTTCCCTCATCCTCATATAAAATAATATAGGCAATTGACAACCCTAGAAAATTTTGATTTGTTTATAGAATAACATAATATGTATCAATTGAGGAAAGTCAATTCAGTTGTTCTAAAACTTTATATTAATCACTCAACCAAAAAATCAAAGTTCTCGTTATGCATGGAACAAAGTAACAACTTGTGAGTCCTTTCATGCATAAAGAGCTATGTGACATCATCGGTGGTCCAAGTTTTTGCATCCCTTAGTTATGGTGATTTCATTGGTAGTTTAAAGTGTTTCCACTGTACTTGTTATTGATTCTATAATTTTATTAGTCAAAATCTATTGAAATACTAGATGGGTTGACAATCATTATGAAGATTATTGTATTCCTTAATATGTAACAAGAGAAGAATCATGTTGTCAATATACTCATTATGAACAACTCTCATATAATGTGATAGGGATGAATCTCAAATCATTGCCATCATCATGATACATTTTCCTTGCCCTCATATAAAATAAAGAGGAAAAAAAAGAGATACAAATGAGTGATGGATTATTAATGCTTATTTCTTAACCTCGTAGAGGAAAATAGAATCCTGTTAGTTAGGTTCCTATTTCTCAGCATCCTTCTCTAACATATATATCACTCTATATAGAACAAAAATCATACAATGATGTCATTATATTGATTAGTTATACTATAACTAGGTACCACTACTTTGTTATATGAGTTATCCTATAACTAGGTGTTATCGCTTCATTATACGAGCATGGGTCTTCGGAATAACAAGAGAAGAATGATGGTGTCATTATACTAATTATGGGAAAATTTTATGTAATTTGATAGGGGGAATCTCTAATCATTCACATCGTCATATCGCTTTTTTCTTAGCCTCATATAAAAATTATAAGGAAAATAAAAAAAACAATGGAAAATGGATGGACAATTTCAACCATGCGACAAGGGTGGCTATTAACTCTCTCTTTATCGAGCAGTGGATAAACACTCATTCTCTTTCATGTGCCTAATTTATATGCTACCACTAAGCAATAAGTCGGTAAAAAGAGGTAATTGAGCAGTGAGGCTCCCCTTTTTTTATACAAAACAAATTTGTCTATTGTCACACTTGGACCTAACTTCATGGTATGATTAGGGTTATTGGATCTTAAGCCTTTGGCATTATTATAAAAATATTTTCCCTCAAGTCTAGAAACTTGGATATCCTCAGTAATAGGTAATACTTCTATTATGAGCATTGATTAGGTATTATAATTCTATTATGTAAATAGGGATTTTCACAATCATTATAAAGATTATTATATTTTCTCTAAATATAACAAGATAAGAATCATAATGTCCAAGTTTCTCAACAGTTGTTGATGATGATAGGGAAAAATACAAAATCATAGTTTCCATCACGTCATTTCCATGTCCAATGGCTTAGTATCAGCTTATTTTTTCTTAGCCTCGTATAAAATAAGAGGGCAAATAGAATCATATCAGTTAATAGGTTCTTGTTTCTCAGCAAAATCTACTTTGTATATAGGGCTCTTCACAATCACTATAAATGTTATTATATTGCTCTAGATAGAACACAACAAGAATCATGATGTCCATGAATCCAAAATCATAGTTGTCATTGCATCATTTCCATGTCCAGTGATTTAGTATTAACATCTAAGATAGTTAAATGACATCTAAGCAAGCATTAGGGTTATTGCATCTTAAGGATTTGGCAAAATTCAAAATCATAGTTTCCATTACGTCATTTCCATGTCCAATGACTCGATGTTAGCTTATTTTCTCTTAGACTTATATGAAATTAGATGGAAAATAGATTCATATTATATAGGTTCTTATTTCTAAGAAAACTTCCCTAACGTATATATCACTCCATGTAGAACTAAAATCATATGAAGTTGTCATTATATTGATTAATTATATTATAACTAGATATTATAGCCTCATTGAATTGGAGCCGGGAAAATAGAATGATATTAGCTAGGTTATTGTTTCTTAGAAAACTTCCCTAACATATATGTCACTCCATATGGAACAAAAATCATAGGATGACATCATTACATTGATTTGTTATACTATAACTAGGTATTACTGCTTTGTTCTATGAACAGGTGCCTTTACAATTATTGTGGAGGTTATTATATTTATCCCTATAAAACAAGAGAAGAGTGATGGTGGCACCCACAAGGCATAGAATAGACACTGAATGGGTGTATTTTTAAGGCACTCCTTGTGTTAGGTCATCGGTTCGAAACTCCATGGGTACTAGCGTACAAAAAAAAGAGAGAGAAGAATGATGGTGTCATTATATTGATTGTGGGAAATTCTCATATAATGTGATAGGGGGAATCTCAAATCATTGACATCGTCATAGTTATTTTTTCTTAACATCATATAAAATAAGGGGGGGAATAAAAAACAATGGATCATGGATGGATAATGGACCACGCATCTGGAATCTTTATTTTGTAGATAGGGATCTTCACGGTCCTTATAAAGGTTATTATATTGCTCTATATGTAACAAAAAAAGAATCATGATGTCGAAAAATAAATAAAAAATCATAGTTTCCATTCATGTCCAATGGCTCAGTACCGGCATCTAGGCAAGTATCAACATCGAAGTGAACAACATCGTGATCAATAATGTATATAATTCATTGACATCAACATATGAACTATCTTAACAACCTTCCATAATATATATGTCACTTCATATAGACACTCCATATAGAATTATAATCATTATGAGAAAGCACCATAGAACGTGATAGGCATGAATCTCAAATCATTAACATCATCATAACACTTTTTCCTCACTCTACTCATATAAAATAAGACAAAAAAATAAAAGGAACATGAACAATTGATGGACCAAGTATATGAAATGCATTTGCTAATAATCAAATCAGACAACATATCATGATGTCATTACATTGCTTATGAGGAAATCTCATATATGGAGACAGGAGGATCTTAAATTATCAAAATATAGTCCTTGTAGTTGAAATTTTCCTATAAAATGTTTATTCTTTATTTTTTATGTTA
Organism: Larix kaempferi; assembly: GCA_027924585.1. Classification (NCBI taxonomy): domain Eukaryota; kingdom Viridiplantae; phylum Streptophyta; class Pinopsida; order Pinales; family Pinaceae; genus Larix; species Larix kaempferi. The sequence goes on along the minus strand of BSBM01000031.1, from coordinate 2,960,770 downwards.
ATATTTCTATTTTTTACATAATTGCATTGGTGAATAACTCTATTAGGTTTATTACAAACCAATACACAATCCATCAAAACATCTAGGAAACATAATCACCAATGGACAAATGTAGAAGCGTTATTTGAATATGAAGAAGGAGAGTATCAATACCATTCTAGAAAAGCATAATCTAATTCATCTAGACAATTTTGCATATGTTATAGGGAGATTTGTTATTTTATAGCATCCAAGCCACTTCATAAATTGTTTGGAAAAACATAATTCTAATGCAATATCATCTTTATCAACATGAACTAAACAATGCATAACATTGATAATTCAAATGTGCATTTGGAACAAATATCCAAATCAACATCAAGTCTTCTACTACCTGAACAAACAAGACTATGGGAAGACATCTTTTGCATACATTGGTTTTTGAATTGGCTAAAAACTCCTATAAGACTTCGGTTAAATACACAAATGAAAAGCTATTTACATTTCAATTCAAAACTTAGTGGTGATACATATGACATAGTGTTTCATTACTAAGAATCCACTTGATGGACATTTTAAACTGCTTCTATGCAAAAAAAAATCTTGGACATCTTCAAATCATAAACAGATAATTATCATAGCACAATATGAAGAAACAAAATATCAATGGGAACATACACAAGACAACATGATAGCAATTGGATTTAATTAGGTTGTTAGAATCAATTGCCTCTACAATGAAAGTCATTTTGAAACAATATGTCAAACATACAAAATATAATGTACCTTCTCTACGACTGATAGTTCAAATATTTTTCAAGGCAATAATTCATAAAAAAAGCTTTTGCAAAGAAATGATAGAGAAGTACGTGAACAAATATACAATGACGAAATTGCCTAGAATTTAAATTGGAAAGCCTACAATATATAACTGGCACTGCCATATGAAGAAGGAATCTTTGTATATGATACGCTTTCCTACATTTTCAATATAGATATCTACATATGGTCTACTAGCACAAAAACCATTTCAAATAATTTTCTCTCTGAATAAATTCAAAGATATTTCACGTTATTCAATATCGAACAAACATAAATCACTTGTATTTAGAGTCGTTGGAACAAATAGGAAAAAGTATGAACATAGAAATGGGTCTTCCTCCTAGCATGACAGATGATACTAAAAAAGGAATTACTTCCATACATGAAATCAAAAGACTTACTACAAGGAAGTGCGTGCTAAAAGAAATGACAGTTGGGAACGATATGAACATATGTAGACTAAACATGAAACCATACTTATTAGTGCATTGAATAAAAAATCTTGTCATAAACATGAATAGAGTACAACAAGATACAACTAGATTTGATACATAAATTGTTAGTATCATGAAACCACACCTACATTGAATCAAAAAACTTATTAGAAACACAAATAGAGTACAAGAAGATACAACTAGATTCAATACATAAATTGTTAATTCAATTGCTCGATCAAAAATAATAAGTACAAAAACTAACAAAATCGAAGATATTTTTCAACAATCAAAAAGAAAAAGAGAGGACATATGTGTAGATTATACTAGTAAAAAAATGAATAAGAGGAAAAAATTTAATCAAAATGGGATTCATCAAATGAAACATGAAAACTAAAAAACATATATCTCTAACCGTTATTGAAGAAGAGTTTAAAAAATGAAATAAAAGATGTACCTTACTATTGTACAATTTGCAACCATACTTACTTTCGAAAAGATGTGTTACATAAAACTAAAATAAATAAATAAATAAAAAATGTTTACAGAAATTTGACCAGGAATTAGATAGACATTTAAACAAAAACAAAATTCATATACAAATATGAATAACCTATATATATTCAATTATTGAAAAAAAATTCCAACAGGACAAGATCATTGAATTCAAAGTACCAAAAATTTTTAGGAAAAATAAGATTATATACATAATGAACGAACTCTTTGAACTGGAAGAAAGACTTATCGCACTAAGGATGTCATTTTTACAGATAAGAGAACTAGGTTGAAAAAATAAGAAACCATAAGTTGGCCTAACATGAGCAATTGTCAAGGTTCCTATTGATACATCCCAAATTCAATGTGCATTCCCTTATAATGTAAATGAGATTGATACAATAGCCTTAAAAAAACATCTACAATTCAAAAATACCTATGTGATTGGTCAAGTACGGGTCCACCTACTCATGAAAGCTTCAAAGCGACTATGCAAAACAAACCTTTATAAAATGGGGAAAGTTGCAATAAACAACAATTGTGAACAAATTTTCATTGAATGCAAAGATGCATGTGCAATGGATACTGATGTTGAGACACATAATGATAGCATCAAAAATTATAATGAAAATGAAGAGCCACTAACAAAATCTTTAGTACACCAGATTTACTTATTTATACAATAATTATGATCTTCATAACAAACAAATAAACATTGCTCCTTGTGAAGGATATACGACATTAGGAATATTTAAAGGCATTTTTTCTTAGGATATGAGTTGCCCCAAATTGTTCTATATCGGAAAAAAAATACCATATGAGATCACGAAAAAAAAAAGTTCAGCTATCATCAAATTGCCCAATGGGAAATCTTGCACAAAGACCATGACTTTGCATATCATATAACTAATCTTTTTTGCAAGCTAGGTCATATTATTCTAAATCAAGTTCTTAATTACATTTGGGTCAGAATAAGAAAGGGACAATTAAAGGGGAGAAAATTACTAGTGAAAGGTGTTAAAATGAAACCAAACCTAAATCGTATTCTTAGATCAGGTATTGGTTACATGGATTTGAAAACTACACACTTCACCAAATTATTCACAACAATTGCAAAAAAAAATCTATATGCAATGATACAACAAATAGGTCCACCAAACTTATTTGTATCATTCAGTGGTGCAGAGCATCTATGGAAGCCATTGGTTAAAGCATTAACAAAACTCAAAAGTAAGAAAAAAGTTGATATTGAAAATGGAATTGAAGATAGTGATCTATGATTAGAAATAATCTTGTAACTTGTGTATGATACTACAAAAATAGGGTGAATTCTTTAGAAAAACTAATAACTCATGATCCCAAATACCATGCCATGGTAATGGATTTTTTTTTGTAACATAATTTCAAAATAGGGGAATCCAACATGACCACACATTGTTATGGATAAAAGATGCATCTATTTATGGAACAAATACAACTACTAAAATTGAACACTTCGTAGACAAATACTTGTCTTGTGATTCAAAAATACTAAAAAATGATCTCAAAATAGTTCAGCATCATCATCACACAACAAGTTGTAAGTAAAAAAGGAACATTCACTGTAGATTTAATTTTCCAATCCCACTAATGAATAAAACAAGAATACTTGAACCAATCAAATGTGATAATGCTAAAACAAAGGAAACTGAGAAACTAATATTTGATACTTTAGAAAATACCAACTATGATTAGGAATATATTTTTGGTAGCTTCTTGCATAGTCTATCTATGATAGAAATTGATTACATTCACACAACCCAGTGTAATTTTAAACATAAAACAATTTTGTTGCAAAGAATACCAATAGACTTATGTACTAATAACTTTGCCAAACACATTCCACACATATGAAATGTGAATATAGATTCACAATTTGTACTTGATTCACATGTTGCAACTACAAATTGTAGCTCTTACATGACCAAATTGGACAAAAAAATGGCATCCATGTTCAAACATATACAAAAGGATTCCCAAAAAACAAGTACTAATGTCAAAGAAACAATTTCTAGACTCTGTGATACATAATTCAACCTACAACATATGTTTGCACAACAAGCAGTATATATTGTACTAGCATTACCATTAAACAATGGCTGTTGCAAATGTGTATTTATCAATACTTCTCCAGAAGATGAAAGAGCATTAATACTCAAGCGACAAAAAAAAATAGAAAATGAACTAGATGATTTAGAAGACATAGAATGTGCACCAATCATTGAGCATTACTTGCAATGCCCAAAGAATGTTGAAAACATATGCCTTGTAGAATTTGTCTCATGCTTTACAAAAAAAGGAAATAGAAGAAAAAACAATGATAGACCATATGTTATCAAACATGTCAAATACTCTGAAAATAGAGACCCAAAGAATTATTATAGAGAAATATTAATGCTATATATTCCATATCACTTTGATGAGAACATTTTCAAAGAGCAATACTTAGGGTGAAAAAATGCATATCTTGTATTCAAACACATAATAGATTGCGCCGAAGCAAAATTTATCAAGTGCAAAATTGGGGGATTTTAAAAATGCAATAAATGATGTTGGAATAACAAACAATGAACATAGATACATTTACAAAACAATAATTATAAATAAACAAAAATAATGAAGAATATGATACCAACATTGTTCTTGAATATTTGAAAAAAAAACATAAGGGAAATTTGCTAGTTAATGGGCCTTACCAAATTGTAAAACAACCACATATATTAGAAAACAAAGAATATTACAAATTAAGAAGATAATTAAATGAATAAAAATTAACCATAGTCAAAGATATATTAAAAAAAGACAACCTACTAAACCAATCCATATATTCTTAACGTATGGTGTCGAAATTGGAAAAACATTTACATCAAAGGCAATCTTCCAATCACCAATACATATGTACAATAACTTACAAGAAAATGAACCCTGCCAACCAATAGTATCGATAACATCATATCCAGGGAAAAGGAGGTGTCATGTTGCACACTGCATTTCATATGTCTTTTAACAAATCAACGTATCTTCCATTAAAAAGTGAAAAATTGGATACATTGACCAAGCATTATCAACAACTATGTTTGTTATTTATTGATGAAGCATCTCTCAGAGCTGCAACATTCCTATACAAAATCAATTTATAAGTGCCTAAGAGAAATAAAGCATACTACATTAGCATACTTTAATTTGCAATGTGGATATAATATTCTCAAAGGTTCCCTACCAAACACAACCAATAAAAGATTCGTTTATATTTGAAAACGCATCAATAAATAAAGAAAAAGCAACACATGGTTTTTGGCAAGACAAAGTAAAATGCTATCAATTGCATATAACAATGCGTCAAAAAGATATAAACTTTATCAAAATTATAAATAAATTAAAATTAAATTAATAATCTAATGAAGACATAGAATATATAAATGGTCATTGTCACAAAGCCGCTCCACTAGCTCCATTATTTCAATACTTGTTATCTACAAAGAAAGCAATACAAAAACATAATGAAAATATGCTCTTGCACGTAGATGAAGAACTAATAATTCTAAACACAATTGACAAGGATGAAAAGAATGAGTGTGGTATTATCACTTATCAAAAACCAATAGTGCTACCATCAACTAATCAAACACAATAGTTTGGTTGAGTTATATGCATGTAGCTATAATATATATGACGACCTTGTCAATGGTGTCGATGGCATATGCAAAAGATACACACATAAAGACAATGACGTAGATGTCGTATAGATAGATTTTGTAGATCCAAACATTGAAAAATTGCAAAGAGTAAAGCTTCAAAAACTATATGACAAAGATTTTTTTCCAAGTTGGGATCCAACATTACGCATTTCAAAACCCCTTGCAAGAAATAGACACAAATCTCATATTACAATACGAAAAATGTGTCTAATACAACTAGCTTGTGCAAGAATAATACATAGAGCACAAGAACTGACTCTAGAAGGACTTGCATTTGATCGAATTAGAATATCAAAACATGGACTAGTATATACATCATTGTTACAAGTGAAAACAATGGACTCATTATATCTCATTAACAAATTAATGCAAGAAAATTTTCATGTGAACAAAAAGGTAGTTTAAGAAATGGAACATTTAGTATCAAATACATCGTGGCAACTCCAATATATACAAAAAAGAATAATGAGTACATATATTGTATCAATCACAACATTGAATACACACAATTTTGAGGCCTATTTCCAGGAGACCATATGAGACCGGGATTTGATTAATACTATAATCCTTTTATTTCAAGAAACACAACTAAATTTTCCACCAACTAATCATCAATTCTGAAAATGTAGGTTTTCACAGTGATTGTTCATTATGATATCTATTTCTGGATTGCACTGTGTTGAAGTTTAGAATACTAATCATCAATTTTCAAAATTCACTTTCAACATGACAAATATTGTTCATGGTCTACTTACTTGCATAGAACAAAATGTAGAAATCATAGCAACACAAAGCTTTCATAGCAACAAACACGAAATTATTTTATCATATATATACTTGTAGCACTCAATTTGCATAATGAATATATATGCTACACTATATGCATATGTCTAAACACTAATTAAAACGATTGCAATGGCAAAAACAACATCGGTACACAATAATTGTATCTTTGTACGGATTGGCGATTTCAATATCGATATTCATTCAAATAACCATCAAGGAAAACAATTAATCCAATACATAGAATTAGAGAATTTACATGAGATAACATATAAAAATAGTGCAAAAAACAAAACCATAATCAACCACATTTGGACAAAATTACCTAACAAGCAATATAAAATTAATATATTTAATGCATACTGGATTGTTCATAATGCAATTCAAGCTACACTACGTTTTCTATAAATTTGATAGAAGAAACAATATTTTTCTCTTGCAACAAGCAAATTCAACATCAAATTATGACCAAACAAATTATGTTTTATTCATGTTTTGGTACGTGAAAATCACAACAACTTGACATAATAGTTCATTACTCTTAATTGCATTCACTATGTTCTTATTTTTTATTTGATAGTATTTATTTTCATAAGACAAATAACACATACAATTTGTTTACAAGTCGAGACACTTTGCATATTGGAAAAAAATTCAAAAGAAATAAATCTCAAATACACTATCCAAGGATGTGTTCTGATAAATAAAATCTAAAAAAACATCAATATATTCAGTGTAGCATATGTAACATGCATTTACATTTTCCAAAATCGAAAATATTATATTCAGTATAGCATATGTAACATGCATATACATTTTCCAAAATTGAAAATATTCGCATATGTAACATTTGTCAAACTTTTCCTAGGTATCTTCATAGTCTATTCATTATTTTTTCAAGTATCTTTGCATGCTCTTCATTTTTCAGTACTAAGATAAAGATATCAACAAATAAATTGATTACCAAACAATAATAATAAATCATACAACAACAAACAAAAAGGTACAAACATACATTTGTTTATCTTGTTTAATGATACTCCTCATATATTACTATGAGCATCTCTTCTCTTCTATAAAATTTTACCAAAAAAGGGTAAGGGGGAGTCCTTTGATGACTACCGTCCCATCTCACTTTGCAATGCTTCTATAAAATCACCGCCAAGGTAATTGCCAACATGATAAAGGGTATTCTATCTGAGGATATCTCAATGGAACACCACGCTTTCCTTAAGGGACGATTGATACAGGATGTTATCGGCACTACCCAAGAAGTCATGCATTCTGCAAAGACAATGAATATTCCATCGACCATCCTCAAAATTGACCTCTGAAAGGCATACAACCAGGTTAATTGGACATTTCTCCACTTGACACTTTTGCAAGTGGGATTCTCATTACAAATTGTGAAGTGGATAATGTCCACTATATTGTCTGTATCTTTTATTGTTTTGGTAAATGCATCGAGGGCATCCTTTTTCAAACCTGAGAGAGGTCTTCGTCAGGGCTTCCCACTCGCCCCCTTATTATTTCTCCTTATTGCAGAGGGCCTCACCTGTGCCATCTTACAGGCCAAGGATTCGGGACCATATGATCATGCAACTACAGGATCATGGGATATTCTTTATATCACATATTGCAAACCATCAATCTATGGGTATACACCAAAAGGGATGGTTTGATGTCGATACACTCCATTTTCATAATGCGGAGAAGATTCTTTGGGACAGGTATATTCAAGGACTCATGGACATGTCCATCTGATTAACTCATGCTTTCGATGTGATCAAATGGATACCAAACAACGATGGAGGTCAATATGTTCCAAAGATCGATTATGAGATTCTTTGTTCCAATAGACATCTCCCGTTAAAAAAGTGGTGGTTCAACACTCTTTGGAAAATCCCATGCCCTCTTAAGACGAAGATCTTTTGTTGGGCCGCTTTGATTGATAGAATCCCTGTTTGGAACCGGTTACAAAAACACATCTTAGAGGGCACTGGCCAATGCACTCTGTGTAAAACACATTCGGAGGACAACATACGTCTGCTCATACATTGTTCATACATATTTTGCATCCGGAAAAAAATTACACTGCTCACCGGCATTCAACATCATCGGAGTGGCTCTACCATCTCTGATGCGTTGGAATCTTGGAATGCGTTCCTTTATGCGCAATCCATTCCAGCTCTTCCATATATCGTCATTGGCACACCTAGAATGCTCAGAACCTATCCATCTTTGAATATATACATTCCTCCTGAGGTATATGCTATCAAGTGTTTGGGAATCACACAGTCTATTTCATAGGATCCGAGACCACAGATTCCTTGGAACATTATGGTGGAGGTGATCGATAAAAATGTGCCATGGGAATATTTTGATGGAGCTGTACAGGGATCTCCTGCTCGTGGCAGCGCAGGTGGCATCATCTACTTGAACTCACAACACTATTTTAAGTTTGTTGCATCTACTGGATACAACACCAATAATCGTGCTGAGCTTATGGCATTAAAATTCCTCTTACAGGCAACCATCTCCAAAAATATTCATAGCTTGCAAGTTTTAGGGGATTCCTCTCTCATCATTCAATGGATGAAGAATCGTTGGAAGCCAAAGCATCTATTGTTGATCTCTATCTACGAGGAGGTTAACTGATTGGCCTCCTTATTTCAAAACCTTTCCTTCCACCACATTTTTAGGGAAAGGAATTTTGAGGTGGATCGTCTATCTAAAATTGGCCTTCCTTTTGTTGACGGCATATGGCAGACTTGAGACCATAGAAATGAACATATTATCTCCGAAGATCCCGGTCCCATCATTTTATGATTTAAGGTATGGTAATAACAATGGATATTATATGCACAGGCACCTTTTTATCTTATGAATCATATTTTTGTATGAAGATACATATATTTTGCATATTGTAAAAATTATATTTGGTTGATGATCAATATCATGAGACCATTTATGGTCATGTAAAATGTGTTTACTTATATAAAGTGAGCACGCTCTTTCTTTCATGGAAAAAAAACCTAACCAAAAATATTGTCTTTTGTAGGAAATTCAATACGAACCAAGATACAGAACTAATTGAACAACAACAAGTTCAAAGGTAAGATATGCTTATGGACATTTGCATTTATTTACCGTATAAGGACCTATACTACTCTATGCAAATGTGACATTTTTTTGTTTTTTAATTTTTCTCAAATTAAAGACACAATAACATAAATAGAGGCCTAAAGGTATTAGTTTTCAAATATCAATTTTAAATATCATTATTCATATAAAAAAAATTAAAAGATTTTTTTGAGGAATGATTCAAATTTGATGGTTTTGAATAGACAAAAGACATTGGAAAATGTGTCAATATAAATTGAATATATTAGCAATAACTTCACTAGAAATAGGATATTTATTATATGGTCTGAAATCAAGAACCTCTGCAAGAATTACAGTATGAAGGTGTACGTTGACTGGGATTGCACAGTGTTCTTGGGTGGCTTCGAGGAGGAATAATAGCTGCCCACCATCGTTAATTGAGTGTAGACACCTGAATGGGCACGAGGATGGTTTGCAGATGTGCTTCACAATTACTAGACAGTCCTGCATTCATGCTGGATTCGGCTGTTGGTGTGTACGCCTGAATGGCAGAATTGATGTCCGTTATACATTGGATCGGATACCCCTGTTCGCGTTGGAGCTCTGTGCTGATGTGGTGATGATTATTGTATCTGCATTGGATCTTTAAGATTGCTCGCAGGCCGTGGGTACTGTGAAACCATTGATTTCTGTCTTTGAGTGAGGAGGATACCATTTGCATTCAATGACAGAGATGGTGGATTTTCCTGGAGGAGGTCTGCATCAGATCGATTGTATTTGATCGTTTGGATTTGCTGATGAATTGGATCTGGGCTGATACATTGTGTTGTTTGATCGTTGGAGGAGTTCGCTGTTGACTGATCACTTGTCTGATTTATCTCTGGTACTATTGGACGAGCCACCCTATATCTCTGATTTCTATTGATCATGGACTGTGTTAGTGTGGAGACTTACCACTGAGGTACCACTCTTGCAGATCTGTGTACACATCTTGGAGGGTGATGGATGCTAGTTTTTGACTGACAGATCTTTGTTTCTTGGCCTTTTTGCTTAGACTGTTGACCTGTTTCAGGCCGAGTTGTAACTAGGTTGTTGTCATACAACTGATCCTTGAAAACCTCATTATCTACCTATCGCACCAATCCAGATTGCTACAAAGCTGCTTGCATGGAGGCGATTGCTCGGATCATGATGTTGAGAACCGTGGAAACTGGGTTTTTATTAGATGATGGTCTTATCCCTTTGATCACATTTGATTTTTCGAATTGATCCTTGTATTAGCAGGATTACGGCTGGAACCCCCTTTTTTCTTTTGAAACTTTTTCTGTCTATGACGAAGAATTGCCAGATTCAATTAGATGACAGTGATTGGCTGATTCACATGGATCTGTTGCATTTTTAATTGATCTTTGGGTGCTTTGGTGCTGGTTGGGTCGGTGCAGTGGATTCTTGTAAGGGGTAGCCACTGTACTCTGAGGTTGTGGTTACTAGGGTGGATATGGTTTTGGTAGGCTGCTCTGGTGCCCAGATCGAGGCACTGGATGTACGGGGGATGCCCGGTGGAGGACAGAGGGCGGGCTTGGAGGAGAACCCCTTGATGGGTCCTTATGGGACTGACATTACTGGAGTGGGGCCGTTGAGGCCGGCAGAAGGTATATCCCCATGTGACTACATGTCCTTCACACCTCAAGACCTACTGCCGGAAAATCTGGACTGTGATGGTAAGTCAGTGGATTTTTTGGGTAGCTCGATTTGGAGAGGGGATGGAGCATTTTTTGATCGGAATTTAGGGGTTCCGGTTTCTGGAGTGGGGAAGGGGTTCGATTCGGTGGATGGCTTTGGGCGGATTGCGGATGAGGGGGTGGCTTGTCAGGTTCAGAGTTTTTGTGGGACGGAATGTGGGAGATCTGCAGTTGATTCGCGTGTGCCTCTGGAGGCTTTTGAACACCGTGGCTTTGATAGTCCTCCTGTGGCTGGTTCGAAGCACAAAGGTAGGAACGTCTCCGGGGTCGGGGCACAACAGAAGGGATCGAGAAGGAGGCGGAAACGGAGTTGGATTAAAACTCGTATTGTGGGCAGTTATGCTGTAGGGGAGGACATTGCCTGGGATCGTGTCTTAGAAATGTCTAAGTTGACGCTGGTGGGAAGGGTCATGGGCAGAACTTTTGCTCGACCGTTTGTGATGGATTGGGTGGATTCTAATTGGCGCGAGATGCTCGGTTACACACCTGGGGTGGACATGCTGCTTCGAGGCTGGTTTGCGGTAGAACTTCAATCTGAGGTTGATCTACACAAGATTCTGGACCGGAATTGGCTTTTGGATCATTCACCGGTTTTGCTGAAACCCTGGCATCCACTCTTTGATGCCAGTCGGGAGAGGGTCGATACCATTCCGGTTTGGGTTAGATTACCGGGACTTCCATTGCATTTTTGGGATATTAAACATTTTCGAATGATTGGGGATATTCTTGGACACTTTCTGGAGGCTGACCTCTCCTTTCTGGAGACCCATTACAAACATGTTGCTCGTATATTGGTCAATTTAAATATCCGGGATGGATTACCGGAGGTCATTAATCTGGAGTGGGGGCCGGTATGCATTCCACAGCTGCTGGATTATGAGCATGTGCCTTTTAGGTGCAGGCGGTGTCACGTCTATGGTCACCCGGCGTCTGATTGCCACCTCGCGGTTGGCACTCACTCTGGGGGTCCTCGAAAACACTCTGCTTTGGACGATCTGGGTGCACCAAAGGAACCATTGAACTCCTACTCGACGCCGGTGAGGGACGGTTTGATTGCTGAACTGACTGTGGAGGAATTGGTGCCTTGTGGCCAGGAATCGGTTTTGAAACAGGACTTACCATCTGAGGTCATCAGGGCTCCCGCTGATGATGTTCACTGTTCTGAACCTTTGGATGTGACCACAGTGCCGGGATCTACTTTCACGGGTAATCTGTCCCTTTCATTATCGCCCACTGTTAAGGTCCGAATTAATATGTGCACTGTGGATGGGAACGATTGGTCTGAGGGGCTGAAGGATTTCTCCTTGTCGGGACTCTCTGGGATACGCTCGACCTCCCTCTCTTCGGGCCCTAGCGGGGATCTTTCTCCTCCGGTGGAGTTAACAACTGTTCAGCATCTTGTTTTGCCCCCTCTCCTTTTGGAGGACGGTAGCAACATTTTGGAACCCGATCCGGGGAAGGAGGATTCTGAACCATCCTCTCCTGAATCTTCTGCTTCGGGTTATAATCTGGGTTCTTGCACTAAGTTGGCTGGGGGGGGATTAGGAAAAGAGAAGATGCCGACGCGGAGAGGCAGAGGTCGCAGGTCACATTTTTCTCAGGCTTAGAACAGGGCCAGGCTAGATCTTCGGGCTGGGAAACAGGTTTCGATTGAGAGGGCACTTGGAGCAGTGGACGCCCGGACCAATGTTCGGACATGAAGATCATGTCCTTTAATTGTAGGGGCCTGGCTGGGTCTAAAAAGAAATCAGCCTTCATGAGGGTGCTTACTCTTGAACACCCTGATGTGATTCTGCTACAAGAGACTTTAGGACTAGGTGTTACTGTCAAGGAGAAATTGGAACATTGGATGGCTGGCTAGACCTTCGTGACTCTGGACGTTCGGGGACGCTCGGGGGGACTGGCTGTGGGATGGAAGAATTGTGCGTTGAAAATCATCAATGCATGGGGGATGTCTTCTGTCTTGGGAGTTGAATTTCTCTCTGTCGACTTGGGTACTTGCTTCACTGTGGTCAATGTCTATGGACCATATGACAATCGAGCACTATTTTGGGATTCAATTATGCAGGAGCTGCTCTTGGATGGTGAATCGGTTGTGGTGGGGGGAGATTTAAACTTCACTTTAGGACAGACTGAAATTTGGGGCCCTCGAGCGCAGGTGGATCCATTGGCTGGATATTTCCAACAGATGCTGGTTCGTAAAAAACTGCTGGACATTGAACCTATCAAACTGAAACCTACCTGGAGGAATAATAGGAGTGGAGAGGCTCGGGTGGCTAAGAGATTGGACCGGTTCCTGGTGGCGGAGAGACTGGTGGACAGGTTTTTTCAACTCAGACAGTGGGTTGGGAGTGGTGGGGATTCTGATCACTTCCCTATCTTTTTAGAGATTAGGAGAGGACCCATCAATCCTCCAAGCTCTCTGAAATTTAACAAGAACTGGTTAAAAGATGATTCCTTTAAAAAACTTTTTCTGGATCTTTGGAGGACGTTTGATGTGGATCATGAGCGCACTGCAGCTTTTCAATTTGCCGAGAACATCCAACATATTAAGGGAGCAGTCAAATTGTGGGCTGCTGATAAGAGAAGGAGGGAGGAATTTGCATTGAAACAGATCGAGGGAGAACTACTACGGCTCTATGAAGGGGATGGAGGAGGATTATTATCTCAGGAAACTATGGCTGATATGGTCAGATTGGAAGGTACTCGAAATAAAATTTTGATGGAGCTGGAGGAAACTTGGCGACTCAAGAGCAGGGCGATTTGGCTGGAATGTGGCGATGAGAATACGAAATTCTTTCATGCATATGCCAGGGGAAGGAAGTCGGTCAATACTATATGGAGCTTGAAAGATGAAGATGGCATTGAACATTTTGATTTTGATGAAAAGGCCAGATGCGGGGTGGGGCACTTCCAGAATTTATTTAAGGCACCTGCCCAGGCCTCTATCGCTGAAGTTATCAGGGTAGCTCAATTTTTTTCGAGGTTCGCTGAGGAGGAGGACAATAGGAGACTCATGTGTGCTATTACTGAGGAGGAATTGAAGGAGGTCCTTGGTAGCTTTCAGAAAGACAAGAGTCCTGGGCCGGATGGTTGGACGGTGGAATTTTTTCTGGAGCTTTATGATGTCTTGGGGTTGTATCTGCTACAGGTGGTTGAAGATACTCGTTTAAATGGGAAGATTCCGGCTTGTTTTAATTCCACTTTTATAGCTCTCATTCCTAAAACTGACAATCCAGCTACTCTTTCTGAATACAGGCCTATTTCATTGTGCAATTGTATCTACAAGATTGTTTCGAAGGTCATTGCTCGGAGATTTAAGGTTACCTTATCAGCAAATATTTCTGATAAACAATTTGGTTTTCTGGATGGACGTCAGATACATGAGGCTATAGGAGTGGCTCAGGAAGGTCTACACAGCTTGAAGACTCAACACATCAAAGGTGCTATTCTTAAAATTGACTTATCCAAGGCCTTCGACAAGGTGAGTTGGATTTATATCCGGCTTCTCCTCACACATTTGGGTTTCTGCATCAATTTTATAAGGTGGATCATGTCATGTATTACTACTGTTTCTTTCTCTGTTTTATTGAATGGAGCGGCTACCCCCTTTTTTCATGCGGAAAGAGGCCTTAGGCAAGGCTGTCCACTGTCTCCCCTCCTTTTCCTCCTGGTAGCAGAAGGTTTGAGCAGGGCTTTACTTGATGCTAAATTACAGGGAAGATTTAGTGGCATTGGCATTGGTGAGCAGCTTTTTGTTACACATCTGTTGTTTGTGGACGACGTTATCATTTTCTGTTCTGGGGATCGTAGAGATACTAGAACTCTGAAGGAGATCTTGGACCTCTTTTCTATAGCTACGGGGATGGATATAAATATTGAGAAATCCACTATTACTACCCACCTGCTGAGACCGTATGAGGAACGGGCTCTATTAGAACTGTTTCCCTTCAAGCATATTGGCCTGGATGAGGGACTGAAATATCTGGGATTCTCCCTTAAAGCCAATGTTTATTTAAAGAAGGATTGGCGATGGCTCATTGGCAAGGTGGAGAAAAGACTGAAGGGCTGGAGTCATAAGTGGATGTCACGAGCGGGCAGGCTGGTGCTGGTCAAGACCGTGTTGGAAGCCATTCCAGTCTACTGGATGTCTTTGTCATGGATACCTAAGGGTATTCTTGAATCTATCAGACGGTTATGCTTTAGATTCCTGTGGAGTGGCAAGAAGGAGGATCAGGTTACCCCGTGGGTCAACTGGAAGAGAATTGCTGCACCTAAGGGCCTGGGGGGGTGGGGATTAAAAAACATCTTTCTTTTTGCACATGCGCTGGCAGCCAAGGGAGGATGGAGACTTATCAAAACTAACAGCTTATGGACCAGGGTTATAACAGGAAAGTATTTATCTGACATGAGCCTGGATGATTGGATTAGGTGCCCTCGGAAGTCTCATAATGGGGGATCCGTTATTTGGAAAGCTGTGGTTAAATCATTCGATCTGGTGGCAAATTATCTGGCGTGGGATGTTGGAGATGGCGCACAGGTGAGAGTTGGCAGGGATCCATGGTCTGGGAGCGAACGCTCTCATTTGCTGCCGGATTTGGTTGTAAACGCTTTGGAGAACAGGGGAATACGTACATTGAACCAGTTGGCTGTACAGGAACCCGAGGAACCGTGGATACAACGCTGGATAAACGCGGACCTGTTGGGTTTGGAGGCACCTGTGGCGGAGTATCTTAATTTATATATCAATGAATTGAATCGGGAACAGATTCATCTGTCGGAACAGGAGGACGTGTTGATTTGGGAACCCGATCCAGCTGGGGTCTACACACCTAACAGGGGTTACTTAGTGCTCAGCGCAGGTGAGGGAAACGGGGATGCGATCTGGTGGTGGCGCTCACTGTGGAAAATTAAATGCCCATCCAAGAACAGACTGTTTATGTGGTGTGCTCTTATGAATCGAGTACCGACCTGGGATAATCTGCAGAAGAGAAATTTCCAGGGCCCGGGGTGGTGTGTATTGTGCAAGAATGAATCGGAATCGATTACACACCTCTTTATACATTGCCAGTTTACTACTGCTGTGTGGAATGAATGCTCTAAATTGTTGGGTATTGAATGCAAATGGGAAGGAAACTCTGTGGACAATGCATGGGAAAACTGGTGGAGACGAACTACTGATAAGAAACTGAGGAAATTACCATTGGTGATTATATGGGGGATCTGGCTGGCTAGAAATGGTGTGATCTTTCAGGAAAAACCATGTCTTCCGGCTTTGATCTGTGCTAATTCTGTGGGCATTTTTCAAGCTTATACTGAATATGTTAGGGCTGCTAAACAGAGACGGGACATGGCAGTGGAGATTGATAAATCTTCTCCCTGGGGTTTTTTTGATGGTGCTGAAAGCAATGAGATTTGTGGTGGGGGGGCAATCTTATACATTACTGATTCACATTTCTACACGCTCACTATGGGTCTTGGAGCGGGAACTAATAACTTTGCTGAAGTTATGAGTTTAAAATTATTACTCATATTTGCTCATGAGCGGGGTATCTCTAGGTTGGCGGTTTTTGGCGATTCGATGAATGCTATTAATTGGACCAACCAAACCCAAGCATGCAGAGTTATTAAAATTGCATCTGTTATCAACTCCATACAGCTGGTCAAACAATCCTTTGATTCATTAATATGCCGCCATGTATACAGGGAAAACAACCATTTGGCGGATCAGGCCTCCAAAGATGGGCAGCGTATGGTTTTTGGCACTTGGAAAATAATTGAAGACTTTAATGGACAGCGAACTGAAATCTATCACAGGCCCTTCATTGAAGGAGGAGTATAACCTTGTAGGTTCATAATTTGAAAATGAAGTTAATAGGTTTTATTTTTTTGAGAAGATGTAAAAGCAAAATAGTCCGGTGGGACAGCAAAAATTTGTTTTAGCAGGAATTATGCTGATTTGAAAGTAGACGTTACAGTCTCATCAAGTGAACCCATTTTACATGGGCAGATTTAATTCACTATCCAGTGAATACTAAATGTAATTCGGATCTCTAAGGATGAATGAGAATTACGCTTTTTTCTTTTGGAAAAAAAAAAAAAACTTCACTAGAAATATATTCCATGGCATAATGGTTACATATAGAAATTTTTAGACAAACTAAATAAGAGAAAATAAATACTATGCACAGATATAATATATAGGGGAGGGATGCCAGTACCTGGACACGCCACCTGGCAAGGTCTAAGTGGCACTTTTTGACGCTGACGAGGCAGAACCACCTGTCTAGTAGGTGGGCGCTTTAACGCCGAACGTGCCAGGTGCCTTTTCACGGTCCCATGGAGCTGCGCCCAGGAAAGGTATTACCCTCCGTTGTTTTTTGTTCAGGCCCGGAGTGTGGGCGTTCTGCTGCCCCGTTTGTTGATCGTCTGTGCACCCACTGCTGTGGCTCCCTCCGCCCGTCTCTGTTCACCTGGCGCTTGGCTCTGTTCACCTGGCGCTCGGCTCTGGTGATCTCCCGCACCCCTTTGTGACCACTCTATCCTGGTTGTTGCTTCGGACATGGCAGCATTCCGCTCGATGGTGCGCGTCGTTGTGTTTGGTTGTGGTGGCGACTTGCAATATTCCCGTTTCAGTCGTGGAGATGTCGGGTTCCGCCTCCCGTGGTTTCGATGGTGGCGATGGTGGCTTTCTGTGCCTGGTCTAGTGGCTGTGGTGGCCTCGTTCGGTGGCTTCGCTCCTCGGCCGGTAGCTGCGCTCGTCTTGCGTTCGGATTCTTTGTCCTGTGGCTCGCTGGTAGGTTTCCTACCAGCCATCCCTGCAAACGTGTTTTTCAACACACCCAGTCTGTTGGGGATTCTGTGGACCTTCTATGCTGCACTTCAAGGTTTAACATTGCTTTAGTTTGTTGTTGTTGGAAAATTTAGTTTGTTGCTGGTTTAATTTGGAAAAATAAGTTTGTTGTTGGTTTTTGTTGCAATGCCTACATTCGGGTTCGAGATTAAGCTGGTGGTTTGTCCTTATACTATGTTTTGAGACACTGGTTAGGTTTTATGAATTATGGTTAGGGTTTATGAATTATGTTTATGAATTATGGTTAGGGTTTATGAATTATGTTTGTTGTTGGTTTACGTTTTAATCCCTGCCACAGGGTTGGGGTTTATGAATTATGTTTGTTGTTGGGTTACGTTGCAATCCCGGCCGCAGGGTTAGGGTTTATGAATTATGTTTGTTGTTGGGTTATGTTGCAATCCCTGCTGCAGGGTTTGGGTTTATGAATTATGTTTGTTGTTGGTATACGTTTCAATCCCTACCGCAGAGTTGGGGTTTATGAATTATGTTTGTTGTTGGGTTACGTTGCAATCCCTGCCGCAAGGTTAGGGTTTATGAATTATGTTTGTTGTTGGGTTACGTTGCAATCCCTGCCGCAGGGTTTGGGTTTATGAATTATGTTTTTTGTTGGTTTACATTGCAATCCATGTCGCAAGGTTAGGGTTTATGAATTATGTTTGTTGTTGGTTTTTGTTGCAATCCCTGTCACAGGGTTAGGATGTATGAATTAGGTTTTTAGTTGGTTTATGTTGCTATCCCTGCCGCAGGGTTAGGGTTTATGAATTATGTCTGCTGTTGGTTTACGTTGCAATCCCTGCAGCAGGGTTAGGGTACAAGAATTATGTTTGTTGTTGGTTTATGTTGCAATGTCTGCTGCAGGGTCAGGGTTTATGAATTATGTATGTTGTTGGTTTACGTTGCAATCCCTGTCACAACGTTAGGGTCTATGAATTATGTTTTTTGTTGGTTTATGTTGCAATCCCTGCCGCAGGGTTAGGTTTTATGAATTATGTTTTGTTGCAATTCAGTTTGTTGTTGGTTTTTGTTGCATGGCCTGCAATAGGGTTGGTTTATGAATTTGGTTTTTGTTGCATGGGATGGATGTCTATTCTTGGAACTGCATGGGCCTGATGTTAATAGTTAATACTTAAAACTGCATCATATAGCAGTGACTTCTACCATTGTCTCATCTTATTGGGAGAATACACATAATTAATTTTTTTATATCAGCAACTGCGCCAAAGCGTTGGAGTTAGCAGTCGAGGACTGAGATTGGCTTTTACTTTAATGTACAGTTGGCAACACAATTGGCATATGATGCAGTTTTACAGGTATATGGGCTTCAATTTACAAGTATATGATGCAGTTTTTACTTCTAACTATTAACATCAAGTGCACTTCACTTGCATTATGGGCCAATTTATGGTGTGAAATTATTTTGTAGGCCATTTACTTTCTTCTGCACTTATTTCATATTCAAAATCTACTGTGATGGGTGTTGTCAGTTTTTCTTGCTGATTTGGTTGTAGGTAGAATGTTCAATTTGCTGTTGGGTAGACCATAGCATGCATTTATATACACCTGGTTTTATTAAACAGTGACTTTGGATCGATTACTGTTGTTTGTTGCTCTAGTCTTCAAAAGGATATCGATTTTGTTCTTGGTTCCTTATAAAGTATCATGTCTTCTTTGAATATTACAGAGTAGGGCTGCAAACTAAAATTTGATATTTGATAGTTATTTTGGTTGAAGGGCTGTAGACTATAATTCATAGGCAAACTGAACTGCAGTTGTATTTGATTAGTATGATACTCATTCATTAAAGATTCATTAAGGATCTGGACGTAACCCTACTGCAGGGATTGCAACATAAACCAACAACAAACATAATTCATAAACCTTGAAAAACACACACTATGCCTGATTTAGGCATTTTATGTTGATTAGTATGACACTCATGCTTCTATAATTTGTCTTTGGAATTATGAAGTTAATAGATAGTTACTAGAATTCAGTACTGTGCTGCCACTTCTAATGTGACTTACAAATACAGCAGTTTACTTGGAGCCATTTTTTCTATCATGGTTATCAATATTCTCTTTGCATTAGACTTAGCCATTTTTGCTAGACTAGACTTGTGGGTTATGATCAATTTTTGAAAACAACGGGGGTCTTGTTATAGCTGCTTTTTAGAGATTACAAAATTTAATGAATCTAATGATTAATACTGCAGCCCTTAACCTGTTGGACTTACTAAGATTAATGTAGATGGGTTCTCAAGAGTTGTACATTAAAAAAAACACACTTAAAGATTCATTAAGGATCTAGACCCTAACCCTGTTGCAGGGATTGCAACGTAAACCAACAACAAACATAATTCATAAACATGATGGAATTGTATATTAAACCCCTGATTACAATGCCGCAAACATTAGGGAACGCTGTGACCTAGGATTGTATCCAAAATGGTCTAGGATTGTATCCAAAATGGCCATGTTACAGACATTAGAGCTAGTGATTACAAAAAATCCACATTGCAATGTGGTCACAACAAAAATGCTAGCACCCCATATGACACCCCTATGAAGGATGTCCTCCAAGATCTTCACTGCCCAGTGTTGTTGAGTTTCCTGCTTGAGCCAAGTTGGTTGGCCTACCTAACATTGGCTGGTTAGGTTGTGGCTGATTGCCTCCATATGATATCCAATTAGCCTCTTGAAGCCATGGAGGAATTGAGTAGCCACAGTGCACACTTGTGCTGCTAACCCCTCTAGTAGGTTGAGCCCCCCTATAATCATACACACGATTGACACCTGCAATGGTAGGAGGGAGTAAAGTGGGCATGTGCACTTGTTGATAGCGGGGGACTTGGATGTTTAGGAGGTCTTGGAAACATGGAGTATTATCTGGAATATGTTCCAATGTGTTTGGCATCATCCTACTCCCCTCCACCATGTTTGCATCACTAGCAACCCTTTCTGGAAGCCCTTGTTCTTTTTTAATCAATTGTTGAGCCTTTCTCCACTCCTTTTCCTGCCTTGCCATCTGTTTCTGATGAGCCTTTTCTTGTCTTTCTTTCTCTCTTTCAGCCCTTTCCTGTGCTCGAAGTTCTGCTACAGCAATCCTTGCAGCCTTCTTTTCTTTAGCTAAGTCCTTGTTCTTCTGTTTTAAATCCTAGATTTCAAGTTTCCTATGCTCAGACTCAACCAATAGTTTTATATAGTCTTATGAGGTGAGTAACTCTGAACTTCGGCATAGACGAAGATTGTCTATTGTTGCTTGCCTTCTTTTTGCTAACACTCTCTCTACTGGTAGCTTTAGGAACCGACCAAGCAACTGGCCCTTCATTGACACTTGCTGCTCCTTGCTTGACACTTGCCTTTCAATATTTGGGTGAATGTTCTCCTGCTCTATCTGAACCATATTGTCCTCTTCAGCTGGAACCTCATCGTGGAGACTATCTTCTTCCAGGTTTCCATTGTCCACAAAATAATGAACAATTTCATCTTCCAATTCTCGTGGCTGTGAAGGCATGTTCATGCTTTCTTCATTGGTCCCTGAGACAATATTTTGGTCCAAATTCATCATGGCTTCTGCCAGCCATGATGGTGGGGTAACCTAGCTTGGCAAAGTCAATTCTCTATTGTTGCTCCCTGGTGCATGATCAAGGTTTTCATTGACATGATCAGAAGCAAAAGTTGCAACTGTCCCTTGCATAGAGACATTGAGAAGATCAGAAGCAGAAGTTGCAGCTGTCTCAGTTGGTGTAACAACCTCCATGTTACTGTCACATGGTTCATTGTTATATTGTGTTTCACACACCTGTTCATCATCATCACCGCAGTAGGGTCCTCCTTGAGACACGGATATGATATTATCAGTAGCAACAACATCTTCCCCTACTTCCACATCTCCTTGGCCATCACCATGTGCTTGGACATCCCCTTCTTCCTGACCATCCAGTTGAAATTC
Source organism: Larix kaempferi (assembly GCA_027924585.1). Taxonomy (NCBI): domain Eukaryota; kingdom Viridiplantae; phylum Streptophyta; class Pinopsida; order Pinales; family Pinaceae; genus Larix; species Larix kaempferi. The sequence continues at coordinate 2,938,869 of BSBM01000031.1, read as the reverse complement.
CTGGCTGCAACTAGTATCATGCATGAGAGCCTCAGAATTCAGTGGCCATATCCCAGTCCTCTTAAACCCAGCCTTGATATTTTATGGTGTGAGAGCCCTTCTAAAGGCTTTACTTGCAAGCTCGGATAGCTCAAACCTTTTTACCTCCACCCCTGGATTCTTTGCCATCCACAAAGCTTGCTCACCCCTGAAATAGTTCTTGAAAGGCCCGAACACACTGGTATCTAGGGGTTGCAATCTGTGAGTGGTATGAGCAGGCAGTGTTAACAGGTTGATGCCCAAATTGTTAGCCTCTTCAATTGTTTGCATAGCAATGTGGCTTCCATGTCCATCCAAAACCAGCAGGTGTCTGTTTACAAGTGAGACACCACCTAGTATAGATGCAGCAAAGTGAGTTATCCAATTCAGAAAGAGTTCTTTAGTCATCCAAGCATGGGGATGTGCAGCCATGTATGCACCTGGTTCACAATTCTGTATATAGTTTTTGAGTTGAGTTTTACCTTTAAATAGATAAAATCCAGGGATTGAAGCACCAATTGCATTGACACAACATAGAATCGTGATCCACTCCCTACTCCTAGGAAAAATCTTAGGCACATTACGACTCCCTCTCTTGGCAATCATAGGCATGCCACCGTTCCTTCCTACCTGTAAACCTGTTTCATCACAGTTCCATATATGGTCTGGAGCATAATCATGTTTCTCATATGCACTAGAAAGGGTGGCATAGAACTTAGTCAGAATTGCAAGGCGTAGATTTAGAGCCCTATCTTTATCCAGGCCCTTAGCTGTACGCAACACAAGGTCTGGGTGCCTTTTTTTAAACCCAAACCACCATGACTTTCCAGGAAACCCATCTTTGAAGGGGTTTGGCATCCCTTGACATATTTGAGCTACTGTGGATTTTAGCTGTATCAGCTCTAGCCCATGTCCCATTTGAGCCATCTCCTTACACCACTGAACCACCTCGGCCTCCTCCTCTTCACTCATAACTGTAACAGGCCCTCTGCGCTTTGTATGTGTGAGCCCAGAGCCCATTTATTTTTTTAGCAGCAGCACGAATGGAATATCCATTGAACTCTATATCATCAATGGCAGCTAACATGTCTTCTTTTGTCCAGCCTCTTATTGCACTGATTTTGGTGGTTGAACTTGCTCCTGGAACTGTTGTTGATGGTGGCTCTGTGGTTGATGGTGGGACAACAGTGTCCTCTACCACCACATGGTCATTCTCAACAACATTGTTGGGTGCATTGTTGGCATTTGAAGGATCGACCCTCTCCTCATCCGATGAGGTGCATCGTAGCTGGGCACCCCTACTCAGTCGACGACTTGTTCTCCTTGCAACATTGACTCTTTCCATGCCTGCAACAACTTGCACATTTAAAGGGGAAGCTGATTATGCAGAAGAAAACTGGAAGTTGCATATAACATAAATGGAAATAATACTACAGGTTATGATTATATAGAAGCAAACTGGAAGCTTTTTATAACATAAATATCACTAACAGTAATGGAAATAACAGAAACACTAATTATACTGTGATTATACTATGCACACACTCTGATGGTATGTCTCCACTGTGCACACACTATGCAGTTCGAATTTCTGAAATGCCTCTGCAGTAAGGGTTGTGGTTCTTTTATAGTTGTTTGATGTTGAATTGGATTGGTAAGAAGTGTGCACATGGATTGCAATCTCTCAAAAATGAATGTGTGTTGTGGATTGATTTAGATGTGATCCAATGGATGGGAGCTTGTCATGGTTGATCCTTGTGCCTTCATATGTTTCATGATCCTTGTGCTTTCATCTGTTTAATGGTTGCATTTAATGGGTAGTTGTCATTTATTGATCACAGTGGGTTGGGATGTTGAACAAGCAGGCAGTTATGCCTGACAGTCTTTTGGTTGTTGCTTGGACATGTTGTAATGAATGGTTGAACAGGTTTTAATGAATGCTCGGATATTTAGGCTCCAATAGATATTCGTGGGTCCTCATTTGATGGTTACCTTGCAGTTGATGTGAAATACAAGCTGGGTTAAATAGTTGTTAATGTACTTTTGGATCCATGAGCAGATCTGTATGTACTTTGAACAAGATGTTTTGTACTATTTTGCACTCCAGGACTATTTATGGACACCTGTTGGCCCAGTCAGTTAATGGGCAATTTTTGGACTTAAATTAAATATGTACTGCACTTAATATGGAATATATATGTTTAATTTATGGATGTTTTTATGTCAATATGTGGTGGCTATGTGGGACCAGTACTATGACAACTACTGGTCCCTGTTCAAGAATAGACAACCCTCCCCTAGAGCAGCAAAAATGACAGTAATATTGTTTGTGCCTATGCAATTAATTCAGCAACGTGAACATAATATCCAACCAAATAATGACATTTCAATCACAATTTTTGAAATTGTCAGGAAAAGCAAGTATGATGGCGGTGATTGTGAGAAAATCTTGTTATTAACCAATGTAAGCATAGCAAAAAAACATATCTCCTACCATTTCTGAACATAATTTTTTTCCAAAGACAAACAATAATGCATTTATCACATAGAACAAGTGCTTATCCAATTAGAACAATAGATTATGTTGTGACATTGGCAACAAATACAGGGATGCAAGATTCCTTGGAAATAAAAGATGGCACCACTGATAATGACAAAGAAATAGTAACTCCATATTCATTTGTATTCCATAAATGCGATTTTTTATATTTCCTTCTAGAATCTTCAAGAATATATACTAAAAAAACTTTTTTATGTAATAGGTACAATTACATAGACTTTTGTTTCATGTTCTCTTATCGATTGAGAAAGAATTACCTACATATAAGTAGTGCCCAATGTTGTTATTGAAAAATATAGCTAAAAAAAAGAAAAAAATTGCACTTCATATTCAAGCTTTATAATGACAATGAAAGCCGAAAAAAATTGCAAATCTCAAGAAAAATAATCGCTTCAACCTCTAAATTGTATACTGTAAGTTATGTCATAAATTTATATTTAAAATTATTTTTAGATATATTACATTTTTTTAATATTGTAATGAGCGAATCTCCAATTTACTATATATATTTTCCAACAGTTTACAGGAACAATTACAACAGTAAGCACGTATGTGAATCCATTTGAACTTGTATGTGCAAACTACAATTGTTCGATGGCATCTTCAAGACCATTACAGGAAACAATGTTTCATTGTACCAAATGTTGGAAAAAAAATCCATATACACATGCAAAGCGTTTAAACTACATCATCCATAGTATAGAAAATGCTTCTAGGAATAGCATCCTCAAGGGAGATCAATTAGAAAAATAATTACCATATTTAAAAGATATTCCATACGACAACTATTCCAATGACAAACCAACAATGATTGATTTGCTAACTAATTTTGGGCTACATAGTACCTTCACACTAGATCATCACAGTGTCATTGTGAATATAGAATAAGGTGAATGAACATGGATACAAGTTTATTAAAGAAAGGCTTCTTATTTGATAAGAATAACAACATTTGTAAACTATATGTTTTATTTGTAAACTAATTGTGTAATTGTGTAGTTTGTATCAGGTCACTTGGTCCAATGCTTGGGAAATTTGTGTAATTAGTGATAGGTTGGTGCATCAAATCATGTCAACTTAGTCCAAATCTAGTAACATAAATACTTCTCGAGTTATACTAGTAAGCACCATTTTTCTCTTTGATTATGATAAGCAAGTGCTCTCCAAAAATTTTGGAAAACATGGTCAATTAGGCTCTATTGAGAATTTTAGTTTTGTAAGTAAACACCTAAAAGAGTTGGATACACATAATTTGACACATTGATGTTGCTTACAGGAGATGTTATTCAAATATGGTATAATTCTAAAGTTTGTGGTATATGAAATGGATAAATGTTCTCAAACAACTATAGGATAAACACCTTCACCTCCTTAGCTTCTTAGGCTTTTTAGAGAGTTCGTTTTGCTATAAACAAGATTTTCCCCATTGTAATCCTACTCATCTACCATTTTGAAGTTCATATTGAAACACATGTGTGTGATCTCCAATTGAATATCTCACATTTTGTCCATTTTCTCTCCACATTCAGTTGGGAAGCAAATTTTTTTTGTAAACATTTCTATTTTTAGTCATAACGGAATCCTTCTTAGGGTATGGCCATAAGCAACTTCTTTTATATTTACTTTTATCTTATTTTTCAGTGTTTTCTTTGTAAACTAACATATTATATTAAAACTGGAAAGTTATAGGAGTATAAGTCTGGTTAGTAGGCCGCAGGGGAAACTTGACCAATCGAAAAACAAAAGTTTCTCATTAAGGATTGTCCACTGCTTAAAAGCTTGAGTTTACCCATCAAATTAAACCAAGTGTAGTTGATTTGTTTTGTATAGACTAATGTTAAGCCATTATGTCAACTCAAAATAATCTACTAGCATTATCATCTCTTTTGCATGTGTTGCCTTTAGTCCTAGAATATTTTGCATTGAGACTGTCCACCCCCATTAAGCTTTAGCATTCTTTAATGAAATGCAATTCAAAGGAATAGAAACCAACTCAATCACCATGTTTATTATGATGCTTGTGTGTTTTTATTTGTATATGTATTTCCAACATCTAATTTGAATGCTTGATTTCCATTTTTTATTCCTAGCCAGTTGTTATAGTGTCATGTTCTATGTTTTAGTTCCTAAGAATTTGTCTATGCTTTTAATGCCAAGCTATATGTTGCAACTATATATACCTAGTGCTCATGTATGAATATAGCTTAAAGTAGTAGTTGTAGTTAATGGATAAATTTAAATAACATTTAACAGTGATGTCTCATGTTTGCCACTTCATATCCAACTTGAGTAGGGGCATATTAAGGAGTTCTAGCTCTCCAAGACCTGTACAATAAACAACAATTAGAGCATGCACAAACAAAATAAACAACCGTTAGAGCATGAAAAAAACATGTAAGAAAGTCAAAATCAACTTACACAAGAACGGGACAAGTTTGTAAGATACTTGGTTGAGCAAAAGGACAAATTATAAAAAGAAAAAAAAGGCATTTGAACATAAATAAAGAATACGCATGAGGACATAGAGATGCTTAATTAAAAGCATGCATTTTTTTGCTAAGTGTAATAAGAGGTAATATAAAGTAAAGGATGCAAAACTTTGTAGAAGTTCTTTCCATGTTTCCATGAAAGCCAATGGAGTAACACCCAACAAGGTATTAATGTTATGCATGAGAGAATGAATATTTCTATAATAGCATGATCGACTATAATCTTTGATTTTCCTTAAATAATATTATATAATTATTGTTTAATAATGGTGGTCATGGCTTTACTCTCATTTCTGGCCTTTAACTAAATGTGCTTGACGGTTGCTCATGAGAAAAGCAAATTAAGAGTAACAATCTTGTTAGTTATTATGTCCCCGAAGGTATCATTTATATATCGTCGAAAACCTATTAATTTGGGTTTAGACTTTATAATATTTTGCTTTGACTATAGTTTGTTTATAGTCTAAAATATTTATTATATTAAATGGAATTATTAAAAGGCATTTTTTTGAAATCTTATTGGATACAGAACGTTGATGTCGTCCTCGTTTTTTGGTTCCCAATAGGGGGTTGCGGGCTAACGTCAGGTCCTGCCCAGAGGATAGACACTGCAGGTCTTGGACAGTGCATGTAATGAATGAATCCTCTTTTGCTGGCATCATGACGGGTTTAAATGCAATCCAGGTTTGGTTTTTTTATTTTTTCCATTGTCTATTCCGCTTGCCGTGTAAAGCAAACTCTGCACGCTCGCTCTGACAAGCACCTAGACCTGACATCACCTCGATAGATGGCATGCAGTTTTCCGATGGCGCATGTCATGTAAAGCAAACTATGCACGCTCGCTCTAACAAGCACCTAGACCTGACATCACCTCGATATATGGCATGGTGGCATGCAGTTTTCGATGGAGTAGGTGTAGTGCAGTCAAGGGAAATAACGTGTTATCTCGCATTTGCATGCCTTGCAACTGTAGTATCAACCCTATAGTTGTAGCATCAACAAACAATGGTTCCAAATTGACATACGACAGCTAGTTTTAAAACTGCTAGTTTCACGGTCCATTTTGATGGAGTCACACAGTCAATGGCAGGGTTAACTTCCCCTGGTCACCTCCTTGTACAATTCACGAATCACAAGAATGCATGGTTTGAGCTCTCGGCCTTGCACCAATAGTATCATAGTGTGATTGTTATCTCTGTCACAACTCGGCTCTATAGAGTTTTAGAAGTTCCCCACGACCTTTGTAGGTGTAATATGGGGTCGCTCATCCCATAGCATGCTATGCTTGCTACTGTACGATCTCTGTTTGTTCTTATCATTCTGTAAGTCTCGGGAATTGTTGTCATTTCCCCAGTGAAGAGTTTAACGACATCCAATTTTTCTGCATTCTCATGAAGTCTGAACTATACAGTTTTTTAGTTTTTTAATGTTGGTCTCCACCTGTGTTATGGAGTACAGAACCTAGACCTTGGTCTGGCATGCAGCCGTGAACAATTAGCCCTCTTTTCTTTACAGGTCGTCTCGAAGAAGGTTCCATATCTGGCATGGTATCAACACCAACTTAGGAAAATCCAGCGAGATCGGCGCGGGGTGGAAGTTGACATCGGGAGGGAAAATTTTAGAGGAGAGAAGGAAGAAAGTAGGGAGGAAGTTTAGAATACGAGAGGGTTGAAATTTGCATCGATGGAGAAATTTAGACTCTTGTCTTGATGGTAGTTTTGGAGAGGTTTTCTGTGAAAATAGTGGTCGCTGAGGAGGAATTTGGAGTTCTTTGTGTTGAAATGGCCGTGTTAGAGAGGCTTTTGAAAAAAAATCGGTCGTGGAGATGGATTTTTGAGAGATGTTGGGAGCTCGCTTGAATTCGACGTGACGTTGACAATTAGTTCAAAGAAAGGTGTTCGAAGGCTGTTTTGCTTAAATCTCGAAGAATGAAGTTTTGCACGATCCATTTGCCAATAAAATTAGAGTCTCTGGAGAAAATCAAGCGTGGATACCTAAGAAATCAGCAGTTGTAGGCTGAAGTGGATGTTGTCCAGAGAAATCAACAGTTGTAGATGCTCGTTAAATTTGCAGAGACAAACATATAGTGCTTGTGTCTAAAACAAATCCATTTTCCCTTACATGAAAGTGATCCCCACTCACAGGTATGTAGCTGTTCTACTAGACACACAAATGTTTATTTCAAATTTTAACTTCTTAGAGGTGTATTTTAACGTCCTCCCAGACCAACGGAGCCTACCAAACTGTAATAGCAGTAATATCTATGATTTAAGATCTATGCAACTATTCAACAGTAACTCTGGGAAGTGAAGTGTTGAAATGAAAGGAGTCTGGAAGCACTTCAAAGGTAGAGAGGAAGCTAAACAGGAGGAAGTTGGTTTATAAGAAGAGATTAAATTAAAGAAGCGTGTTAGGCGAAGAATTTAGATATTTGTTGGGGAACACAGCTGAATTTAGCTATTTGCAGGAAATAAAATCCCAGGTGATTGAGGTTTTAACAATTAAATTGAAGAAAGGGGAAATAAAAGGGGATTTATTTGCACAAAGAATCTTTGCTCTTTGCTTGTTACCAAATCCTGGTGCACTAGGCTCAAGGAGACACGACCTCATCTACTTCCAAACCCGGTGTGACATGTTCTTAATTCCTTGAGAGCTTCCATGCATGCTACATTTGTCGATGAATACATCATAGGATTTATTTTACATTCAAAATCAACGCCCAAGATATTGTCATTTGCTTTAATGCAATACATGTGAAGGACCTCTCTATCTATCGTCCACCATGAAATCCTGATCATGGCTTTCAGTAAGCACCAACGGTGGCTTCGAGCAAATACTACATGTAATACTAATTTCAGTAAGCACCAGCGGTGGCTTCGAGCAAATACTACACGTAATACTAATTTCAGTAAGCACTAGCCATCGCTTGGAGCAAACACCCCACGTAATACTATGGGTTGCGTGCATACATTGAATGGCGTTTAACACGAAGGACAGTGTGTGAAAATTTGGCCCTTCCACGTGCTTTGCATGCAATTAAAGGATTGCAACTTTTGGGGGAAAAAATACGTTGCTTGGAGATTGTTATTGTTTAATTAGCATACTGCCGGTAATATCAACGTGTCCCCAAAATATTTAAAATTTTAAACCACAATCGTATATTTAAATGGTGTATCAAGCATTTCATAAACTTTGTATGATATTGAATGGCATATATGTTTATGTATCTCGGAGCATCATTTATTTCGGATGCATTAAGGTCTGAATTCAAATGAGTATTTGCATCAGAGGACTAACTGACAACTCCAAAGTTAATATCAATTAGTTGCTTAAATATGTGGAAACTACAAATTGGCTACATGTTACAATTACCAATCTAATTTTATTTAGTTATTTACACACATCTTGGGCCTTTAGGCACTTGTAATGGTTGAGTTCTCCCCACCTGCCTTTACTATTGGTAGTGAAGCTTAGGGAAGAGATGTTTTGTAAAATCGGAGGTATAGAAAGCATAGAAACTCGTTTGTAATAGCTGGTAGAGGCATAGGCATAGACAAAAAAAGCATAAGCATAGGTAGAGGTAGAGGTAGGAGAAAACAAGGCATCAACGCATGTAAAAATAAAGGTCATATGCATTTAAGGGTTTGCCACGACTACTCAACCAACTTGCTAGTAAATAAGGAGAAAATAAGGAGACAGGAGCAAGTTGGGAAATCACTATCGTGATCAAATTGATAGACATAAGTCGATACTCCAGGTGACCATTATCATTGCTCAACTTAAAATCTTAAGATTACAGGGATTCGTCGTCTCCTCTGTCAGTATGTTCGAGAAAAATATGCCACATTTTAATGCAGTAAATTGTATATATTATTAAATTCATAGAGTCTTGGTTTACTGACCTTGTCTACCTACACAACCCTTCCCATCCCTCTTGTTGGTGCTTGTACTACATGGGGCCTCCTTAACCTTTATTTATTTCTAATTTCCATGGAAAGAATGTTCACTCCTCACTAATTATGAACACATTTAATATTTTAAATCTTTCTATTATTAACAATTTGATTATCTCTACAGTGTGGCAACCCTGTAGAGATGTAAGTGTAGCAATCGTGTAGAGATGTAAGTATAAGGTCTGAATCCCATTGCCTTCCATCAAGAACAAAAAAAATAGATACAGATGGCCATCATGTAATTATATGAATAATATTTTTTAATCATTTGGTTTGAGTGTGAAGAACGGAGTGGTTACAACTTACTGTAACTTGGGATTAGGTTTTCTAATTATGGTGGTTTTGGGGTTGCCGGAATGAGAGTTATGGTTGGTAGGACGACAAATTAAAAGGAAAAGGTTTTCTAATTATGGTGATTTTGGGGTTGCCAAATGAGAGTTATGGTTGGTAGGACGAGGAATTAAAAGGAAAATCAAAAGTGGAGCGGACGAGAGCAAAGTTTGCCTATTAGTTTGACGGTCGAAAAACAGACTTTTACAAAAATGATAATAATGTAAAACATATTCATTGATCTACTATTTTTGAATGACTTTTCTTTCTTTGTATGTCATGGAAATTTTTTTATACATATAATTCTTTTGATTATATTTGGATGACTATCCTACGGTTTACATCGCCGAAATCCAGAGATTCAATTTCTGCTAAAAGAACCCAATTATTAGTTGTAATCCTCAATTCTAAGGAGCATAAAAATTGCAGCATCCATGATTATGGGATCACAACACCTAAACTTTGCAATCTTATCATGAAAAACTGTATTTAAAGTTCCAACGGAGTTTTAGAATGAAGCCAAATTAGTGATAAAGGAGCTTTGCGATGTTTTATTTTCTTTCAAAAAATTATATATTTAAATTTTTAATTGAATCATTTAAATACTAAATATTGATATTTTAATTTTGAAAATGTTTTAAATAAAATAATGTAAAAGGCTAACAAACATTTGGACAAAATGCATGATTTGAATGCTTCAATTATAATTTGCAATACTTTTCATTTTACATGACTACTGGAGGTGACTACATTGGTTTACATGACTACTGGAGGTGACTACATTGGTTGGGACGTGTAATAATAGATGTGACCGATTTTCTTTCTTTGCGTTGAGAACTTGACAGTTATACTTAAACGATAAAAGTTTGCCACCCTAGATTCTCATCACCTGATAAATTTCAATTTGGTAAAAGTTAAAGTATTGACTATCTCAAAATTATAATAGCAACTGCAAGCGAACTGGGTCGTCTCTGTCGGAGTATAGAACTGGGCAAGCAGTCGTCTCCGTCGGATTAATGTTTTTGGATAATATATTCATTTTCATGAAATTCTAGAAGCAACCATATCAATCAAACATTAAATTTTGTGAAAAACTTTAATTTAACTTTTATAAGTTTTATATATATTTAATAATATATAGTTAATTTTTGTTTGTTTGGGACCGATATATATTCTCTTTGGAGAATGGTATTTTGTTTTTTTTTTATAAACTTGATAATAATAATAAAATTATATCAATATATTTGATATTAAAAATATATATAAAATAATTAATTAAAGAAATAAATAATTTTATAAAAAATAATGTAGTGTAAATGTGTTTAAATGGTTTAATGTAATAGTGTTTAAATTTTGAATATTTTCTTTACCATAAATCATAAATCAGCTCCCTATGGCATCATGTAACATGTCCTTTCAATTAATAAAACAAATTTTGTATAAGTTTAAACAAGCTCTTGTTTGTTTATACATATTAATAGAACAAAATTTGTATATGTTTAAACCAGCTCTAGTTTATAGTTTATACATATTTATATTATGAAGTTCACAAGGCACTAGCAACCGCATACTCATACTCAGCGCAATGTTCAATAATAATAATAAAAATATTATAGAAAAGTATTTAATCATTTTAAAGATTTCAAAATTCATTATTTCCCTCTCTAGAAAACATTTGCAAAATTCAAAATGCAACATATTATATAAATAGATTAAAGAATATAAAATAGCCAACCCAACATACTATTAAATAAATTAAAGAATATTCAATAGCCAAAGAGGTTTTTCAAGACATGAGTAGGAACTCGTCATCTAAGTAAGATATTATAAAAAAAAAATGCCTTATCATAAAAGTATGATAGAATGAAAAAAAATTACTAGTGGATCTCACTTTTTTTAATTAAAAAATTACAAAAACACCATCAAATCAATTCAATTGACAAGTAAACTTACTTTACATGAAAAATGACATTCCATAACAACATAATTATTATTATTCTATATATACATAAATTTCCAATTGTCATAAATATTTGTTCAACTACTCAAAATTTAATACTTTAAAGTTAAAAGTCACCAACAATTTTACATCATAAGGCATTAAATAGAATGGCGTTGCATATGAAGGGGAGGTCTATGTTCTACCTCCATTTCAAGTGCCTATAACATTAAGGGTCACTCATTATCTATTTAGTTAAAATTGTTTAGAGCTTCATTATGATGAGGTTATATTATTTATCTATTTTTATTGGTGAGGTTGTATTGATAAACTCAATTTGATCATTCCCCCCACCCAATAAGTAACTTCGGAATTTTGATCGATAAAGAAAGACAAATGCATTATGATCCTTATTATACGATGCAATCTCAATCATACTAATACCAATAACCCATGGTGAATCTAAATATATCATATATTTTGTCTTTCTTTTCTTATAGTTGTTCTTGTACCTAAAGCATATAGTTGTATTGAGAGCAAAGTAAGGATTGGTAAAAGTCTATTCCTTTCATTAGGAATCTTTATCTCTTACTAAGAGTAAAGTGTTGTCTAAATTAGTTGGATTTTAGTTGAGAGCTAAGTTAGTAAGAATTATAGTAGCTATTACTCTCTAGTAATAGGTTGGTTCAAAGCATGTAGTTATGGCTAAGTGAGTTCTATAAGAGTTATAGGTTATGTTCCTTGCCTTGTTATTTAAAGACAAGACTTTCTATATCAACTTATACAATCTTAATTATTTTTCTATCCTCTATATACTTACATAGCTGCAACATTGTTGGCAAACAATAAAGCCAATGCAGATGCATTGTCAGGAACATTGCCACCTCGTGGCTCTTGTTACAATAAATATTTGAAGGCACATAGTAGACAACGAAATTTTTTATGTGCAAGTTTTAAGGCAAAGTACAAAGAATACCATTATTTTCAAGCTAATTCAGATTGACAAAAATCCAAGAGCTAACGGTTATTAATAAATAGTAATAGTTATTAATAAATCTTTATGAGAGATATAATTAGATATTAAGTATATTTTATTCTTAGATATTAATAATATTAGCTAGTTCAAGTTGACAAAAATGCAAGAACTAAAAGTTATTAATAAATCGTTATGAGAGATATAATTAGATCTTAACTTTATTTTATTCTTAGATATTAATAATATTGTATTCTTTCAACTAGAAGTCATTTCCTCGATTGGATAATATAGGTATGGGCTTAAGATTTACATGCAATTGTTATTGGCAAAAATCTTCTTTTTTCAGCAAGCAGATTGTATATCATCTTTTTGCAGCAAGCAGATTCTAAATAATGTATTACTGGATTCTACTTTATCGATTTCAAGTATTAAAATTTCAAAGAAAATTCACTATTTTCCAGTATTCTTATCTTAATGAAAATAAAAACACCTTTTTCAGCAAGCATATTGTATATCATCTCTTTGCAGCAAGCAGATTCTAAATAATGTATTACTGTACTCTACTTTTGTCGATTTCAAAAGTATTAAAATTTCAAAGAAAATTCACTATCTTCCAATACTCTTATCTTAATGAAATTAAAAACACATAATGTATGAGTTGGTATATATATATATATTTTTTTTTCTTAAATGTGGAGTGTTTGACTATTGATTTCTACTACTTATCTCCTCTTTTTGTGGAGTAAGATTATTTGCAATGTGAAACATTTCACAGATTTCTTTAATGGTTTTCAAATTGGTAAGTGTCTTAGTAATACTTTTACACACCAAGTCGGTAAGATTTTTTATATCCAAATAGTGACTCTAAACCCTGAACCAACCTTCCATGGATGGGGTTTGAACTACAATGGAGATGAGTGTTATCATGGCTTCAATTCAAGCTAAATTCAACCTCCTTCCATGGCTAGGGTTCGAGCTACTATAAAGATCACTACTTTCTTAGAAGTGATGGTACTACTAGATATGAGAGGGGGTGGGGCAAAGAAACCTTTGGAAACTTCCTTACACATGGAGAAGGCCCATGATTCTAGGTTTCTAAAATAGCAACAATGCCTCTACATAGACTTAGAGTGTGTAGTTTAGCCTTTGCTTAAAAGAGTTGACAGTTGAAATGTTTGGCAGGAGATATTATGAATGGAAGTCGATTGAGGTTTGAGTATTGACATAAGTGCGTATGGTTCCCCAACAATGTGTCCAACGGCTAGGAAGTGGATGAAATGTTTGATTTCTGGAATAGTGAATGATGGCTTAAGATGGAATTAGAAACTTCACCTAATAGTGCTTTACCCGCATTCATTGATCTACCTTAGCAATCATATGGATAGTCTAGTCCAACTAGACTTTGCATGTTGATCTATTAGGATATGAAGTCTACAAAATACAAGAAGGTGACTTACAAAACTACTCAAGGACTAGCCACTCAGTAAAAAAACGTGATTGGATTTGTTTCGTTTTAAAGTTGGACGCAAATGCCAAATTACTATTAGCAAAATATTGGCATTGAGGCCCGTCGGGTCTATTCTTAAAGAGGTGGTTGCCACAATTCGATCCTTGAAGAGAACCAACTTATATACAAAATATTTGGGTGTTATTATTAGGCTTTCCCATTGAAATTTGGAACGTTGGGATCTTTGAAGATATAGGAAATATCATTGGTCAATTTGTTGCTTTAGAGGATAGGTGTATGGAGAAGGAAGATCATAGATTTGGTAGAATCCCAATCGGATTAGACCTTATAAAAGGGTTATTGGAAAATATGGATATTGAATGAGGAACCTGGAATTACAACCAAAAGTTGGATTATTGGAATCTCCCATTCCCCTATCGAATATGCCATGAAATGGGACACCTAGAGTTTGATTGTAAATTTGCTAGGCAAGATTCATCCAATTGCAAGAAGGTCAAGGTTAAAAAACAAGGAGGTCGCGATGCTTGCACTGGAGGTAAAAGAGAAGGATGGCTCATAAATGTTATTGATCAATAATATTCATATCTCCTTAGATATAATACATGCTTCACTCCTTACTAAGATAACACAACTCAACACAATGGCACAGCCAAAGTCTCCAATCCCAAAAGGTATACAAATTTCAGATACAGTCTTGATCCTTCGTGATGTTTCTAGTGGCTCAAATAATACAATTTTTTATCAGTCTACTATTAAACATATGGAGCCACAAAGGGATATCCATGTTGTCTCATCCAAAATTCTTATTGGATGTGAATGGGTTGGGGGAAGCTTTAACTTAGGAGAACCTTTACTAAATCTAGGAGGGTGTAGTGTGCCTAAGTTTAACTCTATTGAATGTGATAAACCACTTGTTACAACTTCCAGAACTCCTAGCCAAGAGCCATTTTTTGTGTCATTTACCACTCATTTAGTTGAAGATATTGATCCCCGGTCCCCCAAATCCTCAAATATTTCTAAGAAGAACCATAAGAAGAATCCATTAAAATCCAACATTAAGTCTTCCTATTCATTGAGATATTTAAAATTTTTGGAATAGCTAGGAGGGATGGAAGGAGAACTAGCTATGGGCAAGGATGTGCCTTTCACTGTAAGGAGGAAATCACATATGTCATTCACAAAATCATTGGCAAAGAAATAAGTAAGAGAGGTTTTCAATGCATGCATAGTGATGGATCTCAAGGCCAAAGAACTTGGAAAGGTTATATGACATTGGTAAATCTTCAAGGGCCTTATGGGGAAAAGAAGGCTTTCTGGGAAGGATTGGATGAGTTCGGACAACTATCTGGGATAATATTATCATAGGTGGTGATAATAATTTAACACTTAATGCAAGGGATACTTGGGCCAAAATTGCAAGAAGGGATCCACCAAGAATGCAAGGGATACTTGGGCCAAAATTGCAAGAAGGGATCCACCAAGAGTTTTCTTCACACATATTTTTGAAACTCATCATTTGGTCAATATTGAACCAGTAAATATTATCCCCACTTAGTGAAATGAAAGAAGAGGAAGAGAAGGGATACACAAAAGACTTGACCAATATTTACTGGCAGAATCTTTACTTGTTGATGATCTTAGGGTAAAATTTTGGTGGGTATTGGTGGACTATCCAACTATCTACTAGTTGTGTTAAAACTAACTTCAAATGAGAAGAAGCCACCTAGTCCAATAAAATTTAACCACGCATGGATATTGGAAGAAGAGTTTAGAGATCTAATCTCTAAATAGTTGAATCCATTCGACACACAATGGGGTTGACAAGGCATATTTCAAAGAATCTGAAAAGGTTCAAATAATCTATGAAAGGATGGGCTAAAGCACTTTCTATAAAGTCACAAAAAATGTTAAAAGAAGTGGAAGAAGGGGTCACAACACTTTTTTAACACAATGAATCTAGTGTCTTTACTGAGGAAGAATTTTTGGCTTTGGGGGAACTTAAAAGAACCAAGAAGCATTTACCTGAAAAGGAGGTTGAATGGAGACTCAACATTAGAGCTATTTGGTTAAGTGAAGGAGACAATCACACCAAATACTTTCTTAATTTTTCTAATCATATAAAACACATAAATACAATTTGGGACATTACTTAGGAAAATGAGATAAAGGTTAATACTTCCAAGAAAATTGTTGAGGTAAGAAAAAAACATTTCAATTTTTTGCTTAAGGATCTAAAATCTACCAATATTGGAGAAATAATGAAAGTATTGTGTTTCTTCCTCGGACTTGTAAATGAAGATATGAATATGGCTCTAGATGCAGAAGTCATAAGAGATAAATTGAAGTCTGCCTTAGCCTCTTTTAAAAAGGGGAAAATCCTTTGTCTTGGTGAACTAACTATTAAATTTTACCTTGGTTTCTATGATTTGTTGGAGTAGGATATGTTAGAAGTTGTTGAAGAATCCAAGCTTTATAGGAAAGCACTTGGGGCTATAAATACCGCCTTTATAGCATTAATTCCCCCCAAAAAAGAATGTACTTCCTTTGACTATTATAGACCCATCTCATTATGCAAACATGTTTATAAACTCATTTCAAAAATCATTGCTAATAGACTGATGAGTATCTTTCCAGGTTTTATTTCATATGAGAAATTTGGGTTTCTATCCAATCAACAAATACATGACAACCCAAGAATAAATGCATAACATCAAGACTAAAAAATTACATGTAAGCAACACAAAAATTATATGTAGCCAACACAAATATTGACTTGGCAAAGGCATATGATAGGGTGAATTGGTTATATCTTAGATTGTGTATGCTACAAAGAGGTATGAAACACTAAACAATCAACTGAACCATGGGATACCTTGAATTTGGTTCATTTGCAGTTTTGATAAATGGATCACCTTTTGGGTTCTGTACTACCTGAAGAGGCCTCAAACAAGGATGTTTATTATCTCTCTTTCTAATATTATTAGTGGTAGAGGGTTTGAGCATGCTACTAAACAATGCCAAAAAAAGGGGAATCAAAAGGGATACGAATTTCAAACTTTGAATATTTCTCATTCTCTATTTGTGGATGACATCATAATATTTGGTCATGGTTCAATCGAGGAGCTGGAAAAAATAAATGAGCTTTTGGATCTATTTTGCAAAGCAACAGGCTTGGACATAAATTTGAACAAATATTTACTACTAATAAATGAGTTAGCAAATGAAGTCTTGGCACATGCAAAAATAATCTTTCTTATGAATTTTTGTGAACTACATTGAGGGTTGAAATATCTTGGGTTCACATCAAAACCTAATGATTATAGATATGAGGATTGGTTATGGATTTATAATAGAATTGAAGCTAGAGTAAAAATTGGCACAATAGATGGTTGTCATGTGGTGGGAGATTAGTTATGGATAAGGAAGTACTTGAGAGCATCATGGTGTACTAGATGTCTATAGCTCATATTCCTAAAAGCATTTTAAATGTAATTTGAAAGAAGTGTTACAACTTCCCATAGGTTGGTAAAAGAGTGAAGAAAGGCATACCACTAGTCAAATTGACAAGACTTCACTCTAAAAAAAGTTGGAGGATGGGGTTTGAAAAACATTTACATTTTTAGTACAACACTAGTGGAAATGTTTTGTGGAGATTGGTTTATAATGAGGGATTGTAGGGAAAAGTGATGACAAAAAAATATTGAAAAAGGTTTTCAATTATAGATTGGTTCAAATTGGCCAAGAAATGATCACATGGATCATCTATTGTTTGGAAAGCATTGATTAGGGAATTTCTTTCGGTTGGTAAGTGGGTTGCTTGGAAAATAGGGAAAGGAAGAAAGGTAGGGATCGGAGAGCACCCTTGGATTCATTGTAAGGGTAATTATAAACTATTAGAGGTGTGTTTGGAGGAATTACATGGAGGAGGGATCTATCATTTAAATGAGGTAGATTCAAAAAATGAGGAATGTTTGGTTAAAAGGATGAGTTAGAGAAAAATTATTAAATCTCCATGGTGAATTGGTTGAGGAATGAAAATAATATGTAAATATCTTACAACACTATGCAATCAAATTGTTAGATGAGGAAGATCAAATTAAACGGTCCAAGAATCCAAGCATTGGGGTATATATTGATAAGTTGGGGTATTCAACTAAAATAGAAGAGGATTTGGTTGTTGAGAGGATTTGGTGGTGGCAAACTATTTGGAAATTTGAATACCCATTAAAGACATAAATCTTTATAAGGCTAGCACGAGCACATCAAATTCTCACTTGGGATAATGGCCAAAAGGGAATTTGGATATGGCCAAGTAGATGTATTATATGCAAAACTAATGAGGAATCTATCGACCACTTGTTTGTGCATTACCCATATACAAGATTTGTTTGGAAAGTAGTTATACAAGTCGCATCTAGTAAAAACAATTGGGATAAGAGGACATTGGTGGATTATCTACTTAAGGGTAACTGATAAATATGTAGGTGTTTATAAATCTCTACCTTGTTATGCCATATATGGAATTTGGTTAACTAGGAACCAAATGATATTCCAAGACTTAGTTTTCACACATGTCCAAGTGGAACATAAGATAAAGTTGGTTTTGAAAGGTAGTTGGAGACCACCAAAAGTGAAGAATACCAGATTTTTATTAATGCCAAGCATAGATTATAATAAGCCATGGGGATTCTAACAACATTGATTCAAACCTCATATCCCTATGTACCATGCATGGGTAAGTGTGGGTACACCTAGGGGTATAGTGGAAACATACCAAAATTGACCCTGTGTCACATGAGTACGAACCCGACCCAATTATCGATTCCCCTAATTACAAAACAAAATCCATGGGGATTCTTCGATGAAGCTAGCTAAGGAATGCCTAGATTCTGTGGAGTAGGGGATGTCTTTTATTTCACCTCAAGTCATTACTTGTGATTCAAATATGCAATCGAGCAAGAGAATGCTAAATTTTATGCATTTTCATTGTTGATGAACACAACGAAAGAAAGTGGTTTAAAGCATTTCTAGGTTTTTGAAAACTCAAAAGTATTAATGGAATGGGATAATAAAAAATGTAGAATTGAAAATTTTAGGTTTTTTACCTATTATGGATACAGTGTAAGAGGTTAAAAATACTTTGAATTTCTTCAATTCACACATATTTACTAAGAACTTAATATGAAAGCAAACCAACTCTCTAAAGAAGCACTCTTATTGCAGGAGCGTACCTTTGTTGAACAAGAATTCGGAGGGGGAACTCTCCTATAAAAAGCTTAAAGCTCTTTATATTAAATACCACTAATGACAGTTTAGACAACTTTGGTTCTACTGCACCTAGTTTTTTGGCTTATTGTTTGTACTTTTCAGATAATGAAGACTTGAAGTTGTTATTGATGAATGGTCAAGTTGATATTCCATGGAAGACTATACTACTATAATCAATAGGCATGTTCGTATTTTGATTAATGTGTCAAAGTGTCTTCATGACTCTTTAATTCTGAACGTGATAGACGAATATATATTTGATTTCAAACTCTAAAAATATCAATATAATGATTTTTTTCTTGAATATATATATAAACCCTTTTATAGGTAGAGTTCAAATTATATTCTTTATGGAATTACAATAAGATATTCTAAATATAAGAAAATATTGCTCCCAATATAAACATAGTGCTTGATTCTTTTGATGGAAGAAATATGTAAAACTTATACCTATTTCCTTTTAAAACCATGATCAAAAGTATATGCTTTAAACATGGTACTTGATTCTTTTGATGGAAGAAATATGTAAAACTTATACCTATTTCCTTTTAAAACCATGATCAAAAGTATATGCTTTAGTGATTTTATTAATAGTCCTTGAACATGAAAGTAAGAAACAACCACAATATTTTCTTAAGAAAAAGAAAAGTATTTTTTATTCAGGACAAAATTAAAAACACTTACATCAGGTGCCCTTGGCACTTTTGAAACAATATAAAATCAATCTCTTACATTCCACCTATATTCCCAGTTATATCATATATCTCTCCATAATAGATCCAAATTTTTTGACCACATAGATCTCTCAAAAAAAAAGATGTATGGACTAGCCCATACTTTTAGTAGAGACAAAAAGAGGCCTTTGCAACATTCTTTATAAGCATAGAAAACTAAAAATATGATCAATCTATAGTAAATTGCATTTGAGTGAGTTATAGAAAGTGAAGTGGAGTCCTCGACTCAAAGATAGCCCTATCATAAAAACTCTTCCCTTATTTAGACAATGAATCCATCGTTGTATTCAATTCTCAAGATATGTGTGAGAAATTGATATCCGAAAGCAATCCTACTATTTCCTTCATGTGTGTAGCTATCAACTAAAATAAGTTTTTCACCATTAAACCACTTTGTCACTAGCAATCAATCACCATAAACATGAGGATTGAGTTCATTATGTCTTACCACTAGCTTTAAAAGTGTTCTTTAAGAGAAATTAGTTCAACATAGTTGTTAGTTCCCCACCTAAAATTTGTTGTAAATTTGTAGTGGTCATCTATAATATACAATAAACCCCCTATGCCACAAGTAAGGTCTAGTCCTTGACCTGCCCCATCATAAAAAACCCAACTCCATTTTTTATCAATCAACGACTCCTTACAATCCTAGGAATTTTTTATTTTCCCTCATGGGACATTAAATAAATAAAGAGACAATTTGTGCAAAATGTTGGTATGTTTGTATATGGCAATTCTAGAAAACTAGAGCACTTTGAGCAGGCCAAATCCCTCATGTTACTGGGCAAGGAATAGCCTTGATAGCGCCTAGATTTGGATTCTAGAACATTTAATTTAAGCATCATTCCACTTCAGTGCCTTGCCAAAAATTCCTTCGATTTAACCATATATCTACATCCTTCCAATATGTTGGGCATGTGTTTCGTAAATAAAAAAATATGAGATAGTTTCTCCACTTTTCATGCACAATATACAAATGTTGATACCATGCTTTTACCTCTTTTGAATAATGTCCTACATCATGACTTTATGAGGAAGTGCCAACCACATGAAAAATCAAGATTTTTTGGGAACCTTTACCTTCCATAGCTTTGACCACCAAAAAGAGGGATCTCTAATCTCTTGTATCATAATTACTTGATATCCCCATTTTCTTGTGTAAGATTCTTATTTACTCTAAGATCATACAATAATTGTATAATCTTCCCTTATTCTACTATGACTTCTTCTCAACTCATCTAAGCAATCATCCCAAAAATCAGCCCAATCACCAACAAAACCCAATTGTATGGATGTTTTCCATTACCGGCTCCATATGTTTGTTGCTTCCTCATCGACTACTTGGATTAGTGTAAAATATTTATATATTGAAAATATTGAATCATCTCGTGTGGAAGGAAAATCCATAAACCACAACCAATAATTACATCTGCTCCAATTCTGACACTAGTCTTGTATCCAACTTATATTCAAGCCAAATTATCTTGTATCATTGGAAAAGCATAAACAAAATCTTTCCATTGATTTGATACATTCTTTCTCATGTCACTAGAAAAGTAGGAACGAGTGCTTTCCAGTAATTTGAGACATTAGTTGTGGTTTTCTCCTCACTTCTAATCCAATCCATAAGTGTGTTTGGTGTTATATACTTCTATACAATAATCCTTCTCCATAGACTATCTTTTGAGATCAAATTCCATAAGCTCTTTTCAAATATAACTTTACCAAATGTGAATATGTCTTTTAAACCCAAACCACCTTCTCCTTTTGGTTTCGAAATTGAGTGCCAACTAGTCCAGTGAGTTTCCCCTTTTTCATCTTTTCCTTGCCACGAGAAATTTGGACAAATCTTTCTAATATTTTCTATAATTCCTTTGAGAATGTGATCCAAAGATTTTCGGTACATAAGAATTTTCCTAAAGTATTGAGTTTACCAAGGTCAATATTCCTCCTTGAGATAACCATGTACTACACCACATCTGAACCCTTTTCAATCTTTTTTAACAACCATCCCCAATCCTTTTATGTACGCATTTGGTTTGGGATCGTAATCCCTTTTATATGCTTTCCACTTAGTTGAGACATTCATTGTGTTTTTCTCCTTGATTCTAATATAATCCATAAGTGTGTTTGGCGCTATATGTTTTTATACAATAATCCTTCTCCATAGACTGCCTTTTGAGATTAGATTCCACAAGATCTTTTTAAATAGTGCTTTATTTAAGATGAATATGTTTTTTAAACCCCAACCACCTTATCCTTTTGGTTTTTCATTTGAATGCCAACTTAGTCCAATGAGTTTCCCCCTTTTCATCCTTTTCCTTCCACACGGAATTTGCACAAATATTTCTAACATTTCCCAGAACTCCTCTAGGAAAGTGAGCGAAAGAGTGTCAGTACATATAAATTTCCTCGAGCATTGATTTTACCAAGGTTAATCTTCCTCCCTGGGATAACCATCTATTACACCACATCTAAAACATTTTGTCAATCTTGCTCAACAACTATCCCCGATACTTTTTATATGCATTTGGTTGGGATTGAAACCTAAGTACTTAAATGCTTCATTGAAATCAATTAACCTAAAAGAAAACATGTTTACCAAGTTATGCATCCTACCTTCTTCAAGTTCATTGGAACAAATGGAATATTTCTAAAGCTTTATCTACTTGTCCATAGCTTTGTTGTATAATCTTAGTATGCCATGAAGTTTTTTCCCGTCATCTTCAAAGCCATTTGTGAATAGTAAAATATGATCAACAAATAAAAAATGAGATAAAGTGACAAATTCCCCAATCTTGATGCCTTGTAAGATCCTATTATGTATGGATGTAAAATGGACATGCAGAGGCCCTTGACTAGTACATTCTTGTCTTAGTCCCCTTGTGGCTTTGAATAAGAAAGAGATTTCTCCATTAAATAGAACAAGATAATAAATTGAATTCATACACCCCACAATCCAATTGACAAAAGAGAAAGCCTAACATGAATTAAAAGTAACCTAGCATGGAACCAATAGGTCTTATCATATGCCTTTGAGAGATATAGTTTTATCTACATATATGGCATCTTTTTCACATCAATTGAATGAAGACCTGTTATCACCTAAACTGTAGCTACCCCTGTGGATGTATCCATTAATGGATGGCAATAGGGAAGGGCAACTCAAAAGATGCAACCACGATCACCTCGACCTCCAATAGATGGTTGTCACGCCAGTTGAGGCAACCTTCGCTTTATGTTATCTAGGCCAGACAACAAAGGGGGAGACCCGATCTACTCGCGACAGGAGAGTTCAAACCAAGACACCAAATCAAGTTAAGACTAAGTGAAAGAAGGTGTATGGTTTATCCTAGACCTAAGGATGAAGTCACAAGATAAGTGAGGGGTTCAATGAGTATAGCTTTGGTTCATTGTTGATGTGTGAGTGACTTATAGTATTTAAAAATAAGATCCAGGATTATAGTACTAGTCAATGTGAGAAAATCCACTGCCTTGGGAATTGTGTCCAATGCAGGGTAGTTTAGGGGTTGAATTGGGGCTAACTAGTACAAGTGACAAGCTTGATCATGATATATGATGACATCAAAGGGTTTAGTCCACCAAACAAGGATCAAACCACAAGTTAATCCAACAGTCTAGGAAAGTTGAATTGACTTGGAGAGAGATCAATGCCTTGGGAATTGGGATTAATGGAGTCAAAAGATTAACTTATGGTTTGTGACCCCTATGACATAAGACAAGTGGGCTATTAATGGTTTGATGGATGAATGAGTCTAGATATAGCAATTCATGGTTTTACCTAAGTGGACCACAATCCCTTAAAACAAGGAATGTTATCCCCAAGGCAAGATTTCACAAAGTGACCCACTAGACCTAGGTTTTAAATTATGCCCGTTCCAAATCCACCAAAATCTCATGTACCCATGTCCTAGAAGTGGACCAACTCAATCTCCCAAGGAAGTGCGACTTTGCCCAAGGAGGGTAAAATGTGGGGTAAATGTGATCAAGACAAGTCCAATGGCATCCAAACTTTAGATCCAAGTAGTTTAAGCAAGTGACAATATGGATCTAAAATATCAAGGCAATCTAAGGGTTAGATCTTTCTAGATCTGAGTTTTATGATACCAAGTGGTCCAAAATGGGGATTAAATCCCTTAAAATGTGGAATAGGGCCCACAAGGTAGAAATCAGAAAAGTGACAATTTGAGGGTAGGTTATTGGATATGTAGATCATGAATCAATTAAAATCTCAACTACCCATCAACTAGATCTAGGTCAACTCAACTCTCCAAGAAGTGCGCCCTCACTTGGGGAAGCCAAGTTGGCTTGGGAAGGGGATCGAATGAAGGCCAATCCTCACCAAACTATAGATCCGGGATGCCGTGGATACTATAGAGGTGGGTTTTCAATATTATACCCAACAACTGTAATGACCCTTTTTCAAAATTCTATTAAAATGCCAATTTTTCCACTTTTTCCCCAATTTTGACCTTTGACTAGTTTAATTGTTTTGACCTCCAAATCAACCCAAATGCTCCCAAATCTTCTGTAGGAGTGTATGAATGGTATTTAGACTTGAATATCAGGTTCATGGATGTTCTATGGCCCTCCAAATACTGCTGCAAACTTGACTTGTATTCTGATCAATATAGGTAATTTTGACTAGTAATTTGTGCATCAAATCCCCCCCGGGTAACACTGCAAATGGCCTTCCAAATGCCTCCAAACTCCCACAAATTTATGAAAAGAGGTATATAATGTGTTAAGTATGTGATTAAGGTCTCATATGCACAATTAATTGATTTTTACTACTGTTCTAACTCTCTCACATTCAACAGCAAAAACCCCCAATTCGACCCTTGGGGAAATGGCACTATTTCACCTCCCAATACAACTAAACTGAGTAAAAATGGTTCAAATTCTAAAGTACAGTACATGAAACTTGTATAAGACATCCATGGTAGTATATTGATCACAAATATATCAGATAATCATCCATCCATTCGAAATAATCAACATTATGGTGTCATACATCAATGCATTGGGGAAATGGACATTGTTTGCTCATTAATCAATAGTTTTGCATACAACCAGTGGGTATTTCGACCTGAGACTTTCAGAATATTAATAACAGAGGATATGAAGCTATTACAATCAGAAATATATAATGAGAAGCTCTCTCAAGAAGCACAAGTGCTCACCAAAAACGCCCTCCCTCAAGGAGCATGAATATGCCTTCAAAACTGGAAACGGTGGAGAGACGGTGCTGCACTAAACCAAACCATGAAAATTCCTGTAGCTGCTACCTGAAAATACAAACTCCATTAAAGCACCATGAAAGACCTAAGTGGCCTCTCCAAACACCAACTTGGATGGGAATCTTTCACCCTCGAAATTGGCTAAGGCAAGAAACTAGTCATCCACTAGCTCTCTCTTCACAAATGCATTTTTTCTCAAATCATCAAAAGCCATTCTCATTCTTCATTTCTACATTTTATAACCAACATTAGCCTTCTAAGGGTCGAAATCCTCTTAATAGATTCAATAGATTTCCATTTAGGAAATATTCCACATTTGCCACTTGTCTCCTAGTTCCAACCTTCCATCTTCTCCCAAATTCGATTTTGAGTCTCTTTGGCTTATCCAACTCCCAAATTCACCTTCCTTGAGCCTATTTTTGGTGCTATCATGTCATAGTGGTCAGATGTCAAAGGTCAGGTCTGCAATTTTTCATAGTTGTCATAAATGCTCCATCATTGGTGTCATAGGGGCTAAGGAATCTAGCCCAAGTGTCCACAAACTTCCACTTTGACTCTTTATCTTCCATGGAGGTTACCAATCCTTCCCAATTAGACCTAAGATGCTCAATGACATGTGTTATGACTTACCAACTCACCCAAAAGTGTTCACATTCCCATTAATTCGAATTTGCAAAAGAGAGATACCATGTATTATGAAAAATCAAGCTAGTGTGGGTCCCACCACCTCCATATGTCTCCAAAACCACTTGCCACTTAGAATTTATATTGAATTTATTTATTCACCATATTTATTAAATTTTTGAACCCCTCTAATGTCTAAATATCATTTATTAGCTTCCTTATTACCATCCCATATGTGCCCATCCAACCTAGGAAACTAGTAGGATTGATGGGATTGTCTTACTATGCACTTATTTGAATGGGGACATTACAACAACCCACTAGATCTCAGTAGATCTAAGAAAATGTAACAATGGGGGTTTTGATTATTTAGGGTTTGAAATATTTTAGACAAGTGGAGAGATCATGGAGATAGAAATTACCTTGAGATCATACCTGAGTGATGAAGAGAGATGTCTTGATGTTGAGAAAGTTTCTCGCAGAGATCAAATGAGAGATTGTTGATTTTGCTTGCCAAATTGATGTCCTATCCCACAAGTGCGCCCTCCTCTACCTGTCAATCCAAGGAAATCGATTTCAATCAAAGAGGTCAAGTATGGAGGAAATACAAGTAAAATGCAATGATAAAATGAAATAGAAGGTCCTGGGATAGTAATACTCCCTGTTACCAACGAAGAGATCCAAAGAAGAAGTAGGGAGAGTCTTCCCCTACCAATACTTCCTCCTCAAAGCAAATCGGCCACCACCTGTAGATGCAAAAATGTGGTACAAAAGATATGGCAAAACAAGATCTCCAATAACTCAGTGCAAAGGAAGAACCAACGAACGAACACCAAAAACATTCACGACAACACTGGAGATAGATGCAATAATAATTTTCTATTCCAATAATCCAGAGCCATAAGTCCCCTTTACAATGAGAGGCTCTCTCCTTTAAATAGATAGGAGAGGCACCAAAATCCTAACCACTTTTTGAATGAGTGGCTAAGACTAAAAGATACAAATGTCTAGTCAATGGTTGAGATGAGCTCAACAATAAAATACATGGATCACTTAATAAATATAACATAAGTGGACAAAATCGCCCTAGGAGAGAGGAATCCCACCATATCATGATGACAAAATGTAATAAGAAGCTTATGGTGGGTCCAAGGGGTAATTTTAGCCACCCTTGGTCAATCCCCATAGCACAATAATAATAAAATAGTCATCAATATACCAAATTGTGCCTCTATGGACAAATCGTGGGCCTTAAGAGGCCTCAAAAATCATTAGAAAGTGCCATAAGTGATGGATGCGGGCCCCGATGAAGCTGAAACTGTTGGAGGAGGTGTGTAAGACATCCACCCATCATCACTGATCGTCCCATGCCAAGACCTTTCCTCAGTAGCCCAAATCGAATTCCTCAATAGCCATTTCTACCAATCCTGAAATGCCTCGGGAAGCGTGAAACTGCCCCAAACTGCCTCCTGGAGTGCCTGCACTGTCAAGGTGAGGGCACCAGTGTGTCCGGGATGGGGGTAATATGGAAAAAACAAGTGGCTGGACCACCTCCTCCAAGTACAGCTCCCTAGGTCAACCAAATAAAAATCCTCTCTGCTCTGACAGGGTCTCCACTGCACTGGGTTAGCCTGCTGAGGCTCAATCATCACTGTAAGTGCCCGGAACTGAAAACAGACTATCTCATTGGACTCAGAATGTCCAAATCCATGCAAGATGTGTACTCATACACCATATGTGTCTCTGCATGATCATAAAATATATCCAATATACCGGAACAGGTGAAATAATAATAATCTGTAAATGATCAAATAATGTTGTAAACCATGAATCATCATCATAAACCTGTATCTAATGCATAGAATCATCATGTACATGTACATAGACCATATATCATCTATCCATATCATCACAAGGTCCAACCATCTCATGTCCTATGGTTGACCTTGGTCAAACTAGGTTTGACCAAGTCAACATGACCAAATATAACTCAAACCATCATTAGAAGCTGCTACAAAGTGTCAAAGGTTAATGTATGCTCTACAACTTATTCAAATAACAATTATAACACAAAGTAATCATTACTAGCGATCTAGATCCAAATATATAATGTCATTAATTATTATTATTACTCAAACTAGACTTTCAGGACCATACTCACTTCATAGCTGTGATCAATTTGCTAGTGAAGGGTGAAGGCTAAAATAACTGGCTAGGCTAAGGGATGACTTGACTGACTTAACATTGTGACACTTTGGAACAGGGAAAGGGAATACACACCATAGTATATACTGAATGAGCAACAACACAGGGAATGGCGGTGTCTCACAAATGGATGAGTTGTTCAAAGAGGGTTTATTCACCTTTAACAGATGCGCACAATCCATAATACAAATGAGGCCAGCAATTATTTAGATATAGCATTTAAGTTCCATTGCTTTTGGGCATGAAGTTTCCATAGCCTTGATCTATGTGTATTTATAAACACATTGCATAGATTTACATTTATTTGAGGCTTTCTGCTGCAGGTGTGTTTTTAAGGCACTTGTTTACCTGAGCACTTCTAGGTGTGTCACAAAAAACTTGTTTACCTAGGTATCTATTTCACAAAAGATATAACATTTATTTTCATGGCCACTTTCATTTGGCATGCCTTTCATTCATGTGTGTTGAAAAACACATTGCATGAACAGGCTTTTCATACAAGATATAACATTTCATTTTCTAGATTTTGTATTCATGGCAGCATTAAAAGTTTCAGGTTTAGCCAACACAACTTTAGTGACTAGGGGAATTCACAAGGAAATCCAACTCACCATAGGTAAGTTTTGTCACCAACTCAGAGCCGAGACACAATAAACAGGGAAGCTCATCCAATACAGAGGCTACAGTGGGGGAAAGATCCTCCATGTCACTATTCAAGTAGTAAGTCAGGGTGATAAACTAAAAGGTAGGTAATGGATGGATGAAGACAATGAATCATGGAGCCAACACTAGCAAGCCAAGGTATGGTGGACCGATCACCTCTATTCTCCCTAAGGAGGGTAAAACCAATGAGTATGAATAATGAACTTCTAAGTCTGAGTAGGGACAATAAAATATATATAATAAGATCAACTAGGTCCACATATCTATATGATCGCCAGATCATGACACTAAGTGCTAAGACATGCTATAAGAATAAATATAAAAGCAATATAACCATAACACCATGATATACCTGTTGAGTCATATACCTGAATGCTAATCATCTAAACCATCATCTGTCCTCTGAAACTGCTACTGTAACTCTGGGCACTACTGACTGCTCTGTACCAATGGTATAGTGGCTACATCGGTCATCTCTCTGAGTGTCCTGAGACTCAGTCATGGCATGGGGAATAAAACTGCTGTCCAAATCTGATAGTGATCCAGATAGATGCTCATCTCAGCATCTCAATGTAAGGGAAACACTTATCCTAGCTACAATTTTTAAAATTTTATCTACCAAACAACCTTCTGAACTCTTCATGCAATATTCACTCGATCTAGTTCCTTGAAGATTTATTCAAAGAAGGAAACACCTATCTCTATAATCTTTGAAAAATTATTAACAAAACATCCTTTAAAGTTCTTCATTTTGCAAATAGAGTTTACCCTCTTCATGTAATTAGCATAATCATGAAAGAAATTGGTGTTTTCGTCATCATTTTCTTTCCAAATTGCACAACATTTAATCCCCCATTCTCCTTCCCTCCATTCCAAGGTTCTTTTTTTCTTCATTTCCAAATCCTTCAATTTACTATTTTCCTCTTCATTGAAAATACATATTCCATTCCCATTAAATAATAAACTAGCTCGTTTTATATAGTTTTATTATCCTTATCGATTCCTTGTCTCTTTTACGATACCCGACTTGTTGCTACCCTCTTTACCTTCTTCAAGGACACTATGAACTAGAAGCAGGCAAAGTCCCTTCAGCCTAGATAAATACCTTACCCGCTCTTTTTTTTTTAATTTAAAAATATTCATCCTCAAGCCACAATGTACTGAATTTAAAGGGACTTGTAGGACTATAATTATATTTCTCTATCTAAATCAAAATAGGCATGTGGTTATATCCCCCACGCATTTCAATCCAATATATAATCTCTCAACATTTTTCGTGATTACTTCCAAAACAATAAACCTATCAAACCACTTGGAAACACCTTTATCCCCACTTATGTTATTACTCTAGGTGGGCATCATTTTAAGGACCTCTACATCAACATGACCAACCTCTTGAATGTGTTTTTGAAGTAAGAAGTTGAGTTATCCATCCTTGCACTTATTCCCCATACCTTTGTTCTAAATAAAGTAAAATTTAAATTGCCACATATTATCACCCTTCCCTCTTTTACACATGGTTCATACAAAAAGAGTCCCAATAGGCCTTTCTTTCCTCATAAGGGCCACAACAATTTATAACATAAAAATATAGCCCACATATTTAAATTAAAACTTAGTCCAAAGACCTGAATTAATAATAGAAAATTTCAGTAAGGGGAATGTCTTACTCCATCCAGTCAATAAACCCTTGAATTTCCTTCTGCATTAGAGACCTTGACTCCCAATCTAACAACCTCCTCACCCCTTAATGATCTTGGCAACTCCACCCGTAGTTTCATGAACCAACAAAACACCAGGCCCATGGATCCCTACTAGATTAACAATGGAAAATCCTTAAGAGGGATTTCCATGACCTTAAATATTAATGGACACAAAAATCATTTGGAGACCCTATGGGGAATTTGTCCTAGTATAAGGACCCCCTTTATGGTTTTTTCTTTCCTTGTTGAATCTATTTTACAACTTTGTCATAAGCATGATGAAAAAAGAAATTTCTACACACAAAAGAGTAAATTGACTCTAATATAGGGTCTAGAACCAAACCCCCAGTTAATCCATTTCCTTCCTTACCAAAATCCCCATTTCTAGGTCTTAAACAATACCTACTCATGCCATAATTTTGTTTCTCATCCACCAATTGACAACCTCCTTAACCCATTTCCCCATTTCAACAATTAGACATGATATTCTATGAGACATTAGACTTGGAAAATTCATTTCCATCAATAGGATGGTAGGCTTCCCACGTCATGCTTAAATCCCCCCTTGTGAACCCACTCGCATGGCCTCTCAAATTCATCCCACTCAAATCATAAAGAGATGTACAACACAAAATATCAGTTGAATCTATAAAAAAATTGACTAACTGATTCAAAACAGGCATTGTACTTTCTAAGAACTTACCAACAATAGTTGCAGAACCATCTTCCAAGACCTATAGAGTATCCTTATGCGATGAAAACAAGGTTGTTGGATGCTACAAACTTTGAGATTATGTGGGATTATTCTCCTCATCTTCTACATGTACCACTGCAAGGAAAAGACCTTCTAACAAAGGTTTTTGTAGATGCTCCTCTAAAAAGAGCCCAAATATCCATTTATAGCGAAGGTCGCTAGCAGAGGAGAGTGGGAAGATATTTTTGTGGAAGTTTTTCTATAGTGCTTTTTGTAGCTCCAACCACACCAGTGCACACTTATTAAAGAAGCACTAGTGCATCAAAGAACACAACGCACCATATCTGAAACCTTCATTCAGTGAGAAAGAAATTGTTTAAAAAAACAAAATCCTCCTACAAGAAGCATCGGGGCATTCCAAATACCATAACACACTGGTGGATCAACATACACAACACACCCATTTCAGCCACAAATACACACCCTTGGCTGGAAAAAAATATGTTTTTAAATCATAACCAGTGTGTTTCAAATACCCTTAACGCACTAAGGTGTCCACATACATAATGCACTGATTACAACCACAAATACATGCCCCTTGGTTGGAAAAAATATTTTTGTTTTAAAACATATACATTATGTTCTAAATAGAATAACACATTGGTGCATTAATTTCCTCCGTGCACTGAAGTCAACATTCCTTGTTAATTGGATCTTGAAAAAATGTTTTCCCTTATCATTCCCTAATAGTGCGCTCGTAGCTAATGAATGCATCGGGGTAGACCACCTTAGGGCGCACCGTCATGGGCTAAAATTAAAAATGTCGAGTGAGAAACAATTTTATTTTTATAATAATTAGCGGTGTGTTTATGTTTATCAAACGCACCAGGGCATCGTTAAATTGAGAGCACCGAAGTAGGGTAAACTAATAAAATAGTTGGACGACATACTATTTTTATATTTTGATTTTGAATATTACTAGTGCGTTATTATATATGGACAGCATAGGTGCATTATGATATATGGACTGCATAGGTGCTTCTTTTAATGAAGAGCACTGGAGTAGGGTAAATTTTTTTTTAAAAATGATGGAACACTATTTTTATTTTTTATATTCATTAACGGAGTGTTTACCTCTTACAAACACACCAGTGCGTCTAGTACTCGGGCGCACCGTAACAGGGTAAAATAAAATAAAAATTATCACACCAAAAAATCATTTTTAAGTAAAACGCACTGAAAAAATTCCTCCGCTAAAATATCTGGCGACTGAATATTTTTAGTTATAATAATTTTCCATAAGAACCTCCACCAAACCATCTGGTACCATTGGTGGATGTTGTAGCAAAGGTTTTTTTGACAATTTTGGCCAATATTGTAACACTAAAAACCTCCATTGTAACCTCCACTACATGTCCTTTTCCTTGTAGTGGACCTTTACCTTATTCTCCACCTTATTTGATGTTATTCTTGGTCTCACTACTTCACGAGAAGTATTATGTATCACTATAGCATTAGTAGTATGGACATGCTCTCCAACAAATACTTTTACAACCATTTGATTATATGCCAAACCATTAACCTCCTTTTTTTCCAAACTCTCTTCACAAAAGGTTGAGAAAAATTATCAACCATATGTCCATATAAATAACCATGAATTCAATGAAAGGGAACACTACAGTAATCCAATGTTTGTAGGTGAGTGACTCCCCCCATTATAATTTCAATGATCTCGACAAGACTTTCATCAATATAAATTTCCACCAACACTCGATCCATGGTCAAATAAGTCTTTGAAAAAAAGGACACACATACCTCTAACAATTTTCCTAAGAGATTCACTAATCACCCTAAAAAAATCTTTGACCAAAATTCTGTAGGCAGTTCAGGTAGTTTACCTATATTAGACCCTTTTGGAGACCTTTTTTCTTGGATCAAAGTAGAAAATCCAAGGCCCCATGGTTAGGAAATATGAATGCCAAAACCAATGCCCTTGAATTGTTTTTTTAGCATCTTTCCCACATTGAAATATAAAACCTATCCAACCACAAAGCATGATATCGACTTCTAGACCATAGCTTCATAAAAATGTCCATGATTGTTGCATGTAGTCATTCAATGTAAGGTCTCTAATTTTACAGCCATGGAACTTCCCTATCAATGTCTTTTAGCAATTTATGCAACTTTCTCAACCCTAATGTCCTCCCCAAGCTTAATTATAACTAAGGACTTATTCTTCACAAATTTTTTAATCCTTCTACATTTGTGATTCTTAGAGGTATTCACTATACCTCTCTCCTTCACCAAGGCTGAAAGAGCATCCAATTACATTTTTTTCCCAATTAGGCTCGAACCCCACTGAAATCCAAGAAAAAATGGTTCTTTTTATAATAAAGAACAAGAGAAGAAGACAGATCCTTGTTTGATCTATCCTTTAGGACATTTGACATAAACTCAAATTGCAAAGAGGGATTTAGATATATGGAAACATTAATCCTCCTATTGAAATCCTTGCTAGAGATAGTCTTTCTCGCAGTTTCAAATTATCCTTCAACCAATGGAACCTCGTTTGAAAAAACAATGCTTGTGCCATTTCCTTAAATAATACTAACATTGTCAATACATCGAGAGGGATTGGCATCAATATTCATTTGTTATAGTTTGAAAATAAGACCTCTAATCTTGAGAATCCCCCTCCTGTACCCCTACTTTGTTGTCTAGATTATAACCCTCCTCCTTTGCTAATGAAGACATAACATTATAAATACCCTCCAAGGGGTCTTCAAACTAATCCATGAGCTCTTCCTCAACCTCCATTACCGCCTCAGATATGTGGAATATGTGCCAAAAGTAGAGAGTTTATATCCCTATTGATGTGATGAACAATCCAATTGAACTTGTGTACCTAAAAAGTAATATTTATATTAAAATATTAAAAAACATTATTAACACACATACACACACATTCCAAGGAAAATCCCATGGAGAAATTTAAGGGAAGCTTCCCCACATTCTTGAATGGCACCTCTAAAAGGATGCTTCCCACATTCATGGATGGTATCTCTAGTAAACCCATCAGTGTAGACTAGTGTGCCTAATATAGGGGAATTTGAATTAGGCATCTGCTGGCAAATAACAAGACAAATGCCAAACAATATTGACAACGCTTGGTTGAGATAGCCCTATGGACAATAATTTTCTCTCTCTATCTCATCTCACTCACACACATTTGTATATGTGTTTAATTTAATATCATTGTCTATGATCTATGAATGATCAAACTTGGTCGATGGAGCTTGGGAAAGAACAAAAATAGAGTGCCTAAAATAAACCCAAAAAAAGGAAGAGGGAAGAAAGTACATCAATCCTTAGCTTGAGGAGTTAGAGAAAGATGAGGAGATAAGTTTATGAAAAATTTTGGAAGAGTAGTCCCTTTCAACATTTAAGATCAAGAAAAATGAGTAATATAATGCATTAAACTTGTACTATGAGTGGGACCTAAACTGTGGACTATAGAATAGATTTGATGCCAAGTGCTATCTACTTGTTGATAGGAACATGTCCTTGTTATTATCTCTTTGAATAATATAGTAAGATAACATGTTTTAAATGGAGTTGGATATTAGGGTGTGTAACCACTTCCTATGGAACCTAGTGAACCCTAATAAATATGACAACATACCTCTAATCGCTATAAATAAATTAGGTCTTGGAGTGTGAATATCTATAAATATGTAACAAAAACTCCCCCACATCTCGTGAAACATCAAAGACGAAAAAATAAAAATGTTCTTTCAACTCAAACTCTTTGTAGCATAGCTTACATATACGTTGATCACGAAGTATGTGATGACCAATCTATAAATTTTCCTAGCCCTAGGGGATTGTTGTCCTTATGTTCTCAATCAAACAAATATGTTTATTAATTGCAGAAATGTAACTTCTTCCAATAGTAACAATAACACAACAGTTGGAAAATAAATAGTGGAAGTATAAAACAAATTCACAGATACACAAGTAATTTCTCCTTCAAAATCAAGTTTTCATTTCTTAATCAAAGCTTACAAGGAAACCTCCACAAACTACTAAAAACCTAGCCATTATACGGCCTATTCAAATCACCCTAGAATTGTGCTTGCAGCTTATTGAGAAGTATGACCTGCAAGGAAACAAGGAACAATCTAATATATGACTATTGTACAGGTCTGTATGGACTATACCATACAGTTGCTTCTTCAACCTCCTCAACTACTAGTCGATCATCTTCCTCTTGTCTCCGCTTTCTCTCCTATGGTTTCTTAACCTGCTCAATTGTTCAGTTGTCTAACAAAGACTATGTTTGAACTCTCTATCTTGACCCGTCTTTACATTTGTGTTGAAACCCTAATATTTCAATGAGATGTAAGATTGATATTAATCCTAGTCTAAATAATCATTAATGTAGTAAATACACTTTGTTAGACTCAACAATTATCTTTTCCTAAAATAAATTACAAATAGAATTATCTCAAACCACTTCTAACATGTTCACACTAAGTGGAAATTCTTGTTGGAGCTATATTACTCAATGCAACCTCCATTTTTAATTAGCAATAATAAACCTCAACTTACTGAAAAATGAAAACAAAAATTATAAGAGATCTAAATCCCGAGAAGATTATTTAAATATATAACAAAAAGAATCACGATATTAACTAAGAAATAAACATGATGTTTTAATTCTCAATGAGTTTTTTCTAAACTTAACTACATAAGAGATGATATTCCGATGATATTTAAATAGTTAATTAGTGTTTTTAAATTGATATAAAAATATCATTATCCTTCCCAAGGATAGGTGAAGAATTCAGCCAACTATTATCTTTCCACCAATTTTGGGGTGAGGGATAAAAACTCTATGTAAACCATTGGACTTAAAATCTTTTAAATAATGAAGTCCAACAAATGTCATAGTAAAATCCAAAAACAAATTAATATTAATAATATGCTTTTTTAAGTATATTATCATTCTGTAAACATATTTGTATAAATGCTCTTCAGATAAGTATGTCACTCTATTTTTAAAGGTTGCAGCACATCATATAAACAAGGATGCGTAGTAGCGTATACCTACTGATGTAGCATTAGTTGGTCATGCTATAGGTTCAAAAACAATAAATAGTGTTATCATGAGAATCAAAGAGAGTTGCAATGTGGCAAATCCTTCTCTTGATGTTGCATTGTCATGAACCAACTATTCACATTCCAACAAGAAGAATGAAGAAAGAGAATGCTCCAAACAAAAGTATAAAGACATGAGGTTGTTGTGTCCTTCATCCTGATAGCTCAATGTAGTCTTTAAAATTGTTAAAGAGGCCAACAACCTACTACTATAATATTTAGCAGAATTGGGTGATAAATATAGAAGTCGGATCAATATTTAGGTAATGGTTTGAAGTTTCCACTTATATTATGTGTGTAAATGGGATGGATGTTGTATGTGTGTTTGTGTAGATTGTAATAGATGTTTTATTTTTGGTTGAGTAGTTATAATGAGTTGTTGTTAGTGTATATTATGTAGTATTTAAATGAAATAAAGGACATTGTTTGGTATTTCTTTGTTTACTTTGGTCTTACTGGGAACCTTAGTTTTCCATGAATTACTAATCATGTAAAGAAAAATAATTAAACTAAACTTGTTTTTAAGACAAACTAAGGTTGGTATTCATATTCTAATAGATACATATTTTGACGCTTTGTGCATTGGTGTACCATTTTGGTATCATAGAGTTTCAATGTAAGACAAATTCATTATCATATATTCCTCACCTAACACTCAAATATTCATTCAAAAATGAAATAGTAAAATAGTAATAAGAATATATCAAGCGATATTGTATGGATATGGATAAATAACAATAAAGTAAATCTCACTTGAGATTTGGAATGGCATATTAGTTTATAGTTTCCAACATTCCTATGACGGGCATTCCTTAACTTTTAGAGGTTTTGAAAACTCTTTGGAACACATCGAACCTCATATCTAGATTAATTGCATGTGTAATGTGTCTATTTGTTTCTTTGAGTTACATGTCTATGTTTAATGGATGTTTATTTACATTTTCAAGTTTTTCATTGGCAATGGTAGTGTGTTTATCTGATTTACTCTACCAAAAGTAAAAGACAAATCAATTTGAAACAAACAAAGAGGTGGGTTTTTGAATAGTAAGTGATTAAGATGGGTGAAAGAAAATGATTGTTCTGGAAATGACATATTCTAAATTCTAGAATATCTATTTTTCAATATTGTTTTTCAAGATACTATTTCAAACTCAAGTTGAAATGGTAGCCTTATTTTATTTTATTTTGTTTTATTGGAATATTGGTGAGCACTTTCGTGGATTCCATGGTCAGGAGGAGGGCATGGTCACGAATGGGAGAGGCGATCCCCTGAACAACTTTCACTAGATTATTTGTGAATAAGATGCTTATGAAAATAGTCTTCCATGGCAACTTCCCTATGCGTGAAGAGAGAGGCTGGGGTCTAACCCCAAGTTGAGGATTTCATATATGTGTCCAACTACAACTTCAAGGTCAGTATCCCCATGAGTCATTGGGTTCACCTTCATTTCTACCCTTCTAGCATTTAAAATTTGTAGTGTTATTCCACCTATTTTCTTTGTAAATGTTGGAGGTCTGCAATAGTTGGCTAATAAACTTGTTTGTTGGAGGTCTGCAATAGTTGGCTAATAAACTTGTTTGTTGGAGGTCTGCAATAGCTGGCTAATAAACGTGTTTGTTGGAGGTCTACAATAGTTGGATAATTTATTATTATGTATGTGTATTGAGTAGTTTAAATGCTTGAAAAGTTGGAGTTGAATAACAACCAAAGATTTGAGAGGTATTTTGGGTATTGACAATGCCATATTTTGTCTCCTTGAACAACAACCGGAGATTTGGAAGGTATTTTGGTTATTGACATTGACATATTCTGTCTACTTTAAGGTGAGTAGAAGAATTATCATTTCATCCAAAACAAAGTTCCATTAAGTTTGAATCAATCGCATAATTAATAAATATTGAATGACATCACTTCATTCATTTGGCTTGTTGAAACTGAATTTGTAAATTAGGAGATCTGGGTGTTTCATCATGGCACAACTAGATGTTTTATACTTGTTGAGGGGTTTTACAAGTTCAAAAGTGGTTGGTGTAGCGATTTGTGATGCTTGCTTGCTTTTAGGTAGCTAGCCGAAAATGCCTAATAAATATTAGATCAAACTCTTTTCTATTTAATCCTATGCATTGGGTCATTTCATCTCCAAGTGAAAAGGATACACTTTTTTGGTTCTATACACACAACGAGTCGTAGATTGGTTATAAAGTCGTAACAGTATAGATTATAGAGGAAAACTAGTATATATGTTAGAACTTAAAACTTTGTGGTGACTTTGAATTGGGGTAGAGCTTCTATGTTCTTTTAGGTTTTCGTAGATATTAAAATTTTAAACTCCATATAAATGTCCACAGAACAATATGTTTTTTATCCTTTGTATTTATACGAAAATATTGCCACTGTATGATAATTTCCTAACTATTAGCATTGTTACTATTATTTACACAAACACCTACTGAATTTTCTACTAATATTCTTTAAATTGGCATATAAGCTTGACATAGAAAAGTACTAGTTGGCCCATCTAAGCAACTGATAGTTGCAAAATGAGATGCAACCAAAAAACCATCAAATCTAGTAGTTGTTGAAGAGTTGTAACAGGTCGAGCATTGTTGTTATCCATCCATCATCTAGCCGCTACATGTAAATGAAACAACCGGGACTGATATGCAGTTGAGAATGCCATCAAGATGGTGTCGCAGTGGATATGGGAAGGCGACATGAAGAAAACATGAAGAAGGTAGTGAAGGTGGTGCAATAAAGACCTACACTCAAAGAAAGTAGTGAAGGCAATGTAGCAATGGAGTGGTACAACTGTTAGGCAAAGGAAATACATAGATTAGGCATATTAACTCAAATGCACAGATATGAAAAATCTCTCTAAGGATGAGGTAGAAGCAGTTGGTAGATTTGTCAAATGCTAATTCAATCTCCCACATCTCCAGCATTCAACCGCCAAGTGTGAAGTCTACAGTGTTTAAATAATGTATTTTGGAAACTTTGGATAAGCTGAACACATGAAACATTAACTTCGTAAACTTTAGATAAAATGTAAGAATGAAGCCAACACAAACTAATACATTGCAACATACCATGCTTTTTGGTTGACAAGAAAAATACGTGACATCTTTGTAGTGCACCTACGATGGAGAGGCTGCCACACAATAAAAAAACGATTTTCCTAAAAATTCCCATCGAAGTACAAAGAAAATATTTATTACATTCAGATTAAAAAATGTGAAGTTTGTATGAATACCTCAAATAGATATGACCAGTAAGATATGAAATAAATAACATATAACATTTAATTTAGTTAAGTTTTTCATAAAACTTTGGTTAAACATGATATATTTTGTGATCAACCTAAATTAATAACCAAGTCTTGAACTAGGACAGACACAACCCCATTGTATTCGCTAGGGGATGACACATCCTACTAAGCTTAAGATTGTGTTGTTTTTGCACTCATGCTAAGAAGTAAGGTGCACTCGGAACCTGTATAACAAGGCATAGAGTATGTATGGGCCTTTACTCGGAGGCTCTGCGGGGATACCTATTATTTTATTAGAGTTGAACTAATAGCAAGGACGTATACATGCAGTTCAACTTGGACTAAGGAACTAGGGATTACAGAGTGTAGATAGGGCCTATGGGGATTCCCATTATTGCGGTCGGTAGCCCTATGGGTAAGGTAAACATATCCATGCAATAAGTATCATATGTGAAAAACACAATATCATTGCTATATACATTGTTTATCGAAAAATATAATAATAAATATTAGCAAACACAATCTAAGACTTTTCCACTTACACACAACTTAGATAAGGTTTAACATACATTGTTTATCAACCAGCATACTAATAAATGTTAACAAACACAATTTAAGACTTTTTCAATAAGACACAACTTAGATAAGGTTTAACATGTATTGGATATCAACACTCAAGTGCTAACCCATGGAATTATATTCTCATGTCAACTTTGAGTCTATATCCCATTTCCTGAAAGAAGAGAACTTTATTTTAATGAAAACTTATTTTCACTATTAATAAAATCATATGTATATATAATTATAAAAAACTCATGTACAAAATTTTAACAAATATAACTCTATCAAATAAAATAATAATGCCTTTCAAATAAAATAATATGTACATGCTTTATTATAAATAAATAAAATTATATACAAAGTTTTAACGAATATAACTTTACCATGAGTATAATCATAAAAACATGAACATAAACATAAAAACATCAAACTACAATAGGTAGGAGCTTAACATTTTTTTCATGGAATTTTTTTTCGCAATTTATTATATTGAAATGAACCACATTGTTTATGGCCTATATAAGATATTCTTTCATTTTCACTTCTAGTATTAATGGCTGAAACTAGAGAATTAGTCTATTACAACCATATTCCATCACAAAACAGTCTAACTGTACTCATTCTGTTTATAGTCCAAAACAACATTCAAAATAACATAGCTTAACAACAATAGAAACTTTTGTTGCAAAAAAGAAAGATATTTAGAGTCTATAAACTCTAGGCAAATGTATCAATAAAACCTGTGTCTCCAAGAGACCTCTGGATGCTTCTTTCATTGAAGACATGGACCAATCATCCAGGATGTTGACCGAGATCATGCTCTGTGACTGTATCATTAGTCTTTTCCCATTATTTCATAAACCCTTTCCAATCTGAATCCCTTCCTTAGAAAGGTGATCTGCCAAATTATTTCTTTCTCTAAAAATATTTTGATATTTTATATCCTGAAAGGAATCAACCAACCTAGAGTACAACGCCTCGAATAATGGCTTCAACACAATATTTTTAGGTGCTCTCTTATAACTCATCCACTTTAAAACTAACATAGAGTCCCCAAAGACTTGAATCTTTTGCACTCCCTTGGAGAGGGCCTCGATAAGAACTAGCTTTAATTCCATCATCTTTGCATGGTTATTTGTACTCCTCCCTGGGCTAGCTACAAACTTAATCCATTGAGAATCAAAAAAATATATAATGCCTTCAACTCCTCCCATAGCAAGTTTCCCTTCTGATGCCCCATCGAAATAACACCAACAACCTGACAGGTAGGATCTTAACATAAGGAAACGAGGAATACATTATCATAATTTCCAAGGTCGTCTCTCAATTAATTTAACAAGTTTAAGTTTCATAATGATCAATTTTCAATTATTTTTGGTGGGTTTAGTAGTATGAGATAACAAGAGTTAAGGCTGGGAGTTTATTTGAATGAGTGAAGGAGACTATGGTGTCTTTGTGAGGTTCCTCTCACCGCAAAACTAACCTTGTAATGTGGCTTACCCTCCACTCTTTGATATTATCACATTCACAAAGAGAGGGAAAACAACTTTGTCATGTTTTTCATTTTTATACATCGATTTGATGTTTTGACTAAGGGTTATTGTTTTGCCCCTTTTCGAACAAGAGGTTTGATTTCTACATTTTTTTTGTTTAGTCCTTCTATCTTGTCATAAATCACTTGTTGATTGGGACTTGGGGTGTTGGGTAATTTCAGAGTGAAACTAAGTATCATCACCATCTGCTATCTATAGTATCAAATCAATAAATGAAGCAACTAATGGATTTATCCCCATGACTTCCAAAAGTCTCAAATCCTTTAAAGGAGGCAACTAGTTTTCATCTCACCTAACAGGAAATCCAATAAAGGATTCATATTCACAAGTACAACATTTCAAGTTCCACCCTCAACAACTCTTCCCAACACATCTCTGAAATGAATGCCTTGCAAAAACAATGTTGTCACATGTTTTGATGTTCTGGTTAAGGGCCATACGCCCATTCTCTTAACCAAAATAGATCCATCTTAAACTTAAATTTATTAAATGTTTATTTTTTATAGGAACAACAATATTATATTATAGAACAACTAAGGAAATTCCTAACATCCAAGATTTACAATAGATTCAGATACAAAATTTATTCTATATGAACCACATATTTTCAAGATTTCCTTCAGGATATATAGTCCAAATTACATACAAAACCTTCAAAAAATTCATGAAACTGTGTTGTCTAATAAACCTTCCTAGAATAATTATGCAAGTGAAAAACATAGATATTACAAAGTTAAGAGAAAATGCAACCATTGTGGCCTTCTTCCATCATCTACTCTTTCTGTGCATGGTCCTTCAATTTTCCCAATGGCAGTATGTTGTATTGTCTCATCTTCCCTTTCCCTCGAACCCACACACTGCCCTACTTGAGATTGTGCTTCTTGAGAAAACCACATAATGATATTAAAATGAATTTCAAATTCATTGACAAGCTTCTCCATTGTGTCCCCCTTTTCCTTGACGCTAGACTCAAGCGCATCTTGACTAAGGTCTTGTTATTCCATATGACAATTAATGTGTTCAATGGACAATTTCATACTGTCCACTTAGGAGTTAATCCTCCTTAACATTGTCTTGATATCTATTGTCTCACTAAGGGCTTCCCCACCAATATATCTCATTTCAACATATTAGACATTCCTTTTCCTATCCACTAAGAAATGATATTGCAATCCCAAACCCAACAACTATAGAACAATCTACAACGGAAATAGGAAAGTGTTAGGATATTCCTATACTCCATCCTAGTCCCACCAGTATTTTGATCATTTACATTTTCAGTCATGCATGCACCTTTAGGGTTTGCATGCATTTTGCATGCATCCCAGTCATCAGTCCAACACCTAGCCCTCAGTTAGCCTGCCCCCATGAGCTTCTCGCTATTCAGTTTTAGCCCTCCAGTTGCTTAATGCGCCC
Organism: Larix kaempferi; assembly: GCA_027924585.1. NCBI lineage: Eukaryota > Viridiplantae > Streptophyta > Pinopsida > Pinales > Pinaceae > Larix > Larix kaempferi. The sequence continues at coordinate 2,896,028 of BSBM01000031.1, read as the reverse complement.
TTCTTCCTTGATTTTAGGGAGCAACTCGCCCTTCTTCACCTACCAGTCTAGTTGTCACTCAGTTACACTCAATTACACTTAGTTACACTCAGTTACACTTAGTTACATTGAGTTACACTCAGTTATACCTACCAGAGTTAATTTGACTAATGGTTGACAATTACTTGAGCATTGATGACTCCACTGATGATGATGAAGACTTCCAGTTGCGCTCCGATGATCATGAGGACACCTAGTTGTGCTACGATGACACTCTATTGATCTTATGATCACTCTGAGAGGCTAATTTGAATTGCCACCTTAGGCATTTGAATCCTCTCTACCATTGTACTATTTATTTGTCCATACTGTGATTAATTAATTAGTGTGTGTGAAGTATTGTTGCTTCTATCTGAGTTCTACTGTACCATATTATTATGTTGCTCATTATACTGTATTGTTCACTCTTCTTCTATTTTCCTGCTTAATCATAATTACTCTTGTGAGTTATACATCATCTCTTAGATCTGCTGTGAGGATTTTCACATGGTATTAGAGCATGTTGAGAGTATTGTTTATCTCCATTCTTGAGAGTTTTTTGCAGGTTATTACCAAGATTTCGAGTGCAGCAGTTTCTGCATTTTTGCAGCAGTAGTAGTTGTAGTTATTCTATATTTTTTTTTGCAGGTCCTCTACAGCTTCTATGTATTCATCAGGAATTACTCCTCTTGATCCACTCAACTATGATGAATGGAAACCAAGAATGATAGCAGACTTGAAGATCCATGATCTTTTTTATTGTTATTTTGAAAGAGAGTTCGAATCCCCTGAAGAGAAGATTGACTGGTTAAATAAAAGTGACATGCACTTTCAAGCAATAATGTTTTCTTTGTTTGCACGCCAGAGATTCCAATTCAAATACCGTAATGGTGTTGAAACTCCAAAGGAGTTATGGACTCCAAAAGAGATATGGGCTCACCTGGATGGAAAATTTGGCAGAGAGAATGAAGGACTTGGTCCCAACCCATTTGAAAGAAAACAAAGTGATGCATTCGCTCCTCTTGATGGTCTCTCAGATCATGCACTAGTATCATCTCATATTGAACTTGTTGACAAAGAACTTGCAGATTCTACACTCATGCTCAAACTTTCTTCTCTTTCTGTGTCAGCTCACACTCTAGATATTGCAGAAGGTCCTAAATCCTCTCTTGCACCAGAGTCTGTTGGTTTGCATCATGATCACATGATTATTTCGGAGGTCAAAACAGCTTTTGAAGGTAATGCATTCGCTCCTCTCCAGCTAACTCCTCTTTTATACTACTATATGATCATAATTCCATGCTTTCAGAAGGTCATTGAAGAATATGGCCATTGCCATTCGCTTGGGATAATTTCTCATGCATCTACTGGTTTTGATCTCACCTCTCATCGTTCAAAGGAGATCTCAAGAAACCATGATTCAAGTCTTGGATCTAATTTGGATTCTAAGCAATTACTGCTTGAGATAATTTCTCATGCATATGATAGTTTTGATCTCACCCCTACTGGTTCAAAGGAGATCTTAAGAAACTATTTTTTAAGTCGTAAATCTGATTTTGATTTCAAGCAAACATGTAATAGTTATTTTTGGCATAATCTCACCCATGGTGGTTCGAAGGAGAAGACAAAAGACTATATGCACTTTCACAGATTTGATCCTACCTCAGTTGATTCGAATCACAGGTTCAAGGATCATTCTCATACTGTTGGATTTGTTCTCATCACATTCGATCTGAAGAGCAAGTACAATCACATGCTTTTTGAGCATGATCCACTTCTTCCCAAGAAGAAGATACCTCCAGACATATGACCAAGCATCACACATGCTTGAGTTTGGAGCATTTATTTTTATGTGTGCCTTACAGTCTATTTTTTGAGGAGGGGGGTATGTTTCCCATGAAATTTTCCCACTTCCTTGGTTTATTGATTGTTATTATTCATTGTATTGGGTGACCTTTGGTCTTAGTTACCAGGGCCCAGGATGGATTAAGGGGGGGTGTTAGGATATTCCTATACTCCATCCTAGTCCCACCAGTATTTTGATCATTTACATTTTCAGTCATGCATGCACCTTTAGGGTTTGCATGCATCCCAATCATCAGTCCAGCACCTAGCCCTTAGTTAGCCAGCCCCCAAGAGCTTCTCACTATTCAGTTTTAGCCCTCCAGTTGCTTAATGCGCCCTTCTTCCTTGATTTTAGGGAGCAACTCGCCCTTCTTCACCTACCAGTCTAGTTGTCACTCAGTTACACACAGTTACACTCAGTTACACTCAGTTACACTTAGTTACATTGAGTTACACTCAGTTACACCTACCAGAGTTAGTTTGACTGATGGTTGACAGTTACTTGAGCATTGATGACTCCACTGATGATGATGAAGACTTCCAGTTGCGCTCCGATGATCATGAGGACACCTAGTTGTGCTCCGATGACACTCTATTGATCTTATGATCACTCTAAGAGGCTAATTCGAATTGCCACCGTAGGAATTTGAATCCTCTCTACCATTGTACTATTTATTTGTCCATACTGTGATTAATTAATTATTGTGTGTGAAGTATTATTGCTTCTATCTGAGTTCTACTGTACCATATTATTCTGTTGCTCATTATACTGTATTGTTCACTCTTCTTCTATTTTCCTGCTTAATCATAATTACTCTTGTGAGTTATACATCATCTCTTAGATCTGTTGTGAGTATTTTCACAGAAAGGAGGGTGAGGAATGCAAACTAATAGCCTCCAACTTATACAGAAATGGGTTCTTAACACTAGTGTCCTGATACCACAACGAATTCAAAATTTTAGAGCTTGAGTCGTGTATCTTAACTTTGTTTGTGACCTAGCGATTTCTACGAGGCATTTCCACAACATGGCTAGTGTTGACTGCTTACCCATCCACATTCCAACTCAAGGATTCCCAATAAACCCCACCTGAAATGTCAGTGCCTAAATAGAGATTCATATTGCATGAAACCTATGCGATGTGAGATAAGAAGTAGAAGAGTCGACAACACGTGAGAGAGAAAGGGCTCCCTTGCTTGAGATAAATTTGACAAGACCCTTTTCCCATTGCTTTGTACTCAATTACCAAATGGAGCTCATTCATATGCAAGACCCCCAGTTTCTACTTGGGATGTATTGAATCAAATTATGTAAATGATGTCAATATGCTAGTATGGATTCCTAGTGCGAAGCTCAAGGCCAATGCCTAACTAGTGAATGGCTAGGCATGTATGATGTATATATTTTTATATGGACCATGTGATTAGCTTGTCATGCTAACTCAAAAAGCTATGTAAATATTATGCTAAAAAATTAATAAAATGCTCCAAGTTGGTTGCGTAAAGAGCACTAGAGGGGAAGAGGAAAGGGGGGCTTATGAGATATTAAATCCCCTATCACTAAGTGTCAACCTTAAAACTCATCCATTTGTTTCCATGTGCCTTAAATGATCCAATTTCTTCCTTTTCACTATTAAATCCAATCATTGAATGCATGTGTGAGGTTGGCAGGGGAAGTCTACTTATGTATTTATGGAAGCATGGTATGAATATACTTCTATAACTACTGTAAGATTCCTCCCTACTATGTTCAGAAGTTATGTCAATTGTCTTTTCCCATCCTCTCATCTCCTTTGGAGTCTATCATCCATTTTTCACAGGCATATTTTGTAGCAGATTTTTACATTGGGCGGATTTTTTCCTCTTGTTGTTCATTACCATTACCATTACCATTACCATACCACGCAATAACCAGAAATTCGAATTTGGAAGGAGAATGGCATAAATAGAGAAAAGAGAATGGTTTTAGGTGAGCAAAGAGGTTGGAAAAGATAGGGACCTTTACCCATTATGTTTCACTACTTTTGCATGCTTGAGAAGCCATGAATTAAGGTTACATGAGGTTATCCAACAAAATACAACAAATTGGACTCTTTTTGTACATTCCCGAGGGAACTATGGATCAATGAAGGGAAATGAATTCCTTGTGTTGTGTGGGGTAGTAGAAAAGAGTGCCATGGTTGGGATGATTGAGTGGTATCCCTGTAAATCTCAGAGGTGGGCAGTTTGGCTAAGCACAAGAGCAAATGGATTGTGGGCTAAGAGAGAGAAGCATGTAGGTGTTTCCTTCGCCCTGGAGGCCCCATAGCCCAGCTTGGGGGTGAAATCTATAACCAATACCTACAGTTGGGTGGAAAATCGCTCTTACATAACTAGTTGCTTAGATCTTCTTTGTTAAACATTAAGCATTCTCTTTGAATTTGAATGTGGAATGATTTTATTTTCCACTTGTGATAAATATACTTGTTTATGCATGGTGTGTGTGTGGATGGAGTTTCATTTCCGTTGTGTTTTATGTTTATGCATCTTTACATGCAATTCTTATTTATGAATTCATATTATGCCCCATGCGGCAAAATTTAGAAACATGTAATTCATAACTACCCCCTCTATCGGTTGGATTGATGAATGGGGACATGACTAAGTGGTATCAAAGCTCTAGGTTGCAACACCGGGGTTGTATGCACCGTAATCTATAGTTACAAGCAGAAATCAGAGCTTTCACATGAAGTGTTCGACAAATGCTTCTATGAAAATCGTGGTTGTAGTTAACATATGGTGTTTTAATGGAACCCAAAATTTAAATCTATGGTCTATGAGTAGGAATGGTAGATTGGCTGAGAAATATTGAAAAAAACCTGAAAATTGTAGAGCTATTAGTGAAATTGCGAAATCAAAATTTTACATATTATGAAAAATTGGGGAAAAATTGAGATGGGCATGCCCACCCATGCCATGTGGACGGGGGTGTGACATGGACTAGACACATTGGATGAATGCATAAGTGGTAGGACCAAATAAAGGTCATCAGAAGGAGCTTATTGAGTGATACACTTTCCAGTGTTAACTTGTGAGTCTGATATGAAAAAGTATGAAAACTTGAACCCAATAAAGGTTCTATCAGGACCAAGACCTTCCGACAAGGATCATCCGATGCGACGAGCCCAATAGTTATATTGAGATCAACTTATCGTAGAATGACGTCGAAGGTGAACATGAGAGATATTGACGGAATGAGGATTTCTAATGGATTGAGATTTGATAGTTCGAAAAGACCTCATCGAAATTAGAGTATCGAGAATGCCTCGTTGGAGGCTAACCATTGGGAGAAGTTGTCAAACGCTAATGCAGAGGACCCCAATGGAGTAGACGCCCGATGTCGAATTGGAGCCGACGTATCGAGGATGCCCCATTGGGGTAGGCCATCAAGAAGTACTCCCGTAAGTGTATGTAGGAAGTTTCGATGGATCAGAACCTGATATATCGGGAAGTCCTCATTAGAAGAGGATCATTGGGAATTAATCGGCCAGAAAGTGCATGCACAATATTTCAATGAGTGGAAGTATGATGATCAGAGTTCGATGGATCAGAATATCTAATGAAGGAGGTTTGATATGAAAAGTATGATGAAGGAGATCCAACAAAGGTTGTCGGAAGAAGATTATTGTGATGAGCCATGTGTAATGCTTCCAATGATAAGTTGAGAGTTCGATAATGAAGTCCAACCTAGTGGGATGAGTTCGATGCAATGATTGTGTCCTAAGGGTGGAGCTCGATTTTTTTTTTGGCCATAACATGATCAATTTAGGGCAGAATTCTATGAGACCTACAACATTCCGACTCCATTAAGGAAGGCTATAGAACTACCAGTGAGGGGCATAGGCCCATTCTGCTTAGTTTTACAAAAAAAATTGAAATAATAGTTTGTAAAGATTAATACCCAGTGACCCAACGGGAGCCACGTTGGGGCCAAAATTGTTATGGTGTTGTCATTTTCCAAGCATGAAGATAACCCAAGTGATGTTTGGTCAAATTGCAAAGGGTTTGGAGTAGAGGTGCAGATAAATGCCAAAATCCACTATTTCGAGGCATTTTGGGGGGATTTTGAAAACTTGGAGGAGGTAAAAGTGACCCTAGATTTCGAGACCGTAAAATTTTAAGAACTTGACATTTTATCTACTCACCAAAATGAACAACTTTGGTTAGAGTAAGTTTTCAAAAAAAGCTCAGTTTGCGAGATAGCCAATTTTTGTCCATAGAAGATAAAAAAGCTCAGTTTGTGAGATAGCCAATTCCAAAAATTTATAGAAATTGACTTGGGCGTCGAATTTTGGATATGAAAATTGTCGAGTAATCATTGTCATGAGTATTATCAACACAAGATTAAAAACAAATTATGGTTCTCCCTATATTTTCTTCTATAGTTGGTAGAAGTTGGTCTCTGAAGCTAAATGGACCTGTAGGAAAAAGTGCAGAATTGGGGAAAAATTGGTAACTTTGAAAGGTTGTAACATTTTGCCCCTAAATCATAAATGGACATAGTTGTAGTGATTGGAAATCTTATCCATAGGGTAAAAAATGTGCACAATCATATTCTAAAAGGGCATTTCAGACATTTCTAAAAATTGGATAAAAAAAGTGTCTGTAGCCATAATTTGACAAAATTTGTCAATATGGGTAGTCCTAGAATGCCTAAAAATTAATTTTATGATTTTCTAAGAACATAATGAATCTAAAAAGTGTTCTTTTATCAACACTTTTGTATATACAACATCTTATTAGGGAAAATTAAGGGTCCACATTCAGTATAGTGCAATTTAGAAATCCTTGGTCTTGGTTGGGCCAAGAGAACCATTATCATGGGTGATGCAGAACCATTATCATGGGTGATGCACAAGATCCTTATGCAATTGAAATAGATTCCATGGGAGAAAATATACATCTTGAGAATATAGAGATAGAATATAATGGTCAAATAAATCAAATAACTACCCCAGACATTGCAAAAACCATTAGAAGCCTAAGAGTGGAATTATAAAGTTGCAAAGCAGATAATGAGAAAATGATTAGAGTTCATGAAGAATAAACCAATTGAATGTATCCATGCTCCACAATGTAACATAGATTCAGAGGAAGATTCACCATAGCAACACTCATGAAATGAGGAAATGAGTGGGAGTACCTCAATTAGTTATTCTCACAAGAGATCCCATAGCTCAATAAGGATTTCCAGAGATAGGACATAGAATCCAAATTTATCTTCTGGTGAGTTATCTTCCTCTAAAGAATCCACTGAAGGTTCAAGCTCTCCATCTCATAGAAATAAGAGGAAGAGACCTATCAAGGACAACTCGCATGGGAAATTTTGGAAGGCCAAACCTCCTACTTTTGATGATGAAGTAATATATGGTTAAGGAGTTAAAGATTGGCTTCTTGGGATGATGAAGTATTTCCAAGACCATGCCCAATCCAAGAACATGAAGGCAAGGGTGGCTATATTTAATTCGAATGGAAGAGCATCTATATGGTGGGATCACCTAAAACAACTCAAGAAGAACGATGAAAGGAACATTGTGTGGAAGCAATTCAAGAAGTACTTCAAGCAAAAGTACCTCTCTAATAGGTACTATGATGAAAAAATCAAAGAGTTCCATGAGTTGAAATTGGGACAAATGATCATGGAGGAATATGCCAGTAAATTCTTGGAGTTGATGAGGTATGTTAATTATATGAGAAATGATAAGGTCAAATTCAATGCTTCATGAGTGGATTACTTTAGTCATACAATGCCCAAATTGAGTTGATGAACCTCAAATTCTAGATGAAACCATGGGGAAGACTAATTATTGTTATGATCAAAACAAAAGAAAGTTAGAATTCCACAAGACATGGAAAGAGGGGATTCAAGCCTCCTCATTCAAAAATTAACAAAGGTATCCACTGCAGGGTTTGAGTAAGATATTTAGGGTGATGGGAGACAAGCCAAGGGAGCCACTTCAATGTTGAGGATGTAAAGATGACCACTTGCTTAGAAACTGTCCACATCAAAATGAGAGTGCCAAGCATGTTCACAACATACAAGAGGCTTAAACTGTACGTGATATAACGAGGATCGTTCCTAGAATCTATGCTACACTAGAGTAACTCCAAGCAAACCATCAAGTGAGAATCAAGGAATAAGAATTTTACAAGATAACCTTTAGAACAAGGTATTAACACTATGAGTTTGTGGCGGTGCCATTTGGTCTCAATAATGCACTGACTACATTCATGTGTATCATGAATAGTGTTTTCAATAGGTATTTGGACAAGTTTGTTCTTATTTTTCTAGACGACATTCTTATTTATTCTAAAAATGATGAAGAACATGAAGAACATTTGAGAATAGTTTTGCAAATGCTAAGGGCGCATAAGTTATATGCAAAGTTAAGTAAATGTGACTTCTATTAGAACCAAATTCATTATTTGGGTCGCATTATTTCGGAGGAAGGAATATCGATGGATCCCAAAAAGATTGAGGCCATTATGAATTGGCCAACTCCAAGGAATGTGATGGATGTGTGTTACGGAGAAAACTTCCTATCGCTTGGGGCAGACCACAATAGACAACTGACTACCAGAAAATGACTCAATTCCCAATGAAATGCTATATAAATGGCAATGCTAAGATAATGGAGAAAAGACCAACCTTCAACCAGATGTTCGATGTAGATCCCCATTGAGCTTTCAACTTCTACACTTGGACCTGCAGATTAGTCTCAACAACAAGTGCAAGCAAGTGCATATAATATGTGAAAGACATTAGCATAATCCATAGCATGATCCATGATATTATAAGCAAATATAACCCAATGTAATTCAACAATATTCACAACATCAATTGGACGAGAAAATGAGTATTTCCATTAATGAATAACAAGAAGTACAATATACGACCTCTTGCCAGCAACCAATCTGAACCAAGAACTAGGTCTCTCCACTCGTGCCTCCACCACTTCAATCCTCGATGTAATGGAAAACTCAAACTATGAAAGGAGTTTGTTAGGTGAATATAAGGAATTCACAACAACAAGGATCAATGAGTGTAGACTCAAGTCACGGAAAAAATCCACTAGAGTTATCTTGCTCTCTCTTTCTCCTCCCTTCCATATGCCATAAGAGCTCAATATATAGCCTTCCAAAGGTAAGTGAAAGGACACATCGAGGAGTTACGAGGAAAATGGAGGGCCAAAGGTCACCCTAAGACCGCTTTTTGGGAGTAAAAAGTAATTTTCTAATTATTTTTACCATTTTACTTGGTACCTGCGGACTATAGTGGAACAGCTCGCGTGTACGTTGGCTATAATGGGACAGCAAGCGTACAGGAAGAAAAATAGGGAAAAAGTGTTTCTAGAGGACATAAAGTGAATCTGAGTCAGTGAAATGGATCCTGAAGGCCAAAGAATGTTGATGCTCACAAGGTGGAAAATTATGTTGTAACAGATGCCCCCTAATGTGTGAGGTCAGAGAATTGTGCTACGATGGCCGAAATACATTATAAATCTGAGAAGTGGAGTGATGGAGACACAACTGGAAGGAACAAATCACTCATCATAATACAATAATATCTCTGAATACATGTCGGTATAGTACAACAATATGATACAATGGCCATGAATAGGCAGTACATAGTGAATGCATGGCATAGGTGATCATAGCCAGAACCATCTATAGTAAGAGACGGTCTCCTGCTGGAAGGGAACAACTGGTGCAAACTGGAGGTACAAACTGCCGAAGTCTGAGAGGTGATATCTCAAATGTAAAGTCACGATCATAAGTAGCATACTGAATGCCACTATCATCTGGGGTCTTCTACACAAATCATCTATGGTGAAAGTCCCATCAAGTGAATAAAGGTGTTGAGGTCGAACCTGATGTGACATCATCTGATTATCGGTCAATGATATATACCATTAACAGACGCGAGATAACCCACCAATAATGAAAATGGGCATCAAGGCACAGAGTACAATCATCAAAGTGCGAATAGATGTGTTGAAGTCGAACACTAAGATGAATCCATCGATCAGGGGACATTGATGTATTCCCAAAACTGTCGATGGCGAGAGAACTTACCACTAATGACTGCAAGCCTCAAGTTACTCAACCGAACTCTAAGTCTCAATTCCAGAATAAATGAGTTGAAGTCGACGGAACGAAACTCGATAGAAGGAGGGCATTAAGGCATCCCCGATCAACCAGCACGAGATAACATCTATGCTGAAAGATTTGGAAGAACTCAGATGAAATAGACTGACTCAATAAGGATGGCCGACATGCAATAGTCAAGAGATCTGAGGAGTGGTCGACTCTGGTTTCAGGACTTCCTTTGAACAAGAGCATGAGAAAATGGATAGACTCAGGCAGCATAGACTCGACATAATACTGTGCGATGTAAGAGGCATCAACAAAGGGATCCATGACGACTGGAAGCTTAACCAATCGGTGGAGTAAAACTGAGGAACGAGTACAGCTCCTAAGGTCTGACTATAGTCCCGACTCATAATGTATGGAGTGGAATGAATGCTCTATTCAAAGGCGACACAACAGCTACCAACAAAAAGAAGTAAATATTCTCCCATCCGGCTTTTTGGAATATTTGATTTTTTCATATTTGGAAAGCTTGAAAAAGAATAAAATTGGTTATAGTACAACAATTGAGGGAACAAGTGTCAAATGCGAGCAGACTAGTCCCAAGCAGTGGAACATACCTATGATCAATGCAAGGAAGCATGTGCAGGATGTGGACACTTGGGGGGTGTTCCCTTAGGGTCAAAAGGTCATCAAATCATGAAGGGAAAATGGAAGCTTTGCAGGGCTCGAAAGTGCTTTGGCACTAGGCTAACAATTGAGTAAGCGGGAGCCGACACAAGGCTCAAGCGGCAAGCAGGATGATGCAATGCAATCACAACTTGATACAAATGGGGGAGTCCTTATGGGAGATGGCCAACACAAGACAAAGTAGAGTATGAGTCTTTATCGCAAAGTCATGGCGTAACTACAAAGGACTCCCGATCTTAAGGAAAAACAACAGCATGGGCACCATAAGGAAAAATGGGGTTCTAACTAGGGCACCCATGTTCAGAAAGGCCCTACCACCAAATAACAACACTTTTATAACAATATGAAAGCTCCGTGTCCATTAAGAAGCGGGGTCGCACCTAGGGTTAATGAAAATGCTCAAAAGGTAAAATGCATAATGCATGTGAAAATGACATCTAACATATATGGCATGTGTGAAATATACCTGCCGTAGGTGCGAAATGGTCAAAAATCAACTCTCCTCGAAGAAATCTACTCAAAATGCTACTCTAAGACATTACATTAGTCCAAAACAGCTTAACACAACGAAAACTATAGACAAGTGGGTTTTCAAAACTATAACTAGTAATAAAAAATTACAATTTACAATTCATTTTCACTTTTTACCCAATTTGGAGTTTTGGTTAGTTTTCACCTGAAACTTCAGTCGCTGATTCTGGGAGCTACGGGCATTCATTCGTCGAGCCGTCTGGAGTAGGTTAGCTATCTCATCCTTATCTTTCATTTGATTGCTTTTATTTCATTTTTTCAGTGATCAAAAATTTTTATTGGGCAAGCCCTATTTGGTCACGGCGTTGTACGTGGGCTATAAGTATACGAGTCGCGGGTAGGGCATGGTACCCGCGGTCAATGCATGCGTTGACCATGGGTACCCGCATCTATTTGTGTTTCTTCCTCCAGGATGGTTCTAGAATGGAAGGAAAGGGAGCATGACCTTGTGGATGAGGCCGTCCACAATGATTTGCCTGCACAAGAAGCATTACAAGCATGTGGGATTTTCAAATTTTGGAGCATTGGGGATTTGAGGGCCCAAAACCTATTTCTTCATCACTTAATAGACTACTGGGACATAGACGCACAAAATTTCAACCTGGATGGTCAAATACTCTCCTTGGAGGTAGATGACATTTATTTCATTACTAGATTGTCCCATCGAGGGGAAGTGGCAAGTCTTCGATCTCGTACTGTGAGTGGTGGGATCACCATTCCCGACTACATAGAGCGGTACTGTCTTCCCAACACTCGAAAGGTGGGGATTCAGCTACCCATTGGAGCCATAGCCAGCCTGAGAATGAATATTATAGTGGCCACTCTCGTCAAGGTTACAGGTTCAACAACTCTACAATAGGCTTCAAGGCCGGTGATGTTCTGCGCCTCACAGTGCATGCGGCCCATGATATATGACTGGTGCACAACGTTACTGGGGTCCATGAAGACCCAGTTAATGGAGTGCAAGCATGGGGAGGCAAAAAACTTTGGATACAGCAGTATACTATGCAGCTTCTTCTTTGAGAGGGTTCTGGGGCTTAGTCCAAGGGTTGAAGTCCCTCCTCACAGTCTCCGCGACCCAGCCCTGACCCGGTGGGCAGAGGTCTTGACATGACAGGGTGGTGGCCAATAGGCATCACCATACACCGAGGAGTTCTTTCACTGGTGGGGCCGACAGGTGATAACCATTGACGACTACCCCTATGGAGGGATAGATTTTCGTGGTGATCGCGACATGCCGCTTCCTCCAGGAGCCGCGGACGGAGACATCAGTATGTTACTCTTTTTATGTTTTTGTGAATTAAATTTTTTGGGGGGATTTTTTATTATATATGTAAATGCAAAAATATTTTTGGGGGTAGTATCACATATTGACGTTCTCCTGTTTGCTCGCAGATACTGGTCCGCGAAGACCCGAGGGTTTCTCGAGACATAGTCATCGGGGCAGGGGTGGAGAGGTGGTCGGCACTACAGCAGAGCGCACATTAGAGACCGTGCGGGTCAACCTGTCCCGCATGACCAACAAGGCACTCATGATCGAGGTAGCGCGGCTGCCAGAGGATATGCAGCGCCATGTTGTGGGGGTACTGAGCCCTTGGGTGCGACTACTGCAGCATATAGCCAATGCAGTAGATTATTACTATCAGACACATCCTGCCAAGGCAGCTAGACCTCCTCGTGGGGCTTAGACATCCTAGAGTCCCATATTTTTGTATCGATATGTATATTTTTGAGAGCTACGGGCTCCAGTTTTGTATTGTGACACTACCATTTGGACATGTTATTTATAAAAAACTATGGTTCTCCGGTTCTACTATATGTGTATGTACAAATGTATGAATGTATGTTTATTTGTGTGCTTCATTATGAATGTGACAAATGCCAATCTAGGACATAGTTAACATATGCATCAGATACGTGATTAAAACATCCTGGAACATGAATATATGTAATTGAAACAAAATGATGTTCCAAGAGTCTCACCTTTAAGAATCTCTGCAGTAAAGTAGGATCCCTCACACGGTACTGACCATTCAATTGAGACACAACCAGTTGTGAATCCAGGCAGACTTCTAAACACTGTATACCATGTGAAATGGCATCACGAAGTAGCTCGACAACGACAGTGTACTCAGCCATATTGTTGGATGTAGGACCGAGACAAGCACCTCCCCAAGACACAACTAGGTGGTCAGGAAAATAAATAACCCAAGCAGCAGAAGCGAACCGTTGTGTATGACGACTAGCACCATTTGGGAATCCCAAGAACACAAGAGATTCTGCTGACATCTGTCAACAAATGGAAGCGAATCAACATACCCAAAAAACCAAAAGAAATCTAAACTATGTACAGAAGCAACTATACAACAGTATACAAAAGTACTAGCTCGAGCTAGAAGCTCAAGCGTAATACCGCTTGAGGTAGAGCCCATTTCTAGGCTCCTTCAAGGCATTCCCTTCATAATCTTCCAATTTCGTATGCTCCTTTCTCAAGGACACGCCTCACGATGTAAGGACCATGCCACATGGGATTAAACTTGCCTGCCCCCAAGGTTCTTTAGCCTGGTAATATAGAAGGACCAAGTCACCTTCAGCATACTGCCAGGGATGGACAAACCTATCATACTAGACCTTGACACGACGCTTATTGGCATCTATAGCCACGGTGGCATCTTGACGTTGCTCGTCAAGCTGCTCAAGGTGGATCAAATGTTGCTCAATACCCGACGTATTAGGGAGGAGCTCTATGGCTAGTTTTAACGAAGTGATTTCTCATTCAATCGGTAAAATAGAGTCCACACCGTGTACTAGATGAAACAGTGAGAACTCAGTGGCAGTCTCAACTGCGGTTCGATATCTCCACAAAGCAGGATATAACATAATATGCCAGTTGTTCTTGCTCTATTGGATGGTACGTTGGAGAATGGTCTTTAAAGGCTTATTGACTGCTTCCACCTGACCATTTGCTTGGGGGTAGTAAGAAGATGAATGTTCTTGACGAGACCCAAGCTTGAGTGACAAATCCGCCATCATCTTGTTCTGAAAGTGACTGCCATGGTCAGTGACAATCTCTTTCGGAATACTGAACCGAGTGATAATCTAATTGAACACGAAATGGGTTGTTGTAGCATCGTCGGCTTTTACGGTAGGCATGGCCTCATCCCATTTGGAAAAGTAGTCCACGGCCACAATGATATGGTGATGCCCCCCAGTCAAAGTTGGTTTGCAATCCATGAAATCCACCCCCCACTTGGTGAAGGGACCGACGGTGACGACCGGATGAAAGGGAACTAGATGCAAGTGTACATTCCAAGAAAACATCTAGCAAGGGTGACATCTCTTTACGATGTTTATATAATCCTTGAAGATCGAAGGAAAAAAGTAACCGGCTCTCATAATGCGTTGGGCCGTTGCAAGCCCGGATAAGTGACCACCACACGCCCCAGTGTGGCAATCATTAAGAACACGCTCCACTTCTTTGTGAGTCAAACAATGACGGAAGATAGGATCCTTTCCTCGACGATACAAAGTGTCGTCGATGATGGTATAATATTTAGCGTGGTGTTTTACACACGATTGTTCGTCTCGTGAATAGTGCAAATGAAACTTCAAAGTTTGAAGATATACAATAATATCCCCATTCCAAGGGTCCTCAGACGAGATAAGAAATAAGTACTCATCCACAAAGGAATCCTCATGGAAAATATCCTCATCAAGTCGCGGAAGGTCCGACATGAGCTCAGCAAAAACCAAGGATTTCATCGACTTCTCCGAAGCAAAATCGAGATCAAACTCTTGAAGGATCACAATCCATTTATTGTACTTCCCCCCTATAAGACGTCGTGATAGCAAAAATTGAAATGGATTGATATGCGCTATAACCGTGGTTTTCCTAAGCATGATGTAATGCCGTAACCGTTGGACTGCATGATCAGTCACGAGTGCCAACTTTTCCACATGAGTGTATCTCAGCTCAGCGTCTACTAGATTTCGACTAAGGTAATAGATCACATGCTCCACGAGCACATCATCAACCTGAACTAAGACCATGCCAATCGTCTCTTGAGACGCGGCCACATAAAGTATGAAATCTCTGGCAAATTCGGGTGGACTAAGCAAAGGGGCTGATACCAAATCTTTCTTAAGAGCGTCGAAAGACTGCTGGGCTCGCTCATCCCAGATAAATGGTGTGTCTTTCTTCAACAAGAGCGTGAAACCTTTAGTAAGATCAGCATAATTCACTACAAAGTGATGTAGAAAAGTGGTTCTCCCTTGGAGGCTCTGAAGTTGAAGTAAATTACGCGGAGGAGGAAACCGAAGTATTGCCTCAACTTTGAGAGGATCGACTATGATACCCTCTTTCGAAACTATGAAACCTAGAAGGCGACCCATTTTCACAACAAAGATGCACTTATTGGGATTTAACCGAATCTTGTAGCATATGCATCTTTCGAGAATTAAATAGAGGTGCTTGGGGTGGTCCACTCTCTTGTGAGAATGGCCAACAAGATCATCCAAGTATGCCTCCACTATGCGTTTAAGGTCATGAAAGGCGTAGGTCATAGCACACTGAAAAGTGGCTCCGGTGTTTTTAAGGCCGAAGGGCATTTTCCGGTACGCAAATGTACCCCAAGGACAAATAAAAGCAATCTTATGTTGGTCCTCGGGTTTGATTTGGATCGGGTTGTATCCTGAAAAGCCGTCCATAAACGAAAAAACTTCGCTTCCCGCACAAGCATCCAAGATCTCATCTATGAATGGAGTGGGGAAATTGTCTTTCGGAGATGCACAGTTCAGGTCTCTAAAATCAGTGCATACACGAATAGTCCCTTGCTTCTTATCCATAGGAACGGGATTCGACACCCATTCGGTAAGGGGAACTGGGTAGATAAAACCAGCCTTAAGCAGTTTCTCCACCTCTGCCTTGATTGCAGCTTCCTTTCTAGGGTTCACAGCACGAACGCATTGTCGAACCGTCTTAGCATTGGGATATGTTCTAATCTCATGCTTGACAATGTTGGGGTCTATTCTTGGCATCTCCTCATATGACCAGGCGAAAGCTTCCCGGAGTTCCTTAAACAATTCGGTGTAAATGCGGACCTCTTCAGGAGAGCAATCAACACCGATGTAAATGTTCTCAACCTTTCCGGGAATACGAGAAATGTTGATCGGTATGGTAGGGGAAACATTGGCCATGTTCCCCTCTGCGTAAATCCCATGCGAATCCCAAGGAACCACAGGGTGACCAATCATTTAGGCAAGAGTCGTCTTAAACTCTTCTTACTCGATGAGATCTAGGTTGGGAAGAAAAATAGAGCGATGATGCATGTCTTCCCAAGGTCTTTCACTACCACACATAGCCTCAACAATAGCTTCATATGAAGGTAAATTACTGTCAAGACAATCATGCGAACAAGATGAGTCCACTGCCCATTCCGGCAGCATAACGGGATCTTCCTCCTCTGTCTAAGAAAAGGAAAGATATGGCTTTGTAGTGGCTTGTTGAATATCTTGATATGCAAGATCAGCAGCAGATAGTGGCATAGCCATATCAACATGCGCAATGTCTCCAGACGTGGAACTCGTGGACGGTAAGGTCCATGGATCATCAAAATACGAAGTCCGAAATGGTACATTATTCAATGGAGGAGGCGCATTATCGGAAACGGTTCCAATAAAAGCAATTGGTACAGGGAAATCAAAAGATCCCAACAATGAGGGGTACAATCCGACACCCATGTTCCCAGTTGCCGGTTGAGAATCTTGGACTTGGGGGACCACAGGTCCCATGGATGCTGTGGAATATGGACTAACAGAATCTAGCTGGTCGACCATCACAATCTTTCCTTCGTGTGGAAAGCAAATAATTCTGAAAACCGTGGACGTGTCCGCTTTCATAGCGTAAATCCAATTCCTACCCAGGAGAAGATTGTAGTCGATGGGCGCATCAACCACCTCGAATTCAATAGGCATGGGTTTCCCACCCAAGCGGACAACAAGGGAAGGGAGAATACCATGCATCTTAAACAACCGACCATCAAATGTAGTGAGAATGGTCATAGACTTGGATAGGGGAGGAGAGCCAAGAGATTTCCAACAAGCTAAAGACATCACTGACGTAGAAGCACCTTCATCAACCACCGTTCTTTTGACGATATTCTGCAGGCACTCCACATGGACTTGAAAAGCCACATGGTAAGGTGACCGAGGTTGGACATCAGTAGTGTCAAACTTGATAACGTTAGGACTTCCCCCATCCTGAACTCCTAAAGCACACAAAATGGCCTGCCTTTGAGAAGGAGACGCCTGTAAAACCTCGAGAGCCGACATGGCACACGGAGTTTGACCCAAATCCTCTACAATAGAGTAGTTATGGGTGGCTTGAGCATTGGGATTATGCGTAGAGCGCTTGAGAACACCTTTCGGTATCCATGGCATAGCAGTGGGCTTCTCGATATGCAAAGAGGTATCAGGAGGAGGAGGAGGAGGCTCATTCCCCATAATCACGTTGACGAGTAGCAACACTAACCTCTGATTTAACCATATTCACGCAACCAAAGCCACTGGTATGGGAAGAAGATGTTTTAGTTTCATGAGTCCCATAACCAGTAGTGGGAGCATTCGAAGGTATGTTCTGATGATGTGGAAGGGGATCGTTCAACACAACTGGGCTTTGTGCTAGATGCTTCGATGCTTCTTCAATCCGAGGACACAAGTGAGTAAGATGATCTCCCCATAAAGCTTGCAATGGAATTTCACTTTACGCCTAGGTTTACGGTCCCCACCAGCATTTCCGCCGTCCCGAGAAGGGTTGGTGTTCTCTTTCTGAGGATTATTACGATTACTACCATTGTTCCCATTATTTCCACCCTTACAGTTATTTTTCCCCTTCTTCTTACCACTAGGCTGCTGGTTACCCGATGGGTTCGTCGATTGCATAACATGTACATCGGACGATAGGGTGGAAGTGGACAAGGTGTGAACCTGTCCGGGAGTAGATTGGTTAAGTGACAAATTTTGCATATGATTAGCAACCAAATCTACGGGTTGAGTACTTGCGGATCCAACAATGCCATCGGCATGTGGTCCAGGAACTGGCTTGGGCTCATGTCGTGATCGTGGTGCGTCAGGAATAATTTCATACAGGATGCCAGATTGAGCATAGAGTAAATCTAGCTGCTGGACTTTTAGTATAGCCTGTTCCTCAGTCGTAATGCCGGACATTGAAACATCCTTAGAAATGTATGGAAGCAAAGACTTGAGAAACCATTCCAACAGAAACTCTGGAGGAATGTTGGCTTTCACTAACCTCTTCTGTCGACGCCACTCTTGAACGTGGTCAGATATGTGTGTGGCCTTATTTTGGAGAAAGGTAGACAAGAGTTCAGTGCCAATATTGTAGCGAACCGGCAACTGGAAATGATCCAGGAAAACCAAGGCTATCTCATTGAAACCCCTGTACATGCCCCCAGGCAACTCAACATACCACTTCATGGCTGCCCTCGTGAGGGTGCGTTGAAATAGTCTCAATCGAACGAAATCGTGATTTAACGAGTTTGATGAGCACCAAAGGTGAAAAGTCATGATGTGATTAGCCAGATCCTCACCACCCTTCCCCTCAAACTTGGGAATGTCCGAAGGGATCTTGGTAGGGACCGGAGGCCAAGAAGGATCGTGACACACCGGATCATTTGTGAGCTTCGAAAGATCCGGAAGATTCAATTGAGTAAGGAAAGGAAGCTGCGACTGTAAAGCTTGATTATAAGCTCCCATAAAAGGTTGATTATATGTACTTGAAGGATAAGATGGACCATAACCCTAACCATGACCATTAAAATGTTGATTATACTGACCTGAAGGATAAGACGGACCATAAGCTTGACCATGGCCATAAGGCTGATAACTTCCCCCAACCTGACCCGTGTGAGAGTAAGCAGGTATATGCGTATTATGAGCACCGTAATGAGGTGGGTTGTAATGAGGGCCAGCACCGACTGTATTATAGTACGGGTTACCACCATAATTATGGGGCATATAAGTATTACTCGTAGCGGGAACCATATTGTAATGACAATAATTGTAAGGTATGTTCCTGCCCCCTACATTAGCATTGCTAGTAGCAGGTGCAGTCGTGGTGTGATCATAAGTATAAGGGATATTCTCACTACATTAGCATTACTAGTAGCAGTAGCAGACGTAAAAGTATATGGTATGTGTCCACTCCCGGTATTAGGAGGATTGTTAACATTAGCGAACGTGGTCCTGGGTTGATGTGTATGGGCATGTGTATTGTACTGTGGATTGTGAGTCATGTTGCGAACAGTGTTCCCACCAGGATGGGTAGTCCTAGGAGGCGACCTTCCTCCAAAATTTGCATTGTTTGAAGGGATATAGCCAGTCCCCATATTATGCGTGTGAGTAGCAAATGTGGTGCCCCCAGTGAGGGTATTGCCCCCAGTGGGTGCAGTGTTGCGAACACCATGACTAGTGTTAGCATGACTACCAAACATAGTGGATGGATCAACAGTGTTGTAACTAGGCATACCATGAGAGAACGGGGTATCATTCTTAGTGGTTGTAGAACCTGTGTCAACATGCAAATTTGGCATCCCATATAGGAAATTCTGTGGATTTGAAGGATCGAATGGGTTGTCCTCGGGTGGAGTAGATCCAACCAAAAGGGGTTGAGTCTCTAGTATTAATGGATCACTCCCCCATGCCTCTCTAGGAGTAGGAGGAGCAGGGGCGTCTTCGACTCTACCCGACGGAGTCGTAGGGATTTCTCCCATGCCAAAACCAGCGGCAATGTCAGCGTGAAGCGTTTCAAAAGAATCAGAAGAATTGGAGAGGGCCTTCCGGCGTCCCCTCTAAACACGATGTGTAACTTCGGCGGCCGAAACCAGCCAACTAACGAGACCGACGGAGAGTAGGACCTCGCGCCACAATACCTCTGAAAAGGTTAATAAATCAAAGCGTCCCCTAACGACCAAACTAACGATCAAAGAGCACACACCTAAAGAAACTACAGCCAAATGCACACAAACATGACTGGCTCAAGGGACCTCTCGACACTACAACCAGTATGTCTCACCTAGGAGAGGCTTGAGACTCCCAAACTATAACTGGAGGTAACATAATCAATTATAAGGGTTTCCAGACTTCACTAGGTGCATAGGGTCAAATCCCTATACAATAGGAAACTGTGTTGTCCAACCCCTATCTGACTCAGGATACGTACAGTATAACCACTGCAAGCACCTTATGCGATACCTAGGTAAAGCAACTAAGGTCACCACAATATAACCAATGCTCAAGCGGACAATCGCAGGTGGGATCCATCGTATGGGCAGGGTAGCCAAGCCCGGAACTCAAGAGGTACAGATCCCTCAAGAGTCCCTGTACACGAACAAATCCTGGAAATATCTCCCATGTTTGGCCAGTATTGGAGGGCTATCTCCGCAACCAACCTCCTGTGACCTCGTGCTTAACTCTGGTCTGAGTAGAGCTTCCTGAGAACACTGATGTATATTATGGAATTCACCACTCCCTGGTCAGACACATAATGTTTCGTCTAGTAGTCTTGAATTGTTAACTCTCAATGATCTATTCCAAGACTCTAAACCTATACTAGTTGGTGTACCCTATAAAATAAAAATCGTTTTAATCAATCTTAAGATTAAGTGTTGATTTTAAATGGTTGTAATTACTCAAAGGATATGGTCGTAAAACTGATGATGTATAGGACTCAATAGTATGCACAATCAAAAAAATCTAGACTCATCTATCAATAAAAACAATGCCACTAAAATGACAATCAATCCAATGGTTTGAAATGAAATGCAATTCTTTTAAATTTCCAATGCACAAGCAGATCCTAGATGAAAGCACAAGCACTCGAATGCAAAATGCAGTACTGAAAGCAAATATTTTTGCATTTTCTATTATAATGGAAAGGAAAATGCAAAACTATGTTTTTGTATTTTTTTCAATATGATGAAATGAAAAAATGCAAGCGAAATCTACCTATTTGGTTAAAGAAATGCAGAGCAGATCACTAAGACAACCCAGCAAATCCCAAACAGTGAGACTCAGCCAATGTAATGAGCTATAAAATAAAAAATGGTGAAGAACTAACAAGGCTCAAAACAAAGAGAAAGAGGAGTTTATGTTCACAAACAGGGTATGGAACAGTCAGGAATGAGGCCAATTAAGACTTAATAA
Source organism: Larix kaempferi (assembly GCA_027924585.1). Taxonomy (NCBI): domain Eukaryota; kingdom Viridiplantae; phylum Streptophyta; class Pinopsida; order Pinales; family Pinaceae; genus Larix; species Larix kaempferi. The sequence continues at coordinate 2,874,594 of BSBM01000031.1, read as the reverse complement.
CACTCAAAACCAACCCAACAACAATCCAAGGCCATAAATCAATCAAACCCGGAGTTGTACGCTACTGTCAAGAGAAAAGCTACGGGTAGACGCGAGCTACAGTTTTGAAAGAGGCGGGTAGACGCGGGAAAAACTAAGTTGACCCGCGTACAGGGAAAAGCAAATGAGCAAAAAGAGAGTCCAATCACCTAGAAAAAGCTTGTTTTCTATAGTATATCCCAACGACCGATCAATGACACAAAAGCTCGACACACAACAACTCTAAATAAGGACAAATGCCTAAAAATCCCCAAAAATGGATGTTCTCCCCAGCGGAGTCGCCATTTCTGTTACGGAGAAAACTTCCTATGGCTCGGGGCAGACCAAAACAGACAACTGACTACCAGAAAATGACTCAATTCCCAATGCAATGCTATATAAACGACAATGCTAATATAATGGAGAAAAGACCAACCTTCAACCAGATGTTCGATGTAGATCCCCGTTGAGCTTTCAACTTCTACACTTGGACCTGTAGATTAGTCTCAACAACAAGTACAAGCAAGTGCATATAATATGTGAAAGACATTAGCATAATCCATAACATGATCCATGATATTATAAGCAAATATAACCCAATGTAATTCAACAATATTCACAACATCAATTGGATGAGAAAATGAGTATTTCCATTAATGAATAACAAGAAGTACAATATACGACCTCTTGCCGACAACCAATCTGAACCAAGAACTGGGTCTCTCCACTTGTGCCTCCACCACTTCAATCCTCCATGTAATGGAAAACTCAAACTATGAAAGGAGTTTGGTAGGTGAATATAAGGAATTCATAAGAACAAGGATCAATGGGTGTAGACTCAAGTCACGGCAAAAATACAGTAGAGTTATCTTGCTCTCTCTTTCTCCTCCCTTCCATATGCCATAAGAGCTCAATATATAGCCTTCCAAAGGTAAGTGAAAGGACACATCGAAGCATTACGGGGCAAATGGAGGGCCAAAGGTCACCCTAAGACCGCTTTTTGGGAGTAAAAAGTAAATTTCTAATGATTTTTACCATTTTACTTGGTACCCGCGGGCTATAGTGGAACAACTCCCGTGTACGTTGGTTATAATGGGACAACAAGCGTACAGGAAGAAAAATAGGGAAAAAGTGTTTCTGGAGGACATAAAGTGAATCTGAGTCAATAAAATGGATCCTGAAAGCCAAAGAATGTTGATGCTCACAAGGTGGAAAATTACGTCGTAACAATGTGAGATCCTTTATGGGTCTTGTTGGTTATTATAGGAGGTCCATTGAAAGATTCTCCAAGGTTGCACACCCCATAACTTATTTGCAAAAGAAGGGAATAAAATTTGAGTGGACCAAAAAATGTGAAAAAAGCATCCAACTGTTGAAGAAGCTTCTTACAAGTGATCCAATTTTGAAAATTGCAAATCTAGAAAATGATTTTGTGGTGTGTATCGATGCATGTAAATAGGCAATTGGTGGAGTTCTTATGCAAGACAATCATGTGGTATGTTAATGAGTCAAGAAAACTAAAATAATATGAACATAATTATGTTACCCATGATTTGGAGCTTGCTGCCATAGTGCATGCTTTGAAAATGTGGAAGCAATATTTGATGGGAATGAAATTTGAGCTTTGGACAGACCATTGTGGTTTGAAATATTCATTTGAGCAGCCAACACTAAATGCAAGGCAAGCTAGATGGCTGGAATTTTTATGTGAAATTGATTTTGAGATCAAACACATCAAGGGGAAAGAAAATAAAGTGGCCAATGCACTCAACAAGAAAATGCATGTGGCATCCACAATTATTTTCCAATCAGATTTTACGCAAAATATTGTTGACTCTTTTTTCTGAAGATGAACAATATGTGAAAATAAAAGACGAATTACAACAATAGAATTTGGAGAAGATGTATGAAGGATATCATTTGTAAGATGATGTACTTCTTACCTATAAAAATAAAATGTATGTTCCTAATGTGGTAGATTCAAGGATAATTATTATGGATGAAATCCATAAAATGCCATATTTTGGTCACCCAAGATATCATAAAACAATTGCTACAACCATGAAGCATAATTTTTTATTGGAAATTAAGAAAAACATTGTTGAGCATATTTCTAGATGTATGAAATGCAAGCAAGTGAAGGTTGAACATCAACGCCCAACAGGTGTATTGCAGCCTTTACCGATTTCAGAATGGAAATGGGAAGTGGTAACTATGGATTTTATTACTGGATTACCGACTACATAAAAAAAGCATGATTCCATCATGGTTGTGGTGGATAAATTATCCAAGCCAATACATTTTATTATAGTTAAATATACTTATTGAAGATTTTTGATAAAAATCAGAAAACCCTTTTATTGGACTTTATCAAACACTTTGACTGTAACTCTAATTTATAACTTTTCTAAACTATGAATTCATAAAAATGAAACTTTTGATAGTTAAAGCATAAATACCACACAACCAAACACTTGAACTGAAGATGAAAGCAACCCAGAAATTTACGGCCAAGCCCAGGACAAAACCTCACCGGAGGAAAACCCAGAGAAATTTATTTATTTATGAGAGATAAACTCATAAATTCATAAATTCATAATTTCTTCTACAACATCCAAAACAAATTTCAGAACCCCACTCATCTGCAAATCTGCATTGGAATTTGTGCCAAAATAATACGTACAACCAACTCACACGTGTGAACTGTACACAACAATTTTTTGGGAACTGTGCTAGGTACAGACTGTACGGATTTCGCTCAGAATTAAATACAAAAAACTGCCTCGAAATTCATGCCAGATTTGACCTCAATCTGTCTCGAAAACTATACCAGCAATCTACCTTGGGTTTTGTTCCTGTACGGTTAGCAAAAATGGTTGTATAGTTTTGACTGTACGGTCCAAGGATTGGAACATAACTTTCTTGGGAATCGTGTCCTCAAGATGTCTTTGATGATCAGTCTCTCACAAAACATAAATCTTCTGCAAGATTTAATCTCTCTCTCTCACTCTTCTTCTCTTGTGTTTTGGATCTTCTCTCAAGATGTATTAAATAGGTGACTTTACCCTCCCTAAACCCTAACTACTTCAAACTACCTTTTGAATGGCTAAGATCACTTTAGATCTAAGGGCTTACATGAATTGCACATTAAATGTCATTTTTAATCATTTAATGCACAAATACATTTAATAAAGTCACTTAACTTTAAAAACATAAAGTCACTTTTTATATTTTAAAAATACATTACTTAGGAAAGACAACTTGTCCCCACCATGATAAACACAAAAACATGATAGGACCTAACTCATTACAATATTTCAACACTCCCTCTTAATGAGGGAGGTCCCAACACAATTGTCTTGACCATTGTCAAGAGCTTCAACTAAATCTGGAAGCAGATGTCGGAACATAACTGGATCCTGCCCATCTTCTCTGCCCTGATTGAGTCTTCCACCAGTGTAGCTCTCCCCATATAAAGGTACCATTGACGCATCTGCTTCATTCTCAGACTCTAACTCGGTAGCTACCCACCTGAACCTGGAAGCATCACTTCTCCATGCAGAAAGTAAAGTTTGTCTTTTCTATTCCCAAGTAGAATAGTATTATCAAAGTTTTATGTCTGGTAGAGGAACACATTTCCTCTTTTAATGAAAACTCCATACCCATCATCCTCCAAGGATGATATAGAAATTCTGCTGAATTTCATGCCTGGGACGAACAACACTCCGTCTACTTCAAGAACTTCTCCAAACTTGAGTTGGAATTTTATAGTTCCAACTCCTCTGATTTTTGCTTGAGTGCTTCCAATACCTGTTCCAATAAAACGCCCTTTGGCTATTTCTTCAACCTTCTGAAAATTTCCATATTTCCCTGTCATGTGGCTTGTTGATCCACTATCAACTACCCACATGTCATGTGAATCTATAGTGCTCCCTACACTAGTTTGAACATAAACTAAAGAGAATTCACTTTCAAATTGGGAAGCAAAATCTCCCATCTCTACTGATGGTGCTCCCTCTTTTTCTTCATTCCCTTTCCTTTTTGGACACTGACTAGCATAATGACCAAATTTATTGCAACATAAACAATGTACCTTGCTGAGATATTTTTCCTTCTTCTTCCACTTGCCCTTACTTTTAGTTGCAAGAACAACATTGTCTTCATTGTTTTGAGCTCCATTTTGGAATGTCCCGTCCCGGGACTCTTCTTGAACAAAGTCATCCCATAACCTTGTCCAATCTAGAAGCTTTTCTCTGGAAACCACTCCTCGCACAAAGGTGTGCCAGTTTGCAGTGAATCCATTGAGATCATACCTCACTAGCTCTTCATCATCCACTTTCTCACCTGCATCACCCAATTCATCTCTAACTTGGGTGATCTTTGTGAGATAAGTAGAAACAATATCAGTTTCTATCATCTTGGTATTCCCCAGCTTCTCTCTGAGAACCATCTTCCTGTTTTGGTTCTTACTCTGATATAAGGTACATAAAGTAGTCCACATTTCAAAAGCATAAGTCTTACCAGAGACATGAGGTATCACATGATCCTTGATAGAGTCCAAGAAGATCCTCTGAGCTTTAATATCCTTCTTATGAAAGGCAGATTTTTGTGTGGCATCTATAGGAACTGTTATTGTAGCGGAAGCTCTAACAATATCCCACAAACCTTGCTCCTTGAACAATATCGTGATACGCTCCTTCCATGGATTGAAGTTTCCAGCTCCATCCAGACTATCCTCGTACCTTAATCTGGCTGATGCCATGACTCTAACTGATAATATTTGTGTAAAAACAACTTGGTCTTTCCCACCTGTCAAACTTCACAAACTTTCTTCAACAACCAAGCTCTGGTACCATGAATATTTTTGATAAAAATCACAAAATCCTTTTATTGGACTTTTAGAAAACACTTTGATTGTAACTCTGATTTATAACTTGTTTGAACTATGAATTCATAAAAATGAAACTTCTGATATTTAAAGCACAAATACCATACAACCAAACACTTGAATTGAAGATGAAAGCAACTCAGAAATTTAGGGCCAAGCCCAGGGAAAAACCTCACCGGAGGAAAACCGAGAGAAATTTATTTATTTATGAGAGATAAACTCAGAAATTCACCAATTCAGAATTTCTTCTACAACATCAAAACAAATTTTAGAAACCCCACTCATCTGCAAATCTGCATTGGAATTTGTGCCAAAATAATACTTACAACCAACTCACATGTGCGACCTATACACAACAATTTTTTGGGAACTGTGCCAGGTATAGACAGTACAAACTGTATGGATTCTGCTCAGAATTAAATACAAAAAACCGTGTCGAAATTCGTGTCAAAATTGACCTCAATCTATCTCAAAAATTGTGCCAACAATCTACCTCAGGTTCTGTGCCTATACGGTTAGCAAAAATGGTTGTATGGTTCTGACTGTATGGTCCAATGATTGGAACAGAACTTTCTTGGGAATCGTGTCCCTAAGATGTCTTTGATGATCAACCTCTCACAAAACAAAAATCTTCTACAAGATTTAATCTCTCTCTCTCTCTCTCTCTCTTGTCTTCTCTTGTGTTTTGGCTCTTCTCCCAAGATGTATTAAATAGGTGACTTTACCCTCCCTAAACCCTAACTAATTCAAACTACCTTTTGAATGGCTAAGATCACTTTAGATCTAAGGGATTACATTAATTGCACATTAAATGTCATTTTTAATCATTTAATGCACAAATACATTTAATAAAGTCACTTAACTTTTAAAACATAAAGTTACTTTCTATATTTTAAAAATACATTACTTAGGAAAGACAACTTTTCCCCACCATGATAAACACAAAAACATGATAGGACCTAACTCATTACAATATTTCAACACTTATAAGGCTGATGAGATTGCTAGAATATTCATGAAAGAAATATTCAAATTGCATGGGTTACCCAAAGCAATTGTATCCGACAGTGATACAAAATTTACTTCTAATTTCTGGAAAAGTTTTTTTGCAAATTTGGGTACATAGTTGAACTTTAGCATTGCCTACCATCCACAAACAGATTGAAAAACATAAAGAGTAAACCATGTGTTTGAAGACATGCTTCGCATGTATGTGATGGATAAACCATCCAAGTGGGAAGATTATCTACACTTGGTAGAGTTTGCATATAACATTGAGCAACAAACATCATTGGGATTGAGTTCATTTGAAGCTTTATATGGAAAAAGGTGTAGGACACCGATGAGTTGGGATAATCCAGTGAACAAAATTGTGCTTGGGCCATAAATGCTTAAGGAAATGGAACGAGAGGTTGCAAATATTAGGCATAATTTAAAGGCAACCCAATATAGACAAAAAATCTATGCATATTATAATCGAGTGCATAGGGAATTCAATGTTGGGGATCATGTTTACCTCCAAGTGAGGCCAAGGAAAAGTTCATTGAAGATTGGAAGTTGTGCTAAGCTATTACCAAGATATCGTGGGCCATTTGAAGTGCTTGGAAGGATAGGGCTAGTTGCATATAGAATTGCATTTCCTGTTAACACTAGAGCTCATAATGTTTTTTATGTTTCTTTGCTTAAGAAACATGTACATGATCCTAACCATGTGATTGATTGGGATGTGATGTAGGTGGAACTCGAGGGAGAGATGTTCCAAACAGAGCCACTATGCATCCTCGACAAGAGGGTAACATTGCTCCGAAACTGAGCCATCAGACAGGTAAAGGTGCAATGGAAGCACTTTGATCTTGATGAGGCTACATGGGAGTTGGATGATGCCATGAGAGAGGCATATCCTTTTTTGTTTTGATTTTGAACAAACATCGAGGACGATGTTATTCCAAGGGGAAGGGGATTGTAATACCTCCTATTTGACTTGGAATGTATTGAATTAAATTATGTAAACGATGTAAATATGTTAGTATGGATTCCTAATGCAGAGCTCAAGGCCAAGGCCTGACTAGTTAATGGTAAAGCATATATAATGTAAATATTTCTATATGGACCATGTGATTAGTTGCTCGTGCTAACTCAAAAAGCTATGCAAATATTATGCTAGAAAAATAATAAAATGGTCCAAGATGGTTGTGTAAAGAGCATCAGAGGGGCTATGATTCCATTTGTTTCCATGTGCATTAAATGAACCAATTACTTCATTTTGACTATAAAATCCAATAATTTAATGCATGTGTGAGGTTGGTGGGGGAAGTCTTCTCATGTAGTTATGGAAGCATGGGATGAATATACTTCTATGATTGTTGTAAGAGTCCTCTCTTCTATGTTCAGAAGTTATATCAATTGTTTTTTCCCATCTTCTCATCTCCTTTGGAGTCTATCATCCATTTTTCACAGGCAGATTTTACAATGGATTTTTACACTAGACAAGGTTTTTCCTCTTGTTGTTCATTACCATTACTCCAACCTCACACATGATATGCAAAAATATTATGGAACCTTCTATGTTGCATGATATGCAAAATTTTTACATTATTTAGGCCTTGAAGGTTCCATAATATTTTTTCATAGGTTTTGCCCTTAATAGTCCCCTACCTTGCAACTTGTTTCCTTGCCTGCATTATGACGTGAAGAGAGTCGCTAAAAAATAATACCTATTGCAATCGGAGGCCTTTCACAATTCCAGTTCCTAAGAATAAGACACACATTTCGGCTTGATTGTTTGTTGTGACACTCAAGTCCCAAGAGAACTTCAATTATTCTTTTCCGTTGGGGTCATAGAGAACACCCTCCTTTGCACCTGCCACCCCACTTAAATTTATTAAAATCTTGAAAGAGATTAAAAAACTACATTAAAATGCAAATATATATCTTTGTATTTTTATTAGTCCGTGTAGTGTATACTTTTCATTTGCAAGCCAAAATACATTGACTTTACATTAATTCAATTTAGTGCCACAAAGTTTTCCAATGTTTTGGAAAAACAACTTATTCAAGTGAATTTTTTGAAAATAAAAAAATAAATTTCGGAATTTTAAAATTTCACTCATTCTATTTTTTAATTGATCAAAGAGGTTACTAGGATATAGATCTGAATATGCCTTAATTTTTACAATATAAAAATAAAAATAAAAAACATTTAATATGAAAGTTTGTATAACGTGCCACTTTTGACTTTTATTTCAGAAAAGATTGTTATTACTTTTAATATGATTGTTTTGATTTTGATGTGACCAAGTCTATATATTTTAATTTAATGTTTTTTTTTAGGATAATACTTATTCATGTGACAAATTCTATACTTTTTCATATTTTTTTTATGGTTTCTTTTTTAGTTTATCAATTTCTAGACTCAACATAGAACTTATTCTCCTCTTTACAACCATCTTTTAATGTGTCAATTAGTTATGTTGTTTTCCATGGTTTACAGAAGACACCATCATCTCCTCCCTCAAACTCCTCTTTATATTGTTATCATATGTGGAGATTTCAATACCAACATTCTTGCTTAATTCCACAACTTGCTTCACGAATATAAATCATAATGCAAAGAAACTCTTTTCAACAAAATATTATATCACCGACATACAACAATTGGTGGATATATTAATTTCTCTACTTAATTCCCTTGCAACATAGGTAAGGATTTAGCTGCCATGCAACTCTATTTCTTGTTTTAAAGTAGAAAAACGTTTACAATGCTTAGGCTACCTCTTTAGCTTTCATTAGAAAAAAATTAATACTTAAAGTTTTAACAAATATCACTTTATGAAATGTCAATGTTATGCTTTTGTTCTAGCAAATTACACAAAAACACCAAACTAAAATAGGAGCTTAACATAAGGGAACGAGGAATAAATGATCATGATTGTTGTGGTTGGTTCTCAATCACTTTTATTAAGTTCAAATTTCATAATAATCGTTTCTCAACTATTGTTAGTGGGTTTGGTAGTCTACGAAATAACAAGAGTCAAGGTTGGGGATCTATTTGAAGTGAAGGAGGTCAATGGTGTCTCTGCTCATGCTTTTCTCATCGCACAACTAACTTGGTAATGTGGCCTACTCTCCACCCTTTGAGATGGCTTAGATCACATCATTGAGTGAGGGAAATTATCCTTGTCATGTTTTTGGGTTTTATACACTGATCGCATGTTTTCATTAAGGGTTCATTTTTTTTCCTTTTTTGTTGAACAAGAAGTTTGATTTTTACATTTACTTTGGTTTAGTCCCTTTATTTTGTCATAAATCACATGTTGACAAGGACTTGGGGTGTTGGGTAATTGCAGAGTGGAATAAAGTATCCTCGCCATCTACGACCTGTAGGATTGAAACAATAAATGAAGCAAGTGGTGAATTTATCTCCAGACTTCCCAAAGTTGCAAAGTCTCTGAAGGATGCTAGTTGCCATCTCACCTAATGGGCCATGTGATGAAGGATTCATATCTACAAATACAATGTTTCAAGTTCCACCCTCAACAAATCTACCTAACACATCTTTGAAGTGGATACCTTGCAAAACTCCCTCCTCTCATGTTTTGATGTTCCCGCTAAGGGTCATAATCCCTTTCTCTTAACCAAAATAGATCCATCTAAACCTTAAATTTATTGAATGTTGAATGCAAGAAAATACTTCATAAAAATACAAATATCTCTTTCTATATTTTTTTAAAAGTAGGAAAAAGTCTAAAATACTAAGAGTTGAGGCTATCTATATAGCTTTTGTTGATATAATTTCAAACATGTAACAACATCATTGTGTGTAGATAAAGCTTAACCACTAAATGACAACCGATTGTGGTTTATAAGGGACAAGAGTTTCACTCTTATTAACTTATTTTTGAGGAAGATGAACTCTTAAGAAACATAATTTTTTCTTAAACCTATATCTAAGCTTAATAGATCTAAAGTTAAAATAAATCTATACTAATTATAGATTAACTTTTTAAAGTAAAAATAATAATTTATATTTTATTTTATTAAAAATTAATTTTTAAAGTAAAGACAATAATTTATTTTGTTATTCTCTATTTTATTATTATTAAAAAAAGCAAAGCCAACTCATGCACTGCATCTACTGTCCTGTCGACGAAAAGTCAAAAACATATAAGTGCAAGCGAAGAATAGCTAGATATAAAAATAAATAAAAAAATGCAGAAGATTAAGAACCTCAGGCAAAACATTATTCAAATGCTTTAGGCCAAGACTTTCTATTGAGCAGGTCGTACGTTCGAATCCAACCAGCGACAGACAAAGAGCGAAGAACGTTTCTGCCGTTGGAGAATTCAGCAGACGTAACAAGATCGATCGATTCCCCGAATTCTCACCGCAGTCCATATCCTGTTTCCCAGAATATACATTCAGGATACACACACGGTCCAAGACGCGTCCAATCGCGCCAGATTTGGTTGACAATTGGCAAAAAAATATTTGAGAAACCGGTGAAAGAAAGGGCCGAAGTCCTGGAGAAGTTGGGCGAAGGCAGCACTGGCAGCAGCACCATCGACAGCGTTGGAAAGCGATCAAGCCTACGAGAAGCGATATTTAATGAAGTGAAATCTGGAATTTCGCATTTTTATTTGCTATTCAGCTCTTGCAGCGGTCGGAAGTCGGGATCCGAAGGTTCCCACAGTTTCATTCGAATGGACGATAAAGAAGACGAGTTTACTAACCCGGAAGAAGGCTCTGACAAGAGCAATTATTTTACCAGTACGAGTAGTGATTGCTCTGCTCCCGTGGACAGCAAGGATAAAGATAGGGAAAGAGTCTCGCAGACTTCGTTAGTCCTGTGGCACGCCCGCAATAACGATTACAAGGCATTGGAGAAGCTGTTAGAGCAAGATCCGAGCCTCGCAAACGCCAAGGATTACGATAACAGGACTCCTCTGCATGCCGCGGCTATTTACGGGTGCATCGAAGCGGCCCAGTGCCTTCTTCGTCATAAAGCCAGTGTCAATGTTCAAGACCGCTGGGAGAACTCGGTCAGATTCGAACCTTATCAACGTTTGTTTCAGCACTTAAATTAGGATTTTAAGACTTATTTGCGGAGAGAAATGGGCAGATATTTAACACTGTGGAAACCAGTACAGATCATGTCTGTCTTTGCCAATTCGCCGGATGCTCATAATGCAACTACAATTTATTTCTTAATTAGAAATAATTAATTGCATAATGTTTTCTTGTTAAGCACTAAATTAGGCCTTTTCAGCAAAGAAATGGTCAGAGCTTTAATTTGGGGGACCGGTACACATCATGTCTGTCTTTGCCAATCGCCTGGCGCACATAACGCACATACAATTTATTTCTTAGTTAGAATTAATCAATTGCATAATTTCCTCTCTACTTGGTGATCTACATTTTTATTTGTTTTCATCCTTAAACTATATTTGGAGTGTAGCGCTGTGGTTTAGCCACAATTTGGAACTGTTGTTGTGACAATGCCCTAGGTTAGGGTTTGCTGTTTATGGCTATTGATTTCATGTAGATGATCAAAACTAAAAAATGTGTCATTCTTCGCTGAAGTGTGGTAAGGTGAGATAAATCATTTCTGGGTTTACTGTCTGTCAAAAAGACAGATTCCCATTTGAAAAAAAGCTGTCTTAGTGCACAGGGATGACACTGTATTAACACATTATAGAATCCTTTGTTTTGCTAGAAGCCTACAATTGATAATGCATGTTGATTCAAGGGAAGTTGGTTGGGGTGTGGTCTAGTTCTAGATTGATGGGATTTGAAAAAAAATGAGAACGGGTATAGAATTATATTAAAAAGGGCTGTAGAAGTCCAGACAGCCAAATGATACAATCAGTTCAAATCAAGTTCAAAATTGCTCTTATAAGCTGAGCATACACACAAAACTCTTCCACAGCTTGTACAAAAAGAGTAAAAAAAACTACATATCTGCAGAGCCTAAAACTGTAAAGTCTTATGAACTGTCCTAACAACAGAATACATGTAAACAACATATGAAATAAGCTAATTGAAACAATGGCCAGTATGGCCTTCCTCCATGAACTAATCTCCCTAATCTGGTATTAGTGCATCCTGATCTCCCTAATCCAGTTTTAGTGCATCCTGAGAGTATGGCTGCTCAATGACGGTATAGCAGTTTGTTGCACTGTTTCCTCCTCCATGTGCTTAGATACTGAAGAGACCAAAGATTGTCCTGCAATTCAATGAGAGCCATGGGCAAACCCAAGTATAATGTGATAATGCATCTCTTTGTCAGAGAACAATTTGTCAATCTTCTCACCCTGCTCCTTTATATTATTTTCCAACATTTCCTGTTTGCTCTCTTGCTGTTCCAGGTACCTGCTGAGATAATCATCATTTATACCCTCTAGCTGGCTATTCATGTGCCTAAGTATGTGCTTAATCTCCCCTACCCCTTCTCCATCAGACGGATTGGGATTCGGGGAAGCCACACTAAGCAAATAAGCTCCTGTTCTCTGTCTTCTAACAGAGAAAGCCTCAACGAATCCTAGCCACAGGTGCATCAGCACAAGAAAGAAAGGCCCATGACCAGAACAAACCACACCCCAACCCTTCACAAGCAAGAGTATCTTCGACAAATTCCATCTTAGAAAACAGCAGTCTGACCACATGTTCCAACACAGAGCATTCTATCATAACAGAATAGTGTATCTTACCTCTATCAAACACCGGAGAAAGCATTAGAACACCTGCAGTTGGCCACTGTTGTCCAGACTTGGCTGCAATTTCCTCTTCGCCGACGGAATGAGCAATGGAAACCTCCAAATTCCAAACAAATATCCCACCTTTGAACCTGAACCCATGTACAAGAAGCATAAAGGAAGAAATGCTGCAGACTTCACACCAAGGTATGAGAGAGCCCAAGCCATGTGGGGGTGTTATGCCTCCCTCGCGTGTCTTAAATCTGATATGATGTGCATGCCAAAAGGCAGGATGGTGTAAACAAGTGGCCTGCCTTCGCTTAAGTTCTAAGTGCATTAAGGGTGGATTAATATATTTCCTAATGATGCTTGTCCTCATAACTAACTTAGGGGATCTAGTTCCTTAGGGGGGGGTCCCCATTTTTAACCAGGACCCCCTTGTCGAGATAGACTGCATTATTAGCTTGTCTATCAGCTGTGGATTTATTAGCCCTTTTGACATGATAGACACTGACCTTAACCAAGCTGCTGAGATTCCAAGCAATTCTTTCAAAGAGTCTGCTCTGAAGAGTCCTTTCCCTGCTGTGCTTTTTCCATAGCTGCTTAATCACTAATAAGGAGTCTCCAAATATCATCACATTATCAATACGGCGAGGCTTTAGAATTTCTGATTGCATGTACAGAGCATAGATCTCAGCCTTTTTGTTTGGGGTTAATCCACTGCCCCATTAATAGGACAATTCGACATTTCCATCAGGGTTGATAAGGACCCCCCTGGCTCCTGCCACCCCTACTAGATTGATGGGATTTTATCACAAGTAGAAATAGATTGCTTTTGATTCTCTACACATTCACCTGTGCATACACAAAGTGCAATGTCCCAGGAGTTTCAATCCTGCTCAGGGCAAAATGGGGTGGTTTCTGTCCCAAAAGCCAAAAAGAAAAAAAGAAAAAAAGAAAAAAAACATGGCTCTTCAGGGGAAGCTGTTTGACAGATTGTGGTTGCCTCTGATTAACTCTGATGTTCTCCAGCTGGTGTGTACCAAAAGAGAAAACATACATGTTTGTATTGATTTAAAAGGTCAAAGAACAGTTTCAAGATGTCTGTACTATGTAGTAGAGTTCCATACTACCATTTCTGCAAAAATGAGACTCATTCTCTAGTAAATGCAGTAAAAAAATAGCAGAAGGGGTTAGCTCAACTGGTTGTCACCAATTTTGTTGGGCATTTGGTTAGTTCTGTGTGAGTAGGTGCCCGGTTTGAATTCCCGTGGGAGAGGCATACTAGTCTATGCTGATGGGTTCAATAAGGATGCCATCCTTGAATATGGGGAAGCATCCCTTGGGTTTCCACGCTAGGTTTTCCTTGAAAATTAATGCTGTCAAAATATTTTGTTTTGCCTAGGCCAATTCCTCTCTGAACCAGTTGCCGTTTTCTGTTACATGATATGGGTATTGATGCCAATGGCAATGCCCCCATTTACAACGAGTTGAAGCTTGATTCAACTGAGTTAGTGCTTCCTTTTTTAAAATTTTTTACTTGTTGGAAATAAATTATAATTGTTTCTTTAAGTTGGGATCAGAGACAATTGGCCAAGTACAATTGGCTTTAGCTTAATCGACTTAACTCAAATGAAAGAACCCTAGTGCCAAGCAAGTTTTTGATTTTCAGCTGGTGATGCTTAGGGATCAAATGTAACACTATGCTTTTAGGCATCACACTGACCATGGCTTGGGAAGTCTGCACTGGCTGCTTACATGAACTTGCTCATTCAGATCCGGTGGCCCATAGTATTCTCCAAATCACCCTCTAAACAATCTGTTCAAGGTTTCTCAAGAAAGGGTGTGAATGGTAAAAACCTATGAGCTCACCTCTATGTGCCCTTGAGAGAATGAGGTACCTATTCATATGGGCATTGGCTTATTTGTGTGTTCCGACTTCCAATAACACCACAATAACCTTGCTTGTAAATGATTAAGTGCGTAGCTAATGGGAATAACCCCCTAACATGGTGTACTCAGTCGCCTCCTATGGACAATGGGGCAACAGCTCTGACTTTAGTAATTGCTGCACTCAAGCTTTCGGAAGCTCCATAACCAGTTTACAGCATACCCAAACTCCTTGCTGGAGTCTGGACAACAAAGACTCCGATTGCACTGACTATAGCACTTAAGATATGCGTCATGCAAATATGCTAGCTAAATGGGAGATGCAGTCATACAAGCCAATGCATCTATAATCTATGTGAAAACAATTCTCAGCTGAAATACTGAAAGCATTAATCTCTGAAGGAAAAATTTACAAGTATTTGGATCTAATGATTAAGCTCATTACACAGAAATCCCTCACATCTCATCATTGCAAAATACAACATGCAAACATAAATAATACTTATCTGTTTATAACTCTTGAACACATGGAATAGCTACCAAGGATTGAATTACCACCCAACCATAAGTAGTCATTACAAATAACACTCCCAAGCTGAGGCCATGAACTGACAAAGGCAAGGGCAATTCTCACAGGGACATTCTCACATGTATCTTTGTTCAGATACTCACAAAAAATTCTAAACAACTATGCACAAAGATGACTAGCCTATGTGCTAGGTATGGGAGAGTAACAATTCTAAGCATCCACAAAAACAGAACTGCAACAATCAGCTGGGTGGCTTGCTAACCCACACGCTAGATCAAGGATCCATTGCCATCCTTCACGCTGGACAAGAGTTCCTATCCTACTAGCCTACACTTTAGATCAGGATGCTATTAAACCACAATAGCAGCCTGCTCTGTCTCTGCCTATCACTACTATCTCTCCACGGAATCAAGAAAATCTGTGTTAGTTTTTTGGTAATTCGGCAGGTACTTCTATGTTGGGGGTGTCTCGCAACATAGAAGGGGCTGAGCATAACTCTCTCGATGGTCTTATAAAAGTGCTTTTGTAATACTTTATTGTATTGGGTGGTATTTGTTAGCCCATGGGATTGGGTGTCCCATGGTATTGCCCATGGTATTGACATAAAGTGAAGTTTTAAAAGGAGCCTAAGGAGAGTGTTCTAGGTACCACAGTGGTGAGAGTGAGTGATATCTCTTGTAGTGGTTGAGATCTGAGAGAGGGAGTCTCTTAGAGGCTTGGAGTGAGGGATTCACTCAAGCCAGGGTTTGTCTTTTCTACTGAGGGGTTGGGAATAGTTACAGCAAGGGAGAGTCAGGAGTGATTGAGATCCGGTCACCGGTGTGTGTATCCGGTAGCCTGATATTGTCAATGCTGTTTTAACAAATTTGCAATGAAGACAAACTGATTGCTGGTTTTTCGTGAAGGACCGGGGTTTCCAGGGTACATCTTGTGTTGTTTGGTTTGCTTAGACAGTGTGTTACAGTAATTAATTTTTCATATGTGCAATGTGTTGTTGAGTTTAATCTAAGAGTGAATAATTAAAAGCTGTCAACCAGATCTGTTTAAGGCTGTAATTTTCACATGGTATTAGAGCGGGTTTGAGATACCTTGCACAAGTGAGGAAAGAAAAAAAATAGAGTATCGTATGACCACGGTACAGGCCGCACGAACTCATATCGTACATATTGGGATTGTTCTTCCGTGATTGCATGCTGAGCGTGGTCTTTTCTTTGGAGGCTATGAGTAGAGAGTCATTGCAGAAGCGTTGAGGTCGGCCTGGGGATCGGGTGACCACTGAAAGTGTTGACGTGAATTGAGCCAGAGCTTGGCGTGAATGCATAGTCCGCGGAGGTAGTCGAAATCGCAACCGGTAGAATGAAAAGAAGCCAGTGGAGTAGCTGCAACATGATCGGGTTGGTGTGAAGAATCATGTGCACAAAAAGTGTAGTGTGCTGGTAGAGGACGTGCAAAACGCGGATCGAGCTCGTGTCGTGCACGAGGCTGAGTGACGGTTGTGCTGAGAGTTGGATCAGGAGCAGGGATTGGGCGTCTTCCATAGCAGAGGAATGTGTGGGTCGCGAGCAAGGGCCACGAGACATGGTGGGCTGTGTGAACCTCGCGGCGGATCATGGAGCAGGGGCAGTGGAGGTAAGCCGACGACAACGGACGTGAATTCTGTGGGACATTGGTGTGAAGGCTGGTAGATGGGCTATTAGACGCCGACAGGGAGCAACCATCGAGCTGCTGTGAGCTTGAGTGGGTGCGAGCTTGACAGTGAGAGTGAGTCAGGTGGACGTGGAGGATTGGTCAGGATGCGAGCATAGTGGAAAGCAGGGGACTTAGCCAACGACATAACTGATCACGGGCCAGTAAATATTTGGCAGTCAACGTGAGAGGAGGGCCGTCGTGGGATGTGTTGTCCGTCGAGATGCACACTAACATCTTAAATCTTTCAAAAGCTGTTTCCTCACTACAAGTGGGAAAGGTGTGGCCTTGGGGGCAAGCAATGAGCCAGGTACTATCACTTGAATCCCAGCTCCTCCGTTTATGCAAACTCCTAACGAAGCCAAGGGGGGTTGTCCCTAACAAAGAGTTGTCTAAGGCTCTTGTGTTTTTTAAGTGCTTTTTGGGTGTATGGTGTGAATGAGTGTTTTTTAGGAGTTTTTATGAGATACACTATATCAATTAAGCAATCCAAGTTGCTGTTGCAAAACACAAGATAAGATAAACAATATATATGATGACTGAATTTAAAAGCATCCACAAGAAACAAATAACTCAGATAGATGAAGGACAAATGGTCCAAATTAGGTGATGCATATAAGTTTCAAGATCAGTGCCAATATGGAGTCAAATGTGTGGGGATGCTGAAATACAAGTCTCAAAGATGTGTTTGTGAGATCGTTTTGCAATGCTCTTGGTAAATTTTATTGTGTATTTTAAGATGATCTTGATTATGATGGCTAAGGGGAATTTCCAACCGATACGCAAGGTACTGGAATCTGTCTGGGAATCCTCTAAGTGGCTCCGTTCGAAGACATGATGGACCACCCAAGTTTTCAGCGAGGCGTTCAATAACTAACCAGCCACTGAAAACGGGATATGGCTACCCGGTGCCCCCACTTGGAATTTGCCCACTTTTGAATATTTATCGATCAACGTCGGAATCGTTGGTTATGGGGTGAAGATTTTATTATGATTCAAATTGGATTAATGTGAGAAATTAAATAACCCAACACCGTTTCTGAGTAACCCAACCTATCAAGGATGGGCAGAGCATAAGTGGTGTGGAAAACAATAAATTCCAATTTTTAGGGGAGATGCGTTGTGAATGATTTTACTTAGAGCATAAAACAAAGCTCTCTGACAGAGAGTGCTCTTGATCCACCTTATGGTGAGATTCAAGAGTCTTAGCTAATCTATATGAGAATGCAAAATGCAACAATGGTCTCCGATAGAGAGTGCTCTTGACTTGTCTTATGACAAGTTCAAGAGACTTTGTGTTTTTATGATCAAGCAATTTAAACAAGAACATAACAATTGAATCAAAGAAAGTGAAATGATGCAAGATTAATCTAGCAATTAGTGGAAATGGAACTACTTGCAAAATGGAAAAGCTAAACTAGCAATTAGTGTTTCTACTTGCAAAATGGAAAACTAATCTAAGAATAAAGCAAGCAAAGGACAAAGACACTACAAACTTCCCCAAATGGGGAAGTTGGGTGTGGGAGCCTTAAATCCCACTTGCTCTTTTTATTATGAGATTACAATGCTTGGGATTTTAACCCTTGAAGAGAAATTGAGAGAAAATACAAGAAGCTTATTAAGAGCTTTTTACAAAAAGGAGAATGGTCTTTTAGATCTTCTTGGTTAAAACTTCTTTGTTTTGTCTTCTCCTTGGTTTTGCACTTCTTCTTGGTTTTGCACTTGTTTGTTTCTTGCTTCTTGGTTTCTTCTTCAAGTTTTTTGCTTCTTGTCTTTTATTGATCTCTTCTTTAAGCACCTAAAACACAACAAAGCTCAAGTACCCATCATTGTTAATCAAATAAAAAATAAATCTAAGATCTAACTAACCAAATGGAAATCTAAGACTAAGTATAATGCAAACTTTAAAAAAAAAATGAAATGCAAGTCCTAGATCAAAGATGCTAACTAGATTGCTAACTTCTATGAGACCTAATGCAAAACTTCAAATGAAACTAGATGCAAGCTACAAAAATGAACTAAAATCTAAGTATGAGATCTAAAATGCAGAAAATAACAATGAACTAACTTCAAACTACTTGAGATCTAGACTTAACCAAAGAAGGGAGCAATGGGAAGCAAACAAAGGAGAAGAAGGTAGGATGAATAGAAGAGAGGAAGAGAAGGTAGGAAAACGAAATGAAGAGGAAGCTAGAGGAAGACGAGAGGAAGGGATGAAGGGTAAAACGAAAGCAAAGAAGGGAGATCTAGGAGAAGAGAAGGTAAGACGAATGCAAAGAGGAAGGGAGAAACGAGAGCAAGAGGAGGAGAAAGAGGACTAAAACGAAAGGAAGAAGGGAGATCTAAAAACGAAAGGAAGAGTTAAAAACGAAAGGAAGAGTTAAAAACGAAAGGAAGAGTTAGAAGGCTAGAACGAGAAGGAGGAATGAAGGGCAAGCCAAACAAGGCAAGAAGGTGAAGAGGCCAAAAGAATGGAACTTGGAGCTTAGGGCTTCTTATTGTGTAACCGGTAACCAAAGTTTTAAAGTGATTTTGTTGATGAGATATTTGAGAAAGAGCTCTTCTTAGCCATCTTTAGATGAAAGATTTGAGATTTGTAGATCCTGCAACCACAAAGTGTTAGATCAAAACTTGAAGAGGAAGCATGGGTTCGATGCAACTGAACTCTTGCCCTTCTTCACTTTTAGCAACACCTAATCACAATACACACAACTCAACCAACAAGTGAGATCAAAAAATGCTAGTATGCTAGGAAAATCAAGACTAAATCAACAATTTGTATAATTGACTACTCATGTCCATCTAGATCTTGATAAACTTTGCATAAATAACCAACTTGAGACTACAAATGGCTATTCTACTGTGCTAACAATAGCCTTCTTGAGCTAGCAATTAATCAAACACTTTGCAAAATTGAGAGATGAGTTTAGAAAAGATGTCACCTCAACAAGAGATGAAATCACCACAAAGAATGAGAGCTCATGGACCTCCAAAGTCGAATTCTTTATTTCCAATATGGAGCAAATGCTTGTTACAAAAATGTGTAGAGTAATCTTACATCAAAATATCCATCTTCAACATGGAGCAAAGCCCATGTATTTATACAAAGAGAAGAGTCCAAAAACCTATAACGAATCGGTTGAGAGAGTAAGGTCGAATTGCTACGAAGAGAGAGCCAAGCTGGGCGCATTCACCAAACATTTGAGTGATTTGCGTTGATTGAAGGAGAGATGGCGTGAGGCTTGGCGTTTGGTTGGTGGAGTCATAGAGGTGGAGCCCCTCTCCATAGGAAATCTCGCCCAAGACATTGGTCAAAACGTCCACCACAATGGAGAGCATGCGCATGGAGGAGCCCACGCTCTCCCCATGCTCACGCCATTCCTCCCAACTTAAAAAACATAATTCAAAGTTTAATATGACATGTGACTTTTACCCTTAAGGTGGTCGTACACCCCATGCAAACCATCTTCAACCTTTTCAAAACAAATTTTTAATGTTTTTTGACTTATTTTGATTTTTTGTCAAAGTGCACTTTGTCATTTTTTGGCAATTAAATGCCAAATTGTAGCATCTTTAGCGAAAACTCCCCCAGAGGTGACGCATTCGCCTGGAAATCTGAAGAATGAGGGCGCTAGGGTAAAGAGGATGCTCTGAGAGTCAAAACGAGCCCTCCCACGGCAAAATCCGCTTTCGGATGAGGTTTTTATCACAACTTGAAAAATTCCATTTAAACCATTAAAAATGGTCTAAATTATGGAAAAAATTATTTTTCTCGGAATCAAATGAAACTCCTAGGGGACCTAGTGCATGTTCATACGACTCAATCGAGATGGCTAACACGTAAAAAATCCTAGACACAAGACTCTAATAACCACCTTAGGTTTTGACCACCATGGCAAATACTCCAGCTTTGGAGGTATGAGTGCAAAACTTAGGGATTATACGCCACTGATGAGTAGCGCATAATTCCTAAGGAAAAAACACTGTAGAGTATCCCCCAAATGGCCAAACCTAAGGATAGCCGAGTCTTTTATGAAAGGATGCCGTTTAGACCAACTTTTTACAAATTCCCCATGGGGGTATGAACATGCAGTTATTACAAATGGGGCAAAATTGCCCTGAAAATGACTTCTGAACTTCTGAACACTAATGATGAACATGAATCATGTTCAATAAACTGGTGGCTCACAAGAAATTCAGCTATTGTACAAAATAGCTAGTAACAGGATGGAAGAGGAAGAGCTGAGCAACATCACAAATTCTTGACAAGGTAACCGCTCGGGAGATAGAAGCTTGCGAACAACAGAGAAGGCTGTGGAGTGCTGCGCGGAGCTTCCTGTAGTCGTTGAAAGTGAACTAGCAGAGCTGCCAGGGCTGTATGGGTAGGGTAGTAGGCATAGGGAAGGCCCATCAGAACTGCTCGGGTAAGGGCAGGTCTTTGGGCAACGTAGAACTATAGAAAATTTTGGGCAAGCCCTAGAAAATCTAGGTAGCTGCCTAGAAAAGTTGGGCAGCCTAGAGAGATTTTGGGCAGCAAGTAAAAGGGGTCTGGGCAGCGGACAACTGGATCCAGGCAGCCTATATGGGGTTAAAAGGATCTTGGATCTCGGATCAAGGTCAATAGTATTGTTGACGGCGGCAACAGTTTGGGCACGTGATTGGTTGAGTTACATGGTGTCTATTGTGATGGCATCCAGTATCTTGTTTAAGATGACTTTGATGGATGAAAATGACGGATCTTCATATCAGAGTGCAACGGATGCAGCTGAGAAGTCATCCAATTCAGATGGAGTAGCTGTAGCAGCAGTGTATGTGTTTGATCCTGGTGGTTGCTTCTCTAGAAGTACCTTCCTTGCTAAGAGGGAGTGTTAGTTTTTTGGTAGCTTGGCAAGTACTTCTACATTGGGGGTTTCTAGCAATGTAGAAGGGGTTGAGAATAACTCTCAAGACAGTCTTGTAAAAGTGCTTTTGTAATACTTTATTGTATTGGGTGTATTTGTTAGCCCATGGTACTGGAGGGTCAATGATATTGGGTTTCCCATGGTATTGACATAAAGTGAAGTTATAAAAGGAGCCTAAGGAGAGTATTCTAGGTACCACAGTGGCAAGATTGAGTGATATCTCTTGTAGTGGTTGAGATCTGAGAGAGGGAGTCTCTTAGAAGCTTGGAGTGAGGGATTCACTCAAGCCGGGGTTTGTCTTTTCTACTGAGGGTTTGGGCATAGTTACAGCAAGGGAGAGTCAGGATTGACTGAGATCCGGTGTGTGTATCCGGTAGCCTGATGTTGTCAATGTTGTTTTAACAAATCTGCAATAAAGAGAAACTGATTGCTGATTTTCCCCGAAAGGAACTGGGGTTTCCAAGTTACATCTCGTGTTGTTGTTTTTTCTGTTTACGGTTTGCTTAGACAGTGTGTTATAGTAATTAATTTTTCAGATGTGCAATGTGTTGCTGGGTTTAATTTGAAAGTAAATAATTAAAAGCTGTTAACCATATCTGTTTAAGGCTGGAATTTTCACAATCAGCACAACCAATGATCAACCTGTCACAAAGCCCTCTATTTCAGCATGGGTATTCATCCTCTAGTGATCAAACAAAGAGCAGCAACAAAGTACAAGCCTCTCTCAGCAACGCTAATAAGTGCTCATGCACACAAGGGCAATGGAGGAATGAGAACACCCTAAAAAAGGAAGAACAGTGGAATAAGAACCTTTGCATTTTCTCCTAAGGTTATAATTATATAAAGACAAGGTGGGTGTGCATGTAAGTATGAGGTATTTGTTTGTCTCTGCAAGCTCATATGGTCATGCTGCCTATCAATCATGAAGGAAGAGTTGTATGAGTGGTACATGCTTCCTCACCTTCTCTCCCTTTTCCCATTTCCACTCTCAAGTCTAAGTTCTCTTTTATCCTATGATAGCCTTTTGTTTTTCTGCAGAATATGTTAGCCATTCTTATTTTTGCTTTATATTAAATTATTAATTTGATTTTGAGTGATTACATCATGCTCATGTCACATATGTTGCAACTTAGGAAAATTAAACTAGCAATCCTATTATTTACATTCACTAGTAGGGTCTTGGCCTTTGGGTGACCTCCGCTAGGAATTTACATGGTTACATAACTTAGTTGTATATACACGTATTTACAACCTAAGGTAACCTTGATTCAACATTGAGGCAATACATGTACCTGTAAAAAAAACCACACAAGTATGTAGACAATAAATGCAAGAGACAATATAATAAGAGAGGGAATATAAACTTGATTCTTTCTTCAATATGGTGGATGTCGATACATATAAAGAAACGATGTCGCATACCAAAATCCCATACAACCACTTTATTAATTAAAAATATAAATATGACCTAATATGTTAATGACTTAACATTAATTATGAAATGTGACTTACATAAGTCTGTGACCATTATAATAGAATAATTACACCCTCCCTTAATGGCCATATGGAGAACAAACATTCCCATAATGCAAAATTATTTGGACCAAATGTGTCAAAGATGTGTACAACATGCCTCTCAAATGCACTCCAATCATCATATTTTGAAGCTCTCACCAAATGAACAATAATGCTGACTGCATGATGTGTAACTGGCATTGTTGATGCAATGTAAAACACCTTAAAAGTCCTTTGATCAACCACTGACCTTTGAGCCAGATGAGAGTCAACGTTAGATGACAAATTCAGCCCATAGACCACAGATGTAGAAACTTATTTCAACTTCAAAAAGCTGCCCTCTTCCACACCTAGGTTCAGTTTTCTATTTGTGGCATTAAGCAATTGATCCAAACTTTTATTAAAATCATGAACCAAGCCCCTAAAGCATGCCAAAATTTGTAAAGAGCCTTATCCACCACACCTACACATTGTGCTTTTTGTGGCTGATCCACCTCCTTTTGTAGCTGATCGTGTGGCCTCTTTACATCTGTCCACCAATCATATTGCTTTGCCATAGTTGAGACTAATTTGGATACATCCAACTATTTTGGCTTCACTGTGGGAACTGTTACCAAGAGGGAGGCCAAGATTGATAATGTTAGGGCTTTAATTTCAAGATGCTGGTTTGTGTGATAACAGGAAGCATGCATGCTTTCTTACATTCCTCTTTGTCATCAACTTTTTAACACCATTTGAACAAACAAGCAAATCAACATACACCAATTGAAAAAAATTGTTGAAGATGCTGCTCAACTTCACTATTTTACATTCCACCTTCTCTTCCATCACTAGAATGTAGAAGCTCCTATTTTTTCACATCTTTAAGCCTTCCACCTTTTCCTCCACCATTGGAATGTAGGAGCTCCTCTTCTTTCTCATCCATCTCATGATCTCATCATCTGAAACAACATCTTCTCTTGCTTCTCCTCTGGCATCTCCTCTTTCCTGTGTGACATGCAAAACATTGCATGATGACTGCTCAACCTTCTGTGCTTGTCCTCCTTGGAAGTCTGCCAATTTGTCAACCTCAAACCACCTGATGAAGATCAAAATTTTCATTGATTCTCACATTCGTGCTCACAACAACCTCATTTGTGCAAGGGTCCACCAACCTATATGCTTTCCTTTATTCAACATTCCCAACAAATCACAATTTTCTATTTGTGGCATCATCATAAGCAATTGATCCAAATATTTTTAGATGGTTTACCTTTCATTTCTCCCTGGTCCAAGCCTCCTCGATGTGGATTCTATCACAGCTTTGTTCGGATTCCTATTCAAATATATTGTTGTATTCATTGCTTCAGCTCAGTATCTATCTAGAACTGACTTATCTTGCAACATCTTCTTCATCATGTCTACAACTCTATTGCTTTGCCTTTCACCATCACCTCTCCAGCTCTGAACTCTTTTCTTACAAATGCTGGTGAACATATCAAATTGTCCTCCACTACACAAATGGAGAACACTTATCTTCCTACCACACTCTTCTTCTACCTTTGCCTCAAACTTTGTAGAAGCATTTAAAGCTTCTATCTTTTGCTTAAGAAAGAAAATCCATGTTTTTGGTAAAAAATCATCATTAAGAAGCAAAATTTACCTTGCACTTGATAATGATAGTGTTCTTATTGGTCAACAAATTCTAACATGTACAAGTTCCAACTTCCAACGCTCCACTTGCTTCCATGTCAATAATTTATTTGTGCTACTTTTTCCATGAGCATGTTGGACATTTCGTCTCCGTCTTCTCAATATTAGGCCATCAACCATCACAAACCAACTTAGGAGGGAAGGATGCAAAAAACACAAATATCCTTATCTTCGATGCCAAAGTTCATTGACATCGGAGTCTCAATATTAGGTAGGCCATCAACCATCACAAACCAACTTAGGAGGGAAGGATGCAAAAAACACAAATATCCTTATCTTCGATGCCAAGCTTCATTGACATTGGAGTCTCTACTATCAACCATTTTCTATGACACGACTCTACTGTTGTCCAAACAGTTAAATTTGTAAATTACAGCTGTAACTATGCCAAAAGCACCACAAAAATTTCACTTCAACAAAACACTTCAATTACTTCGAGTAACTTGAATTTAATATTTGTTCTGAAAATTCTAAACAATAACTACTTAAGACAAGAAACATAGACTTATTATTTTTGTTGTTATGGAAAAAAATACTTAGACTTTGGTTTTGAGAATATTGTTTCCACTGTCTTGGTATAATCCGTTCGCTTTGTTTTGAAATGTCCTATCTGCGGAATGGATTACTTTATCCTATTTCTGTCATGGCTTCAACTTGCTTGGTCGACTTGCCCATCAGGTGCACTTAGTCGGCCTCATGTGTGCACTCAGTCGACCCAACAACCTCAATTTTCCTGTTGCGCACCTCATCTCGTGGGCCCTAACAAGTTTTACCTCTGCATAAAGTATGTTCACAAGTCGGCTCCCCCTTGGTATTGTCCATGTTTGCAGGTTTCTCCTGTAACGTGGCCTCGTTTGTGGCTCTCCCCTTGTAACGAGGCTCCTCATCAATCATAACATGACACTGTAAGCCCCGATCTTGACTTATGTGTGCATTAGTTTGTGCCCCTTCCCTCTCTATTGCACGACCCTAACACAATCTTTGTTGTTCTCTAACACATCCAGATCCTCAGATTGTGCCTGCAACCCAGTGTTTGTTGTGTAGCGATCTTCTGCATGTCTGTGGGCCTTAAGCTTTGTGGCACCCTCAATCCTTCAAGAACCTCAAACTTCGTGGTGCATCAACCCTTCACAAATCTCAAACTTTGTATCTTCTGCAATCAGCATTGTGTTTCTTGTGCTCCGTCGTCATTTTGTGTAGTGCTTGTCTCCTTATTCTCTCTCCTCAACCATATTCATTAGTCTTAGACTTAAAAATATTTGGGCCTTTTCCTATGTTTAAACTTTAAGAGATTATAAATATAATATTTTTTCCTTTCCAAAATAATAAAGATACTTGGACTTGGTCAGCCTGAAAATCATATACTTAACCTCTGCAATTTAGCTAGCTTGACCACTCCTGTCCAACTTCTGACTTGTGTGCGAGTAGTCCCTTGGTATGTCTTTGATCAATGCAGTCTATAGTCCCTGTACGCACTTTCTGGCTTATTTTCATATGTGGCTCTAATACCATGTTACAAAAAACCACACAAGTACATAGACAATTAATGCAAACCGCAATATAACAAGAGAAAGTAACATATACTTGCTTCATTCTTTAATATGGTGGATGTCATTGTTGAAATTTTGCCAAGAATTGATAATTCAATACAATTCAGAAATTTCACCTTCAAACTTGAAGGTTTCTTGGATCTTAACCCTAGAGTTTTCAGCCTTAGGACTGTTGTAAAATAAAGTACAAAACAATGGCGGAAAGGGTACAATATTTCACTTCCAGGCAGCCCCAAACTTCATGGCAATTCAAGGAGAAAAGATACCAAACATAAGGATAAGTTTGTCCCTTCTAGGGAGACTTATCAGCCAATAAACATATCTAAAAATGTACCTTACAGCAGTAATAACAGCTACAACAACAATATGACAGCAGTAAAAACAGCCCCTTATCTTCTTCCATTAGATGTCAATTCACTTAGCAATTTGTCCATTTACTTATATAAAATCAGCAAGACATATATACTTGTAAATAACAATGAATGAAGAACATATATAGCTGAAATTAAAATCTGGAAATTGCACAAGTATAAGACAGCTGGAAACTTCATTAATATGCTCAAGATGAAGTACATGTATATACCATAGCCTTCTCTCAAGGCTAGTACAAATCCTCTTCTCTCTCCAAACCCTAGCTAGGGAAAATCAACAAAACCCTAGCAACCAAGGAGATCCAATATGCAAGAATCACTACAACACATCTTTCAAGGCAAGGCGTCCTCTCTTCTCTTCTTCTTCATAAATCCACCTTAGGGTTTTATCACAGAACCCTAATTTTCAATCTCCAAGGGATGAACCCTAACCCTAGACTTCCAAGATGCTCCAAGATACTCCAAGAAGGCAAGGAAACCCTATTGCCGAGAGAGAGAGAGAGAGAGAGAGAGAGAGAGAGAGAGCCAAGATCATCACCAACATCTCCTCCACAAGAGCAAACTCAACGTGAAGACATCTTTTCTAGACTTCATAACTCCACCTATGTTTCATGAGGAAACCTTGGCAACTTCCTCCAAGAAGTTTAGTACAAAGAAAAGAGTGATAAATGATCACTAAGATGCATAGTTACCAAATTCGGCCGAATTAGGCCAATTAGTACGGAAATTAAAAAATACGGTTCTTGTGGCGAATTATATGGTCCAATTTGGTTTGGGTCGTTTGAAACCTGCATCTTCTCCATGCTCGCATTGTCCATCTGCCGTTTGTGTTTGCTACAATGGTCCTTGTCCAAGCAAATACCCATAAAGACATAACTATATAAGGAAGGAATCATTGTGGTCATCAAAGCCTCAGGATTGTTTCTACTGGCTAGAAAAGCCTTTGCATTATTTTGTAATCATAATCATTATTTTTTAATTATAATCAATTTCCAATTTAAAGGATTTGCTTCTTTGCCTTTTGTCAATCATTTATCTTATGCGTGCATGGTTAAAATTAATATGTAAAGTTTTATACTATTTCAACTTATTACCAACTATTTAATAATTACATTTTTATATGTTTATTTTAATATACTCCCAAATTTTTATCGAATTAAAAGTTTCTATTATGAATTATTTGCGAATCATATCGAATTCGAATCCGTATTTGAATTCTAACTTGGTAACTATGCTAAGATGATGAATGGAATGTCTCTCTCCTTCCTCTATTTATAGGAGAGGTAAGGGAGGCCAAAAATACATGGTGGGCCTTAGCCATTACAAGCAACGTACAATGAGCACTTGTAGGCCAACACAAGTGAGACGTTACACTCCAAAGTACACGTGTCATGCTCCAAGGTGATGTCGTGTACAATAATGCCTCCAAAGTGATGTTGTGCACAATAATGGCTCCAAGATGATGTAGCTACACAAGGTAAGTCAACATCACTCCATCACAAGCCTCCATGGATTTCATTGATCCTCTTAATCAATGCACTCCATTGGGTTAGCTTCCCTTGCAAGGATATTGTTGAAGTCCTTGGTGTCCCCTACCTATCTACAATCCTATAATCAGGAATCCAAATTTCCTCCTCCATGATGCATAACACTCCTCATCCCATGTACGACATTCTCCTAGCAAGTGGCTTCTCCATGGGGTGCCAATGAAGGGTGTCCAGTGTCCTCCAAACTGCTAACTTGCTAAGAGACCTTGAATGCCTAAGGGAAGAACACCAAGCTAACAATCAACTAAGGTCAAGCATTCATCGAGCAAGCTATCTCAACTG
Source organism: Larix kaempferi (assembly GCA_027924585.1). NCBI lineage: Eukaryota > Viridiplantae > Streptophyta > Pinopsida > Pinales > Pinaceae > Larix > Larix kaempferi. The sequence continues at coordinate 2,846,034 of BSBM01000031.1, read as the reverse complement.
TACAAATACATCACGGACCATCTGGGGGCTTAACATACACCATGTGCCCCAAATCTCATGAAACACCCCAAAGGCAGTGTAAACACTTTCGGAGTAACCTTGAAAGTTAACAATCAATACATATAAGGGAAACAATGTCTTGTACCAAAATCCCATACAACCATTTTATTAATTAACTATGACCTTACCTATTAATGACTTAACATTAATTATGACATGTGATTTAAATGCCTCAACTTACTTTATTACAACGTAACTCCTAATACTAAACTATATGATCATTTTAATATTATAATTTATAACTATAACAATACCCTTAACTCGACAACTTTATAAGCCGCAATATAATAAGGAGAAATATATATTTGCTTCATTCTTCAATATGATGGATGTCATTACATATAACGGAAAAATGTCATGTACCAAAATCCCATACAACCACTTTATTAATTAACCATGACCTAACCTATTAATGCCTTGACATTAATTATGACATGTGATTTAAATGCCTCAAGTCACTTCATTGCAATGTAACTCGTAATGCTAAACTATATGACCATTTTAATGTAATAACTATAACAGTACCCTTAACTTGGTACTTTTACAAAACATATTTACATCATATGTACACATTGACCCATGTACTGTTTGAATAACAGGTACATCCACAGAGACTGAACACCAAGGACACCGCTCACACACAAAGATCATAGATCAATACACCAGATGTTTGACGTGGTTAAAACCCCCTAGAGGGAAACAGTCCACGGCCTCGTCCAAATAGCTCCTACGGAGCAGTTTATTATGCAGAAGAAAAATATTACATGAGCTTCTCTCAACAATGGATCATACGGCAAGTGACCCTCCATGCTCTTTAAATAGAGATCATGGACCAATCGGGTGCTAAGCCACGGATCAAGTGCCGTTAAGATCGAGAGAAGTTGAACCATCGGATCACTTTATATCATGACCGTCGGATTACATATATACAAATGCATACCTAACGGATATATTAGACCAAGTTGAACTTAACTAACTCCTAAGTGTCAAAAATATCCTAACATGTACATTGAGGGTGTCAAAATGGAGTACTACACCTAACCAGTTAGATCAAAGGCTCTAGGATTCTAATGCAAATGCCAAAATCACGAACTGCACACATGCTATGTTAACTAGTTCTCTCATGAGCTGAGTTATCACATTTTGGTGTTTTAGGCCCTTAACACTGCCACCATAATCCTGATTCAAAAAATCAACCAAATCTGTCCATCATAAGATGCCTATGGATATAATAAAGTCGATCCAGGTTCCATACTCACAATGCAACAAGATTGGGCCCTTTCATGTAAGCCAAATATCATGGGTTGTTTCTGACATTAAACATCTAGAGCAACTTCAATTATCACCATGTCTCTTCAGCTCACTAACTTATCATCAAAACCCGCAACTTGCAGGCAACACTACCTCACCTTTGAGAGCAAGTTAGAGAAAAACATATTATAACAACTTCTCCCATTTTGAGTGCTAAATCTAAGCTGGGTGTGTTTATCCCCTGTATAGCTAGCAGGCTCAATGGAGGAATGGTCACTGCAATCACTTTCACCAAGTTTTGCGTCATGTGATTTATCAAAGTAGTCTTTTGGCTGTGTACCAAATTACATCATCAATGGCCTTCTAATAAACATCAAAACCACTATATCTAAACATACTGGCATTCAGGTCACAATTTCAACTTCTTCATGACATAGACTAAGCTCCGTCTAGGAAATAGGACAAAATTCTTGCCACCAAATCACCATTTTCAGAATCTACAGTATATTGCATGTTCCCATTCAAAACCTTTTACTGTCAATGAGCAACTTCCCCCGTGTTCTTATACACTATCACAGAACCTTTGAAAGAGGTAAGACCAGGGTTTTGATGGCTACCTCCATCCATTCCTACTTAAATTCTTCCAAATTATCATCTCTGTATTGGATGCCTCTTCCTTCTCCTTACCTAGTTCCACTTGAGCCTCCCCCTAGTTCTCATCTCTGACATCACTGCTCATTGCTAATTGAAAGTTTGTTTTAAAAATCAGGAGTAGGGTGTGCAATTAGTCTATTTTTGTTTCTCAATTTTGGAACACTAGCAGTACTGAATCGACTATGTTGCATTGTTTAGTTTGAGGACTTAAATGAGACATTTTCTTTTGGCAGCCACTTGCAGATGCAGAGGGTGCAAATCAGCAGGCTATGATTGACCTTCTAAAAAGACATGGTGCAGAATCTTTGGTAAGTTTTGCTGATATATTGCAATCTTTTAAAGTTTGTATTACTATTTATTGTTGACAATTTGACCCTTGATATGTATTATCATTCTCAGTTAAGGTCTTCCATCCTCTCTTTCTCTCCCTGTTGTTTATCATCAGCATCAATTTATTCTATTTGACATCTGAAGCACACTTTCCCAAGATTAGTTTGAAATTTTTAAAGCAGTGCAATTTTAGGACTAGTCCTTAAATGATAAACCCAACCAGCATGAACTTTTTTTGGGCTTTGACCCTTGCCTAAAAATCAATATTTGGAACTGATCAAATATCTAACTATGCCATAAATTATGCTGGGACACCTTTGTATAACTTAAAAATAAATCTGTTGAATTTTGGATATATGTGCTATAACCATTGCATTGTTATCTCCTTATGAAATTTGTTTTTCCTTGGAATAAATTTGTCTCACCCTCAAGCCCATTAGCAAGCAAGAGATTGCTGGTACCCTGCCAGCACCATCAACAATTGTCCCACGAAGAGTCCCAATCAACAGTTGGCTCACGAAGAGCAAACATATCATAAGCATGATTTGAACCCAGGGGAAGAGGATAACATTCCTCCCCTCAACCATCTGAGCTAGACCCAATTAACAATCTCCTTACGAAATTAAAAATTGATGCCTGAGCAATTAATACTGTAAAAGAGTGTCTTTCATTCCAGTTTTTAAATGTCAGTCATTTGTTGCCTTGCAGTGCACTTTCTTGTTATTTTTGCAGTCTGTCTCATCCCGATGGAATATTCTCTATATCATTCTTCAGTTTCTTTCAAATGAGTGATTCAGGAAGATTCAGTGATTGGAAAATTGTTTATAATATTTTTTAAAAACATAATCTGAGTTTCTCTTTTAGTAATTGCAGAGATTTCCATTTCACATTTTTAGATTTTCGTAAAAGAGACATACTGAAACTTTTCAGATTACCATATTTATTGAATTTACATAAAACTATTTTATTGAGTGACTTCACAATTTGCATGTATAATCATATTACTGAATGTAATTTTATATCCTTGGTTCTTGTGTTGTTGGCTAAATCTTTGGATATTATGATGTTTAAGGGAAATCATGGTAGTCGTTTGGAGGCCAAGCAAGTTGCACCACCCTTGCCACAGAAATGTGATTGGGAAATCGATCCCAACGAGCTGGACCTGTCAAATTTTAGTCTTATTGGAAAGGTTTGGTTTTCATGCCCAACTGTTGAATGGATATTGTTTCTGGTAACCGGGAACATTCTAGACATGCTAAATGTTTTGGTGATCATGTTATTTTTCTACCTTTCTTGATTTTCTTATTATTAGTTTGTATGGCAGTTATGAAAGTATTGAAGTATGATTTTTTCCTCTTGGAATGAAGAGGTTGGTATTTTACAGAACTATCCTAAATCTTGATACACACATTAACCTGTGATGTGTTGAGGAAACAACTGGCCATAAAAACCAGTAATAAAGTCGAACCTGGGAACAGCAAGAATTTAGAAATGATCTCTAGACTCAGGATATCTAGAAGCAAAGCATTAGGGTTTTAAAAATCATCTAAGGGATAATAGTTTGAAAACATAAGAAATTGAGTGATTACTGATTTCAGTTGGAGGTTTTGAAGTCCAAAGCTTGGGCAAATCTTCAAGCCTCATGTTCAAATACTACGCCAAGATCGATTTCAATATATTAATCAGCAGCAATGCAGTACAACAATTCTTTACATTAAGCAGATCGGCTTCGGACTGCGAAGCTCATCACTGCAAACACACAGACACACCTATGCCTCTGCACAAAGTATTGGATCCGTTTATGTTTCAGAAACAGCAAAGCTGCATCCTAATCCAAGGCTACCTGGGAATTCCAATATATGTAGACAAGCACCTATACGGACTCTGAAACTGCATGGGACTCAACAGCGCTGAAGCAACTGTCTGCTCTTTCCCAAAACACTCAAAACCAAAACTTTACAAAGTTGCAGAGCTCAACACATGAATGCACACTAAAACCAAATGTACGCGAATCCTTTACAATGAGCCCTCGGGCCTTTATTTATACAACTTTAACTGGTAAACCGGTGACTCTAGACTGGCAGCTATAAGTCATAAAGAATGATACGGGGTGACAGGTGGGGACCACCACTGTCATTATCTCAACCCTTGGAGTCTGAAGACATATGGGGACCCGAATCTTTATCATGACTGACACTAAACATGGCTGACAAACTTATGAAAGCAGAAATGACATATTACAAAGTGGAGCATTATCCGGCCCACCACGGCTTTCAAAATTTAATCATGGGGATCCCACCCCACACGGCAGATACATCTTTCTTTCCCGTTGCCAAGATCCACACCGCCACATGGGCAATTAAAGATTTCAAAATCAGATTCATAGTCTTCAAAATCTTGCTCTGGCGGATCTTCTTCTTCAAGCTGAATAGGAGGATAGAGATCTGAGCTAAAACACTGCTCAACATCAGACCCATAAAAAATTGGATTTGGTCCACACAGGAACTCACCCTGGTACAATGATTCCACTCTAAAGTCTAGTGGGATTCTTTGTGTATGTACCTTTGCATCAATACGGTTCCCTTGGTGATCTCTTTTTATGAACTTTTGGGAAGTGTATATGGTATGCTCCAAACGAGTATACCTACCACCATGATGACGAAGCATAAGCTTGAACCATTGATGGTTCTGGTCTGCCACTTCCATATTAGCTTGCAAGTGCAAAATAAAGTTTGCACGCTGATTAACCCAGTCTTTTCTGGGACAAAATCTATCAAGTAAGATTTTTGTCCAGTCGGACCAACTTTTATTTCTCAAATTGCCGGGATCTCCACAGATTACAATTGACCGCTCTTCTCTACAGAATTGGAGGATAAGGTTGTAGGAAGTCCATGTCAGATTACCTTCTCCAATATCAACGTACCATACTGGTCCGTCTGTTTCTTCATTATAGTCAATCCACAGGTCTCTGCAGTCACGAAGCTTTGATCCAACATTCTCAAAACTTCTGAAAGCATCACGTTCCCATCTTTCCAGAATTTGCAGCTTTAAAGGGGACTCTTGGATTTGCTTGATTAGAGTAATGTCCAGGTACTTTTCAGCTTCTCTCCTAGAAGCATAGTCAAGTAACTGCCGCCTCTCAGCCTCTGTGAGAGTTTCGTCCCATGGTTTCAAGAACAAACCATTTCTTGGCCGGTACAGTGGAACAACAGGAGCTTTGCCTTTATCTTTTGATCCGGAGCTTGATAAACCAGGTGTAAACATATTGAGAGCTGGAGCAGAAGACTTTGATTGCTTTCTGGTCAACATATCCGCTAAACAATTAAGATATCCAAGCTTATAAACAATATCAAAATCAAAATTACTTAACCATAAAAACCATTTCAAAATTCTACTACTATTTTCAGCCATCAAATTTTCATTTTTGAAGATGCCTGGCATGATCTTCAAATCTGTCCTAATTACAAATCTAACAGGCTTTAAAAACAAAATAAAATGGTTCACTGTCTTTTTGACAGCCAAAATTTCCTTGTTGCTGGATGGATAATTAAGCTCAGCAACTTTGAAGGATCCCGAACCATAACCACAAACATTCTCCTTGCCGTCAATGATTTCAATCAGAACTCCACCCCAAGTATGTGAAGAAGCATCGGTTTCAATAACCAGTTGACCGGTACCCTGAGGTAGTGACAAGCCTGGAAGATCTAACACTTTGGCTTTGATGGACTGAACAACCAAAGTCATTTGAGAAGACCACTTCGGAGGATTTTTCTTCAACCTCTGTTGCAGGATATGAATATCATTAGCCTGCCCTTTGTAGAATGGCCTTATATAGTTCAGGCTACCAAGGAATCTTTGTAATTGAACTTTTTCAAGGATTTGATCTAGGAAATGACTGAATACACTCAGGACATGCTTTTGCATAACAACTTGCCCTTTCTGGATTTTAAAACCAAGAAACTCCATCTCGGTTTTTCCTATCTCCATCTTGCTTTGAGACAGAACCAATCCATGTTTGAATACCAGATCATAGAAAGCTTGCAGATGTTTTAGATGCTCTTGCAGGTTTCTAGAGCATATCAGGATATTGTCTATAAAGACTAGCGCCCACTTTTTATCTCGAAAGATATCTTCCATTCTTTTCTGAAACTCTGAAGGTGCATTGTTGATTCCAAATGGTAACACTTTCCACTGGTACTGACCATGTGGAACGACGAATGTTGTTTTATACCGATCTTTGGCTTCAATGCCAATCTGATAGAATCCAAATTTTAAATCAAACTTACTGAAAATGGTGCAACCAGCTGTTACCAACTTATTTGTACCATAGTTGGATTATCTGAAGAGTCGCCATTTGACAAACATGATGAATGTTTGTACTCTAGTGTATCAGATGATTCAGCATTTGTGACTAGCCAGTTTTGTTTTTCAGTTGACATGACCATGGTCCCATGGGGTTTGTAATAAAGTGTGCTAGTAGGATCTGAGTGTCTCGGTTCCCCATGACTTGATTAAGCAACTAAGGTATTCTAGGGAGTTTTTTCCCTTGTCAATTATACTTTGCCTTAGCCGAGCTATAATTGATGAGGTTTTCTCCCGTTTCCTCCAAAGCTGGAATGCTCGATTTTGAAAATTTTAGCCATGGGGGGTTATTAGAGTCCAACTGATGTATATAAGCCTACTAGACACTGTTAGAATAAATGTCGGTCATGTCCTAGGTCCATAAAACCTTCATAAAAAATTTCGAATTTTTTTACCGAGTCCGTCGAATTTGGGTTTTTAATTATTTTTTAAATTTAATAAATTTCTCTATAGTTTAAATAGAGAAATATCAATTTGTAATATGTCAGTCGTCCGGGGTCCGAATTCAGTGATTGATGGCTCGTTTCATCAGCCAAAAATCACACATGACCCGTGGACCAGCTAAACCCAACTTTCGGATGTCAATTCAGCCTCATAATTAATATTTTCTCTAAAAAGCCATTTACAGAGAAATTATTAATTAAAATAATAAATTTGAATATTTTGGAGAAATCCAAATCTCTCCAAAATAATCAGAAAAGAATAAAATAAAAGGCTAGTTGACATGGCACCTGGCATTAAAGATGATTCCAATCAACTTCACTGAGCTTCAGTCAACTGTATAGTCAACACAAGTCAAGTCTCTTCAAGGAATTCGCCCTCCTCTCCATGGCTCACGAATTGGGTGATGTGGCAATTGATTAATGGTTTGGTGGTTGAGCATTTATGGAATGGTGGGCGCTCTCCTTTTGTGGAGGCCACATCACAAGTTTCAACAACCACAAACTTGAGTTTCCTACTCCATGCTTCTCTTAGATTGGAACTCGCCCTCTTGCATGCCTCACGAGTTCATGATGTGGCGAATGGACATTTGATGGGTGATGTTTCCAATATGGAGATGAGGGGCGCCTTGCCTAGGTGGAGGCCACCTCCTCATCTCATTAACTAAGCTCGACTTTGTAACTCCAAGACTTGCAATTCGATTGGTTGAAGACTAGATGTGATTGGATCTTGATTTGTGTTAGGTGGTATTGGCTTCCCTTGAATTCCAATTCGACTTAGGGTTTAGATAGTCTTCTTTTGCTATATAATGAGGCTCTCTTTCCTCATTCTTCATGGATTTTTGAGCAAAGAAACTCTGGAGATTTTGTAAGCGATTTATATTTAATAAAGTTGTGACTTAGGAGGTCAAATTGTGGAGGCTCTTGGTGGCCATGCTTCATCTTGTAACAAGGTGACATTGTGTAATATTTTTTGTACTTGAGATTATTGAGCATAGATTTATGTTTCTAGAAAGCTAACAATCTAGCACATGCATCTATATATCTATGTTTTTCGCTTGAGTACATTGGTTTTGCAAGTGTTATCCAAGGATCAAGGTCTTTTGCAGGTGCATCTTCACTCTACTTGAGATCAAAGGCTTCTCAACTTGTTAAACATTAGCAACAAGGAGATCTAAGCTCTTCCCATCAACCTTTCAAACAAAATTTCAGTCATTGGTTACTTGTTACTAGATCTACCATCTAAGTTATGAAAGTCCAACCTTCTATCTTTATCCAAGCTTAGAACTCTGTTTAGCTCGCCTTTGGTTTGTGGCTAGCTCGACCTTGCCCTTCTCGTTTTCTTCCTCCCTCCATTTTCCTCATCAAACTCTCCCACTCGTCCCACTTCTCTTTTCTCCATCCCATTCGTCCAACCTTCATTCTGCTGTTGTCTTGTTACTGCTGCTCCTATTTTCTGCCACTTCCATCTCAGTTTGCTGCCCATCTGTTTGCACTTTTGCAGTAGTCTGCTATCTTTCTCCTTTGGCAGCCACATCCTTTCCCTCTCGTCCATTTTCAATTCTGCCCTAAAAAATAACAACAAAAAACAAACACCATATTTGTTAGTAGTTAGTTTGTTAACAAGTTAGTAGTTAAATCCAAATCTTTTTTGCATTTTTAAGTAGTCTCATGCTTTAAAAAAGTTAATACTTGGGCATTTTAGATCTCATACATTGCATTCATTTGATAAGATTTAGTTCTCTTAGTTTGTTAGTTGCATTGCTTTTCTTTAAAAGTTAGCTTTGTAGTTTCATTTTTTTTTTGCATTTCAAATCTCATCTTTAGATCTTAGTCTTTTTTCAAAGTTTGCATCTCTTCCAAAGTTTGATTTAGTTGCATTCTGGCACTAGATCTCATTTAAAATTTCGAAAGCTTGCATTGGAAATTTTTTTGGCATATAGCTTAGACTTTAGTTACATCTAGTCTCTTTATTTGCAAGGCTTAAATCAAGTTTATTTTCGAGTTGGTTTTATTTTTATACTAATGTTAATGGGTATATGAGCTTTTTTTTGACTTTTTTTACAAGTTTTGAGAAAAGAACAAGTTATTGAGAAAGGAAGAAAGAACAAATTTTGAACTAAAACCACTTGGAGATTACCCAAAGAAGAAGAAGATTCGAACTAAAAAGACAAGAATACAGTCTTCCTCCTTTGTACAAACCCCCAAAAGGGTTTTAGTTTTTTAGTTGCTTTTCATTTCAAGGGTTTCAATCCCTCACTTGTACTTCATTAATAATAAAAGGCAAAAGTGGGATAAGGCCTCCTACACTTGGGTTCTTTCTTCCCCATTTGGGGAAGAGTGTTTTGATGCATTGTTAGTTTTAGTTTTTGCTTCAATTCCATAGATTAAATTTCATTTTTGTACTTAGATTAGTTCTCTTCCAAGTCTTGACTGGAGATAGTATCCTCGGGATTTCATCCCAAGGGCAGGGCCACATAATTTTTGTGGTTACTTCTCTCTCCCCGTTAGTTGCCTTGGTCGAAATCTCAGCTAGCTGGGAAGTTCTCAAGTGCTAGCGGTTCTTAGTGGTCGACCTTGTTCGGAGGAAGACCCCACCTTAGATTAAATCTGTTTGGTAGAATACTAGATTTTGCTTTCTGTTATTTATAGAGGCATCATATTATCTTGTGGTTATCATTTTTCCAGTCACTTTAATTTTCATTTTATTTTTTAAGTTACAACACAACTGCTTCACTTTTTCTTTAAAAATAAACAAAGCCTCTTGAACTTGGCCAAATCCAAGTCAAGAGCACTCTCTGTTGGAGAGCATTGTAGACGTGCATTTTCCCCTTGCATTAGGCATTTTAGATTAGAAAAGTCTTTTGAACTTTGGTCTTAAGACTAAGTCAAGAGCGCTCTCAATCGAAGAGTTGAACGGTGCTCTTAATTAATAAAACATTTCAACTCACATCCCCCATAATTAATTTATTTTTGGTTGATTATCCAACACCAGTATGCTCTGCCAACCTGCGAAGGTTGGGCTAGTACTCAGAAAGGTGAAGGACTTGCTAAACTTACAAGTGATTACATAATTAAAACTTTACCCAAAACCAAAATCAACATCAAATCACTGAGGTTGCTTCCTGAAATAGGTGGTGCCGGGAATCCACTGTCAGACTCGAGGGTGGTCAAGCCATTGTACACTTATCCTCTCTACAATCTAGGTGCTCCCGACCTATCATCTAAGAGGTTGCTAGTATTTTTTCTTGGTTAAGGTTCTACTCTTTTGATATCCTTGTTCTTAGCTTTAATAATCAAGACCATTAAAATTTACAATTTACCAAGATAATTTTCATAACGATCTCAAGAATGGCATTTTTTCAAGACCCACACATTCAACATCACAATCTGTGTTTTTATTTGACTCCATAAGGCACTGGTTACTTCAAAATTTATTTCTCAATCAGGATCATTTCCTTGTGTGTATTTCATATTGTGAATGCTTTTATCTGATTATAGGTCTTGAAACATACTGTTAATCTTGTTATCTTATTTAGCAAAGTGGATTGCATCATTATCTTGTGTTGTTCTATCTTTTAATTTGGTCTTATCACATAACAACTCCTAAACAACACCCATCCGCATCATTCACATTTTAAACATTATAAAACATAAGAGCCTTAGTGAAACTCTTTATAGGGACTACCCCCCTTGGCTTCGTTAGGAGTTAGCCTAAACGGAGGAGCTGAGATTCAGGTGACAGTACCTGGCTCATTGCTTGTCCCCAAGGCCACACCTCTCCCCACTTCCAGTGAGGGAGACAACTTTCGAAAGATTTCTGCTGCTGGTGTGCAATCTGGCGGACAACACCAGCAATTCTTTGAAGCAGGCTGGCTTTATCTGGCAAAGGGTATCTTATTGTTGTCAACAAGCACTCAGAAATAAAGAGGGGAAAACCTAGGTTGGTGGTGAACTATAAACCATTGAATGCCAGCCACATTGAAGAGGCATTTTTCCTCTTCTATTGCAGATAATGTAAATTTAACTTTGGGAATTTTCGCTCATGGCTCCAGTAGTTTTCTATCAGGGCATCCTGATTGTGGTTTAATCACTAAAAATACTTCATTTTGAACATATCTATTTTTTTTCCAATTAAAACCTCGCAGAGAAACCCAAGGGATGCTTCCCCATAGTCGTGGATGGCATCTCTAGTAAACCCGTTGGCATAGACTAGTATGCCTAACACGGGGAGTCGAACCGCTTGTTACGATGGTACCGGTACCAGTGCACCTGCAGAGGTGCCCCAGGGAGAGGGTGTCATTTTTCTCGCTTGGAGGGGTGTTTAGCCAGCTTTTTTTGAGTAGGGATTATGGCTAGACCCTCTGATTTCTCTTCTCTCTTGGAAGTACTATGGCTTAGTGGCATTGCTGACTGCCTCATGAAAGGGCTTGAAGCCCTGAGGTTGGTGTCCGGGGCTTCCAGGGGTGGATCACTGGGTCACATGACCCCAACTCTGTTCCACCACTCCAGCGGCATATGTTTCAGCACTGAGACACATTTTTATCCTCCAGAGCATCTCCAGTGCCCTCCAGCTCACCCGTGCCCTCTCTCTGGGCCCTCCTACAGAAGATGGCGTCATCCATGAGAGTTGACTGTGGCGCTTAATAAAGGGGGGCCATTGAGAGATTTTTTCACTTCTACTGGGGTTAGTTGGGGAATGACGACCCCCCCTCCACAGTCTGGCCTTTAGAACAAGCTGTTTTGCTCAGTTTTAGGCATTTTAGTCATATGTCGGTAAAGACTGGGAAAAACACCCCAAATTACCCACAGTTCTGATTATTTTATATTATTTTTGTTTTAATTTAAATTGACATTTCTAATTTCAAATTGACATTTTAAAAAGGCATGTCGGCCTGGATTTTAATTATTTTTGTAAAAGTGAGTGTGAAAAGTATAAATAACTTTTCCTCACTTCATTTTTAGACACCAACTTTATGGGATTACACTTTTATTTCTGATTTTTTCCCTAACTATGGCTCTTTGAGTGATGTGCACCTCTTGAGGATGATCATGCTTGCTAATTTGGGGACAAATCTTTGAAGGCTTTGCTCCTGTTTCTTTGCTAAGCTGATGCTAAGAGTTGTTTGCTTGACACATGCACAATAAGGTATCTAAGTCTTTCTCGTGATGTCTTTTTTGTGAAATGTTGGATGTATGCTTGTTTAAAGATTGAATGGTAGCCATTGGAGTTGCATTTTTCCCTAGAATAAGTCATTTTCTAACCTTTAGTTACCCTAGCATTGTAAACTTGAGTTTTAGGTCTCCAAAGTTTGTCTTAGCTAGGGCATCATCAACCAACTCTTGAAGTTGTTGTAGAAGCCTTAGCTTTCCAAACTTGGCAAGCACCATCTCAAGAGGAGGGCCATCCTCTTTTATGCTCTAGGGTTAGGTGAATGCCATTAATAAAACCCTAAGTTGTTCAATCTACTCATCCAACCTATTTTTCTGAGTTTTGTATATTTTGTAATTATTATCCTGACTTAGTTTTTCATGTTAATTTTTGTACAATTTTGTGAATTTTAATTTATTGAAAAGCCCTAATTCTGAGTTTTCTGTGTACAAACCCTAACTAGTAACCCTAAAGCCCTACGACCTACCTCCTCCCTGCTCTTATACCCTCGCCCTAGCCTCCTTCCACTTCGGCCTCCCTCCTTGGTCCCTTTTAGACCCTTGTCCTCCCTCTCTTTGATCTCGGACCTGTTGCGATCTGTCTGCTGCCTGCTCCCTTCCACCCTCGCAGCCTTCCCTTCCTCGTTATCCTTCCCTTTCTCCCTCTGCTGCCTTATCCGAGCCTTCTCCTCCCCATCCATCCTCTTTGCTGCCTTCTTCTCTCCCATCTGCTCCTATCTGCTGCGGCTCTTTTCCTTCCCACATCTTCCCTTTACCTTTTCCTTTGCTGCCCTATATCATACCTCCCCTCTTCCTACACTTATTTCCCTTCTCCATTTTTCCTACCATCTCCCTCCACTTCTTCATCCTTCCTCTCACTTCTTTGCTGCCCTGTGCTGCCATCTTTATCTCCCACCAAGACCTAAACACAGGTCTGCAATTGTAAATTGCAGACCCTGTGCCCTCTTTTCCTCCTCTATCTACACACAGCAAAACAAAAAGTGAAGTTAGCATAGTATTTTTAGTTAGTCATGGTCTGATTTGAGGTTAATTTTCATGCATTATAACACTTTTATACTTTCTACATAATTTCTGCTATACCTTTTGCATACCCAGATCTGAATTTACATTTGGTTATTGAAAGATAATGCTAATTATTGGTAGATCTGATTTACAGTGAGTTACATTGCATAAAACTTGTTCTATACATCTATCTTGGAGCCGATTATAATTGAACTAACTCTGCTATGATATTTGAATAATACTTGAATGCTACTAATTTACATTGCTAATATATATTTGCATTGATCAACAATCCTTGCATTTCTTTGGCGATGGTTATATTGTCATTAGTTTACTATTGTTGTGATTAATGAATGATTTGCCGTCTGTGTGATGATCTTGGATTGATTTTATACTTCATTAATGCTCTAAATGGTAATGGTATTTTGGTTATTCGATAATTAATGATTGTTGTCTAATGAATGCAAAGAAGATTATAAATGACATATGATCTTACCTTGAATCCACTGCAATAGATATCTGGTTCACACTTGGTTAATGATACAGGCTTATATTTAGTTAGTAAGATACTAATTGTTGATGAGTGATCTCTTGAAGCCTTGTACATTATCCTCCATTGGTTATTTCTTGATATCACATACTTGGCATAATTTGCACTTGCTAATATTGGTTGGTAAATTTAACTTATCTTCATATTGACTCCATTTAGGCACTGGTCTAACTACAAATTGCATAGAGAATATAGTTCTGTGGTTGTCCTAATGTTCTACAGGTTGTCCCAAGGATACTTCTCCTTGGAGGTTATTCACTTCCGGAGAAGTTAGAACTGTGACCGAGGTGACATTGGGTCACTGTTCTTATTTTTGCTTATTAGGAATTAGCCCTGCTAATTTGCCCGGTAACACCGCTCACCTGCTGGCACAAAACTAGCCAAATGCCCAGTAACATTGGTGACAACCAGTTGGTCGCCAACTGATTGAGCTAATCCCTTAGGCTATTATGAACATATCGGTTATGCCCTAGCATAAACTGAATATTACAGCATGGTAAACTCATGACAACATAAATACCATGAAATACTTACAAATATAATGGCACTATTCAAGGGAATAGTGCAAAGTGCTATAAATAATGACAAACTTACTGTTATCACGCCATAGTAGCAGGGCTACTATTCTTGTACAGCAGATATCTGCACATTCCAGAGCTTCCTTATTCCAGAGCATGGCTATATATTTTGGATCACTTATGATCAGAGCAGTACATTATTCAGATTTTATGACCTTGTGTCAAGACTGAGCCTTGAGAGTTCAGATTTGATGACTGATGTGACCACTTATCCCATTACAGTTTCAGTTCAGTGCCTAGAGATGTACTTCAGATGTGTTTCAGATGTTGCATGATGATGATTATTATGATGATGTTGTATGATCTATGGATATGTTCTCACTGACTGTGGATTATTATCTTGTTGATTTAGTCGTGATCATAGCATGTGCTTGGTATATTATTCCTGATGTGGCAAACTATTTAAAATGAACTGTAAATCTTAAAATGGACAATTGCTTGCACTTTTTAGGTCATTTAACAAAACTTACTGGTATTTTACCTTACATAGACATGGTCTTTCCCCGACACCAGTTGTCTGCTAGTGTAGGCTCCATATTCACTTGCCTCCATCCATACATGACCTTCCTGTTTGACTTTAAACCCTGACATGTCTCATTTGACTTTCTGATACTGAGGACTTCCCCATTTTTCTACCTCTGTGTTTGGACCACATCCCTGTTTATTCAGTGTCTCGGCTCTGAGTTGGTGACAGAACTTGCCTTTGGTGAGTTGGATTGTAGGCCTTGGCTCGAACTCTCCCTAGTCACTTGAGATGTTGTTGGCTAAAACTGAAAGCTCATGTTCTACCTATGGAAACTAAAAATTCGCCCATGGAAACAAAAAAGGGCAAGAGCAGTGAAAAGCTAAAAAAATATACTCCTCGAAGAGTATAAGAAAGGTCCAAAAAGCAATAGTTCTTAAAAGCTATATCTAAACAATTGCTGACCTTGTATAAATATATGAAAAACATGCCCTGGATGCAAGCTGCAACTAGTTGTGCTTCTCAGCACATCTGAAATCCGAAGGGTTATGTAGGCCAAAAAGGCCATGGAAATAAAATTGAATGATCCTAATGAACCTGGATCAACTTGATGTAGACATGATGCCTAAGTTGAATAAACACTCTCTAAACAACTTATCCATTTGTGAGGCACAGCCATCCCCCGTGTTCTTTTGTCCAGCACAGAGTTTGTAGCTTCCCCCTTTTCCCAGTCCAAAGTATTTTTGAGTTAAGTTAGACAAGTCAAACCCTTGGCCCAACCTTGCTCCTAGCCTTCATCCTTCACTAGCAGTTTGACCATGTCCAATGGGTGAGTTTATCATTTGAACTATGGTGCAAGTAATTTTATATAACCACGGAATATATTAACTTGATTAATGCCACTGAATGGAATTTATACTTGGAGCTTAGCTGTGGGAATGATTAGAGAAACATTGTCTTAATCTACTGATGTGATTTATCCTTGATTATATATTTTTGGGATCCGTGATGATGTGGACCATGTATGGATGATTATTGATGATGATTTATGGTCCCACATGTTTGATGATGATATCATATGATGGACATATGATACAGATGATGTTTGATCCAGTTCAGCAGGTTATTATTATTACAGATCAGCAGATTATACATTGTCCATATATGGTGGACCCTACAGCTGGCCCATTAGGGCAACCCAGGGTGTATGAGTACTCATTCCTAGTGGATTTGGGTCTTCTGGATCCATTGAGACACTTATCTTTCAGTTCCGGGCACTTCTGACAGTGATTGATGCAGTTTTACACTTGTTGACCAGATTTGGGGCTGATTTCCCAGCCTGAGCAGCAGGGGCCCCGAGAGGCCAGTTCACCTAGGGCGCTGATGATGGAGGGGGTGGTCCAGCCACTTGTTATTACCATTTATCCCCCCTCCCGGAGAGCCTGGTGGGCTCAGATTGACAGCGCTAGCACCCTAGGAGGCAGTTTTGGCACTTTCACAGTTCCCGAGGCAGTTAAAAAATGGGATAAAGTGGTCACTGAGGAAATCGATTTGGGCAATTGAGGCAAGGTTTTGGCATTTGGTTTTCACAGAGGTCTTCCAGGGTGATCTCACTATCTTCCAGTCAGTTTTCACCATGTGGGTATCTCCAGATTGATCACAGGAGGACATTTACTGATCGACTGTCATGGATTCTGAGGACAGTTTTGGTCATTATCATTATATTGGACATATTTTATTATTTTATTGTGCCTTGGGGTGAGCTAGCAAGGATTTATACCTCCTAGCCCCACCATGTGCTTATTTTATCATGTTCTAGTCATCATGAGGTGGATTATTGTACTTTCTACCCCTCTTGTGGGATGACGTCACCCTCCATTGTACCATTTAGTGAGGGCGCTATTGTTATGTTGAGTGATCCATGTGATATATTGTTATGGATTCATCCTAGCCATTGATTGTATGATGAGATCTTATAATCTCAACCACTCATTTGATGTAGTATTGTAGAGTGGTATAGGGTTTTGGTCTTTATTATCCTATATAAGGAGGAGACCCCCCATTGTATAGCTCACCTTTGGAGCTCTGGAATATTGGAATAGAAGATTTTTTGTGGAGCACATCTCTCTTGCATTTTGGATTCTCTTGCATATTGAATATAAAGTATCTCTTCTATGTATCATTGTGGATTTTGGTGTTTTTGCTAACCTTTTTACAGGAAAGTCGAATTGGAGAGAGGAGGGCGACTTTTTGAGGGTTATTGTTGGAGGGATCCACATATTCTCTCTTGGGTTGATCTTGTGACAGGGAGTATCATTATTGTATCTTCGTGACATAGTTGATGCTTTCTATTACATCTTTCTACCATTTTCATAATCATCTTGCTTGACTTGTTTCTTTGATCTTGTCTTGTAGGAGGAGGACGATTTGGCTATCTTGGAGAAGGGCGATTTGGTTGGAGCACTTGGATCTCACTCTTGAATATAAACATAGGAGAATGCTATCAACTTGCAAGGTGGCCATAAGCAATTGAGGTAAGATCTACAAGGTATGTCCCTCTTTCATCCATTCTATCTCCATTGGTCACAAAACCCTAATTAAATCAAAACCCCAATTTTGGTATCTTTTTAGATCTATTTAGATCCACCCTTGCATTTGAAAAGATATCAAGAACCCACCTCTATAGGATCCACCCCTAGTTGGATCTATAGTTTGGTGGTGATTGGCTAAGAATTGACACACCTTTCAATGCAAAAAGCCTTCTTGAACCTAAATCGATTTTCCTAAGAGAAGCTTGTTGGGTAGGATCTAGCACATGGGTAGGTGAGATCCCACTTGAATTGACATCTAGACACTTGATAACCTATACCCATATCCTTACTTTGGTGAAAACTACCTTGTGGACATCTCTCCATATTTTGAGGGGTTGAAACCCCCTTTTGATTTTCTTGGTACCTTAAAACTTAGATCTACTAAGATCTACCCATTGGATTCACTTGAAACTTTGAAGGAACATAGATCGGGGTACTAACATCCCGGATCTACATTTTGGTGGCCATTGGACTTGGTTTGGTCCACCAAACCCATCTTTTGCCCTTCCTTGAGAAAGTCGCACCCCCTTGAAGTTTTGAGTTGGACCACTTCTAGGAAGTGGGTGTTGGAGATTTTCGTGGATTTGGAATGCCCATGCCTTGAAACCTAGGTCTAGACTATCCCTTTGTCCCGATCTACCTTGGGGATTTCATTCCTTGTTTTAAGGAATTGTGGTCCACTTTTGGTCTTCACTAAAAAAAAAACAAGATCTAGTAAGGTACAACCATTGGATCTCATCCAAACCACTTGACTTGGCTTCTAGGTGTCCCGATCTACACTTTGACATCCTTCTTGACCCCATTAGCCCATCCAACAAGGCACTAGTCCTTCTCCAAGCAAGGCGCACTTCTTGGGATTAGTGTCAAACCCTAGATCTAGCACATGGGTAATCCTAGAACCAACTCTAACTTGTAGATCTAACCTAGATCTAGCCTATATTACCATCTTCACACTTAACTTCACCTTGTGGGCCCACCTAGAACCATTTCACACTTCCCAAGGCAACAAGACCCACTTGTGTAAACACATGGTACTATACTTAGCAATCATACCCCATCAAGTGGCCTAAACCATACATAGGTTGAAACACTAACTATCCATGATACCACCTTCAACCATACATTAAACATTAGGTCCACTTAGCCTTGCATTGGTTTCCGTAACTCACCCTTTGAAACCTTTTGCTTGAGACCAACCAACTGTGATTGGGGTATAGGGTCTCCCCCTTGGTCTAGTTATACCTTGACCTAAAGCGAAGAGTGCCTCGGTTGACGTGACTCCCGCATTGCATTGGGAACCGTGGCATCTCTTAGGTCACCTCTTTAGTTGCCTGACTCCTCTACCGTCCCGGATGGGATACCTCTAGGGGCAACTACAAGTTGTGTGATAACACTTACATAAAAGAGAGGGAAGCACTACCAATGGTTAGCTTCATCACTAAAAACATAGACCTTTATCACATTAAATTTTTCAGTTTCCCCTCATAATATTTAACCATTCTCTAGGATCAATCCCATCTTTATCTCCACTAAAATATGGTATTACCATCAGTTTTAACTTTTAGCTAAAATAGTTGGGGTCCTTTTAATAAAAACCCAACTTTCATATGTAATATCTCTATCAAGGATAGCCAAATTTGTCCCAAACTTTATGCATAGATATTATACTCAATTTCCTCCTTTAAATGCCCTTTGAATCCCTTGATTTTGGGTACACCAGTCACAAGTTATGCCAAATTTAAGTTGACTTATTGTTGTAGGCATAGAAGATAAAATCGCCGATTTCCCCAAAACTTGCGATTTTTTTGGCCTACCGATTGTTTCGGCTTTGTAAAAATTGGACCTCAGAATGTTATGGAAAAACTGGCTACATTTTAGGAAAAATTGTGCCATGACCAAAAAAATCGCCGAGGAGGATTTTTCATAGTTTTAAAAACTCGGATTTTTTTAAAAGAATACGAGTAGTGTTGTCCAAGTGACATTAAAGCCAGCAATATTAAATGGTAATGTTAAATTCTTAAAGTAAAATGATAGAAAATGAAAGACAAGGAGAATAAGGATAGAAAATGAAAGATGTTTCAGGATTCTTATTCTCCTTGTCTTTCATTCTCTATCCTTTTACTTAAATTTTTAACATTACCATTAATTGTTTCAGGATGTTTGAGAGTGGTTCCAACCTCATCGGACTTAATATGCAAAAAGTAGAATTTTAGATTCTATTCAGAATTCAACAAACTTAATAGTTTTCAGGATTTCAGGATTGCAACATTTCCACTGGATTCTATCATGTATGAGGGTAAGGGATTGGAATTTAATCAAGCACATCAAATTCTCTATGTACCTTGATGTTGGTGGTGTTGACTAATGTCCTTGGAGGATCAACTTCGAGATTCAAGGTAGAGGCAAGGTCTAGAGCCTAGAGGAGGGGGGAACATGGTGCTATTGATGAATAGGATCCCAATATAGGCAATCATTTTGATGATTATGTATTTTCAATTTTGATTCAGATATGTATCGCACTTGGTGCCATTTTGATTTCACCCTTAAATGGTATATACATGAGTAGACTTTGCATATTTTGTCTCTAATGGTTTGGAATCATAGCTTGGAATGTTTAATATATATATATATATTTTCATTAAGATTGTAAAATTTTATGTATTTTTTAGAAACCGCTTCGAGTCATTGCCAATTCTGGTTTCGAGCCAAGTTGACCCTTGGCTGGTTCAAAGTCTGTTCCAAGTTTTAAAACATTGGTCATTTTGTCTTTGGGCTTTTGGAGAAGGAAGGGAGAGGGCTTATGGTCATCATCACTCATTGTGGAGATATCTAGACAACCATCATCATCACCATCAAGGATTTTTTAGTGGAGCAAGGATTCAATCTCATTTGCCAACTGGTGTTGAAACTTCCAAATTTCCAATCTTTGAAACTTTGCTGAATCATTTTTTATTTGGCATACACCACATCTATATCTTAGTGCTTTCTCCATATTTATGTGCCAATGTGTTTATTTGATGTTGTTGCTGTATATGTTTAAAATTCTGAAAAAATGAATATATTTTGTATTTTTTAATGTTTCCATGGTTTGCTGATTTTTGTCGATTTTTTCGCCGATGTTTCTGTGAAGTTGTATTTGGGACCCTTGGTGATTTTTTGCAGATGTTGAAATTATCTACATTGGGTCACTTGTAGGGCCTTCTACGGGGGACTGCTCTGCAGTTGGACCCTGTACTTAATATAACCGTGTTTTTTGCTCCAATGGTGAAATTTTAACTTGTAACTGTATGACTTATCCTTTTCTGAATGCAACAGGTTTCACCTGATTTGCATCTACCAAAGTGGAGTTATGCCCAATTTGCCAAACTCTGCTGTTTTTAGCTTCTATGGGGGTAGCAAACTTATACAGGCTGTACCTCCTTGAATTTCCCACCAAGCTGAAATTTTGACCTGTAACAACCTTGGATGTTTATGTTCAGATGAAAGAAGTTTCATTGCATTTGGATCTCAGAATCTTTAGACATGCCAAATTACCACACCCTACTTATTTTAGCAGTATTTCAGGTCAAAATAGGAACTCTAACTTGAACAGAGCATATCTCCTAGAAATTCGCCCCAACCCTGCAGAAATTTTGTCTTCTTTCCAAAAATCAAGTGGTATTTGATTTGGAGTTCAGAATCAAAAGATATGAACAAATCACTGCAACTTACTGATTTTGGCAGCTTTTCAGCACTAGATTTGAACCCCAACTTGTCAGAATGTAACTCCTAGGTTCTTGGAAACACTGTAAAACGTTTGACGAGATATAGTCACAACTGTCTTCTTTCCACAACTTCAAGCGGCACTCAATTTGGATGGCACTAGCAAAAGTCATGGCTTCGATAGTGAAGGGTACTCCTTGTAGGTGCCAAACCGTGATCCACCTGCTTTGATATCATGTATAAACTAATATCATAGATTGATAAACCCAAGATAACAAAAATATCATGAAATACTCAAAAATTCAAAATTATAATATCACTTTTCAAAGGAACAATGCAAAGGGTTCTAACTTCTAAATATTGAGGAAACCAAATAAAATAGAGGGAAGCATCTATTCCAAAAGAGATGGGCTGCACACTGCTCGCCCTACAAAGGTAACTTGAAGCCCCTGCCACCCAAATTAAGATTCCATGCCTTGGACTTGAAAACCCACAAAATATGAGAGAATATATTGATTTATGAGAATGAATGATGACCAACAATGATCTGCATATCTTCTTTTTATACTAGACATTAATCTGAAACTTACAGTTAATGGTTAATTCACCCAAACATAATAAAATGGTACTAGGTAGATTTAACATGTTTCTTTTATTATCTATGAATAAACAATAATTATATGGCTATTTTACAATAAAAAGGGGTTCAGTTGGCAAGCCACCAACTTCCATAGCCACCACTTAACAATCATGGTGAAATAAATGTCCAAACAAGCATCAAGAAAGAATATTATAGGCAAAATTTTACTACACTTTGTGTATACATAACAACCGTATTAATTACAAAAATTGGCTATTTGGTAGTAGTACAAAGAGGCATTGTAAATTACATGAGCAATAAATATTCAATGAAGTAATAGTGGCTTAGCCCTCGACCACCACTCAACCTCCAACTGTTGATCTTGACCATGATCGTCATGGCACTAGCCGTCTTTTATAAGCACATTTAAAAGAGGTGGGTCTATGTCATCTATCAGGATCTTTTGATTTGGTAGAGATTTAGATCGTTAAAGTGACTGTTTGTTACTTTGATTGGCATGATGTTTTTATGATGCCTTTTTAGTCTGTCTTGGCCTTTGAAGGTTTATAGTGTGATCGAGCAGTCCTCATCAACCAGATGCCCTCGTGAACTTCTCTGAGAGTGGGTTCTATGCCTTTCCTTTTGGTTGAACTTTCCTTTGGCTGTAGGATGTTGATTGTGCATGGAGTATTGCACTAGTTACTTGTTGGGCTACATAGATTGTCCTATGTCTTATCTTTTGGCTGAGCCTTCCTTTGGAGGCAATATGCTAACTGTGCATGGTGCATTTCCCCAGTTACTTATTAGATTCTATATTTGATTCCGTGGCAATCTTGTTAACCTGATTTTATGTTTGCATGGCATCATAGGATATAATAACAAAGCAATCACTAAAGAAACTAGATTATTAAATTAAAAAATGTTTTAACTTTTAGGCTGCATTTAACTTTTCCTTTACTACCCACATTCTTGGAAAGGTCCTCTTCTAGGGGGACACTTGGAGAATTAGAGACAACTGCATATCTTTATGGCACACAGTGCGACTGTCTACTATCGACTTTTGGTGGAAAAACTGATTTAAAGCTACTTTTCATGAGGAACTAGTCCCTCTTACCCCTTGGGACTTGAAGCTCTTTAATTAGGGCTTGGCTTTGCTTGTTAATGTCAAATTCAGTTTTTTCTGCTAAGATGTGGATTCCCTTACTATGGGGGTACAAGCTCTTATGCTTTCTTTTTAGCTTTTGATGACCCCAAGGGGGGCATCTATGGGGGTAAATGCATATGTAATAGGGGTTGGCCTAATGAAGGATCCACCCTAACCCTAACCCTAACCCTATCTCTTTGGCTACTTAGGGTAGAAACCTTGACCCTAGAAATCTCCAAGAATCCTCCAAGAAACCCTAGTGCTCCAAGACAAGGGAGATGAAATACAAAGAAGAGTAAATGTGTGTGTGTGTGTGTGAGAGAGAGAGAGAGTAACACTCCTCTTCTCACATCTCTAACACAAGTGTGATGATGCATGTGATTTACAAGCATGTATGTACGGATGACTCTTTCCTTCCTCTATTTATATGAGAGGTGAATACAAGTAGGTCCACACAAGTGAAGTGCTCCCTCAACAAGTGACACATGTCAAGTTCCAAGGTGATGATGATCCACAAGGCTCTAAGGCTTGAGTGCTCTCACTTCAAGGTCCAACTCTCCTCGTCAAATTGCTCCAAAGATCCAACACATTTCCTAGGCCATGTGCATCCTTACATGTCCACTTCCTCAACCAAAGTTAGCATAAGTCAAGTACAAGCCTCCATGTAAGAATCTAAGCAACCCCATGCCATCTAGGGCCCAACACCCTCCTCTTGAATTCCAAATGCTCCTCTAATTGATGGAGTTCTCCAAGCAAGCCACCCAATCCTTGTGCACATCATGAAGAATATCTACAAGCTCTATAGGTCCGAGAATGTGATACAAGCACCCATATGAGGTCTAGCAATCAATGAGCAAGTCACCTCCAATGTGCATGTCCATCATGAACCAATCAAGGGTTAGCCATACACCATGCACCCAACATCACATGAAGTACCACCAAACATGGTGTAAATACTTTCAGAGTAACCTTGAAAGCTAACACTAATTGAGGCAAATCTCTTAAAGTTGTAGCGATACCTAGAGCCAAAAAGCTTAGTTAGCCTAAGCCAAATCAAGTGAAGGAAAGTTTCCTCCTTGTCGTGGAAGGGATGAAGAGGGAGTAGCACTAGGTATGATAATTTGGGGATTGGGATCCATTCCTTGATGGACTAGGGATCCATTCCTTGATGGACTAAGGACCAAGGCAAAAAAGCTTTTTTGGGCTTGACTACAGCCTTCCAAATTGTTCTCAATCTGTAGATTTTTCTGGGTTTTGCTGCTTGTTGGTTTATGTCAACATTTCAGTATTTTTCACCTACAGCCGGTTATGCATAGGCTGAAGGCTACTTATTAAAATACCGTAACAATTAAACACGTTGTAAAATCACTAATAAC
Source organism: Larix kaempferi (assembly GCA_027924585.1). Classification (NCBI taxonomy): domain Eukaryota; kingdom Viridiplantae; phylum Streptophyta; class Pinopsida; order Pinales; family Pinaceae; genus Larix; species Larix kaempferi. The sequence goes on along the minus strand of BSBM01000031.1, from coordinate 2,821,779 downwards.
TGTTCGGGTACACAGGGTACTACCAAAGGACCGAACACCAAGAGCAACCACTTCACACAAATAGATCACAGACCAACACACCGATGTTTTGACGTGGTTTAAACCCTCTTGAGGGAAACACTCCACGGCCCCGGCCAAATAGCTTCTACGGGACAATTTATTATGCAAAGAAAGAAAGTTTCAAATGAGCTTCTCATAATCAATCAACTAAACAATGACCCTCCATGCTCTTTAAATAGAGATCATGGACCAATCGGGTGTTAAGCCACGGATCAAGGTTAGGTTTGATCTAAGAGAAGTTGAGCCGTCGGATCACTCTATGTCGGGAACATATTGTGACCGTCGGATTAAGTATTTACAAATGCATACTAATGCATACTAAAGAAACACACTATCCCTAACGGATATATTACACAAGTTGATCTTAACTAACTCCTAAGTGTCTAAATATCCTAACATCCCCCCTTAAGAACAACTTGGGATAGGATTGAAGGATTTACAAAAGTGACACTATTAGGAGAAGGAAGGAGGCATTAGAGCCTATCCCCCCTTAATGACAAGTTCCTGAACTCCTAACATAGATCGAAGTTTAGAAAACTTCGCTTCTGTAAGAGACTTGGTGAAGATGTCTGCAACTTGATCATCTGTAGGGCAAAAGAGCACTTCAAGAACACGATCATGAACAAGATTTCTGATGAAGTGCATATGTAGCTCAATGTGTTTGCTGCGTTGATGTAGAACTGGATCTTTGGCAAGCTTGATGGCACTTTGATTGTCGCACCAAAGTGGAGTAGGCTGCTGCTGCTCGAATCCAAACTCTGAAAGGATCTGTCGAAGCCATAAAGCTTCCTGACTGGCATTAACTGCTGCTCGATATTCTGCCTCTGCTGAAGAAAGAGCAAGAGCTTGTTGTTTCTTACAAGCCCAAGTAATAGGTCCAGATCCCAGACTGAAAACATAACCTGCAGTAGACTTTCGATCATCAGGATCGCCGGCCCAATCTGAATCAGTGAAACCAACCAACAAAGGATTCCCCCCTGTACTGTAATGAATCCCAAACTGAACTGTACCTCGAATATATCGAAGTATTCTTTTAGCTGCTTTCCAGTGACTTTCATGAGGTGTCTGCATATAACGGGCAACACGACCAACGGCAAAGGAAAGGTCAGGACGGGAATGAGTCAAGTATAAGAGACTACCAACAAGCTGACGATACAAGGTGGCATCGACTTCAGGTGAAGTACAAGTGGTAGAAAGTTTGACTCCAGACTGGAAGGGAGAAGGGGCTGGTGTACAATCTTCCATGTGAAAGTGACGAAGAAGGTCACAAGCATACTTAGACTGAGAAAGAAAGATTCCTTCTTTGGTTTGTAGGACTTGGAGACCAAGAAAATAATGCAAATGTTCTAAGTCTGACATTTCAAAATTTTGTTTAAGACTGGATTTCACATGGGTTATAAGCTTAGGGTCACTACCAGTAAGAATAAGGTCATCAACATATAGAACAAGTATGATGAGATGGTTTCCTACTTTCTTGGTATAGACGTTGGGGTTAGAATGGCATCTAGAAAAACCAGTGTCAAGGAGAAAGTTATCCATTTTGGCATACCAAGCTTTAGGAGCTTGCTTAAGGCCATATAAGGATTTCTTAAGGAGGCAGACAAGGCTAGAGTTATTCTGAACATAGCCAGGAGGTTGTTCCATGTAAATTTCTTCCTGTAAATCACCATGTAAGAAGGCAGACTTGACATCCATTTGATGGACTTCCCAGTTGTATAAGGCTGCAAGGGAAAGAACAAGGCAGATGGAGTTCATTTTTGCGACGGGAGCAAATGTTTCATTGTAGTCAATCCCTTCAACTTGGGAAAAACCTTTGGCAACTAACCTTGCCTTAAGTCTTTCAACACTTCCATCTGATGCATACTTAGTTCTGTAGACCCATTTACATCTGACAAGTTTTCTTCCTTTTGGAAGAGGTACAAGATCCCAAGTATCGTTCGCCATTAAGGAACGATATTCTTCATCCATGGCTGCATCCCAATCTGGATTCCCTGAAGCTTCTGCAAAAGTTTCTGGATCATGATTCTCGGAAACTTGAGCCAAAAGAGAAGAGGCTCACTGAAACTGAGAACGTGTTCGACGTTGATCTCTAGGATCACCAGCAAGATCACCAGCTGCTTCACATGTTGAATGGACCCATCGAGGAAGCACTTGTGTTGGTGCAACTGGAGGAACATGAGCAGGCGGAGGTGGATTTTCATCATCACTGTCATCATCAGAAACTGGAGTTGGAAACCTTTCAAGGAAGTTGGAAGAAGAAGAAGAAGGCACAAACGTCGAATCAGGCTCGCAGGCCAAAGATGGCACAATCGCCGAGTTAGGCTCGCAGGCCAAGATATTTTCATCAAATTTAACATCTCTTCTAATGATTATATCATGAGAATGTGGTTAAAGAAGTCTATAACCTTTTACATCTTCAGAATATCCAACAAATATGCACTTTTCACTTTTAGGCTGCAATGCTTTCCGTTTTTCATCCGGAATGTGAGCCCATGCTTCACTACCAAACACACGGAAGTGACTTACATCAGGTTTAGTTTTACTCCATGCTTCCTCCGGTGTTATACCTTGTAATGCTTTAGTGGGGGTGCGATTAACTATGTAATTTGCACAATTAATGGCTTCAGCCCAAAATTGAAGACTTAGTCCCTTAGATTGGATCATACAATTAGCCATTTCTTTTAAAGTGCGGTTCTTCCGCTCAGCTACACCATTTTGTTGTGGTGTATATGGAACAATGTGCTGTTGTTGGATGCCTTGTTCAGTGCAGAAAGTAGTGAACTGTTTGTTAACATATTCTCCTCCATTGTCAGATCTTAACTTAATAATTTGATGACCAGATTGTTTTTCAACAAGGGCCTTGTAGGCCAAGAACATGTCAAATACTTCGCTCTTAAGTTTTAGGAAATAAACCCAAGTGCGTCTGGTGTAATCATCAACGAAAGTTAAGAAATATTTGAAACCAGAAAAGGAAGCAGATGGAAGAGGACCACACAAGTCACTATGCACAAGCTCCAAGGGAACCGAGGCGTGCCAAGAGGCACGTTTGTCAAAACTGTCCTGATGATGTTTTCCGAGTACACAACCGGAACAAACACCATCTCTGCAAGATACCATCGGAAGACCTGTCACCATATTTTCTTTACATAGTTGTTGCAATGAGCGATAATTTAAGTGACCAAATCGCTCATGCCAAAGTTTGTTCAAGTTATCACTATGAGCAACAAAAACTGAAGGGAAAGGTGATGACCCAAAGTTGTTAAACTTGTACAACCTGGTAATATCATCAACAATTCCGGTAGCTAGGACCTGTTGAGGATGTTTAAAATCCTTGATTACAACTTGGTGAGGTGTAAAGGTCACAGTTTTACCTTCACCAGAATGAGTGATCTGATAGACTGATAACAAATTGCAGGAAATTCTTGGAACACATAGTACATCACGAAAATGACCATTATCTACTGGAACTGTTCCAGCTCCTACAACACTTAGAGATCTATCATCACCAACAAATATTTGTTTGGTGTTACATTCATGCATAGTAGAAAAGATGGCTTGATCCTTAGCCATATGATAAGATGCTCCAGAATCAATGAGCCATTCATTTGAAGTAGAAGAAGAAGATGCATTATAAGAATAACCAGAAGCACAAAGTGCATGTCCATGAGAGGCAGATTCTGAAGGCGAATCTAGGCTGATGTGGTGCTTCTTCATTGCTGCTTCCAAGGCTGCCATCTTCTTGAGACACTTAGATTCTCATGTGGTGCTTGGATCCTTTGTCATTTTTTAAAGAAGGAGCTGACTGAGAGGGTTTGGGACCCTTATTTGACTTATTATTGCAAAAATTTTGTTTCTTGGGAGGCTTGGACTTTTCTTTTTGTTGGGACAATAAGGCTTTCCCAGATGTATCTGCATTGTTGATTATTCCAAGATGAATGCGTTTATCTTGTTCTTTAATCAAGGAATCACAAAAGGATTCAAGACTAGGCTCTTGATAGCTAGCTGCATTCAAGGATGCTTTCATGGAGTAAAATGTAGATACAAAAACAGAATATGCAGGTCCAAGTTTGGAAAGAATATGATAAATGCATTGTTTTTCCCTCTCAATCTTACATTCTGCACATAAGAGTTTAAGAGTTTTGTACTTAGATAAATAATCTTGAATGCATGAAAAGTCACTTGGATTTAAAGAAATCAACTCATTTTCGAGTTGGTGACCTCGAATTTCATTGTGTTTACCAAACACAGATTCCCACTTGTCCCAAGTAGCATTAGGTTTATCAATTCTAGACATGTGGAATCGCAAATCAGTAGAGATTGAAATCCCAATCAATCCACGAGCTTCATCACATCTATTTGCCCATTTTATTTTCTTATCATCATCAGTGGGTTCTTTTTCTTTCCCTATTGTAATTCTGAAAAGTCCCCTACTTTGTAGAACATCCTCCATACGAGATTTCCATGAGAAATAGTTGGAACTGTTAAGTAGAATATCACAAGGGGCGGCCATATTTGTAAATTAATGGCTGTAAAAGCAGAAACCAATAGTTTGAATGTGAAGAGCTCGAAAAAATAGGCGGTTTAAAAAAAAAGACACTGAAAACGGACTTTGTATGATGAAGTTATGCTTGAACAAAGAAACTATTGAATATGTCCCCAATAGTGACGTGGCAGCTAGAGAATGTCCATCAAAAAAAGAACCCCCTTCTTCCCAAGATAAACCTTTTGACAATCACTTTACAAGAAAGTTGCTTTAAGTGAATCACTTTTGTAAAATAAGTGATTTCACTTTTACAATGATATTACTTTTAAATAGTGCAACAAAAAAAACTTAAGTGACTCATTTGTATTTTTATTTTTTTTATTATTTAAGTGAGATGCACTTTTACAATAAAGTAACTTGAAATTATAAATTGCATGCACTTTTTCTTTTAAAAGTAACTTTCTAAGACTTGAACTTAAGACCTATTAAGGAATAAAGCAACTTTGAACCAAGTGAGCTAGATTAAAAGGTATGTAAAATATGGGAATGAGGAAGGGGGCTTTTTTATTTTTATTTTTATTTTTACTCTTCTTGCTCGGTCTGCGTGCTTGCCCTTTTTCCTGCAAAACAAACCACAAATCGAAACAAACAAAATTTTTTCCACAGTTGTGGAGTTAGATCTTGTTAGCTTGCCCGGAAAATCTACGTTTTCTCTCTGTTTCTGATTTGCCGAGATCGCGCAAGGTGCACGGCAAAGAGCATACGCAGCCGAGAAAAACCCTTTCCCTTTCTGTTTCTGATTTGCCGAGATCGCTCAAGGTGCACGACAAAGAGCATACGCAGATGGGAAAGCAACAATCCGAACCCCAAAAAAAAAATCTAACAGTAAAAAAAAGATAAAATATGAGATTTTTTCTTTTTTCTTTTTAAGAACAGAAAATAAAAAATGCGTCACTGTAACATTATACCTTTAGATCTGATGAAATACGCGTTTCTGGAGCAACCGGGAACCGTTTTTGATCAAACGAAAACTATTTCCCAATGGAAACGATGCTTCGGACGCAATGGAACACCTCCCACAGCCCAGAAATGCACAGAAATACCAGAACTAGAAACTCTTTCGAGTTTCGGCAACAACAGTTCAAGATCTAGATCATAACCGGAAGCGGCACTTCATAAAAGCTCTGATACCATGTTCGGGTACACAGCGTACTACCAAAGGACCGAATACCAAGAGCAACCACTTCACACAAACAGATCACAGATCAACACACCGATGTTTTGACGTGGTTTAAACCCTCTTGAGGGAAACACTCCACAGCCCCGGCCAAATAGCTTCTACGGGACAATTTATTTTGCAAAGAAAGAAAGTTACAAATGAGCTTCTCATAATCGATCAACTAAACAATGACCCTCCATGCTCTTTAAATAGAGATCATGGACCAATCGGGTGTTAAGCCATGGATCAAGGTTAGGTTTGATCTAAGAGAAGTTGAGCCGTCGGATCACTCTATGTCGGGAACATATTGTGACCGTTGGATTAAGTATTTACAAATGCATACTAATGCATACTAAAGAAACACACTATCCCTAACGGATATATTACACAAGTTGATCTTAACTAACTCCTAAGTGTCTAAATATCCTAACAATAACAAGCCGAAAAATAAATATTTAACACATGCACACCATAAAAGATAGACTCAGATTTTTCGGCAACTGTGCCATGGAAAAATCCCCACGGGGAGAACCAGTAAGAGAGAGATTTTATTTCTTTAGCAATATTTCAGTACATTAAATTTTTATAGACAAGATGTACTTATCTCAACCAACCAAATCACCCAGCTGAGTTTCTCGAAATCTGTGCAAGGTTGCCTCGATTTCTGTGCAATTTTCCTCCTTGAAAATTGTGCCAAACACTGTCTCGATTTTTGTGCAAAAGAACATAAAATTTCTGTACGGTACAACAGCAATTAATGCTGCTGTACGGACCTCGAAACTCGTGCCTGCAATAAATGCCTCAAAAACTATGCTGTATGGTCCTACAATTAATGGCTGTACGCCCCTCGATTTCTGTGCCAACTGTGCAGCTGTACGAACCTGGGAAACCGTGCCTTCTTCCTGCTGCAAGTTGCCTCGAAAGCTGTGCCACTGATTACTGCTGTACGGATTTAGGAAATCGTGTCCACTGAAATAACTCTATGCCTTGAACCTCGTGCCACCTTCTAGAAAATCGTGCTGCTGAAAGCCTCGATTTCTTTGTACACTCTCTCCTTGGGAATTGTGCCAATGCCCTAGTCTCCTCTCTCTTGCTCTTTCTCTCTTCTTTCCAAAATGCAAAGTGGGCTCAAAAGCCTCCCTCATGCCTTTTTGTCTAACCCTAAGTGAGATCTAATCTGACGGTGGAGAAAGATCCAATCCAATGGATAAGAATCAATGAGAGTAAAAATCACATTTATTTAAATCACTTAAAATAAATATTTCACTCACTCACTTAACTTTAGCAAAAAGTGACTTTCATTTTATAAAGTCTCATGAAGTGCATTTAATGTGAGGGTCACCTTTTCCCCCCTTCTAAGTGACATTAGGCATTTGTCACTTGGGGAACACTTCCCTAAGTACAAAACTAACACAATCTAGTTAATTAATTAGATAGATTATACGTGGTATTTCATTTTCAATTTAGTTTCTTCTTGATCAATATCACCTTGATTAACATTAATGACATTGGCTCATGATTGGCAAATAGCTTTGTGTGAAACTATACTACATAATTTTGGCAAGCATTGTCATATTTAAGCCAATGCCAAGGATACCTAAAGAGGCACACAATGGATTGATGGAGGACACTAAGGCTGTTTTCCAAGGATACTTTTTACTAACATTTGCTTGCTGTTTTGCACCATTTTATGAACAGGTAGGAGGAAACTCTGGCCGTTTTCCAGTAGATTAAGCTATCCAGAGCACCCAAGAACCATTACCCTTCAACTGGATACTTTTTCTATCAATTTTGTAAGCCTTTGAGTCAATTTTCAATGCCTGGGGCACTTCTATTTGCATTGTAAAAGAAAAAGTTAAACGAGAGCAAGTAGGCCACCCAGCTCCCACACCCCATCCCCCTAGGGGGGAACCATGTCGACTCAAATTTTGTGGTTTGCATCTTTTTAGTTTAGATTTTCTTTTCCGGCACCTAATAAAATTTAACTAGGATTAAAATTTACCTTGTTGGTCCGTTCCATTGGCGGGCCACAATTTCACTGACCTAGTTTTTTCACATTTTTGTAACAATTTCCATTTTTTCAGTTTTAAATCAACCCCCCTTGCTTTCCCAAAGTACGGATTTCAAGATAAGGGCTTGCCCAAGTACTGGCCAGAAAAGAGACTCTTGAGGGTTTTAATAAAAAAGAAAAACATTGTTCAAAAATCCATAAAATTAACAAGGCTTTGTTCCCGTATGCTCTGGATCACTGCAGCTTTGACTGAACATGCTGATCACACCAGAAAGGGACTTAGTGACTAGTAATTAGTCTAACTTTGCCTAATTAACCTCATATTTACGAAAATTCGGCGTAATTGTTTATTGACTCTGTGTGGGGGGATTACTCAAAGGAAGCGGGAACCATTGGGTAGTGATCTCGGGATACCATTAGACTGCACCCTCGTTTGGTGTAGTGTTGAACACCTCTCAAAGACTTCGATCCAACCCACATTTCCAAGTGAGGAGCCACCTTTGTCATATTCCGGACATATTTCCAGTGCCTCACAGTATATTGGAAATCCTCCCTCCCTAATAATCCACTCATTACCACAAGAATAATAAATTTTACCAAGATCACTTGCAAAACATTGTCATTTTATTTCAAGCATTTCAACTGCACTTTATTTGACTCCATTATCGGCACTGGTCTTCTTGTTGATTATTTTATGATGTTGATGTTTCAATGATGATGATGTTGAATAATGAATGATATGAAGTTGAAAATTGCATTGTTCGAGTGATTAAATTTCTAACTCCTAGATTAGTTGTTTTCTCTTTTTTGTAGATTAAACACCTTAGATTTTCCTCTTTTTTAGGGTCCACCCCCCTTGGCTTCACTAGGAGTAAGCCTAGACGGAAAAGTCGAGTTTCAGGTGATAGAACTTGACTCTGGCTTGCCCCTAAGGCCACATCGAGTGGCTTGAAGATTTTTTGCCGTGTTTTCCCAGGCGTGCATCCAGGCAGCAACACCCTCTAGTAAGGGTTAGCTTGTTTCTAGTGATTGACTGGCCTCTAGGAGGCACAATCTGTTCTAAAAGTAAATTCTTCTGAGTATAAAAATAGGAAGGGTCCTGTTGTCCGCCAATATGCACACCAGCAGCGGAAATCTTTCGAAAGCTGTCTCTTCACTACAAGTGAGAGGTGTGGCCTTGGGGGCAAGCAATGAGCCAGGTACTGTCACCTGAATCCCAGCTCCTCCGTTTAGGCAAACTCCTAACGAAGCCAAGTGGGGTAGTCCCTAAAAGAGAGTTTCACTAAGGCTCTTTGTGTATTTAAGTGTTTTTTGATGTAGTGATGCGGATGGGTGTTGTTTAGGAGTTTTTTGAGATGAGAGACAATATAAAATTAAAATAAAGAACAAGATAGCGCAATCCACGTTGCAAATACAAGATGAAAGATACACTTGGGCAGTGAATAAATCACTTTTCACGTAAATATAAGCTAATACTCCAATGTTGATACTTAAGAAGGCAAAATATAAGATGAAGGACCAGTGTCTTATGGAGTCAAAAATTTAATGTGAAAGTGAAAACTTGACACAAGTGCTTGAATTGGACAGTTTGTGAGAACGTTGTGCAGCTTATCTTGGTAAATTAAAAATTTTAATTGTCTTGATTATTAGGGCTAAAACCAAGGATGTTTCAAGAGTATCCGGAAAGTAATTTCAAGCAGCTCCTTTAAGAGACATGTCAGGGCCTATCTGGAATCACAGCGAGGCGCGCAATGCTAACCAGCCACCGTGTCGCAGATTGGTCGGTCCGGCGCCTCCCCTGAGAACTAATTAAAATACTTTATGACAACGCCAGTTCGTTGGTTATGGGGGTGAAAGTTTTAATTAGATTTCCACTTGTAAATTAACAAGTCTTCCACCTTTCTGAGTACTAGCCCAACCGTTTCCGGTTGGCAGAGCATACGGGTGTAGGACAGAAACCAAGATAAATTAATTAAGGGGTGTATGAGTGGAAAATTTTATTTTTAGAGAACCTTGTTCAACTCTCCGACAGAGAGCGCTCTTGACTTGGTCTTATGACCACAGTTCAAGAGACTTGCTATTTTAACAATGCCTAATGCAGGGATAATGCAAAACTAAAATGCCCTCCGACAGAGGGTGCTCTTGACTTGGATTTGGCCAAGTTCAAGAGACTTTGGTTTATTTTAAAGAAGCAGAAAGTAGTTGTGTTGTAAAAGCAGTAAATCAACTTTTGAATGATTAAACAAATAGATAAGCTTGAAAGATATGAAGTAATGCTTAACAAGAAACTACTTTTCCAAATAAAATGAAACTAAACTCAAACTAGTATTCTACCACACGAGATTTAATCTACTAGGTGGGATCGATCTCCGAACAAGATCAACCACTAGAATCGCCTGCACTTGAGAACCTCCAGCTAGCTGAAGGCTCTGCCAAGGAAACCGACAGGGAAGGAAGAGTAACCACAAATTATGTGGTCCTGCCCTTGAGACAAAATCTCAAGGATACAACTTCTGGTCGAAGGCTTTGGAAGAGAGACAAGATAATAATAAATGCAAAAAATAAAGCTAAACTACCCAAGAGTCTCTTTCAGGTCAAAGACCCTACTTGGGAGAGCATGGGGGTAAGTAAATATGGAAGATAAGCAAAACTGAAGTAAAATTAAACTAAGAGCATATGAAAAGATCTAACTAAGCCAAATCCACAAAACCCAACACTCTTCCCCAACTGGGGAAGAAGACCAAAAAGTGGAGGCCTCCTCCACTTAAAACTTTTATTAAACGGTTACAAATGCCTTGGGTTTAAAACCTTGCAAGGTCTTTCGAGAATGAAGTAAATGGAAATACAAGGCTAGCTCTTATAAGCTTATTACAAAGGATAACAAGATTTTGTAATTTTAATCACTCCTTATGGCGTTCTTGTGGTTTTGCTTAGATTTCCTTACTTCAAGATTTATCAAATATCTTTCTCTCAAATGACCTACATAAGATCAGAACATCTCAACAAGGCACCCATTAACCATTAGCAAAATAAAACCAATTGGAAACTAGTTAAGTCTAGATTCAAAAGATTGACTCTAAAGTGGAAAATGCATGAGATTTTAACATGAAATCTTAACTATGGCGAAACGGACCAGCGAACAACAAACTCTTGAAATGTGCTAAAAAAGAGATCTAAAGTATAAAAAATTGAAATATTTTTTGTGCAAAATTTCTATCTTTTGAAAGATGTAAAAGCTTGTAAACAACTACAAGCTACATGCAACCTTTCACTTCTCTATATGTTCAAATAAACTACTTAAAATGCAAGGATTAGATTCCTAATATGAGATCCAAAAAAGAATGCCTAAGTGTTTATCTTTTCAAGTGTGTGAGACTATTAACAAGATGCAAAGATAGATATAGCTACTAACTAGCTCATAACCACTAACCAAACTAATGTTTTATGTTTGTTTTGTTTATGTTTTAGGGCTCACTTTGGAGGTGGACGAGAAGAGGGAGGAAGGGGAAACCTAAGGGTAAAAGGATGGAAAGGTGAAGGAAGAAACTAGGGTGAGACGAGAGGAGGGAGGTAAGGTAGGACGAAAGGAGCAATGGTTGAGAAATGCAAAAGTGAAGTGGGACGAATGCAACGAGAGGAAGGCAAAAGTGAAGTAAGACGAAAGGGAGGATGAAGACAAACCAAGGAGAAAAAGATCTAGGGCAAGGGCTTTCGAGTGGAACACTTGGGATGGTAGAAACACCGCCTTGGAAATCCTCCGGTTAACCGGTGATACACCGACAACGAGTGTTGAAGAGAGCACAAGGGAACAAATCCCAAGTTATTCCCCAAGGTTGAAGAAGCTTCAACCTTATGGCTTACTAATCTATGGCTTAAAGAGGATAAGTAACTAACTTGGATCACAACTAGAAAGGCTAGAACGGGTTTAGCATGCAAGTAAAAAGGTTTCAAAGAGCAAATGGGAAGGCTTGAAGAAGTGAAAGCCTATAGTGACAAGTAACCAATATTAATTTTTTTTTTGAAGAAGTTTGATAGAAAGAAACACAAATAACTCCTTGTTTCTTAATTCTTCAAAGCAAGACCTCTTTGATAACTTTGTAGAATGAAGATGTCACCAAACAAGAACCCTTGCACTCGGAATAATACCTGAAAAGCCACACACTTAAGAGAAAAGCATAGATCTATAATATTTGTGCTAGATTGTTAGCCCTCTAAATCATAAAATCAATGCTTAAGAATCCAAAGTACATAGACAAAACATGATATCACCTCATACAAGATGAAGCATGGCACATCAAGAGCTTCCACTTTGACCTCCAAAGTCTCACTTTATTCAAATATTTAAACAAATTACAAATTTCTCCAGAGTTTTGGTGCTTAAAGAATCCATGAGATAATAACCCCTAATGGGCCTCTCTTTACAGAAAAAACTACTAGCTAGCCCTAGTTCGAATTGGTGATGAGCATGTAGGTCGAATTTCAATCAATCAATGGCTTGGCACAAGTTAGAGTCGAGTTTGAGGTTGGTAGGAGTGAATAGGTGGCAAACTCGAGCTTAAGGTAGGTGTGAATGGTAATGCTACCCAATGACATCACTCCAACAAGGAATGGCGAGCTAAGGTAGAGGAGGCGTGATCTATGTGGAGATGTGCGAGTTGGATGTGATGGAGACATGTGGAGGGTAGTGGGTGCTAACTCGAATCTAATGGAAGCCAAGACCACTCGTGATCGCATGGGAAGTATCACTAACCAACCAACAAACTCCAACAAGGCTAGAACTCGACTTTGATGGAGATTGACGTGAGGAAGGTAGGATATGCGAGTGGGTTGTGGTGGATACACGTGGTAACTAGTAGGTGTAGCCCCGGATCACAAAGGGAGCCAAGCTTTGGTGGGGGTGGTGAGTCATGAGGGCGCCTACCACAACATAAATGCATATCAACCAACCCAATAATCAAAAGCCATGTCACTAAATCAAATTTTTGCATAAGGAGGGCGAATTGCTTTGAATGGATAATGATCTGGTGACTGGATGGATGACTGGGAAGGCTTGGAGTTGATTGGAATCTTCCTAAATGCTCATTGCCATGTCATTTAGCCCTTTATTTTAATCAAATTGATTAATTTTGGAGAGATTTGGATTATCTCCAAAATATTCAATTTTATTATTTTAATTAATAATTTCTTTGTAAATGACTTTTCATAGAAAATATTAATTATGAGGCCGAATTGACATCCGAAAGTTGGGTTTAGTTGCTCCATGGGTCATGTGTGATTTTTGGCTTATGAAACGAGCCATCAAACACTAAGTTTGGACCCTGGATGACTGACATAATTACAGACTCAAATTTCTCTATTTAAACTATAGAGAAATTTAATTAAAATTTAAAAAATAATTAAAAATCCAAATTTCGACGGACCCAGTAAAATTTTTTCGAAATTTTTTCTGAGGGTTTTATAGACCTAGGACATGACCGACACCTATTCTAACAGTGTCTAGTAGGCTTATATACATTAGTTGGCCTCTAATAACCCCCATGGCCAAATTTTCAAAATCGGGTATTCCAGCTTTGGAGGAGCGGGAGAAAACCTCATCGATTATACCTCGCCTTAAGCAAAGTATAATTGACAAGGGAAAAAACTCCTTGGAATACCTTAGTTGCTTAATCTAGTCATGAGGAACCGAGGCACTCAGATCCTACTAGCACACTTTATTACAAACCCCCATGGGGCCATGGTCATGTCGACTCAAAAAACAAAACAAACTAACCATAACTGGCTAGCTACAATATGTTGGATTATCTGATACACTGGAATCAAACATTTATCATGTTTGTCAAATGGCGGCTCTCCAGAAAATCCAACTATGGTACAAAAAGTTGGTAATAGGTCCCACACTCCAAGTAAGTATCCTAACTTGTCCTTTTGTTATTAATTAGACATGTTATTGTTAGTTAGTCTTCTACTGCCGATTACATGTTACTGAAGATTACTTTAACATAGGGACCTACTTGGTAGTGTTAAGGTTGAAAGAGATGAAAATTATGTTTTAAATTATCTTGTTTAGTTACTGCTGCAATATTCTACTTTAGTCTAGACTCTAGATTGTTATATCTAATTTTGCATTAAAGTATATGAAATTTTGACTTCTTTGCATCAAACTCTAACCCTAACCAAAATTTAATAGTTTTGAGCATGTTTTGGAAGTTTCTGGGGATAGCAAGTGCCCTTGAGGGATGTGGGACCCTTGTTCATCTTGATGAGCCTTTAAGGCCAAATAGAGATAGTGGATTGGGCTTTGAGGAGTTTGTCACCTTGTAATTAATGTTAAAAGTGACATTCTCTTTTATCTTACCTTTCCTATCCTTTAACTTAAATTTTTAACATTACCATTAATTGTTTTAGGATGTTTGAGAGTGGTTCCAACCTCATCGAACTTCATATGGAGAAAGTAGAATTTCATATTCCATTCAAAATTCAATAGACTTAACAGTTTCTGGGATTTCAGGATTGGTAGGATTGTAGCATTTCCACTAGAATCTATCATGTATGAGGGTACGGGATTGGCATTAGTCAAGACAACCAAGCTATAGGTTTGTGCATCATGTAATCATCTCCTTCTAAAGTATCATTTATGTGTATCATTCTTATTTTTGTTGCTTATTTTCTTGCAAGATGATGTGTTATTTCAAAAAACTATATATCTATATTTTTGTATTTTTTATATACCGTGTTTCCTCGGACGTATGGGGGGGTCATGTTTCTAGACGTTCCCGTTTCAAAAACTTGGAAACGTTTGCAATTTAAATGTGCAACTTAGCTGGGGGTCCATCTCCTCAATACAAAACACATCCTCCGAGCGGTCATGAAGAGAGATCTAGAGAGCTCTAGTCTAGGCATTGAAGTCACCCAAGAGGATGACCTCCCCCATTATTGAATACAGAGAGATGCCATCATAAAGGTCAAGGTAGGGGTGCTTGTTTGAATCACTATGAATAACAAATGAAGAAGAAATTGGGGGGGAAGTAAGTTAGTAACAAACTACAATATAAATGCCTTGGCAAGGGGAGAAGACCTTCTAATCCAAATCCACATGAACCTGACAAACTTGTTTGATGCCACCAACGAAACTCTATTATAAAGGGAGTTCTTAGACAAGCAAGCTACCCCACTTGAGCCTTTGACACCACCTGAGCACTTGGTCTCTTGTATGCAAACCAAAATCTAGTGATATCCTACCATGTCTGGGAGAGGCTAGACATGGATTGCATGAGTCTCAATGAAAAAGAGGATGTCAAATGATCTAAGGGAATCATAAAGCATACTCGGTGAGGATCAAAATGATCCATTGTCGTTCCAACAACCTACTGGGATGTGTGGGCCCTGCTGTCTCGCCCAATGGGCTCGTCATTTGGAGAACCGAGGTTGGGATTCCCATATGGGGGGTGTTGTCCGCCAGATTGCACACCAGCAGCGGAAATATTTCGAAAGCTGTCTCTTCACTAAAAGTGAGAGAGGTGTGGCCTTGGGGGCAAGTAATGAGCCAGGTACTGTCACCTGAATCCCAGCTCCTCTGTTTAGGCTAACCCCTAACGAAGCCAAGGGGGGTAGTCCCTAAAAAAGAGTTTCACTAAGGCTCTTGTGTTTTAAGTGTTTTTTGTGTGGGGTGATGCGGATGAGTGTTGTTTAGGAGTTTTTTTTGTAAAATGATGGGAACACAATTAAACACGCAATCCACGTTGCAAATTCCACACGATACAATTTAGAAGATGAACAATATACTTCTGACTTAGAATTAAAACAAAGCATCCACACGATAAAGATTAAACAAATGACAAGGACATATGGTCCAGATTTAGAAGATATATAAGAGTTTTTAAAGACCAGTGCCAAATGGAGTCAAATGAAATACTTGCGATGCTGAAAAATGTAAGTCAAAAGTAGCTGTTTGTGAGATCTTTTTGAAATTGCTCTTGGTAAATTTTAAGTGTTTTAGGTGTTCTTAATTATTATGGCTAAAACCAAGGATATCAAAAGAGTGTTCGGAAAGACATTCTAAGCAGCTCCTTTAAGAGACATGTCGGACCTGTCTGGAATCACAGCGAGGCGCGCAATGCTAACCAGCCACTGTGTCGCAGATTGAGCAACCCGGCGCCTCCCCTGAGAATTGCTTTGAATACTTTTTGAACAACGCCGGTTCGTTGGTTATGGGGGTGAAAGTTTTAATTAATTATCACTTATGAGCTTATCAAGTCCTTTACCTTTCTAAGTACTAGTCCAACTGTTTCCGGTTGGCAGAGCATACGGGTGTTGGATAAACGACCAAGATAAATTAATTAAGGGGGAAATGTGGATTGAAAAGTTTTATTATTAGAAACATTTGTTCAACTCTCTGACAGAGAGCGCTCTTGACTTAGTCTTAAGATCACAGTTCAAGAAACTTCCTACTTTAAAATGCCTAATGCAAGGGGAAAGTGCAAATCTATATGCTCTCCAACAGAGAGTGCTCTTGACTTGGATTTGGCCAAGTTCAAGAGGTTTTGTTTGTTTTATTGCAAAAGTGAAGCGATTGTGAAACTTAAAGAAGCAAATGAAACTGAAAAATGACTGAAAAATAAAGATAACCACAAAGAAAGATGCTTCGAAGACAACAAAAAACAAAATCTAGTGTTCTACCAAGTAGATTTATTCTAAAGTGGGATCAACCTCCGAACAAGGCTAATCACTAGAACCGTCAGTCCTGGAAACCTTCCAGCTAGCTGGATGTCCACAAGATGCTGATGGGGGAACGAGAAGCTACCACAAACCTATGTGGCCTTTGGGATACAATTCCAAAGTTAGCTTACTCTGGTCAAAACTTGAAAGAGAAGCGACAAGATGAAAATAAACTACTCTAAAGCAAAAACTGAAAGATCTAACTTAACCAAACATCACACTCTTCCCCAAATGGGGAAGAAACCAAAAAAGTGGAGGACTCCTCTACTTGAAATTTTATTATGAGATTACAAATGCCTTGGGTTTTGAAACCTTGAAGGACTTTGAAGAAATAAAACTTGAATGAAAAAAGGTGAAAACTCTTATGAGTTTGTACAAAGGATAGCGGTTTATTTCAAATGACATTCATGGTTTGCACTTCTCCTTGGTTCAAAATTCACTTGAGCTTCTCTTTGGCTCCTTCTTGGATATTGCTTCTTGAAAGCTTTTCAAGTTCTCTTCTCTTTCAAAACACCTACACAAGTCTCAAAACAACTCAACAATGCACCCATTAATCATTAGGAAAATGAAACAAACTTGAAACTAGTTAAGTCTAGATTTAAAAATTTAACTCTAAAATGTGAAATGTATGAGATTTTGACATAAAACCTTAACTATGGTGAAACGGATCAGCGAACAACAAACTCTTAGAATGTAGTGGGAAAGAGATCTAAAGTATAAAAATTTGAAATATTTTTTAGAAACTAAAATTAAACAAGGAATGCTTCTAAGATCTAACTTTTCAATGCATAAGATGATGTATGAGAAGCAATAATACTAGAGATCTAAATCTAACAAATTTCTTTTGCAAACTAAGAATGAAACTACAAACTAACTCATACAATTCGTTTTTGGTGTTTTGGGCTTGTTTTAGGGCTTTTTTGAAGTGGACGAAAAGAGCTTGAAGACAAAGGTGAAATGGAAGATGAGCTTGGGAAGATGGGCAAAAACAAAATGGATGAGAAAAAAGATGGATCTAGGCAAAACGAATGGATGAATGAGAGAAAGGGCAAAACGAATGGGTGAGTGAAGCTAGTCTAATGGGGATGGGCTTGAAGAGGTAAGCTAGGTAACCAAGGTTTGTTTTGAAAGTGTGTTGATGGAGGAAGAGGCCAAAAACTCCTACTTGAAAGTTTCTTCCTTTGAAAAGAAGAGAAGAGCTTGAAGACCTGCAAGACAAACTGATTAGATGCCAAGAACCATTGTTAAATGAAGAGTGACTTAGTCTTTAATAAGCCTTTCTCCACCTTGGGAAATCTTTGCAAAAAACTTGTTATGAAGCATACAAAAACCGAAATATGTATTTCTAATCAAAGTTAAAACATACATCTAATAATGAAATTGCATGAATAATAAACAAATGAAAGAGATATCACCAATAGTGTGAAGAACATCCCAACTTGCTCTAGCATGGACCTCCAAAGTCTAAACTTTATTCAATATTAAACAGATATTACAACAATATTTTGGCAGAGTGTTCATGCTCAAAATCTCCATGAAGAGAAAGCCCAAATGGTCTCTCTTATATAACAAAACTCAATGCTAAAACCCTAATTCGAATTGGTGACGAAGAGAGCCAAAAACTCCATAAAAAACCAATCAAATCCATGTCAAAACCAACCAAATCGAGCTTGGAGCCTTAACTCATCATTAAACTTGAGTTTGGAGCCCATAATTTGAGGAAGGAGCCCCATATGCATTGATTTCAAAATCCAACAACCCATTAATCAATTGCCAAATCACAAAAACGAATTTGCATGAAGGTGGCCGAATTTCTCAACTGTAGATCACTCCCAGTGCTCTGAAACTGATCTGAATCAGGTGGGTGAAGATTCCAATCATCATAAATGCTTTTTGCGATGTCATTTTGACTTTTACTTTATTCAATTTGGCCTTTTTTGGAGAGATTTAAATTATCTCCAATTTATTATTTTTTGAATATTTTAATTAATATTTCTCATTTTTTGATTTTTTGAGAAAATATTAATTATGAGGCCAAATAATTGTCTGAAACTTAGGGTTAGCTGGTCTGGGGATCATGAATGATTTTTGGCTTAAGTCTGGAGCCTTCAATCATTGAAATCGGATCCTGGATGACTGACATATTACAAATTAATATCTTTCCATTTAAACTATAGAGAAATTTATTAAATTTAAAAAATAATTAAAAAACCCAAACTCGATGGACCCAGTAAAATTTTTTCGAAATTTTTTCTAAGGGTCCTAGAGACTTGGGACATGACCAAAACCTATTCTAATAGTGTCTAGTAGGCTTATATACATTAGTTGGACTCTAATAACCCCCCATGGCTAAAATTTTCAAAATCGGGCATTCCGACTTTGTAGGAGCGGGAGAAAACCTCATCGATTATAGCTCGGCTATAGGCAAAGTATAATTGACAAGGGAAAAAACTCCCTGGAATACCTTAGTTGCTTAATCAAGTCATGGGGAACCGAGACACTCAGATCCTACTAGCACACTTTATTACAAACCCCCATGGGGCCATGGTCATGTCGACTCAAAAATAAAACTGGCTAACTGCTGCATTCTGAAACCCAGATACTCTGGAAGTGAACACTGATGTGTTCCAACACTGGCGGCTCAATAAGGTTTCAACTATTTGTACAAAATAGGTGATAACAGGGGGAAAGGTGTCCCAAATGACAGGCCTAAGATTCCTAATGACTTCCCACTTACTTGACTGTCTTGCTACTATAATTAACTCTCCGGAGTGTTTGAGCCTCACAGCTTGTGATCTGGTGAGGTCTTCATCCAAGAAGATTTTGTGGGGGAGAGAGAAGAGCTTCCGCTTAGCTCTAATAACTTGAAGTTGATCATTCACATATCTAAATCGAAGAAAGAGGGTGGAGTTGGATCCGAGCCAAACCCTCTCAATAGCCATGTAAGTATGATCCAAAGTGTCTGTAAAGAATGTCGTATTGACCACCATGGGATCTAGAAATGTAATAGGTAGAGGGAGCTCCCTCACCTTGAGGTTTACTTCTCTTGATATTTTGGTACGCTCCTCCATGAGCTTAGCTTGCACCACTTCTTCAACCTCCACTACGGTGGTTTTATCTTTGCCTCAGACCACTTGTGCCTATGTGTTGATGTGCGTTACTGTTTCTTGTTTAAGGGTGGCCTGTTGGGTTTTGATCTCTTCTTGCTTGTGTTTAAGGTCAAGGAGCTCAGCGTGTAGAGTATCATTAGGGGGGTGAAGGGCTTTTTGTGCCTTTTCTCCGTTAAGTAGCTCCTTAAGCTTTTCTTTGTTAAGTAGCTCCTTAAGTGATACATTTTCAGATTCCATATTGGATACTCTATTTGAAAGAGCCATCATTCCTTGTCTTATCTGCTCTAATAATTCGGCAAAACTACGTACTTGGGACCACCCTATAGTCTACAACAGAGACTTTGTTGGGGACCACCCTATAGCAAGCATTCATGGTAGCCACAATCGAATCTGACAAAGGGTAAGGAGAGAACATTTTGAAAATGATCACCGAACATACTGTGAATCTTAGGTGAATCCTCCTCAAGTGAACCATCATCTCTGCAAAGGCCAAGCACCCTATCAAGTTATCAACTACCACTTTCTTCAAAAAAATCAAAGAACTTGGATTCTTCATCCCCCTCTTGAGTCCACTGCAATTGAGCATGGGCCTATGCTTCTTTGGTATGTATTCCTTCTCTCTATGCACCACCAACTCAACCCAGCTGCATACTCCCAAAGAATAGTGTAACGTAAATTCTCCTTTAAGAAGGTACAAACCTCCTCAAATGTCTGTTTGGCCTCCTGAAGCTCCAGTCTACGCTTGCATGCAATCATCCACCCCTAACCTCTCATGACCTTGCCAATTCTATGAATAGCAGCCTCCCACCACAACAACCAACCTATCTCCTTAGTTGGTTGAGGTATGGGGTTCCAAACCATTTGAACAAGGGCATGGAAGTTAGGGGATTCCAAGTGAGCAACATTTAGCTTGTACGAGGATGAGGACTTTGAGTCCACCACATTTCGTACTGAAATGGAAGTTTGGATGGGTAAATGACCAAACCCAGCTTCAATCCACACATCGATTGGCCTCTGAGATTGAATAGCCCCAATCAGCACATTAGATAGGGTGTATGGCTTGCGCATCAATTTGTGGACAAGATCTCCAAAAAGGGCACAAAACAATCCGAACAGCTTCAAACAAAGCACCCTTTTCCAATGCACAAAAACACCATAAAAACAGCCCCATAACTATTTGATTTGAGAGATTCTTCCATATGCCAAACTTTGATCACAAAGTATACCAGCATGAACAACCAAGAAGAAAACCCTAACCAACAGTTAAATAGGTAGAGAAAGGTTCACATGTGCTCTAATACCATGTTGAGTTCACAGGAGAATGAGTGGATCATATGGAACCAAACAACCAACCCAAAAGCCTGCAAAAGTAAAGTAGAAAACAACACTAAACAAGTGTGCTAAAGTGGTCCAAAAGATGCTGTAGAGAGAGAAAATCACAACAATAGAACAAGAGAATGTTGAAGATATAGTGCCTGTAAGCTTAATGACTTGGATAAAAAAATGATGCCCATAGGCTAATGAATGATCACATGATCACACAAGATGATATTACAAATGACGTTTGAGTTGTGTATTTATAGTTATACAGTGTACACAAGTCAGTAGGTGGTCCTCCCAAGAGGGGTTATGGCCCTATGGGCCCACATAAATAGGGTGCACTCCCCAAGAAGGTTATTGAGCCTACATATCAAAGTTGACTAGGTTGGCCTTAACTATAACCTAGTATTACAATAAATGATGGTCTTAACCATAATTAATGCCTAACAAACTGCATTAATGACACAATATGAGATTGCCATGGCCACGTGAAGATTATACCATTCTCATTTGCATTGCTCAACTAGGGAACGAAAAAATTAAAATCATTAGTTGGAATGGATTCCCTTTCCTTGCTTGTGGCTTAGTTTTTGACAAGCCCTAATAGATGTTAGGGTTAGGGTTTTTGCATTCTTCAACTAACAAGTAATGTTACGGATTTTGCATTCCTTGACTACTGATTAGGGTGGTTAAGGTTTTGGACTGTCTAGAAACTTCTTGAAATTACACAAGTGGCTAGCTCCTTATGTGTGAGTAATGATACCTAATGTGCCATCCACTTGGTACTGTGGTGGTCAAAGCATAAGTCAATGCCCAAAGGCCATACCTTTCTCATTTGAACTCCTTTTCTGTCTACAATTGCTTGTTTTGAAGCTATCAATGTGTACAACCCCCTAGGTCATCCGGTATGCTTTCCACACATTTTTTGATCCCCAAAAGTGCATTTTCATGCCCCAAATGGTTGGTTTTTGATTTTGAGCTTGTTCAATGGATTTCAGGATTGGTTTTGACAATTTACTTTGAGTTGGCCTTCTATGCCTTTGGTATTCCTTCGTCATTATTGACTCTTTTACATATTTGGCAGAAGTTATCAGTGTTAACCCCTTTGTAAGATCCAAGGTATGATTAGAGTTTCCAACAATAGGACAAAAAATTAGGAAGTATAGGTTGGAGCCCTCCCCAAATTGATCTAGCAGGCAATGCTTCTTTCTGGGGCTCATTACCAATAGATTATTGCAGCATGAAATGGTCAACTTTGTTTAGTAACCAAGGTCCTCAATCACAAGTCTTTCCTCGTCTTTCTCTCCGGACGAGTTTGCTATAAATATCCAACTTCCGTTTTATTCTTTAGCTTCAAATTTCCTGAAAGCTGTTCCTAGTGTTGCTTTGGTGAAAGCCAAAACCTGTTAAACCTGCAGATTGAAGTTTCCAACAATGGGACAGAAAATTAGAAAGTATAGGTCATAGCCCTCCCCAAATTGATCTAGCAGACAATGCTACTTTCTGGGGTTCAAACCCAATTGATTATTACACATTAAATGGTCAACTTTGTTTAGTGACCAAGGTCCTCAATCTAATGTCTTTTCATGTCTTCCTCTCAGGAGAAGTTTACAATAAATATCTATTTAACTTCCATTTTAATCTTTGGCTACTAATTTCCTTAAAGCTTTTTCTAGTGTTGCTTTGATGAAGGCCAAAACCTGTTAAACATGCAGATCAACCAAACTTGTTAAGCATCCATACAGAAACCATCGTTCATCAGGGCTGGTATTCCTTCATATTGAATTTGTAAAAGACATATTTCAGGTCACTGGAAGCTGACCTCTTTATGCCTTTGGTATTCCTTCATCATTATTGACTTCTGCACATTTTTGACAGAATTTATCAGCATGATCTGCCTTTTAAGGTCTAAAGTATGATTAAAGTTGCAAAAAAATTACAGAAATTGAGGAAGAAAAAATGACACCCCACCACTGTTGGAGCACGATTGCCGTTAGACCAAAACCTTCAGGTATTAATCTCCGCTACAATCGCCAACGTTAGGATCCACGAGAGGGGGTTAACCCATGTCACCAAACTCACGGGGAGCGCTGGACGCAAATGCCAACAATCTCCCCCTCAGCGTTACCCGGGGAGTTTCGAACTCGAGACCTGTCGCTCTGATACCATTTGTTGGAGCACGATTGCCGTTAGACCAAAACCTGCAGGTATTAATCTCCGCTACAATCGCCAAAGTTAGGATCCACGAGAGGGGGTTAACCCATGTCACCAAACTCACGGGGAGCGCTGGACGCAAATGCCAACAACCACCCCTGCCAGGAAATTGATCTAGTAGATGAAACTTTTTTTCTGGGGTTCAATTCCAATTGATTAATAGGGCATAAAGAGGTCAACTTTGTCCAGTATCAAAAGTCCTTTCCATGTCTTCATCTTGGCTTTCTAATTACCTGAAAGCTTTTCCTGCGGTTGGTTTGGTGAGATTAAACTCGTTCACATCAGAGAGGGAAAAAATTAAAATTAAAACACTACAGAGAAACTCAGCCACCGGAACTAGATCTTGGTTGTTTATTTAGTCATTTGGAATTTTGGTTGAAGAACATTTGATGAATCAAAGATGAAGACTTGTTATTAAGGAGCTTATCTGGATATTAATTTGTATGCATTTATGTAAAGTCATAGTTTTCAAATAAAAGGTTTCTAATTTGTTTAAGGAAAACATGCATTATCATCTCTATTCACAGTAAGTATGGTCATATTCTTATACTTTATTATTTTTCAGGGTTCTTTTGGAGAAATTCTAAAAACAAAGTGGCGAGGTACGCCAGTTGCAGTGAAGAGAATTTTGCCTGATCTTTCAAATGATAAAATGGTCGTGTAAGCAACTCACCTTTCTGACATTGAAGAACTTTCTCCAGTTATTTAGTACTTGTTGGTGTTGTGTTCATGAGCTTTTGAATTGCATTCCATTTCCATCTTTCTTGTTTCACAGAATACAATCATCACAGACCATGATAATCTTACATGAAATGCGATGACTATATTGTTTGCATGGTGGTTTGTAGTCTGATCTTATTGTAAGATCCTATGATGAATGCTAACTTCCTCTCAAAAGGGTAAATATTGTATAGTAGCATAAAGATCAATTGTTATTTCACTACAAAGGATGTTTTCAGTTTGGATGCTTATCTTAATTGATAAGCATGTGGTTAGAATCTTTGTAGTTGCATTGCTTCATCCTTATTATGCAAGTAACTAAATAGTCTGCCAAAACCTTATATCTTGTTGACTAGACTTTTGAGAGATGTTATTAACTTATTAGTGAACATAGTACAAACTTCAAAGTCATGTTTCCATATCCCTGGTAAAACAGGGAAGTTACTTTAGCTGTCATTATTGTTCTAACAAGTTGATCAAGCCAGGGTTCCATTGTCTC
Organism: Larix kaempferi; assembly: GCA_027924585.1. Lineage (NCBI taxonomy): Eukaryota > Viridiplantae > Streptophyta > Pinopsida > Pinales > Pinaceae > Larix > Larix kaempferi. The sequence goes on along the minus strand of BSBM01000031.1, from coordinate 2,797,428 downwards.
AAAGATAAATGACGATGTTTAGAGGATTTTTTGATTTTGTTACTAATTCAATCATTTATCTAGCTGTTTATAACTTTTTTCAGATGCAAAACCAAAGATTTCAAGGTTGAATACTGTTACCAACTTATTTGTACCATAGTTGGATTATCTGAAGAGCCGCCATACGACAAACATGATAAGTGTTTGTGTTCCAGTGTATCAGATGATCCATCCCTTGTACCTAGCCAGTTTTGGCTAGTCAGTTTGTTGTTTGTCTTGAAATGACCATGCCTCACGGGGTTTTTGTAATAAAAGTGTGCTAGTAGGGTTTGAGTGACTCGGTCACCCATGACTGGTTTATCAACTAAGGTATTCTAGGGAGTTTTTTACCCTGACCAATTATAATTTGCCTTTGGCCGAGATATAATTGACAAGGTTTTCTCCCGCTTCCTCCAAAGCTGGAATGCCCGATTTTGAAATTCTAGCCATGGGGGGTTATTAGGGTCCAACTGATGAATATGAACCTACTAGACACTATGAGTCGAGTCAGTGGTCATTTCCTAGGTCTGTGTGGTTTTTAAACGTTGTCCGAAAATTTTTTACCGGACGCGTTGGACAGTTAATTATTTTATTTTTTAATAATTAATTTTTCCATAGTTTAAATGGAAAAATTCAAATTGTAATATGTCAGTCGTCCGGGGTTGTTTTTCAGTGATTGGAGGCTTAATTCCTAAGCCAAAAATCATACTTAGACCCCGGACACCTTTATCCTAAGTTTCGGATCGTCATTTGGCCAATTAATTAATAAATCTTCAAAAAATCAATAAAGAGGATTATTAATTAATTAAATTCAAAAAATTAATAATTGGAGATAATCCAATTCTCTCCAAAATAATCCAAATTGGATTATTTCAGTGGCTAAATGGACATGTCACAAGGCATTAATTATCATTCTAGTCATCTCCAGGAAGATTCAGTCAACTATCCAGTCACCAGATGAGATCTCCTCCAAAGGAATTCGCCCTCCTGCATGCAAATCACGATTTAGTGAGGTGGAAGGGTAATAAAGAGAAGATTTGAGTTGTATTTATTAAATGGTGGGCGACCTCCTATGTTTGTGCAACCACTAAAGCTTGGCTCCCACTCAACTCAACCTCAAATCCCTATCTTCACTCACGTGTCTCCTCCTTTGGCTCACGCATATCCTATTGAAGGCTCACTTCAATCTCTATTGGAGCTCGAATATTACACATGGCGTTGATTTATTTGGTGGTGAAGCTTCCAAGGTTGGGATGGGGGGTGCCTTGCCAAGGTGGAGGCCACCTTCCCATCTCCTTAACTACAATTCGAGTTGTTGGATGGAGTTATCACTCCAAGCTAAGAATTATGGAGATCTTGATTGGAATTTCGATTTGATGACTGTGCCATTGGTTCTCTTGGATGCCAATTTGAATTAGGGTAGGGGTTTGAGCTTAGTTTTGTTATTTAAGGAAGACATTCCCTCCTCTTTTCTCATGGATTCTTGTGCAAAGAAACTCTGGTGAAAATTGTAAGCACTCTTTTGTTTAATAAAATATTTTCGACTTTGGAGGTCACTTGCATTGGCTCTTGGCATTGTGTCTTCATTCTATGATGAAGTAATATCTCTTTCACCCTACTCCTTGATTTCAAATTTCGATTATTGTATGCTTATTGAAGACTAACAATCTAGTACTTAGGCTTCTAATCGAATTTGTTGTTGGTTGTTTGTGTCTTCAGGGATTGCATCTAGTAGAAGTTTTTGGCATCTAATACCTTCACTATGTAGGAACTCCATTGTTGATGATTTTTGTTTGCAGGGTTCAAGCAGTTTCGATCTTTCTAGCTTCGTCCATCAACCTATAAAGAAACATTCTATCAAACTCTGGTTACTTGGTCACTTTGGAAGACCTAGAACACCTTTGTTTTCGTTTTTGGGTCTCCCCTTTCCTCTTGTCCTTCTAGTTTTCTTCTAGCTCTCGTCCTCTTCCTCTTCTTTCTTCCCTCCATTTCTCCTTCCTTTCTTCCACCCTTCCATCCTTCATCCTTTCGTTTGGGTCTTCTCCTTGCTTGTTTGCCTTTTTTCCTTTTGCTAGGCCTTTCATCCCCTTCAACCCCTTCGTTTTACCCTTCCTTCCTTACCTTCTTGCTCTTCCTCCTTCCTTTCGTCCACCTTAGGATTGACCTTTCTCCCCTAGCTTTCGTCCCTCCTCAAGGTTGTACCCCTTTCCTCCTTTCGTCCACCTTTGAGACTCCTTCATAGCCTTCTCCTTTTGTCCCATCCTTGAGTACTTCAAAACATCACGAAAGAAACAAAAGTTTAGTTAAATAAGTAGTTGTTTTTCCTTTCTTTGAATATTAAAAAGTTAGATCTCTTCTTGTGGTAGGCATTTTTCATTTATAGATCTCATTCTAGGATTGCATCTAGCTTTACTTGCATCTTAGATCTCATTTCCTAGTTAGTGTTTGCATTGTTAGAATTTGCATTAGATCTCATTAAATTTCATTTTTTGCAAGTTGTAGATCTAAAATAGTTGTAAGTTTTATCTCTTTTTGCTTAAACAATAATAGGTGCCTTGAGTTGACTTGTTTTGTAGGTGCTTGAAGGAGAAAAGGACTCAAGAGTTTTGAAACAAGAAGAGGAGAAAGGTATAAACCAAAGAGAACATTGAAAATACCATGGAGATAAAAAACCATGGAGATGATTCAAACCAAGAAGACATGAACCAAAATCACTCTCCTTTGTATTAGTTCTTAAGAGCTTGTTTCAACTATTTTCTAAGTATTTTTCTCTCAAAGTCCCTACAAGGGTTTCATTCCCAAAGGCATTTGTACTCTCATAATAAAGTTGCAAGTGGGGTTTTTAAGCCCCCACATTCACTTCTCCCATTTGGGGAAGCCTTGTAGTCTTCTTTGCTTGGTTGATTTGTTAGCTTAGATTTGCTTTGAGTTTTTAGAATAACTTCATTTGTGCTTAGAATTTTGATTGTTAATTTAGTTTTGACTTGAGAAGTGTCTTGGAATTTGATCCCAAGTGCCACATTGACCTTGCGTGCTACTTCTCTTTCCCCACTGTGTACTGCGTATGACCAGCTAGCTGAAAATTTCATGAATAGTGTGTAGAAGTCATTTTTGACTTCCTTTTGCTAGATTAGTTTCTTTCTGTTGTAGAACACTAGTTGCTTGATTAGTTCATTTTGCAAGTAGTTTATGAATTGTTAGATCATTGTTTTCTTTTGTTGAGCTATCATTTGTGTTCTTTGCTTACAGTCTGCTTGATCTTCTAAAAAAGAACCAAAGACTCTTGAACTTGCCATAACCCAAGTCAAGAGCACTCTCTGTCGGAGAGCATAAGCACTGCATTTTCCTTGCATTCAACATATAGATTAGTTAAAGTCTCTTGAACTTCTGTCATAAGACGAAGTCAAGAGCACTCTTTGTCAGAGAGTTTTCACTGTGTGCTCTTAATAAAACACTTTCAAACTCACATTCCCCTCTAAAATTTACTTCATTGCTTTCCATCACTTATTATGCTCTGCCGACCCTAAAAAGTTGGACTCGTACTCAGAACGGTGATTGGATTTGTTAATCTCATAAGTGAAAACCATAATAAAATCTTCCCCCCATAACCAACGAATCGACGTTGTTTCGAGAAATACTCAGGTAGTGGGCAAATTCCAAGTGTGGGCGCCAGGCAACCCAATCTGGGCACTCGCTGGTTAAATTCTCTGAACACCTAGCTTGTGATCCCAGACAGGTCCGTCATGTCTTCGAATGGAGCCACTGAAGGTATACTTTTCCGGTTGGACTTCATCCTTGCTCTCTGAACCCTAATAATCAAGATCACCAAAACTTTCTAAAATAAACCAAGAACATTTGCACAACATTCTCACAAACAATATTCTAAGACTTGTATCTTCAGCATCCCCAAGCACTACACATTTTTTGACTCCATTTGGCACTGGTCATTTTACACTTTCATATCTTTATTAATCTAGGCCACTTGTCCATTGGAAATCAGTTTAAGTTATTATCTGTGGATGCCATTTTATTAGTCTTCATTATATTGTTTACCTACAAATCTTGTATCTGCAACGTGGATTGCTGTTATCTTGTGTTTATTTCATCTTCAAAAATCAATGATCATCTCATAAAACTCCTAAACAACACTCATCCGCATCACCACATACAAAAACACTTAAAAAACACAGAGCCATAGAAACTTTGTTAGGGACAACCCCCCTTGGCTTCGTTAGGAGTTAGCCTAAACAGAGGAGCTGGGATTCAGGTGACAATACTTGGCTCATTGCTTGCCCCCAAGGCCACACCTCTCCCACTTGTAGTGAGGAGACAGCTTTCGAAAGATTTCTGCTGCTGGTGTGCATCTCGGCGGACAACAAATACTATATGCAATATGGATAGTTTACTACCATCCTGTTGACTGATTATTCGGGTAGTTAAAGGGAAGTTGATTTTCAAAACCTCTGAAAGCGAAACCACATATTGGACATGCTTAACGTCTAAACAAACAAAAATTATAAAAATGAGTAGATTGCAAGCCTCCTCATGTTAAATTTGTTTTACACTTTTACTCAATATCAATTCTGATTTTTGTTCTCAATAATTCTTAAACTCAGAAATTATAAACAGGAATATTGATATTGTTAACCAATGGTGCAACGGGAATAAACACAGGAAATCATTCACACATTTGACACAGTGATTTTACCCTGGAAACCCCAAAGGGGAAAAACCAACATTCAATGTTCTTCTTTTATTAGCTCATAGAGAAAATCATAAATTACAACAATAGTGGAACCTGTAACTTAGTCCCACGAAGAAATTGACACACTGAAGAATTTGGCCTCTTAAGCAAATCGGCCTGCCTGCGTCACTCCCTACGTCACATTGTACAGATCGGCCCTGCGTTAGCCCATACGGCCCCTACATCACCCCCTCTGCCCCTATGTCAGCTCGTACAACAGCATACGGCCCCTGCATCACCCCCTTTGCCTCTATGTCAGCTCATACGGCAGCATACGACCCCTGCATCACCCTCATGGCTATTGCGTCAGTTGTATGGATCGACTGCCTACGTCAGTGGTACAAACCTTGTGCGCTATTGTACGGATCGACTTCTTGGTGATTTGGCCTCCTCTCTCCAATCTTCCTCTCTTGCTGCAAAATCCTTGCTCTCTTCTCTTTAGCCACTCTGAGTATCTCACTCACTAAGTCTCTCACTCTTCACTTGAGAAAATCACTCTCTCAAATGATCTCTTGATCTTGTGTGTTTTTCTCCTCTTCCTAGGCTTTCTTTTATAACATCTCAATGACCAAAGCCCTAACCCTCAATCTCCAAAGTAATGGATGGCCAAGATTAGATCTTGAGCCTCACTTAAGATCAATGGCTGTGACTTAATCTTAAGTTCAATTTTTAGTCATTAGCCAACTTTAAGTTAATAATGTGCTTTTCCTAAGTTAAGCTTAGGAAAGAGATATAAAAGTCACTTGCTCAATAATTAAGCAAGTACCTAGAGAGTAATTTGACAACTTTTGCATGCTTGACACCTAGCCTATGCAGAAGCTCCTGCTCGAGCTATAATCATCAACACTCCCTCCTAGTGAAGAAGGATTTTTGCACCACTCCAGCTTATCTCTGAAGAACACAAACTTGCCCTTCATCAAAGCCTTGGTGAGATTATCTGCAACTCGCTCACCTGTAGGAATATAATGAAGCTTCACTACACCTTGCTGCACTTAGTCCCTAGTGAAATGATATCTCATCTCTATATGTTTTGACCTGTCATGAAACATTGGATTCTCCGAGAGTTTTATGCAACTCTGATTGTCACGATGGATCACCGTAGGCTCCAACTCCCGACCAAATAAATCTGTGAGCATCTTACGAAGCCAAATGGCCACTTAGTCCCTGATAAAATGATATCTCATCTCTCTATGTTTTGACCTGTCATGAAACATTGGATTCTCCGAGAGTTTTATGCAACTATGATTGTCACAATGGATCAACGTAGGCTCCAACTCCGACCAAATAAATCTGTGAGCATCTTGCGAAGCCAAATGGCCTCACAACTTGCTAAACTCGTTGCCATGTACTCGACCTTTGTTGAACTAAGTGCCACTAACGTTTGCTTCCTGCTAAACCATGAAATCACTGCTGATACCAAGTTGAAGCAATACATTGAGGTGCTTTTCCTGTCCATTGCACTCCCTACCTAGTCTGAGTCTGTATAACCCTGTAACTGCACTCCACCACTCCTGACATACCTCAGTCCATACTCCACTGTACCTCGTAGATAATTGAGCACATGCTTCGTTGCAACCCGATGAACCCTCCTCAACTCCACCATAAATTGGCTCAAGGTGTTCACAGTAAAGAAAACATCTGACCTAGTGTTGACTAGATACATCAACAAACCAATCAGTTGCATGTACAATGTAGGATCCACCAATTCTGACTTAGAAGCATCCAACTTCTTTAGATTGGTGATCATCGATGTAGACATAGGCCTGCAATCCTCCATCCCGAATCTCCTCAAAATATCAACTGCATATTTTCCTTGCCATAGGAAAATCTCATCTATCTGTTGTCGGACCTCCAATCCTAAAAAGTAGTGCATCATGTCGATGTCCTTCATCTTGAACTCCGAAGCTAGATCACGCTTGCACATCTCAATGAGCTTCTATGACCTGGTAAGGAATAGGTCATCCTCATAAAGTACCAAGATGAGTGGACCATCGCCAACAAGTGTAAAATACAAGTTGGGATCCACCTCACTCTTGATGAAGCCCATAGCCAACAGATACCCATCAATCCTCGAGTACCATGCCCTTGGTGCTTGCTTGAGTCCGTAAAATGTCTTCTTCAACCTGCACACATGAGAATCACTCCCATGCACCTCAAAGCCCTGAGGCTGCTCAATGTACATCTCTTCCTCAATAACTCTATTGAGGAAGGCTATTTTCACATCCTCCTGATGTATCCTCCACCCCATCTCTAACTAAAGCAATAGATATAACAACCCTGATAGAAGTATACCTCGCTACTGGAGCAAAAGTCTCCTCATAGTCTACTCCATCCTTCTAGGAGAACCCTCTAGCCATGAACCTCTTTATGTATGTCTCCACACTGCCATCCGCAGTGTTATGCGGTTCCAGTACCTGCTCACATTCATATGTCTGTAGAAGGAGGGGGGTCATTTTTTTTTAGGGCCATGATGGGGGTTATTAATAATTATCAACACTTTCTGAGACGTGGTTATGGATGGACCCTTTGATCCTTCCTTTAGGAGTACTATGGCTTAGTGGCATTGCTAATTGCCTCATTCTGGGGCTTGTAGTCTTGAGGTTGGTGTCCGGGGCTCCTAGGGGCAGGTCACTGAGTCACATGATCCCCTACTTGTTTTTAACATTGGTGACAATGTTTAAGCTCTGAGGCACTTTCCTCGTCTTCTAGTCACCCTCTGCATCCATCTCGACCCCTTTCCAGCAGAGCGCCCTCTCTCCTTGTTGCATTTTTAGTGATGATGCCATCCTTGGTCACCAAGCCCATAGGCTTGTAGAGGGGGGACGTTGAGGGTTTTTCAACATTGTTGGGGTTGGATGGGGCACGACGATCCTCCCTTGCTCACTCCACCTTTCGGAGTGAAGCCTTTTGTTCAGTTTTACCTATTTTTAGTAGTTTTTGGTCACCTAGGGGGAAAATACCCCAGGTAGCCACCTTTTAGCCATTTTTTAGCCATTTTTTAGACTATTTTATATTATTTCATGTCATATTTTTACATTGACATTATATTTGGCCCGTCAGCCTGGTTATTTTGTAAAAGTGAGTTGAGAACACTATAATGAATATGATTGTCATTGATGACAATACATTAATGACAAAGGACAATGAGTGGAGGACATGACACACATGATGACAAAGGACAACCATTAATAGCATGACAAGTGGCAAAGGTTATGAAGACATGTCATGGCAAAGGTGACATGGAGGACAAGCAATGGACAAGAACATGGAGATAATGAATTGAAGACAATGACAAGCAATGACATATGCTTTTCTCTTAATGTGGGTCGTACATCATATTATAATATATGCCACCCCTTCTCCAAAGTCAAAAATCATATTTTTTGACTTTTTTAATTTTTGTCAATTGTGCATTTTCTCTTTTTTTTAACAATTAAATGCCAGTTTGTAGTATCCTTAGCGAAAACTGCTTCCAGAGGCGACAAATCGCCCAGAATTTGAGATAAGAGAGCGCTAGGGTAAAGAAAACGCTCTGAGCGTCAAAACAAGCCTCCCCACGCCAAAATCCGCCTCCAGATGAGGTTTTTATTACATTTAGAAATTTTCCATTTAAACCATTAAAAAATGGTCTAAATTATGGAAAAAAATATTTTCTTCCGAATGAAACGAAACTCCCAGGGGACCTAGTGCATGTTCATACGACTCAATCGAGATGGCTAACACATAAAAAATCCTAGACACAAGACTCTAATAACCACCTTAGGTTCGACCACCATGGTAAATAGTCTAGCTTTGGAGGTATGAGTGAAAAACTTAGGAATTATACACAACTGAAGCACAATGCATAATTCCTAAGGAAAAAACACTCTAGAGTATCCCCCTGACAGTTAAACCTAAGGATAGCCAAGTCTTTTATAAAAGGACCCCGTTTAGACCAATTTTTTACAGTTTCCCCATAGGGGTATGAACATGCAGTTATTACAAATGGGGCAAAATTGCCCTGAAAATGACTTCTGAACTTCTGAACACTGATGATGAACATTGAACATGTTCATGAAACTGGTGGCTCACAATAAATTCAGCTATTGGACAAAATAGCTGGTAATAGGGCTTACAAAATTCTAGAAATAAAAGGTTGCAGAAAGGGGGTCCACAAAATGTCTTTTTGGCACTTTCTGGTGGAAAATGGCCAGAACTTCCTTCTGTATTTCCTTGGACTTGCTAAAAACCAACAAGCTAATATAATTAGAATATGATGGGAAACAAGAAACAAAAATAAAAAAATTTGAAAAAATTTTGTACTTGGAAAAATATTTGATTTTTTTTTAATGCAAGTACAATATTCAGTTTAGATCTAGTAATAGAAATAGCTTCTTGAAAATTGCTAGGATCTAACTTTTTAAATATGCTTAAAGATGAATAGATCTAAAATAATTATGCATAAAGGACCTAGATCTATTTCTTGAACTATTTAACAAAATTTAAAGGGAAAGAAGAAGTTTTGTTTTGAGAGAGATGGATGAAGATCTTGGCCTCAAGCTCTTGTTCTTGCAATGTTCTTGAGAAGCATCTGTAAGCAAAAGATATTAGAGAAAAAGAATGCCCAAGAGAAGAAGAAGAACCAAGTTCCAATCCTCCTTGTAGCATGTGATCTGTAGCTTAAGAAACAAGACTTGCAACAAAAAACTGTGAGATCTAGCGTGTTAGAATAGAAAGAAAGCAAAAAAACCTAAGTATAGCCGAATACTGTTGGTTACTTCTAAATCTCTTTGCATCTAAACACAAATAAGCAAGTTATCAACCGTAAATGCTTATTTCAATTTTCTATAGCAAATAAACTAGATCAAACATGTAAATGAAAGCGAGAAATGCAAAATAATACACAATATCACCTCATAAGCTCATAATCCAATACCAATGCAAGAGATGGACCTCCAAAGTCTTTCAAATATATTCAAAGAGCAACAAATTACAAATTGAATAGAGGTTCAATGCATCCATGAACAAATGGGAGCATGAGCCCTCGCTTTTATAGCTTTTTGAGAGAGGGAAGGGCGCATCCATGAGGAGGGGCGCATTCTTTGAGAGGAGGAGCCAAGTGTTACTCGAATCCATGAACAATCCCTTGATTTGTGTTGATGAGGATGAGTGGGCTACCACCTAAGGGAGGCGCCCTCCTCTCAACATTGGGATTAACTCCCCACCAATGCAATTGTGCCACATCAAGGGAAAGTCGCCCAAGTGAGGAAGGCGCACTTCCCAAGAGAGGACACATCACACAAGTCTATTCCTTGATTGATTCTCCTCAAATTTGATTGGAATATTTATTTAATGCCCATGCCAACTCAACTGAGCCTTCACAGAGACAAATTCCACTGAAATAGGAATTTGATTTTCTCTCATATTTATTATTTTTTAATTAAATAATTCCTCAAAAATAATTATGAGAGAATTTTTATTTAAGTGAAAAGTAATCACTTAGAACTTAGGAAAAGTGGGTTTAGAGGTTTTATGGGTGCTATGGGTTAGAAAACGAGCACCCCCATGCCAAATTTCACCTTCTAACCACACTTTTATCACTTTTTTTGGTTTTTTAATTAAAATATTAAAAAATCTCGTTAAACGGGAAAATTATTTTTCTCCGAATGACTTAAAAATCCTAGGGTACCTAGTGCATGTCCATATGACTCATTATTGATGGCTAGAATGTTTACAAAACATAGACACATAGGTTTTAATAACCTCCCTAGGCTCGACCACCATGGAAAATACTCCAACTTTGGAGGTATGAGTGAAAAACTCAGGAATTATATGCCACTAGAGCGCAACGCATAATTCCTAAGGAAAAAACACTTTAGAGTATCCCCTTGATAACAAAACCTAAGGTAGGCCAAGCCTTTTACAAAAGTATCATGCTTAGACCAACTTATTACAATTCCCCCGTGGGGGTTTGGACATGCAAATTTTACAAATGGCCAAAAATTTGGCCTGATGAACTTCTGAACTCTGGCAATGAACAATTTAAGTTGTTCAAGTATTCTGAGTTTCACAAGGACTCCACCTAAGTACAACTTAGGTGGTAACATGAAGCACAACTTAGGTGGTAACATGAAGCACAACTTGAAATCAGATTTAACTTATGGAAATTGTAGAATGATATAGCAACCAATCTAAAGCACACATATGAGCTACAGGAAATACATATTGTAAAATTATGAATGCAGCTATAGAAAACTCACATTGTTAAACGATAAATAAAGCTACATAAAACACATACAACAAATGCTAAGGAGTGAATCTACAACAACTTCAAATAACCATGTAAATGAATGGGACTATAACGACCATACGCAGTGTGATAATAGTAGAAGCGATTCAGTGCATGTACTCACAACTAAGTTAGATAATCTACTAAACAAATACAAAGAAGTTGAGATCCCCTGCATTGGAGAGTGGGCCCTCTATCGATGGTCTCTTAATCGCATAGATCCATAACTTAGATATTAAAATGAAATTGGATTTGATTCTTTCCACAAAAATAATAATAATCCGTGCTAGAGGGTCTCATGGATTTCCCTCTTTTTATACAAAAAAAAAAATCCTAAATTAGGGGTGACTGTCGCCACAAAAATAGAGTATCCTTTAGTTTATTTAAATGTTAGGAGCCAATACCCTTAAAAAGAGGTACGCCAAAGATACATGATCGGCAGAAAAAGGAACATGATCCAGCAACGCAATTTATCACACTAGGGTTGAGGCGTCATTGTTGGTCGTGTGTCATTGGGCTTTGATTACCGGATTGGAAAATGGCTCGCGTTCCCTTGCTGCTAGAAAATTGGTAAGCAACTGTTGCCCAAACATTCATCCTTGATTGTTGTAGAGAAGTCTGTCAGCAACTGTGCTAGGAGCAGCAGGAATCATCTTTGGTTGGTGTCTGCAAAACAAGCTATTCATAGTCGCGCACTGTTAGTTTTTTGAGCCCAGATCCGGTTAAGAGTCACAAATAATTTACTTAAAATTATTAACTGCAAACACACTGAGATCTAACAAATCACGCAGCGGAAAAAACACAGGAAATCACACACATTTGACACATAAATTTACCCTGGAAAACCGCAATTGTGGAAAAAACCAACAAATAGATGATTTTTATTAATTATAAAATCCTGGGTTCCCTTCTTGGGAAAGTGGCCCACTGAGGAATTACAATGATAAAATGATAGCCTTCACATCTCAAGATCAGTCCTTCGTTCGTGCTGGTTTCTAACTCTCGACTGCCCCTCGCTCTCCTTTCCTCTAACCTTGCCCCTTCACGTGTGAAAGTCCTTCTCCAACCACTCAATGAGATCCCACTCACTATGTGTGACTATTGTATCACCTCCTCTCACTTAGGCTTCTTTTTATATTATTACAATATGCAAATACCTTCCGCCAATACCATGGGCTACCAAATACCACGGGCCTTCTAGATCACTTAACATAAAGTAATTACAAAAGTACATTCAATTTAATAGTTCACTTTACTAAAGTGAATATCCTAAGTCTGAGAGTCATTAATGATGACTTCCACCTGTTATACACAAAACTTATGGAAGTACTTGTCCGATGCTACAAAAATCAACACTCCCTCTTAGCGAGGAAGGTACTTCTTTGAGAGCCACCTGTAACTAGTTTTCCCTCTGATCTTGGCACATTGTCGTTCACATCATCTTGTACACTGGCATTCCTCCAACCTTGTTGGTTAGTTGCTCCCTGTTTACTGGAAGACATAGAATCGATGACTCTACGCACGTTGCACATCAGTACCAAGAAGTTTGAAAACTTCGTCAAAGGTCTACTCTCCTTCAATTGCTCTTAGAAGCGTGCTCCTGCTCCTGAACATCCAATAGTGTCATCTTTTACCAACTAGGTCTCCTGATAGAACTAGAAGGGGCTAACTCCTTCCCCTCAGAAGGTTTACTCCCTGTTGCCGCCGGATTGTGCACCTGGTTAATGCATCAAAAATCTATGCTATTGCTTGGTGTGCCCTTTGGGGGCAAGTCTCGAGTCAAGGCTGTCACTTGATCTTGACTCCTTCGTTTAGGCAAAACTGCCAACGAAGCCAAGGGGGATAGTCCCTATGGAAAGTTTCTAATGTCTTTAGAGTTTCCGATGAAATGGTTAAAGGTGTTGTATTTTAGGAATTAAAGGAGTGTTGTTTAAAAGTGCTCCAATGTAGCTTTGCACAAGTAAAATAAAGATTGCTTTCACCAGCAAAATTAAAGTGGTTGCCAACAGATGCACAATAATGATATGATATTAAGCAAATGAAATGTATGATAACCGGTGCCTTATGGACTCAATATATCAGATAAGTAAAGCTGCTGAAAGGAAAATTGTTGTGCAAATGTCTCTTGGTTGCTTTTAGTTTATTATGGTTTGAAATTTATTAGGGAAAAAAGGGGACTCCCGAGATACCGTGAGGTACAGGGAGGAATGTTTGGAAATTAAAGTTTGGTGGCTCCTCACGAGAACGTGTGGGATGGAATGGAGTCTGTTCAACACTATACCAAACGAGGGTATATCCTAACTGTGCCTTGAGGTCGCCTCCTAGTTGTTCCCACTTCCTCTGAAGAATTTCCCCACACAAATATTAATTCGAAGTGTCGGATTTTCATTTATGTTGATGGGTAGTTACTTTTATTAAGTGAGTATTAGTTTAGATGTGAAAAATTAGAAAGTGGCCACAACCGTTTCTGGTTTCCCACAGGCCCAGGCAAAGTGCCCGCAAGGGGAAAGAGCATACTCCGGTTATAAACCAAATGTAAATTCCGGTTTGAACAATTGTATTGTGGAATAAACTGAAGTACAAAACTTAATTGAAAGCAAAAAAGGCACAAACCTATGTGTCACTTTCTGATCATCCACCACTAATCGGCAAAGCCTTTGTGTGGTGGCAAGAGCATACTTCGTGGCAATGAGGTAGTGTTATTTCTAAGTTTACTCTTGCAAAATGATAAATGAGAATTAAATGAAAATTACTTGAAATAACTGTTAAAGTATACACCATGCACTTTCAAAGTGAGTGTGTGAAAGTTGTGAAGTTAGAAAAAATCATTCACGAAAATTTGACAAAATTGCGAATCCTCCCAGGGGGGATGGGGTGTGGGCGCTGGGTATCCCACTGCTCTCGTTAATAGTTACAAGTAAAAAAAGGAAGAAAAAGGTGCTCCTTAGTCCATTTTACTTGGATCAAGGGCTTACAATAATATACAATAAAAGTACAAGTAGTTGGGTGTCCGTCCACCAGGGTGTTTTTTGCACTTTTTTGTGGTCTTGGTCATTCAAATTCTTCACTTTTTTGTACAGACCTGCTAAATTCCAACGAGCTAAAGTGCTGCAAAAAAGTGATTAGAATGCACAAATATACATAAAATTTACAACTTCTAACTTGCAAAAATTATTGGGAAAAATGAGCACATACAAGTATAGAAATGAAATCTAGATCGAGCCTTCTTTGATATGAAAACTTGAATACTTATAGATCTGATTTTTTGAAACAAGATTAAAACAAATTTAACTTTCAGATCTAAATACTTGCTTCAATGTGAACAAAAAAGAAGAAAAAGGTTGCTTGTAAATTTTTAAGAAGAAAGATGGAAGAAAAACCAAAGCTTGTTAGCTTTTAAAAATTGGAAGAGGAGCTTGGTGCCTGCAAAAATATTAGATGTGTGTTTGTAAATAAGTGATCCACCACTAATTTCGAGAGAAGAGTCAAGGCAAGATCAACTCTCACTTAAGCACTGAATCCTGTAACATCACCAACAATGCTCATACAAGGGATAAATTAAATCTAGTAAATCCAATGCAAAGAAACAAGAAGGACAAATGTATAACCGAATACTATTTGCTGCTCCTAAATCTCTAAACACCAACTGAAAATAAGCAAATCAACAACAGTGAATGCTTATCCTACTAGGATCCAAGATCCTTGCCAAGCTAGATTAACCACTTAGTATATGTTGTCCGCTGAGATGCACACTAGCAACAAAAATATTTTTAAAGTTGTTCCCTCACTACAAGTGGGGAAGGTGTGGCTTTGGGGGCAAGCAATGAGCCAGGTACTGTCACCTGAATCCCAGCTCCTCCGTTTAGGCAAACTCATAACGAAGCCAAGGGGGGTTGTCCCTAACAAAGAGTTGTCTATGTCTCTATGTTTTTTTAAGTGTTTTTTGGTGATGTGATACAGATGGGTGTTGTTTAGGAGTTTTTTGATAAACACAATAAAATTAGCAATCCACGTTGCAATTACAAAACTCAATAATGAGAAAAACAATATATGACGACTTGGGAATTAAAAGCATCCACAAAAATAACTTAACCAATGAAGGACAAATGGTCCAAATAAAGTGATACAGATAAGTCTCAAGACTAGTGCCAAATGGAGTCAATAAAGTGCTTTGGGATGCTGAAAAATACAAGGCTCCAGATATGTTTGTGAGATTGTTTTGAAATTGTTCTTGGTAAATTTTATTGTGAATTTTAGGTGTTCTTGATTATTAAGGCTAGGGAATTTCCAATTGATATGCAAGGTATTGGAAATCTAATCGGAAATACCTTCAGTGGCTCCGTTCGAAGACATGACGGACCACGCGGTACTCTAGGCTAGGTGTTCAAGGAACTTAACCAGCAAGCTAGAGTCAGACCATGGCTACTCGACGCCCCCACTTGGAATTTGCCCACATGCCTGAGTATTCGAATAATGTTGGTTCATTGGTTATGGGGGTGAAGATTTTATTATGGTTTGAATTTGAGCGATTAGGCAACCAATACTGTTTCTGAGAATTCCAACTTTTTTAGGGTTGGGCAGAGCATACGTGGTATGGAGAAAACGAATAAATTCAAGTTTTTAGAGGGGGTGTGAGTTGAAAGTATTTTAATTAGAGCACAAACAAACCTCTCCGACAGAGAGTGCTCTTGACTTGTCTTATGATAGGGGTTCAACAGACTTAACTAATTTATATGCAAATGCACAATGCAAACAATGCTCTCCGACAGAGAGTGCTCTTGACTTGTCTTATGACAGGGGTTCAAGAGACTTAACTAATCTATATGCAAATGCACAATGCAAACAATGCTCTCTGACAGATTCAAGAGAGTGCTCTTGACTTGTCTTATGACAGGTTCAAGAGACTTTGGTTCCTTTTAGAGATTGACAATTGTAAGCAAGAAACTCAAATGATAGCTCAAAAATGAAATGAAAAGACTAACTAACAATTAGTATTCTAAGCAAAATTGAACTAAGCTAGCAATTAGTTTCTAAATGCAAAAAAGGGAAAACTAACTACACAATTAGTATTCTAAGTACAAGTATGGAAAACTAATCTAAGCATACAACCACTCAAAGGACACTACAAACTTCCCCAAATGGGGGAAGTTGGATGTGGGGGATTAAAAACCCCACTTACAAACTTTTATTCAATGAGTACAATTGCCCTGGGAATTCAACCCTTGAAAAGGACTTTGAGAAAAATAACTAAAAGAAGAATGCTTGTTAAGCTCTTAAGAGCTTTTTACAAAAGGAGAATGAGTTTAAGTCTTCATGGTTAACACCATCTTCATTGGGTTTTGGATCTTCTTGGATTTATTGCTCTTTTGGTTTTGTTCTTCTTCAAATGTACCTATCACAATAGATCAACTCAAGGACCCGTTAGCATTAGCAAACAACACAAGAAATCTAAGGTCTAAAAATAGAAATGAAACTAGATGCAAAACTAGCAAACTAATCTATATGCCCAATCATTTTTTGAATGCAAGTTTTGACTTTTAAATGAGATCTAGAACTTAAAACAAGGAAGGAGGAAGCAAGGTGTGAAGGAGGAGAGAAAGGTAAAGGTGAAAGGTAAGCTAAGGAGGAAACGAAAGCTAGAAGGGGAAGGCTTTAGAACGAAAGGATGAGAAGGAAGTTTGAGGAAGGAGGACGAGAGCAAGGAGGAAGCAAAGAAAACGAAAGTAAGGAAGGTTTACTTGAAGGAAGACGAAAGGGATGAGTGGAGAAAAGCTAAGGGAAAATGAAAGGTAGGATGAAGCAAACAACGAAAGCAAGGAGAGGAGGTTTGAAGGAAAACGAGAGCAATGGAAGGAAGACGAAAGGGATGAGTGGAGAAAAGCTAAGGGAAAACGAAGGGTAGGATGAAGCAAACAACGAAAGCAAGGAGAGGAGGTTTGAAGGAAAACGAGAGCAATGGAAGGAAGACGAAAGGGATGAGTGGATAAAAGCTAAGGGAAAACGAAAGGTAGGATGAAGCAAACAACGAAAGCAAGGAGAGGAGGTTTGAAGGAAAACGAGAGCAATGGAAGGAAGAGAGTGGGGCGAAAGCTAGAGGAAGAGAAAGGCGAGCCAAACAAGGCTAGAAAGGATGAGAGGCCAAAGAGTAGGAAAAAGTGGTTTTAGGGCCTCTTAGTGTAACCAAGTAACCAAATAAAGTTTTTCAAATGTGTTGATGGATGAAGGTTAGCCCCTGATAGCTATATTTCTTCTCTTGGAGGGAGAAGCTTCTTGAAGAACCTACAAAATGAATGTGTTAAATGGTAAAAACTCTCGCTTAATGAAGACAAGCTTGATGATCCAAGCTGTTCTCCACTTGCAGTGATCCATGCAAAACACTATTTTCAACAAGCAAACTAGATCAAATGCTAATGTACTAGATTGCTAGTCTTCTTAAAACACATATTGAAGAATAATTTAAAATGAGAGAATAGGGTGAGAGAGATATCACCTCACAAGATGAAACCACAATGCATAAAACTCTTGCATGGACCTCCAAAGTCACTTCTTTATTCCAAAAATTAAACAAATATTACAATATAATTTTGGCAGAGTGTTCTTGCCCAAAATCTCCATGAGAAGAGAGCCCAAATGGCTTCTCTTTATATAAAAACAACTAACCTAAACCCTAACTCGAATTGGCCACATGGAGAGCCAATGGCACCAAACACCAAGTCGAATTCCAATTAACTCCAAGCTTGGAGTGCATGAGATCCAATAGAAACTCGAGTTGTGGTAGATGAATGGGGAGGTGGCCTCCACCTTGGCAAGGTGCCCCCCATTCCAACATAGGAAACTCCACCAATCCAATGAGCATCCTCCAACTAGATATGACGTGAGCTAAAGGATGAATGCGTGAGCTATCAAGGAGAGAGCTTGGAGTTTGAAGTGAATGGTAACTCGTGTTCATAAGGGAGCCAAGCAAGTGAGGTGGCCACAAAATGAGGAATGTGCCCACCATGGAGTAAACACTAACTCAACCTTCCTTTAATTAACCATCCACATCACCAATTCGTGATTGCAAATGAGGAGGGCGAATTTCCTTACTGAAGATCTCTTCTGGTGACTGGATAGTTGACTGAAAGCACTTGGAGTTGATTGGAATCTTCCTGAATGTCTGTTGCCATGTCATTTAGCCTATTTAAATAATCCAAATGGATTATTTTGGAGCAAATTGGATTATCTCCAATTTATTATTTTAATTAATAATTTCTCTTTTATTGAATTTTGAGAAAATATTAATTAAGTGGCTAAATGACTATCTGAAACTTAGGATAAAAGGGTTTGGGGTTTAACTGAGATTATTGGCTTAGGAATTAAGCCTCCAATCACTTGAAACCACCCCCAAACGACTGACATATTACAAATTGAATTTTTCCAATTAAATATTTGGAATAATAATAATAAAATAATAAAAATAAAAACTTGTCCAACGCGTCTAGTAAAAATTTTTCGGACAATGTTTTTAATGGACAAGGGACCTAGGAAATGACCAATTAAGACATACATGGTGTCTAGTAGGTTTATATACATCAGTTGGACTCTAATAACCCCCCAAGGCTTAGACTTTCAAAATCGGGCATTCCAGCTTTGGAGGAAGCGGGAGAAAACGTCGTCGATTATTACTCGGCTATAGGCAAAGCATAATTGACAAAGGCAAAAAACTCCCTGGAATACCTTAGTTGATAGTCAAGTCATGGGGAATTGAGTCACTCAAAAACCCTACTAGCACACTTATTACAAACCTCGTGGGGCCATGGTCATTTCAGTAGAAAAATAAAACTGGCTAGCCAAAATTGGCTAATTATTGCAAATTGAACCCCTGATACTCTGGAAGTGAACACTGATCATGTTCCAACACTGGCGGCTCAATTGAGGTTCAACTATTGGACAATATAGTTGGCAACAGTATGCAAGCAAAAAATGGAAATACACAGTTTACCTCATACAAAACTTGCATGCATGAAGAACAAAGCCATCAATGACCTCCAAAGTCTTCCAACAATATATTAATCCAAAAATATTACAAATCTCAGGAGCAAAGGTTTAATGCAATCCACCATCTTTGAGAGTGCAAGGGATTGGTCATTAAACACTCTCATCATACACTGCCGTGTTGCATGCTTATGCCTAGAGAAACATAGGCAAATCCTAATCATGGATCATTGCCTTGGCAACTCCAATGATGGCCCTGTTCTTCCTCTGTGCAACCCCATTCTATTGCACGTAAGAGTAAGAGCAACCGCGCACTACTCCATCATTGAGCAAAGCAAAAGGTACTGTCAGTTCCTTCTTAATTCCTGCCTCCTTGCAGAAATCCTTGAACTTGTAAGGTACTGTATGTTACTGTCAGTAACTGTAAGTTCCTTCTTAATTCCTTGAACTTGTAAGGTAATTCTTAGGTTGTAAGGTACTGTCAGTTCCTTCTTAATTCCTACCTCCTTGCATAAATCCTTGAACTTGTTACCTGTATACTCACCTCCATTATTTGTTCTCAGAACTCTGATCTTTCTGTCTGTCTGGTTCTCCACGAGGGCCTTAAACTCTTGAAATCGATTGAAGACCTCATCCTTGGTCTTGATAAAGTAGATCCATGACTTCCTGGAAGAATCATCTATGAAGGTTGTTGTCCGCCGAGATGCACACCAGCAACAGAAATCTTTCGAAAGCTGTTTCCTCACTACAAGCGGGAAAGGTGTGGCCTTGGGGGCAAGCAATGAGCCAGGTACTGTCACCTGAATCCTAGCTCCTCCGTTTAGGCTGACTCCTAACGGAGCCAAGGGGGGTTGTCCCTAACAGAGAGTTGTCTAAGGCTCTTATGTGTTTTAAGTGTTTTTTGGGTGGATGGATACGAATGGGTGTTGTTTATGAGTTTTTTGATGAACACAATAATATTTAAGCAATCCACGTTGCGATTGCAAAACACAATGATAAGATAAACAATATATGACGACTGAAAATTAAAGCATCCACAAAATAATCAATGACTTAAGCAAATAAATGACAAATGGTCCAAATTAAGGTGATGCATAAAAGTTTCAAGACCAGTGCCAAATGGAGTCAAAAGTGCTTGGGATGCTGAAATACAAGTCTCAATATGTGTTCGTGAGTTCGTTTTGCAATTGTTCTTGGTAATTTTTATTGTGTATTTTAGGGGTGATCTTGATTATTATGGCTAGGAAATTTCCAACCGATACGCAAGGTACTGGAAATCTGTCCGGGAAATATTCTAAGTGGCTCCGTTCGAAGACATGATGGACCACCTAGTTCTCTAGCTAGGCGCCCAATAGCTAACCAGCAACTAAAGTCTGGACGTGGCTTCCTGACGTTCCCAGTTGGAATTTGCCCACTTAGATTATTTATCAATCAACGCCGGATTCGTTGGTTATGGGGTGAAGATTTTATTATGGTTTAAAATTGAGAGATTAAGCAATCAATACTGTTTCTGAGTATTCTAACTTTTTTCAAGGTTGGCCAGAGCATATGTGGTATGGAGAAACGAATAAATTCCAATTTTAAAGGGGAATGTGAGTTGTGAGTGTTTTAATTAGAGCACAAAAGACAAACCTCTTCGACAGAGAGTGCTCTTGATCCACCTTACGGTGAGATTCGAGAGTCTTATGATGCATGGAATTAAAGTACTGAAGGTAAAGTCTAAACTACTCAAGAATTTCTTTCAGGTCAAAGACCGTACTCGGGAGAGCATGGGGATTAGTCAAATCAAAGCAAAAGCAACTCTCCGACAGAGAGCACTCTTGATCCACTGTTGAGTGAGATTCAAGAGATTTATAACTTTTCAGCAATTTATATATAAAAAGACAAGCATTGAAACAAGAATAAACTAGCAAAATGACCTAAGCAAGAATTGACTAATCTAGCATATCAAAATGGAAATTATTCTAACTTATTCTAATAGTTTATTGTGCAGGTATAAAGCAAATGAAAGATGCGAAAATTAGACAATGTGCTATACAGGCTTCCCCCAAATGGGGGAAGTGGGGCTGTGGGAGCCGTTATCCCACTTGCTTTTATTCAATTTTTACAATCTTTTTGGATTTTGGATTTTGTCAAAAATGGTTTTTTGGCTTGCTTGGTTTGGTTTGCTTTAGCGTTTGGGCTCTTTTCTTGCTTGTTTGTCTTCTTGCTTTACCTGCAGATAAGAGCTCTTAACAATAGCTAATTAGAGTGTTAGAAAAACCAATTTCAACTTATGATTAAAAAAAAGTGGAAGTGAATGAGATGAGGGATGCCAAATGAAATGATTAAATGACCCAAAACAGAAAAATAACACCAAAAATCAGACCTTGGAAAATGTTCACTTTTTAGGGTAAACTAGGCACATTTTTCAAGGAAAAACTTGGAAATTTTTGGGATTTTTTTTTTGAATTTTTTTGAATATTTTAGGTTAATTTCCAGAATTGAAAAATAGCAGAAAATTGACAAAAATCAGCCAAAAACCAGCAAGCTGAAAAAGACAAAAAATGGCATGCTTTACGAGAAAAGTGAAAAATTTGAAAAAATAATTCTTTGGAAGAATTTTTTGAAATTTTTTACTGTTTTACACTAATTTCCAGAACAGAAAATTAGTGAAAAACTCAGAAAAAACAGCAAGCTAAAAAGGAGAAAAAAATGCACGTTTTTCGAGAGAAAATTGTGCACGTTTTCGAAGGCAAAAGGAGGACAAAAAAGACATTTTTATGAGATTTTTGAGAATGTTTGGGAAATTCCAGAATGCTGGAAATACACAGAAAACAGTGGGCAGCGAAGTGGCACGCAAAACGAGGCAAAAAGTGGGCGTAAATTCCAATGTACTTTTTTAAGGCAATTTTTTGGTAAAAGTTTAAAGGGTTTGGGTATTTTTTTAGAGTTATTTTGGCACTCAATTGATGGGAAAAATGAATAAACAAAATGGAAAGTAGCTCTAAAAATCAAAACAAGAAAAACTAGATCTTTGGAAAATGGACACTTAGATGTAGAAAAATGGAAAACTACTTTAGAAGCAAGGGATGGATCTACAAGTTGGGAATGAAATAAAGATCTTAGATCTATAAATTTAAGAGTTGTAAAAGTAGATCTAGACCCAAAAGTAGATCAAAGTATGAAACTTTGATCTACTTAGCCAAATAAAGTGCAAGATTCAGAAATATGAGCTTTTTAAGACAAATGCACTATTTGAAAAGTGAATCAAAGAGATAAAAACCTTAGATTTGTAGATCCGCTTTGTAGTAACCGAGAGGAGATTTGATTTTAACTTTGGTGGTGGATGGATTAAGAAGAAGCCCTCAATCCCAAGCTTGAACAAAAAAAGAGAGCCAATGCATGCACCAAGGCCAATGAGAGGAGCCCACATGCTTTGATTGAAGAGTTAAGTGAGTGTTGTGAGGTGTGACTAGGGTGAGGTGGCCTCCACCTAGGCAAGGCGCCCACCCTAGTACTTAGAACTTATCACCCAACCAACGAATGAATGCCACCTAAGCTAAGATGTTAGCCAAAGGAAGGAAGGCGCATTTCTCAAGGGAAGATAGCTTGCAGTGCTCCAAGCTTTAACTGATTTGATTTGGAGTTGATTGCAATCACCTTTAATGACCTCTGCCATGTCATTTTGACTTTTATTTTTTTCAAATTGGCCTTTTTTGGAGCAAATTGGATTATCTCCAATTTAATATTTTTTGAATATTTTAATTAATATTTCTCATTTTTTGATTTTCTGAGAAAATATTAATTATGAAGCCAAATAAATGTTTGAAACTAGGGCTAAGTGGTTTTGGGGTTCAACTGGGATTTTTGGCTTAGGAATTGAGCCTCCAATCATTTAAATCCACCCCTAGACCACTTAATTATTACAAATTGAAATTTTCCAATTAAATATTTGGAAAATTTAATAATAAAATATAAAATTATCCAATACGTCCGGTAAAATTTTTTCGGACAACGTTTAAACACAAGGGACCTAGGAAATGACCATCTAACACATACATGGTGTCTAGTAGGTTCATATACATCAGTTGGACTCTAATAACCCCCCAAGGCTCAAACTTTCAAAATCGGGCATTCCAGCTTTGGAGGAAGTGGGAGAAAACCTCGTCGATTATTACTCGGCTATAGGCAAAGCATAATTGACAAGGGCAAAAATCCCCTTGAATGCCTTAGTTGATAGTCAAGTCATGGGGAACTAAGCCACTCAAAACCCTACTAGCACACTTATTACAAACCCCGTGGGGCCATGGTCATTTCAACAAAAAAAATAAAACTGGCTAGTCACCACAAACTGAACCCCTGATACTCTAGAAGTGAACATTGATCATGTTCAAACACTGGCGGTTCAATGGAGGTTCAACTATTGTACAATATAGTTGGCAACAAAGGTCACGTAGTAGTTGTAACTTGTCAACGTGGCTACTGACATAGGACCACATATATCGGAATGCACCAGATCCAATACCCCCTTGGACCTGCTATCACTACTAGGAATTTGACTTTGCATACTTGCCAAGTGCGCATCCCTTGCATACACCTTGCTGCTCCACACTGAACTCTAGAAGACCAGTGACCCATCCCCCTGTGCCATAACTCGCACAAATTGTCATTGTCACTATGAACCAATGCAGGTACTGGCTGAGCCTTCAACAAATGCAAGTTGTTGTTGTTGTATCTACGTGAAGTATCCTCACTAGTTTAGGCCAACCTACAAAAGAAATAAAACAAAATGTAATTTTATTTATTGGAAAAGAGAAGTCGGCCCAGTGAAATAGACAAGTTGGCCTTAGTTGGAAAAGTCACTTCAAAATCATGTATAAATAGGAGGGATGCCTCCTCATTTGGAGATCATCTCAAGCAAGGATAAGTTCGATTTCTGGTTGTAGAAGACAATTTTATGGGGCTTCTCTTTTGGCATCTCTTCTCTTTGTGATATTCATCTCTCTTATCTTTGATGTACTTGTATTATGTATTGAATCTTTGAATAAGAAAGGTTTGTTGGTTTTTCCCGAGTTTGGGTTTTCCTAGGGTAAACTATTGTGTCTCTATTTTTTGTTTTTGTGCATAATTATTATTTCAGTGATCCTATATTTGTTTCTAAGTTGAAAGAGATGAAAATTATAAAGCTATTATTGAAAATTTAACATGGTATTAGAGTAGTGTTGAAAGAGACTACTGTCGAAACTAGCGTTTCTTGTTTCCACCTCTTCCATCCACAGATTAAGCTCACCCTTAGCATTGTTGAGCTCACCCTAGGAAGGCGCATCTCCTTGTGGAAGCATATTTTCATTCTGAGAAGTTTCAATTCTTTTTGACCTAATTATTGTTAAGGTCAAGAATTAGGGTTTGCAATTTTGGATTGTTCTGACCATAGATCCAGAAGATAACGTGGTTCATTCAACTCACCTTGGGAGCGCACATTCATCTATAGAAGCAGTTTTCTCAAAATCCAAAGTTCAATTTTGACCTAGCTCCTGCTAGGGTTTTGAACCAAATTGCAGTCTTCCTTAGTCAAGATGACAACCATCAAGGTTGAAGATAGGCTTGATGGAGCTTCAAATTTTCATTCATGGAAGTCTAGAGTGCTTATTGTTCTAGAAGAAAATGACCTTCTAAACTTTGTTGTAGGAGTACCAGAACCAGAAGAAGAAGCAAGAAAGTCTCAATGGAAGAAGAGTGATGCCAAGACAAGGATCCTAATAGATTCAGTCAAGGATCATTTGATTCCTCAAATTTCTCAAAAGAAGATAGCTAAAGCCATGTTTGATACCTTGAAGAAGTTGTTTGAGAACACAAATGTCAATAGGGCTCTTGCCTTGAGACAACAACTCTCAAGTGTCAAGATGACCAGATTAGATTCTCTTGCATCCTATTTCATGAAGATCTAAAAAATCAAGGATCGATTGGGCACTATTGGAGAAATGATTGCAAATAGAGAACTAGTCATGTTGACTCTAAATGGCCTGCTTCAATCTTGGGAACCATTCATTCAAAGCGTAAGTGGAAGATCAGAGCTACCCAATTTTGAACGATTGTGGGCAGATTGTACACAAGAAGAGACTAGACTTGTGGCTAGAGGCAATGCTTATGCCTGTCATGAAGAAAATCAAGCTCTTACTACACACAACAAGAAAGAGGAAAGAAGACCTTTGGTAGAAATGACAAAGGTGGAAGACCAAGTCCAGTTCTAGAACAAAAGAAGAAGAAGGATCTCTCTCATATAATATGCTTCAATTGTAGATAGTTTGGCCACTATGCAAATCAAAGAAGAGAAAGCAACATGCCTCTACAGCTGATGTTGATGAAGAGACTCCATCAAAGAAATCAAGGAATGTCGAAGAATTCTTCTTCATCTCAACTCTCTCAGGTACTGTTCCTACCAATAACAATACTTGGTTATTAGATATTGGTGCTTCTAAACATATGACAGGTTATAAGGAGTTTCACTCAAATCTAGATGAGAGAGAATCACACCTAAGAGTTGTAATTGTAGACGATGCCAGATACATTGCGAAAGGAACTGGGGCCACTTCCTTCCAGTTAGATTCTGGTGATTATCTACATTTGGGTGAAGTACTCTATGTACCAGGAATGAAAAGGAACCTTGTCTCCATTTTTGCTCTAGAAGACAAGGGTTACAAAGTTGCATTCTTAGATGGAAAGGTTCTTGCATGGCACAAGAACTCCACTATTGATTCAGCTCGTGTGATTGGTGTTCGTGAAGAAAGCTTATACAGATTGACGATATGGCCAGTACAGCCTCTAGTTCATGACTCTACCAGTTTCAGTGAGCTATCGCATAGAAGAGTTGCTCACCTACACTATAGGGCTCTTTCTTCTTTTTAAGGAAGATGGTTACAGGTCTTCTCGAACTCCAAGTTGAGCATGATGGCATTTGCAAAGGAAGTGCACTTGGCAAGAATGCCAAGGGATCTTTTCCAAACAGTGATACCAAGTCTAAGGGAATATTAGAGTTGGTACACTCAGATTTATGTGGACCTATGTCAGTTGCTTCTTTGGGAGGATTTTGGTATTATGTGACCTTCATCGATGACTATTCCCGAAAGACATGGATTTACTTCTTAAAGTCCAAGGAATCCGAAGAAGTACTAAACAAGTTCAAGGAATTCAAGGCATAGGTTGAGAACCTATCCGGGAAAAGGATAAAGGTTCTAAGGTCCGATAATGGAGGAGAGTACACCTCAGAGTTCAGTGATTTCTGTAAGGAAGCAAGAATCAAGAGGGAGTATATTGTCCCTTATAACCCTCAACAAAATGGGGTTGCATAAAGAAAGAATAGGTCGATAGTTGAGGCAGTCAAGGTCATGATTCACGACCAAAACCTACCTATGTTCCTATTTGCAGAAGCTTCAAGTACCGCACTATACATCCAGAACAGAGGTCCTCATAAGATATTGAGGAACATGACTCCAGAAGAGGCCTTCACAGGTGTGAAGCCAAAAGTTGGTCACTTGTGAATCTTTGGCTATCCAGTATACATTCATGTACCCAAGAAAAAGAGAACAAAGCTAGAACCTTTAGGAAAGAAGGGTACATTTGTTGGGTACAGTGAGTCCTCTAAGGCATATATAATCTACATCCCAGGTCAGAGACAGATTGAGGTCAGCAGGGATGTCTCCTTCGAAGAGGAGGTTGCCTTCATAAGGGCTAGAGGATCATCCATGGACAATGAGGAGCAAGAAGCTCCAAACGAGATGGTGTCATCTCCCCCTCCCTCTTCAGTAGTTTAGAGGGATCCATCTAGTCGATCCCGTAGATCCGATTGATCATGTTGATCTAGTAGATCCGACAGATGTTCCTAGAGATATTGTTGTAGGCTGGAAGAGGCTTGTTTGGGCTCGTTAGAATCTAGACGATGCAGAGAAGCATGTAGCTCCCCCAGGTACCTTCAGGGAGAGCAAGAGGCCTCAAAGATTTCCAAGTAATGTAGCATTGATGTCCCACATCATTGATTCTGAACCTTCCAACTATGAGGAGGCTACTAGCCAGTAGGTATGGAAAGATGCCATGATGGAAGAATATTAATCCATCATGAAGAATGACGTGTGGGAAGTTGCGTCGAGACTTGATAGGAAGTCAGTGGTGACTTCCAAGTGGATCTACAAGATTAAGCATGTAGCCGATGGGAGCATTGAGAAGCACAAAGCGATATTTGTGGCTAGAGGACTCTAAGAAAGAGGGAGTCGATTATGATGAGACGTTTGCCCCAGTTGCAAGATACACGACCATCAGGTCGATCATAGCTCTGGCTTCAGTTATGGGATGGAAGTTGCATCAGATCGATGTGAAAAATGCCTTCCTCAATGGTGTGATTGAGGAAGAAGTATACATTGAGCAACCAGAGGGTTTCGTGATTCATGGGAAGGAATCCCATGTGTGCAGACTGAAGAAGGCCTTGTATGGACTCAAGCAAGCACCACGTGCATGGTGTGCCAGGATTTGATGGATACTTGGTGAGCTTGGGATTCACCAAGAGTGAGGCAGATTCCAATATTTACTACAAGGTTGAGGATGGTAGACCATTGATACTAGTACTGTATGTTGATGACTTGTTTCTCACTGGAGATGAGAAACTTATCATGTGGTGCAAGAAGATGCTAGCCTTTGAGTTCGAGATGAAGGACCTTGGTCTAATGCACTACTTCTTGGGTTTAGAGGTGTGGTAGAGACAGGATGAGATCTTTCTGAGTCAAGGGAAGTATACCATTGATATCTTGAGGGGATTTGGTATGATGGACTGCTAGTCCATGTTCACACCCATAGATGCAAACCTGAAGAAGTTAAGTGCCTCAGCTTCCGAGTTAGACTTGATAGATCCCACTATGTACAAACAATTGATCGGTTCATTGATGTATCTAGTTAACACTAGACCAGACATCTGTTTTGCAGTAAGTGCTCTCAGTCAGTTTATGTGTGAACCGAGACAGGTACATTGGGTTGATGCGAAGCATGTGATGAGGTAGTTACGTGGCACTGTGGGATATGGACTGAGATATGCTTCCAGTAGTGATATGAGATTGCATGGATACTCAAATTCTGACTGGGCGGGGAGTGCCGTGGATAGGAAGAGCACCTTCGGGTGTTGCTTCAGTTTGGGTTCTGCCGTGATTTCTTGGTGCAACATGAAGCATGCCTCAGTAGCACTGAATGCAATCGAGGCTGAATATATTGCAGTGAGTGTTGCAGCTCGAGAAGCAGTATGGATTTGAAAGCTCTTTGCAGGATTGTCTGGTCAGACACTTGAGCCAACTGTGATTCACTGTGATAATCAAAGCTGTGTGAAGCTTTCAGTGAATCCTGTATCTCATGACAGATCGAAGCATGTGGAGATCAAG
Source organism: Larix kaempferi (assembly GCA_027924585.1). NCBI lineage: Eukaryota > Viridiplantae > Streptophyta > Pinopsida > Pinales > Pinaceae > Larix > Larix kaempferi. Next base: position 2,769,026 of record BSBM01000031.1, on the reverse strand, counting down.
TACCACTACATTAGATACATGGTAGAGAGAGGAGCAGTTCAACTCTTGTATATTCTGACTGATGATCAGGTTGCCGACATTCTCACCAAGCCTCTTTCCAGAGTGAAGTTTGTATACTTCCGTGAACGACTTGGAGTGTTGGAGAATGCTTCCCTTAGTGAGAGGGAGTGCTGATGAGTCCTGTATGGACGGATGGTCCTGTGTAGGCTGATATGAGTTCTAGTCCTGTGTGGACGGACAATCCTGTGTAGACCGAGATAAGTTTTAGTCCTGTGTGGATGGACGTTCCTGTGTAGACCGAGATGAGTTTTAGTCCTGTGTGGACGAACGTATAGACCAAGATGAGTTTTAGTCCTATGCGGACGGTCCTGCGTAGACTGAGATGAGTTTTAGTCCTATATGGACGGACAATCCTGTGTAGACCGAGATGAGTTTTAGTCTTGTGTGGATGGACAATCTTTTGTGTAGACCGATATGAGTTTGAGTCCTGTGTGGACGGACAATCCTGTGTAGACCGAGATGAGTTCTAGTCCTGTGTGGATAGATGGTCCTATATAGACCGAGATGAGTTATGTGAGAACTCCTGTTCCTATGTGGAATGTTCTCCTGTGTGGATGTTGTCCTAAGTGGACTGTCTTGACCTTTCTTATGATGATGAGATGTACGAGACAAGCCGTGATGATCAGATGATACTCAAATGTGTTCCAACGTGATGATACCTCCCTAGCTAAGAGGGAGTGTTGTTGTTGTAGCTACGTGAGGTATCCTCACTAGTTTAGGCCGACCTACAAAAGAAATAAAACAAAATGTAATTTTATTTATTGCAAAAGAGAAGTCGGCCCAGTGAAATAGACAAGTCGACCCCAGTTGGAAAAGTCACTTCAAAATCATGTATAAATAGGAGGGACGCCTCCTCATTTGGAGATCATCTCAAGCAAGTTCGCTCAAGCAAGGCTAAGTTCAATTTCTGGTTGTAGAAGACAATTTTCTGGGGCTTCTTCTTTGGCATCTCTTCTCTTTGTGATTTTCAACACTCTTATCTTTGATGTACTTGTATTATGTACTGAATCTTTGAATAAGAAAGGTTTGCTGGGTTTTTCCCGAGTTTGGGTTTTCCCAGGGTAAACTATTGTCTCTATTTTTTGTTTCTGTGCATAGTTATTATTTCCGTGATCCTACATTTGTTTCTAAGTTGAAAGAGATGAAAATTATACTGCTATTATTGAAAATTTAACACAATTTCCCCACTCTGCTCCCTAGTACTCGTCCTATCTCTAAGCGGGAGCCTTTCGACCTAACATGTACCTCTCCATCCTGGAATTAGACCATGTATCCCTTTTCCTCAATAGCCGAAATAGATAGTAGGTTGTTTGTTAACCCTGGTACATATAGCACATCCTTCACCTCCATAGGATCTCCTAACTCTAGTTGAAATTGAATAGATCCAACTAAGGCTGTTGGGAGCGGGGAGCGGGAGCAGGAGCGGAAAGCGAAATTTTTAAAAGCTTCCATTTTGGTAGCATTTTTTATATAATACATATTTTAATATATTTTGATGCATATATTTTAAAAAAACATGTAGAATGCCAAATTAGCTATAGAAAACATGAAAGCATAGATATAATCATTTAGTATGCATATAACATCAATCATCTAGGAGCTATAACTTAACATTGTCATTGAATGATCAATCGTCAACAACATCATCAATCTAGTTTCAACATATAATATTTGTAATCAACAAACTCTTAACAAATAACATCAACCAAGAAATGAAACAAAACATCATATTCATTACCAAAGAGTTGTAAGATAAAGGAAAAGCTCCTACATCTAAAAAACTACTGGTGGCTGGGGATGTGGCATCTCTATTGTATGAATTTGATCACCATCCTAATCACCCAATAGTTGAACCTCCAAGCAGTCTAATGCTATAGCTCCATTCTCCAAATTACCCTCCATTGGATTGTTGTCCCAAGTCAAATATGTTCTATCATTCTTGGACGCATCACAATAATGGGACAACAACGTCAAGTTGTAGTGCACATAAACCAAGCTTTCTGCTCTATCTACATTAAACCTGTTTCTCTTCACATTGTCAATGAAGTTGTAGGTGCTCCAACACCTCTCTGCAAAAGAAGTGTTAACAACCTATGGAAGCACCCTCACCGCCAATTTATGCAGATATGTGGTAGAGGAACAATACATGTTCCAGTTCCACCATTCGATAGGAATCAACCTATCTCAATCTTTGGTTGCATGTAGGTTACCAAAGACTCCATGTTCACTGATGTATTTGTTCAATTCACATCGTACTTGAGCACACTCCTCCTATGCCCGATCTACATTCAAACTGTTTCTCTTCACGTTGTGATAGGTGCTCCAACACCTCTCTATAGAAGAAATGTTAACTACTTGTGAAAACACCCTCACTACCAATTTATGCAAATATGTGGTAGAGGAGCAATGCATGTTCCACCATTCGATAGGACTCAACCTATCTCGATCTTTGGTTGTATGCAAGTTACCAAAGACTCCATGTTCACTGATGCATTTGCTCAAAAATTCACTTCGTACTTGAACACACTCCTCCTCATCAGGGACCAACTTGTCTAATGCAAGCATATACCCATTTTGCACCTCTGGATCTCTGTGTGGTTTTCTCCTAACTCCACCCCCAAGTGCTAGTTGGTCCAACCAAGATGGAGAATTATATTTTGGTGTAAGGACATATGCTAGGGCATGGAGTGGAAAATTCAGGTAGAAAAAGCTTCCCTTGCTTAATAAGTGATTTTGCTTGATTGAAGGGTACATTTATATTAAGGTCACAACAGAGGAGTTCAATCAACTTCAACAATTAGGCATCAACACCACCAACATCAAGGTACATAGAGAGGTTTATATGCTTGATTAAATTCCAATCCCTTACCCTCATACATGATAGAATCCAATGGAAATGTTGCAATCCTGAAATCCTGAAAACTATTAAGTCTGCTGAATTCTGAATGGGATTTAAAATTCTATTTTTTGCATATGAAGTCCTGGAAACAATTAATGGTAATGTTAAAAATTTAAATAAAAGGATAGAAAATGAAAGATAAGGAGAATGTCACTTTTACTTTAAGAATTTAACATTACCATTTAATAAATCCCGTAAATGAACCCTAACCATCCCAAACATCCAAGTGGAACCATGTCTTGGTTCCAAAAACCAAAAAAAGCAAAAACAAATTGCCTCAATATCTGGGAGCAGTGAGGGAGCGATCACGGAGCGCTTTTTTTGCTCCTGGGAGCGACTAGGGAGCGATGAGGGAGCGCTCTAGGAGCAACGCTCCCTCACTGCTCCCTGGTTGCTCCCTGAAAAACCAGGGAGCGTTTTTTTCCATCAGGGAGCGCGTTCCCTAAAATTGCTCCCAGAAGGGAGCGGACATGAATCGCGCTCTCGGGAGTGATTCCTGATTGCTCCCTTTGGGAGCATGCTTTGGGAGTGAAGCGTTAGGGGGTAGGGCGCTTCCCCACAACATAGGATCCAACCCCCTCTATTGCACACCTGTCATCATTTCCAAGTTCCACATGTAGACCTCAGTCCTCCTCTGTAATACTGGTGAAGACATCTTGTATCCTCGTGACGAGAACCCCCACTGTCCACAAACCATGCATCCTTCACTAAGGTGCCAGAAAGACAAGACACTAATGAGAATTCCTTCTCAAACTTTGCAGCGAACGCACTTGTGTCTGCTATTGCTACAACCTGTGTCTTACTCTTGCCCTTCTTCTTGTCAGAAATTGACCTACACAATGGCCAAATTGTGACATGTAAAGCACTTGACTTTGCTCATGTCCTTCTTCTTCCCATCTTGAGTAGAAGCCTCACCTGTACTCTTCTTGGCCTTCACTTTGCCCTTCCTTGCATGACTTGCAAGAGCAACATTCTCCTCATCATCACCTTTCCGTTGGCTACCATGTAGAGATTCCTCTCGAATCTTCTTTTGGATGAAATCATCCCATAGTCTCTCCCAGCTAGGAATATTTTTTGTGCAACAATATCTTTGACAAAAGGAGCCCATGGCTTGGTGAAGCCATTCAGGGCTACTCTTACCAACTCTTGATCTGTCACTGTCTCCTCAACTGCTGCGAACTTGTCACAAACCTGTGTGATCTTAGTGAGATAAGAAGCCATTGCATTTGATTTGGACATCTTGGTGCTCTTGAGTTCCTCTTTCAACACCATCTTTTCGTTGTGGTTCACTTTGGTATAGCTTCGTCAGAGCCTCCCACATTTCCCTGGTTGACTTTTCCTCAGACAGATGAGGGATCATATGATACTTCACTGCATCCAGAATGATCCTCCTAGCTTTGACATCCTTCTTGTTATGCTCGGCCAGCTGAGTAGTATCAGTAGGAACCTGGAGAGTTTTATCCACAAACTCCCAAATTCAGTTCTCCATCAACACTAACACTTTCCTCTTCTTCCAGGGACTGATGTTGGATGCCCCCTCTTGCCGGTCCTCAAATCTCAGTCCAGTTGATGTCATCTTGTCCAATCAAATAACCTGACCAAAGAATACTTTCTTTTTTGTGTAAACTGTAAACCCTCGTCAAATGTGATTTCCTTGTTTAGAGCCAACCTTGCTCTGATACCATGTTAAATTTATTTTACTAACACAAAAATTAGAAATTGTTGCAGACAGAGAATCCGAGAATCGTCTTCTTTTATTAGCTCGCACAGAAAATCAGAAATTACAACAATAGTGGAACCTGTAACTCAGTCCCATAGAGAAATCGACACACTGAAGAATTCGGCCTCTCAGGCAAATCGGCCTGCTTGTGTCACCCCCTACGTCACACCATACGGATTGGCCCTGCGCTAGCCCGTACAGCCCCTGTGTCCCCCGCTTTGCCCCTACATCAGCTCGTACAACAGTGTACGGCCCCTTGCGTCACTCTTACAGCTACTGTGTCAACTGTATGGATCGACTGCCTGTGTCAGCGGTAACAGACCTCCTTCGTCACTGTACGGATCGACTTCTTGGTGATTCGGCCTCCTCTCTCCAGACTTCCTCTCTTGCTGCAAAATCCTTGCTCTCTTCTCTTTATCCACTTTGAGTATCTCACTCTTCACTTGAGAAAATCACTCTCTGAAATGATCTCTTGATCTTGTGTGTCTTTCTCCTCTCCTTAGGCTTTCTTTTATAGTATCTCAATGACCAAAATACTAACCTTCAATCTCCAAAGTGATGGATGTCCAAGATTAGATCTTGAGCCTCACTTAAGGTCAATGGCTGTGACTTAATCAAGTACCTAGAGAGTAGTTAAGCAAGTACCTAGAGAGTAATTGGACAATTTCTGCATGCTTGACACCTAGCCTATGCAAAAGCTCCTGTCCGAGCTATAATCATCAACAGCCCCTAGAGGACTTAAGGGTAACACTAGATACATTGAATGTGAGTGATGTTTGTCTTAAAAATTGGTGGATCAAAAACTAAGGTTTGTCAGAGATGACACCCAGCCCTTTATTGAGGAACATTGTCTCTGTTTTTCAAGAGTCTTTAGTGTAAAATATCACACCTGCATAGGCTCAAGAGATAGATATTAGCTTTGACATTTTCACACCATTAAAGCATTTCAAAATTTGGTTTTTGAAACATAAAGCCAGTGAAAGATATAATCCTCATGATTTTTACCTATCCCTATAAATTTTTTCTAATTGAATGTTTATCCTGAAAAGATATAGGTTTTCATTGTACTGACAAAAGAGTAATATTTTAAGAAAGCTGTTTTCCAAGGTCAGCAGATAGATCATTAGTTTTATCTTACTTGGACCTGGCTTTCTCACATAAATAATTATTTAGACATTTATGTGTTCTCTCTGAGACAGACAGGACTTCAGAAACGAGGTTGAATTGCTAGTGAAGTTGCGGCATCCTAATATTGTCCAGTTTCTCGGTGCAGTCACAAAGAAACCACCTCTGATGTTGATAACTGAGTTCCTCCGTGGGGTATGTGCCTGACTTTCTTCTTGGTGATCAAGTGTATTCCATGTCTTCTTTAGAGGAGTGCTTGAAGTATTATGCAGAAGCAAAATGGTGGAGTGTATTTGTATAAGAATTTGCAGTCATTAAATTTCTGAAAGATTTTTCCAACAAGTTATCTCATCTTTGGTTCAGTTGATCATCTGTCACCTTTCTTGATGTTTAAATGAGAGCTACTGATGTACTTTATTGTGGCATTTCATAGGGAGACCTCCATCAGTTTCTTAAAGAGAAAGGTGCTCTGCCTACAGGGACAGCCGTTAATTTTGCTCTTGATATAGCAAGGTGAATAGTACCACCTAGAAAATAAATTTCATTATACTCTTTGCTGGATTTTGAGAAGATTTATAAAATTGTTGCACCTCATGTAAATCCATTATTTGAATCCTGCCATTTATTGTGTAATTCAATCGAAGTTGTGGCTGCCTAGGTATAAATTTTGGAAGTGCTATTTCTGTCATAGTTCATGATGTTTGGAGTGTCTTATTTAACTGTTTCCTTTGCCATTATTTTTCATTCTTCTCATTTGTAGTTGTATTTCTTCCACTACATATTCCATTGTTTTTAATTCCTTCTCAACTATAATGACAAGTGACAAATCAGTGTTCACCCAAATGAGGGATTTCCTTATTCGTTCTAAGAAGTATTTGGTATACAGAAGAGGGATTAATCATTTAAGTTAAATTTACCTTTTAATTTCTTTTCACTTCCTCTGGCCTGTGATGTTCTTTAACTTGATTACTTGCATATTATTTTAGGAAATTCCTTGTGGGTCATGCAGAAAAGATTAAAATTCATTTATAGCCTAGTATTCATGTTCAAAGCAATTTTTTTCAGATGGAAGAAGGTATGCTTCTTGTTGACATGCCAGAATTACTGTGTCATCTTTAAATTCTGTCAGCTGAATGCAGGCTCAATTTTTTTGTATGCAGGGGAATGGCTTATCTCCACAATGGGCCTAATGTCATTATTCATCGGGATCTGAAACCTAGGTTAGCTGCTTGAGGACGTTGTATTTTCATCCTTGGCTGTAGTCTATTTGATTTTGATAACATGTATAATTGTTTAGAGCTCAGAAGTCATTCCTAAAACTTTGCTTTAGTTTCTGTATCTGTCGTGGCTAGGGTCTAGATCCAAGAAATTACATTATGGCGAGATGTAACATGTACTTTTTGAATTTTCTGTTCAATATATGAGAATTAAGAGAAACAAAATGAATACATACATTAAGAATTGGCACGAGGGATTTTTATCTATGATTTATATTTTAGTTATGTTGTTTGTGGAGTTTGCAGAAATGTACTGATGGTCAACACAAACCATTTGAAGGTTGGAGATTTTGGTCTGAGCAAACTCATAAAAGTTAAACATGCACATGATATGTACAGGTTGACTGGAGAAACTGGAAGTTGTAAGTCAAGTATTTGAAGCCAAGAAATTGATGGCAGTCACACTGTTATTCTTAATTGTTGAGTGCCTTTATTGAGACGTTGATCTTTTCTTGAATGGACATTGGTGAGCTTTGCTTACTGGAAATTGCATTTGATTGCTTTGTTCAAAATTTCAGATCGTTATATGGCTCCAGAAGTTTTTGAACACAGATCTTATGATGCAAAAGTTGATGTATTCTCATTTGCTATGATTTTGTTTCAGGTATTTCTGCTTTACTCATTTCTCCCAATCTCTCTTCGGATGATCCAGTTTTTGTTTTCTTTTCAATTTACCATTGATATTAATCTTTTCAATTTACGAATGATATTAAGTTACATTTTAAGGTACACTGATATGTAATGTCCTCAATGCTGATTTTCTTGTGAGGGTTTACTCCTTTTTAATATTTGTATTTCCTTTGGCACTCAAGAGCTGCCTTTTGCACTCCCGCATCAATATTATGACATGTAATCTGTAGTCCCTTCAACCTACTTTGGTCACCTGTGGATATTAATAAAATATCCTATCTTATCTAATGTGTCAAATGATCTGTTGATTTTGATTACTCAGATGTTCGAGGGAGTTGCTCCTTTTGCAAACTATGAACCATATGATGCTGCAAAACTTGTTGCAAAAAAGGATCGGCCAATTTTCCGTGCCAGAACTTACCCTGCTGAAATGAAAGAGTGAGAAATTAAATATTTTCCCATTATTTTTCAAAAGGATCTAGACTTATTGGAATGTTTGATAGGGAAAACAAGGAAAATATCCAGCAATTTTAGCTAGAGGCACCAATTTAATCATCATTGTGGTAGATAAATCACTAACCCGTTTATAAATCATCACTATTCATGACCTGTTTTTTTTCATGGCTCTTGGCAGGTTGATTGAAGAGTGTTGGGACCATGATATTAAAAAAAGGCCGACTTTTTTGGATATTCTCAACAGGCTGGAGAAAATTAAGAGCTTGCCCAATGAACATCATTGGAATTTCTTGCACCATTCCTGAACCATATCTATATAAGGTGATGTTTTTATTTATCCCAAGGGGACAGCCCATGGAATCACCCATGGAGTTGCCGCTGCATGTATCAATTATTGCTTTTTTTATTATTTTAGAGGAAAAGTTGCTTTTCAGGCAGCATGTTGCTGGATCTCTGGTCTGGGTTTGGGAATTGTTTTTAATTTCAGGCCAATGTAATGCATAAAATTTCATATTCATCTTTGTAACCTAAATAAAACTTATTTGCAATATGCTAGAATTCTTTTATTGCTTTGCCTCATTATTGATGTTTGTAAGAATTATTATACTCAATGCACGAACTTGGCAGTTGCTAATAAATGCTGGGTAAATCAGAATTGCTGTTGTTGCACATGCAAGAGGTGGTTCCCGTATTATTCAGATTATCCTGCAGTTACATAAAAGTAAATGAACTGTTCTGTATTGTATATTCTTGTGAATCGTGATTAGAAGGTATCCAGCATCAACTACAAAGTGGTGATGTTTTACATCATTTTAAGGCAAAATTTATTTTTAAAGCCATATGGTGCCAACTGCCAAGGGATATAACAAAAACCCCACCACTTAACTGTCTATATTCTTACTCGTTCATGAGAACATTTTCTGTTAAGGTGATAAGTGACATAAATTCAATTAGCAATTGGCAGACATAGTGAGAAGTCAAATCCTAATGTCAAATTCAATGCTGTCTATTCTTCTGTCTTTTCAATTTACCGACCAGTACTACATTGCTGGAATTGAGGAATTTCGGAAGCTTTTCAATAGTAGCTTATAAAACTGAAAATATATATTTTTATTTCAGGAGAAACTTGATGTATACTTCTTGCTAAAATGAATATAACTGGACCAAAGCACATGGTTCTAGAAACCACCTCCAGAGCTTGGTCCACCTTCTTAACAGTAGCAGATCTGTTTTAACTTTTATTGCCACTTCAGGGAGTGGCTATCAAAAGCTATTCGTAACAATGATCAGCACTCTGCTGCAATGTTTCTTTTATAGACACCTCAGAGCATTGTTTCTTTTATAGACACTTTTTTATATACTTTGCCATTGTGGCATCAACATATAGAGAGAGGATACACACTAGGAGATCAAGTTATTAGACTGTTCTTTCTGGTGGGAAATCCAATCAAAACTATTTTTCCTTATGTTATCAACTGCATACAGGAGTAGGATAAAAGACAACTAAAACTTGCCACTTTTCCGACAGTTTTTTCATCAAAACCGGTCAAAACAGCGCCTGAAAATTGCTATTTGGGTAATTATGCAATTTCAGCAATGGCAAATACCTGTCCTAGACTAAATGCCCGATTTTAGAACTACCCAAATTGTCGAAATCACAATTTGAGCACTCCAAATTGAAATTCCAGTATTTCTTCCTTTGCCGGATTCCCTATGCATACCTGAAAGTTTATTGGTATGCCAGACTAATCTATTCTTGAGCCTCATGTGAAACTCTTCATTTTGCCTCTATTCTCCTATGGTCACCCTCATGGGAGGGAGCTGCAACACTTCTCTAATCAAAATTGGATCTGAAACAACAATTGGTTTTAGGTGCTGACTCAAAGATGATTGGCACATGCAAGGTTCACAACTATGGATGAGGTAGGATGCAGAGTTGATGGCGTGAAGGCCCCATGCACAATGACTATAGAAAAATTGGACATGAATTGTTGCCAGGCCTTCAGAGGAGCAGAAGAACAATGATGACATAGGGTCATCATGAAGACGATGAAGAAGAAGATCCTAGGGTTAAGTTGGATTGACTAGAGCAGAGCTTAACCACACTCATATCTATTGTAGCACAACTATTGGCGGAAAATGATATAGAACCAACCTCAGAACATAAGGCTAGTCTATAGGACCCAAAGAATTAAGAGGGGGACCTAGAGGCAAAGCACATAACAAAGACAGAGATGGGAGAATGCAACAATATCAAACTACAAGTATATTTATGTGTGGTGGCAAAGTTGGATATCAAGCCCTACACTAGAGAAGTTGATGCCATCAAGCTGAACCAATGGCTATAGCAGATGGAGGTGTACTCCAGTGTATATGAAGTCATCGAGAAATAGAGGATTGCATTTGCTATGTTGAAGTTTGAAGGCCATGCATTGGCATGGTGGGTGAATGACACAATAGAAAAACCATTGGAGAATGAGCCATCGATGACCAATTGGGAGGTGTTCAAGGATATAATTAAGGATTAGTTCTATCCAATTGTGTATGTGGATCAACAATAGATTGCATTGGTAGAGGGAAGTGTTGTCCGCCGAGATGCACAGCAGCAGCAGAAATCTTTCGAAAGCTGTTCCCTCACTACAAGTGGGAAGGTGTGGCCTTGGGGGCAAGCAATGAGCTAGGTACTGTCACTTGAATCCCAGCTCCTCCGTTTAGGCAAACGCCTAACGAAGCCAAGGGGGGTTGTCCCTAACAAAGAGTTTTCTATGGCTCTGAGTTTTAAATGTTTTTAAGTGTATGGATGCAGATGGGTGTTTTCTAGGAGTTTTTGAATGATCACAAATTTATAATGACAAAATAAAATAACCACAAGATAATTGCAAGATTACAAGATTTGAAACACAACCACTTGATAACTTAAAGCAAGACAACCATATGATATAGAAATTAAATGACAAGTGCTCCAGATAGATATTAAGCAAATAAAACGGTGTCAAGGACCAGTGCCTTATGGAGTCAAAATTGAAGTGCTTGGGTTGCTTGATACAAGAGTTCAGTGTGGTAGTGTTTGTGAGATCTGTTATGCAAATGTTCTTGGTTTATTTTATTGTAAATTTTAAGTGATCTTGTTTTAGGTGAGGGATATTTCCAATCTGAACACGATGTCCTATAAATCTAACCGGAAGAAGTACTCTAGGTGGCCCCGTTCAAGGACATGACGGACCGACCTGGATCACAGCTAGGTGTTCAAGGAACTTAACCAACAATTGTGTCCGAGGTTGGGTTGCCCGACGCCCTCACTAGGAGTTCCCCACTTTTGAGTACTTATCAAACAACGCTAGTCCATTGGTTACGGGTGAAAATTTTATTATGGTTTTGAATCTTGCAAGATTAGGCAACCAACACCGTTTCTGTGTAATCCAACTTCTTAGGGTTGGTCAGAGCATACATGGCATGGAGAAATGAGTAAATTCCAATTTTATTAATGGGAATGATGAGTTGCGAATTTTAGTTAGAGCACACAAAGAACTAAAATGCTTTCCGATAGAGAGTGCTCTTGATCTTGCCTTAAGGCTTGATTCAAGAGTCTTATCTACACTATATGCAATGCAATGCAACAATAGAGATACTCTCCGACAGAGAGTGCTCTTGACTCATCTTATGACAAGTTCAAGAGACTTATTTACACTATATGAGATGCAAATGATAAATAAGGAAACTCAAGTGATAGCTCAAATATTGAAAATGAAACTAGCAATTAACTAACAATTAGCTTTTACTTGCAAAAAGGAATCTAGACTAGCAATTAGTGTTCTAAAACAAAATGAAACTAATCTAGCAAAGTATCTCTAAATGCAAATAATGGAAGACTAATCTAATAATCAAACCAAACAAGAGAAACCACAAACTTCCCCAAAAGGGGGAAGTTGAATGTGGGGACTTAAAAACCCCACTCAAACTTTATTGGACAAGTAAAAGTGCCTTCGGGATTTAAACCCTTGAAAGGACTTTGAGAAAAAGAACTTAAGTGAAATGAAGAAACTCTTATGAGTTTTTACAAAGGATAATGATTTGGTTCAAATGATCTTCTTGGTTTAATCTTCTCCTTGGTTCAAACTCTACTTGTTCTTCTCTTGCTTCTTCCTTTCTAGTTTGAGTCTTCTTTTTGGTTCTATTCTCCTTCAAGTACCTACACAAGACAAATCAACTCAATGCACCCATTAGATATTAATAAACAAAAACATAAATCTAAGATCTAGAAAATTGAACCTAGATGCAAAATATCAAGCTAATCTATATGCTCATTCTTTTTTGAATGCAAGTTTTAACTTTTAAATATGAGATCTAGGAATGAGAAAAAAGTTTTAACAAATGCAACTAAATTAACAATGAGATCTAAATGCAAACTAGACAATGCACTTAAGTTAAGAAATCTAAAGTAATACTTGGATCGAAAACTAACTAATGCAAACTTGAAATCATGAGATCTAAAAGCTAACTTTGCAATGAACTAAATTCTAACTTGAAACTTTGAAATCTAACTCAAGCTTTTAGCTTAGGAGATAAACTAGATTTATTAAGCAAAGTGAAAGAGGGAAGGAGAGGAAAAACGAATAGGATGGGAAGAAGAGAAAGCTAGAGGAAGGGGACTGTAAAAGGTACTAAAGTAGGGCTGCAAACAATGTGTATAGGACAGCAAACAGTAAAGGAGAGAGCAGCAAAAGGAAAGTACAGCCAATAGAGAAGGGAAGACAACAGAAAATGACAAAGAGAAGGGACAGTGGGCAAGGGATGAGGAGCAGCAGCAAGGAGAAGAAAGCAAACAGAAAAGAGAAGGTAAGACAGGAAAGAAGAAGTTGGTAGAGGAAGTAGGACGAGAGGGAGAAGAGAAAAAGAGCTAGCAAAGGGAATGCGAATGCTAGCTAGGAGGAAGAAACGAAGAGCAAGTCAAGCAAACAATGGATTCAAAGAGAAAAATAGAGAGCTAGAAGAAATAGGCTCTTAGATCCAGTAACCAAAGGATAATTTTAAGAACTTGTTTGTTGATGGATGAGGCAAAGATGTCTTATGTTTCTCGACTTTTCGAAGAGAAGCCAACTTTGGGAACCTGCAAGATGAAAGTGTTAGTAAAAAAGAACTCCTGCTTGATGGATGAAAGAAGATCCAATCCACCTGAGAGGATACCTAAAAACCACAACACTCAAGAGAAAACAATAGATCAAATAAAAATGTGCTAGATTGTTAGCCTTCCTATCAATGATCATATAATTAAAAATCAAGAGGGTTGAGTCAAGAAAGGTATCACCTCACACAAGATGAAATTGACACACTAAGAACTCCCACATGGACCTCCAAAGTTTTTCTCTTTATTAAATCTTAAACAAATTATACAAATTTCTCCATAATGTCTTTGCACAAATCTCCATCATAAGAGAGTGCAAAGCACCTCTCTTTATACAAAACTACAAGCCCAAACACCTAATTCGAAATGGCATGGGAGAGAGCCAATGGCACAATAGACACAATTCGAATCCCAATCAAGATCCAATCACAATCGAGTTTGGAGTGTAAATCCACTAGTTAACTCGTGTTTGAAGTAATGGTGAGTGGGGAGGTGGCCTCCACCTTGGCGAGGCGCCCCCCACTCCAACATAGAAAGCTCCACCATAACATAAGAATATACACCAACCCAATGCGTGAGCCCCAAGTGTATAATACGTGAGCTTCAAAGAGATATGCGTGAGCCATCAAGAGATAACGTGGAGTTGATGTAGGGATAACTCGAGTTCTTTGAAAGGAGCCAAGCTTGATGTGGCCACAAATAGAGGGATGCGCCTACCATTTAATTAATTGCAACCTCAACCACCCATTAAACCTTTGCCATGTCACTAAATCGTGAGTCCGATGCATTGAGCTCCCACGTGAAAGGTGAAATCCGTACGGATCCGTACAACTCAATTCAATTAAAAATTTGACTTTGGTGGCATGGTTTAACATTGTAATGTATTCGTACCTCTCCAAAAATATTTCCATGCCTTTTCCATAGTTTAAAAATCAACCTTTTTTATTTTTGATTTTTGTCTTTATGTGCTTTTGGCATTTTATGGCCACTAAATGCCAAAATAATGAAAAACTGCTTGGAGAAGCGATGTAATCGCCCGAAACCCTAGAAAAATCGGCGTGAGGGTAAAGAGGATGCTTTGAGCGTCAAAACGAGCCTCCCCACGCCCAATTCCGCCTCCGGATGAGGTTTTTATCACTTTTTGAAATTTTTTTAATTAAACCATTAAAAAATGTTCTAATTTATGGAAAAAATTATTCTTCTTGGAATCAAACGAAACTCCTAGGGGACCTAGTGCATGTTCATACGACTCAATCGAGATGACTAACACGTAAAAAATCCTAGACACAAGACTCTAATAACCACCTTAGGTTTTGACCACCATGGAAAATTCTCCAGCTTTGGAGGTTTGAGTGAAAAACTTAGGGATTCTACGCAAATGATGAGTAGCGCATAAATCCTAAGGAAAAACCACTCTAGAGTATCCCCCAAATGGCTAAACCTAAGGATAGCTGAGTCTTCTATAAAAGGACCCCGTTTAGACCAACTTTTTACAAATTCCCCATGGGGGTATGAACATGCAGTATGAAATTGCCTTGAAAATGACTTTTGAACTTTTGAACACTGGTTATGAACATTGAACATGTTCATCAAATGGCGGCTCGTCGGAAGTCCAACTATGGTACAAAAAGGTTGGTAACATCTAACTCCAACTGTGGGATGGGTACTCGTTTGATTTACTGATTAAAGAGAGTGCCCGAAAATCCAAGAATGTCTGGTACTTGCACGTAAACTAAAGTGTCTCAGTCCCATGTATACATGATAATATGCCAAAAATAAACCAACATAAAATGAAATCTATTCTATGAAGTACAAAGCATAATGTACATGATCATATGATATAAAGTAATATACAAGCATACGGTACAACAATATGATACAAAAGTAGAAGTACATAAAAATACAACAAGAGAGGGTTTAGAAAAGCCCTAAAATGACCCCATGGTCATTTTTATAGGTTGTTGCCGTAGAACAACTTCAAATGCTGTCCGTTCATAGGTAATGGCAACCTCTCTCCATCCATGGTATTAAGCATAAAAGATTTCGTTTCGATAATGCTGCATATAATAAATGGGTCTTTCCAAAGGCTGTCAAACTTTCCATGCATGCCCAGTTTTTCTCTTCTTTTGTCCCATAAAAAGACCGTGTCTCCAACTTGGAAGGCTCTAGGCTTGGTTGATTTGTCAAGGTTCCCTTCATGCTCTCTTGATGTCTCAATAATTTATCAAATGATGTCCTCCTACTTTCATCAAGCTCTATAACCTGGTTGGTCCTGTCCTCCATCTCTAATCTTTATGTTCCATACTCACTTAACATTCTGAATATAGGTATCTGCATGCTGAGTGGCAAGGTGGCTCTGAGACCATATACAAGCTTGAAAGGAGTTTTTCCAGTAGAATTCTTTTTGGTGATTCTATCTGCCCATAGAGCATACTTGATTTTGCTATCCCAAGATCTTTTGTTGTCACCCACATTTTTCTTAAGGATGGTCATTAAATTTTTATTGGTGGACTCAGCAAGTCCATTTCCGTGTGGGCAATAGTCAAAAGCATGGGATAGGATAATGCCATATTTGAAACAAAAATCATTCATCTCTACTGAACTGAAAGCCTTGGCATTATCAGTTGTTATCTTAAGAGGGGTACCAAATTGTGTGATGATTTTGTCCTCGATGAAGTCCATAACAACCGTCTCTGTGGCTTTTTTGGTGGGTATGGCTTCTACCCACTTAGTGAAGTAGTCCGTAGCAGTGAGAATCCAACAAAATCCATTGCTGGAATTGTCCTTGAATTTTTCTATGAAATCAAGCCCCCGTTGCTGAAAGGGTGCAAGGACTACTACAGGTGTAAGGGGAAGAGCAACCAATTTCTACTTCCCAGTGAAGAGCTGACACTCTTGGCAACACTTAACATGTTTGTGCACATCTGCAAAGATGGTTGGCCAATAGTATCCGGCTCGAAGGATTTTATGGGCAGTTGTATTTGCTGCATCGTGGCCCCCACAAAATCCTGAGTGGAACTCAATCAAGATTTTCTTGGAATCTTGTTCATGAATCCATCTAAGTATTACACCATCTAGGTTCCTCCAACCCAGACCTTCTTGAGTAAGGCAATACCTAGCAATTTTAAGTCTTAACACCCTTCGTTTATGACCCTTAAGGTGATCCGGGCAAGTGAAATGTAGCAGAAAATATATGATTTCAGAGTACCAATGATGATCAAGTTCTTGTAATGCTGGTGTCATGGCAGGATTAGGTGTAGTGTTTTCACAAATCATGTTTATTGCTTCATCATTCTTTTGAGTTAACATCTTGGCAAGGCCTTGTCCTTTTATCAATTTAGTTGGCTTAATCTCTAAGTCATATTCCTGGATTTTAGATACCCATGTGCCCCTTATTCCTAAGCAATCTTGTTGGGACAAGATGTCTTTTACTGTAGCATGGGGGACATACCCTATAACTTTTGAATAGCCAATGTATGTTCTAAAATGCTTTAGAGATTTTACTAAGGCATAGGCTTGCTTTTCCATAATAGTATATTTTAATTCTGAGCCCTGTAAAGCTCTACTCATGAAAGCAATTGGTTGCTTGAACCCTTCGAAGTTCTTTTGGAGCAACACACCGGCAATAGTATCTTCGGAAGCAAAGGAGAAAACCATGAAGTCCTTGGTATAATCTAGGCTAACCAAAACATGTGACCTAGTTATAGCCTCCTTTATGGTGTCAAAGGCATCCCTTCCTTCATTTGTCCATACAAACTTAGCATTTTTCTTAAGTAATGCTCGCATGGGTTTCATTAATTCTGCTAAATTAGGGATAAACCTTTTGATGAAGTTGATATGACCATTGAAAGATTGAAGGCCTTTCACATTTCTGGGAAGAGGTATCTTTTGTATGGCTTCTATTCTTTCAAGGTCAATTTTGACCCCATCCTTAGATATGATGTGACCAAGGAGTTTCCCTTCATCAATGCCTAGGACTGACTTTGCCGAATTTAAGGAAATACCATATTTCCTACATCGTTCGAAGACCTGTTTGAGATGACCAACATGGCCGGATCTTTATTTTGAAAACACCGTAAGATCATCCTGGTATATCTCAATGATTTTACCGATTAACTCCTTGAAGGCATAATCCATGGCCCTTTGAAAAGTGGCCCAGCATTGAGAAGACCAAAGGGCATTCTCAGATATTCAAATGTGCCCCAAGGGGTTGTGAATGTGGTTTTATGTTTGTCTTCGTCTTGAATAACAACCTGATTATAACTAGAAAATCCATCAAGCATGGACATCATATTGGATCTAGTGACTCATTGGAGGAGGGTCTCCATGTTGGGAAGAGGATAGTTGTCCTTTTGACAAGCAGTATTCAGATTTCTGAAATCTATACATATCCTTAAACTTCCATTCTTTTTCCTGACTACAACTAAATTGGAACACCATGTTGAATGTCTTGTATGAGTTATGATTCCTGCTACCAACATTTTTTCTAACTCCTTCACAATAGGTACCAACTTAGGATTTATTTGCCTAAGTTTTTTTCGAAAAGGTTACTTTTTGACATGCAGGTTTGAGGGGGATGGTGTGTTGGAAGACATCCTCCTGATAAGCTTTCAGTTCATCGTAGGTAAATGCAAACACATCCCTATACTCTTTCACAAGATTTATTAAGTCATTCCTTTCTTTTTCGGAAGTTCTTTTTCCAATTTTTATCATTTTGGGGTTATTTTCCGACCCAATGTTTATTTCAATGTAATCTCCCGGTTTCATATGATCGATGCTATTCTTCCTTCTATCCTGTCTATCAAAAATATTTTCTTAGGCCACAAAGCCACGTGGTACAGGATTATACCGGTTGCCTTCACTCTGATACTATTTTTCTTCTTGTTCATTTGCTTTGTAGTCCGAAAATTCATTTATATTGTTGATAAATTTCAAAATTTGTTTATCATCCTAAATTTTTTGCCAATGCTCAATGTTGTCAGGTACCGATGGTCTGAAATTTATCTCAAGTGGGAAATCACCTTCTAACATTTCATTTGATGGTTGTAGGTTGATGCTGAAATTGCCAGTCTATCTGTTGCACTAATATGATCTCTAGGGATTGCTTCTAATGTTTAGGGCATCAAAAAATTCCATAGTGTCCCAAATTGCATTTCTATATTTCTTAAGCCTTTGGCACTTACATGCAAATTGCCCCTTGATTTGTTGGACCACTAAATCAGAATCGCCCTTTTTGCTCGGCAATTTTATCCCCATATCCTTGGCTAACTCGATGCCTAGTAGAAGTGCTTCGTATTCCGCAACATTATTTGTGGCATCAAATTCTAACTTGAATGCAAAGTTGAAGATTTTACCCTTGGGTGATGTTATGACAATCCCAACCCCCTTTCCGGCTCTTGAGTATGCTCCATCAAAATTCATTTTCCACAATTCATCAGTCTTTTCGTCCTTAATTTCTTCTTGAACAGGATCCAAGAAGGTTGAGTTGATTTGATAGATACCAAGTTCATCAGTGCTGTAAACATACTCGTTCAATGGTCTTTGAGGGTTTTCCACATGGTACTTTTTCTCTTTTTTAGTATGAAGTTTCACAAATGAATCTTCGGATGTTGGTACAGTGGCATAAGTCCAATCCATCTGGATTGATCCTCCTAGAGTGGCACCCCACTTTCTGGACAATAACATACCCCATTTATTTGGTACATCAATAACCAGGATATCCATGGTAACTTGAATGTTTGGATATTTAGCTAACCTTACAAGTTGATTTTCAATCATTCCTTCAACCTTAACCGGCCTAGAATCCATAGCACAAACATTTTGATAAGGCCTTGTAGTTCTCAGGTCAAGCTGTTGCATGACTTTCTTATTCATGAGGTTGGATCCCGATCCTGAATCTAACATACAGTTGTGTAGAAGAAGATCTCCTATCATCATTGATAGATAAAATGGGGGATGATCTTCTTTTCTTGGGTCCCTAGTATTTAGAATTACAAGAGGGTCTTCATAAACATTAGCATAGCTTCTTGAAGGTTGCTCTATGGTTTCTGAAAAAGTGACCTTCTTGGGGGTATGGACTTTACAGGTGTGGAGGGTCTTGGAGGAGTTGGAGGGCTTGCTTTAGTTGGAAAATCTAAAATTTTCAAAAGCTTTTCCTTCTGCCTAGGTATTTTGCACATTTCTAAGACAGGAACATGAACCTTTGAATTTGCTAACCAATTACCCAAGTCAAAACTTAAATCAACAGTTTCTTTAACATCATTTATTTCTTTACAATATTAGGAATTGTTACCTTGGGTGCATTCTGTGTGGAAGGTCCATCCCTTGCTTTCCTTTGGTAAGTCACCCCCTTGAAATTTTGAAGGTTGTTGATTTGTTCATCCGAGGGCATCTCACCATAATACCGAGTTAAGTTATCAACCTTCTGATGATACTGGTTGGCTTGTGTCCAATCTTCCTTGGGAATGCTACGGATGTCACCTACATGGTTAATGTAATCAGGCTCGTTTGTTGATGTACTAGGACCACAACCTTCTGGATGACCATGTTGTTGAACATAGCATGCATAATGGCAACCAGATTCTTCATGGAAATCTCTGCATGCCCTACAAAATGGCTTGTAATTCTCAATCATGTTAATAGCCTCTAGCTGATGATGAGGCCTCTATTCATGGTTGGGAGGCTTTCTTTGCCAAGTTGGTTTTGCAGGAAAAGTTCTAGGAGTAGGTTGAGTTTGTGATCTTTCCATGGTTACAAACCTGTTCTACATCTCCTTCATCTGTGCAAGATGTTTCACCTCCGTTTGTTCCATTCTTTCAAGTCTTTGTTTCATTTCTAACATTTGTTTCTCATAATTATCTTTTATGGGATCCTTTTCTTTGTGTTCAGATGCTTTTAAAGGAGTGGAAGATCTGGAATAGCCATGAAGGTTGGACTCTCCTGAAGATTGCATATTTAAATCAATTTTAACTGCCATCTTTTGAGCTTGAAGAAGAGTAGTGGGTTCTTTATCCCTGATCTGGTATTGCATCTTCCCAATGAGTGCTTCAATATAATAGACCAAAATGGATGGTGCAGGTGGTGCATAAGTAGCAGGAATGGCGTTTGACAGTTCTGTAAACCTTGTGTTGAACTCATCCATTGTTTCAGTTTCCTTCTTCTTTATGTTGGTTAATGAAGCAAGTTGATGCCTAGGTTCCTTCTTTTCACCGAACTTGTTGGTGAAGGCAGTCTTGAAGGTTGCAAGTGTGGCAAATGAGTTATTTGGTAAATTATTGTACCAATCACCAGCTTTTCCATCCAAGGAAGAGCGAAGAGCTCATATAGACATCATCATGCTGGTTTGCAGGATCACCAACATAAGCATTGATGCATCTGGAAAAGCTCCTAAGATGCATGGCGGAAGTTGTGGCATCAGTGCCAGTATACATTGGGAGTTTCTCTACAGCCTTGTCTGGAAGACGATGGGGTTGACCTACTATCTGAGAGAAATCGAGTTGAGTAAAGTACTCACCCATTATGTCGGAAATACAAGTGTTATTGTTTTCTTCAAAATTATTTTCTAAAAACAAACTATGGATACCCGACGGAGATTGAGATCCAAGATCCTCAAGGATCCTACGAGAAGCTAGCTTATTTAGTCTCCTCCTATAAACCTTTTCAGGTTCAGGGATGAAACTAAGCCTTCATAATTTCTTCTTGTTGAATACCTTGGTATATTTAAAGACAGTGGAGTCGCCAGATGGATTTCAAATCTAATATCAGAGAGTTGATTAAACTAAAAAATCTATCAAAAAGGTAAAAAAACTAAGAAAAAACTAAGGTCGTCCAAGAACAAAAAGATTTATCCCCGACAACGGCGCCAAAGATATTGTCCGTCGAGCACACACTAGTAAAAAAAATCTTTCGAAAACTGTTCCCTCACTACAAGTGGGGAAGGTGTGGCCTTGGGGGCAAGTAATGAGCCAGGTACTGTCACCTGAATCCCAGCTCCTCCGTTTAGGAAAACCCCTAATGAAGCCAAGGGGGGTTGTCCCTAAATAAGAGTTTTTCTATGGCTCTTGTGTTTTATATGTTTTTATGGTGATGGTGATGCAGATGGGTGTTTTTTAGGAGTTTTTTGAGATGATAAAAGACTTACAATAATATAAGCAATCCACATTGCAATTACAAAACACAAAGCTTGAGATGAACAATATATAATGATGACTTGGAAATTAAAAGCATCCACAGATAGATAATGATTCAAACAAATATAAGAGACTAATGGTCCAAATCAAGGTGATACATGTAAGTTTTGAAGACCAGTGCCAAGTGGAGTCAATAAGTGCTTGGGGATGCAGGAAAATACAAGTCTCAAAAAGTAATGTTCGTGAGATCGTTTTGAAATTGTTCTTGGTTTATTTTATTGTAAATTTTAATGATGATCTTGTTTTAGGTGTCTGGAAAGCTAACCGGAAGAAGTACTCTAGGTGGTCCCGTTCAAAGACATGTCAGACCGACCTGGACACTTGCTGGTTAAATTCTCTCAACACCTAGCTTGTGAGCCAAGCCGGTCCAACATGTCTTTGAACGGGGCCACCTGAGTACTTCTTCCGGTTAGCTTTCTAGACACCTAAAACAAGATCATCATTAAAATTTACAATAAAATAAACCAAGAACAATTTCAAAACGATCTCACGAACATTACTTTTTGAGACTTGTATTTTCCTGCATCCCCAAGCACTTATTGACTCCACTTGGCACTGATCTTCAAAACTTACATGTATCACCTTGATTTGGACCATTAGTCCCTTATATTTGCTTGAATCATTATCTATCTGTGGATTCTTTTAATTTCCAAGTCATCATTATATATTGTTCATCTCAAGCTTTGTGTTTTGTAATTGCAACGTGGATTGCTTATATTATTGTAAGTCTTTGATCATCTAAAAAAACTCCTAAAAAACACCCATCTGCATCACCATCACCATAAAAACATATAAAACACAAGAGCCATAGAAAAACTCTTATTTAGGGACAACCCCCCTTGGCTTCGTTAGGAGTTTGCCTAAACGGAGGAGCTGGGATTCAGGTGACAGTACCTGGCTCATTGCTTGCCCCCAAGACCACACCTTCCCCACTTGTAGTGAGGGAACAAGTTTCGAAAGATTTCTGTTGCTGGTGTGCATCTCGGCAGACATCAGGAAGGACAATCAATACTTGGGATCTGTACAAAGTTCAGGAAGAAGGCTATTCAACTAGGTGTATCTCTCAAAAGACTAGACATGATGATCATATATTTAGGAGCCTTGCTACCTCGAATCTGCTGACAATTGATGTTGTTCAAGCCTAGACAATTGATGAAACAAGTGTTAAAGCATTACCTTGAAAAAGATAAGCGTAAGCAACAATCTTGTACGCACAAGAATACATAACCACATGAGTAGAAAAAAGGGAAGAAAAAGAAGGGGACTGAAAAGAAGATTGTGGTAGCGACACAAGAAGCAACCCCTTCTGTCAAGCAATGGAAGGCTTGTTAGAGAAAGGGACACACTAAGGAATACTGTTGGAAATTGCACCATGAGAAGCACCCTGAGCATGTTCAAAATATAGATGAAGGCATTGATAATTGTAGAGATGCTAAAGAAAAGGTGGACAATACCTCATACCTAGAAGGGAAGTTAAGTTGCACTACTCTGCAAAAGGAAGTAACACTTGTTAGTTGTAGTCACAAGAGGAGAAGGAGATGACAAATTTTCTACATTAAAACCCATATGAAGCAGAGTAAGGCGGATTGCTAGTTTGATTTAAGTCTCAATCCAAAATGATTTTGCACAATTGATTGAGAAGCTTGGCCTAGAGATCAAGGACCATCCACAAACATACCCCCCACGTTGGCTAGGATCAAAGAAAAAGGATACATATTAAAGAGTATTTAATATATTTTCTTAATGATACAGACTACGTTCACCCATGGTATATACAGGGAAAGACCATCATCTTCTCAAGTTACGTGGAGGTAAGATAATTGACATTCTTTGCCATTTTCTACCATTAATTGTTCCATGTTCCAATTATCTAACACTATAATAATCCATGGGGAACCCTTGTAACTCCACCTTGCATTGTTTCTCATGGTATGCAAACCTTAACATGCACTATGCGATATTATGGCCTAAGTATTGGAGGATTCCATCACATTGGGGCATTGGCTCATGCTACAAGGACCCCTGAACTACTTCCATGAATGTGCTTGCTCTATCCTTCCTTGCAACTCACTAATATTCCCAACTTATGGATAATAAAATCTCTATGAGAGGTAAACGTAGTCTATGAAATTCACACTTGGGTACTCACATGTGGCTATCCCTTGGGTGGGGCATTGTGCAATTCACTAATGGGTTGTACTCATGTGTAACCTACCCAATGATAATACAATACCTCTCAACCACTACCATGACATGATGGATCACTTCTTGGAGTCCCCCTCATCTTGGGGTTCAAATTCGATGTTTCAACCAACGTTTAATGAATAATTCAACTTTGAACTTCTAATTGAAGTCGAATGGGCAAAAAATCTAAGAGAAATTCCTGGAATGTCCCAACAAACGTCACTTAAGTGATGTGATTATCGTCCATGTAATGTCACTTAAGCGACGTCTCCATGACTGCGTCTCTCAACTGATGTTACACATGTTTTAGTTATTTTTCCTCTTTTCCGTGACTATGAAAAATCGATCAGATAAAAGAAATCAATGCATTTTTTGATAAAAATTGTGAAAAGGAAAAAATTGGTTAGAGTTTTTTTTTTTGGTTTGAGATTATCCTTGAAATTATAATAATTTATTTTTGAATTAAGAGGATTAATATTTGACATTTATTCATTATGTACCCTAGTTTATTCTTTGAATTATTTTTTATTGTTTTGAGTTGATTAGGGTCAGTTGTTAATGATGTTTGTGCATCATACACTACTATACCACATTTACCACACAAACCATTCAAAACACTACCCCATGAAGAGATAGTTGATATAAAGTTGAATTTTCTTAATAAAATTTTTAATTTTCTATTTGTGAAATTCTTTGAATTTAATCCTAGTGTACCAATGAATGGTTTTTGTATTTTGTTGAGATAAAAAAAATGTCAAGAAACCCTAACTGGGGCACTAGTGTATCTGACCAAAAAAATTATATACAATCATTTTTCGATTCTGTATTTGGTGCCACTGCGGATCTTGCTCCTAATGAAAGCAATTCTTTTACACATATTAGCAATCTTGATAAAACATTTGGCCATAATTATCCCAATCTTGATCATGATATCGGCAATGGGAATTTTTATTGCCCTTGTAGGCAATGTAAAGGGATAAAGAGAAAAAGAGTTGTTAAGTCACAATCCATTAAACATTTCTTAGAGCATGAGCAATTGGAAGGTGGAAAATAATATCACCCCTTTGTAAGATAGCAAAACATGTTTTTTGACATTTTTCACAAAACACACACACAAAGTGTGTTTTGTTGTAATTTACGTTACATAGACAAGAATGCTAATGCTTGGAATTCTACATGCTACAATTCATAGTAGATATGGTGAGAGTGATGAAATTGTAGTTGATTCTATGGAAGAAAATGATCTTAATATTATTGAAAATGAATGGGTAAATTGGTTGATCCGTGACACATTTGTTGCCATGGACAAAAATGCACCTGTGGATGAAATCTATGAACATATTCATGAGGTACCTCTTATTGATAGAGCACAAGAAGTCTTATACAAAGACTCAAAGACAAGTCTCATCTCTGTTCTTTTGTTGTTGGTGAACTTGAAGATAATGAATGGTATTTCAAACATAGGAATGATGCAGGTGCTAAGGTATGCAAGATTTTTCTTTATAATCATAGTTGTTTGCGATTGATTTGTGATTGTAATATAGAGGCCCTTAATTTTCATTTTCCGGTATATTAATTTATTTATTTTGTAGATTGTTAGGTGATATTCTTCTATCACCGCGAAATACTTTTCCTTGCATATACAGAGAAATGTGTGCCATTCTGAAAGATATAAGAATGGACTAGTATAACATAATTGATGCATGTCCTAATGATTATATTATATATTACGAACAACATGCATAAAAAAATGAATGCCCTGAATGTGGAATTAGTAGATATTGTATTGATTAGGTAACAAACAAGGTGCTCCTCAAAGTTCTTATCTCAATAATTCCACGTTTAGAATGATTGTTCATGTACAAAAACATAGCACAATTTATGGATTATCGTACACAACATAAAAGTGAAGATGGTGTCATGCGAATTCCTAGAGATAGTTTTGCATTTAAGGACATTAAGGACATATGGCCATTTTTAAAGAACCTTGTAATGTTAGACTTTCAATGATAGCTATTGGTGTCAATCCATTTGGAGAGCTAAGAACCAATTACTCTATTTCGCTTGTTTTTGTTATAAAAAATAACCTTCCTCCTTGGATGAAAATAAAGTGGGAGCATGTCATGTTGGTATTAATTGTTCTAGGTACTTATTTCTAAGGTTGTTTTTTTTTGTAAATAAAAAGACTATATATTGCTGCTTAAAAAAGAGTACAGAGCTTGTCACACAGGGTCATCAGAAACTTGGGAATTCTCGGTCAAAACTAGCCAAACAGGAATCCATATACTGACCAGACTTAACATTCGTAACCTGAGACATTCCCGACAGAGAATCCACCAAACATGAATTTGACATAGACATAAAGTTCGACTGAATGTTCAAACCCCTCGACAGCGAGACAATTCAAAATGACCAACCGATATATGTGAAAAACCAAAACAAATACAAAGTTCTAAATACACCAAAAAATTACCTAGAACACAGAGCCTAGTCAATGGTAACAGTAGGAGGACCCCTACCGGCGATATCCAGGTTTTGATGTGGAACAATCAGCTGGTTCTGATCCTTGACAACGCTCCCCTCCATCCCTTGAAGGGGCTTCGTGCCACCACGTCCTCTGCCTCCATGCACACCGTGACCCTTACCCTGAATGACGAAGGTGATACCAATTTTTTTAGCAATAACATTTATTTTCGAGTGCATCACCCGACTGTCCATATTATGGGCCTTCCAGGACCTGATCGGTTCATCGTCCCCTCTACTCTTGTTGAAGGAATCCATTAGAACATGCGCCATCATATTTTTGGTAACCTAGTAAGTCATGAGGGTCCGCTCATAGACAGAAGTGCGTCCAGCCGTGGTACCGGGGTCTGCCACCCAGTCTTCAATTTCCCGACGTACTTCCTCAATTGGAATAGCTTGAACATTATCCCACAGCTCCTTCTCAACTCCCTCAATTTCTTCCCTGATTGACAGGGGGATACGATCGCAGAAGAAAGAAGCAGAGTCCTGAAGGCGAGACTTATTCTAAGCGCGAGTCACACGACCCACTAGAGCACTACCCTGCACAGACAACTCTCCTCAAGCAAGATGCCCACCATCCCCGGAACCCTCGGCTTCGTGGAATTAAACCGGCGTTTTGGGGCCATTATGAAATCCTCCAGATGTTCAGGTGGTCGGACCCAGAAAAAACCACCCACTCTCACACTCAACTAAATCCTTAACACTATCTCTGAACCAACAGGCAAGCAAAATAAAAGGAACGATGGTAGTGCGAGAAAAACCAGCCATATTTGAAGCTTGAAGCATCATCGTGGACATAACTGCGCATTTATGGGTTTCCGTCACTAAGTACAGGAAATCCCTCAGCGAGCTAAAGAACACATAAAATATAATGAGAAAGGTGCTAGTGAAGGTACACCGAGATCTGCACCAAGCCTTATCACCGAATTTGCCACGCTTGAAGCTAAACCAAGTAATGTCAGCCGTAGTAACTGAAGGTACGACAGGTGTCATTCAGATCGAGGGTGATCCAAAACACGAGGCTTCCTCATTACTCCCTCCATTCGACTGCTGTCATCAGCCTGGATAGTGGGATCCTGTGCTGTCATCTGACGACAGCCCGCTAGATCAGCTTCCACCAAGTGGCAACAAGTCCTCATCCATGTATCATGACTAAAATCAGCCATGGATTCAGTCGATAGGGCATCATCGGCATCAATCCCTTGATTCGCAAGGAAATCCGCCACTTTATTGGCTTTTCTTTTAACGTGGACAAAGGAAATAGCCATTTGATTGGATAAAAGCTCCCTCAGGTACTCCAGACGAGCTAGGAGCCGCCAGCTGGATGAAACTTTTTCCGGGGCTTGGCCATGTAACAATTTCTTTTCCATGTGGATTATTATCAGTGAGTCACCTTCCAGGATCACAGGAAACCAAGCTTCCGAGAGAATCAATTTAAGACCTTGGATAAGGCCTTCAAGTTCTGCAGAGTTGTTGGAATCGTGGCCTATGGATCCATAGAAGACCTTCAATATGGTGCTCGAGCTACTCCTACAGACCCCCCCGAATCCTGCAGGGCCTAGATTACCCCGGGAAGCACCATCAAAGTTGATTTTGAAACCAGGAGGAGGGGGAAGATACCATCGGATCAGGATAACTGGTCTACATATGATCACTCACCTTCTAAGCCCATCTAGGTCAGAGCGGCTTAAACCCCAACCACCTGCAATGCAGAGATCCCCTGAAGAAAGGTCTTTATCCTTGTCAGTCCATTGCTGGCTCCTAATCGTTTCAGTCATGTTTTTTACCAGCTTCATCCATACTACCTCCTCCCTGTGGGACTTATCCCTGAAAATGCGTTCATTCCTCTCTTTCCAGATTGACCAGATCACCATACCCGGGAACAACTGCCATAGAGTCCCGATGATGGGATTCAAGAATGCTTTTAGATCCCAAGATTTAAGAGTTTGATCAAGGTGTCCTCTGACACAGTGACTTCTCCTAAAAATTGTGCCCACCTTGTCCCAGAGCGTTGAGGAGAATGAACAGGAATCCAGCAGATGGTTGAAAGTCTCCTCCGAGTTTAAACAAAGAGGACATCGGGAGGGACCTTGGATTCCACGCTTCCTCAAATTTTCGCTAGTTAAAATCCTTTTCCAAACCACTAACCAACAGAAAACCGCAATTTTAGGCCAGATATTCATTCCCCAAATTTTCCCCCAAATTTTCTCCACTTCTTTCTCATCATGAATACGAATTTCGTAAGCTTCTTTGATATTAAAAGTGCCTTTCTGGGACAGTCCCCACTGGAGTTTGTCAGAGGCATTATTTGTCCTGATGAATCTTTCCTGCATCATTAAATCAAAGGAAGAAAGAGTCTCAACCGAGGTAGTTTCAGCCAACTCTCGGCCTAGAGCCAAGTCTTGTGTCCCTCCCGAGCATTGAGGTCCCAGTAATGACATACCTTAGTTTTTCCAGCAACAATCCCTCTGTCCCTGATGTTCTACCACCTGGGATCTTCCCCGAGCTTGGGAAGCTGGTTCCATGAATCATCCCAGAGATTAGCTACCTCCCCATTGTGAATTTCCCAAAAGCAATAGTCCTGAACAAGTCTACGACCTGAGAATGCTTTTAACCAGATGTGCGATCCTTGTTTTCCTCGTTATATTTGATCAATTGCCCCAACTCTTTATCCCTGGCATACTTGATATGCCATAGCCTAGCCCAAGGTTTTGTTTGAGTGATTGCACCATCTCCACCATATTTTGGCACCATAGATTTCACTCACAATCTCTGCGTTTCTCATGCCAAGACCTCCCTTTGTCTTTGGTTTACAAATGTTAACCCATCCAACCAACACAAATTTAGCCTTAGCCTCCCTACAGCCCCACAGGAATGACCTCTGAATGCTCTGAATTTCCTTAAGAATAGACTTGGAGATGAAAGCATCGAAAACAAATAGACTGGCATAGCTTGGAGGATAGTTTTGACCAAGATAAGTCGACTGGAAAAGTTTAGAGGACGAAGAGTCCAGCTAGCAAGTTTTCTTTTCATTCTGTCTAATAGTTCCTGCCATGAGAGCTTGCGAATCATTCCTTTAGCCAGTAGAACGCCGAGATATTTGGTGGGGAAGGTTCCACGGGTGAAGCCCAAAATTCTTATAATATTGTGTTGCATCGGGCCCAGGGTGTTGAAGAAAAACACATGAAATTTACCAGGATTTACTTCCAACCCAGAGGCCTTTGCAAAGAGCACAAGACACTTTTTAAAGGCCCTGGCCTCTTGCATTGAAAGGTGCCCCATTACCATGGTGTCGTCCACAAACTGCTGGTGCGTCTGCTTATCCATACCTTCATGGATTTGAAGCCCCCGAATACCGCCACCACCAGCTTGGGACTGCAGAAGTTTACTAAGACCTTCTGCCACTAGGATGGAGAGAAAAGGAGAAAGAGGATCCCCTTGCCTAATACCCCGAGTGGCCTGCAGAAGCCTAGTAGGAGTACCATTAAGGAGGATGGAAAAGAACGGAGTAGGGACCAGATTCATAATCCAAGCAATCCACTCCCTGTTGAAACCAAAAGCCTCCAAAATACCTCGCATATATTTCCAGCTGATTTTATTGTAGGCCTTGGCTATATCTAATTTAACAAACATACCTGGTTTCTTGGTTACCTTGAGAGAGTGCATGGTTTCTTGAACCAGGATGATACCATCTACGATTTGTCTGCCTTCCACAAAGCTAGGTTGCTCAGGGATAATCAAGGTGGGGAGAAGGGGTTTGAGATGATTGGCTAGAACTTTGGATATAATTTTATAGATCACATTGCACAAGGCTATCGGTCTGAACTTACCCGGAGTATCAACACCCTCTTCCTTTGGAATGAGAGAAAGGAAAGTGGCATTGAAGGATTTCAGCACACCCCCACTAATCCTCGATTCTTCCACGATATGGTGAACCTCCGACTTAATAAGATCCCAAAAGTAATGAAAAAAGTTGGAGGTGAATCCATCAAGCCCTGGGGCTTTCCCTAAAGCCATTTGATTCATAGCATCCTCAACCTCCTGCATAGATACAAGTTTTCTTAGCATCTCATTTTGTTCTTGTGTGACAAGATGAGGAATGAGGCGAGAGATCCTAGCAATGTCGTGGCTATGATTAGCCCTGTCTTCTTTTAGGACGACCTCGAAATGGTGGATAAGTTCCTCTTCAATTTATTCTCTAGAGTCCGCTTGATCCCCATTAGATTTACGGATCTTGAGGATTTTTTATCTGTGCCGGTTTTGAATGACAGAGTTATGAAAAAACTTTGTGTTTCTCTCACCTTCTTGAAGCCACTGGATTCGAGATTTTTGCTTCCAGTAAGTCTCTTCTTTCCTTTCATGGGCTTCCAGACGTTCCAGATGGCTATGTTCCTGTTCTCTTAATTCCTCATCCCATCCCGACTCCATTCCCTGCCTTTGATGAGTTCTAGATCTTCAATCAACTTTTTTTGTCCTGAAAGATATTACCAAAATCCTCCATGTTCCAGGTTCGAATCTTAGATTTCAGAGCCTTCAGTTTTTGCTTGAATTGATACATTCCTGATCCTGCCGGGGGGACCAGCTCCTTCCACCATTGTCCCACCAAGTCTTTGAAATCCTTGTGGTCCAACCAAAATTGTTCAAATCGAAAAGGTCTGAAGAGGTTGTTGGACGAAAGATCCCAAATCAAGCAGATAGGCCAATGATCAGAACAAGCCACTGGAAGAACACTGGCATTGACTTCGCCCACCTCACGTGCAATATCTTCCGTTGCTAGGAATCTATCAAGCCTGGACGCCACCAAGTAACTCCCACCCCGCTTGTTGTTCCACGTGTACCAGCCATTGCTTGTTTCAACATCAATTAGTGGGATAAGGCTTAGAATATCACGGAACTTTTCCTGAAATCTGTCCATCATCCTTCGTCCGCCTTTCTTCTCATTTAGTGAAGAGATCAGGTTGAAATCCCCGCCCACAATCCAAGACCCCTCCGAAGCCTGAGCAGAAACCTAGGTGAAGAAGTGAAGGAAGGCATCCTTACAAGGAGCAGCACTTGGTCCATAGATATTGACCAAAGTGCCCGTCACCGTCGAATCAATCATAGAGAAATCACAAGTCAAGGAAAACCTATTGGCTCTCCAATTAGACAACGAAATAGAACGAGGTCGCTAAAGGACTATTATACCCCCAGCCAAGCCATTGGCATCTATTGCCATGACCTCACAACCTTTCTATATTTTTTGCCCTATCCTCTCTAGAGTTGCAAAGGAAAATTTGGTTTCTTGCATAAAGAGGACATCATGTGTCTCCTGCTTCACTTTCCTAGCTAGAGATTTTATTTTTCGAGGGTGATTGCACCCCCTAACGTTCCAGGATACTATCTTCATTGAGAAATTCTATTGACATCAGAAAACGCAGCCCTGATTGTCGGGTACTGCCCTGACTCCATTAGCTTAACTCCGATCTCTGCTATCCGTTGCTTGTTTGATTTTCTTCCCCGCTTCAAGTCCTCCGTTGGAGACTTGCGTTTATTCCCCGACTGTGCGTCCGCTTGAATGCCCAACTTCTGACTAGCTTTGGTCTTGATGATCGCTTCCTGAAGGAGCTCCAATTGTCTTTGAGAAACATACCCCTTCCCCTTTTTTTCACACTCTTTTTCAATCTCATCCAAGTCTAATTCCCCCAGATCTACTTCCTCCTCGACATCCTCCTCCATGGCTGCTGCTAAGTCTTCCTGGATCGTTTCCTGGATCAGGGTATCCATAGCTTCAGCCACTTCCGGTGCCGAGGTTTCCTTCTCGTTCTTTCGGATCTCACCTTCATCATTTACCTCCTCCAAGATCTGAAAAGGGTTTTTGCTGGTCGAGCCACTGTCCACCTTTTCCTTCCCTTTCCGATGATTATCTCCAGTTCTGTTCTTTCTGCAATTTCGAACTTGAGTAAAACCCTCCTTATCCTTATTCCCTTCTTGGTCGGATCAGGTTGGAGGTTTCACCTAGCTGGCTTGTGGGAAGTGCTTGCCAAAATGGCCATATTCATGGCACACCCTACACCTAAAAGGTAGTTGTTCATAGTCAATCGGCTGGATCCATTCTTCATCTTCCTAATTCAGGCTGATAGCTTCTGGGAGGTCCTTAGAAAGATCCATGTAAACACAGATCCAGGCACAAGCCGTGTATCTTTGCTGTTTAGTCTGCTCCGCCACTTTTACAAATTCCCCAAGGGTATTGCCAATGTCTTGCAATATTTCCAGATCCCAAAATTCGCATGGAAGAAAGTAGAGTCTGATCCATACCGGAGCCACCTTCAAGTCCTCAGTCTCCGGATTGAAACGTTCTTTCCATGGTTTGAGATATAAACCAGCTGAAAAGAAAAAATAGGGACCCCCCTCTAGCACTCTGTCTCGATCTTCCACATTGAAAAAGATTATAGTGAAAAAACCCTTAGCCCCCAAATGTAAATCGTACTGCCCTTTTGGATTCCAGGAGCTCTTGATCCATCTGACTAGATTTTTCTCCCGAGGCCAGATCCCAATAAACTTACCGATCAAAGCCTTCTCCTTCCACTGTTCCACTTTTTCTCTGACTTTCTCTGCATGGATCTGGATAGTCGGGATTGCAAGGGTTTTGGGGAGGCATCCCCCCGGCCCCAGCCGCCACGTCACTCCTTTCTCTCGATCTCCCACTTCACCCATCTTTGCTTCCTTTCCATCACTTATTTCTAAGATTGTTAACAATATATAAACAATTCATTTTTATTGTCTTACATTTTTGTATATACAAGAACTCAATTATGTATATTAATTTTCAAATAACTAGGTAAGCACCAAATTAAAGATATGGATGTATATTTTGAGCCTCTTATATATTAGGCTTTCAAAATTATGGTTCGACATCAATATGTACGACATTTCCAAACCAATAGGCCAAAAACAATTTCAATTCCATGGAATACTTACATGGACACCTCATGATGAGCCGAGGCTTACACGTTTTTGTGGTATGTAACTCTATATATCATTTATCATTCAAGTTATTTTTAATATGTTTGGCATTCTATTAACATTATTTTATAACTTGTAGGGATTCAAACAAAGGGTAAATATGCATCCGAGTATGTGGTCCAAGAACAATATTTAGACATTCAAGAAGTTTAGGAAAAGAGGTGTACAACAAGTTCAAGCATTTCCTCCCTAAGGACCATAGGTATCGAATTATCGAAAAAAACCTCTTTGATGAGAAGGAAGAGAGTGGGAAAAAACCACAATGAATGATGCCTCAATTATGAAAAAACGCAGTTGAGAATATTCATGTAAGAAGTTGGTTTTAGCCACGTTCATGATATTTGTCACTTGTATTATTTTTTATATTTTCATATTTACTTTGATAAAAATATTCTTCCATTGATGTTTCTCAAAGGTTGTCATGGTGAGCTTCCACTAGGATTGAAATGATACTTTGTCTATTTTAGTTGGTTTCCATACTATGAGCACCCACAAATAGGTGATTTGTTTGTCACAATGCATATTGAAAAGAATGTCACATAATGCTTATAGACATTTATAGATGGGAGAGATAACAAAGACAAAATTGCTAAAGTTATTAGTGACATTGAGGAATCCAAATCAATGCAACATTTTACTCATTGCTACAATAATGAAAATCTAAACAATTTTCCATGGTTATTAACAAATAAATAGAGCAATGTTGTAAAAGAGGTTGTACGAAAGAGATTTTCCACTGGTTTTGACTAGAACATAAAAGTATATTAAAAAGGAAGGTGATTTTGCTAGGGCTAAATCTCATGACTGAAATACCTTTATTAAGGTTCGACATTTTACAATCTTTATTAGCTTAAGATATATACATTATTTGTTAGTAATACATGTTCGGTTCTAATCAAAATTAAATGATAACACTTATTTCCTTGTTGCAGTATGTTCCACCTCTAGCTCTCCCAAAAAAGTTTGACAATAACATAAAGCAAGTTATATGTGATCTCGACAAATACATGAGGTACGCAAAAAGTTATAATTGAAATATTAATTATAAAACTTGTTAGCCTTTTCATTTCTTGTCTAATATATTTTAATGTTGACACAATAAAATTCATTTGCACTTGCAGGTGGTTTTCATCTAAATAAATCTATAAAGAATATATCAAGTATTGTAGGAGAGAAATTCCTCATCTAATGTGTGAAATGAAAAAGGTCTTTTTTGGTTTGTGAGACAAAATGCATATGTACCATCTGGCCCCCAGACCTGTCCAGGAGACTGCGACAGCTGAGGATCCCCCCGGTAGTCCATAGCTCGGTACGGGCAGTCATCGATAAGGATAGGCATATGCATCCACTACCTAAACAACTCTACAGTAAAATATCGGTGAACGACCCCACCACCACCTCAGACCATCATCTCCCCCCACCGCACCATCCGCGACTCCCTCAGTCCTCCATCTCGGATTGGCACACGAGGCCGTAGCGTAGGAACACGTTTAAAAAAGAAACAACACAAAAAAGAACCATAGCAGAACTCCCCTCGAGTTGCCTCACCTTGCTCAGCTCCCATTGAACAACGACGAGGTACATTTGACCCCATGCATAGTAGGTCCGTGCTAACACCCGCTCAATCAATTGCATCTGCCCTCCTGACACTCGGTGGGGCGACTGCGATCCCAATACACGCACCACGCATGCTGCGATCGTTCGGGTCTCCGGCGCCTGGAAATCACACACCAACAGTGCATTTTTATGCACATGCGACCCCAGATAACAATGCCTCTCCAACATCTCCTCCATATCCACGTCCCCCGACCTCCTAGGCCGAGTATCCGCCATCCTACCCAAATAGGGAAACCCAGTCAAAAAGTACACGTCTGATAGGGTGAGATCCAGTCTCTCACCCTAGATCATGAATGCCTCCACATTTGGGTCCCAAAACCCGACCAACCTGTTCAACAACAGAGATGCTGAACGCATAAGGGGCACCTGCGAAAACTTCAGCAGTCCACAGAGTGCTAAAGTCCCCTGTACAAGATGATCCCATCGGATGACTCTCAAAATATCCTCTGGCATATCGCGCTCTCTCCATGTCACCTTCGACATTCTGCCAACCACACAATGAAATCTCATCAGAATCACATAAAATACTCCATTGATCTCCTCCAAATCAGTGCACTGACAAAATGGCACCACGACACGCATTCTGAGGTGCCTAGACCCCACATGTGCGCTCTAGAGCACGCTTTTCTCCTCGAAAAGCATGCTTCCCGAGCGCAACTGTGGATCCCACAGTCGCACTCGACAAGCACGGCTGTGGGAGCTACAGTCGCGCTCGGCAAGCATGGCTGTGTGAGCCATAGTCGCGCTCGGAGCATGGTTGTGGGAGTCACAGTCACGCTCGTCAAGCGCGACTATGAGAGTCAATGCGTGCTCCAGATCGCGCAAAATGCCTCGAAACCCGCGCTTTACCATGGTGGTCACCCAATGTGGCTGGTACACCTCCCCCAAGGACCAATTCCCCCAAAAAAACAAAATAATATCAAAGGTACGGGCTAAGAGGGTTACCTGCAACTCGCAAAACGAAAATCTACCGGTCGGTTCTCCCGCAAATGCCAAATCACCTCTGGTTCACTCAATTCTTCTGTCAAACTCAACCGTACAAATGACACATGTCACTATGGGTCCACTTACTATTTATAGACATTTGACCAATTCTTGTTTTAGCTATTTCGGAGTCATACAAGGTTCGTTTTCCAAACCGTTGATATCCTTGGATTCAACACGACGAGACCTTCGCGATGGTCGAGATCATTTCTCGATTTCACCGGACCCTTTTCCGGGCACTTTTTAGCGCCCATCGTTGCCTCGATTTGTGTACCACATTGGTCGTTATCAAATTTTGATATTCTTTATATCATCAAATTCAGTTTTCCACGCTCGTGATGATACTTGAGATCATTTCTCGCTCACCCCCATATTTTTTGGGTCTTTTTCACACATCCCTCGTCGCCTCGATTTGTGTGCCACATCGGTCCTTATCAGTTTTTGGCAATTTTTATATTATCGGATTTAGTTTTCCGAACCCGTGATGATGCTTGAGATCATTTCTCGCTCTCACCAAAAACATTTTTTGACATTTCGTGCACAGACCTTGCCGCCTAGATTTGCGTGCCACATCGACCGTCGTCGTTTTTTACCAATTTTTGCATCATGGCCTATCCATGAACCCTCTGCTCCATCCATACTGCA
The DNA here is from genome assembly GCA_027924585.1 of Larix kaempferi. NCBI lineage: Eukaryota > Viridiplantae > Streptophyta > Pinopsida > Pinales > Pinaceae > Larix > Larix kaempferi. Next base: position 2,732,593 of record BSBM01000031.1, on the reverse strand, counting down.
ATTATTGCGTTATTTTTCCACCATTCATCAACCCACAAGGAGGGCCCACCAGTGTTCCCACCCCCCACTGTTGTTCTTGGTTCCCATACTTATCCCTTGATTGAACACTTCCTCCTTGCTTGGCCATTACTTTTGTTCGGTATCCTTTTACCCCTTTTTCGGGTCGAGCAATTCCTTTACGAAAAAGGCACTTAGGGAGTTTCAGTTAAGCTCTTTTCTGACTCCTAAAACAATGAAAAGATCGCCGAGCAATCTTGCTTCCTTTCATGCTCGCTAAAATTATCTGAAAGGGTGTCTACCTGGTATAAGTTTACTTCTTTTCCGGACCTGGTAGACTAATTATGAAAAATGAATACTCTAGTCACATCGGCTAGAAGAGTTCTTCAGTGCATCTTTTTATGCTTTTTCGGGCCTTGGAGACTAGCACACGAAAACTAACCCCCTTTGGAGTCTTCTTACTGCTTTCAGACTCTCTAAAATTGAAAGCAACCACGAGCTCTCACCGTCCTGGGCTCGTATAAATCCACACGATGGTACCTCTCCACCATTTCAGAGTCTTCTTATCGCTTTCAGACTCCTTAAAATTGAAAGCACTTACGAGCATGAACTGTCCTGGGTTCATACAAATCCACACGACAATACCATTTTGAGCACACTTCTATCCCTTCTTTAAGCTCCTTAAACCATGAAGAAGGCCCCAACGGTGCCTTTCGTCGCCACAACCGATCATATCTAGTTACACTATGGTTGCCTTTGTTCAGAGTATTCTGCGATGTGTCACCCTTAGAGTCTCTCGATATCATTCATCAGTTTGTCCCCCTAAGTCTCTCCCGTTGCAGTCACAGTCCCTGGTCCCTTAAGCAATGATCCCCGTACCAGAATTCAGTTTCATATGCTGCCAGGTCAACCATGCCATCATACTTTGAACAAAGGAAGTTTGAGACCCCCCCACCCTAAGACCTCAATTGTCCCCCACCCCCAAAGTATGTCAGTCCCACCTTCAGTACTATCACCTTTTGGTTGTACACCTCGCGCTCCTATCACGGGAACATCATTACCTTGGTAGTTGCAGGTCTCCCTCTATCGACGCCGGCCAATCTATTCCAGAGGATAGACCTAGAGATCCCTGTGCCTTGGACTCATCACCATCAGTGGTGAGTGCCTACGGACCATTTTGAGAGGAATCCTTAGTGCCTCTCCGAATGGTTGTTTCTTACGTGCTCGACTTCAACACCTTGATCGCATCGTTGAGATTCGTGCAGGGTATTGGTCCCTTCAGTTATTAGTCAAAGACCCCGGATGTCCCCTGACTCTAGCACATTGGTGAGTCTACTTCGGAACCCCCTAGTTGTATGTTGCCGCGGATATCCGAGCTGCGCTTGGCGACAGTATTCGGAAGCACCCCTGTTATATGCTTCCTCGAGTACCCCATTCAGATACAATCTAGTGTACCATTGAGATTTTGACTCTCAGTCATTGAGTCCACCTAGTTATTGGACACCTTCAGTTCCAGCAGCTCATCAGTCCTTCTGGTACCACATTCAGAGCGACTGTTGTCATTCCAGTATATCAGTGCTTCAGATCAGTCATGGCAGGACCATGAGTATATCCATGTATTATTCAGGTCCCATTGGACCTCATTATTATTATTTTGTATACGAGCATGGGTATGCCCGCCTCGTCCATATATCAACAATTATTCCTCATTCATTGTGAGGCCATGTATGTTCATTTTTTGCAGTTTGTACGGGACCGTTGTTCTGGTATCCGATCAGTCTCTTCTCTCCTCTACACCCCAGGAAAAAGACAAAAACTATGATGTCTATCGACCATACGATGAGCTCTCACCCTCACACATTAGGGGGCAATTTGTTAACACCCAAAAAATGCTCAGTAGCTCATCTCCCTAGCCACATGACCTATTTGTCCATTTTTCCCACCATTTAGCCTCCAAAACCTCAAAAAACCTTCAAATGGTCACCAAAAAGACCAAAATCAATCTTTTTCACCTAAAAATAATTAAATTTCCTCCAAAAATGCCCAAAACCCTCCAAAATGGCCCAAAATTCCCAAAAATCAAATAAAAAAGGAATAAAATTCAAAAAAAGAAAAAGAGGGAAAAAGAAGGAAATAAACTCTATACCAATAACCATAACCATGTGGTACCAAATACCATGGGTCAATACTCCACCACTCAAAAAACCTATAAATAGGTGATGGATCCCCCTTATTATCCATCCACAATCCAATCTACCCTTATGCTGCCCAAATCACTCCCGAAACCCTAGCTATCCATTTGAGCTAGATTTCACCACTTGAGTACCCCTTTGGCCAACCATCTTAGCATTTGGAGAAGAGAAGGAGACCTTGGAGCACTGGAGCATCTCGTCCCTATGGCTGCACAAGCTCCATCAACCTCACCATTGGGGTAAAATTTCATGTAAAACTCCATTTTCATCGAATGAAAATATATAACTCTCTTGTATATTTGTTTTGCATGAAAAAATTATGAATGTTTACTGTTTACTGTTTTTTACTGCAAATTCATTTGATGAATGCCCATGCACATGCTTAGATTTAATTTCTTATTTTTGTTATTTACTTAGGTTTATTTTACTGTTTTTGAACTGCTACTAAGGAATCCATTCTCCTTAGTAGTTGCTCATTTGCATAAGCTAGGGTGAAAACCCTGGCTACACTCTTGTTCATAGTTGATGAATAATTAACTACATAGGTTTGATTTGATGAAAATTAGTAATTGTATGAAATATTGATTCACCCCCCCCACCCCCCACCAATATCTCTGTGTGTTCTACATCATGAATACACACATGTTAATTATATCGAATATGTATATATCTCATAGTGAAAATCAATTGCTTCATATAAGAGGTTATTGTTCATAGATATTACTATTAGACTAAGATCAATGAAGCTAGATTGAAACACGTGTATAGATATAAAACATAACTAAATTGTCGACACATGAATTTCATGCATATAGATATGTAACCTAATCAAAAGATAATCACATGCACTCTATGGTAGTTTCATCATGCTTCTACAACATTCTCATATTATCTTCTTACAGTAATGCAGTTAGAATTCCACAACATCAAAATTTCGTACATAACTAATTAGGCTCTAGTGGCTTATTAAGGCCTATGACCTCTAGATTAGGTCAAAATCAATCATCTCCATATAGGATTTTTGTATATTTGGACAATTGTCACAACTCACACTTGTTCAATAACATTACGTTATTTACTATCATGTCATTGCATCATCATCATATGTTCAAGTTAGAGAATAGTATGGATGAATGATAGTTCCACCCATTCAAAAGTTTATAGGTAATTATCTTAATAATATATTGATGACACTTCCAACCTATCATGCATTTATAGATATTTATCAAATTCCTTCTGAAATCTAGTGCATCTTCCATTTGAATATGATACTCCAAATAGTTTAGAGCAAACATTTCCAATGGATAAGGAATTTGTGTGGATATGGATTTGGTTTATATTGAATCTATTCTTCCTCTTTAAAACATATATTTCAAAGCTACAATAACAATGTGATTTAATGGAAATATAAAAGAAATTAAGGACACACATAAAGTCAAGATGACTCTTCCTCTAGGCCGAGAGAGGGTAGAGTTTTACCTCCACTGTATGCCCTATATCATTTTCCTTCGAGAGGAAAATTTTTTGGGACACCGATCTCATAGCTCCCAATTATTTGAAAAATTAGGAGAGGAAATCATGATTATCTAAATGCATTAGAACATCCCTACCTTAACCTATTAGTTGTTCAATTCAAAGTGAAAATCTAAGATAAATTTTAACACTATTGTAATTAAAATTGTCATTATGTATCAAATATTGAACAATAAAATAAAGAAATGTAGCTCCCTCATCCCTTGTTGAGAAAGAAATATTAGTGGGAGGAGGATTATACTAAACCTCTACAATATGTGGAGGAGGTGTGTTTGCACCTATCTCAACCTATAGGGCTTGAATATTTTGAGACACAAATGCATCTCTTTACCTCTAAAAATAATTGCGGATCTAATTACTATTAATTAGGATTGCCACTCCTTATGGAGCCCTCACCCAAGGGGGATGTTTATGCCATGGTGCTATAAGCTCAAATATATGAAAATCCATGGAAATTTATTAAATAGAAGTTAAACACGTGTTATAAAAATTTCAAAAACTTGAATAGGAAAGAGTAGCTTTGAAGGTCTTAATAACGGCCTCGTATCGTGGATTTGTCTAACTACTGGTATGGGGATGATCATGGCCATGCCACCGAGGTTTGGCAGAAGTGGAGGTGGTTCTCTGCGTTCGAACAAGTAAAGTAGTACCGTCATCAAGTGGAGGTGGTCCTCTGTGTTCGAACAAGTAAAGTAGTACCATCATCCTTTTCTTCATATTGAGATTTATGCCAATAAATTTATGTATGATAGATTTAATTGTGACATGGGGAGCTTGAAAATTAGAAACATTTAGTGTAATGTTTTGAAGATGTTGATCTTCATTTATTGTTTATGGTCAAGATTTGAGCCTTGCAATTTGCAGATTCTAATTCAAAGTATTTTGGACTTGTGTTATGGTACTAGTATTCTTTCATAATCTTCATTGTCATCTTGTTCTTTGAGTATGTTAATTTGATCTCTATCCCTTAACACATAATCACATAATGTGGTTCCCTTAATAGAAATAATCAATTTAAGTTTTTTTTAGCCAACTAGAGGTCGCTTAAGTGATTTCTAATCAACGTTCCACCTATACTATTGGTGTTAGGGTGACGTCTATTCAACATCGAATGATCATTGATAGTATAGGTGGAACATTGGTTAGTTGTCACTTAAGCAACAACTAATTGGTCATTTTTTTCTTGAATTGTCATAGGCTACACATTTTAGGGCTATTGCAGGATGATGACGATTATGATGATGATGGATTCAAACTAGAAAGATGGTAGGGAATGAATCTTTACGAAGTTGGATGGATTTGGACTGGAAACCTTTGTTAAATTACACTTTGGATTTTCATATCCTATCGAGAGGTTGGTTTTTAATAAAGGTCCACAAAGAGGAAGATGGTGCAAGAATTTTAGATCGGAATTGGAAGTGGGGGCCCTCGGGCTTGGTCCTAGAAAAATGTCATGTGGGATTTGATGTGGAAAAAGAACCTCATTATGTTCAGGGGGTATGGTTAATTTTGTTGAGATTACCAATGGTTTTATGACAAAACTCAATTCTAGAGGCGATTGGGAAAACGTTGGGAAACTTCATTACACTCGAGGATGTTTGGGAGATGAAATTTGACGGAAGATGCACGAGGATTCTTGTTGAACTTGATTTACGGGACGACTTGTTTGAAGAATTAAAACTCAATATGCATGGGAGTGCCTGGACTCAAAGGTTAGATTATTGGAAGATCTCGTTTAGATGTTTCATTTGTAGGCAAGTTGGACATCTTAAAAAGTACTGTTATTTTTGTTTGATAGGATCCTGCACACACAATAAAGTGTGGGTAAAAAAGGGGGAATTAATTCACTCAAGCGACTGGTGTGAAACGTAGACCCATCAGTCATTTTGATCCAAGAAACTATGATGGAAGGGATAAAATCCCAAGATCCAGTAAGATCATGGTTAAAGGATTGGGATTTTGAAGCTATAAGTGTGGAAGGACATTTTGGAGGTCTTCTCACGTCATGGAGCCCAAACCTGATAGTTGTTTCCATCAACTCTTATGAGTCAGCCATCAAAATAGTTCTGGAGTATAAAGAGACGGGTGTTACCTTTTCGATTCTAAATGTCTATGGTCCCTATTACGACATGCGTGTGTATTGGGAATCCTTGTTCGCCTCTGGGGCGATGGAGCCTTCGAACGTGATTCTGAGAGGGGATCTAAACTTAACCCTTTCTGTTAGGGATATTTAGGGCTCAAATGATAGGGGAGACACTCTCAACAATTTCTTCAATGACCTCTTTGAATAAAAAATCCTAATAGATATTCAACCTATGAAGTTGGAGCCGACGTGGAGGATTAAAAGGAGTGGAGCTCAGGATATATCTAAGAGGTTAGATCATTTCCTCATTTTTGAAAATATTTTCAATGGCCCCTTTTTTATTCGTTCTCGGGTTGAATCGAGAGGAATTTCATATCATAGGTTGGTTGTTTTGACAGTAGAAGTTTTAGATCGCAAGCCTCTGTCTCCCTTTAAATTTAATCTTTTCTGGTTGGAAGAGGAAGATTACAAGAAACTGGTTATGGATTCGTGGAATCCTTTACTTGATTCCACGTTGGTCTCCTTTATGCAACAATTTGTTGAAAATATTACAAAGGTAAAGAAGGTCACGTAGGAATGGGTTAAAAACCATAAGGATTCGCGACGGGCTCAGTTAAAGGAGGTAGAATCTAAGATTGCAGAACTTTACTCTCGGATTTATGTTGGTGTCTTTTCAGAGGTTGATTTAGATGGTTTGAAGACCCTGGAATGTAAAAGGAGCTCCTTGATGGAAAGGGAAGAGCAGATATGGAAGCTGAAAAGTTGTGCCCTATGGATTGTGGAGGGGGACAATAATACCAAATATTTACATAGATTTTTTTCCCATCGGAGTATTAACAAAATTACATAAATTTAGGATGCACAAGGCAATATGGTCCCATATTTCCAAGAAAAGGATCAAGCTGTTGTTGATTATTTCTGGTCCATCTTTGTTGAACCTGCAGGATGTCCAATTGAATAAATATTAGAAGTTCTGAAATCTTTCCCATACACAACATGGAAAAGGCCCTATAGTGGAGTTTATAGCGGAAGCCCATTGAAAAAGGCCTAAAATCCGTTTATAGCGGAGGTTTCTAGCGGAGGCGAGCGACCAGAGGTTTTAGAAGATATTTTTTAATCTGTGCGTTTCCATAAAAAAACGCACCGGTGCGTTTGATAAAAAATGCACCGGTGTGTTTGATAAAAAGTCGCACCGGTGCGGGTACATATTATACTGCACCGCAACAGAGAAAAATATAAGTCAAAGAAAATTTAATTTAAAAAATTGTATTATTTTCATCATCATTAATCGATGTGTTTATATATAACACTTGTATCAGGACGTGATACTATAAATGTATTGGTGTGCTTAATACATATAAACTCCTTGTTTTTTCTATTTATATTTTTAATAATAAATATAATGTGGTGCGCACCTTAACCTTAAATGCACTGGTGCGCTTGTAAGGAGAAAACACACCGCATTCTACTACTAAGAATTTCTTTCCGAAATTCGTTTAAATTGCATTTACAAACCATGCTTGACAGTGCGTCTCTGTAATATATGCACCAGTGCGGGTACTTAGTATACCGCACCGCAACAGATAAAAATATAAGTAAATGATTTAAAAAATCATATTAGTTTAATCAAATTTAATTGGTGCATTTATATAGAACACTTGCACTGGGACGTGATACTATAAACGTCTTGGTGCGTTGCATACATACAAATGCACTGTTCTTCAATTTATATTTTCTAATAATCAATCTTATACCGGTGCGCACATAACATTGAAACGCTTCGATGCTTGTCTAATGAATAAACACACCGCATCGGTGCTCGTATTATGAATAAACACAATGCACCGCATTGGTGCTCATCTAATGAATAAAACCTAAACTAATAGTGCGTCTCTGTAATATATACACTGGTGCGTTAGTGTTTTTCAAACGCACTAGTTTCCATTGTTACAAAATAATAAATGAAAATCCCTTATTTAAAAAAAAAACCTACTTTTTGATGTGTTACTTGAACTCCCGCACCGGTGGGCTTTACCCTAAAACACACCGGAACATGGTTTAATACAAAAAAAACCAGGAGGTAAAATTCATTTTTGCCACCTCACGATGTGTTTTCTCCCAATTGCACCGGTGTGAAACCTCACCCACTTGGACGCCATGACACCCGTGGTCCACGTGGACACATTCTTCATCCTTGTTGGCTATTGCTGCTAGTTTGAATTTTGACAAACAGTGGTAAAAATTTCAAAATTTTCATACATCACCAGAATTGATGCCCCAAAGGACCATTCAACAAGTTCTTTGTTACCTCATAATTTAATTTTTTAATGGATTAATTTTTTAAATTAATCTTTAATTTTTTGTATTTAAAAAAAATGAAAAATTATGTGCAGTGCGTTTGATCCGTTCGGCTCGCACCAGAGTGCGGTGCACCCTCTAAATTTATACAGGATGCACCTTACCGGTGCGAACCGAACAGATGGAACGCATCGGTTCCCAAAAAAATATAATAAAAAACATTCAATTTCTTAACGGTGTGTTTGATGATTTAGAGCACCGGTATTCTAGTGCCCTCTAAATCATCGGACGCATTGTGAAACATAAATAATAAAGACAACTAAATTTTTCGGTGTGCCAAGGGACACAACACCGCTCCATTACTGGTGCTTTGACGTGTCCATGGTGCATCGGTAAACATTATGTAATAAAATCATACATAAATTATACAGTGCGCCTATGGAATTTAAGAGCACCGTAGTCTGTGCAATTACATTCCATCAGTGCACCGTTAATTAAACTGTAATAATGCTTATTAATAAACGGTGTGGTTGGTTGAAGTAAATGCACCGTTAACGTTGTGCTTACTTGAACTGAATGCACCGAAAACGAATTATTAAACTTTTTACAAAATTCTATTTTTGGTCCGCCCATTTCACGTTAGTAAACTGGTGATGGTGGTCTTACGTGGAATGGACACACCGGAATTACATTTTCAAAAATTGTGTTCGGTGTGTTCTATGAATTGAACGCACTAGTGCACTAATATGATTTTAGCGCACCGTCAATTAAATTTTTGATCGTACCGATATGTTATATTTTTGAGGCATTGTTTACATTAATTTTAAATAAAAAAATAGGTGCGGCAGGATCGTTGTAGCGCATCGTAACCGGTGCAATTGTAACATTAAAGCTCTGTTTATGGTGCGCTTGTATTATTCTGGCGCACCGATTGGAACAATTGATTTTTTTTTCATAAAATTTTATTATTGATGTTAGTAAATATTATTTTAATTGTATGAAATATGTGAAACAGAGACATGAGCGACGACATGCTGCTCAACAAGAGCATGCTCAACTTGAGCAATATACCATGGTCAGAAAGTGGGAGGCTAGGGAGAAGGAGAAGGATTTGTACCCTAGCCCCATTATTACTCAGACTACAGAGATCTTGAGGATTGTTGGCCTCCTGAAGTTCTATCAAGAGGCTACATCCCTTAAGGGACACTTTGCATTGTTATGTTAGCTCATCCTACGTTGGGATCACCAGCGGAAGGAATTTCGTGTTGGTGGTGGTCAGTGGTTCCAGCCCACTGAGGGGAATATTTATTTCATCATTGGGTTATCTAGGAGAGGGGAGGATTTACCCTAGTTCCCCGATGTCCCAGTTGGTGCAGCAACAGAGAGTCATCTAGCTTACTCTATAAGATATATCAACGATGTGGTCACCCATCCAAAGGATTTTCAGGTGAGCGGTGGGAAGCTTTAGATCGCTGCTTTTGGTCGAGAGGAGGTTATATGTCTCTCTCTTTTGATTATGACATTGGTGCAATACACTATTGATGGGAAACACATTATTTACCCCTTATTATATTATGTTGACTCTTTAGTGCAGAGACCTAGATGCATTAGGTGATCTGCCATTTTTTTGCGGTAGTTTTGTTATGCTTTGGATAGATTTCATGCAGTAATTGAAGGTAGGTCCAACTTCCCTTTTGGTTTAGAGTTTTTTTGTTTATTTTTTGAGAGGTTTCCGGCCACCAGCCCATTATTTGGGTGCCTACCTGCTAGGCCAATGACTGAGGTTCCTATGCACATGTGGGCAGATGATGCCCAAGAGGGGGAAACCTAAGTTCCCAACTAGGATCACCTCAGATGTGTTGGAGATGTTGGCTAGTGAGGACAACCATGCACTTGACATGGTGCCATATCCATATGCAGGCTTGGACTGGAGAGGGTTCCCAGAGATCTTGTTCACACTGGATAAGGAACCTGATGAGAGAAGTAATATTAATGCATTTTTAAATTACTATAGTTTCATTTTATTATCTTTATACTTAATGCAAATGAAATATGTTATACATATGCTTATTTTTTAATGAAATTGTCTAATTATTATTCTGTACTATATATTTTGCAGATATTGGCAGCTTTGATGCAGAGCTCGGGCCACCTCCTCCTGCTCATGATGATCAGGATATGGAGGAGAAGGATTAGGTCAGCCCACAGTTGGCCGACATACATCCTGGTCATCATCCACGTAGCCCCCATGATAGGTATATTCTGTTAGGATATTCCTATACTCCATCCTAGTCCCACCAGTATTTTGATCATTTATATTTTCAGTCAGGCATGCACCTTTAGGGTTTGCATGCATTTTGCATGCATCCTAGTCATCAGTCCAGCACCTAGCCCTCAGTTAGCCAGCCCCCAGGAGCTTCTCACTATTCAGTTTTAGCCCTCCAGTTGCTTAATGCGTCCTTATTCCTTGATTTTAGGGAGCAACTCGCCCTTCTTCACCTACCAGTCCAGTTGTCACTCAGTTACAGTCAGTTACACTCAGTTACAGTCAATTACGCTCAGTTAGACTGAGTTACACTTAGTTACACTGAGTTACACCTACCAGAGTTAGTTTGACTGATGGTTGACAGTTACTTGAGCATTGATGACTCCACTGATGATGATGAAGACTTCCAGTTGTGCTCCGATGACCATGATGACACCTAGTTGTGCTCCGATGACACTCTATTGATCTTATGATCACTCTGAGAGGCTAATTCGAATTGCCACCTTGGGCATTCGAATCCTCTCTACCATTGTACTATTTATTTGTCCATATTGTAATTAATTAACTAGTGTGTGTGAAGTATTATTGCTTCTATCCAAGTTCTACTGTACCATATTATTCTGTTTCTCATTATACTGTATTGACCACTCTTCTTCTATTTTCTTGCTTAATCATAATTACTCTTGTGAGGTATACATCATCTCTTAGATCTACTGTGAGGATTTTCACATATTCAGGATGTGGCAGATAGGTTGGCCAGATTGTTGGCAGATGGTGTTCATCCTGTGCGACTGCATGGCATTCATGATGACCCTGATCTTGTGGAGATATGGAGGATTATTCCTCGTCATATGAGTTTGTTGATGCAACATATTGTTGGTTCATGCTTTCAGTTGGTTTCCCATCAGCCTCCTCCACCTCTTCCAATTCCAACGCCTCCTCCATCAACTTCAACAACTACTACTCCACCTCCTCCTCCATCACCTTCTGCATCTACTACTCCACCTCTTCCTCAATCAGCTTCGTCAGCATCTCATCCACCTCCTCCTCCTCCACCTTCGACGTCTCATCCACCTCCTCCTCCGCCATGTCCTCCTCCTCCACCTCCATCATCATCTAGTCCTCTACTCCTACTCAACCTTCCTCCCAATCCTACATCATCATCTAATCCTCTACACATTCCTGATCGAATTTTATATCCTACTCATCGGCCCGACCATCCACCAATTCCAACTTCAAATGTTGTTTCTATTTTATAGGTCCTCAGAGAGGGTCGTACACTTCCTCTTAATGGACATATCCCTCTTTCTATCAAACCTCTTTTTCCTTCTGGTATTATAGGTACTGGTGCCTCTTCCTCTGCTGGCAGAGGTGTTGATACTGCCTCTATCTCTATTGATGGAGGTGATGATGCATCTATCTCAGGTTGGAGAGATATTGATTGCGCCTTTGCTGGCGGAGGTGGAGCATATATGCCATAGTAGCTTTTGCACTGGATATGTTTTATATTTGACATATTGTATCATGACTTTGATGTTATATATGTTCATATCTATATATATTTTGCATTTATCATGTTTATGTTGATGTTTGTTTATTTATGTGGTGAAAATGATGATCATGGAAGGTTAATTAATTATGTTTACATGTATTATTAGTTATGTGATGTGTTAGATGATGTTTAAATCTGTTAGTTGTATATGTTACATGAATATGTGATGTAATTAATGTTTATGATGGTAAATTCATGCATGCTTATTTTCGGTTTTATGTTAATGATGGTATGATGGTATATATGATGGTCTTTTTTTATTGTTAGATGCTGACAATGATTATAATAATGGTATGTTTATTGGAATGTCGTGAAAATGATGATGATGCATTTAAGTTTTTGTTAAAAACTTATGGTTATGTTTATGTTAGTATGGTGATGATTATGTTTATGATGGCATGATCATGATGTTTATGTTTGTTAGGTGTTGAAAATGATGTTGATCCTATATTTATGTACTAAAAGAACTTTGTATTATTGAAAATCATGTGGGTCTTTAAATCACTAAGTATTAATTTAGTCGACAAAAACATCACAATTTGCATTGTAAATTATGGATGAAGTTGTGGAAACTCTATGATTTATGCATGATTGTTGTATAAAAAGGAAATTAAATCTTCATCGTATAATGTTGTGTTTAAATTAATTATATATTCAAATGATAAACATAAATTAATCTTGTTTAATTTATAAGTGTAATTTCCAAACATCATAAAAACAAGTGAAATTAGTAGCAAAGCTGCTTATACCTGCCTCTTAGAAATGTTTCAATGTTTCAATGTAATAATTGTACATAATTGAAAACTTAAGTTAAAATAATTATAGAACATTTTAACAATGTATTACTTGTGTATAGTTTAAAAGCAAAAGAAAAGTGACGTCTTACTCCATGCCTTTAAAAGTTGAAATAGAGTTGGAGAGATTTACAAGTGTTAGCAACTATTGATAAAGTACTGATGACTACATATTATCCCTATCCATAACAATCTAGAGTACAAGTGAAGTAGAACAATAATGCTATCTAATGTCATTTGACCAAGAATTCAAAACTATTATAACACATCAAGTTATTATTTGCATTGTAAGAGTTATTACTATGCCACTCTTTATAGAAGATTTGTAAATGCTAGTTTTGATGCAAAAAAAAAATCATATAAATACATAATTAAAATTGGATTAACAAACTCCACGACACTTTTTATTTTGTATAGAAAGTGTTAAGTATTTATTAATTAATTCCAATTCTTTTCAACATAATTTTCAACTTTATTGTATAACTTGATTTTATAATTCTATTCATAACAGCTAAAAATAATAAAACATATCAACGTTTATTTTATTATTAAATATAATTTAACAATTTAAAAACTATTGAATACAAATTTGAATAAAAGTGTAATAAGAAATTAAGAAAAAATATAAAAATATAAAAAATAAATAAAACTATTAAATCTTTGAAAAAAAATATATTTCATTATAAACTATTACAAAATATATAAATAGCTATCTAGTAACTAAATAGCTACGTTGTTAGTATGATTCCAAAATATCTCAGCCAAAGAAATTATATTTTAATCTCTACAAAAGTGACAAAATAAATATCCAAGTGCACACATTTTTCCTTTTTTACTGTTTTTTGTTCATTCAAAGTAGATTGGTTATATTATTTCGCAGGCATATAATCCGTTAAAGGCTACTATTGTAGTTATAGGGTTGATGGCCCATATCTTAACTGGAGAAACTGATGACCTACGTTAATTAAAAATAAATACTCTACGGGGAGCTAATATAAAGGCAATATAAGAGAGATAGACAATACATGGAATTAATTTTTTGCCCTTCAATTTGGTGGAGTTACAAAGTGTAATAATTGTTATTCATTCAAACAAGAGGGGTGTACGAATGCCATCTTGCAAAACATGATCAATTTCATTAATTTAAGACCGCCCCCTCTTTCAGGCTTTGTCGGGTGTCAACCTAAAACAACCAATAGTAAAAAATATTTTTTATTTTTATTTTTTCTTCCTGTTCTGACAAGAATAAGACCTAAAATTGTCATATCAATATCATGTCACACATACAACCAATGAAGTAAAAGATAAATAGATTATTAAAAAATAAAAAATTAAGTTACAAAGTTAAACTTTAGAATAAGTTTTTTAATTGAGTTGATTAATTGAAAGTCAAAAAAATTTGGCATCTTGTCGATTACAATATTACCTTCCTTTCGGCAGGTATAAAAAGTATAGTATTACCATATTGTAATATTATTATAATATATGAATATGAACATCAGATTAAAAAATGTAAATATGAACATGATCAATATGACCTATCAATGATGTATCATTCAACATTTTAGGTTTTTTGGCAATAACTCACTTTACAATGAAAAATTATATCAAAGCTCTATTGGGAAGAAAGACAAATACTTAATTAAAAGAACAACATTTTCTCTCAATCCGACTTAATTAATGCAATTATAATTCTTAGCATTATAATTTATAACAAAAACATTCAAATGTTGATCATGGAAAAATTAGACACCACCTTAAATTTTCTTGTAAATTTCATTGTTATCAAGCCCATAAATATTAATTAAAGTCATTGTAGAGAACCTTAACATTTTTTGTAAATTACATTGTTATCAAGGCCATAAATTAATTGAACTCAATCGAATCATATACTAAAAAAACATTACATTAATCTACCATAAATGTCATAAATTAATGCAATTATAATTCTTATCATTATTTATAACAAATACATCATAGAATACAATCACTATTGCAATATTAATATAGAAATTAGAGGACACCTTCAAGTCCAAAAAAATATGTTAACCTTTACTTTCACAAAAATAAAATTGAATCATGTAAGTTGTTTTCATGGTGTATTTATATGTATACACAAGGCATAATTTCCACCATCATAAGATGACAAATTAACAATATAATTAGATAACCAAAGATAACAGTAACAAAATGATATCTCAATTTGTAAATGAAAAAATAAAACATGTACATATCACTCTTTGTTGCCATCACCCTCATAATATTCCTTAGTTGGCATGATAACATTTTTGTTCTTAGAAGCATGTTTAGTTCTAGGGTCGTGTCTTAATATGAACCACCAATCTCTATCCAACACATCCAGGTGAAAAAAAACTTGGTTGCAGTGTTTTGGAAAAACATAAGGCTCCTTACTTTCATCCCACATCTTTCTAGAGTTGATATATATCAACCCACTATCACGATCTTCTTTTACATTATTCCTGTCGAATGTGTCCCACCACTTGCACATAAAAACAGATTGGAAATATGAGAATTCCACTTGAATGATCTCTTGTATCTTTCCGACATAACCCAACATCCCTTCTACCAAGTTTCGATCTCGATGGCTAGCACGACTAGATTGGTCGAGCTCAACTTCCACTCCACATTCTTGTGTAACACGCCCATTATTAGCATCCTCAGTGCAAAAATGATCTCCATAATCCCACATAGTTGGAACAAATTCACCTATAAGAAAAATTAACAAATGATAATGTCATACGTCTATTAACCCAACCATTAATATATTAAACATAAATGTTATAATTCAAAGTTGCATTCTAAAGTTAGAAATTATGTACAAATAGATTTTATTACCGATTTGCTACACCCGGTGCCAATGTTTAGCGCATCCTCCTCTTCAGGAGGGTAATGGCCGTATGCACCATATTTCTCTTTGACTTGGTCTTCAACCCATATGTTGGGACAAATCATTGGCATATTTTCTTTTAAATGATCTGGAAAAGTCATGCTTCTACCGTGCAACCGCCTGAATTCTTTTTTGTCAATGTCATGTTCCTCCTCTTCTCTTTATACAATGCAACCCATGACTGTGTTTCCTCTGCGTTGTAAAGAATGAATTTATCGAAATTGCATCAATTTCTGAATTTGTTGTTGTATTCATGGAAACAAAAACACATTCAATATGTATGTGATCAAGTATAGAATTTGACGTTTGTTGTGAATATAAGTTACTATGTGGAAAATTGAAGATCAAAATATAAGAGACTTACTCTTTATCATGTGCCTTTTTCCATTTGTTTCCAGTACCTCCCCTTACCTTTTGTCCTCATCACATTCATCATCTTAAATCACTGCGCTTGATGTGCCATCGATTTGCTTGATGTACTCAGTGGCATAATAGAACAACTCATATACTATGTACCCCTCTTCCATAGACCCCTCAGGTTTTTCCCTTTTTCGAACAAATCCCTTCACTTTTTTCATGAACCTCTCTAAGAAGAACATCAAGCGACAGGAGACCACCCCAACTAATTCAACCTCATCGACTAGATGAATTAGAAGATGAATTTGCAAGTCCATGAAACTCGACGGCAGTTCCTTCTCAAACATACAAACAATATCAGCTATCTCTTCATGCCACCGTGGAATTATAGCAATGTAAATCTCCTTTGATGTGATCCACCATACAAATGCATATAGTCTAGATATGGCACGCCGTAGGTCATCGGGAAAGTCATGGTTCAGACACCCACGCACTAACAACGGATAATGACACTACAAAGTAAACACAAAAAGTTAAGTGCATTTTAACTTTTGTGGAAAAAGATCTAAATAAATAGTAATAACATTTTTTTGGCATTATGCGTACCCTTAGAAGGTTGAGATGGTCATGTGATCTCAAACCCAACAACTTTTCGTCTGACGTACTGAAGCAACGTCGTAGAGTAGACCCCAAAAAAGAGGGTGCCTTCACGCCCAATATAACTTCTTTTTCCAAATTAAGATCATCTTTATTCAAAATCCATGGGACATCACCTTTTTTAAATGAAAAAGAGGGGCCAACCTCTCCTCTATTTTCTTGTCTTGGCCAATGTTTTTTTTTGTATTTGAAGCAATAAGGTATTTCCTTACTTTCATCTTGTCACTTTTTTTGGATGATATGTGACGCCACAAAGAAGATGAAACTTTTCTAAATATATGCATGGGATCTAGTAAGTGGGAAATCTTAAGATGCTCCCAATATGGGAGCTCATAAAATATCAATTTCCTTTTCTTCTCTGTGGGAATTTTTTCAACATAGGTGTCGAAGAAATCAAGATCATCAATCGCAAGATGCACATTTGAATCGAACATATTTGTGTATTCCTTCTCATTCTCTCCGTCATATGCCATAATCCAATCAGTCGGTGTCATTATTTCAGGCCTTTAGGTTCTCTCTCTTTTACCATTGAAAGCAGATTTTTCTCTTCTATAAGACTGGTTTTCTAGGAGGAATACCCTAGATAAGTCATACACTGACTTTCATAGGTCTTTGTACCACCTAACCTTCATAGAAGGTCCAAAAAATTTACATCCATAATAACTTTTTGTTACAAGACCTGTGATGTTATAGTAAAGAGAGCACGTTAGTGTTGAGGATGAATACAGTCACACCGAATTAAATATGTCAAAAATTATTGCTTTGAATATAAAAACAAATAAAACAAGATATTTACTTGAACAAACTCCTAACCCCAGATAATCATGTGTGGTGTATGCACATATACCATACAGTGTAAAACTCATATGTGATGGGATGCGTTTCGACACATCATATACTTGTATCCCTTCCCATAATTCCTTGAATTCATCGATCAATGGCTGTAGGTAAACATCCACATTCTTCACTTGTTTTTTACCAAAGACTATAAGAGACAACATAAGATGTTCATTCTTCATGGAAAACCATGAGGGGATATTGTTATTGATCACTACTATAGGCCAAACAATATAGATGTTGTTTGGTTGGGAATATGGGTTGATGCTATCAATGGATATGCTCAATCATAGGCTATGTACTTCATTCTTGAATTTATCGGGCCATGTATCCTCTATATGCTGTTAAATTTTGAGCATAAATTCACAATACTCTAGGATCTTCACTGAGAGAATAACATATACAGTATATCAATGCATAACAATCAGAATAAGCATGACAAGCATCACAAGAATCAGAAGCATGAGAGACAAGAGACACAGAGTTTTCGTGGGGGAAACCCTAAGGTGAAAAACCCCACAACTTCCTCAGAGATAGAGAGAGCAATGGCTCAACCAAAGTACAACCAAAATACACTTGATATAGTCTCCTAGAAGCATATGATCCTCCTCCTCACTAGTGCGCCACTTTTTGAGTGAGAGAGAGATGACTTTTCGAATGATCTAAATAGAGATCTCCTGATCTCTATTAATACTAACCTGTTTTCCTAGTGACCTTATGGGGCCGACTTGTCTAGCTAGGTACATCCACAATATAATATATATATCAGGGCCAACCCCACACATGGTGGTCTAATAACCCATCGGCAAGTACACACACTTGCGACACTTGTCAATCCACATGACGACACTTCCTTATAGAGGAATAACACATCTCTAATAAGGGTACAATAAATATATATGAAATACATAGATGAAATACATTCTGAAGTTACATATACATCAACACTCCCTCTTAACTAGGAAGGTATTTTTCGACACAGATCTGCTAGACAAGTCTTCTTCTCAGGATCATCGTCATCGATGCATGGTCATCATCATCGTCACTGCTGCTGCTATCTCAACCAATCTCTAACTCTACTCGTCATAGGAAGTTCTACAGAGCCAGTCCTTTTTCATACTGGATGTAGGCCCACCACCTGCAGGTCTTCGTCATCACTAGCCATACTATGGAAATCTCAGGACTTATTACGTGCGTCACAAAACCTTAAAAGAGTCTCTTGACTAGCAAGAACCCTAAAGAGCATCTGAGGCCTTTTTCATCCTGTCCAGATCTCCGTGACTTATTACATGTGACCCCACCACAAAACCTCGAAAGAGAATCCCAAGACTGATTACGAGCACAAGACTCAACCTATCGGATCTCCTAGGGCACAAATTACATGTGGTCACCACAAAACCTCGAAAGAGCATCCCAGGACTGATTACGAGCACAAGGCTCAACCTATCAGATCTCCCAGGGCACAAATTACATGTGGTCATGGAAAAACCCCGAAAGAGCATCCCAGGACTGATTACAAGCACACGGCTCAACCTATCGGATCTCCCAAGGTACAAATTACATGCCATAGGACAAAACCTCGAAAGAGCATCTGCCAGATATCCCAGGGCACAGATTACATGCCATAGGAAAAACCTCAAAAGACTATCTGCAGATCTCCCAGGGCACAAATTATATGTCCTCCCAAGCAAAACCTCGAAAGAGCATTTTCCAGATATCCCAGGGTACAAATTACATGCCATAGGAAAAACCTCGAAAGACTATCTGCAAATCTCCTAGGGCACAAATTACATGCTTATCTGCACAGCATGTTCCACGGCCACAGAGTATCAACCTGATACTCACCATACATCATCCTGATGTACACATGATCATCCTGATCATCATCACTGCAACATCTTGCTGCATGTCATCTGGAGCAACATCCTGAAGCTCGTCATCCATGACCATCCTGATCATACAATGCATCTACCTGATGCATATCAAGTATCTACCTGATACATATCATCATACATGATCCACCTGATCACACAGTGTATCCACCTTATAAAAATACAAATACATGATCCACCTGATCATACATGATACATATCAACATACATGATCTACCTGATCATACAATGTATCCACCTGATACATATACAGATACATGGTCCAAGCATCCAACATGATGCATACACAAAATACATACAAATGATCCAACCGATCATATCCAACATCCAACATGATGCATACATACATATAAATGATCCAACTGATCATATCTAGCATCCAACATGATGCATACATACATATAAATGATCCAACTGATCATATCCAGCATCCAACATGATGCATACATACATATATAAATGATCCAACTGATCATACAAAGCAAAAACCAGAACATCATTCTGATGCTCATCATCCAGCGCTTACATCCACAGCCATGTGAAGGATCCTCCTTCCAACATGCTTGGAATGGATTCAGCAAATGTGTCCATTACTTCTTCCTCGAAGTGTCATTAATCTGAAGAACACCAAGCCTCTCCCTGAAGTACTTGAACTTCACCCTGGCTAGTGGCTTCGTCAGCACATCTGCAATCTGCTCGTTCGTCGCAACGTACAGGAGCTTCACAACTCCTCTCTTCACCATATCCCTGATATAGTGATATTTGATCTCTATGTGTTTCGACCTGTCATGAAACACTGGGTTCTCGGACAGCTTCACACAACTCTGGTTATCACAAAAGATACCAGTAGCATCCAACGGGAGATCAAATAACTCAAACAGTAGCTTCCGTATCCATACTGCCTCACAGCTAGATGAACAGACTGCAACATACTTTGCCTCAGCTGTACTCAGTGATACGCAGGACTGCTTCCTGCTAAACCAAGAGATCACACCTGATCCCATACTGAAGCAACACCCAGATGTGCTCTTCCTATCTGCAGCATTGCCAGCCCAATCTGAATCAACATAACCCTGCAGGTTAAACTTTTGATTCACCTCATACTTGAGCCCATAATCCAATGTACCCTTCAGGTACCTCAGAACATGCTTTACAACAACCAGATGAACACTCCTCGGATCTGTCAGGAATTGACTCAATGTGTTCACCGCAAATCAAATATCTGGTCTTGTGTTCGTCAGGTACATCAAGGACCCAATCATCTGACGATACATAGAGACATCAACCGGCTCAGATGAAGCATCACATAGAAGCTTCAGATTCGATGCCATAGGTGTGGCCATGGCCTTGCAATCCATCATCCCGAATTTCTTCAGGATATCTACTGTGTACTTCCCTTGACCAAGGAAGATCCCACCTGCATTCTACCACACCTCCATACCTAGGAAATAATGCATCATTCCCAAATCTTTCATATCGAACTCAGCAACAAGCTTCCTCTTTGTATCACACCAAGTTCTGGGAGCTTCCTACAAGCCATACAAGGCTTTCTTCAATCTGCACACATGTGACTCCCTGTCAGGTCTTGGGACTGCATCCCAAACATCATCTTCATGATCGACGAATCATGGCATTCCATTTCTTCATCCCAGATCCTGTGAACTTCAAAATCTTCAATATCTTCAATAGATATCTTTGTTGCTGGAACAAATGTTGTAGTCCTTTTGTAGGTGAAGATATATGGTCTTTCCTACAAAACAAGTTAAATTGCATGATTAGAAACATCTCATAATTTTCAGAACAAATTCTTTACACATAAAGAAATATGTCATGCAGTCATGTAGTTATCTTAGCCAATGCTTCAATACAACATTTATCCATGTTCCACAACTTTCTAGATGCCTTCCAGTCTCTACCAGAACATTGTTAAGAGTTTGCACTACTCCCAACATGTCAGCAAAGAGGTTTCATTCTAGATAAGTAGCACTAGAATGTTGTACAGTGCCATAGGCCACTTACCCATCACATGCATATTAATAGTATACTGTTCATTAATGCAATCATTCTAATATGCACAATACATCTCCTAAGTCTAGGAACATAAGCATAATATTATTTAAACAAACAAAATAGGCAAGAAATGATAATTGAAATACTTATCTTTGTTTGTTTGTTGGGTGGACTCCCTCTGAGTCTTTGCTTCCTGGAAGGAGCTGCTTAAGTAGCTTCTTCTACACCTTTCTGTTGTGGAATGTAGGAAGATGGTCAACTCCCTCTGAAAATCTGCATCCTTGCAGGAGCTGCTGGAGTGTGCTCCCTCTTGATCTTTGCTTCCTAGATTACTTGTCCTTGAACGTATATTCATCCTTGCTGACATCAATCTTCTTGAACCCTGGAAAGTATATTCTTTAAGCCTTCGAGCTTTCACTGTAACCCACAAAGATACCCTTCTTTCCTGAAGGATCTAGTTTAGTCCTCTTTTCCTTTGGGACATGAGTGTATACTGGACAACCAAATATTCTGAGATGGCTGACTTCAAGTTTCTTACCAGAAAATACCTCTTCTGGTGTCTTGTTGTCCAATATCTTATGGGGTGTTTTGTTCTGCACATATACAGTTGTTCTAGCTACTTCTGCCCATAGATGCATAGGTAGATCCTGGTCATGCAGCATTGCCCTTGCTGCTTCCATGATTGTTCTGTTCTTCCTTTCTGCAACTCCATTCTGTTGAGGATTATAAGGAGCAGTCAACTCCCTCTTAATCCCTGAATCACTGCAAAACTTCTTGAAGTCACCTGAGGTGAATTCTCCACCATTGTCGGATCTGAATCTTTTAATTTTCTTGTCAGTTTGATTCTCCATCAAGGTTTTGAATTCCCTGAACTTATCAAACACCTCATCTTTGTTCTTCAAGAAGTATACCCAAGTCTTCCTAGAGAAGTCATCAATAAATGAGACATAGTAAACATACCCACTCAGAGAACTAGATGACATAGGACCACATACATCTGAGTGGATGATTTCCAGGATGTCTTTTGCCTTGCTTTCACTGCTTGGGAAAGCCTTCTTAATGTTCTTACCTTTTGCACATCCTTTGCAAACACCTTCATGTTTGGTCTTGATTTCAGGAAGACCCTCTACAGCCTTGCTTGCAATTGGAAGTGCCCTATAGTGCATATGAGCAATTCTTCTATGCCAAAGTTCACTTGGCTCCATGGATTCATGTACCATGGCATGTTCAGGTTATCCCTTCAATTTATACAAACCTCCCTCTTGCTCTCCAATCACTACTGCATCATCTATGTTCTTTCCCTTTGGCCACATTAGGACTTGGCCATCCGCAAATGCAACCCTCATACCTTTTGCATCCAATGCAGAGATGGAGAGTAAGTTCTTCTTGAGCCTAGGTACATAAAGGACTTCTTTCATCTTCAAAGATTTTCCAGAATCTAGGTTGTAGGAGGCTTCACTACTTCCTTTGATTGGGTATTGATAATCATCCCCAAGTTTCACCTTATGGGGTGATTCATGTTCAGATAGATTCACAAAAGATTCCTTAAACCTAGTCATGTGTTTGGAAGCCCCACTATCAATCAACCAATCATTACAACCATGGGAGATAGTACCTGTGAGAGCAGAAATTAGAACATACTCTTCTTCACTTGATGAGTCATCATCACTATCACTTTCTGTCCTAGCCTTCTTCTTTGGGGGTTCATCATCTTCGACAACATGAGCATGATATCTTCTTTTGATATTCTTCTTCTTCTTATTGAAGTTGTTGTTGTTGTCTTTCTTCTTCTTGGGACAATTTGAAGCAAAGTGTCCCTTCTCATTTCAATTGAAGCATCTGAGATCTTTCTTATCTTTATGATAATGGTGGTGTGAGAATCTTCTGTTATGAGATGATTCCTTCTTGGACTTGCCTTTCTTGGCATGTGCTGTGAGAGCTTGATCTTCATTTCCCATCTTTTCTTCTCGGGCCACAAGCCTAGCTTCTTCTTGAGAGCATTCTTCCCGCAATCTGTTGAAGGAGATCAACTTCTTCCTTGCACAGATTCCTTGAATAAAGGAATCCCATGACCTGGGTAGGCCATTTAGAGTGGTCATCACCACTTCACCACTCTCCACCATTTCATCCACTGCTTCTAGTTGTTCCTTGATCTGGGAGACCCTTGAAAAATAATATTGAATGGTTTCTCCATTCTGAAACTTTACTCCTTTCAATTGGTCTCGTAGGGTCATCTTCCGATTTATGTTCTTCCCTTCAAATAGCTTGGTCAAAGAGTCAAACATCTCCTTGGGTGTCTTTAGAGAAGACACATGGGGTATGAGATGGTCTTTGATAGAATCAACAATGATTCTCTTTGCCTTGACCAAGTTTTTCTTATGCAATACCTTAGCCTCTTCATCCTCTGTGATAGGGATGTCTTCTTTTACATATGAGTCCAACTCATTCTCTTCCAGGATTAACCCAATCCTATACTTCCAAGCTCGGAAGTTATCAACTCCTTCAAGCTTATCCTCAAGCTTGGTATGGTGAGACATCTTAAAGAGTACTTCAAATGGAAATAGAAAAGATTTAGGTCTTACCACTTGAAATGCTAAAAACTGGATCTCGTCCCGGATTAGGGTTTGTCAGAAAAACCCTAAAAATTCAAAATGTGAATTTCAATTTTCTGAAAGGATAGAAAGATGCGCTTTGATGAGCTGATCAGCCTGGTGTATTCATAATTTGAGATCAGCAAAGATTTACCCTTCATACTTTCCTTTTTGTCCTCCCGGGTTCACTAGGGAGAGCCCTGAATTAGGGTTTGAGTTTCCCGGAGATCTACCCAGCCAAAAATATCGATCCAAATCTCTAAACTTCGATTTTTGCAAGGAGCTTTCAGCTATGTTTTCATATTTCAGAAATTCCTATTTTTGTGGAAACCCTAATTTTTAGGGCCAAATTTGAAAATGCTCAGAATTGAATTCTGATTGGACAGATAGATTCTCCTTGATGAGTAGAGTCAATCTACTATACTACTTTTCCAAAATCTGTGGAGAGAAACCCAATAAACAAGAAACTCAAGTTTCTGTCACTACAAAATGTCTTCTTCTCAGGTTAGCTCTGATACCATGTTAAATTTTGAGCATAAATTCACAATACTCTAGGATCTTCACTGAGAGAATAACATATACAGTATATCAATGCATAAAAATCACAATAAGCATGACAAGCATCACAAGAATCAAAAGCATGAGAGACAAGAGACATAGAGTTTCTGTGGGGAAAACCCTAAGGTGAAAAACCCCACAACTTCCTCATAGATAGAGAGAACAATGGCTCAACCAAAGTACAACCAAAATACACTTGAGATAGTCTCCTAGAAGCAGATGATCCTCCTCCTCACTAGTGCACCACTTTCTGAGTGAGAGAGAGATGACTTTCCGAATGATCTAAATAGAGATCTCTTGATCTTTATTTATACTAACCTGTTTGCCCAGTGACCTTATGGAGCCGACTTGTCTAGCTAGGTACATCCACAATATAATATATATATCAGGGCCGACCCCACACATGGTGGTCTAATAACCCATCGGCAAGTACACACACTTGCAACACTTGTCAATCCACATGACGACACTTCCTTATAGAGGAATAACACATCTCTAATAAGGGCACAATAAATATATATGAAATACATAGATGAAATACATTCCGAAGTTACATATACATCAACATATGCTTCATGGCTAATGAATCTGTTGGGATTTGCATAACTCCTTCCTCACTTCGGTTCGATGCATGCCATCCCCGCATCGTAGCTAATTCTTTGCAATGAAAGAGCCTTTGAATCCTTGGGATTATAGGCAAGTGCCTCAATATATTATGAGGAGGACCATGTTCTTTAGCCTTGTTATTCGATTATTTGTATATGTCATGCCCACATTTTGGACATATCTCTTTGTCTGCATATTCACCTCTATATAGAATACAATAATTGGGGCATGCATGATAAGATATGTACTCTACACCCAACATTTTCAACATTTATTTTGCATCTGCGCAGTTGCCGGGCAAGACACTATCATTTGGAAGTACCTTATATTTGAATAACCTACAGTTAGTGGGCAATACAAATGCACAAATGCACAATGTCATTTAATGTTCATAAAATCGACCATTTTCAATTATGATTGTGTCGCAATATTACTCAAAATATAATGTAGTTGATAGTTAGTTACCTCATCATTGTCGAGAAACATGCGTTTGATATGCCATACTATGCTTTCAAGTTGTATAGTAACATTGTTGTCCCAAACTGTGTAGACTTTGACCGACCAGATCCAAATAGAGGTGTGGTGGAAGCCGATTTAAGGATTTTGAAGAAGGCTTCAGTAATATGAGCGTCATACCCTAGCTCATTGTCATGGAATGTATGGAACAACATTGTATCCATGGAACTCCTGTGTCGTAATAACTTGTCCATACCAACCTCTACTTCATTGCCTCCATTGCCAACATGTGAAGAAATACTATCACTATAGGAATTCTTGATTGGTGAGGATGGACGCAGTGGAAATTGAATAGGTGGTTGATTCAACCATGCATGGTATGCTTCCTCTCCAAGTTGTGCTTATTTTTCTACCAAGATGGTAGGTAGGTCACTCATCATTAGAATCCAGATTTCAAAAATATTGAACATTACATCAATGATATTAGTAATCACAATGCAATTGGTTTGATGTTGCATTATAGAAATAATTATTACAGAAGCACGAGAATCATTTGCAGTAGAAAATGTTAAGTTGCAAACAATTTATAAAGAAGACGTTCAGATTGAGAGATAAATTAACGTCAATTCCATATTAAATATGAAAATTTAAAATTGAGTAACACATTTTCAAATTGAGTTTATAAATTAAATTAACAATTTATAAAACATAATTTCAAATTGAGCAATGCATTAATATGAATCCATTGAAAATTAACAAATACAATTAATCAATGTTTTTTTTTCTTACACCCCAAGGGAACGTCTAAGGGTAATCCTAATGTAAGGCGTCTCTAATGAGTGGTTGGTGGTCTACGAAAGTTGTAGTTTATTAACAACTCGTCACCAGGAGAAAAACTATGTATTGCTTGTAAAACAACAAATTTGAATGCTTTCATTTTCATAAAGAACTCTTGGTCATTGAAGTGTTCCTCAAATGAACAATTTGGAGAAAATAAAGAGCACCTAGGACTATTTATGAACCCTACAATGTTCCCATGAGTGCGTGGACGACCATCTATATACAATAGGTTCTTCCTGTTAAATTTTCCAGAAACATAACCATTCATGCACATACTATACATGGAAATGTTGTGCTTGTATTTAACAATATTCAAGCAATCAAACCGATAATAGATAGGACCACAAAATGGAATAAGTGCTACTGACTATTTGGGAGGAACAAGTACATGTGAAAGAATAAGCAACCCAAGTTTGCAGCATCTATATTAGACTTGGTAATCAAAAAACGATTACCACAAAAGAAGAATTTGGTTCCAACATCAGGCATAGGTAGAGAGGACGGCCAAGCACCATTTAAAGCGCAGTTGTAAGAAGATTGATATTTACTTTGCAAATTCATAGGAAGGGAGAAATCATCGCAACCCTCCAACCATTGGATGGACCTCGGTGTGTACTTGGATAGTTTTTCTCTCAACTCATGCAAATTTTTGGATTGGTTGGGTGGAATTCATATCATACTTTGGATCACTAGAACTTTCAGATGACTGAACATAATCCGAGGGGTTCATCAATTTTGGATGAGACATAGTTGTTTTGGCTTCCAAATTTTTCAAAAATGAGCATAAGGAAGTGTTCCTGCGTGTCTTTTTTATATCACCTATTGGATTTTTTACTACAGTAGGGAGGATTAGATTTGTTAGCACTAGAATTTGTTCTTGACTACTAAAGAAACAAGCCTAGCACATCTTTGATTTAGAGATAGTTTTGATTGATAAGGTAGGTTAAAGAGGTTGAAAGCTTTAAAGATTTGGTAATCCCATCAATTATATCTCAAATGATCAGCAACACTTCATATAATCAGGGGTATTCTCTTTGAAATCCAGACACATAATGAACAAGGAAAGCAGAGGAATAGAACAACAACGAATACATAAACTAACAATCTGTTATTTTCATTTACTCGCCAAGAAGATTCTCAAAGTTCAAAATAGTGTTTTGAAATATGAAACAAGTACTTGAACACAGCTTACAAAGACAGGTAATTAACAACAAAATATTTGCATTAATCAGAGCTGAATCTATGTAGAAATCAATGCAGTGCAGAAATTCCCATCGTATTCAAAGAAGCAGAAGTACAGAGGATGCACAACTTAGCCACCGAAATGTCTTGATCTCTAAAAACGAAATGCTGCATACAAAATTCACTGAGTATAATACTTAGACTTCTCAGACTTTGATTTCTCAAATCTATTTTTTGAATAAGCTTTGTGTATATTTATTAAAACTTGATCTCCTCCAAAAAACGAGCAGCAGTTATAGCTTGGTGTAGTCTCATGGCGAAAGGATCCAAGTGATACAATAATTTGGCAAGCAAACCTCTGCTTTAATACGAAAATCTCCTCTCAACATTATCATGAAGCCTTCATTCTACTAAGCTGGCATAAACTTGGCATTAAAACTCGTCTTTGATTATTTCCATGTGTAGCATCTTCGGTTGTTGTAGATCGAAGCCTTTGTTGTGGATTAATTCTTATAATAGAAAACCCAATACGTGGCGTAATTAACACAGAGGTGCTTCCGTAACGCATTTATTGATAACACAATAAATTATAGGGAGACCGTAGCTAAATCTCCGTGATCGTTTCTCAGCATTCCATCTGCGATCTCATGCACAAGAGCTGTGACTTTTCTGATGGATACAAGTAGAACAATCTCCATAATGGCAGGCAACAAATTAAATTTGATCTTTTAGCAAGCTCGGGTGTGCATTATCTTTTATTGGCAAAGAGCTATGAGCTCTAACTTTTACTTTCACATTAACCTGTAACTAAATGTAACTGAAGATTCCTATTATTTTCGCGAGCAAGTGGATAGTGTATTCCTTTATATTATGGCATGTTTAATATTTGATTGCAATCCACCACTAATTCTCCATTAGGGTGTGGCAATCGATCATAGAGTTAACTCAAATGGGTCATAATCTGCTTCTCAATCCCCTTTATTTGACTGCCATCAATAATACCATGATAGGCATCCTTATAGGCATGTCCCATTTCCCTTGTAGTTTCATTATTTGAACAAAGCATATCTCTGAGCTGCGCCAGTCATAATTGTCACCCAACGAAGGTCCTTCTGTAGCCCATATTTGCAGCAGTTATCTGCACCACGTACTTCATGAATATATACATCTGTTAGCATTTGTATGCAGGTTTCCAAGGTATCCACTGGAACATGTCCATATTCTGACCACATTTTGTTATCGTGAGTGCTCAAAGCTTTCATTTTCAAGATAAACACCAGCACTGAATGCGTTAAATAGAAGCTAAGAAGCGCTACAACTCGAACTCCATTGCATTCTTCACCATCTGTGCCCAAATAATTTCAGAACTTGAGAGAGGAGTAGGTGAACTTTTGACATTCTCTTTGCATCAATGACATAGATATAGGTTCTTTAACTCCCTTCACACACTTTCGACACACACGACGACTGCGAATGCAACTAACACTTGGCGTTCACTATTGGGAAGTCGGTGTTATTTTGTATTTGCATTTCAAGGGATCTATCCCACATGGATAAGATAAAACCTTTTCTTAGTCTTCATTTACACCAATGGTTGCATAGCACACCGATGAGTTGTGTACAAGGTAAACTTCCTCATGGTCTCCCTTTTTGTGCCTTATGTTGAGTCTCGATACTTGTGGTGTTTGATGGCATGTCGTGAATGACTTTAAAAGGCTCATGGATGGATGTGAACTTGTTTTACTTTTGCAAAAGTTCACAAGGAAACCCAAATCTTCTAAATAAATAAATATAATCATTATTTTAAAACCTTATTATTTTAACATATTTGATTTGATTTCAAACAAGACCAAATTATGAGACTTCACCAAATTGGTAATTCAAGGTTGTGAGAGAACTTATCAAAGTTTGATGTCCAAATATTGAGGCTCGGCTAAGAGGAAATTCATGTAGCAATCCTGACATGAGGCCCATTGATGGTGCTACGGAACCTTGAAACTAGGTCAAGATGAAAATGTTTACAGGTATATTTGGGTGTTAATAAGACCATTGACATTAGGTAATCTATCATTGGTGTAATGGGTGAGTGTGACACGCCGATGGTTCTCCTTCAACCCTTGACATTTTGAACAACCACAAACTACTGGGTTGTCATAAAAGTGTTCCAGCTTGGGACAAATTATTGTTGATGAACTAGGATGGCAGCTTGAAGAAAGCATGTTACAATTGGCGAGGTAAAGCGGCTGCCCATTTTCATCCACAAACTCCTTGTGGTATCTTGCTCCTGATAAGATCTTACGATGTTTTGAAACTGGTGGAATGTCTTGTGCATCCGAACTCGAATCTGAATCGTGATCCTGCAATATAGAATAAATCAATATTCAGATTCACATGTATAAGTAACATAAATTCAAATAAGTAGTCAAAAAATAAATAAAACCTAAACTTACCGGGGATGGAATGGGAGAACTCGTTGAACTTTGAATAAGATGGTATGAGCTGGAATCTGAAGAACTAGTCATTTGATACTCCAAATTTTATTCCTGCACTTGAGCAAATTCAACAATCAACATATATATACTATGAAATATTGTAATTTGTGTGGTTAAATAGTAAAAGGACATTTAGTACGAATATATAATTTTAAGTGGGCACATAAAAACATAGAATTTACAAAATAAACCAGTGTGTTTATTCATACATAGACGCACCAGTGCGCTACCACAAACCAGACGCACCAGTGCGTAAGAAATGTAAATGCATCGTTAAAGTATATCTGCAAAAGCCCCCGCGGTGGAAAACATCTGCTACATTTGGTAGTAGATACTTCTACATGCATTTTCACAAAATATTTTGTTCCAGTGCGTTTACTACATATAAGCGCATTGGTGTGGCATAAAATTACATGCACTGTCGTACGAGTTTTAAAGACAGTGCGTTTTACTTATGTACGCACCGATGCGACTTAACAAAATACGCACTGAAAATACCGAAAATCAAAATTTAAAAAAAAATGCACGATCCCTTTTTTCCCTAAATTAAAAATATGGCAGTAATTTTGAGCTCAAAAAGTAAATCTAAATAGTCTTTAAAAGCCAAAAATCTAAACAGTAACTCATTGTTTTGCCAAAATTTTCAAGGGAGAGTTTTGGAAGAGAGACTTACGTGGAAGAATTTTGGAGCAACTGGAAGGAGTTATGAGGGTCGAAATTTCTTAGGTATGGTGAATCAAACCAAACCCTGCATGATAGAAATTTCAAGCATGTAAGTACTACTGTAGGTCTTATAACCTTATTTAGAGTTTAACTAGATTTACAAAAAAATACTTCAAACTTACCTTCAATGTTGCAACCATT
Organism: Larix kaempferi; assembly: GCA_027924585.1. Lineage (NCBI taxonomy): Eukaryota > Viridiplantae > Streptophyta > Pinopsida > Pinales > Pinaceae > Larix > Larix kaempferi. The sequence continues at coordinate 2,701,628 of BSBM01000031.1, read as the reverse complement.
ATTTTCTCCCTGCTTCTTTTTGTTTTATGTCGCTGCAAAATTCTTCATTAGGGTTTAAATCCATCTATTGTTATACATAATTACGATTTCACCTTTTAGGGATTTTGGATTTAATGAGCTTGTGATTATATATAGAAAGTGTGGGGTGATATGGGTCCTCTTTCTTGGTCGAATCCGTAACCATGTTGACCCTGTCAAGTTTTTTTTTTTGTTTAAATTAAAAAAGGCATGCGTCAAAATCGGTGCGTTTGTATTACCGGAACACACCGGTGCATTCATCTAAATAACGCACCGAGTTTGACCCGCGTTGCATCGTTTTTAATTATTTTATAAAAACACAAAATTCATTTTTCGTGTCTCAGTTCTTTGTTCCTGCTGCGTCGCATTTATTGTAACACACCTGATTTACTATAATGAGTCACTTTTTTTTTTAATTTTACTAAAACGAAAAAAGCAAATTTTAGTATTTCGATTCTTTGTTACCGGTGCGGCATATTGGAATTAATGCACCGGTGTGGTTTTTTCACTAACGCATCGGGGCGTTTAATGTATACAAGCACACTGAAATCAAATTTATTATTTTTTAATATATTTTATCGTATTTTGAAGGTCTGTAATTTGTTTGTATAATATATTGATAGCTTTTGTATTTAATGGTACATGTTTTTTATTGATAGAAAATGCATGCTATGAGTTCAATGAACACCAACTTTAATCAACATGATGGGAGCACATCGAGAATTACGAAGACGGAAAGTGCTTTTAATTAATTTCTGTATTTAAATTAATTTGTTTGAATTATTTGTAAAGTTAACTAATATGTATTGGTTAATGTGTGACATGCAGTGCCAAAAAATTAGGAAGCTCGATAAGATTCTTACCAAACTAACTCTAAAAGAGCGTAAAACGTTGATGGAAAAGTTGCAGATGGATGAATCAGGTGAATAAAAAATAAGTCAATATGAATTATTTATTCAAATTTGAGTAATAATCTACTTAATTAAGAATATTCACTAATATGTTTCAAATAACGTAATTCGCATATGATGAATGTTATGTAGGTACTGACAACAATAGAAGTCAATGTCATCATAAGAAAAAAAAATTATGGAAGATGCAAATGATGATCAATTGGTCCTTAGCTCAACTGGAGTGGTGCTGGAAGTTCATAGAAGGGGCAAAGATTTTTATAATACTATGATGGATTTAGTGGAAAGAACGTACATACGTACTTTTCACTTACAATACAGAAACCAATCAAATGATTCAAAGAATCTGGTCATATGTAAACTACAAGAGGATTTCCCAGAGCAATGGTCAATGAGACCTGTCGGGCTTGCAATGTCAAACCAGTGTGTTTATTCATACATAGACGCATCGGTGCGCTACCACAAACCAGACGCACCAGTGCGTAACAAATGTAAATGCATCATTAAAGTATATTTGCAAAAGCCCCCGCGGTGGAAAACATCTGCTACATTTGGTAGCAGATACTTCTACATGCATTTTCACAAAATATTTTGTTCCAGTGCGTTTACTACATATAAGCGCATCGATGTGGCATAAAATTACATGCACTATCGTACAAGTTTTAAAGACGGTGCGTTTTACTTATGTACGCACCGATGCGACTTGACAAAAGACACACTGAATATACCGAAAATCAAAATTTAAAAAAAAACGCACGACCCTTTTTTTCCCTAAATTAAAAATATGGCAGTAATTTTAAGCTCAAAAAGTAAATCTAAATAGTCTTTAAAAGCCAAAAATCTAAACAGTAACTCATTGTTTTGCCAAAATTTTCAAGGGAGAGTTTTGGAAGAGAGACTTACGTGGAAGGATTTTGGAGCAACTAGAAGGAGTTATGAGGGTCAAAACTTCTTAGGTATGGTGAATCAAACCAAACCTTGCATGATAGAAATTTCAAGCATGTAAGTATTACTGTAGGTCTTATAACCTTATTTAGAGTTTAACTAGATTTACAAAAAAAAACTTCAAACTTACCTTCAATGTTGCAACCATTATTTTCTCCCTGCTTCTTTTTGTTTTATGTCACTGCAAAATTCTTCATTAGGGTTTAAATCCATCTATTGTTATACATAATTACGATTTCACCTTTTAGGGATTTTGGATTTAATGAGCTTGTGATTATATATAGAAAGTGTGGGGTGATATGGGTCCACTTTCTTGGTCGAATCCGTAACCATGTTGGCCCTGTCAAGTTTTTTTTTTTTTTTAAATTAAAAAAGGCATGCATCAAAATCAGTGCATTTGTATTACCGGAACACACCGGTGCGTTTATCTAAATAACGCACCGAGTTTGACCCGTGTTGCATCGTTTTTAATTATTTTATAAAAACACATAATTCGTTTTTCGTGTCTCAGTTCTTTGTTCCTGGTGCGTCGCATTTACTGTAACACACCTGATTTACTATAATGAGTCGCTTTTTATTTTTATTTTACTAAAACAAAAAAAGCTAATTTTAGTATTTCGATTCTCTGTTACCGTTGGGACATATTGGAATTAATGCACCGGTGTGGTTTTTTCACTAACGCATCGGGGCGTTTAATGTATACAAGCACACTGAAATCAAATTTATTATTTTTTAATATATTTTATCGTATTTTGAAGGTCTGTAATTTTTTTGTATAATATATTGATATCTTTTGTATTTAATGGTACAGGTTTTTTATTGATAGAAAATGCATGCTATGAGTTCAACGGACACCAACTTTAATCAACATGATGGGAGCACATCAAGAATTACGAAGACGGAAAGTGCTTTTAATTAATTTCTGTATTTAAATTAATTTGTTTGAATTATTTGTAAAGTTAACTAATATGTATTGGTTAATGTGTGACATGCAGTGCCAAAAAATTAGGAAGCTCGATAAGATTCTTACCAAACTAACTCTAGAAGAGTGTAAAACGTTGATGGAAAAGTTGCAGATGGATGAATCAGGTGAATAAAAAATAAGTCAATATGAATTATTTATTTAAATTTGAGTAATAATATACTTAATTAAGAATATTCACTAATATGTTTCAAATAACGTAATTCGCATATGATGAATGTTATGTAGGTACTGACAGCAATAGAAGTCAATGTCATCATAAGAAAAAAAATTAAAGAAGATGCAAATGATGATCAATTGGTCCTTAGCTCAACTGGAGTGGTGCTGGAAGTTCATAGAAGGGGCAAAGATTTTTATAATACTATGATGGATTTAGTGGAAAGAACATACATACGTACTTTTCACTTACAATACAGAAACCAATCAAATGATTTAAAGAATCTGGTCATATGTAAACTACAAGAGGACTTCCCAGAGCAATGGTCAATGAGACCTGTCGGGCTTGCAATGTCAAACCGGTGTGTTTATTCATACATAGACGCACCGGTGCGTTACCACAAACCAGACGCACCAGTGCGTAACAAATGTAAATGCATCATTAATGTATATCTGCAAAAGCCCCCGCGGTGGAAAACATCTGCTACATTTGGTAGCGGATACTTCTACATGCATTTTCACAAAATATTTTGTTCCAGTGTGTTTACTACATATAAGCGCATCGGTGTGGCATAAAATTACATGCACTGTTGTACGAGTTTTAAAGACTGTGCGTTTTACTTATGTACGCACCTATGCAACTTAACAAAAGACGCACTGAAAATACCGAAAATCTAAATTTAAAAAAAAACGCACGAGCCCTTTTTTTCCCTAAATTAAAAATATGGCAGTAATTTTAAGCTCAAAAAGTAAATCTAAATAGTCTTTAAAAGCCAAAAATCTAAACAGTAACTCATTGTTTTGCCAAAATTTTCAAGGGAGAGTTTTGGAAGAGAGACTTACGTGGAAGGATTTTGGAGCAACTGGAAGGAGTTAAGAGAGTCAAAATTTCTTAGGTATGGTGAATCAAACCAAACCCTGCATGATAGAAATTTCAAGCATGTAAGTATTACCGTAGGTCTTATAACCTTATTTAGAGTTTAACTAGATTTACAAAAAAAAAATTCAAACTTACCTTCAATGTTGCAACCATTATTTTCTCCCTGCTTCTTTTTGCTTTATGTCGCTACAAAATTCTTCACTAGGGTTTAAATCTATCTATTGTTATACATAATTACGATTTCACCTTTTAGGGATTTTGGATTTAATGAGCTTGTGATTATATATAGAAAGTGTGGGGTGATATGGGTCCACTTTCTTGGTCGAATCCGTAACCATGTTGGCCCTGTCAAGTTTTTTTTTTTTTTTTAAATTAAAAAAGGCATGCGTCAAAGTCGATGCATTTGTATTACCGGAACACACCGGTGCGTTCATCTAAATAACGCACCGAGTTTGACCCGCGTCGCATTGTTTTTAATTATTTTATAAAAACAAAAAATTCGTTTTCCGTGTCTCAGTTCTTTGTTCCTGGTGCGTCACATTTACTGTAACACACCTGATTTACTATAATGAGTCATTTTTTTAATTATTTTACTAAAACGAAAAAAGCTAATTTTAGTATTTTGATTCTCTGTTATCGGTGCGACATATTGGAATTAATGCACCGGTGTGGTTTTTTCACTAACGCATCGGAGCGTTTAATGTATACAAGCACACTGAAATCAAATTTATTATTTTTTAATATATTTTATCGTATTTTGAAGGTCTGTAATTTGTTTGTATAATATATTGATAGCTTTTGTATTTAATGGTACAGGTTTTTTATTGATAGAAAATGCATGCTATGAGTTCAATGAACACCAACTTTAATCAACATGATGGGAGCACATTGAGAATTACGAAGACGGAAAGTGCTTTTAATTAATTTCTGTTTTTAAATTAATTTGTTTGAATTATGTGTAAAGTTAACTAATATGTATTGGTTAATGTGTGACATGCAGTGCCAAAAAATGAGGAAGTTCGATAAGATTCTTACCAAACTAACTCTAGAAGAGCGTAAAACATTGATGAAAAAGTTGCAGATGGATGAATCAGGTGAATAAAAAATAAGTCAATATGAATTATTTATTCAAATTTGAGTAATAATCTACTTAATTAAGAATATTCACTAATATGTTTCAAATAACGTAATTCCCATATGATGAATGTTATGTAGGTATTGACAGCAACAGAAGTCAATGTCATCATAAGAAAAAAAATTATGGAAGATGCAAATGATGATCAATTGGTCCTTAGCTCAACTGGAGTGGTGCTGGAAGTTCATAGAAGGGGCAAAGATTTTTATAATACTATGAGGGATTTAGTGGAAAGAACATACATACGTACTTTTCACTTACAATACAAAAGCCAATCAAATGATTAAAAAAATATGGTCATATGTAAACTACAAGAGGATTTCCCAGAGCAATGGTCAATGAGACCTGTCGGGCTTGCAATAGAAAAAACATATAATAACAAAAAATAATCATTCAAATGGTAATATTCCTAAACATGTCTATGTAGACTATATATCTAAAACTATTACAAAGCGTCATTCATTCAATAATTTTAATTCTATCATATTTTTTGTTCATATCAACAGAGAAATAGTTTAATGTCATTTTACATTTTCAGGAAGATTATGAGAATCCCAAAGGATGAATGAGGTGATATGCGAAATGTGCCAGTAGAGATGTCCAAGAAAGTGTACAAGGAGATGGTCAATGAAATGGACATAATTGCATCGCATGAAGAACCATCTCAACAACAATGTGCTTCAAATATATAAAATCATTGGTTTTTAGGTTTATGTTATACATTTCATTAATTAATTCGACATTAAATAATAATTTTCAATTGTTTTGTTGCAGAAAAGAAAAGAAAATGGAACCCAATCAGCACACAAGACAGGACGACAAGGAAAAAAGGGGTTGATAGCAAAGTTTGTTAATATTTTTTATTTTGTTGTGAGAAATAAACATTTTGTAGTGGTTGTGATTGGTATATATATATTTTTTTTAATTTATTTTCATTGGCAATCCTTGCATGCCTTCGAACAGGTGTTAACATACAAAGAGGACCTATCAGAAGAATTGATTGACATTGGGTTAAGAAGGGTTGTGAGTATATGTTGGCGTATCAAAAATTAATTGTGCATTTTGCAAGTCTCTATGTTGTTTTACTTCTCTCATTTTATAATTAATAAAACAACAAAAAACTTTTATATTAAATCTATGATTTGTGACGTGGCATAACACTTGCAGGAAACAAAGTATGGAGTGGAGCCAACATAAGACTTGTTGATAGAAGGCACGAGATTTGGTTTTGAGAGAATGTGCATAATTCATGAGTTGATTATTTTTATGGTATGTCGCTTTTAAATTTACATTAGTGTATACTATCTATTTATTTTTCATTATTCCCATTGGTAATGTAGGTACACTCAGTATACTTTATTTTTATGTTTACAGATGGAAGCTGAAGAAGAGGAAAATAATCGAGCCAATCAAAAAAACATTCCGCCAAATAACCCAATTGATGCAAGTGGCTCGAGCACCGATAACAGTGCCAACAAAGAATGATGTTTCGTATTTAATTTTGATGTTAATGCAAGATGTTGTAGTTTGTTGTATATTTTGAAGTAATTCTTTGTGAAAATCACACATTTTGTATAATAATGTACTAGACATAGTGTCTGAATTCAAAGACAAATTACCGATAAGTGTAACAATAATTACATGCATGTTGACATTTTGATTATTGTTGTCTTTATGTTGTCGTATTTTGTATGAGAAATGCACTCTTATTGATATATATATAAAATAAACCTTTTTATTCTATTGCATTCTTCAATATTATTGTCAAATGGAACATGTGAAATGGTACATTTGTATTTTTTTCAATAAAAAAATGTGTACATATTTTCATTCAAGATGGAGAAAAAATAAATTATTCATTGCCACACAACACTCGTAAATGGTAAATTGGTAATTAAATGTATGGATGATTAAATATTACAATAGATTCTTGCATCTATGATATAAGAAATTAATCCAAATAAACAATTTCAATAATTAAAATTGAAATGAATTTTACTATAAACAAATATTTCAATTCAAGATGAATAATGGAATTAAAAAAATTAAAAATATAATATATATATTTGAATGAAATATCAGTAGCCATTCTTAAAATAATCATATTCGGTGCTTTTACTAATATATGTCGCACCAGGGCTCCTATACTAACATTGTGCACCGATGCGTATAGATGAAAATTACGCATCGGTGTTTAGTACTGGTGCGTTTACATAATTGAACACCAGTGCGTTTATTAGATTGTGCACCAATGTGTTTTATTATATGAATCACACTGGTGCAGGTAGATTGATTATGCGCACCGAGAATGATAACAGCTTATGCCAACCAATTTTTAGTTTTTAAGCCTACCGGTGTGTTCCATGTGATTAAATGCACCGGGCCAAGTTGATATTTTGTAAGCATCAGTGCATTCTACTTCTAAATGCACCGGTGCGGCCGGATAAATGTACAACACTATTAAATCGAAATGTAATGAAAAAATGTACAGTGGGTATGATATAAAATATCGCATCGGTGCTTTTATTTTGCATGGACACCCCGATCTGTATTTAATATACTCAAGCACCGGTGCGGCGTTGCAATTTGATTCTTTTTGGTGCTTGTTCTGGTTGAGTGCACCAGTGCGTCTATTCTAAGTACGCAGCACCAGTGCGTCATAGGTGAAAATGCCCTGGTGCGCTTAATTTTTGTTTTGTGCATCGGTAATCTATCCTCTGCTAAAACCTTCAGCCATCGAGTATTTTTTAGTTATAATTTGTATTCGTTATCACCTCCGTAAAAACATCCGCTACCAATGGTGGAGGTCATAGCAGAGGTGTTTTTGACAATTTTTTCCAATCTTGTAACACTAAAAACATCCGCTATGACCTCCGCTACAGGCCTTTTCCTTGTAGTGAGATTAATCTCATAAGAATTGAATGAAGCTTTATCAAAGGAAGTTTCGGAGGAAGAACTAAATCACATTCTTCTCTCCTTTCAAAAAAGGAAAATTTCGGGTTCTAATGGTTTCATGGTTGAATATTTTATAAGGTTCTTTAATTTAGTGAAGATTGATCTCCTGTAGGTAGTTTAGGAATCCCAGTGTTCTGGCAAAGTTTTGGGTGCAATCAATTCTACCTTCCTAAATTTGATACCAAATAAGTAGAGGGGCACGTCTTTTGAGGATTTTAGACCTATCTCATGTTGCAATATGGTGTATAAAATCATTGCAAAAACCATAGCTTGAAGATTGAAACCTATATTAACTGAGATAATCTTGGAGGAACAATTTGTAATTTTATTCAATAAACAAATTCATGATGCAGTATCTTTGGATTAGGAAGCTATCCATTTGATGAAGAAAGACAAGCAATGTGTTTTTGCTCTTAATTTGGAACTCTCAAAAGCGTATGACCGGGTAAGTTGGACCTTCATTCCTTTGATTTTGATTCAGATAGGGATGTCCTTGGAAGTGGTAAATTGGATTATGGGTTGCATCCAGACTATTTCCTTTGTAGTAATTATAAATGGATCTCCTTCTCCTTTCTTTTGTTCATCTCGAGGGCTTATGCATGGATTCCCCCTATCTCCTTTCCATTTTCTTCTGGTAGTTGATTCTTTAAGCTGGTTGATTCACAAATCCAAGTCGTTAGGAGATATCAAAGGGGTAAAAGTATCTTAATCAGAAGAATTAACTCATACTCTTTTTGTTGATGATGTCATGTTGATGGGAGAAGGCACAATTGAAAATATTCAAGTGCTTGCCCCTATTTTGGAGGTGTATAAAAAGGAGACAGGGATGTAGATAAATATAGAAAAATCCATCTTGTTGTGCAATCTATTTTTAAAATATCTTTTGGAAAGAACGCGGGAGGTGATCCCTTATTCTTTGATCCCTCTCTCAGAGGGATTTAAATATTTGGGTTTTTTGCTTAAACCAAATGCATACTCCTTTCAGGACTGGATCTAGTTATATAAGAAGGTTCGGAGGCTAGAATATCTTTCTGGTCCAATCATTTTCTATCAAGACGGGGGTGGTTGGATTTACTCAGGGCTGTGCTGCAAAGTATTATGGTATATTGGGCCTCTATTGCTTATATTCCGAAAGGGATTCTCACTAAGATAAGAAAGAAGTGTTTCTCATTTCTTTGGATGGTAAGAAAGCAGACAGAAGGAATCGCCCTGGTAAAATGTTCAACATTGGCCTTTTCGAAAGACTTGGGAGGATGGGGGGTAAAGAATCCAATTTTGATTTTCCAATCGTTGGTAGCGAAATCACTTTGGAGGTTCGACCAGAGTTCCTCTTTGTTGTGGGGGAGGGTGTTGAGTTATAAATATTGTCTGGGATCCTCTATGGTGGAATGGTTTAAGCAGACGATTAAAACTCATAAAAATGGGTCTATAGGGTGGAAATATTTTTTTATGGCCTTCCCACTGGTAGGGAATTGGACGACATGGAAGTTCAGGGATGGGAAAAATGTTAGATTGGAAGTGACCCTTTGGTAGGTGATGGGGAAGAGTTTAATCTTTCGGAGGATGTGGTTTCTCATTACATGTATAGAGAATATTTGTATTGGCATATTCCCAGGCACAATCTCCTCAATAATGGGGTAGATGGGGGTGGAAATCCTCTCAGGATTTAGGCCATATTTGATATGGAGAGACATATTGGAATAGGTATGTTAACAAGTTAGTTTCGAGTTTTCTTCATTTGGATGATGAGTCCCAGATGTTTTGTCCTGGACCAAGAACATAGCCTACGGAGACTTCTCGACAAAGGATGGTTATGAGGTTGCCATTGCATAATATTTTAGGGGGGAGAAGGCATGGTGGTGGGAAGTTGTATGGAAGAAGTCAGGCCCTTTAAAGGTGAATTTAACCTTGTGGCTAGCTCTTTGTAATAAACTTTTTTCATGGGATAATTTAAGAAAAAGAGGTTAGCAGGGACCGAGTGTGTGTGTCCTATGTAAATGTGAGAATGAATCAAATTCTCATATTTTTTGTTCTTTCCCATATGCATATATCATATGGGAAGCTTCCTCCAAGAAGTTATGCAATGTGGTTATTAGCAGGAGGGACCTCTAACTAGAACGAGGTGTTCACAAATGGTGGAAAGAAAAAGTAGTAGGTTGTTATGTTGCTTTCCTCACTTTGTTTGTTTATAGTATATAGGGGGCGTGTAACTCTGCTATCTTTCATAATAGATGGATTCCTACGGAGGTAACGGTTGCCTTGGTATTGCATAAGACGTGGGAATATAGATCGGATCCTAATCCCTCCAAACAGAGACTGATTGTCCCTCCAAATATAGATAAGAGCTTCCCATGGGATTTTTTTTTACGGATCCAGTCAAGTAACACTGCCTTTAGGCGGTGCTGGAGGTGTTATTTTCATGACAGAGGAATCCAAGATTAGTATCAAGTATGCTCTAGGATGATGCACTAATAACAAGGCTAAGCTAGCAGTTTTTTGGGATGTTCTCAAGGTAGCTCGAAGTAAGGGTATTACTCAGTTGGATTTGTTTGGAGATTCAAAGATGGTGGTGGATTGGGCTAGGAAGCATATTCATATTGCAACTCCACATCTTCAATATCTCCTTACAACAATACGTGAAATGATAACATCCTTTGAAATCACATCTTTCACTCATATATATCATGAGTTGAATTCAGAAGCGGATGGATTATCCAGAATGGAATTGGATTTAGAGCCTAGATTGATCGAGGTACAAGAATACTCGAAGGCTCAAGTCAAGGAGCGGTATTTGTTGAACTAGTTCACTAGAATATAATATGCACTTTTGATGTATGATGTATATTTGAAAAAACCATTTTGGTTTCTAATGTATTGGATTAAAACTTGTAAATGCATAATAGGATGATAGGAGTTTTGAGATGAATGACAAGCTTGGCAGATCCTTATGTAAGTCCTAAGGGACGGTCAATTTTTATTCTAATAGAATAAAATATTTTTTTCTTTGGAAAAAATATCATAATAACATTTTGGGCAGATTAACATCATGATAAAGGAAAACTAATTATTAAAAACATATATATATTAATATATAATTTGAATGCATCAAATTGCTTATAATTTTATTTTTTTTAAAGATAGCTTATCAATAATAATGCTTTCGGGATTGTAACTTTCAATTTTGGAATTGAAAATCACATTTGTGAAATCAAAATGCAGCTTTCACTTTCTGGAATTGAAAACCACATTTGTGAAATTGAAAATCACTTTCTGAATTAAAAATCACACATTTTGAATCAAAAATCACACTTTTTGAATCCAAAAAACACACTTTTCAAATAAAAGTTGCATTGTTGGGGTTCAAAATGATTCGAAAATCACACTTTTGGAATTGGAAATCACACTTTTCGAACCTGATATTGCACTTTTTGAATCCGGTTTTGCACTTTAGAAAGGTTGTTTTGGGGCTTTGGAAAGTATGTTTTTGCACCTTTTTAGTCTAGATTCTACTATATAAGTCCAAATTTTAATAAAATGGGCATCATAGATATGATATGGTATGAATTTGTCCTCAAATAAACATGATTTTATCACAAGTTATATACCCTAAGCTTCCAAAAAAGGCAGAGCTTTGAAGGGTTTAGACTACTCATTTACCGCAGGGTCTTCACTTAGTGAAACTATGCCATAGCACGTTCGTTTATGGGATATTATAGAATACCCATAATTTCAATAGATATTGATAAACACCAACCAAAATCCTTTTGTTTAGCCCCCCTCCCAATGTGAAAATCCTCACAGCAGATCTGAGAGCTAATGTAAACCTCACAATGAAAGAATTTAGGAATAAGATTAAGAGTGGTCAATGTAGTAAAATGAGCAACAGAATAATAATATAGTAGAACTCGGATAGAAGCAAAATAACTTCGCACACGCTAATTCATTAATCACAAATGGACAAATAAATAATACAATGCATGAGGATTCGAATGCCAAGGTGGCAATTCGAATTAGCCTTCATGGAGTGATCAAAAGATCACTGGAGTGTCATCGGAGCACAACTAGAAGTCTTCATCATCATCAGTGGAGTCATCAATGCTCAAGTAACTGTCAACCATCAGTCAAACTGAGTCCAACTGAGTGTGGTAGGTGTAACTGAGTGTAAATGGCACTAACTGAATGAAGAAGGCTCAGTGGAGGTTGCATGAGGAGCCAACTGGAGTCAGAATGGGCAGTCTAGTCTCACTGGAGGTCCATCGAAGTGATACAGTCAGTTGAGAGTCATTCTTTCCTTAAATCAAGGAAAGAACTAAAGGTAACTGAAGTGCAACTGAGTGGTAGGCGAGAGAGGATGAGTGGTTTCCTAAAATCAAGGAAGAAGGGCGCACTAAGCAACTGGAGGGCTAAAACTGATCAGTGAGAAGCTCCCGGGCGTTGGCTAACTGAGGGCTAGGTGTTGGGACTGATGACTAGATGCATGCAATTGCATGCATGCATGCAGAATGCATGCTACATGCAGAAATGCATGCAAGACTGAAAATGTAAATAATCAAAATACTGGTAGGACTAGGATGGAGTATAGGAATATCCTAACACCCCCCCTCAATCCATCCTAGGCCCTGGTAACTGAGACCAAAGGTCACCCAATACAATGAATAATAACAGTCAATAAACCGAGGAAATGGGGAAAAACCTCATGGGAAAAATACCCCCCCTCAAAATAGACTGTAGGGCACACACAAAAAATAAATGCTCCAAACTCAAGTAGGTGTGATGCTTGGTCATATGTTTGGAGGTATCTTCTTCTTGGGAAGAAGTGGATCATGCAGAAAGCATGTGCTTGTACTTGCTCTTCAGATCGAATGTGATGATAACAAATCCAAAAGTATTAGGATGATCCTTGAACCTGTGATTCGAATCAATTGAGGTAGGATCAAATCTATGAATGTGCAGATAGTCTTTTGTCTTCTCCTTTGAACCATCATAGGTGAGATTATGCCAAAAAGAATCATCACATGATTGCTTGAAATCCAAATCATATTTAAGACTTGAAGAATAGTTTATTGAGATCTCCTTTGAACCAACATGGGTGAGATCAAAACCATCATATGCATGAGAAATTATCCCAAGTAGTGATTGCTTGGATTTTAAATCAGCTCCAATACTTGAATCATGGTTGCTTAAGATCTCCTTTGAACCATTAGAGGTGATATCTAAACCAGTAAATGCATGAGAAATTATCCCAAGCGAATGGAAATGGCCATCATATTCAATAACCTTTTGAAAGCATGAAATAATGATCATATGGTAGTACATAAGAGGTGAGTGATCAAGGAGAGCGAATGCATTACCTCCAATGGCTGATTTTACCTCCAAAACATTTAGTAGATCATGATGCAAACCAACAGACTCTGGTGCAAGAGAGGATTTAGGACCTTCTACAATTTCTAGAGTGTGAGCTCGCACAAAATTCGTAATAGAAGAAATTTGGAGCATGAGTGTAGAATCTACAAGTTCTTCTTCTTTGTGGACAACTTCAATATGAGATATGTTTGATATTGATTCATGATCAATGATATCATCAAGGAGGGTGAATGCATCACTTTGCTTGCTCTCGAAAGGGTTTGGACCAATCCCTTCATTCTATCTTCCAAATATTTCATCCAGGTGGTCCCATAGCTCTTTTGGAGATTCAACATCATCAAGGGAGTGGAATACCATGCATCGAGACATAGCATACATCATGGCTACAGTAGCTCTTCCACCTTCATCTAACCAGTCATTCTCTTCTTCAGAGGATTCAAACTCTCTTTTAAAAAAATTATCAAAGAGATCATGGCTCTTCAAATGTGCTATCATTTTTGGTTTCCATTCAACATATTTGAATAGATAAAGAGGAGTTTCTTCAAAATTCATGGAAGCTGTAGAAGACCTGCAAAAACAATAGAAATATATGCAACTGCTACTGCTGCAAAAGTGCATAAACTACTGCAACTGTTGCACTCGAAATCTTGATAATAACCTGCAAAAAACTCTCAGGAATGGAGATAGACAATACTCTCAACATGCTCTGATACCATCTGAAAATCCTCACAGCAGATCTAAGAGCTAATGTAAACCTCACAATGAAATAATTTAGGAATAAGATTAAGAGTGGTCAATGCAGTAAAATGAGCAACATAATAATAATACAGTAGAACTCGGATAGAAGCAAAATAACTTCACACACACTAATTCATTAATCACAAGTGGACAAATAAATAATACAATGCATGAGGATTCGAATGCCAAGGTGGCAATTCGAATTAGCCTTCATGGAGTGATCAAAAGATCACTGGAGTGTCATCGGAGCACAACTAGAAGTCTTCATCATCATCAGTGGAGTCATCAATGCTCAAGTAACTGTCAACCATCAGTCAAACTGAGTCTAACTGAGTGTGGTAGGTGTAACTGAGTGTAAATGGCACTAACTGAATGAAGAAGGCTCAGTGGAGGGCGCATGAGGAGCTAACTGGAGTCAGAATGGGCAGTCTAGTCTCACTGGAGGTCCATCGGAGTGATACAGTCAGTTGAGAGTCAGTCTTTCCTTAAATCAAGGAAAGAACTAAAGGTAACTGAAGTGCAACTGAGTGGTAGGTGAGAGAGGACGTGTGGCTTCCTAAAATTAAGGAAGAAGGGCGCACTAAGCAACTGGAGGGATAAAATTGATCAGTGAGAAGCTCCCGGGGGATGGCTAACTGAGGGCTAGGTGTTGGGACTGATGACTGGGATGCATGCAATTGCATGCATGCATGAAGAATGCATGTTGCATGCAGAAATGCATGCAAGACTGAAAATGTAAATAATCAAAATACTAGTAGGACTAGGATGGAGTATAGGAATTCCTAACACCCAATACATCTTTCCAATTAGAAAAAAACTATTTTTACTGGATACCATTTTATATACCCCCAATACCTATAAACACTCCATACCCTACACCCCCCCCAATACCTACAATATATTGACCTTATTTTTCACAATTTAAAAGACCCCTTTATGAATGAATATGATAACATATCGCTCAACAAGGTGAAGACCCTGTGGTATTTCCACACTAGATTCTAAGTGATTCTTCTAAATTATTCCTTCCCCATGCATTCCTCAAACATGTTTGAGCTTCAAGTTCTTCCCACACCTACAGAGTATAAGGGAAATTAAGAAGCATATGAGATCAATTTTCCTCATGCATTTTGCACATAGGGCATCCACCATGCCCATTCTAGCCTCTTCTTATATATTCCCAAGTTAAGAATTTGTTATTAATAACAAGCCACATGAAATCCCTCACCTTAAGGGGACACTTGAGCTTCCAAAAATATTTCAACCACCATGCTAAACCTTGCTATCCTTTTTCCCCTCTATGATATTTGTAACCTAATTTTGGATTATATTGACCCCCTTCTAGATTTATTTACAAAACATTTCATCTTGAACCTCAATAATCCTCACATGGTTGTCCTTTAGTGAAAAAAATAATATTTCCAAATCTCCTCCTCATTTCCAAGGAAGCCCAACTCTATTATTGGTAACCACTCTTGCCTAAATATACTATAGTTTAATGGATCAACCACTTAGCTCAAGTAAATTATGTCTCTCTCTTAAGGGTTCCACCATATTCCTTAGCAACTAGAAATTTACATCATAGACCACCCAAGGATCCTCACCAATTATCACTTTATTATCCGGTCTTACTTTCCATACTGACCATTTCCTCGCAAGTAGGAAAGGAAACACTAAAGCTTTCCAAATTACAAAGGCATTTTGGAAGGATTTTCTATTTTTTCTTATCCAATATTCCATCGATAGAGAAGCCATGTATTTATTCCATATTTTCTTAACCTAAATACGCTCTTCTTCTATCAATCTCCATATGCATTTGATTGCTAAGGTTTTTGCAAAAAAATGAATGTTTTTTTATTGCCCACCCTCCTAATTCTTTATGGATTGTTATCTTCTTCCAAGGAACCTATGGGAAACTATTTTTATCACAATTGCCTACCCATAGAAATTTGAATCTTAATTTTATTACCTTCCCTAGAACACCCTTTGGGATAAAGGTTAATGAGACCTAGTGCACAAGAACATATAAATTATGCACACAAACTAAGATGAATGTCGCAATGAGACATAACCATAAAGGAATGTTGCAATCCAACATAACCCTCAAGGATCATTGCAATGCAACATAAGCCTTAATAAATTTTGCAATGCAACATAATCATTAAGGAATGTAGAATCAACACAAGTAACCAAGATGAAAGTCACAATGTGATATCACCATTGAGGAATGTCATAATCAACATAAACCCTGAGGAACATAAACCATAGCCATCATTTTCAACCACACTCAACCATACACTAGCACAATAAAACATAATCAATCGTATTCAGCCATGGCTAACCATATTCAACATGGTCAACAATAGTCTACTATGGACAACCATGGTCAATAAAATTTAATGTGACATAACCCTTGATGAATGTTGCAATGAACATAACCATTGAGGAACCTAACAATTTGACATAAATTTAAGCAAATATGAATATCGAATGTAACATAATCATTGAGTACCATCGGTAATCAAGCATAACCCTTGAAACATTGTAAGGTGACATAATATTTGATGAATGTCTCAATTCTACATAACTCTTAATGAATATCGTAAAGTGGCATAACCATTGAGTCAACCACAATGAATATCCCAATAGATACAACCATACTATTGGCATCTTATTGCCACAGTCTGCCATAATATTCCAAATGATATTAATATATATTTGATATAGATACAAATATATGAAATTATTGTTAATACATATTATAGAATCAAATTTGATTTAGCAAGTTGTTTAGCCTGTCATAGGGATCAAAGTTAACTAGAGTCAAAGAAACCATATAGTCAACTTAAGACAACCATAGTCAATCAAAACTATATTTTAGTCATACTTCAAAAATTAAATTATTGTATGCTTAAATATAATTGAACATTAAAGGAATTGTCAATAACCTTTGAGAAACATTACAATCCAACAAAACACATGAGGAATGTTGCAATGTGACATAACCCTTGATGAATGTTGTAATGCAACATAACCAATGAGGAACAGAACAATTCCACATAATTCAACCAAGATTAATGTTGCAATGAAACAAAACCATAAAGGAACACCACAATCCAACATAACCTTTGATGAATGTTGCAATGGGACATTAAACCCTTAATGAATGTTGTAATGTGACATAACCCTTGATGAATATCACAATGTAATGTAACCATTGAGGAATGAATAAATTTGACATAAGTCAGCCAAGATGAATGTCACAATTAGACATAACAATTACGGAACATCACGATCCAATATAACCCTTCAAAATTGTCACAATTCAATAGAAGTTAATTATATTTTATCAGGTCTATTATAGTTAACATTAATCAACCATTGTTAGCCATAGTCAACCATAAACAAGCATAGTCAACACAATTTAACCATGTTGAACCATAGTAAACATGATCATCAATGGTCATCATGGTTAAACATAACCAGCCACAATAAAAAATGATCAACCATCACCAACCACGATCAACTATAGTCAACATGGCCAACCAAACTCAGACATTGTCAACCATAATCAAACATTATCATCCATAGTTAAACATGGTTAACCATAGTCAACCATGATCAATCATGGTCAACCAAACTCAAACATAGTCAAATATGGTTAAACATAATCAAACAATGCTAAACATAAAAAAAAACTACGTGTTCATTGACTTTGTTGCTTTCCAATCCGATGGTCTGAATGCATAATAAATTTATGGATTTAAACATGGTCAACCATAATCGACAATGGTTAACTATAATCAACCATAGTCAAACATGGTCAACCAAAATCAACCATAGTCAAACATAATCAACCAATGGTAACCATATTCAACCATTATTAACCATAGTAAAACATGGTAAACCATAATCAATCATGGTCAACCATAGTCACCCTTGTTCAATTTTAGTCAACCATGGTTGAACATAGTCAATTATAGTCAAATTAGTGAACCATGGTTAACGATGAGAAAACATAATCAACCATGTTCAAAGTATTGTTAACCACTGCCAAACATGGTGAACTATAACAAGTATACATAAGTCAACTAGGATGAATGTTGCAATGATACATAACCATAAAGGAACGTCGCAATCCAACATAACTCTTGATGAATGTTGTAATGGGACAAACCTGTGATGAATGTTATAATGCAACATAACCCTTGATGAATGTCATAATGCAACATAATTATTGAGGAATGGAGCAATTCAACATAAGTCAACCATCATTAACCATATTGAAACATGGTAAACCATAATCAAATGTGGTCAATCATAGTCACCCTTGTTTAGATGTAGTCAAGCTTTCTTAAAGGTGAAAATAACATTTTATTGCAATCCTAGATAATGTAATATACAGTATGCCATGTGACCTCTAAAATTGCATTAATTATTTTAACATAAATGAGAATCATTGGTATTAATAAATAAAAAATTGTGGTTGAACAAGACAACATACAATATCAAAGTGACATACAAATTTCAAAGAGGTGCTCAAAATTGTCAACTTCATCCTGAACACTACAATCTAGGTGTTCTTAATTCTAACTACTAAGAAAATAAATTATTTGCAACTATATATCCCTACAAATTGTCCTCCTAACAAATGTACATTGAAAAACATAATAAAAACCAAGTCCATTTACTTGAAACCATTCCTGCTATGGCCTTCTTGCATTTCTTCTTATTCCTCATTGATGTCCAATATTTAACTGGATACTTTCTTCCTCTTCCTCCCTAGGAAACTATTGAATTGTGGCATCCACCTTGCATTCTTCCAAGGTTAAGACAATAGAAATAGAGGATCTATCCACCATGGATTGTGAACTATGAGTAAAACCCAATATTATATTGTAGTGCAAATCAATGTCAACATTCAACTTTTCCAAGTTTCTATTATTGGTTTCCATCGCCTTTTCTATGTTGGCATTTATGATTAATTAAGTGTCAATATGATTTCCAAGGCTCTCATTCAAGTGCGAGAATCTTGTTTGGAGGGAGTCAATTTGTTTTCTCAAAGTCTTGATAATATTTCTCAAGTCCTCACACTCACAGTATGTGAAATTTCCTAAATGTTGATGCTCCACCATGGTGATTGGATACTAGACATATGAATGAAGAGTAATGGCCCAATCTCCACTCTATGTAGACCAACACTCTACTTCCCTAAGAGGACCATAATCAAAACCAAACCAATCCACAGGAATATATATAATTACTAGTAGAATATTTTCAATTTTAAATGCAATACCCCAAAGAGTAGGAATTGCTTTTGCATGTGTTTATATTTTCTTATTTCAAATGATTGGCCGGTTTTACATAAAATTACTCTTTAACCCAACCTAATGGCATGCCATGTTCAACAATATAATTTGACAATTCGATAGGAAGGCCAAATACTTTAATGGAGTTATCCTCCACAATAAACAATGGTAATTACTTCACAATAAAAAAATATCAGACCTCAGAAAATGTGTAAGTCTAACCTGACAACAACATATATGATTTCAAGGGCGATGGTTGTAGCAGCTTATAATAATGTTGATCTTGAATATGTATAGCTTGTAGGAGTATGGATCTTGGAAGTCTTGCTACTCCCTTTAACAGTGGACTTGTGGATTGGTAATTGCTTGTTATAATAGTAAGGAAGGCTCCCCAACAAGCATGCAATGTATATATATCAGTCTTGGTTGGTATGAATTCACCCAGCAATGATAATGGATGAGATCTCTGCACTTATGAGTAGCCATAGGATTTTTTGAGATGGATAATGAATTGTTGCCCTTAATCACTTCACGCTGGGGGAATCACTTCACGCTGGAGGAGTCATGTGAATGTTGTTGCCCCTGGATTTAGGGAAGAATCACACTTAGTATTGAGTCAGATATATTGTTGCTACTTATTTAATAAGGAAACATGCCTTTTCGGTGGAGATCAAGCGCCCAATCTCCAAGGGAAATCCACGCTAGATTGAGGGATAGGGTTGTTGCCCTAACTCTTGCTAAAAGACACCCTTTACAAGGCTTTTCTACGTATTCACGTGCTATATGATAGCCATACTAAGGAATGTTGTATTGTACATCGCTACCAAGAAGAATAATAAGAATTGTTTCTTCCTCGTGAAGGATGGAGGCAACCCTAGATGCTCACGCCTTACCCATTGTTCCACATAGATTTAATAAAGAAGAAGTTGCTCCTTTGAATGTTAAATGTGCCCACCTTCCAATAGTATTGTTGCTTAAGTAACCACGTCCTTGTACTCAGGATTCCAAGGAAGTGTGCCCTATAGCCACAAATGCTTCAATGGTCGACGATCATGATGATAATTTGCTTTTGAATTCAATGCTTGGTTTGATACTTCATCAATCTTTCTTTCCTTTGAAGTATGATGATAGATCTAGGTAATCTATCCTAGGAAGTGTCTAGGGTAGATAGATTTCGCTACCAAATTCACTGTGGATAAGGAGTGTGCCCTCAACCCTAGCTTGGCCCTCAGAGCTCTCAATGAGAATTCTCAATGATCAATAATAACATATGCATAATGAGTAACTCGCTTTTCCTTGTTTTATTCTATTGAGATTGCATGCCCTAACTTTTACATGGCCTAACCTTTATTCTTGCATGCAACTCACTTTTTGCATGTCGCATGCAACCTAACTTATGCATGCATGCAATTTTAGTGACGCATGCCACATGCATTTTGACTTACGCACTGCATGTTGTGCATGTCATTTGATATTTCATCCTCACACTCACAGTATGTGCAATTTCCTAAATGTCGATGCTCCACCATAGTGATTGGATACAAGACATAGGAATGAAGAGTAATGGCCCAATCTCCACTCTATGTCGACCAACACTCTACTTCCCTAAGAGGACCATAATCAAAATCAAACCAATCTACAAGAATATATATAATTACTAGTAGAATATTTTCAATTTAAACAATGTTGCAATCTCTCATATACCTGCAAATCCCACTAGGCATGTCTAGAATTCCATGAATAACCAATTTAGGAAGCCATACTAGCAATGATAACCACCATTCCGAAGAATTGTGTTATCACTCCTGCATAACTTAACTCTGTCACTTCAAACTTAATGATCCCCCCCCCCAAGTTTGCTTTGCATATATGTGAAGTGTACGAGGAAGGGATGAGCCTTAATGCTCTCTTTAATCATCATCGTTATACACTTGTCACCCAAGTGCTCTTGCATGCCAGATCCAATGTTTAAATTCATGGTATTAAACTAATGTTGGGATTAGCCCCATTTTTAATCAACATCTCTTATGTTCAGTTGGTTGCTACATTTTCATTGAATTCACTTATGAATTACAAGCTCAAAGGATGTAATTGAATGCGATACCATCAAAATATGAAACAAGCCCTTTTGTTGCTATAGATCTAATGATGGGAGAGGAGTAACCAATGCTATTATTCTCATTTGTGCTATGATAATTGATAAATCATCGAATACCAAAGCACTTCTTACTTTCATATTCTATAATATAAGCATACCTTGATATAGGGCCAAAATTTCTAATTCATTATTCATTGCCTCCTCCAATCCCTATATGTTGATCATTTATTGGTTTATGTTCGAGTTGTATATATAATAGTGCAATATTAATGTATAATAACAAAGCATGTTTGAGATAGATAGACAAGGCCTACATAGTTGTGCTTGAATAACCATAAAAAAGAGTTGGCATCATCCAATGGTTTTGAACATCCACACTACTCAAGGTGCTTAGTGATTCCTTCTATTTTAAATTATTATATTGACACCACTAAATGGTTTTCAACATCCACAATGTTCAAGGCATTTTGAGATTCTTTATATTCTAAATTATTATATTAACATCACCCTATGGTTATGAACTAATTAATTCAAAACCAATTTAATTAGAAATTTGATTGTATTAAATGTATGAATATTTTATAAAAATTATATATTAAATTAAATATGATGAAGATTCAAAAATAATTTTTAAGTTTTTAAATGTGAAAAGATTTTAGTTTTATCAAATTTATATATTAAATTAAAAATTTAAAAATTTAAAAATTATTTTGAAATTTTGAAATTTTAATTTTAATTTTATGATTGTTTTTTAAGATAATTTGATTTTTTTATATAATTTTATAAAAATAATTAATTATAATGATTATCCATAATATAATTCTACCTTCATTTTCACCTTCATACGTACATACTTTTATAATACAAGACTTTGTAAGTTCAATTTTTTATTTTTATAAATAAAAAATGTGACTCTATAACAAATTATTTTTCTTCACATTTCACACATTTCATTTCATTTCAATTAATTACAAGAAACTACAACATACTCCAAACCTAAAGATTTCAGGAAATTGACATCACCAACATGAATCGGAGCAGGCATGACCAAGGCAAATGTAAATTATTGTGTTCACAATAACCTTTAATCTCTTTGTAACATAACTAAATATGATGAACTCAAGGCATGTGAACTAAGTTTTCATATCAATGGTATCAATTTTATAAATTGTCTACATAGTTTATTACCCACGCTTAGTCTAAATAAATGGTAAAGTTGGCACTTTTTCCATGTGATATTTCTATTTTAATAATATTCATTCTAGCATATTTTTTGACATGGTACTTATCATACACATTATTTGCAATATGGCTGTAGCCTGTGTGAATTTTTTTATAATAATATAAAAAAAATTAAAGTATTAAGTGGTTTTGCTATTCATCCCACACTTTTTACAAGAATGAGGAAATAATAGCACAAAGAAAATCGATGGAATCCAATGGGGTCCACATATTGTATAGAATGTCCAGTACTTGCTCATTTTTTATGCTTTTCTTGTGAGGATAGAATTCATCATAGTTGATAAATAAAGTTGTAAAGTCCCATCAATCCCAAATCCAATGGGATCTTCTAACTATTTCTCAAACTTATAAAGTGTCATTGTTTATGATTTTCTTGTGAGAGAATTCTTTACAACTGTTAGTAAAGTTGTGAAGTCTCAATGTTTATGATTTTCGTGGAAGGAGGGAATTCATTCTGACTGTAAGTAAAGTTATGAAGTCTCATGGTTTATGATTTTCTTGGAAGGAGGGAATTCATTCTGACTGTAAGTAAAGTTATGAAGTCTCATGGTTTATGATTTTCTTGGAAGGAGGGAATTCATTATGACTGTTTTTAAAGTTATAAAATCCCATCAATCTATAACATGTACATTGATTAGCAAGTACTAATCTGAAATACCACTTTCTCATAAAAGTCAAGCAAGTACTAAGCTACAACTGAAACCATTTCGCAAGAGTTAAGCAAGTACTAAGCTACAATGCAACTTTTTTTCTTGTACTTTATATTTTAGTGGAATAAGTCATCTTTTCCCTATCATTGCCTATTGTTTTCTTAATATTATCATATTCTCTTCTACTAGAAACCTCTTTTACAATCATGTGCTATACGAGGTAAGGTATCATAGCTTTGATTCACTCGGTTCATGATTTTGTAATAATTAATAAAGTATTTATTATAACAATATTTATGTTTTTTTTTTTTTAATTTAAAATGTTTTTATTTACAAAAATGAAGGTAATGCGTCTTTTTTTTTCAACAGAAAAAAAGCTATAATTTGATATTCGGATTCGTATCAAAGTTATAATTATAAAATACAGAAGTGTGTCTTTCAAAACCGACACAGTTTTGAAACATCTCAAGTACTGGTGCTTTAGGAGGAGCATAAATCAACTACTAGTCCACAGTCTATACAGAAGATCATGAGAGTCTACCAAAATCATAATACAAAAGCAAAGCCCCCTACCAAAAACATAAAAACAAAACTAAACAGTTCAGGAGAGAGCAAAATACAACATCAATTTAGGACATATAACACATGCTGTTGTGTAAGCTTTGAGGGAACCTTCATCAACCTTAATGAAATTCTCAAATTCTTCATAAAAGAGAATGCCCTATGTTGCATTCACAACTCTTTTTGACAGTTGGTCTACTAACTGGTTGAAGGACCTGTAAATATGTGTGAAGGATAAATGAGAGAAGTAAGCCTTGAGAAGATTTATCCGTTCACACCACTGATCAAGAATTGCCACATGAAGAGTATCCTTGTTGTTGGCACAATCCACTACAATTTTGGAATCCCCAAAAAATTGAAGTGAAGAAAAAATCATGTATTTAACAAACAGAAGGAGACCCCACAAATCCAATGCTCGAGTATTGGAACCAGTACCACAACCCATCCATAATAAGAGTTGCTTACTCTAAGAGACTTTGATCACCATACCACATCCACCATGGCTAGCACTAGAAGCACCATCAAAGAAGCCAATAATAACTTCAGTTGGAAAAACAGGCTCTGAAACAACCTTTTGCTTTTCCCCCTATTTTGTATGGTATTCTCTATATAAATTGAGAATTTTAATGTTGGAGACCCGAGCCTGTATCAAAGTACCTTAAAAAATCCATAGGTTCCTAACTTTGCATATTCGCTACAACACAAAGGCTAGAAGTTCCTTATGCTGAGGAAATTGTTGAACTACCCCATATTCGTTGGGTATGTGTTATATTCTCTGCATGACTACCCCACTTCTGGTGGGAGTTCAGGGGCTGGCCCCAAATTAAGGGGGTCCCGAGGAGACATACCCCCCTGACTGGGGGGCACAAGGGGTAGTGCACCCCCATTCAGGGTTATGGGGGTGAAGCCCTTGAGAAAAAAAAATGGGCTATTTTTCGCCCCACTTTTGGCTATTTTTCGGCCAATGGTTTCGACCCATTGTATTCTGATTCCGATTTAGGAATTAGGGTTTTGGAGGTTGGTAAAGACCTATATATTGTATTGTAAACATTTGAGTTAACACACAATGAAAGAAACAAAGAGAGCAGTGAAGCTCTAGTTAAGCTAGTTTTCTCGGTTAAGGGTTTCTAGGGTAAAATCTATGTGTAATGTGTGTGTGTTTGCTATTGTTTTACTTTATGTTTATGCTTAAGAATTGTATGCATTGTTACACTTAATAAGGTTTAGGACTAACACTTAGATTATCTTCAAAAGTTAATTCCTTCTAGGCATGAAAGTATGTAATACTTAAAGAAGAACCTTTGACCAAACAGAACGAGTGAAAGAACAATCTACAAAGAGATGGTTAACTGACTCAGAATTATGTCTGCAAAGAGAACAGATATTTGGACCAACAAAACCTTTGATGATCAGGTTGTCCCAAGTCAGGATTTTATTTTCCAGACACAACCAAATGAAACATTTGATTTTTTGAGGTATGTTTCATTTCCAAAGCTTTTATACCACCACTTTCCTATAGAATCAATAGAATCTGCAGTAATCATATTATAGGCACATTTTGCATTTATCTTCCCATAGCTTTGTTCTTGTCCCACACCAGACAATCATCTTCCTTAGTGAGTCTAATACTTATATGACTTAATCCAGCTATAAAATGGTTCCATTCATTTTCCAATTCACCTGATAAACCTAGATCACCAGCAGAAAACCAATAAGAATGGATGCCATTTATCAAATTTTTGACATGTGCTAATATGAAACAACCACACAATGCTAACTGATTAGTAAGAGGATGAGATGGTCAGTAGAAATCCTCCCCACCAACAAAGGGATCCACCCCCAAATGGATCATTTTACCATTCCCCACCCTCCAAGCAAGCCCTAAACCCATCCATGGGTAGGCCTTCAGGAAACCATACCAGAATTTTGAGGCTTGAGACACATATTTTTTGTTGTATCTAATCCATTGAACAATAGGGATATTCTTGAGGTACTTAGCAGGAAGTATGTTCTTCTAGAGACCCTGCCCAAAAAGGCCTCTCCACATACATTTTAGGATTAAGGCAAAGTTGAACCATATCAAGTTCTTGATACCTCACCCCCCCAAATATTTTGGTAAAGAAATTCTTTCCCAATTGACCAAGTGAAACTTTTACTTGTCCACATTGCTAGGCCATAAAAAGTGCATCATCTTCCTTCTCATATTGTGAATGATAGACACACGAATTTTTGCAAGGGATAGCCAATACACGGGTATACTTTCCAACACATACTTCACAAGAGTGAGCCTTCGTCCCAAGGAAAGCCATTTGAAAACCCAACAATCAATCCTTTTTTCTAGTTTTGTAAGAACCCACAACCAATCTTACTTGACATAGTGATTTGGTTTAAGGAAATTCCCCAAATATTTGAATGATAGACCGATCTTCCTTCTCATATTGTGAATGATAGACACATGAATTTTTGCAAGGGATAGTCAATAAACTGGTATAATTTCCAACACATCATTCACAAGGGTGAGCCTTCCTCCCAAGGAAAGGCATTTGAAAACCCAATAATCAATCCTTTTTTCTAGTTTTTTAAGAACCCACAACCAATCTTACTTGACATAGTGATTTGGTTTAAGGAAATTCCCCAGATATTTGAATAAATCCAAAAGAGACTCGGCTTTAAATGGAAGAAAGAACTAGATCTGGGCTAGAGTATCTGCATCCACAACATGCTGAATAAAACAAGATCTATGGCGGTTGATCTCCATCATTGTTGCCTCGCAAAAGAGTTTTATAATATCATGGAAGGCTCTCCACTCTTCAACAAATCCAATGCCAAATAATAAAAAATCATCCACAAACAACAAGTGTGTAATAAAGTGAACATAAGTCACTTTAACACCAGTCAAAACCTTCTCATGCTTAGCCTTCCCAAATAGTTTGATGAGACCTTCCACCATAAGAAGGAATAATAATGCAGATAAGGGGAATCCTTGTTGGATGCCCCTAGAGCTTCTAAAAAAGGTTGAAGGACACCCATTGACCAAAACTGAAAAATTTGTAGAGGAGACACAAGACATTATCCAGTCTATCACAAGAAGAGGTATTCCAATTTGGAGAGAAGCAATTTGAGGAAGACCCAATCAACTCTATCATAAGATTTCATCAGGTCCATTTTCAGAATAAGAGCAACTAGTTTCTTTGTTTTAATGGAATGTATGCATTCTTGGGTGACGCCTATAGACTCCGAAGTGTGGTATGTTGGCTGGTGAGATGGCATCTTCTGATGTTTTTGGGTCTCGAGGGTTTGGTGGCGGGTTAGTTAAAGGGGGTTTGAAGTTTGGGGAATCATGAAAGGGAGGTTCTAGGGTTTTGTTTGGTTCTCAGGGTAGAGCTCGTCAAGCTTGAAAAACAATGAAATCTTTTGAAGATCCCATCCATATGGTCTTGGGGAAGGACATCAATATGAACCGGGTGGAGAGTATGGTAAAGCATGCTCTTATTGGTTGTTTGGAGTATATCTCTCTCTAAAGGTACTACGTCTTCAAACTTTGTGCAATTCTTCAAGATGATTAACTTTTTCAAGATTATTATTTTTTCCAAAATGACTAACTTAGTTTTAAGAAAGTGTATTTTATATTTTTTTGAGTAAGAGGTTAGATTATAATTGGGTTGTAAATCTTAGATTTTAAATATGGGTTGATGGCTAGGTGTAGCGGTGACATTTTCTTCCTTACGTATCAACAAAATTTAGATTTAAAGTTTGCATTTTCCTTCTTCAAAAATAAGGAAATAAACTTTACTTTCATAATAAAACATCTATTTAGCTAAATTCGTCCACACATAAAGTCTTGTTATACTTATAAAAGTAATCAAAATTGTAATGGTAAAGGATTTAAACCTAAATTTAACAACTTAAATTACTTTATATATCTTTATATATATATATAAAAGTTTGGAAAATATTCCTATCTTCGTATTCGCACTTGTAGCAAAAAGTTTATGGAAATTAATTTACAGTGAAGGTATTAGAAAGGAAAATTTTTAATGAGGTTCAATTGGATGAAGAGCATTGGTGATTGGTTTTTTATGAATTGGAAAATGGTTTATTGGAGAGTTGGAAGAGGAACGAATGTATTATTAAAGATTAGAGTGTTTTGGATTCATCATTTATGTATTTTAATTGATTTTTCAAACCAATTAAATATACTTCATCATTAAGATGAGTAATAAATAAAATTTCATAAAAACAAGTTAATATTAATATGAAAATATAAATAAAATTCAAAATCCTTTTTTACTAAAATTAAATTAATTAAAGAAAAAACTCCTAAATTATACAAAACATTTTTATATATAAAAAGCATGTATGAGTGAATATCTATAAGAGTTACATAATACAGATTATATATTGAAATTTTTTATGTTACATGTCTATCTTCATTAAATTATTATTATATATATTCCTTAGCATTAATTATGATGATGGATCACATTTAATTGGTCCAAAACATTAATTAAAAAACATATGTGATGGATTCAAAAGAATATTTTCACCATAACTTTGATTATGGAAGTTTGAGAATTGAAAGATGTAGTTATTGTTGATGATCGGAATGTATAGACTCAAGATTAGAAGAAGGCAAAGGATTTGGATTGGATTTGGTTGAGGAAAAAGCTAATGAATGAAACTTTTATGTTATAAATCTAACTTATAGTGCATTAGAACTTTATTAAGAGGATGATATGATTAAGTGGTCAACAAAATAAAGGGAATGTTAATATACAATAATGTTGGGTTATAAGGAAAAAATGGAAGAAGAAACAAGGGTAGAATCCTAGTGGTGATCATGGTAAGGAAATTAGAAAGTCCATTGAAAGCTGAAATATTCATGTGGTTAGCCTTGGACAACAAGATCATAATTTGTGATTATTTACATAAAAGAAATATGCAGGGCAATTGTCCTTTTACTAAAGAAGTTTGGAAAGAGATATTGCAGATTACTAATGGGAAAAATAGATGGGAGCAAAGATCCTTAATAGATTGTTTTTATTTGTGGATGGTAGACAAAGCTATGAAATTTAACAAGGCTCTTCCTTATTTTGTGATTTGGGGGTTGTAGCCATCTTGAAACAATTTTGTTTTCAAGGCTTAAAATTAAATCTTGCTCAAGTTGACCATAAAATAAGAAGTGCTAGTTCCGAAAACTGGACTTCTTCTAAGAGAAACAAACAAGATATTTAAAAGAGTCTAATATTGATTTTGAACATATTTGGGGTTTTATTGATGGTGCTTGTTAGGGAGTCCCAAGTTTATGTGACCTTGCTGCATTTTTATTTTTGAAACAACACTATTATTTTAAGCTAAAATTTGTTGCGGAATCAAGTACAAGAAATAGAGTTGAACTCTTTGTCATGAGGCTTCTATTCAAGGTAGCAGCATGCATTCCTATACGTCAAAGAGAGTTATGAAACTCTTTTCTTTTTCTCATATCTATAAAGAGTTCAATACTATGGTTGATCGACTTTCAAAGGAGGCTTTGTTGTTGCATTATGTAATGAAGTAAATCTTTGTAACCTAAGAGATGTATGAAAAGAAAAAAAATTATAACAATTGTCAATAAAACCTAGGATGTGAAAAAAAATAATAAATTACATTAATAGTTGTTATTTTTCAGCAAAAAACAATAAAATATATATTGTAATTTCACTTCTTCTTTTTTAATGGTGGTTCACTGAGGGCTAGTCTAGCGGGAGAATGCCAACACCTGCTATTCTAAATAGAGAATCAAGGTATGGACAGAAATAAAATCATTACAATAGGGCTTCAACAAGAGCATCATGTCACTTACAAGAAGTTTGAACCTGGGTGGGGAGGGTAACAATCATTCCTCTCAACAGTTAAATTTACAGCATCATGAGTCATTCTCCGGGTCAATCTTGTGTGTCAAGATTGAGCCTCATGTGTCAAGGTAGTGCCTTATAGGAACCTAAGTTGGACTCAGGAAACTTGGAGAAGAATCTTGAGTTGGACTAAAAAATGGTTAAGCTTCATGTGTTGAGGCAAGTGCTCTATATGTCAAAGTGATGATATTGTACAATCTTGCTAGTCAAGGCTAAGGTCTTGTGTGTCAAGACATATCCTCAGTTGAGATGGTGCCTCATGTGTTGAGGTGATGCTTTGCATGTCGAAGCATGTATGGTGTGTGATGTACTACTAACCATGGTTGAGCTATAAAGTCTCATCTAGAGATTGGACACCTCTAGAGTGAATTATTTTAGCATATAACCACTTGAAACGATAGTAGAACAATATGATCACATCATTGAGAAAATATCCTTAGTATATTTTATATGATAATTAAGCTGGCACATGTGGACCATGTAGATAAGACAAGAGATTAAGATAAGATGTGATAAGATATGAGAGAATTCGAATTGCACATAAAAGAATTAATTAAGAGAGAAATTCAAATTGTTAAACTTCAGTAAATCAAAGGAGAACTCGAATTGATCACTACAGTGATGTTAACAAGAAAGAATCAATTAAGAGAGTTAACTAAGTGATAACAAAGAAGACCTAGTTAACTAAGTGTTATTGCATGATGACACTTATGTTAAACTAAAAGACGACACTCAAGTTGCGACACTTGCATGATGATACTTAAGTTAGCCACCTAACTAAGTGGGCAAGCTTTCAATTAAGGGGTGAGTTCATCCTAAGAATCAGTTCAGTGAGTTAATGCATTGCATGAGAAGTGGGGCGCACTTCTTTATGCAATATTAGTGCATCCAGATGGAGGGCGAGTTCATCCTGAAGTCAGAAGATAAAAATAGAATTTGATGCATGTGGAGAATATAAAAATATGTTATACAGGATTGATGAATTCAATGTGAAGCGAATTCTCTTCTCTCTTAAAGGCAATGCACTTTTTCTTTGTGCAATATAGCTCAGAGCATGAAAGAGCTAAGTTCAGAAATCAATCTTGAGCCTACGTAGATCCTAAGTGTGCATAATACTTGAAGAATTATGGCTTCAATCCCAGTAAGACCGGAAGACCGTCTTCAAGGAACTTCGAACTTCAATACTTGGAAGGCCAGGATCCTTAATATCCTGGAAGAGCATGATTTAGATGGATATGTATCCATTGTTATTGAAGATCCTACTTCTAATGCAGGGTGCATTACCTTCAAGAAGAATCAAGCCAAAGAAAAGAGAATCATTTATGATTCCATGAAAGACAACTTGATGCCCGTGATTACTCCATTGAAGACCGTAAAGGAATGTTTCAACACTTTGACATATATTTATGAGAAGAAGGTTCTCGGTAATAAGAGAGCATTGAAGAACAAGCTTCAAAATATGAAGATGGAAAAGGACGAAGTTGTGGCTTCCTTCTTCATGAAGATCTCTCAAGTAAAAGATCAACTCATGAGCATTGGTGTGATGGTCGATGATGATGATCTCATACAGATAGTTTTCAATGGTCTTTCATCTTCATGGGAGACATTCTTGGCTGCAGTAAATGGTCGAGTAGTACAACCTAACTTTGATAGATTGTGTCATGATTGACTACAAGAAGAAGGGTGAATCCAAAGCAAGTATACTGCCTCCAAAGAAGAGAACCTCGCTCTTACGGCACAGATGAAAAGAGGTAAGAAATCTCACAAGAAATTCTCTCATCAAAAGGAGAATAATTTCAAGAACTTTGATCAATCTAAAGTTAAATGTTTCAATTGCAATAAGAAGGGTCAATATGCAAGAGAATGTTGTGCAGAGCAAAGAGGAAAGTTCAAGGGTAGGTTTCGTTCTTCTACTGCTACAAAAGATGAACCTACAAGAAAAAATTGATTTGATGATCAAGAGACAAGGAAGGAGTACTATCTTGTCTCGGCCCTTTCTGGATCCATTACCACTAGTGCTGAGAAATGGCTGGCGGGAAGTGGCGCATCCAAGCACATGGATGGATATAGGAGCACTATCACATATCTAAAGGAAAAGAAGTTTTCCTATAAGGTGGAGTTTGGAGATAATACCACCTATTCGATCCAAGGTATTGGATCCACTTCCTTTTAGTTGGATTTAGGAAATGTACTGCATGTGGATGAAATTTTGTTTTTCCCTGCATTGAAGAAGAACCTCTTGTCTATTTCGGTTCTAGAATATAAAGGATTCAGAGTTATCTTTATGGACAACAAAGTGCTCCTATGGCCTAAGCATGAAGACTTGAACTCTGCATCAGTGATTGGAGTTAGAGAGGGAGGCCTCTACAAAATTCCTGGAAAGCTTATTCAAGCCATGATCCATGACACATTCAGTCTGTGTGAGTTGTGGCATAGAAGGCTTGGTCATATCCATTTCATAGTGCTACTTGAATTGCAAAAGATGGTGAAGGGTATGCCCATATTTAAATATGATTTTGATAGTGTTTGCAGAGGTTTCGCTTGTGGAAAAAACATTAGGAATAGTTTTCCAAGTAGTACCAATAGATCCAAACGGATTCTTGACTTGATTCATTCTGATCTATGTGGTCCTATGTTTGCACCCTCCTTGAGTGATTACTTGTATTATGTGTTTTTCATAGATGACTTCTCTCGCAAGTCATGGATTTATTTTCTAAAATAAAAGAGTGAAACTTTCAACAAGTTTCAAGTGTTTAAAGCACTGGTTGATAATTAGACTGGAAAGCACATTCGTGTTTTGAGATCTGATAATGGAGGAGAGTTTGAGTCCCGTGAATTCAATGACTTCTATCGAGATGCGGGAATAAAAAGACAGTTGATTGTACCCTACAACCCCAAGCAAAATGGGGTTGCTGAAAGAAAGAACAAAACAATATGTGAGGCTGCAAAAGCCATGATGTGTGATAAGAATATTCCTACATCCTTATGGGCAGAAGTCTACAGCACTAAATTTTATATTCAGAACAGAATCCCTCATGCTATCTTGGGAGAAAAGAGTCCTGAAGAGGTTTTCGCTGGTGAAAAACTAGATCTTGGACACTTGAATATTTTTGGTTGTCTTGTCTACATTCATGTACCAAAAAAGTAGGACAAATATGGATCCATCGGGAAAGAAAGGAACATTTTTTGGATATAGTGAATCCTCCAAAGCTTATAGAATCTATGTTCCAAGACAAAGAAACATTGAAGTCAGCAGAGATGTAACATTTCATGGAGAGGATGCATTCAAGTGCTCCAAAGAACTTCAATGTGATTCAGATATGGAAGAGTGATACTCCGATGACAGAGAATCCAAATTTTGATTCTTCCCTTTCAGATAATGAGAGGGAGAAGTTGGAAGAGCCTTCGGATCCGCTTGATCCTGAAGAACTAGTAGAACTGATAGAAATATCCCTTGATGAACCTCCTGCTAAGAGGATATCTACATGGTGTTGATACATTCTGTAAGAGGCAGAAAATCATGGTGCACCACCAGGATCATCCAGAGAGCGAAAGAGACCTGAAATATTTTCAAGATATGTAGCACAGATTAGTCACATTAGTGATTCAGAACCCTATACCTATGAAGAAGTTGCTAAGAAACAAGTATGGAAAGATTCCATGGTAGAAGAATACAAATACATCATGCATAATGATGTGTGGGAAGTGGTTCCTAAACCTGATATGAATTCAATAGTAACTTCCAAGTGGATTTATAAAATCAAGCATACAGCTGATGGAAGTATTGAAAAGTATAAAGCAAGATTTGTGGCATGTGGTTTCACACAAAAAGAAGGGATAGACTATGATGAGACATTCACTCATGTGGCCAGGTACTCTACTATTCGAACCATAATTTCCCTTGCTTCAGTTTTGGGTTGGAAACTTCACCAAATGGATGTGAAGACTGCCTTCCTCAATAGTGAGGTTGAGGAAGATGTTTACATATAGCAAACTGAGGGTTTTATAATTCATGGGAAGGAGTTCCAAGTATGAAAATGTCATGTCCCTGATTTTCCAGTACCAAGGGCAGCAAAGAATCCACCAACCCCCCATGGATCCTAGTGAAGACCAATGAATTAATTAATGAAAGGGGGGATAACTTTAGCCTAGGCAATTATCAACTAGGAATAAATTATCCTATAGTTGTTTAATTTAATAAATTAGAAGGATGTAATGATTATTTTCATATTTAAAATATTAATTATTTGTTTTGGTGAGTTGGATGATGATAAGGACACCATGAGGGTGCATGGAGAGATAAGGCTATACTTATGAGTTGTCACACCAAAGAAGAAAGTGGAGAAAAGTAGCACAAAGTAAGATGTCAAGTTAAAAGGAAAGAAACTGACAAAAGAAGGCAGGTGAGGAAAATAGAAACATCTAGAAAGCAAAGGAGGGCGCAGTTTCCTAAAAGGACAAAATCCAACACAGTTTGAAAAGCAGGGAGGGCGCACTTTCCAAAGAAGGATGAAAAACAATCAATATGAAAATCAAGAAACATTGAAAAATCCAGGAGGGCGCAGTTTCCAAAGAAGGAGAAAGCAAACAAGTTTGGAAAAGCAGGAAAGCCTATCCACTCAAGGAGGGGGAATTTGGAAGGGCTCTCAGAGGTCACCAAGCACATAAAATTTATCAATGGGTCATTAGGAAGTTTATAAAGAATCCAAGCAACTCCTTTTCACAACTTTTGATCATTATTGAGTTTGTGTGCGAGCACTTTAGCTTACCAAGGCAAGGAGATGTAACCTAGCCAACCAGTGGGAGATGTGCCCCATTGTTCCAGTTCCACTCTTCTGCACATGATCCATTGCATCCATTGGTACCAAATTGCATATTCGATCCATCCATTTCATGTGAAGATCCATCCTTCGGAATTCGATGCAAAGATATAGATTTCTTGAGGTGGTTCTGTAGAATTTCACAAAGAAAGAGTAGTCAGTTGGAGAGTTTGCAAGAAGACACAGAAGGACACTATGCACCTCATGAGAATCCAGCATCTCATATCCATCCTAGAGATCTGATACAATGACCACACCTTCTATTCTTACTCCTTTCTGTAATCTCCTTATTTTATCATTGTAAAAATCAAGTACATAGATTATCTATGAGGTTTGAGGCTATGCCATTTAATGGTTAAGCTTAATGAACTCAGTTATTATTTTCTGCAGCTGTACATAACATATCATAGCTCCATTAAGTATCATAATTTTAATTAGAGGGCCTCCTTAGGCAGTTTGAGTCCTATCTTTCAAATACTAGCTCAATGTACACTTTTATTGACTAGTTTTCCAGTTTATGCATTATACAGAGAACGGACTAACTAATTATCTTTACGAAGGTTGATGTTGATTTTTAAATCCATGTATAATCCATCCCCATACAAAAATCATAGTTTTGTAACCCTCTCTAGCTGTTTGAGTCCTCAATTATCAAGACTAGCTCAATGGGCACTCGAAATTGACTAGTTTTACAGTTTGATCAATTAATGAGTATCTGCATGCCCAAATTTGATTTTTTCAGTTGTTTTGGGTCCTTGATACCTAACTTAATATCATCCCACCATCATATTGAAAATTTGAAGGCATATCATCCTGCTTGGAAGAGATTGGAAAATTATTACTTGAGCAGTCCTACATAGCATTTTTCCTCTCTTTGCTCCCAAACTCAATCAGAACCTCCCAAATTCTCAAAAGAACTTGTCCAACACATAATAAGGAGTTTAATTTCTTATATATTCCATTTTTTTACATTCAAGTGTAAGCACTGAGTTTAGTTTGCATGTGTTGGTGTACCCAGGAAGCATCTAAGTAGATATCAGCCTAGTTGTTGTTGAAATGTAAATGGCCCCAGTAATTTGTGCATAGGAATTAGTAGTTGGACCTGAACCTGATACCCTTGCTTATGTACATACACCCATACATTTTTCAGATCCTAAACCTTACATAGTCCTAGCCCTGGGGGGTAATTCCAATTGTGTTCAAGACTAGTTTTTCTGCAACTAGTTTTTCAACCAGTTGTGGTATAAATTAATTCTTGCGTCAATTGATGTTTTACTTCTGAAAATGAGAGAATATTTTTGATATAAGATCAGTTTTATTACAGTGGTATCAGAGCACTTTCCTTGGCTCAGTCTATGGAAAGTAATTCTCAGTGGAAGATATCTCAGAAGTATTTTCAAGTTGCAATTGTGGAAGCAGTGACTGACATGGAAGATGGAAGTTTTGAGTTGTATGAGGAAGAAGAGATAATTTACATTGATGGAGGATTATCAAGAGATTATTATGGTTACATTTATGACTAGATGTACATATATCAATGGGATGAACCACCGATGGCTAATCCTAAGGAGGAGTTATCAAAGAGGATATATGCAAGTAAAAATTTTCCCTACCACTACCAGGAGTATCTGGATTTGGGAGAAGAGATTGGTGAGGCCATTTCTTTCAAAGATTACTTTTATTGTAGATTTGTATTTGATATAAATGATGAATCTTTGGATTCAATAGAGAGCAACAAACCACCCATAGAGGAAACAAGTTGTTCCACCTTTGTGAGTAAAGAAGAAGGAAGAAAAAATCAACCAACTGCATCTTCTAGCATCATGAGATTGTTTGGGTTTACTTCAAGCAAATCTTCCAAAGGAGGTAAGCATGAAGAAGACATCACCAATTCTGCTAAGGATTAGAAAAGTATGGATAAGAGAGTAGCTATGAATGGGTGCCAAGAAGAGGCATCTACTAGTGGTTTCTCAAATTCTAAAGAAGCATCGACTAATGGATGCTGTGAAGAGGTACCTACTGATGGGTGCCCAAGTTTTGAGGAGACATCTACTGATGGATGTCCATCTATCTATGTAGGTGACATAGATATACCTCTTGATGAGGTTGCTGCAAGTACAAGTTTCCCTAATACTAAAGAAAACAAGATCCTTGCAGTCAAGGAAGAAGTCACAGGATCAATCTCAATATCACCACCTGAGCTTCAAGAGGTTGATCCATGGGTAGATGATGAGGAGGTTTATTATCCACCTTCCCCTTTTGAAATGCCACTCAAGATTAATGAAATAAGTATCAAGGAGGCCTTACACACTCTCTGTGACACACATGTTTCAGTGTCACAATCTTGTTGGAGAGCTGCTTCATTGGAAGATTCATCTTTCCTTGAATCCATGGAGAAGATTCAGAGAGCAATGTCTACAATCCAAGGTAATTTTTCATATATGCTTTTTGACAAAAATTATTTGAATGAACTTGTGTATATGTTGCAGGGAGCATCCTTGAAGGATGATGATTTGATGGCCACCCAAGATTCTTTCAAAAGAACTGAAGGTTCCCTCCTAGAATCCAAGATCCAAATAGAGCAACTTCATCAAAAGTTGCAAAGATCACTCATACCAGTCAGCTAGTCTCTTATGGTGGGTTCTATTCGGAGCTCTATGGAAGAACCTCATGAGATTGTGGTTCATGAGGTGCATGATGAAACGCATGTGCTTGAGGAAATTTTAGATGCAGAGGAAACGTTCCAAGCACATACAGTTTCCCAGGGAGAAACTAAGCTTCTGCATGGAGTATTCCTCCACTAAGGAATTAGAAGAGATCATGTGTGATGGACCAGCATGTGATGGAGTTGATGCATCCATTAGTTGGGTGGATGAAGTTTGCAGAGAATAGATTTTGGTCCATGATCCCACATTAGACCCTTCTACTTCTTCCATGACATTTGAGGATGAAGTTTGGGTCAATAATTTCTTTTTGATGGTGGCCGAAAAGGAGCATAAGGCTCCCACATTCACTTCAGTTGATTTAAGGGAAGCACCATTCCCTACCCAGCAGTTGCAGAGGCATCTCATGCCTATGTTTGATGCCACATCACATAAAGATGCAAATGGTTCCCATTTGACTTCATTAAGTGGGACACGAGATGGTTGCAGGGATTCTTGGACCAATGGAAGAGAGTTGAGCCATTGGAAATTTTCAAATGGGGAAGCATCTTGCTTTCCATTTGGACCATTGGGTTGGAGTGACTCTTATTTTCCTACTTGGGAGAAAAGACACATGAGTAATATTCTTGCTTGTAGCAATGGAGAGTCCTTTGATACATTTTACACCTTCAGTGAGTAGCATGGGCATCCATGGAATGTTGATGATTCCTACCCTTTTGGTGATTGGACATGGGACCCTCACCCTTGTCATTGGAACAACAATGTTTTGATTCTTGGTACTTGTGTGCATTGGTCACATGGAGTAAAATCTGATGTGCACAAGCTTGGGGAGTTTGGAGATAAACAAGATGAAGGCCAAGCACCTATCCATTTCCAGAAAGATTATAAGTTGCCTCATGGAGAAAGTTGCAGTTTTTGGAGAAGGCACATGAATTCATCTCAGTTGAACCAACCACAAGATTGATGGATAACTGCTTCCAAGAGTTGGCTCAACTTCCTTCACCCGACATACATATGGAAGCCGACACACATAGGGATGAATTTTGGATAAAAGGATTTTTCCTATGGGTGCTACATGAGGAGCAGGAGGCTCCCACATATTCCATTGATGACTTCAAGGTCAAGCCATGTGGCCTGACAAGTGCACCATTTCCTTTCCATCTTGATGAGAAGCATCAGAGACATCTATCTAATGTCTCCATCATGCATAATATTGCATTCAATTGGAGTGTTTGTTCATTCATTGATTGGGTGGATGGATACATACTAGAGCTAAGCACCCCCAAGGGTGAGTTTTCTAACCGCACCAGGGGAGAGTTGAATGACACATCATACATTTCTTTTGAGATGTTGCATGAGCATCTATGATTTCTGGATGGTGTTTTGAAGACATGGGGTTTCCACCTATGTCAATTTGCTAGCAGAGGTATGAGTCTGTGTGCTGGTTTGCACATGGAACATGAGGAGTTTCATACTTGGGTGGAGGGACTCATTAAGGTCCAGTTTTGCATTGGAGATGATAACTTCCAGTATGTTGGAGTGGTCTAGACATCCTCCATGATTATATATTCTTCATGTTGATCTTGATGTTTGGAAGGATGCAACTGAGACAGTGGGACCCTAGAATTCTTTGGAATGACAATTTTTCAGAAGAAACAATGCCACTGAGATACATGCAGCACAAACAGTGGGATCCAGGTATTCTACTCAATTGTTTTAGTTGGGTTGAAAATTTGGTTGAAAATGAATTAGTCATTGGTAGAATGACTATAATCAGAGTGGTGCAACATAAACATGGTGGACTTTTGGTTAGAGTTGGAGTTGGTTTCTTGCTTGAGGACAAGCAAGCTTGGGAAGGGAGGCCTCTCATGTCCCGATTTTCCAGTACCAAGGGCAGTAAAGAATCCACCAAACCCCCATGGATCCTAGTGAATATCAAGGGATTAATTAATGAAATGGGGGATAACATTATCGTAGGAAATTATTAACTAGGAATAAAATGATCTTATAGTTGTTTAATTAATTAAATTAGAAGGATGTAATAATTAATTTTTATATTTAAAATATTAATTATTTGTTTTGGTGAGTTGGATGATGATAAGGACACCATGAGAACGCATGGAGAGATAAGGATAGCCTTATGAGTTGTCATACCAAAGAAGAAAGTGGAGAAAAATAGCACAAAGCAAGATGCCATGATAAAAGGAAAGAAACCGACAAAAGCAGGTAGGTGAGGAAAATAGAAACAACCAGAAAGCAAAGGAGAGCGTAGTTTCCTAAAAGGACAAAATCCAAGACAATTTGAAGACAAGAAACTTCATGAAAATTTGGGAGGGTGCACTTTCCAAAGAAGGATGAAAAGCATGAAACATTGGAAAATCCAGGAGGGCGCACTTTCGGAAGAGGAGAAAGCAATCAAGTTTGGAAAAGCAAGAAATCATATCCACTCAAGGAGGGAGAATTTGGAAGGGCTCTCACAAGTCACCAAGCACATCAACTTGATCAGCAAGTCATCAGGAAGTTTATAAAAGAATCTAAGCAACTACTTTTCAGAACTTTTGATCATTATTTAATTTGTGTGTGAGCACTTTAGCTTACTAAGGCAAGGAGATGTGCCCTAGCCAACCAATGGGAGATGTGCCCCATTGTTCCATTTCCACTCTTATGCACATGATCCAGTGCACCCATTGGTACCAAATTGTAGATCTAATCCAGCCATTTCATATGAAGATCCATCCTTTGGAAGTTGATTCAAAGATCCAGATTTCTTGAGGTGGTTCTGTAGAGTTTCACAAAGAAAGAGTAGTTAGTTAGAGAGACTGAAAGAAGACACAGAAGGCCAGTGCACACTTCATGAGAAGGTGGTTCTTTATATATATTTTGTCTCACATTTCTATATGGAAACATTGGCATCTTTTAAGGGCATGGATCTCTAGTATTTTGTTAGGATGATAGTTATAAACCATCTAATGCTTAATATTTTTTAACAAGATACTTAATAAATAATTTGTTATTTTTTGTTTAATCATGTTGATTTCTAATCATGTCATGTTTATAAAAGCAATTTTATAAGAACAATCTCATATGTGTTATCTTTTGATAATTATTTGCTTTATTTATATGTTATTGCTTACCTTTGTGTAAAAACAATTTCATTGTTCTATAAGTAATATCTTTATGATCATTATATGCTCTTGCTAATTAAATTCTTGAGTAAAATCATTTTTTTGAATCTATGCGATATCATATTTTTTGACTTGTCATAAGTTCTTTAATTGGGATATAGTTTCTTTCTCATGTATTGCAGAGATTATATTTAGTTCTTGTGATATTTGTCTCTAATGTTCCTATATGGAATGTTGATGTATTTATAACTTCGGAAGATATTCACTTGTATATTGTATTTGTACTTTATTGTATCCCCAACGAAGATGTATTATTCCTCCGATTGGAAGTGTCGTCATATGTACTTGCATGTGTCGCAAATTATATTGTAAGTGTCGTAACTTATACTTGATGGGTTATTAGACCAACTTGATGGGGTCGGCCCTGTATGAGTTATGTGGGTCAAAGGGTTATCAGACCACCCTAGTGGGGGTCGGCCCAGTCAGCATTATGTTAAGTGGTTAAGTTGAGGCCGACCTAGTTGAGTAAAGGTCAAGTGAAAGTTAGTGTATAAATAAAGAGTGTGACTCTCTTATTTTACACATTCTATTGTTCACTCACTTTGCATTAGTGAGAGAAGAGAAGGGTGCGCACAAGTGGAGGAGGAGCATGCTACTAAAAATATCTATCTCTTGGGTTTGATCATGGTGATCTTGTATTGATGCTTATTCTATCTCTGAGGAAGTTGCGGGGTTTTTCACCTTCTTGGTTTTCCCCAGTGAAATGTTTTGTGTCTCTTGTCTCTTGTCTCTTATGCTTGATATGTTGTACATGTTGTTCTTTCAGTTAAGATCCTAGATCATATTGAATTTATGCTCAAAAACTAACATGGAATCATAGCTAGCCTGAAGGAAGGCATGCTATGGCATTTATGAGACTTGTTGCACTTGCGACAAATCGAAAGCTAGGGCTTGATATAGAAAAAAATCAGTCATCGTAGAACTTTAGCTATAAATCCATTTTGGAAAAGGTTCAGGATATGAAACCTTTATAGGTCGTAGATAACATCCCCATGTACCTTGTGTCCAAAGCACGGCATCTGATTCGTTGTACTTTGTGATTTATGATCTGTACAATCTAGGGTTTCTGCCTCTTCCAGATCTCAGTCATAAACAGGTGATCTAGGAAGAACGGTCACAGCTTGGGATAGGAAGCTCCAAATGAAATTTAACAAAAAGTGACAGGTAGAGAATGGACTGTAGTTTCTCAGGTAAGTTTTTCAGAGGCCGAAGTTGAACCAGTGACACGTGGCACTCCATACAAGTTCGCTCTCCTATTTTATCCCATAAACAGGTCACGTTGCGACACTTGGCATAACTCTCTCTCAGAGAATCCAATAGAGGTCAGACCTGTGGGGTTGGAAATATGACAGGTCAGGATACCATCGATAGAAGTTTCAGACCTTGTGGATTCGCAATTTAAGATATGCACCAGAAACAATCAGGTACATATTTCTGTCAAAACAGAATTGGATTCTGAGCACCTTCATTCTTGGCTTGTCACTATTGCAGGAATTTAGGGCTTCGGAGAAAGTTGGAATTTTTGGAATCGGAGTCCACGGCTGAATTCTCCTCATCAAAATTGAAATTTAAAGACCAAGATCGAATTTTTTGGTTGGGAAGAAGGTCGAGCTTGATCAAACCCTAGTTCGGGATTTTGATTGGAAAGATGGAAATTTAGGGCTTCTGCAAAAGTTAGAATTTTTGAATTCTGTGATCACGGCTGGAAGCTCCTCAGAAAAATCGAACTTTAGAGCTTTGGATCGAACCTTTTGGCTGGGAAGAAGGGTGGGCTTTATCAAACCCTAGTTCGGGGTCATGTCCAGTGAATCCAGAAGTTTCAAAAGCAAGTTTGAGGGGTGAAACTTTGCAGTTTTCAAATTCTAAGTATACCAGCTTGACCAACTCATCAAGGCGCATCTTTCTATCCTTTCAAAAGTTTGAAATTCAAAGTTTGATTTTTTAAGGTTTCTCTGACAAACCCTAATCCAGCTCCAGATCCAATTTCAGCAAATCAAAGTGGATTGGGTTAATCCTATAAGAGAATGAATTGGACACCTGCATAAGTGCATAAGTTCCAGTTCCAGAGGGAGATGAGGCTAAGGCCTTACATAAGAAGGATACAAGCAATCCCGACAGGTATGACTAGAAGAAATACATGTATGTTTTGAAATCTGTTTATGATTAAGTTTATGATATGTTTGTCTTCATATTATTAAGGTTAGTACAATCTTGATTAATTTTATACTTGTCTTATCACCCTAGTAAAAGTATGAATGCATATGAATGATAGAAGACATTCATTGATTAGGGTTATATGATTGTACTAATGCACTGTGGTGTTGTATGAGGATGATGTTTTCCGCTAACATGAAAGGTACATCAAGAAAGACAAATTAACTTCTAGATCAAGAACATATGACCATGGTGACATGAAGACAAAGACTCATCCATAGTCATGGATCACATAGAAGCTCTACTTACGAGGTATGTATAATTTGGTTCTACAATGGTTAACTTACAAGTTATGCAGGTTACTAGCACAAGTCTTTGAAGAAGAGCACAAAGACATTATGTGGGTATGTTAGACATAACTAGCAAACATGATAACCAGGTATGTTTTTCCTATATCAAGTTAGAATCCTACCTTGTGTTAGGATCTCTTATATAAATATATTTGTCATGATTAATTATGATTATTCTTGAAGTTAGAAGTTTAAGTAATCAAGGGTTTATGCATATTATGTTTCTTACTTTGATTGATGGTATGACTAACCAGAAGAGTCCTATGGTCAAATAAGAATATGCATGAGTAATAGAAGTCCTCCTTGAAACCTTGAATACCAATGCTTGTGATAAATTACCTGTGTGTGAAATGATCATGATCATACATATTTAAGATTATTTAGAATCATAATGTTTTGATAGTATTGAGATTATACTAATGAATGTATGATTATGTATGAGATCTTGAGGATGGCACAATCATGACATTAGTGCACACTTAAGCATGCATAGTGGTCCAGGATGAATATAAGTTCAAGGATAGGTAATCCAGAAAGCAAATATCAAGAGGGAGCACACTCCAAAAGTTCTTGCAAGGAAGCAAAGATCAAGAGGGAGCACTCCAGGAAGTAAAGATCAAAAGGGAGTCCACCCAACAACTAAACAAAGATAAGTATTTGAATTGTTATTTATTATATATATGATTACTTAAATGATGTTGTTCAAACATGTACATACTTATGTTCCTAGAATTAGGATATGTATTATGCATATTAGAAAAGTTGCATTAATGAGCAAGATACTACTAATATGTAAGTAATGGGTAAGTGTCCTATGGTATTGTACAACATTCCATTGCTACTTATCTAGAATGAAACCTCTTTGTTAACATGTTGGGAGTTGTGCACACTCTTAACAATGTTCTGGTAGAAATGGAAGGCATCTAGAAGGTTATGAGATATGGATAAATGTTGTATTGAAGCATTGGCTAAGATAATTGCATGACTGTATGACATATGTACTTATGTGTAAGATTTTGTTTTTTTGAAAACTATGAGATGTTTCTAATCATGCAATTGAACTTGACTTGTAGGAAAGATCATGTACAATCACCTACAAAAGAAGGACTACAACATTTGTTCCAGCAACGAAGTTTAAAGAAATCTATCTATTGAAGAATTTGAAGTTCCCAGGATACGGGATGCAGTAATGGAAGAATGCCATGATCGAGGAGTACCATTCGATCATAAGGAATGATGTTTGAGATGTAGTCCCAAGACCTGAAGGGAAGTCTGTTGTGACTTCCAAGTGGATCTATAAGATCAAGCATGTTGCAGATGGTAGCATAGAGAAATACAAAGCAAGTGATGAAATGGAAGATACACCAGATGGATATGGTGTAGTCAACGAGGAAGTGTATGTGGAGCAGCCACTCGGTTTTGAGACACATGACAAGGAGTCATACGTGTGCAAACTAAAGAAAGCCCTATATGGTTTGAAACAGGCACCCAGGACCTGGTACGGCAGGATAGATGGCTTCCTATCCAGTTTGGGCTTTACTAAGAGTAAAGCGGACTCCAACCTTTACTACAAGGTTGAGGAAGGCAATCCAGTGAT
Organism: Larix kaempferi; assembly: GCA_027924585.1. Taxonomy (NCBI): domain Eukaryota; kingdom Viridiplantae; phylum Streptophyta; class Pinopsida; order Pinales; family Pinaceae; genus Larix; species Larix kaempferi. The sequence goes on along the minus strand of BSBM01000031.1, from coordinate 2,657,021 downwards.
ACTACTTTTGTATGTGGATGACATGTTTGTTACAGGTGATGATAGATTGATTTCCGATACTAAGAGGAATCTTGCTGCCGAGTTAGAGATGAAGGACTTGGGTATGATGCACTACTTTCTAGGTATGGAGGTGTGGCAGAGCGCAGATGGAATCTTACTTGGACAAGGGAAGTATGCAGTAGAGATCCTGAAGAGGTTCAGGATGATGGACTGCAAGTCCATGGCCACACCTATGGCATCAAACCTGAAGCTTCTATGTGATGCTTCATCTGATCTAGTTGATGCCACGATATATCGTCAGATGATTGGGTCCTTGATGTACCTGAAGAATATGAGACCAGACATATGCTTTGTGGTGAACACCTTGAGCCAGTATCTGACAGATCCGAGACATGTTCACTTGATAGCTGCAAAGCATATTCTGAGGTACCTGAAGGGTACAGTTGACTATGGGCTCAAGTATGATGTGAATCAGAAGTTTAACCTGAAGGGTTATGTTGATTCAGATTGGGCAGGAAATGCCATTGATTGGAAGAGCACTTCGGGGTGCTGCTTCAGTATGGGATCTGGTATGATCTCTTGGTTTAGCAGGAAGCAGTCCTGTGTGGCACTGAGTACAGCCAAAGCAGAGTATGTTGTAGCTTGTTCTGCTAGTTGTGAGGTAGTATGGCTTAGGAACCTATTGTCTGATTTGTTTGATCTCCAGTTGAGTGCTACTTGTATATATTGTTGAACCCGGTGTTCCATGACAAGTCGAAGCACATTGAGATCAAGTTCCACTATATCAGGGATATGGTGTAGAGAGGAGCAGTGAAGCTCCTGTATGTTGCAACGAACTAGCATATCGCTGATGTGTTGACCAAGCTGTTAGTCAGAGTGAAGTTTGAATACTTCAGAGAGAGGCTTGGTGTACTTCAGATCGAGATTCCTTCCAAGGGGAAGTGATGAGTCTAAAGACACAGATGCACATGAGCCATTCTCACATGGTGGTAGGTGTGTCCTCCCACGGTGCAGATATAAGGGTTGGGGCCATTCCGACATGGTTGAAGTGTGTCTTCCCATGGTTGTTGATGTAAGAGTTGTGCCATTCAAGCATGGTTGAAGTGTGTCTTCCCATGGCTGCGATATAAGTGTTGTGCCATTCGAGCATGGTTGAAGTGTGTCTTCCCATGGCTGCGATATAAGTGTTGTGCCATTCCTAGCATGGTTGAAGTGTGTCTTCCCATGGCTATGGATATAAGTGAGCTGCCATTCTCGCATGGTTGAAGTGTGTTTTCGTATGGCGTAGATATAAGTGTTGAGCCTTTCACGGATGGTTGAAGTGTGTCTTCCCATGCCGGTGAGTGTAAGAGCTGTGTGATGTGCATCTGGGTTGTGCTCCGTGGACTATGAGGTGATCTGAAGATGATGATGTGACCGTAGGGTACACAGGTTTTGCATAGGCATATAATCAGGCCTGAGATTCTCTTGTAGGTTTTGCGGTGGCATATAATAAGTCCTGAGGGATCTTGCATGTTTTGCAGAGGCAGTGTAATTAGTCCTGAGGTGTAACTACTTAATGGCTTGCTCGCAGAGATGATGAAGACCTACATGGAGGCTAGGCCTACATCCAGCATGAAAAAGAGCTGGCTCTGTAGAACTTCCTATGACGAGAAGACTTGAGAGATAGCACCAGTGATCGAGATGACGAGTACAACAGCAGTGACAATGATGCTCCGTGATCCAGTGACGATGATCCAGCTCTAGAGTTGAAAACTTGTGCCTATATGTATTGATGATTAGTGTCAAGAGAATACCTTCCTAGTTAAGAGGGAGTGTTGATGTATTTGTAACTTCGGAAGATATTCACTTGTATATTGTATTTGTACTTTATTGTATCCCCAAAGGAGATGTATTATTCCTCTGATTGGAAGTGTCATCATGTGTACTGGCATGTGTCGCAAGTTATATTGTAAGTGTCGTAACTTATACTTGATGGGTTATTAGATCACCTTGATGGGGTCGACCCTGTATGAGTTATGTGGGTCAAAGGGTTATTAGACCACCCTAATGGGGGTCAGCCCAGTCAGCATTATGTTAAGTGGTTAAGTTGAGGCTGACCTAGTTGAGTAAAGGTCAAGTGAAAGTTAGTGTATAAATAGAGAGTGTGACTTTCTCATTTTACACATTCTATTGTTCACTCACTTCGCATTAGTGAGAGAAGAGAAGGGTGCGCACAAGTGGAGGAGGAGCATGTTGCTGAAGATATCTATCTCTTGGGTTTGATCATGGTGATCCTTGTATTGATGCTTATTCTATCTCTGAGAAAGTTGCGGGGTTTTTCACCTTCTTGGTTTTCCCCGGTGAAATGTTTTGTGTCTCTTGTCTCTTGTCTCTTATGCTTAATATGTTGTACATGTTCTTTCAGTTAAGATCCTAGATCATATTGAATTTATGCTCAAAAACTAACATCAAAGCATTGACATTTCCAGGGCATCTCATCTCTTGCATATTTACAGTGTTAACAAGACATGAACTCATGATTAATACCTTTAGTGACTTGTCATTTCATAATTTATTGTTTCTAAGTGATATCATGAGTTGATCATAATTTGCTATATGTTGATCATATTAAACATTTTGGTTTATTTATCTATATCATGTCATGTTTATTTCAATCATATTTTACTCAATATGTATATGGCTTTGAGCAATCTTTTAATCTTGAAATATTTGTCATGATCATTTTGTTCTTGTTGCAATGGGATTTCTATTCTTATGATTGCAGAGGTTATCTTGTTCCTACTTGTCTCTAACGTTCTTATATGGAAGCATTGACATTTTCAGGCATTTGTCTCTTGCATATTACCGTCATACTAATAAGAAATGCACCTATGCTTAAGATTAGTTGCTTGATGACTAAATTTTCATATATTTAAGTGGAATCTTGGGCTCGCTATTTATATGTTGTGGTTGACACTTAATGTGTAAAAGTAACTTCATTTTCCTTAATTTTCAAGTTAATATTTTATTTGATCATATCATGTTGCCATCTTTTATATGATGTTTGCTAACCTTTGTTATATAAGCATTTTCATTTCTGTATGAGCAATGTTGTTTTTATGATTTTTATATGCTTTAATCTTGGACGTTCTTGTGCAGATAAGTTCTCTGTTTATGTTTCCAAAAATAATGAAGCACCATATTCTACTGTTAAATTCATGATGTTCATCTGTATGATATCACTTTCGATGTATAGACCATTGGGGTCTTGTTTCTTCGATGTTTGAGGTCTTCTACATATATTTATATTGCACCTTGATTGGAAGAATGTCTGCTATCTGCATTTGCATTGGCCATTTGGGTATTTTTGTACATTGTTGTGGTGTTCTTAGCCACACGTTAGTTTATCAGCCGTCAGAAGGTATCTGTACACTGGTGTGGAAGTTATATCAGAGTTATTCAGCTATCAGTTATGGTTGTGATGATTCTTGTGGTGATTGAGGCACCTTTCTGTTGGATTGCGTCACATGTTTATTTCATCATACAACCTGGTTCGAGTGCACTTTCATGATTCAGTGAGAAAAGGATGTTCTTCATCAAATTCCATTAGCCGAACTATTCTTCTTATTTGCAGCTTTGGTTCTTCTGTAAGTTGTCATCAAGGGGGAGCAATAATGACTCCTTCCTTCCTTTGTTAGTGGGCTTTTCTCCCAGCCATTATTAAGGGGGAGTGTTTGAATATTTTATATTCCTTGGAAGGTAATAATGTCTTTGTATTATGTCGGAAGATACACACAATCTTATGTAAAAGAGTAATACATTTATCTCATATTCATTATGGTAAAATATACTCTTGATATTCATTATTATATAAAGAGATGTTATTATGGAGAATTATGTTATCCCACATGTAATATGTGAGAGTAATTCCTCCTCATCTCTTGGTATATAATAGAGTCAATGGAGTCTTATCCATTCATCCTTTGTGGATCATCATTTGTGTATCATATCTTCATGATCTTTCTATATTGTATTGGGGTTATTGGCATTACTCTCTTGCAAGCTTAGGGAGATATTCTAGAGATAACAGAAGACTACTTTCCCGTGGATGTAGCTCAATTGGGTGAACCACGTATATCTAGTGTACTATTTTATCTTATTCTCTTTCTGTACTTATTGTTGATATATTATTGTTTTGCATAGATAGGTAAGCTAGTTTAGTTAGATCCATATCTTTGGCACAGGAAGCATCAAAGTAGACATCAACCTAGTTGTTGTTGAAATGTAAATGGCCCCGGTACTTTGTGCATAGGACTCAGTAGTTGGAACTGAACCTGATACCCTTGTTGCTACACATCCACCCATACATTTGACAGATCCTAAACCTTACACAGTCCTAGCGTTGGGTTGAAAGCAATTGTGTCGAAGACTATTTTTTCTGCAACTAGTTTTTCAACCAGTTGTGGTATAAGTTAATTCTTCTGTCAATTGATGGTTTTAATTATGAAAATGAGATAATATTTGATATAAGATCAGGGATATAATAAATCCTTGTATGGGATTAAGTAGGCCTAGAGGGCTTGTTATTCGAGTATTGACAACTATTTTTTGAGCTTGGGTTTTCCAAAAGTGAAGCTGACCCCAACCTGTACTTCAAGGTTGTGAAGAACCATCCATTGATCTTGGTTCTCTATGTTGATGAATTGTTCCTTACTGAAGATCAGCAACAGATAGCTTGGTGCAAGAGGGAGCTCACTTCTGAGTTCGAAATGAAAGACTTAGGTCTTATGCACTATTTTCTTGGTATAGAAGTTTGGAAAAGGAAAGATGAAATCTTTCTTTCACAAGGAAAGTAAACAATTGATGTGCTGCGAAGATTTGGTATGATGGACTCTAAGTCCATGTATACTCCTATTATGTCTAATATAAAGAAGTTGCATGAGTCAGATTCTGTATCGGATGTAGTGGATCCTACCATGTATAGATAGCTCATTGGTTCCTTGAAGTATTTGATACATAATAGAACAAACTTATGTTATGCAGTGAGTATCTTGAGTCGATTCATGTCTGAGCCAAGACATAGACATTGGGTTGCTGCAAAGCATTTTATTAGATACCTTCGAGGTACTATTTCTTATGGACTTAGATATGCTTCCAGTGGTGGAGTGATGCTACTAGGATATGTCGACTCCGATTGGGGTGGAAGTATTGTGGACCGAAAGAATACATCTGGATTTTGTTTTAGCTTGGGATCAACTATGATGTCTTGGTCCAACATGAAGCAAGGTTCCGCAGCCCAGAGTACTATAGAACTAGAGTATATTACAACTAGTACTACCTGCCGATAAGCTGTGTGGCTTAAGAAGCTACTTGTTGTGTTGTTTGGTGAGAAGCTTGAAGCTACTTCCATTTGCTCTAGCAATCAGAGCTGCATAAAGCTATCAGAAAACCATTTGTTTCGTGACAGATCGAAACACATTGATATGAAATATCACTACATCAAATACATGGTCCAGATAGGTGCCATAATACTTCAGTACATTTCTATTGGCAAGCAGATAGAAAATATGTTGACTTAACCTCTATTAGTGACGAAGTATAGGTACTTCCGATACAAGCTTGGCATGGAAAAGAATGCCTCCCTCACTGAGAGGGAGTGTTAAAGTTACATCATCATGAGTCATTCTCCAGGTCAATCTTGTGTTTCAATATTGAGCCTCGTGTATCAAGGTAGTGCCTTATAGGAGCCTAAGTTGGACTCGTGAAACTTGGAGAAGAATCTTGAGTTTGACTCAAGAATGGTTAAGCTTCATGTGTTGAGGCAAGTGCTTTGTATGTCAAAGTGATGATGTCGAAGCATGTATGGTGTGTGATGTACTACTAACCATGGTTGAGCTATTAAGTCTCCTCTAAAGACTGACCACCTCTAGAGTGAATTAATTTAACACATAACCACTTGGAATGATAGTAGAAAAATATGATCACATAATTGGGAAAATATCCTTAGTATATTTGATATGATAATTAAGCTGGAACATGTGGACCATGTAGATAAGACAAGAGATAAAGATAAGATGTGATAAGATATGAGAGAATTTGAATTGCACATAAAAGAATTAATTAAGAGAGAAATTCAAGTTGTTAAACTTCAGTAAATCAAAGGAGAATTCGAATTGATCACTACAGTGATGTTAACAAGAAATAATCAGTTAAAAGAGTTAACTAAGTGATAACAAAGAATATCTAGTTAACTAAGTGTCATTGCATGACGACACTTATGTTAAACTAAAAGACAACACTTATGTTAAACTAAAAGACGATATTTGAGTTGTGACACTTGCATGACAACACTTAAGTTAGCCACCTAAATGAGTGGAAAATCTTTCAGTTAAGGGGCGGGTTCATCCTAAGAATCAATTCAGTGAGTTGATGCACTGCATGAGAAGTGGGTCACACTTCTTCATGCAAGATTGATGCATCCAAATGGAGGGTGAGTTCATCCAAAAATCAGAAGATAAAAATAGAAGCCGATGCATGTGAATAATATATAAATATGTTATACAGGATTGATGAATTCAATGTAAAGGCAATGCACTTTTTCTTTGTGCATGATATTATTATGAGTCTCACTTTTTTATCTTTCTCTTGCTCTGTAATTGCATTGGGGGTACTTGATGTAAAAGACATTCTCTGCTATCTATCAATATACTAAGGAAGGTTTTGTTGGGGTTTTCTCCCTCAAGTCATAGAGGGTTTCCCCAAGGTAAATTCATGTGTAGAATGTGATTGCTTATGTATATGATTGCTATTTTATTTCAAGTATTATTGTAGCTTTGAATTAAAGATTCAAAATTAATACCAACCACCCAAGCTACAACCAATGGACATATTCTAATTTCAATTTGAAATATCAAATACAATTTTTTTTCTTAAAATATATAAAAAAGAAAAGGATTGCAAATGATATGATATAAATAATTATTTAAAAGTCCATTGTATGTAGCTTGGGTGGTTGGGGGTAGGGTTGAAATTTGACGGGTAAATAGTGGTCATTTACCATTTTACACGTCAAAATAATGCAACTTCATAAAATTAAACATCATTAATGAAGTGTGAATTTTAAGGAGTTGTCTAAAAATTCCACAACGGGAAGGGGGTTTGATGGTAGAAACGGATTCAACACCATCAAAAACCCCTGGGGCAGTCAAAATTTCAAAGTCTGAGAGTTCGAGGATTTAAAAAAAAGTATGTTGGATTTTTTCAAAACTATAAGGAATTTTAATTTCACCTGTCATTTTGAAGTGGATTTTTTTTACACGTCACTAATATCTATATCCCAAGTCCATATATATATTTAGGTAAACTTGTATCAATCATGGTTTTTGGGGCTTATGGTATTTGGTGGCCCATGGTAATGATAAGATTTAAACGTAAAATGAAAAGCAATTTTAAAATTAAAACCGCATACACAAATTTATTGACATACAAGGTAAGATGTCAAATTTCAACCCTAGTTGGGAGGAATGATTGTTACCCTCTCCCATTCTAAACTACAAAGCACCTAGCTCCTCCTCTCTACGCAATGAAAAGTACTATTTATTTGAAAAAATGAAAAACACCTATCTCTTCTCTATGCAATGAAAAGTACTATTTATTAGTCCCTGTTCCGCAGGGATTATAGCGATCGTTTGGTCGCCAAATTTGGTTGACCGTATTAGTTTCAATTTTTTAAGCTAATGTTTAATAAAGTTTTTCAAATTTTTATTATTAAAATCAATTTGTTAAAAATTAAAATTATTTTAAGAAGTTTTCAAAATTAATTAAATCAATTTTCTGATTAGTGCCATACAAAAAATTGACATTTTTCCTTGGTGTGCAAAATAATTATTGAATTGTAAAAATAATAAAAAATATAAAAATGAGAGAAAAATTTAAAACTTGCCACGTAAACATTTGGCAATAGCCATTCATTTAATACAATTAATGTGATTGATGAAAGATTTGACAACCACATCTTGTCCAAGCCAAAAACATAGCCTGTAGTATAAAAACAATTGCGAATACCACCAATGGTAATTTCAATGGAGTCACTTCCAGTTTAGACTTGGTATATAAAAAAAATAAGAATCAAATGCCTAGTATTTACAATGCATGAGCTGTACATGGGATTGAATAATTTGAATTCCGATGGTAATTTCAATGGAGTCATTTCCACTTTACACTTGGCATAAAAAAACTAAGAATTAAATGCATAGTATTTACAACGCATGCAGTGATGTACGAATGACATTACTAAACAAAACTCATATTGAATGTATAAAGTGTCAAGAAGGAACTAGGTACACATTTAGTGAAGGCACTAGGTATAGATTTGGCAGCGATAACTTTAGAACATAATAACCATATAATTGAATTATAACAAGATCAAAACCCAATTGTATATGTATACATCACCTACCAATGTATGTGTGTTAATATACATAGTTTATCATTGTATTCTACATTATTAATTGTAAGCTACGTACCTGCAGTCCCTGTGGTGACGAGCAACCCTGTAACGGATTAAGGGGAGGACTCTTAAGATTTGTCTTCAATAAAGGAGAAGAAATTTAGACTCACGGGTTCTTCAACGCAGACTTTTCTTGCCAGCATCTGAACAACTTTCCCCATTGAAGGCCTCATATTAGCTTCACTCTAAATACACCAGAACACCGTCTTGGTCACCCTCTCCACCTCATCCCAGCGGATGTCTGGATCATCAAATATTCGACCATCGACAACCTCTTTCAATTTCCCCTCCTTCACCAGCTTGTGAGCCCACACAGGGAAACACCAGTTCATGCTCTCCCCATCCATGGCAGACTTTGTGAACTCGAAATTCTTGCGCTTGCTAATTATTTCCAGAAGTACCATCCCAAAGCTATACACATCTGCTTTCGTTGTTATGGGTTGATCAAAATGAACCCATTCAGGCGCCAAATACCCGCGAGTCCCTCGAATTTTAGACATGCAGAGAGCCGTCTCTCTGTTGACCAGTTTGGACACTCCGAAATCAGAGATCTTGGGACAGAAATTATCGTCGAGGAGTACATTCTGTGGCTTTATATCACAATGAAGGATCCGTTCCAGGAACTCCTCATGTAGATAATCTATTCCTCTGCCCGTCCCCAATGCTATCTGGTACCGCTTCTTCTAGTCAAGCTGGGTGGTGGCAGAAAATAGATGGGTATCTAGTGAACCATTGGGAACATATTCATAGACAAGCAGCCTCTCTTCTCCTTGTGCGTAGAATCCTCTCATGCGCACCAGGTTCAGGTGATGAATCCTACAGATAATCGTCACCTCTGCCCATAATTCCTCTTCTCCTTCATATATTCTATCTATTATCTTTACTTCTATTGGTGTCTTGTCCGGAAGGCAGCCCTTGTAAACCATCCCATAGCCTCCTTTTCCAAAGATTTCGCTGAATTTATCGGTGGCTTCTTCTAGTTCTGCATATGTAAATTTCATTGGGCGAGATTGAACTACTGATTGAAACTATACGAACAACTTCCTGAGATCCGTAGACCAACTTTGGATAGTTCAGATGCACAGCAGGTAGGAAAATTCTGCCACCGAATTCCACTAAGCTCTCCTCGTAAGAATCGATCCACTATGAGATTTTACAGCCGATCTATACCCTACGCACATTAAAGTGACATCAGAATTCCCTAAAAGAATGGAAGTTAGCTTTGGAATAATGGATGTTGTGCCTGAAATTTGGTCAGATCAAAATGCCTGCCTCGATTGCTCTGGAAATGGAAGGATAGCAAGTTAATTTAGTTCTTCATGTGCGAGACGAGGGCTTCGCAGAGTTCGAACTATTCACTTGCGCATATACTTCGGTCGATGCAGAGAGCCCAACTAGTATGCATCAACCAACCAAGGCAGCTGAACAGAAGAAGAAAATGAAGAGATGAGCCAGCCGAACAGAAGAAGAAAATGAAAAGACATGAAAGCTGGTAATAGTTAGTACGTCAACGTAATGCCACTTGCTCGTATATGGACTCAACGTAATGCCCCTTGCTCGTATATGGACTCAGGCATATGGTGCATGCATTAGACACTTGTACACTTATTTTATCCTTTCTTTTTGTGAAGTTCTTCACGTCAAAACTACGCGTCACGCGTCACACTCTTGCACTATGATGCAAATGACTCTTTAACTTTAACTGTGATATGCGCATGGCCCTTTGGGTGCTCTTCCATATTTGCTATAGAGAATTTGTCCTGCAAGCCTCCTAAGTTGTGAAAGGGATTCCTTTCACGCAATGCCATGGATCTTTCCATACCCAGCACAACTCTTCCCTCATATCTACACTGCACGTTGTCAGGCTTACTTTAAACCTTCCATCTACAAAGACGAATCCTTCTATCTATAACAATTTTCTGGGTTTGATTGCGAGGTAGCTCTAGATCCCAAACAGTTTGAAAACGTAGCAGAAAGTAATGATCTCTCAAATCATCCTTTCAGAATTTAAAGGTAATGGTCTATGACTCCCTGATCACTGCACCATTTCTATTGTTCGGATACCCTGATTCTATGAAGATCACGTTAATAATTTCAACGGTGAACTAAACAATTCCATCGCGCAGTAACACCAGGTTGATTAGTTCGACATGGGTGACAACTTAGTTAAAAAAAACACAATGCCTTTGTTGCTCGATAGCAACACAATCAACCATCATTCTTTTAGCATTCAATCGATTTATATTGTTGCATAGACAACGATATTGGACAGTGATCAAGTAGTTTCATTCTACAACAATCATTGGTTAAACAATTCGGAATTATTAATAACACAATAAACTAGATTAACAATGGTTTAATTAACAATTATTTTAAAGTCATTTGTGGCACCGGATCTGAAACAAAAGTGAATGATAACCTTGTAGTAAAAACAATTCATGGTAACTTTTTAAAAGCGGTTTGGACCACTAGATCTAAAAAAATTACAATCATTTGATTGCTTATTCATTGCTTTCCAAAACAATTCAAATATAGACAGGAAACGATTGAATCGGTTCATTGGAAAGATCTATACCAAAGGAAAAAATAAAATCTACAAACTGAGAAGGAAAAAAAATACCAATAACTTTAAATAATATTAATTATATATTCTATAAATTTAAGATTGTTAACTTTTACATATACATATGAATGATAAATAATTAATTAGAATTTTTTATAAATTATATATAATATATTTATAAAAAAAATTAATATTTTAGGATAACTTAATTTGGTTTAATTTTTTATCATATTTTATTGGTTTAATTTTTTATTCTAAATTGTAACAACTATTTTGATTTAAATTTTAACAAGATCAATATTAATATTTATATGAATGTAATAACTTTTAAGTATAGAAATAGTTTTAGATTTGCATTTTGTTTATAATTTTTAATAGAATATTTTTTAAATGGATTTGTATATAAGAGGCAGGTACTAAGCAACATTATGAGTTGTGAAGAGCTAAAAACATTATCAACTCTCATATTCACATCACCTACTCATGACAAGGGTAAGTCGAGGACCTACGTTATATGCCTTGAGGATTATACAACATGCAAGAAATTGAGCCTTCTACTATGCCATCATAGTAAGTTTGTTCTTGTAATAGCTTTATCTAATATAAGGGTTGAATGCTAGTGAAATGGGTAGAGAAAGATTTCATTTTTCATTATTGAACTAAATAGTTCATTGATATAAATGGCCCTTTTTTGTTGTCAAATTTGCAAGCAATGGTGACCTCCTTGTTAAGACTCATTTATAACCATTTTCCTGGTTCTTAATTTGATGGTGGAATTCCACTTGTTGTGATGGTCATATCAACATCACTCATTGTTTGTTATTTATAGCAAAATGGAGCAGAGACAAAGAATGTTTGTAATAAATTTCATTTTGCTAAGAGTCCCATAATGTGCCAAGATGTATATATACATTTAACTAATTTTTTTTTTATAAAATACTTTAATTTTTTAATCAATTAAACAAATTAAACATAATTCTAAAGCAAGGACTAGCTACTTTGTAGCTATTTCTAATTTACAAATAAGCAAAGATTCCCAAGGAACCGATAAATCATCCATTAAGACTAAAATTAATCAATCTAATGAATGTAGTGTAAAGGCACTAGTCTTAAAAGTCACCAAACTCAATAGGTATGAACCTTAAAAAAAAACAAAGAAACAAAAAAAACAAAACATATTTTCCTTTTAGAAATATAACTAAATTTAATAACTATTCTACTACTTCACAACTTCACAGCTTCACAGTAATCTTATTTCATAAGAATACTATTTCATATTTGACTTTTTTTCTTCATTTTATCATGTTCAAACAAACAAATCAATATCACAGGAGCAGGAAAGGGACTAGCTGCATCGCAGCTATTTTTCTTGTTTGAAAAAAAATGGAAAGTACTACTTTTACTTTAAAAGAAAGTAAAAGTTAAAGCAAAAGTTACTTAAACATTAAACAAGTTATGCCAAACTCACTTGCATGAGTGAAGAAAGAGTATAACGTTGAAAAATATAAATTCCATGTGAAAAGAAATAGTATTTTGTGGAAAAATATAAAAAGTAATGCCAAATTATTAATGATGAATACCGAGGGAGATCAATAAAATAAAACAGGGATTAAATCACAGGTCTGATTTTGTGGAAAAACATAAAAAGTAATGCCAAATTATTAATGATGATTACCGAGGGAGATCAATAAAATAAAACCGGGATTAAATCACAGGCCTGATTTTGTTGAGAACAGAATAATAATGAGGTAGTCTAGGACACAACATTTCCAGGTGCTTGCCGGTAGCATTGTCAAGTTTCTGGAGCACGTGGAACACAAGCATGAAAATCCATTGAAATATTGGTGGTAGAAATATTCAAAAATGAATTAATGGGATCCGTTTGGATAAGGAATTAAGCGTTCTGTGGAGACGGGTGGCCATGGGAGAGGCTTGATGGATGATGCTCATGAGGGATTAGCAAACTGAGGCTTATTCCAGAGATGGGTTCTTCTACACGGCTGAGAAAATGACCGGTTTTTGTAAGCTTGCAACCTCTGTAAATTGTTTGTGTGCCCAGAATTGAATGACTTGCTTGCCTAATAATATTTTTGTTTATGGGTCCCTCAGGTTAGATAGGGTTTTGGCCTGTAGTGCAGCAGAACTGAGTGACGGCCATTATAATTTTTTAGTGTATTCCCCAAGTCTAGATCGGGCTTTTGTTTGCTGCAGAATGCTTGACCTCCATAATAGTCAGGCATGCTTGATATTTGACATTGGGTCCGGCTGTCTTTATATGCTTTTGACCTGCAGAGCACTAGAATAAAAGATAACAATAATGTATGATTGATATATTCTTGTTAATGGCAGGCAGATCTCCGTGATATTGCCTTGTTGGGTTCCTAAGTACAGAAATTGGGAGAATAAGCTTTCTATTAAACAGAAAAATTACAGTCCTGGGAATTTAGCTCATCATGGAGAGTGCCCAAAATGGAGGAAGTGATGAGATCCAGACAGAGGATTACAAATCCTGCTCCCAGAAAGGACCCTTAGAAAGCAGTGGAGAGTTAGGAGGTGTAGAGAATAAAACACGAACACCGAAGAAGGCTAAGGGATCATTTTTTAAATACTTCATTAAGCCTCCCAGAAGACCAGGCTTTGCGAAGCTAGGCACGCCGATTCTTCTCGTTTCGCCTTCTGCAAAATTTCGAAGGATAATCGATGAAAGAGATGGGATATCACGATCCACTCCAACTCCGGCGCCGGTAGAGCCTCTCCATGGCTTCAGGGATGGCGTTAAAGTGCCTTTTGTTGGGGAAATTAGGTGGGTGATTTTGAAGAAGGCAGTGAAAGAATGGCTGCGAAATCCGACGAATTTCGTGCTGTTGATATGGGGGATTGCTGTGGTAGTGTCTCAAGCTATTCTTTTTTTGGTTTTGGTTGGGCTTCTTAATAGGGCCCTGCCTAAAAAGACTCAGAGGGATGCCTGGTTTGAGGTCAATAATCAAATTTTAAATGCTCTGTTTACCATGATGTGCCTTTATCAACACCCACAGCGTTTTTATCATCTTTTACTTCTGTACAGATGGAAACCAGAGGACATTGTTTATCTTAGAAAGGTCTACTGCAAAAATGGGACATACAAACCTCATGAGTGGGCACACATGTTGGCAGTCGTGCTACTTCTGCAAGTGAATTGTTTTGCTCAGTACGCGCTCTGTGGGCTTAACTGGGGTTATAGGAGATCAGAGCGTTCGGCTATTGGAGTGGGTTTGTGCGTTGCTGTTGCAATAGGTACCCCTGCTGCAGCTGGGCTCGATCTTATCCTCGGTCCTCTTGGAAAAGATTACGAACCTAAAGTTGATTTGGAGACCAGGGATGCAGATCATACGAGGACAGATGATAATTCTGTTGAAGGCAGGTCTAGATTCCCGCAGCTTGAGAAGAAATACTCTCTTCAGCTAAGAGGTAGTACGAGAATGGAACTTGAACCGGAATGGCAGGGAGGTCTATTTGACTGCTGGAGTGATCCTTCTCTTGCATTTTTTTCAATATTTTGTGGGTTCTGTGTTTTTGGGTGGAACATGGATCGACTAGGATTCGGCAACATGTATGTGCACACAGTGACCTTCATTTTGTTGTGCATGGCCCCTTACTGGATCTTCACCTTTGCTGCTGTCAATATTGATAATGAGAATGTTCGGGGAGGCCTTGTTATGACAGGGATCATTCTTTGCGTTTTTGGACTTCTTTATGGTGGGTTTTGGAGGATTCAGATGCGGAAGAGGTTTGGCCTGCCTGGGAATGGCTGGTGTTGTGGGCAGCCTAATGTGACAGATTTAGTGCAGTGGCTTTTCTGCAGTGTTTGTTCGCTCTGTCAGGAGGTTCGCACTGGAAATTTCTATGAGGTCTGTGATGAGAAGCGTTATCTTAGAAAATACCTCAGCCAAGATTCACAAGAGCTGAGAGGTGCTTCACCGAGATTGAGTCCCTTGGGTCATGAATCAGGATCACCAGCCTTATTACCTCCAGCTGTGAATTCACCCTCTAGGGTCAATTCTGGCATGTCACTTTTGAATGCTCAAGCTTCAGTGTCACGAGTATTGAGTCCTATGCATTATTCTGGTGGAAACCCTCTTCCTCCACAGGCTTGGTCCCTTCTGGAGGAAGGGTCGACATTCCCTACAGTAGAAATTCCGATTACGATTTCTCCAGCATCAGAATCAGAGAATCCAGATAAAGTGGCAGCTCAAACAGAAACTTCAAAGACAGACTGCGATCCAATGAATGCACCCATTCCCATAATCCTGGAAAGATAAGGACATGCCATTGCAAGCCATCTTAGTGCAATTTTACTCCTATGGTTGATGGCTGGAAGGTTAAATTGAATTGCTCTGGAACTTGTCCAGTATTAAAATGCATGTAAACAATGACATGTCCTGTTGCTGTTAAGGTCTTTAAAAACTAGGATTCAGAACATTCAGAGTTACTCATCCTCTGCCAAGTCCCAAGGTCTTTAACAACTAGGATTCAGAGCATTCAAAGGTGCTCATACTCTGCCAACTCCCCAAGGTCTTCAACAACTAGGATTCAGAGCATTCAAAGTTATTCGTCCTCTGCCAAGTCTCTGAACATTCAAAGTTGTTCATCCTCTGCCAAGTCCACAAGGTTTTTAACAGCTAGGATTCAGAGCATTCAAAGTTGCTCATCCTCTGCCAGTGCCCCACATTATTGACATGGGTTTCACCTCCATCATCCTCAAGACCAAACCATGAAATGTTTAGTCTGAATATGAAATAAAAGCATCAAAATTTTTGTTTTTCAACATAAAATTTATAGAAAATTATAAGATTGGGTGATCGTTTGGCTCTAGTATCCATTAGAATGGAAACTAAAAGAGAGACAAAGCATGACTCTATTACATGTAGCCCAGAAGTGTCATATGCGCTCTGGTGTTAAAATTTTGATGGATGTAGACACTGATCAATCTCTGATTGTTACTGGATGTAGACACTCGTCAATCTTTGATTGTTACTGAAAGATGGAAGGTCACTCGTTAACGACTGTATAATTAATTTTCTTATTGTATTTTTATAAAAGATAATGATATTATTGTAGATGGTTTTCGGATTTCATTGTATGAGAATAAGTCATGTTTTAAATCCGAACGTTAGAGTCTAAATAATAATAAATAAATAAATTTATAAGGTAAAGATGTATAAAAATTGATAATTATATTACTAAATTGCATGGAATGCTATCTGTCCTTTGTTTTGAAATTGTTCAAGATGACATGTGATTTAAGATGAAAATATATGTTTTTTTAAAGAAATTTTGTATTTTTACAAAATCTATAATCATGGTTTTTTATTATTTAAATTATATTTTTAATTGTAAAATTAGATTGAATATGATCGGAACCCCAACACAAATATTATGCAATCAGAACCCATAACACAAATACAATGTAATTTCAACAATCTCAACTTAATTCGGGCCAGGTCCAACGTAGAATCTATTGCGTGAGGATGGTTCCACGTCCTCTCTCTTGATGCTGTCCATCACCCAGTCTCCTCTCGCTCGCTGGTCAGCTTTGCTGCCGTTGCCGAGACGCTTTCCGCAGTCCGTTGACGCCTTCGCCGTGGCCGAGTTTCAACGTGGTATCACAGAGTGTCTTGATTCAGTTTTTGACGGACAATTTTAATTTAGCTCGTATCACAGTTGGATATCCAAGCTGAAACATGATACTGATACAGCATATGCCTAAGATTATCGCTGTCATCAGACTGAGTTGCAAAACACACAAACCATATATTCATATGGGACAGGCGCTTTCAGGTCTTGTTTGAAATTAGGCATGTTGGTTAAAATTAGCATGTTGAAGTTTTAATGGGAGTGCTGATTGGGATGGGGAACGATGTCGGAATGATAGGAGGAATTAAGACACATGGAAATAGCGGCGTGCTGTTAAATCAGGAGAGCCACCACCAGCATTGACCGAAATCATATGTTATATCTTCAAAATTCCAAACCTTATGCACCCAGTAGCAGTACAGTGCATAATGTTAAAGATGGTTAGATTTGAAGAGTGCAGGAATTTGGGGTAGATTGGTATCTATGTTTTTTCTATATGTATTTTGGATGAGATAAGCTGTACTGTTCAAATTGATTTTATGGTTGATATATGGATAACTCTTAGGTGATGCATAGATAATGCAGTTGTGGCAGACAAATCCTTTAATTAGAAAAAGGTTAATGACAACATGTAGCTGAAGTATAGACAATAGGTGATTAACAAATAAT
Organism: Larix kaempferi; assembly: GCA_027924585.1. NCBI lineage: Eukaryota > Viridiplantae > Streptophyta > Pinopsida > Pinales > Pinaceae > Larix > Larix kaempferi. The sequence continues at coordinate 2,639,685 of BSBM01000031.1, read as the reverse complement.
TAATTTGTGGCATATCGATGTTCCCCAACCACAAGTTAAGTGACTATGCTAGTTAATACTTCCAACTTTCTTCATAACATTGTACAGCAATTGGACTCTGAAAAAAAAAATATATTAAAAATAGAAAAATAAAAAATAAAGCCAAATCATATTAAAAACCAAGCAAATAACTCCAGCAAAGACTAAGGGCTATTTCTGCACATTAAAAACCAAGCAAATAGCTCCAGCAAAGACTAACGGCTATTTCTGCAGCTGCATTAGGATAATTTTTATTTTAAATGATTTGAATTTGTTTTTTTTTTAATTTCATGTATAAGGGATATAGTCCAATATGTTTTGATTATTTATGAATCTATTTAGAATTTTCAAAATTTTATAAACATAAAATTATGTTGAATTTAAAGGGTTTATTTCATTCGCATCAAAATTTATGTTAAATTTAAATTGTTTATTTGATCATAATCACAATTTCCAAAATTTTATAAACATAAAATTATGTCAAATTTAAAAGATTTACTTTCATTTCAATAAAAAATTATGTCAAATTTAAATTGTTTACTTGATTCTAATCACATAAAATTTAATTTTAAATGGTTTATTTAATCCAAATCAAATGAAAATTACTACACACAAAAGTTGTGTTAAATTTAAATTATTTATAATTTGATCCAAATCACATAAAAGTTAAATTTAAATAATTTATTTAATTCAAATCAAATGAAAATTACTACACAGATTCAATTTAGATATTTTTGTCATTGCTAAATGACAATTTTAAATATCTAAAAATCTGTTGTCATTGCTAAATGACAATTTTAAATATCTAAGAAGCTTTATTACATGGGAATGAGTTTAAAATCACAATTATTACATACAAATTTAGATATTGTTGTCATTGTTAAATGTTAAGTTTAAACATCTAACACGTTATAATAAGAGGTTAATTTATGATTCTTTATAAAAAAATTGGTATGGATGAGTTTTTATTAGTTTATATGTTTTAATTTTTATTTTTTTATAAATTTGTATTAATATATTTTTGTTTGAAAAATGGTAAAATTTATTATATAATTTAGCTATCAAACTTGAAGTGAGGATAGTCATTCTTGGTTGTTATTTGGAAATGCAGATTTACTCTTTAAAAAAAATAAAAAATCTATATTTACTATTTATATTATAAATCAAGATATAAATTACAATGATCAGCCTCCAACCATAATAGCAAAATAACAGTCTAGTTTTAAAAGGCACAAAATGTCTCCTTCCTCATCACACCCATAGATTCATCAACACCAGCAAATATACCACATAACCAGAACAAAAAGCCATATTTCCCTTACATCTCTTTTGAGACAAACTAACAAAAAGTGCTCCTCTGAACGCTTGTTTATTATGGTTTGAAGCTTTGTTTATTGTTTTTTTCTATAATTAAAGAAAGATGAATGGGAAGGAGTTTTACTGTAAATGGTTATTAATCATTAAGATAATTATGAGTCCATTCTATTTTGCAAAAATCTAAAACAAGGCTAAAATGTAAGTCTACTCATCATCTCATCACCACTATTCAACTAAGTTACCTGAAATAACCAGTTGGTGGTTCATAAGAGAGTAGACTTTACATCCAGCCTATAAGATCAACCTCAACCTGGCTTGATATGAAGGACAAATTGTAGATGACCAAAAAAAATTGCATCCCAATTAAAAACAGTTTTAGATCTTACACCAAAATTACTATATACTTAGAAAAAATAAAAATAAATAAAAACTATGAAAACATTAATTAAATTAAAAAATATATATCCCAACAAACTGACTGAGTCTGAAGAGAAATTAATGGACATCTGACCAGACAAGTCATGCCTACAAATACGCACAAACAACTAAATTAATGCTTGTATTGAGTCTTTACCCTTTGGAATTGAAAAGGTTAATGCAAAGGACAGTAAATAGTCTGAGCAGACGAGCCCTGCGTGCAAGTAACGCCTCACTTGTCATCTACAGAAACCCTTACCCCTTTCCCCTTTGGAGCAAGTAATCTATTCACAGTCCTTTACATTAACCTTTATGCGGCTAAGACACGATTGGGCGAGGTTTTTTGGTTTATAAGGGAAATCTGGGAGACGAGCGAGACTGGATTTTGTTGTTGTTTCATCCGCTGCAGATCACGGGAGGAATCCGAGCAGAGGAGGGCGTTAGATTTGATCGAAAATGGATTGGGTCGAGGTAGGGAACTGATCCGGAACAAGAAGACAAAGGAGTTTGTCACCATGATCGAGAGCGGCTGTAAGGTATGGTATAATGATTTGCTCATCCATTTGTCCTCTGTTTTCTGTGCCTCTTCTTTAATGGCTCGGAGATCTGCTGCTATTCTCAGGGAATCTCTTCTAATGTGATGGGCTGGATTGGACTGTGTGCAGATAGACAAGAACGTTGCGCGTGACTGTGTGATTTTTCTTTTATTTTTGGCTTAAGGTGTTACTAAGCCTGACTCCCGCTCACCTGACCATAGTCATGGAGTACGTCGTCGAAGGGGAGCTCTTCGATCGTATTTGTAACGTCGGGCGATTTCGCGAGTACGATATATGTATGCATTACTGGATTGATTTGCAGGGGGAAGGGATTGCTTCTAATGCATAGCACCGGGTGACTTCAGGCGAGATTTTTCTTTCAACAGCTGATTTCGGGAGTCAGCTACTGCCATGCCATGGTATGCGTTAGCCTGTTTTTTCTTTCATGCTCTTTAGATAGTTCTCTTTCTTCTTCTTTTTTTATCTATACTGGCAAATATTGCCTTCTCTGTTTCTTAAATGTTCTTCGGAAGATGTTTTCTTTTCTTTTATTTTTACTCTGCAAATACTGCAAATACTGCCAGGACTGTTTCTTTAATGTTTGTGGATGCTTTTATTTTTACTTTTGCAAATACTGTCGCGGCTGTTTCTTTAATATTAAAGCAAACTGCAAAGAATTTGCCATCGCAATCTTAACCTGGAAAGTACGCTAGTGAACGACAGCCCCGCGCCCCAGCTCAAGATTTGCAACTGTGAATATGAGTTTTTGGAGGTTTCCGTGTGGTTTTTTCAGTAATTCTTGAAAATATGTCACGCTGAACTCACGGCCGTACCGTATTTTGTGTACTTTGTTCAATCTTTTGTGTTTCATTCATATTCATAGTTATCAAGTTCTTCAAGTTCAAATTCGATACAATAACGATAATAATTCAGATAGAAAATTTTCGATTCACGGCCGTACTGTATTTTGTTTAGTCTTTTGTGTTTCATTCATATTCAGATTTATCGAGTTCTTCAGGTTCAAATTCGGTACAATAACGATAATAATTCAGATAGAAAATTTTCAATTCTGAAAAATTAGAAAATTGAATGAGACGAAACGAAGCGAAAGGGACAGAAAATCATGAAAAATACCTTCATTATTTGGTGGAGAAAACCGCCGCAAGGATCAGTTGGAGAACAAAAGCCGAATCCCGAAGGCATCAAGGGCGGCAAGCCTTTATTTCTTCTACAAGCAAATCAATAGAATCTTTTTCTTTAATTCTGCAACCTTTATTGTCTGAAAACCACACTAGTCCCACCTGCAACTACGAGACAAGTGAGTGGTTAATCAAAGCAACGGTGAGTGGGAAAGAAGAAACAGGAAACCTAGGTCGCTCCTACCTTTTGTTTGGGTGTACATTCTCCGCACCTGGATAGCATGATTTAGAGATTGTATAGGTGTCAGGTAGTAATGAGACATATCATTCTTTAAAATTTCCTTGTTTAAGAGGTAGAAAACGCGCTCACTCTAAAAATCGAACCTTTTTTTCTCAATGGAAAAAGTCATAATCTATTCATTTATAAGAAATATATATTACATCTTTTTGCACTCTTGAAAAAGTCATTTTTTTACATTGTAGTTGTTTCCAACAAAATATCAAAATGGTTTAAAAATTTTAGATTATCATTCAAAAACATTCCAACAAACAGAAATCTTTAGCTTTAGGCCATGAAGTTCATAGTTTTCCTTGTGATTACCTGTTGTTCTCTTGGTTCTTTGCTCATCACACAAACACCTATAGGAAGAAGAAGTCATCCTTTGGAAAAGACATCAGTTGTCTCGTCCTGCTCTCTGTATACATGGTTATATTTTAGGACCAAAAAAAATTGTGCTATTAAGTCCAAATTTTGTCCTATACCTGTGAGATTCAGATTTTTAATACTCTGCTCCTTTTTCATAAATTTGATTCAAATTCCGAATCCCCCAAAATATGTAGAAACTGCACCGATTCCTCTCTTGCAATCTACATCAGAGTTCTTAGTGCCAAGCCTTCTGCTCTATTATTTGTTCCATATCCCCCATTTGCTTTGAATTCTATGGATTCCCTGTTCGAAAGAAAAATAACACCCCCTAGTCCACAAATTCTGTCAGGATCCTCACAAGCTCCGTAAAAAAAAACCTGTAATTTCCGCATGATCTATAGAAAAAAAACCTGCAATTTCCTCATGATCTATACAATATCTTTCATAATCCTGGGTTTTACCTTGCTTTCTTTGTCAATAAAAAACCTATAGGTATCTAGCACATTAGAGATGACAAAGAAAACATGATAGTGTTTATTCTAAAAAGTAGCTTCATTTTGAACCTTCCATAAACTCCATAAAACTAGATAAGGAATACGTCTAATGGATTTCAAAAGCGGATTCACAAACGAGAGTTTAAAATTTCCATCGATAGATTCAACTTCCTTAGTCGAACCAGATGAAGGTTTTCTTCCAATCCTTTCCAAACTTGATTAGAGAATGGACACTTCAAAAACAAATGTTCAATAGTTCCATCTGCTCCCCTACAGAGACAACACCAGCTGGGACCAACAAAATTTATTTTCCTCAAATTGTCCCATATCAGTAGCTTCCCTCTCAAAATCAGCCACATAAAGATATTATGCTTTTGGGGTACCCAAATTTTCCAAAGAGGTTTCCACCACCAGCAATCTAGGGTAGCTTGGTTATTCCAGAAAATCTTATATGCAAGATGTATGGAAAAATTTCATCCCTCCTGGTTACCAGTCCAGACTAGACCAAAGTATCTGGAGACTCCTTTAAAATGATAAACCCCTTATTCATGTCAGCAATCCAAATATTCCAGCTTTCTACCCATCTATCAAGTAATTCTAGTTCTAAAGAAGTTCTCCAATTCTGGATATAATTGTTGGGTCTTCCAATCCCAACTACATCCTGTAAGGAGATAAAGCCTTGATCTTTTAGATGCTTGATCACACCTTCCAGAAAGTTTCTTTGATGAATTACTCCCACTAATTTATCCTTCCCCGGAATGGCATTATGGCCATCTCCAACAGCCCAAGCCAGTAAATCCCCAATGACCGGAAAGACCCCTCCAATGGCCTTCCAAAACATAGACCCTGCTTTACAGTTCTTGACAGGGACCTTGATCCATTCCAGAATAGACAAATTCTTCAAATATTTAGCTTTAAGGATAGATTTCCATTTACCTCTCTTAGTAAGAAACTGCCAAGTAGACTTCGTTGTCAATGATTTTCCAAAACGATGGAGTTCCTTCAAGCCCCAACCTCCCAGATTCTTTGGTTTTGCAATTGTAGTCCATGTTGTCTAATGAATCCGAGAGTTTGTTTTACCTTTCCATAAAAACCTGAAAAAAAACCTTCTTAATTTATGTAAAACTCCTTTAGGAATAGATGCTAAAATCATCCAATAGACAGGGATAGCATTGAGCACCGCTTGTATAAGCACATATTTACCTCCTCGAGATAAATACATGTTACACCATAAGTTAATTCTCCTTTCCACCTTATTGATTATCTAATCCCTTTTGGCTTTGACATAGTTGTTAGGTTTTAGGAAAAATCCCAAATACTTAAAACCCTCTATTAATGGGAGTTGTTCCATAGGCATTATATTCTGAAAAGTTTGCATCCGATTGTCCTCCATCAAGCTATAATAGCATGCAGACTTTCCTAAGTTTAAAAGCATTCATGTAGCCCGACTAAATTGTTCCAGAATCTCCCAAACAACCCGTGTCTCCATTTTCGAATCCCCTAAGAACAATAGAGAATTGTCTACGAAGAAGATGTTTGTTACAGAAATCTCTTCAATACATAACCCCTTAATTCTGTTGCAGTTCTTTGCTTCAGTCAGTGTCCGACTAAGGCCTTCCATTACAAGCAAGAAAAGGTAGGGGGACAAAGGGCAACCCTAGCGGAGCCCTCTCCGAGGTTTACAAAATAGAGAAGTTGCTTCGTTGATCAGAATAGCAAACACAACTGATGATATACAATACCAAATCCAATTCACAAATTCGAGCGAGAACCCAGTATGCAAGAGTACTAGCCTTAAATACATCCAGTTGGTTCTATCATAAGCTTTTGCTAGTTCGATCTTGAGGACTTTGGAGGCTATTTTCTTTGTTTTGATGGTATGGATGCAGTCCTGAGCAATTCCCACAGCCTCATGAATACTCCTATCTTCTAAAAACCCAAATTGCTCAGGGGATATATGAGAGGCCAGAAAATATTTTAACCTTTCAGTTATTAACTTCGATATGAATTTATAAAGAGCATTGCATAGAAAAATCAGATGGAACTCCCCAAAGGACTTGGGGTTATCCATCTTGGGAATCAACACTATAAAGGTTGAGTTAAAACACATTGGCATTCTCCCAATAATCCTGGTTTGTTCCACAACTCTAAACAAATCGGATCCCAGTAGGTCAAAAAATCCCAAGAAGAATTCCGAGGTCCAACCATCCGGCCCCAAACTTCTATATTTTTTAGCCTTTCCAAGAATAACTTCTAATTCCTCCAACGTAACAGGAGCATCAAGTAGAACATTATCTTCTTCCTTTATCCACTTTGGAAATTTTGTACATAGTTGAACAATATTTGGGATATTATTCCTTTCTGGTTTTGTATAAAGTTCCCCAAAGTATTTTACTCCTTCAGTTGCCAAACCCTCAAAACCTCTAATACTCTCCCTTTCCTCGTTATTCATTTCCCATATGGAATTGGATCTATTTCTTTGATTAACAAGCTGATGAAAAAAAGATGTATTTTCATCACCTAATGAAAGCCATACCGCTCAGCTCTTCATTCTAACTTCTCCTTCCTTTTCTTTAAGGATGTCATTCCTTTGTGCTTCAAGGACTACTAAAGCCTCCAAACCATGTTGATTAAGAATTCCCGGACCATTGTTATAAAAGGACTCAAGCTTTGATTCAGTACATTTGAGTTTTATATCCTGGCTCTTTAGCTACTAGATAGACCAATCAACCGAAAGTTTCTTTACTTCATTTAAAGCATCTGAGAACTGTCTACATACTGGGATGTTTAGTCTAGCATCGTACTGTTTCCAATTAGCTCTAATCAATTTAGTATAATTATCATTGGTCAACCAATGAGGATTGAACTTATAAGGATTCGTTGGTTTCCTTTCTCCTCTATCTAATTGACAGAGAATGGGTATATGGTCTGACCCCCCGCCAATAATTCTCCAAGATCTGACTTTCTCCACTTTCTTTAATAATTCTCCTTCAAAGAGAAAACAGTCTATCCTTTTTGAAATTGCAGCTTCTTCTGCTCTCTTATTAAACCAAGTTGGTTTAATCTCCATTAGTTCGATACCAATCAAGTCCACTGCCTCCAAGTGGTGCTAGAAAAAAGCCTGTAATGGATCCGGTCTGGCTCTACTCCCCTAGATCTCATCTCTGCTTAACGTGAAATTCAAGTCCCCTGCAATAAGATAAGGAAGATCCAGTAGAAATTTTTTCTCAAATAAACCATTCCAGAAATCAATTTTCCTCTCGTAAGGACCATAGACATTGAGAATAAAAAATCTTAGGTCTAAAGATTTGCTCTCAAAGGATGTACCAATCCCATATTTAAAGGAAAAAATATTAAGTAGTTCTAGAGATCCATTCCAACTAGTTAAACTACCACCTGAAAGATCCCTTCCATCCATCCAAACAAATTCCCAACCTGTTAATAATCTCTTCAATCGGTCAAATAAAAAAACCCCACTGCACATCGTTTCCTGTAGTATCAATACATCAGGTTTATGTAAAACTACCAACCTCACAAGCGCCAGTTGTTTTAGGTTGTTGGCCAACCCTTTACAATTAAGAGACAAAATTTTCATGGTTCACCGATTCACAGGGATTAACTCTAATCTCCCTCGATGTCAAGTTATCCATAAGACACTGATTCAAACCCTCCCTTATAAACTTGCTTCTCCTATTAGGTCCTTTAACAGGAGTGATGAACCCTAGGCCTACGGTCTCTTCTACTTCCTTAGTACTAATAGAACCTTTATACCTTAGAGCATAGGGGTTAGCTACCTCCCAAAATCCCTTGTTGTTAATAAAGCCGGAAGGAGGAGGATACATCAAAGGAGAATTACTTCTGATCAAAGTTTAAAAACCCTAAGCGAATTCTAAGGACTAGGACTTGCAATAACCAAACTTGAAACAAGATTGACAGTCCCAAAAATTGGCTTCGTAACATCCATCAACCCAAAATGCAAAGGTTTGAGGGAATCCAAAGAGAAAAAAGACTTACCTTCCAAAGATGCCTCATTTTATGCTTCGAGATCAGCTACCTCCATAGCTTTCGAGATTTTTGGATGCAGTTCGACTAAGTCTTGAGAGGATAACAATTGATCCTCATTCCTTTCACTCATGTTTCCAAATTGAGGCTTAGATAAAAGAATCTTTCCTGCATCTAGCTCTGGGATTGCTATCGGAGGAGAAACTTCAAAATCAAACTGTCGAGAATCAAAGATAGAGGCCTTTCATACATAAAGGATATTAGGGGAGTGACTGATTAGTGCCTTCCATTCCAAAATCCTCGCTCCCCAGATCTTCTTCTCTGGGTGTCTCATCCTGTTCAATCCCAAAATTTCCTTCTATTGATACAACTTCCTACTTCTTGTTCGGAGTGTCCTTGACCATTGAGAAATCTTCATGTAATACTAGGAGCGAAACGACATGATCTTGATACCTGTTGGAAATCTTTTCTTCAACAGCCCTTTGTTGAAACCCTAGTTCATCACCCCTTTTCAGAAACCCTAGCTCGCAAGAAGTACCGAGAATCAATAATGGAACCTGTGCTACTTGAGGTACCTGACAAGTTTCATCTAATGACCCCAAGGCCCTTTCAGTTGTTGTCTTCTCTAGCTCCACAGAGTTTACCATGTCCTTCATATTTCTCTTAGATGCCATACAAGCCCAAATCTGTTTCTTAAAAGGTAAAGAACATTCCTTAATTAGGTGGCCATAGGCATGACAACGACCGCACCTAAAATGTATATTTACATAGTCCAATATTTGCTTCAGATTGTAGGCCCCTACAACTAAATCAATAAAATCTGGTAAGCCGAGAGTCAGATCTATGGTAATAAGCACCTTTGCAACAGTTCGCAGGGCATGATATTTATATGAAGGGTCTACGAACACCGTGGTGCCAACTTTATTCCCCATATCCGTAAGGAATTTATCCATGCATAGTTCCAAGGGAAGTCCAGGGACTTTGACCCACACCAAGGTTTGTTGAGAGAATTCCCTGCGAGGATCGAAACACGAGTTCCAAAACTTTAGGGTTAAAATATTTTTTCCCCACATCCAGAAGCCATTGAGTAATTTGACCGCATCCTCCTCCTTAATCATTTTAAAACTAAGCCAACCATGAATCATAATGTAGAATTATGCATTGTAGTTCAGTATAGGAACCCAGTTCTCAAGTAGACATGCTCGGAGTCCATCCTCCCTTACTCTTATTCCATAAAATTGACCAATTAGGGTTTTTCCTGAGTAAGTCAAGATATCTTCAACCTTGAGGTCCACCCTCACTGTCATCTTTACACCATTTCTGACTCAGATAAGCTTCATTTTCTTCCTTCGTTTTGCACCATCAACTCAATCTTATTCCCTGTCAAAATCTGTTAAAGGAACTTGTCTACTGATAATTATGATATGCCTACTCTATGCCAGCTTTTTTACTATGTTCAAATGAAAAACCGTCATAATGTTGCAAAACCCTAATGTGGTCCCTAGGGTACATATCAACCCTAGATTGAGGCTCAAAATCATTTAAGTCTGCCATCAACTCTTGCTTCCACCTATCTCTTCCAGTATAGATACTTTACACTTGGTACCTTGTCTGCCAAAGCTCTGGTTCCTTCACCATCATCATATGCTTTCAAATCTCCGCCTAATAAAAATCGAACCTAACCTAATGATAAAAACACATTCATACTTTCAATAGCATCTTGAAATAGTTTAAATTATCTCCTTAAAGGCCACACCACGGGAATTATGACCATATTTTAATGGTAGTGGGAAGATAATATTTATTTATGCACTAAGCACAGGTAAACTTATACCTAGAGAATGATGGAATAACATATACTAAATGATGTAAGAGGTCGACTAAAGTTTTGTCAATCTTAAATTTTATATATTTTAATAAATTAATAACAAACAATTTAATTGGTTTTTTTGAATTTTATTTATTTATTTATTATTTTTCTATTATAGCTCTTTTTACAGGAAAAAAAACTTAAATCTAGAAAAGACTTTATAATATTTTAAAAGAAACATAAAACAAACCGACTTTACAACGAAAGCAAACCTCCCATGTAGAAAACCAATCTAAGAACAAGATATAGAAATAACTTCTTTAATCCCTTCGGAAGACCCAAACATATAGTTTTCGGAAGACCCAAACATATAGTTTTCAAGTCCTCCACAATCTATAATATGATCACCTACTTAAATTTAGCAAAGGACAAAAAGTAGCACAGTGCGAATAGTTTCCCTATAGAATTTGTTCCCAAGCCACAATTCATTTTTACTTTAAAAAAAAAACAGAGTTTGAAATCCTCAAAACCACACCAGCAACACACTTTAACCCTTCATATTTAGATGCCCCATGAAAGAATCCCACATAAATGTTGTTATCCAATACAAAGAGCCTAGTCACCCTTATATCTTTTTAAATGTATAATCTATATTTAAATGCCCCATGAAAGAATCCCACATAAATGTTGTTATCCAATACAAGTGGCCTAGGCACCCTTATATTTTTTTTAATGTATAATCTATATTAAATGTATAATTTATATTTTAATTATTTTTTAATAAAAAACATAAATGTTGTTATCCAATACAAGTGGCCTAGGCACCCTTATATTTTTTTAAATGTATAATTTATATTTTAATTATTTTTTAATAAAAAAATTATATCTATTTTTAATTAAAACCATTATTGCATATTAAAATGTAAACTCATTTTATTGATTGTAAATGGTAACACACCAAGGGCTTATAAGCTTATGACACATAACTTAGTATTTGTTTAGAATTAAGATAAACAAATGTTTTCTATTAAATAGTTATAATGTATTTTTTTTGTTTTTAGTTATAATGCACTAGTTATATATGTGTACGTGTGTATTGGTGTAATTTATACAATTTAAATGTATTAATTAAAAAACATCTACTAAAATTTCTAACCATTTACTTAGCAAACTTTTTTATAAATAGATAAGAAAGATTTTTTTTTTTTAATTCTAAAAAACTTATGTTAAAAAATGTTTTTTTTTTTCATTTATAACCTAGTTTCGACCTCATAATGACTTACATTTTGACCATTATTTTAATTGTCATCCTTTCACGTCACTGTTAACTAGTGTGAAAGGGAAAAAATAATTGTTGTACACTCTCTTGTGAAAGGGAAAAGATAACCCGGCCTATTTATATTCTTAATGGCAAATCAATGATAAATGGTGTTTTTCATTTCTTTGATTGCATGTGAACATTGTAAATCTAACAAGAATAATTCATTTACTAAAGGTTCTTATTTTTAAACTTTATTTAATGTGCAATGGTCATGATCATTTAAGAGCTTTGGAATGATCCAATATATTGTTGCTTTTAGTGAATAAATCAAGAGTTACCTTAAAATTGAGGATAATTTCTGATTTGAGAAGGTTTTAAATTATGCAAATACTAATGATATTGTTAACGCTTAAAAAAATTCATAATTAACATTATTTTATATCACTCTGATTTCAAGAATAGTTTTGCTTGATCAATTTTGATTTCTAAGATCTTGCCTTAAGAAATTCTAATATGAATACAAAAAACAATAGCATGCTATTAAGCATTGAATTTATGGTGGAACTTCCTTTTGTGAGATATTAGAGCCGTGCCATTTTTCATGCAAGTTGGAATCCATATTTAATGCCTTTACTTCTATGGAAAGACTTGGATTTACTTAACAAGTCATTTTCTATTGAATAATTTAGGATTGGAGATCAGACAAATGTGTTATAATTACTCAAAAGTAAGAAATTAAAGTAAGAAGTTGTTAGAAAATAGGATCGCAGAACAATAACATAAAATAATATGCAAAAATAAAACACATAAACAGAATACAAGAGAGACACCAATATACCTAGTTCATCCAATCTGGGCCACGCTCATGAAGAAATTGTCAGTCCTTTTATTATACCATCTAGCAAATGAAGGGATACAATTCTCAGCACATCCTTTGCAACTTTCTCTTCGCTCTCTCACATTCTCTTTTACACAATCATAAAGATCTTTACAATAGTACAATACACAACCTTATTACAATGCCTTCCTTTTAAAGAGGGATTACCATGGGAAAAAACCGCACCCCCCACCGGGGTGAATGTAAAGTCCACCAACACAGCATATAAAATTGGGGTACAAACATGTCTGAACAACAAGATCTTTGAATCAAGAAGATTAGTCTCCACAACCAACAATCTCCCACTTGGAGACTCATCACAACAACTCTACCGCTATTGCATTTGTTGGACTATGCTTCAAACCTTGGACCTGACAAATTTCTCATCTTCACCTTCATGCTTGAAGGCCAACTGAAACTGAGCAAAAACTCAATTTCTCTCTAGTTACTACCTTTGTCAACATGTTTGCAGGATTCTGGCTAGTATGTATATTTTCCAACTTCAACAGTTCATCTTCTAGAACAGATCGTATGAAATGGTACTTGAGCTATATATGTTTAGTTTTAGAATGGAAGGCCGAATTCTTTGCAAGATGAATGGCACTCTAACTGACACTGTACAGCCTGCTATTCTCCCGCTTCTTACCCAATTCCTCCATGAACCTCTGTAGCCAAATCATCTATTTACTAGCCTCTGTAGCAGCAACATACTCTACTTCCGTTGTTGAAAGTGCAACAACCTTTTGCAGATTCGAAATCCAGCTTACTGTTCTTCCACCTACAGTAAAAACATACCTTGTGGTGCTCCTCCTGCTATCTTTATCACCTAACATATCTGCATCAACATATCCTTGTAGAACAGTGTATGAACCTCCAAAACATAATGCATGAGTAGTAGTACCTTTCAAATACTTGAGAATCCACTTTATTGTCTTCCAATGTTTTTTACCTAGATTGTTCATATACCTTCTCACAACTCCCACTGCATGTGCAATATCTGGTCTTGTGCACATCATGGCATACATCAAGCTACCAACTGCTGATGAATATGGACCCTTGGACATGTATTATATTTCCTCTTGTGTCTTGGGACACATCTCCTTACTTAGTTTGAAATGGTTGGCCAAAGGTATACTAACTAGTTTTGCATCCTGCATTCTAAACCTCTCCAATACCTTTTCTATGTACTCACCCTGAGACAATGTCAATTTGCGATTTTTTATGTCTCTTGTTATTCTCATGCCAAGGATTTGCTTTGCAGCACCCAAATCCTTCATCGCGAATAAATTAGCTAATTTCCTTTTGAACGCATTTATATTCTGCATGGTAGACCTTGCAATAAGCATGTCATCCACATCCAATAACAAGATAATATATCTTCCATTATCTAGCTTCTTGAAATAAACACAGTGGTCAGAATGACATCTTTTATATCCTTGCTCTAACATAAACCTGTCAAATTTTAAATACCACTACCTTGGAACTTGTTTCAAATCATACAAGCTCTTCTTTTAATCTGCATACTAAATTCTCCTTCCCTTTTATCTCATACCCTTGTGGCTGCTGCATATAAATCTTTTCCTCCAAATTCCCACGGAGAAAGGTTGTTTTTACATATAACTATTCAAGATGCAAATCTTCTACCGCCATAAGACTTAAAATAGTCATTTTAACAGCAGGAGAAAATATTTCATCAAAATCTATACCTTTCTTTTGTGCAAACCCCTTTACAACAAGTCTGACCTTGTGCCACTTCTTGCTTCTGTCTTCTTCCTTCAACCTGTAAACCCATTTATTCTGCAATGCTCATTTACTTGCAGGCAATCGAACCAAATCCCAAGTCTGGTTTCTTACCAATGAGTAAATCTCCTTATTCATGCCTTTCTCTCACTTCTTTCTAGTTTCCACCTGCATTACTTCTTCATAACATTCTGGTTCACTAGAATCAGTCATCAATAAAGAATACAGTGAAGGAGAGTATCATTCAGGGGGTCTACTTGACCTAATAGACCTTCTAACACTTGCAGGGGTTTGAGGTACCTATTGTTGTTCTAGATTTTTCGACACCTTTGGAACTTCATTTTCTTTAATTTCATCAAGTACTATGTACTATGTATTTTCATTTCCGTGTTTCTTTCCCTATAACTGATCTTTATACATGACCTTTTCATTGAATACCACATCTCTACTCCTAATGATTTGATTATTTTCATGATCCCATAAGTGATAACCAAAATCAGCAACCTCGTATCCAATAAAGGTACATTTCTTGGATTTAGCCTCAAGCTTTATTATATTTTATTTATCAATATGAAAAAATGCTTCACAACCAAAAGTTCTCAAAAATTAGTAGTTTACATTTTTACTTGTCCATGCCTCCTTTGGAATCCCACCATCCAAAGCGCTTGAAGTCCCTTTGTTTATTAAGTAAACAATAGTATCTACAACATTTTCCCAAAACTATAAGGGCAACAATGCATGCAATCTCATACACTTTGCACGCTCCATGATTGTTATGTTCATCATTTCTGACACACTATTTGATTATGGTGTTCCTGGAACAATCCTCTCTCTATGAATCCCATTGTATGAAAAGTAACTATCAAACTCCTTGCCGAAGTATTCACCTCCATTATCAGATATGAGACACTTTAACCTTTTTCCTGTCTCATTCTGAACCAAAGCTTTCCATTTCTTAAAAGTAACAAAAACATCATATTTTTGTCCAATACAATAAACCCAAGTTTTTCTAGTTGCATCATCAATAAAAGTAACATAATAATGAGAGCCACCAAGAAATTGTACATGAGCTGGTCCCCATACATTTATATGCACAAGCTCTAACTTCTTACTCGTATTTTGCTTCCCAACCCTGAGAAATGTGACTCTCTTTTATTTTCCATAAACATAGTTCTCACATAATTCCAAACTTACCTGTTTCAAGTCTGGCAACAACTTCTTTGAGTGGAGAATCTGCATCCCCTTCTCACTCATGTGGCCAAGCCTATGATGCCACAATGTTGTATCTGTTCTGACGGAAATTAAATCGATAGAATAGTTAGTATTATGAGAACATAAATACAACGTACCTATTGTGTCTCATTTTCTGTCACCATCAATCCTTTAGTGATCTTACACCACGTTTCTCCAAACTTAGATAAATAGCCACCATCTCCCAACTACCCTGTTGATATTATATTTTTTTTCATAGCAGGAATATGCCTTACATCTTTTAGCAGCCATTCACCTCCATTCTTTAACTTTATTCGTACCTTACCCATTCCAACAACTTTACATGGCTCATCATCACCCAATAAAACATGTCCAAAATCACCTAGAATATAATCATGAAAGAATTTCCTATGGGGTGTAGCATGACATGAAGCCCCTCAATCTACTATCCAGTAATTACTAGTATTATCTAATGCAATAATCAAAGCATATTGTAACACATCACCTGCTACATTTGCTTCCTAAGTAGTCTCCTGCTGTCCATCTCTTTTTTTCTTTAGAGATCTGTAGTATTTTTTCAGATGTCTTTTCTTCCCACAGTTCCAACACTCTATCTTTCTCATTCTGGACTTGGATCTACCCTTCCTAGACTTTCCACGATTACTTGGGCTATTTCCTCTCTCCCTTTGTCTTCCCTTGCTCTCCACAGTCAATGCATTACCTAATGTCTCACCTGTGCTTTTCCTTCACATTTCCTCGCTAAGAATAACACCAACAACATCATCAAATTTCAGAATGTTTGAACTAGAGAAAGAGTTACTTACAGCCATGACCAATCCATTCCATCTTTCTAGCAATGAGCACAAGATTAGAAGAATCATAACCTCATCTTCAAAGTTCACTTTTACAGAACTTAGATTATTAGTAATCGTATTAAATTCATTTAAATGGTCGACAATAGACCCACCTTCTGACATCTTCATATTAAATAAACGCTTCATTAGAAATACCTTGTTGGAGGTCGATGGATTTTCATACAGTTTAGTCAATGTGCTCATCAGACACACTATTGTATTTTCTTTTGAAATATTGAAATCCACCGACGAAGCTAGGCACAACCGTATTGTTCCTAGTGCCTTTCTGTTAAGAACCTCTCATTCTTCATCCTTCATAGTCGCCGACTATTTTTTTCCCTCCAAATGGTGTGAATAGATCCTTCTGATACAGATAGTCCTCCATTTGTATCTTACATCACTGGTAGTTGTGGCCGTTAGATTTTTCAACCCTAGACTTTCCTTCTTCCGCCAATGCTCCCACTCAAACCAGGAACCCTTCTTTCCTACAAGTTCATGCGCAAAATAAGCCTTTGGCTCTGATACCAAGTGTAAGAAAATAGGATCGCAGAACAATAGCATAAAATAAGATGTAGAAATAAAACACAATACAAGAGAGACACCAATATACGTGGTTCACCCAATTTGGGCTACATCCACAGAGAAATTGTCAGTCATTTTATTATATTGTTCAGCCAATGAAGGGATAAAACCCGCAACACATCTGCTGCAACTTCCTCTTCACACTCTCAATGTCTCTCTTACACAATCATAGAGATCTTTACAATACTACAATACACGGTCGTATTACAATGTCTTCCTTTTAAATAGGGACTACTATGATAAAATACCGCACCCCCCAACTAAGATGAGTGTACAATCCACCTGCATAGCATATAAAACTGGGGTACAAACACGACTGAACAACAAGATCTATGAATTAGGAAGGTCATGCTCCACAACCAACAAATGTTCCACATATGGCATTAGTTTGTTCATTCTCACACAAATTTATTTTTAGTAGTTATAAAGTTTGACTTTGGTTTTTGAGTTTTTTTAAAATAATTATTTGGCATTCAATTGGTGTTGTAGAGGTGATGTGTGTATGGGTTTTTTTGTTGATAGAGGACGTGGCAATCCTATGTTATCTTTGTTTAACTCCTTATTGTATTAGGGTGAATCCATAAAGATGGGTAACACTTTTGGGCCAAAAGTGACAATGAAAATTCGATTTTTTACTCATTTATTAAATGGAAGCCTTCAAAATTCATATATGCCTTGGGAATTCTGACATGCAACAAAAAAACAAATTGTAGGGAATTATGTTTTCTTTCTACCTATATATATAATTTAAATATTAATATTATTTAATATGCCAAAATTGCATTTAATGATAGGTTTGTTCTTGTAAATTTGAAGAAAAAATAATAAGTGGCTTGTGTGCACGTAAAATAATTTAGTTATAAATATATAATTTTTGAAAAACAATATATGAACATAATCTACACAAAATGCACTGGAGCGCACATTTTTTTTAAATTTATGTTAGAAAATTATATTTTTATTAATTTTTTAAATTGACCATTGAAAATTTTAATTGCATTTCGTACATGTGTGTGCATGTAAACGTTTTTTTAGTGGTTACAAAAAACAAAAAACAAAAAATATCTTTTTGAAGAGAACGTGTTGATATGAGGCATATATATTTTTTGAAATATTTTGATTATATACTTTTTATATTGTTGAGTTTTCTTTACGTTGATTCGAAGTTGTAGACATGGTTTTGTAAGTGTAAGTTTGAAAAGAAAAGAAAAAATAAAAATTATCATATGAACTCATAAACCCATATTTTATATACCAATGGATAGACGATTCATTGATGAATCTATCGGTATGAAATCTGCCACCTAAGGTGCATCCCAAGACAGGGTCTAGGCATAATAAAGAGAACAATAAAATTAAATTTACAGAAAAGGGGGCTAAATGCGTGTTTTAAATCCCTCGATTGAGATAATAGCTCGATTGAGGGTTTTAAAACCCTCGATCAAGGTTTTGAGCACATTTTTTGAATATCTCGATCGAGGGTTTAGCTATAATTAAGCCAAAAAATCAATCAAGCTATTTGAATTAATATTATTTTCTCCATATAAAATTTAAACTTTTTTAATGATTGTTATATTTTTTATTTTATTTAAACATTAAATAATAATACATAATTTTAACAACCATAGCTATTTCAATTTTTTTTGAATTCTCGTTTAACATGATTTATGGCCCATGGTTTTGGTAACTCATGGTAAATTTTTCCATGGTATCATATCGCATCAAATACCATGGGAAAATTTATATCCAAATCATGCTAAACTAAAAAATATTATGTATTGTTAATATGAATAAGGTTGAAGGTTTGTCTTTCTTACTATTAATATGAATATGAATATGAATAATTTTTTACTTTAAAAAATTTAAGTGCATATTACAATAGAAATATTATATAAGTTAAATGTAAATTTGTAAAAAAAATGATTACATATAGTTAATTAAAATTGAATCTAATTCTACGTTAAACAATAATTTCAAAAATATAGCAATTTCAAACATTTGTCTTTAAAATTTATTTTAAATGAAAAAATATTTTATTAAAAAAATAATATGAGTTTAAATAGCTCGATTGGGCTATTATCCTGATCAAGCTTTTGAACTATTTGAATATTATATGTTCATAATATGCATTATATTATAATAACTCAATCGAGCTATTTCCTAACCCAAGCTTTTTTCAATAGCTCGATCGAGCTATTGGAAAAAGCTCAATCGATGGCTTATTTAAACCTTCGATTGAGCTTAAACAAACCTCAGTCGAGCTCACATTTTAGACAATCCATGTTCGTGTCTTGCAAAAAAGTGTTATCCATCTTCATGCGAACACCCACTAGTTGTGATATCCCAAAGTTTCACCTCTTCCAGTATTTCTTTGAAAAGTTTGAACATCTACATTATATTTCCTATGTGAAGTTAAGAGATAAGTATACAATTGTGGATGCATAACTTTTATTATTATTATTATTACATTGCAGCATGTTATGGGAATAGTCTCATTGAAAAGAGGGGCCAAGCTTGCAGAGGGGAAATTAACTAAGGAATAAATTTAAGAATGAATAATAATAATTACTATTAAAGTAACTAAGAAACTTCCAAAAGAAACCATAACTACTTAAGTGAAGTGTCCTCCCCTATGTAATACCCCATTTTGACCCTTAAAATATATTAGCTTTTAATATAAATATTGTATACATGTGATGAATGTTTTCCTAGCGTGGAGCTCAAGGCCAAGGCCCCGCTAGTGGAAGCTCGAATTTTATTTAAAGGCAAATATTAGACATAACGTTACCCATGTGCTATTTAGCCATGGAACATTGTAAAAATGATGTAAATAAAAATCATGCAAATAAAAATCATGCAATAAAATACCAAAACTGGCTATGGAGGCAACGAATGAGAAAGGGCCATGTGTATCCACTAGGGAGTGGTAAGGGGGTTGTGGGATTGAGCCATAAACTTCCAAATGTCATTGTGAGAACCCATTTGACTTTCCTTGATGAGATTTATTTCTGTTGTAAGGAAGTAGTTGAAGATTTCAGTCCATGGCTTCAATGGAGCATGGACAGCCCATAAATTCGTATTTGCAGGTATGTGCTCTGTTTTCTTGTACCACAAGTCACTCTACCTCATGGGATTTGCTTCTTCCTCATCCCCATTCCATTGTGGAAGTAACCATCATCATTATCCATCCAAAAACGAGTTCCAGCAATGAGAAAAACCAGAAATCGCAACTGTGAAAGAACCCACGTTTTGAAGAGCCATAAACGCCCAGAATTGGTATTTGATAGTGAAATCCAATGGGGGATCCATAGGTATGAACCTTGGGATGAATTTGGGAGCATTAGCTACCCTGAAATCCATTGGAAAACCCAGTTTTGATAGCCCAGAAACCCAGTGATGGGATTGAGTTATTTGTTGTCAGAATGGTGAGAAATCCAAGTGTGGATGTTTGAACAGAGGATGGGATTGCTTGAGTTTAGCTTGAGATGTCTGTAGCTTTGTGGTTGAGCTCACTGGCTTAGCATCCTTATCATTTCCTTATTGCATGCTTGATAAACCTAGCTGTGTGCTGGCTTAGCATGACCGCTGGAGTGAATCCATGGCTGTGAGTGAGTCTGTCTAGTTCCTCCTTAGTGGATACACAACCCAGCTCGGGGGTGATCTCTCAGCGGAAAGAATATAGGCTGGACATAGATATATGGTTGGGTGGAATGTTGCTCTCACATAGCCAGTCGTTTGGACAGCTTCATCTCCCAGACAAGTGTTCTCTGTGATTTAAATTATATGCATTCTGTGTCTTGCAATGTGTTAATTCAGAATGATAATTGTTTATGTTAATGGAATTGATATGAAGTCTACGCATAGCATGAGAATGGGATGGATTCTCTGCCTGTTGATTTATCATTTGCTTGAGATAAATATGCTGATGCATTTCAGTTTGTGTGTGCAATTGTGTTTATTTCCGCTGTGTATATATTGATTATGTATTTGCACACAGAAGTTTTTAATTGTTATGAATTTCTTAGTAATGAACGGGGCTGAGTTTGCCAATAAGCCCGGTAGATTGGTCATGTTTCCTCCCTTGCATTGAGCTGATGGAAGGGGACGTGACACCCTAGTTGATTAAAAAAAAACTAAAACTAAATAATACATTTTTGGGAATAAAAGAACAAGAAGAAGAGAAAACGGTTCCTCCTCCTTCCCCCTTTTGTTCCTCCCAAGAGAAAATTTCAAAAAAAAATGGACAAGAACCAACTCCTCATCTCTGCTAAAAACAGAAAGATAGTATGTGAAAGATTGGCATAAAGGATATTGCTAGGTCCAATGACCTGAAATACAGATGCAAGTTCAGTTGGATTCTAAGTATAAATACTCTATGGCCATAGAGAAGATATTTGATGAAATTGTTGGCATGATTACCTATCTTTAGAATCCGAAGAGAGCTGGTAAAGTAATCTTGGCTATATCATACTAAGGCAATTAAGATGTATGGTATTGACTTCCTGCACTGATTTTGGAATAAATCTAACGAAATAAATTCATTTTTAAAAGTTAATTAACTTTTAACTTGTTTGGCTCGACTTGGGGGTGATCTGCTAGAGTTTAAAGACTAAAAATGTCCTAGAGATATAAGGTTGGTTGGAATAGGATTGATCCCTGACATTTTGGGAAGCAAGTGAAATAGATAAGTATTATTATTATTATTTATGTACATTTGTTACTATATTTAATTAAATGTTTTAAATTTGAGATTATTAGTTTATTTTGAAATCAGGGAAGGAAAACTAAAATTCTTAATATTGATTATGAATCAAATGGTTATTACATAGAGGGTTGTTACCTTCTACATACAGAGTCATTGTTTTTTAGGTCGGCGTTCCCATAAACAAAGCGTTTAACCTGATGGCGATAGGGTTAGGGTTTCATGGCGATGGTGGAAGATACTACTGGACCGGGTATGAACAGTTGAAGCACGCTCGGGGAATCGGAACCCTGAGATAGAAGAAGGCCGCGTCGATAGGTATAACAAAATGGTTCTTGGAGGTTGTGTTTAATCTTTTATACTGTGGAGTTTTCACTAGACCCGGTTTGGGCCGTCACATTGCTACCAGAATTTGGAAATATTCGCCGGCGTGTTGGTGGGAGTCGCTTTCCTGAGCAGGAAGGTGACGATATTTGGGGCTTTCCGGTGCATCTTGAAAACTTGTCAGCGGGGTGTGGTCATCCGAATCTATTGGCGATTACTACAAACCCTTTACTGCCTGTGGTTCCATTAATCATTACAGAACCTTATCAGCATTTCCCGGGATATTCGCCGCTTAAGGTTCCGTTTTGGACCGTTTTTCCGGGGGTTGTGACTGTATTGCTCCCGAAATGGAGTTTAACGAGACGACATCATGCCCAAACACAGATTGCGACATGAATCTGTCGGACTCCCAGCTCGAGGAGGCTGGACTGTTCCAGCCGGATACTTTTTTTAAAAGGCAACTGGGAGAATTGCATGCGGCTAACCCTAGGGGCCGACAGGTGGCGACACTTGGAATGGCCACCAACAGGCACTTGGATATTGGAATGACACATGGAGTGGCACCGGGTTCCGACCCACCTGGAGGCAACACATGGAATCGTCCGGGGCTTGGCTGGAAAGGAAAGCTGGGGTCGACGTCCCGAGCAAAGGGAAGGAGGCTGGGCAAATATTTCAGTAGACCAGGGGAAGCCTGGTTGACGTTCGGCCGCGACATTGGACTGGAAGAGATTGTCGATTACAATATGACAGTGCTCGTGGGGAAATTTTCCTACCATGCTATGAATCGGCGAAATGTTGTTAAGTGGGTTGAGGAGCTGTGGAGCCCCATTCTAGACTACACACCTCAGGTTTTTGCAATGGCTTGCGGGTGGTACGGCTTCAAATTCCGGGAGGAGGCTCATAGCACTCGCATCTTGGGGGGCTTGTGGTTGTATGGATCTGGAAGCTTGATGCTTCAAAAATGGCAGACGGATTTTAATCCCAACACGGCTACGGTGCGGTTGAGACATCTTTGGGTGCTTTTGCCCGGCCTTCCGTTGGCATTGTGGAACCGTAGGGCCTTTGAGGCCATTGGCAACCGTCTTGGGAGATTCTTGCATGTGGAGGAAAGTCACCTCAGGGGTTTTGACAGGAGGATGGGACGACTGTTGGTGGAAGTTGATATATCTATTGGCCTCATAGATGTACTACACATAGATTGGAGGGGTCGACAGCTATTACAGATTGTTGACTACTGGGGTATTCCTTTCCGCTGCTCAAACTGTAAAGCGGTGGGCCATTTGTGGAGGCAATGCACGGCTCCGGCGTCATCTGGACAAAACATGGATGGGGGGCCTATGTGGTCATCTGACGACAGCAGCGATATTGAACTGGATGGCGAGGGTGCTCTTGACGGCTTCTCCAACCGGGTGCTCAATCCGCGGGCTCAGGACTCGTCCATAATTCGTAAGTTGGAACTACAGGACCCTATGTTTTTCCATTCTTTAAACGAGTTGGATATATCTTTTATTAATGAACTAGAGATGAATAATGGAAACAACGGCAACTATATAAGTAACTGCCATAGCATAGACTCCAACTCTTCTGGGTCGGAACAGACTACAAATGATAACCCTGAAAACGATGGCCCGGAATCGGAGACTGAACTTTTAATCAAGATGAACAAATTATGCCCTGAGAACAACATAACAAACATTCCGGTTCCTTCTTCCACAAATATTTCTGAAACCCCGGGACCAAATGTTCCTGTCGATTCTGAGACAACCGGCCAAATACGGGATGATGAGAAAATAAGTGAGGAAATGGCAAAATGTGATGTTACGATCCCTGGTCTTTTGGAGACTGGGGGTTCGGTGACAGAGGGAACGTTGAATGTGAAGGGGCCTATGGGAACGAGTGGGAAGCAACCCTCCATTCCATCATATTCCGATATGGTTAAGAAATCAGCCATTCCCACTTATTTCCGGAATCGGGTGGTGGAACTTACTGAGGCATCGGCTGATGGAAAGCCGGGGCCCATTGAATCTTTGGCCCCTGGACCGGATGGGGGGATGGGAAAAGCTGTTACTGCAACACTACAGGAAACTTCTGGTGACATTGTCACGCAAAAGGGTGCACATAGGGGAGGTCTCGCTCAGGATTTTTCACCACTGAAAACTAGAAGTGCCAGGAAAAACAAAAAGGTCATTCAGGGGGGGGGTGAAGATGACCTGAACATGACGCAATCCCCCAAACATTCTGACTCCAGGGCTCTTAGAGGAATGAAAGCCCTTGCGAGGGTTAGAAAATGATTCTCCTCTCCCTAAACATCAGAGGGGTGGGAGGCCTGCCCAAACAACTGGCCTTCAAACGTTTGTTAGAAATTGTCAAACCTGATTTGGTTCTTCTTCAGGAAACGATGGTTAGTGGAGAAAAAGCACGAATTTTTCTTAATAAAATCAAGACGGGATGGATGTGTTGCTCTGTGGATGCTGCCGGACTCTCGGGGGGTCTTCTTGCGGCTTGGAATCCTCAAGTTATGAAACTTGTTCCTTCCCATGTCTCACTTGGAATTCTGCTATCTGGGAACATTTGGGGATCGGAGAAAAAAATAAACATCATTAATTGTTACGGCCCTTACTATGACCGTGAATCTTTTTGGAACAAGGCTGGATCTGAATTTTTACTAAACCTGGAAAATTTGATAATTGCTGGCGACTTAAATTTCACCTGGGCCGATGGGGAGATTTGGGGGGGTCTGGCGAGGAGAGACCCCCTGGGACCATTTTTCCTGAATCTTTTCAAGGAATTTTCAATGGTCGATGTGGCTCCTCGGCCGCTGGCACCAACATGGACTAATGGCAGAACGGGAGATCAACAGATTCAGAAACGCATCGACCGTTTCCTTGTATCAGATACTTTGCTTGCAAGTCTTCAGAACTATAGATCCTGGATGCAACAAATAAAAATCAGTGATCATCTCCCCATTATTCTACAATTTGATGATGATCCTTTTTTCAAAACATATCCTTTCAAATTCAACTCCACGTGGCTTTCTGAGATTGATTTCAGTACGGTGGTACGGAAGGTGTGGTTGCAGACAGATGTAACATTGGAGAGATCGGCTATGGATAAGTTGGCGGAGAAACTCAAGGTATTAAGAAATTTCTCCATAAAGTGGGAGAAAGGTAAAAAAGCCTCGATGAGAAAGGAATTAGCTGAGATTGAAGCAGAGGTGGAATACCTGATGAATAGAGGGGTTGATAATGAGCTAACGATGGGGGAGCTTAAAAAACTATCAACTCTGGAGAACCAGAAAATGAAAATTCTTTTAATGCAAGAAGAATCCTGGCGATTGAAGAGCAGAGCAACCTGGCTAAAATCAGGAGACATGAATACAAAATTTTTTCATAAATTTGCTGACTCCCGTCGGATACAAAACACAATCTGGGACTTAAATGATCATTCGGGGAGGCGGATTCGGGGGGAGGAGAACTTGATGAATGAGGCTGTTTATCATTTTCAGGAATATTACAGGGACCCAAAAAACACCACTCTGGCTGAACAGTTCAAACTTATAAAGGAATACCCACGTATGTTCAATGAGGCGGATGGTGACAGTATATTTCTGGAAGTCACTCTGGATGAAGTGGAAAAAACTCTGCGGGGGATTGCAAAGGACAAATCTTCGGGTCCGGATGGTTGGACTGTTGAGATTTTCTTACAGAATTTTGATATCATGGGGGAAGAAATTCGGTTGGTTGTGGAGGAATCGCGGAAGCTAGGTTTTGTCTCAGGGGCAATAAACTCTACATATTTGGCCCTCATACCGAAGTCTTCCCATCCGAACAGCTATGATGACTTTAGACCAATTGCGCTATGCAACCTGGTATATAAGATTATTGCTAAAATTATAGCTGAAAGAATCAAACCGGTGCTATCTCGGCACATCTCCAAGGAACAATATGGTTTCCTTAGTGGGAGACAAATCCATGATGCCGTGGGGGTGACACAGGAAGTCTTTCATACTATTAAACAGAAAAAGATGGATGCTCTTATTCTTCAATTGGACTTGGTGAAAGCTTATGATAAGGTTGATTGGAACTTCCTGAGATTAATACTTATCCAGATTGGCCTGCCATGGACGGTTATGAAATGGATTATGGCCTGTATTAATTCTGTCAATTACGCCATTCTTATCAATGGTCTTCCTACTGATTTCTTCAAGGCTACTCGGGGACTTCGACAGGGATGCCCCCTTTCTCCTTTACTGTTCCTTCTGGTGATAGAGGGACTAAGTTTGTCCATTCATAAAGCCCGTCAAGACGGAAGAATTATTGGCATCAAAATAAAACGCAATATATCTGTTTCTCATTCATTATTTGTGGATGATGTCATGCTCTTTGGAATGGGCATACTTGCCGAATGGATGGCATATAAACAGATACTTGATCTTTTCTGCAGGGTTTCTGGCATGGTAATCAGTTATATGAAATCCATTTTCTTGAAGCACTCTCTGCCCGTGGATGTCCAGCAGTCAATCAGCACCCTCTTGCCACTAAACTTCAATGAAATTGAAGCGGGTACAAAATATCTGGGTTTTTACATTAAACCTTCAAACTATTTGATTAATGATTGGTCCTGGCTTATCAGAAGATTTGAAATGAGACTAGGACACTGGAGCTATCGGCATCTTTCTTTGGGTGGCAGGCTTACTCTGGTTAAAGCCGTTCTGCAAAATCTAGGTGTATACTGGTTTTCACTTTGCAAGATTCCACGAACCATTCTGAAACTTATAAGAAGGAAGATTTTCAGTTTTCTCTGGATTGGTGGTGGGAACCTGGAGAAATTTCATCTGATAAAATGGCAGATTTTGGCTCGGCCATGGCATATGGGTGGCTGGAATATTAAGGATATAGAAATGTTTGTTACGGCCCTACATGCTAAAAGCCTTTGGCGTGCACTTTTTGACCTATCGGCCTGGGGCGAGATCATACGAGCCAAATACCTGCGTAACATTCCGATTTCTAATTGGTTCCGCTTAAACCGCCCTGGAACTATCGGCGTCTCAAACATTTGGAACGGTCTGCTGGGTGCATACAGGATCATTGCTCAATGGATTGCATGGTTGCCAGGCAATGGACGAGATATTCGACTGGGCCTTGATCCTTTCATTGGTGGTCCTCCGCGATACACGATATCGGTTGCACTGAGATCACATCTCAATGCAAATGGTTATTTCTCCCTAGCACATGTTGCTGGTTGGGGTGGGGAAGAACGTCCCCGGTGGATCTCGGCAGAACAGATGGGCCTCACGGGCTCCTTGAGGCTGGAATGGGAGGATTATATCAGGCCTCTGCATCATTCAAACATGCGACTCTCTGATGGCGCTGACCGGATTGTGTGGTCGTGGGACGTGGCCGAAGGGCGGGTCACTGCTTCAAAAGCATATGATGCTCTATCTGCAGAAACACAGGTTATGGTTAGATGGTGGGATAAAGCACTCTGGAAACTTGTTTTGCCGCTCAAGATTAAATGTTTCATTTGGTTAGCCCTGCATAACCGGATACTAACGTGGGACAACCTTTGTCGTCGCGGTTTTTGTGGCCCGGGTTGGTGCATCTTATGCTGTTCTGAGGGGGAAACGGTTGATCACCTCTTCACCTCCTGTTCTTTCAGCAAAGATCTTTGGTCATTTATTGCGGGGAAAGCAGGTATAACTTTTCTTTGGAACTTCAGCTCCCTTAATGATTGCCTTGTGGCTTGGGATCAACTTGATCTTGGGGTCAGGGAACTCCCATATTTCATGATATGGGAGATTTGGAAGACACGAAATAAGCACATATTTGAGAATAAGATCCCTTTCCTGGCTGGGATAGGCTACAAAACACTGGCAGCTCATCATGAATATCTCCTCATTCACGGTTTGGCCAGGGTAAGAGACATTCCGGTAAGGCATCATCGTTTTTTCCCCCCGGTGCTGACCTTCCCTTGTGGCTTCTTTGACGGAGCTGCTATTTACAATCCTGGGGGGGGTGGTGCTGGAGCAGTTCTTCACCTTACAAATGAAATCTCCATACATCTTTGGCTTAATCTGGGAGGTGGCACTAATACCAGGAGCGAGCTATGTGCTCTTTGGTTATTACTTTATTGGGCTAAAGTGCGTGATATCACCGACCTTGTGGTTTTTGGTGACTCTCTTTCGATCATCTCCTGGGTGAGTGGCAAAACTACTCTTCATAACATGTTGCTTCAGCACTAGATGAATACGGCCATGTTGTTAATGAAAGACTTTCAACACATACATTTTGCCCATGTATATCGTGAAGTGAACTTGGAGGCGGACATGCTATCAAAAAGAGCCCTTTGCACTGCACCCGGGATCATCATGTGGCAGGAATGGCGGGCGGACATATTGTTTACACAGGGCTCACTACCTCTGCCTTGGGTTTGATTTTGCTCTACTACATTTTTGTTATTTATACTGCTTTATGGTTATCATCAGCACGCAGATTTTCTTACATATACTGTTAGTTCTTTGTGCAGATATCTCATAGAGGATGTGGCCAACCTCTCGTTGGACATTTTGTATGCTACCTCTATTTGCGGCATTATATTCGGCATTATTGCCTGTGTAGGCTAGACACTGCAGGTTTTTTTTTGGTTTCTTGACAGTTAGTACTGATATTATTATGTCATACTTTATTATTTGATGGGATTCTCAGATGTTATATTGTGTATCTGGAACCTGTTTCTCCTCCGGGAGGGGTTCATGGTTATATGTTGTGAACATATTGCTCCGTTATTTTTTCCACGTAGGATGTTGATGGCATCATGGCCATCGTTTTTAGACATGATACTTTTGCTAGGCAGGGCAGCGATGTGATGTATGTTATTTCTGACAGTTGGCACTATTTACTATTTCGTATATTAATAGTAAGTTATATTTTTCTATGAAGAAAAAAAAAAAAAAAAAACAAAAAAAACAAACAGAGTCATTGTTTTTTCTGAATTTTTGTTAAGAAATCGAAGGATAAGAATTAAGAAAATAAACTCTTATTTATTATATTCATTGTTTTTAGTTCTACCATGGAAAAGTTCTTGCTTTTGGTTAAAAAATTTATGTTATTAAATCTGTAGAAATGATTGCGAATTTATTTCAATAAATCCATATTGATATGGAGATACCTTATAGAACTACAAATGATATTAGCATCTGTTAACTGCTAAATTCTAAGTGCAACGTCATTTTTGTAAATACATTATTTTTGAAAATATAACTCTACCACCGTGTACTTGTTAGTTCCAAGAAAAAGTAAGCATTTAATCTAGTTAATACCTTAGTAAGCATAAAATATGAAGTGCCTACTATCATTTATATAAAAACCAGATTGATGTTTAGAGTGAATCCCTACGCAGAGAGTAGGGCTTCGACTTAAAGTAAAGTGTGTATACTCAAGGCCACGGGAATTAATCCGTATGTGTGCCATCGAATGTGTTAAGCAAACTATGTAACAATAAATAACACAGGACATAAAACATGTACCAGTAGATTTAATGCAAATATAATCGAAGAAGTATATAGTGAGCACTATATATAATGTACAAGAGTGCACCATATCAATTAAGTCTGTGCATTGATTTTTTATTTATATCAATTAAGTCTGTGCATTGATTTTTTATTTTATTTCCAGGGAAAAAAAAGATCATGGTCCAAATTTGTATTTCAAAATATGAACCAGTTGCTATATAAATAGCTTTACATTGATACTTTTCAGTTGTATTTTCAGTTGTATATTGATTTTTAGTCAAAAGTCTGTGTGCAATCTCTTTTGAAGTAAAAACAAGAAATAATAATTCATATACAAAATTCTCCAAAATTGCTCTACTAAAAATACTTATACGGCAAAATATTCTATGTTTGCCCCAAATGTTCTATAAAATTCCCTAATAGGCCAAATGGACTACACAAATATCAAGCTGCAGGTATTGTAATTACAGTTTAATTGTATTCAACTATGATAAAACAGTATATAGTAAAAAATAACACAATAATGTAAAATGGGTGGAGCTTTACCATTGACAATGGAAAACAACCACAAGAAGAAAATTCATCTTTTAGCACCACAAGTTAGCATCACTTATATTTTGTGGTGCTAATGTGGTGTTATTGACACCACTTACATTTTTGTGGTGTTAAGGTGGTGGTATTAGCACCACTTATATTTTGCGGTGTTAATATGGTGTTATATTTGTTAATATTATTGGAAATTGAATTTTTCCTCAAGAGAAATGCCATGTTAGCAAGTACCATATAGTGGTTCTACCCTATTATTTGTCACATGGACACATACAAGTAATTCCAAATAATTATTATTATGTAAATAACTTAATTCAATATTATTTTTTTTGTTTTATCAATTCAAATAAATGACCAAAGATTAATTTATGAGTTTTTGCACCACATTCACAACAAGTTCAATTCATTATTTTTAGAATATTTAAGGAAATAAATCCACATGATTCATTTATGAGGTTTTGCACCACAAACAAAACAGGTTTACAACTAATTATTTTGTAAATAGCTCAATTCAATTATCCATTATTAATATTATTTAAACAAGTTCAATCATTATTTTTAGAATATTTAAGGAAATAAATCCACATGATTCATTTATGAGGTTTTGCACCACAAACAAAACATACAACTAATTATTTTGTAAATAGCTCAATTCAATTATCCATTATTAATATCATTTAAATAAATAAATATAATTGACAAATAAATAAAAACAACCATTTTTAATTTATTACTATTATAAAGTAGTAATAAAAATTGTTTGAATTGAAATTTGATTATTTAATTGAGAATATTTTTATATTATTAAATTTAGTTCTAGAAATTTGTATCATTATTAGGTTCTTAGCACAAGGCATGGGTCTTAATTCATGGATATGGTCAATGGAGAAAACTTTTACCTAGGGCCCTAAAAGAAGCTTTTAGGAATGTAGATCTAATAAGATGCCCCAAAGGTCACCACACATCTTCATAATCGTATATTTAGCCTTTACATATGGGCTTTCACACTATTATAAGGTTTTAATCACTAGGGATAGGTTGAGTGGCCCTCAAGATGGTTGAGAGAAGAATCCTAGGCCTTAGGCTAAAGGAATCCAAAGCGTAGAGAAATTTCATGTTGGAAAGTACCATATAGTGTTGCTAAGCTCATATTTGTCACATGGACATGTACCAATTGGATTTAATTATGATGATTTGCACCATAAACACAACAACTTCAGAAATAATTATTTTGTAAATAATTTAATTTAATTTTTTTCATTCAAATAAATGCTCATGATTCATTTATGAGGTTTTACACCACAATCACAACAAATTCAATTCTTTGTTTTTTATATTATTTAAACGTGTAGTTTAAAAGTTATACAATTTCAAACAGAAAAATTTGGTTTAATCCGACAGAAATTTTTAAAAACCCTGGCGACAACTCTCAAACTCTGAAATTTTGGGTTCCCTAGGGGTTTTTGATGGTGTTGAATCTGTTTCTACCATCAAAATCACCATTAAAGCACAGTTAAATTCAGATTTTGCAAAACAAAAAATGTCGGGTTCTGGTGAAAAGCCCCATGTCCGGACCAAATCGTCGAATTTTTAGACAGAAATAAACTCACATGATTAATTTATGAGGTTTTGCACCAGAAGCACAACAAGTTCACAAGTAATTATTTTGTAAATAGCTAAATTCAATTATTCATTTTTAATATTATTTCAGGAAATAAATACCTATTATTCTTAGTATTGACAAATAATTAGAGATGACCATTTTTTATTTATTACTTAAAAAAAAATTAATAAAAGTGATTTGAATCGAAATTTGATTATTCGATAGGGTATATTTTTATTGATCTTATTAAATTACTTGATGGATATTAGTATCATTATTAGGCTTTCAGCACAAGGCATGTGTCTCAAATCCTTGGACATGTTTGAGAGAGGAAAACTCTTCCTTGGGCACTAAAAGAAGCTTTTAGGAATCTAGGACCAAGAAATATGGTTAACACACATGTCTTCCTAAGTGTATTCTTAATGTTTATGTGTGGTAATTGACACTATTATGAGGTTTTGATAACTAGTGATAGGTCTACTGGCCCTTAAGCTGGTTAAGAGAATAAACCTAGGCCTTAGCCTAAATGAAGCTTCTAGGCATATAGGGATAACAATTATTTGTCGAGGAAACACAAATTACTTATGGCCTTACAACAATTATCCATTGAGTTACTATGTACCTACGTCTTATGGCCTTATGTCCTTGGACATGATCAATGAAGGAGACCTAAATCTCGACCCCTAAAGGAATATTCTAGCCATTCATGGCTAAGAAGGTTGCCTCCACCAAAAACACATGGCCTCTTGAGAGTATCATTAGCCTATGATTGAGGATGTTGGTGTCATTAGGTGGTTTTGAGCAGTATGTACATGTCTAGAGGCCTTGGGAGTGATGTTCTAGGGAAGAATACCATGCCTTTATACCTAAATAAATCATTAAGTCATCCAAATCCATGAATTATAATGCCTCAAAGCACCATGCATGACTTTGCAGGGGTATCTATTGTACTATGTATCTAAGTCTTGTGGACTTAGGGCCTTCAACATAGTTAATGGAGGACACCTGAACCTTCACCCCTAAAGGATGCATGTAGCCATCAGTGGTTAATAATTTTGCCTCCACCAACTACACACAACCTCCTAATTGTATAATTGGCCTATGATTGAGGATGGTGTTACCATTAGGTGATTTTAAGTAGTATGCACATGTCTCAAGGCCTTGGGAATGATGTTCCAGGGAAGAATAACATGCTTTTGGCCCTAAATAAATCATTGAGGCATTTAGAGCCATGAACACTACTTAAAAGAACCATTTATTACTTCAGAGGGGTATCTATTGCACTATGTATCTAGGTCTTGTGGCCTTGGACATGGTCAATGGAGGAGACCTGAATCTCGAGCTCTAAAATATTCTTCTATCCATCTAGGGATAAGAATATTTCCTCCACCAACAATGCATCGCCTCTTGATGGTATCATTGTCCTGTGATTGATTGTGTCATTTCCATTAGGTGGTTCTGAGTAGTATTTGCATGTCTCTTGGCCTTGGGAATGATGTTTCAGGGAAAATGACCACGCCTTTGGCCCTAAAGAAATGATTAAGGCATCGATAGTTATGAACAATGCCTGAATCACCATGCATGACCTTGCATGGATATCCATGCCACTATGTATCCATGTCATAGGGCCTTGGGGCCTTGGACATGGTCAAGGGATGAGACTTGAAGCTCTAGCACTAAGGAATGTTCTATCCATCCAAGGATGAGAAGATCACCTCAACCAACCATACATGGCCTCTTGAGGGTATAAATATGGACCTCTCGGGTAGCGAGAGGTCTCTGTTGACATTTTTGGAGAAACATTGTTTTACGTTTTTGCACTCTTGAGACACTTCTGAGTTACAGACCTTTGTGAAGACATGGAATTTATATTTTAATGGAAGATTGATGTTAAATCCCAATCAGCGTCTATAAGTTTCTTTCCCTCCTGAGTACGGGTTGGAGAGGGCCCCTCCAACACGTAGGTCAGGAGATTTCCATTTTTCAGGTATTTCCGATTATGTGTTTTACAGTGATGAAAATTTATATTACATATGGAAGCATTTGAATGATGTCTTGATTCTGTAGTAATTTATAACACGTTCTGTAGTTCAGCAACACGGTTTTAGTAGTCCTGTAGCCGCTTTCTTCCAATGCATATTTTAAACAACAATTCCTGTATTAGCATTGCTTTCAAAAATCGTGGTTTAGATCTAAGGTTTATGAATGTTTCCCATCATGATTAATTGCTTCTCGAGGTTGATTGCTTTGATTTCTTAATAATGGATGTGTAGCATGAGATGATCGCATTTCAAACTTAGTTTTGATATTCAAATGATTTAGATTAGAATTCTAGTTTTATGCATAAGTAATTATAGACTTTGCTTTCTTTAATTTAGAATAGATCTGTTATGGCATTTCACTTTCATAGTCTAGATTCACCATTCACATTAGGTAAATTCATAGGAATATCTCTTTCACTTTCAGCATTTTTAATTCTTTAAAATAGATTTACTGCTTTTAGTATTTTAATTTTTTAAAATAGATTTACTGTTTTCCAATATTTAATTCCCTAGTATAAACAGTTTTACGTATTGAGTAGACAACCCTTAAAACATTGATACCGACACCCAACCGCGACAAAGATTATCCTATAAGAGAACAGATAGTTCCTGCACCTCTAAAGTTTATACATCCCCCGGGTTGATAGTTAAAGTAGGCTCTTAGTACAGCTGCCCTCATTAGGCATCCATATTGGGAGCTCACCACCCCCCTCTATGTCCCCCTTTCCCTCACCGCCCCCCTCTCTCTCTAACCCCATCTCTTTCTCCCTTTCTCTTTCCCTCCCTCTTCCCTCTCTCTAAGCCCCCCTTTCTTTCTATCAGTCTCTCCCTTTCCTAGTGTCCCCCTTCTCTCGTTCTTTCCCCCTCCCTATGCTCGCCCTCTCTCTATCCCTATCTCTTTCTCTTTCTCTTTGTTTCCCCCTACACATACTCTCTCTCTCCCTCTCTCATTCTCCTTCTCTCTATCCACCCCTACTCCCTTCTGTTTGTTTCCCCCTCCTCTCTATTTGTCCCCACCCCATCCTCTCTCTCTCTCTCTCTCTCTCTCTCTCTCTCACACACACACACACACACCCCTCTATTTATCCCTCTCACTCCCTCCTTCCCCCCGCCCCCCCCTCTCTCTCCCCCCTTATTCCTCCCCCTATATACCCCCTCTCTCTCTTTCTGTAACCCCCCTTCTATCCCCGCTTTCTATCTCTTTATTCCTCTCCCCATTCCTCTTTCTATCTCTCTCTCCCTTTCCCTATCCCCCCCCTTCCCCCCCCCTCCCTCCCTTCCCCCCCCTCTCTCCCTCCCCCCCCCCTCTCTCCCTCCCACCCTTCCCCCCCCCCTCTCTCCCTATTCATTTCTATCTATCCCCCCCTCTCCATATTTCTATCTTTCTCTCTCTTTCCTTGCTTCCCCTTATTTCTCCCTAACCTACTCTTTCCCTATCTCTTTTTCTCCCCCCCTTATGTCTCCCTCCTATATCCCACTCCCTCCCTTCTCATAAGCCCCCTCTCCTCCCTCCCCCCTCTCTCTCCTTGTCTGTTTCTATCTCTCAATTTTTTTAAAACAACTATAAAAGTACTTTTTCTACATTATAATCTATACACATAAACAATAGATACAATAATATATATATAATATAATATACATCTCTCTCTCTCTCTCTCTCTCTCTCTATATATATATATATATATATATATAACAAAATAATAATCAATAATTAATATAACAAATAATATTAATTAATATTAACACAATAAAATTAAAAATTAAAAAGTATATATAAGTTATCAATTTAATTAATATTAAAAATCATAATAACTAAAACCATAAAATAAACAATATATAAAAACTATATAATAAACAAATGACGATATACAAAACAAAATATATTCATATAATAATATAACATAATATAATAAATAATTACAACATATATTAAGAGAATAACAAATTAAATATAATATCTACAAAATCATTATGTATAGCTGATATTTTTTTCAGTGGAAAAAGAACGTACTTATGTAATTCATATTTGAATTAAAAAGTGCATAATTATTCAAAATTTAGTCTAATGACTGTCATTCTAAATAAAAAAATTGCTAAACTGGGTTCTACCAACTTATAAGTCCCAAGACTATCAAATAGAGAGATGTCCAACCTATGACAGCAAGACAGTCATATCCAGAAATATAACTATAAATAATAAAAAATATATAGAGAGAGAACCACCATTAGTCTTAGAATTTTCCATAAATTCCTCCCAAACAAGGATCCCTTCCTTTCCAACCAGTGCAAGCTTGGACAAGCTATCAGCCTCCTGATTTTTTTCTCTATATATATGTTTGAACCTTATCTGTGAGAAGGTCTTAAAGATTTCTTGAATTCGGCTACACCAAGGAGTTAATTCCAATACATTCAGTTTAAATTTACCTTTTTCCCATTTTATGGTCACTCTAGAATCACCATAAACCACAAGTGTGAAAATACCAAAAATGGATGCCATTTTGCACAAACACCATAATGCAATCATCTCACCTTCACGTTTGTACCAAAACCACACTGTAATTGAAATGTGTACTTGTGAGTATCATAAAGTTGAATGACTGCACCAATCACACAAAGGCCATCCTTAGCTTCACCATCAAAATATCCAACCGCTCCACTGAAATGCTATATCACTTTAGGAATTCTCATATTGCAATCTTTTTTAACCCCTGTATTATAATTTCTGACCATATTTATAATTTTTATACACGCCACTTCAATATCCTATAGGTACTCCTCAAAAACACAATCATTCATGACCCTCCATATTTTCCAAGAAATGAAAGTTGGGAGTGTTTTGTAGTCTTTACAGTTATCATGCCACTGTAAACAATTCTACTCAAATATAGAATTCCCCCAAACCTCATCAATATTAAGTGATGAACATACCTTGTTCCAGATTTTAGAAGTATAATTGCAGCTGAC
Organism: Larix kaempferi; assembly: GCA_027924585.1. Taxonomy (NCBI): domain Eukaryota; kingdom Viridiplantae; phylum Streptophyta; class Pinopsida; order Pinales; family Pinaceae; genus Larix; species Larix kaempferi. The sequence goes on along the minus strand of BSBM01000031.1, from coordinate 2,603,086 downwards.
CAAAATGTGCTCAACAGACTCCGATTTTGATTTGCAGAGTGCACAAATACTAGGACCACACCATCCTCTTTTTAATAAATTGTCCCAATTTTCCAGATAATTTTGTAGAGCAAACCACATGCAGCACTTCATTTTTACAGGAATTTTCCATTTCCATAGAATTTTATACCACCAGTGTTGAACAGTATAATTATTTTCCTGCACAATTGCTTGGTACGTTGTTTTTGCAGTAATTGTATCTGTCACAGGATTAGAGAGCCAAATAAGTGTGTCACTCATCTCAAACATTCTACATCCAGAAGAGTTGAGTCTTGAGATAAAATCCCCGCATTTGTCATCCCATATACCACTAATTACCAGATCTTTAGCATTATACCAATAAGAAGTATCCTGGTTGATCCATTTAGGTTTTCTAATATGTGCAAGTGTATTGTACCCAATCTTAGATAGATACTCCAGGAGACATGGAGATAGCTGATAATTTTCACCCAAACCAAGGATTGGATCAATACCTACCAGTACCTCTTTATCATTACCCACTCTCCAAGTGAGATCTTTACAAAGCCACCGATATGTTTTGAGAAATCCCTTCCAAACAGGAGATGAATTCCTAACATTTTTCTTTGGATTTCTGATCCAAGAGGTTAGGTTCAGTTTCATATACTTTCCATGCAGAACAGTAGTCCAAATATTTTGTCCAAATATTCCATGCTAGAAACTCTTTACCTTAAAACAATACTAGATCAATTTAGATTTTGTATTCCCCGGCCACCCCACTCCTTTGGCATAGATAGATTTTCCCAAGTAGCCATAATAAGTTTACCTCTTTTTGTTCCCCCAATCTAGAGAAATTTAAAGATGGTCTTTCTTATTGAATTAATAGCTGATAAGGGAACCTGTGATAATGAGAACCAATATATTGGGATGCTGACAAGTAGAGCTTTGATCAGTGTAAGCCTTCTGCCAATGGAAATCATTCTGTAGGTCCAATGTTTAATTTTCCTTTCAAGTCTTTCAACCATCCAAGTCAAATCCTGAATTTTGTATCCATTAGGCTTTAGAAAGTAACCTAAGTATTTGAACCCCTCATCCATATTGCAAGCCTTAAAAGGAAGAATGGACAATATACTTTCCAAGGAGTCAGTTTCTAAATTGTGATGAAAGAAGATTGAATTCTTCACACTCACTTTCATACCCGAAGCATTACACAATAAATTGATAATCTCCAAATAGCACTTCCATTCATCCATAGAGTTAATTCCAAATAACATAACATCATCGACAAAAAAACAGATGTCTAATATAGATAGCAGCAGTGATTTTACCATCAGCTTTTTCATTCAATATAAGTCTACTTAATCCGTCAATGATTAACAGAAATAGCAGTGGAGATAAAGGACATCCTTGCCTGATGCCTCTAGATATTTTGAAGAATTCTTAAGGTGCACCATTCACTAAAACAACAAATTGTGCCGAAGTTACACATGCCATGATCCAATTTGTAACACGAAGGGGTAGACCAATATGTATAAGGATCAATATTAAATATACCCAGTCAACTCTATCATATTATTTTTCCAAGTCCATCTTTAATAGAAGTGCCTTCAAATTCTTTTTTTTTATAGAATGGATAGCTTCCTATGTAATATCTATGGCATCCAGTATTTGTCTATCATGCAGAAATCCAAACTACTCTAAGGACATATGTTTTGACAGGAAGGGTTTTATCTGATTGGGAATTATCTTAGTAATAATTTTGTACACCAAATTTCATAAAGCGATTGGCCTAAAATCTGGAAAAAAAATTGGTTTATTACTTTCTGGAACCAATGTGAGAAAAGTAGAGTTGAGAACACCTGAGACATATCCTTCAGTTCTAGAAAATTTCATATATCCAGCAAATCTTTACCCATAATATCAAAAAAATGAGGGAAAATTTCTACAGAGTAGCCATTAGGGCCCAGACTCTTTTCCTTAGCAAAATGCTTCAAATCCTCCTCAATCTCATCCACTGTAACATGTTTCCCCATATCTTCTTCTTCTGCCTCAACAAAGAATTTGAGAAAATGTTTAATAATGTTCAATTGTGCCTCCAGAGAGCATTGTCATGTATCCTTGAAAACATCACTAAAATACCTTTTAGCAATCTTCTGTAACTCTGATTGACCTTTAACAACAACACCATCATCATCTATAAGTTCCCAAATAGAATTTATGTTCCTTCTTTGTGAGGAATAAGAATGGAAGAATCTAGTATTATTGTCTCCTAGTCCAATCCACAAGGCCCGACTTTTAAGGTGCCACTCCATCTCCTCCTATTTTAAAATTTGATCTTTTTTCTTCTCTAATTCTTTAATTAAACTTATGTCCTCATCAGATATGGAAAGATCAAAATTTTGAACTCAAGTCCTTCTAATTCGATCTTCAATGTTATTGAATTCTTCCCAATCCTTTTGTTTTTTTCCTTCACCCACTGATTTACCACACTTTTGAGACTTTTCAACTTTTGTACTAAACAGTCCATCGGGTTTAATTCTTCCCGTGATTCCCAATTTAACCAAAAACCTCTAACTAGGGATCAAAATTCCTCGTTAATCAGCCATGAACAATTAAATTTAAAGGTATATTTTAAATTAGGAATAATCCCTTGTAATTGGAGGAATATAGGCCAATGGTCAGAAATTTTAGTTTTATCCACCCAGGTTCTAAATATTTGAAAAGTGTGCAAAAAGGATGATTTTATAATGAACCTAGGCAAGTCTTTTGAGTATCCCCTCTCTGCCACTTCTGTCATTTTTCCATGTAGGTTCAAGAACTGAACGAACAATATCAACCATATCAAACCTCCCAAGTATACTACTAAAGTATTCAGCCATCACATCCATTCTTGTAGAATGTCCCCAGATCTATGTAGGAGATGTAGTAAAATTTAAATCCCCACCAAGAATGATATTTTCAATATCAATCAAGCCAGAAAGTGCTAATGAATCCCAAAATTTGTCTTCCTTCCATTAATGTACCCTAGGGTGTCTTGTAAGACCTAAATTGTAAGGCCCTAGGGTTCCAACAAGATAATAGGCTTCATGACATTCACAAAGCACTAATAGCTGAAATTTCCCAATCTAGTAGTAGTTTATCAATAGTATTGATGGCAACAGAATCTATACACGTTTCTTGAAGTAGAACTATATTCGGGTTAGTATCCCTTATAAGTTTGGACAATTCCCTAACCCTCTCATCCTTACCCAACCCTCGTACATTCAAGGGCATGATTTAAATTAATGCATAGAGTCAGAGGGCTTATGTGCTCTAAGTGCCCTAGGTGAAACATTCTCCTTACAACCACTAATCACTGAATCTGCTTCCTCCAATCTAACAGAAAAGGGTTTATAGTCTGATAAATCTGTGCCAAGTAAGGGTTCCTTCTGTTTTTTCTTTCTATTTCTAATAGTAACACTTTGGAATCTAATGGAATTGACTAGAGGGTTCGACAAACAATTTTTTTCATAAATCTGCAGAGGAGATGTAACATTTTGAAATCCAGTATGTCTATACCCACTATCCTTTAGAATGTTACATTCAGGGGAAGAAAAATGTACTAGTCGGGGGGTGGCATGAGCATTATATTCTCTTGGGTTCTGATCATCAGGACTAGGGTTTCTATCAGTTTTATCCAAAGGATAATTGACCGCAAGCACATTATCGTCCTGATCTACCACATGAATCTTTTGTAAATTATATTTTTCAAGAAAACCCTCCCCCAATTGATCTAAATGGGAATGAATAATTGGATTATCTCGATCTAGGTTTTCATTGACACCCCAATCTTTAGATTTTAAACAAGAAAAAAACCCCAATTCACCCGATGAAATTCTACGATCTAACTCTTTTTATGCAAACAGGTAAAATTCTAATTCTTTTCGGGTAACATCAATATAAGGAGTAGGTGAGTCATATTTTTTCTTACCGGGAGAAATGTAGCCATCCGGATTTGGTGAGGAGTTCAGAGTCAAACCCAAATCCTGTACCGGTGCTAGTGAGGGTTCCTCATCATTTTCATATGATGAATAAGATGAACTAGTCATCAAATATGGGCACCGAGCTTTTATATGTCCTGTATGTCGACAGAAGTAACACCTGAAGGGTATTTGGTAGTAGTCCAATCGCTGTCACATTATCTTTTTTCCACAGATAATTTCGACCTCTGTTGGAATCCCCCAAGAGATGTTGAATTCAACCATCACCTTTGTCACCTTCTTATCCATACCATACAGGGAATTCTTGTCAACCCTAATGAATTTCCCAACTGAATTTGCAAGACCCTCTAAGACATTTTGGGTCCATAATTCCAGGGGGAATCCTGGAATTAACATCCACAGATGCCTTCTCGTTTGTCTCTCCTTCTTTGGATTAAATTTTGTATGGAAATGCTTTAGAATGAGAGATCCTTCCTTATATAACCAAACCCTTTGGAGAATCGACTCGATATGTTCCTCATCTAGGCAGATAAAGATAATCCAACCCTTAAGCAATAGATTAATCCTTGGCACATATATGAAGAATAGAACCCATTGTTTATTAACCCAGTCAGCTAGTTCAACCTTGTTCACCTTTGCATACTCCATTATGCCCACCAATTCCCTCCTTGAAAGCACCTCGACTCTATCCATATTCACATCGACACCCAACACATACTGATCCAAACCCTCACAAACTTTTATGGTTTTCAGATTTAGTCTTCGTCTGGCTCAAGCACCTCGGATTTTACTATCAGTATCAGGATTACATCGTCTTGGGCGTAAATATGATTCCGCCCCATATTGATCAGATTCCAAAATAGAGAAACCCTTATTCACAAAACCCTATTCATCCCGACAAAGACTAAGGGAATTAGGGTTTTGTTTTTGCTTTTTACTTTCTGCGCTAACCGGATCCATTAGTTCTACCCATCAAAGGAGTTACCACTATGTGGCGTCGCAACCAAGGATCATATGTTAGCCGGATCCAGTCCCGTACAAAACCTCCAGAACCCCACTAGCCAAAAAAAATAACATCTACCATAAAAAGCAAATCCAATAGCCCAACCAAATCTAGAGGAGGAAAAAAGTACTAAACAATCCTAAATTGAAGACTGAATGAAATTGCGACAGAAGAAAGAAATAAAACCTTCCCACTTTTTTCTCTTGGTTGGTACTAGGCCAATCGAAATCGATCGGCTAGACTCCAAGTTTGCTACATCAATCCATTAGCTGTCAATTAGGGTTTTCAATAGAAGATTTTCCAAAACCCTAACTAGATCCATCCTCCTTGTTGCTAAATATACAACATTAGGAGACATTCTCCAAACCAATATTCTGTAGCCAAGATTGATCCTCCCGTATAGAGGTGAGCACTTTGATTGCCTTTCGTGTAAAGGTTACTCCTCCCGTATAGAGGTAATTGATCAAAGTAATGATGTTGTAAAGTCTTGTTGGACAAGGCTCCGGACTTGTGTGTGTCAAGTCATGATTATCATGTGAGCCTTCCGTATAAAGGTATCCATGATATGGACCTCCTGTATAGAGGTGGACCTTCCATAAAAAGGTCATGATTTACTTGTTAAAAGCATTTAATGTTGTGTGATGTATTATTAACCATGATCACCAGTTGCTATTAAGTTTCCTTTAGAGATTAATCACCTCTAAAGTGAATTACTTTAGCATATGATCATTTGGTTCGAAATAATATAATATGATCACAACATCCAATAATTCTTCTTAGTATAATGTAATGTGATGGATAATTAAAGTTAGCACATATTGACAATGCAGTAAAAGATAAAGAAATAAAAGATAAAGCATAGAGATAAAGGGAATTTGAAATTTCCCATGCAAACACTTTAGCTAATTAAAGAGAACTCGAATTGCAAAGCCTCAGTTATAAAGATTTAGTTAAGTATCAATGCTTCAGTTAAAGCATCAGTTAAAGATATGTCTCAATTAACTAAATAACTCACAGTGGTCACTTAAAGTAAATCAATCAACATGATTTTATTTAACTAAGTGATAAATAAGAAGGATTAGTTAATTAAAGTGTTTTCACTTTAGTTAAACTAAAAGACAACACTTCAGGTTAAAGAGAGTTAACTAAGTGACAACAAAGAAGATCTAGTTAACTAAGTGTTATTGCATGAAGACACTTATGTTAAACTAAAAGATGACACGTGATTTGTGACACTTTCATTTCAACACTTAAGTTAGCCACCTAACTAAGTGGGAAAGCTTTCAGTTAAGAGGTGAGTTTATCCTAAGTGACAACTCAGTGAGATAAAGCACTGCATGAGAAGTGGGGTGCACCTCTGCATGAAAGATTAATACATCCAGTTTGAGGGCGAGTTCATCTTGAAGTTAGAAGATAAAAATAGAAGAGAAGAATGTATCCATATGTTATACAGGATTGATTAATTCAATGTGAAGGGAATCCTCTTCTCCATTGAAGGAAAGGCGCTTCTCTTTGTGTAGGGTATTGTTCGTGCTTGTTATTTTTGTGATGGGCACACATCTGATTGATCTCTCTTCTCTATTGCTTTTGTATCTTCATCAAGAGTGTTTGGTGATCTCTTATCTTCCGAAATCAATCTGCTATGTTGTAAAATAAATTATTCTCCACTATCCATTATATTATACTAAGAAGAATTGCTAGGGTTTTTGTTCTCATAATTTTGAGGATTTTCCCTAGGGTATTTCTTGTGTTATGGTTGTATGAATTTCATGGATTGAATTGTCTCATTGCTTCAAGTATCTGCATCTAAAAGAATTAAATATCAAATCTATACCAAAAAATCAACATGGTATCAGATATCAAGGTGTGAAGGAGCTCATTTTTACATGTCAGCTAGAGCCTATGATTATCCTGAGAAGTTGAGCACAAGATTTGAAGACTATGTCATCAATATCTGTATGACCGGAAGACCGTCTTGAGGGCACCTCAAACTTCAACACTTGGAAGGATAGGATTCTCAACATCCTAGAGGAACATGACTTGGATGGAAACGTATCCATTGTGGTGGAGGAGCTTACATCTAATGCAGGGTGCATCAAATTCAAGAAGAATCAAGCTAAGGCCAAATGGATCATCTATGATTTGGTAAAAGATAACTTAATGCCCGTGATCACACCGTTGACGACTTGAAAGAATGTTATTATACATTGAATAATCTCTATGAGAAGAAGGCCCCGAGTCAAAAGAGGGAATTGAAGAATAATATTTGAAACTTAAATATGGAGACGGATGAGACAGTGGCCTCCTTCTTCTCCAACATCTCTTAGGTAAGTGATTAGCTTGCTAGTATTTGAATAGTGGTGGATGAATATGATCTTCTCCAAATCGTTATTTATGGTCTCCCATCCTCATGAGAGACATTCTTGGCTGCGGTAAATGGCCGAGAGGTACGAGATAACTTCAAAAGGTTGTGGCATGACTGCCTCCAAGAGGAGGGGCAAAGCCAGAGAAAGTCATTGTGCATCAAAGAAGAAAACCTTTTGCTCATGGTAATAATGAAGAAAGGAAAGAAACCCTTCTTCCAAAAGAATTTCTCTCATCCAAAGAAGAAGGAGTTCAACAAAGGCTTTGACAAGTCAATATCTAGATGCTTCAATTGCAACAAGAAAGGCCATTTCTCAAGAGATTGCAGAGAAAAGTTGAAAGGAAAGTTTCATGCTTCTACCACCATAGAAGATGAAATCACTCAAAAGAGTGCATATGAAGAAAAGGAGACAAGAAGGGAATATTATCTTGTCTCATCCCTTCCAGGATCCGTCATCACAAATCCATACACATGGTTGATTGACAGTGGTGCATCCAAACATACAACTGGTTACAAGAGTGCCATGATCGATATAAAGGAGAAATAATTCACATGCATGGTAGAGTTGGGAGACAACTCAACTTATTTGATCCAAGGAGTTGGATCCACCTCATTCCAGCTGAGCACTGGTGATATTCTACATGTGGAGGAAATTCTATATGTTCCAGGCTTGAAGAAGAACCTACTTTCAGTTTCGGTTCTTGAAGACAAAGGCTTCTAAGTTATCTGCATGGATAACAAAGCACTTTTATGGTCGAAGAACAAAAGCCTAGAATATGCTACTGTGATTGGAGTTCGAGAGGGAGGAATCTACAAGGTACTCGGGAAGTACATCCAAGATATGATTCACCACACTATCATCCCATGCGATCTATGGCACCGAAGGCTTGGACACCTACACTACAAAGCACTACCAGGACTTCAAAATATGGTAAAAGGTATGCCCGTATTTGATTTTCAGCATGATAGTGTATGTCGGGGTTGTGCACTTGGGAAAATGTTAAGAAAATTTTTTCTAGAAGTTCTACTAGATCTAAAGGGATTTTAGATTTAATACATTATGATGTATGTGGTCCCATGTCATCCACCTCCCTGAGTGGATTCTTATATTCTGTACTGTTCATAGATGATTTTTCTAGGAAGTCATGGATTTATTTCTTGAAGGCTAAAAGTGAAACTCTTAGCAAATTTAAAGAGTTTAAAGCCCTATTTGAAAATCAGAAAGAAAAGCACAGCCATGCATTAAGGTCTGATAATGGAGGTGAATTTGATTCGCATGCATTTAATGAGCTATGTAGTGATGCAGGAATATGTAGACAGTTAATAGTACCTTACAACCCTTAGCAAAATGTGGTTGTCGAAAGGAGGAATAGAACCATATGGGAGACTGTAAAATCCATGATGCATGATCAAGATATGTCTACCTCGTTATGGGCAGAAGCCACCCGTACAGCTGTGTATATCCAAAACAAAATCCCACATGCCATTCTAGAAGAGATGACACCAAAAGAAGTGTTTACTAGTGAGAAGCCACCAGAAGAAGTGTTTACTAGTGAGAAGCCAGACATATCACACTTGAGGATCTTCAGTATCCCAGTATACATTCATGTACCAAAAGAAAAGAGAACAAAGATGGAGCCTTCTGGAAAGAAAGGCACCTTTTTTGTTTACAATGAGTCATCCAAAGAATATCGAATATATGTACCTGGTGACAGACACATTGAATTCAGCCAAGATGTTACCTTCCATGAGGAAGCAACTTTCAAAAGATCGAAAGAGATCCAATGTGATTTAGAGATGGAGGATCCTGAGTCTAATTCTCCCCCTTCAGAGTTTGAGAAGGAGAAACCAGAAGATGCCGCATATTCGCTAGCTTCTGAAGAACCAGTAGAAATGGTTGAGAGGTCATCTGATGAACCTCCCACTAAAATAAGATCTGCTTGGTGCTGAGACATCTTACAAAATCCAGAGAAACATGGAGCACCAATAGGCTCATCCAAAGAGCGCAAGCAACCTGACAGATATTCAGGGAATGTTGCACTGATGATTCACATCAGTGATTCAGAACCATCCTCATATGAAGAATATGCAAAGCAGCAAGTTTGAAAAGATGCAATGACAGAAGAGTACAACTCTATAATAAAGAATGATGTTTGGGAGGTTGTTCCCAAACTTGATGGGAATTCCATTGTGACTTCCATATGACTTTACAAGATAAAGTATGATACGGATGGTAGCATTGAGAAGTATAAATCCAGATTCATTGCCATAGGTTTCTCTCACAAAGAAGGCATCGATTATGATGATACCTTTTCCCCTATGGCAAGGTACACTACAATCTGAGCAATGATTTCACTTGCATCTGTTCTAGGATGGAAACTTCACCATATGGATGTGAAGACAGCCTTCCTCAATGGTGATGTTGAGGAAGATGTTTATATTCAACAACCTGAAGGATTTGCGGTGCATGGCAAGGAGTCCCATGTTTGCAAGCTAAAGAAATATCTATATGCCTTAAGCAAGCCCCCAAGGCTTGGTACTCCATAATTTATAGCTACCTTCAAAAATTGGGTTTCTGTAAGAGTGAAGTTGGTCCAAATTTGTACTTCAAAGTAGTGAAGAACCAACCATTGATATTGGTTCTGTATGTTGATGATTTTTTTTCACTAGAGAGGAACATATGATTGCTTGGTGCAAGAGGGAGCTCACCTCAGAGTTCTAGATGAAAGACTTAGGTCTTATGCACTACTTTATTGGCCTTGGGATCTCATAAAGAAAAGATGAAACTTTTCTATCTCAAAGGAAGTACGCTGTGGATATATTGCGCAGGTTTGGAATGATAGATTGCAAATATATGACTACATTGATGGTTTCCAATTTGAGGAAACTTCATGAGTCAGGATCTAGATCAGATACAGTAGATCCCACTTTGTATAGACAACTTATAGGCTCTCTAATGTACTTGATACATTCGAGGCCTAATATATGTTTTGCTGTGAGCATTCTGACTCAATTTATGTATGATCTGAGATACAGACACTGGACAGATACTAAGCATGTGCTTAGGTACCTTCGAGGTACAATTTCATATGGACTCAGATATGCCTCCATTGGAGGAGTCATGTTACTTGGTTATACAGACTCAGACTGGGGAGGAAGAATTGTGGATCGTAAGAGTATATCCGGCTACTGTTATAGCCTAGGATCAGCTATGATATCTTGGTCCAACAGGAAGCAGGGCTCTGTAGCCTAGAGAACTACCAAAGAAGAATACATAGCTGCTAGTGTTTCCTGCTAAGAAGTAGTGTGGCTCAGAAAACTACTTGCAGGGTTGTTCGGTGAAAAGCTTGAGCCTAGATTTATTAGGTGTGACAATCAGAGTTACATCAAACTTTCTGAAAACCCAATGTTTCATGACAATTCGAAGCACATTGAAATGAAGTATCACTTCCTCCAAGACATGGTCCATAAAGGTACAGTGAAACTTTAGTACATTGCTACTGACGAACAGATTTCATATATGTTAACAAAGCCTCTGTCAGTGACGAAGTTTAGGTACTTCTGAGACAACCTTGGTATGGCAAAGAATGCCTCCCTCGATGAGAGGGAGTGTTAAATATACAACATCAAGAGACATTCTCCAAACCAATATTGTGTAGCCAAGATTGATCCTCCCATATAGAGGTGAGCACTTTGATTTCCTTTTGTGTAAAGGTTATTCCTCCCGTATAGAGGTAATTGATCAAAGTATTGATGTGGTAAAGTATTGTTGGACAAAGCTCTAGACTTGTGTGTGTCAAATCATGATTATCATGTGAGCCTTCCGTATAAAGGTATCCATGAGATGTACCTCTTGTATAGAGGTGGACCTTTTGTATCAAGGTCATGCTTTACTTGTTAAAAGCATTTAATGTTGTGTGATGTATTATTAACCATGATCACCATTTTTTATTAAGTCTCCTTTAGAGATTGATCACCTCTAAAGTGAATTAATTTAGCATATGATCATTTCGTCTGAAATAATATAATATGATCACAGTATCCGATAATTATTCTTAGTATAATGTAATGTAATGGATAATTAAAGTTAGCACATATTGACCATGCAGTAAAAGATAAAGCATAGAGATCAAGAGAATTCGAAATTTCCCATGCAAACACTTCAGCTAATTAAAGAGAACTCGAATTGCTAAAGCTTCAGTTATAAAGCTTCAATTAACTATAAATGCTTTAGTTAAAGCATCAGTTAAAGATATGTCTTAGTTAACTAAAGAGCTCATAGTGGTCACTTCAAGTAAATCAATCAGTATGATTTCAATTAACTAATTGATAAATAAGAAGGACTAGTTAACTAAAGTGTTTTCACTTTATTTAAACTAAAAGACGACACTTCAGTTAAAGAGAATTAACTAAGTGACAACAAAGAAGATCTAGTTAACTAAGTGTTATTGCATGACGACACGTATGTTAAACTAAAATATGACACGTGACTTGTGACACTTGCATGTCAACACTTAATTTAGCCACCTAACTAAGTGGGCAAGCTTTCATTTAAGAGGTGAGTTCATCCTAAGTGACAGCTCAGTGAGATAAAGCACTACATGAGAAGTGGGGCGCACCTCTGCATGCAAGATTAATACATCCAATTTGAGGGTGAGTTCATCTTGAAGTTAGAAGATTAAAATAGAAGAGAAGAATGTATAAATATGTTATACGGGATTGATGAGATCAATGTGAAGCGAATTCTCTTCTCCATTGAAGGCAAGGCGCTTCTCTTTGTGCAAGGTATTGTTCGTGCTTGTTATTATTGTGTTGGGGACACATCCAGTTGATCTCTCTTCTCTATTCCTTGTGTATCTTCATTAAGAGTGTTTGGTGATCTCTTATCTTCTGAAAGCAATCTGCTATGTTGTAAAATAAAGCATTCTTTGCTATCCATATATTATACTAAGAAGAATTGTTGGGTTTTTTGTTCTCATAATTTTGAGGATTTTCCCTAGGGTATTTCTTGTGTTATGGTCGTATGAATTTCATGAAATTCATGGATTGAATTGTCTCATTGCTTCAAGTCTCTACATCTAAAAGAATTAAAGATCAAACCTCAACCAAAAAATCAACACTTGTCCCTATTCACTGCATTATGTATAGATAATATATTATATATATTAAGACATTATACAATATACATTAATATTAAATATCATAATATTTATAAAAACTTACATATATTAATAATAATAATATATATAATAAAAACATTTAATAATATTATTTATTAATAATTATTTATAACAAATAATATCATCTAAATAATAATAATTATATACTATTGTTTAAATAACTTAAAAAATCCATACATTATTAGGTCGATTTCACAATGTTTATACATGTAATGAACTCCCTCTTGCTATGTATCCATGTACTTTAATCCCATGACATCTAACATTAGATTTTAGAGTAATATCTCTATAGTGGATGATAGTTGTGCTTTCCAGTGGATTGTTTACACCTATCACACGATGGCATAAGGGAAGGACCTAGTGATTATTGTCGGCTATTGGAGAAGGTAGGGTTTACTGACCTTGCCCCTTTTCCCTCGGGCAATATTGGTTTTTCTCTTACTCTGTCTGAGATCTTCACACGGCGTTATCCAGGCTACCATGGGGTTTTCTTGGAAGTACTCTTTGACACCTACAGGTTATCTCTCTAACTTCCTTTATAATTTGGCTCTAGAGTTTTGAAGAGTTTGCATACTATTCATTCCCCTGAATCGAGCCCATTCATCAACCTAGTGTTTTATGTTGCCATTCGAAATTTGGAGGTTGAATTCTCTACCATGGATTTTTAATGGTAATTGGTCATCAATAAGTGAATTATCTTGATCGTTATTTATATTTCCTGCAATTTATAAAGGTTAGAATAATGATGGATGATTTGTGCAAACGGTTGGGTTGCAGAGGAAGATGAGTGCTAGAAATTTCATTTAGTTTGGTCTTACGGCTTCTTACCTTGTAAGAGTTTAAAACTAGTTTTTTTTCTTTCTTTTTTTCCTTCGTACATGATTGTTTCATCACTGAGGCTTTTCTTGCACTCCCACTTGGGATTCGTCGCATATCCTAGGTATGTATGTATGTTGGTTTGATAGCTACTTCGCATTTATCAGAGATGTGAAGGGGGGTTTCATCGATTGCAACTCACCCTCGATGTTCGTTGATTTATTTGGGTGGAGAGATCTCAGCCCGAAGTTTACTTTCTTAAAAACTTAACTCTAGGTTCGTTTATGCATTTACAACTTCTAACTTATGTAACCATTGTGAAGCCAAATGGATGCAGGTTATTTGACCCTGAATATGGACAATATTCAATTTTCAGTAATTTTTTTAAACTTGGAATAAATTGAGTCTCTAATTCCAACGCTTAAGAAAGAATCCTGGGGTAAACTTATGGATTGTCTAAGCATTTGGAATTTTTTACAGCGTTAGTCATTCTTTATAAGCAAAAGACTTGCAACTGCCATAATTTCTCTGTGGAAGAAGTTATTTCTAAGGGATTTTCTACTTGCATGGCCTACGATGACTATATTCCTTATGTATCCTTACAGTTTTTTTTTTAATTTCTAGAAGTTTACGAAGCTTTTATTATAGTAATTATACATTTTTATTTATAATGGAATATATTGAATAGAAATACATCCATTTGGCCTATTGATTCCATTAACAGTTTTCTCTGTTAAATTTACTAAATAGGGTTTTTGTACCCATTTGAATTTATAGATTTAAATTCCTTTGTTTGAAATCTCTTAGGATTGCTTACATTTAGCGTTGGTGACTCGACCCTTGGTCAGTATGTTAACCATAACATATGTTTTTAGACCATTTTATTTAATAAATATTAATCGATCTCTATTCTGGAAAATAGCAATGTACGGAGAGACTTTCAAAGGGACCAAAAAAACTATGTTCTCTTTATTTTTAGATAAATCCAATGGAGTAAAGATGTTTTCCTAGATGTAATATACTTTATTTGTTGTTTGGCCAATGAAATGAAATGTTTTGGGAATATATATTAACTATTTGCTTCGTTTTACTTGCTATGTATTATTTTTGCTAATTAGTTGTGTTGTATGGTTACCCATACCTAGGGGTGGGGTACACGTACCTGTACCTGGTACACATACCAGGTACGTAGTTATGACAAAGGTACATACCCGTTCATACACATATAAAACTTCACGTACCTGAGATGTCATCACTAAACTACGGGTTCTTGCACATTATTAGGTACATTGTACCCCATGTTTAGGTACCACAAGGATACGACCGACTCTATTTTGGCTTAATCTCCCCTCCAATCCGCCTGTGTAAGGGTATATCTCTTTTTTATTTAATAAAAATTTAAAACTTAAAACAATAAAGAATCACCCCTTACCTAAACCGGAACCCAAACTTTACCTTCATTTCAATGCTCACAACTACGAGTCCCAACTCCTCTTCAAAAGCGGAGAACAGCTCAACACAAGCGACCTCTTCAACAATGTGGACTTATTAGTGGTGGCCTCTTCATGGACACGGGGACAGTCTTGTAAGCAGCGAAGGGAAGTCTTATTAGTAGTAAGGGTTTCAACCTTCAGGATTCAACAACAGCCTATAGCACGGTGGTGTGGGGACTGAGAAACCAGCGAATAGTGGACTGTGGACAGCTCCCATATTTGGTATTTTCAAATAGTGAACACATCAGCAAAATCAGCAGTGAGGAGAAGTTGAACTATTGAATGTATTTTACTATTTAGTTTGCTATTTTTAATTTATTTTTCATTTGTTTGAGTCATTTCATTTCCAGATTTGAATATTTCCCTTACAACTTCAAATTTATTGTTTTTCAATTTCCTTGTCTCTCCAAATTTCCAAAATAACCAAATCAAAATATCTTCTTCAAATAAAAATCCTCAATATGCACTATGGAAATGTGTGGAGAGGACAAAACAATCAAAGGATAAAGGGGGGACAACCATTATAAAATGCAATTTGTGTAACGTTGTATGGAAAAGTAGTTATACAAGAGTTAAGGCCCATTTTATGCAAACCCCAAGGATGGGTGTTGAGATTTGTAATGGATACCCAGAGGATCCCAATAAACTCTCTAATGCACAAATGGAGCAGCGAAGAGCTGATATTAGGACAGGAAAGGAAATCTCAAGGCCCTGTCGCAAACCCCATGATGATGTGGGTGATGAGTCCACTGAGGTTGGTGAAGAAATTCCATCTGAAGATGAATTTCATTTTGGTGATGAAAATGTGTCATCAAGAGCATCCAAAATCACTACAACTCAAGCACGCAAGAAACCAAAACTTGGTGGCCTTTCTAACATGTTTGATGTGAAAGGCAAGAAGGGTGTTGATCTTGCAATAGCAAGATTTTTTCTTGCATGTGGTATTCCTTTCAATGCATCCCACTCACCATATTTTGAGCAAATGGTCCATGCGATTAATAATGGACCTATGGGGTATAAGCCACTTGGTTATGAGAAGCTCTGAACAATTTTGGTGGACAAGGAGAAAGCACGCCTTGAGAAGACGATGTCACCATTGAAGGTATATTGGAGTGTGGATGGATGCTCCATTGTTATGGATGGTTGGACTGATTGTTGGAATTGTCCATTGATAAACATAATTGTCTCTTCCATCTCTGGTCCATACTTTCTCAAGGCCAATGATTGCTCGGGGCAAGAAAAGAACACTATGTTCTTGAAAGATCGATTATGTGATGCCATTGTTGAGGTGGGGCCATCCATTGTCGTCCAAGTTATTATCGATGCAATAGTGGGGCTAATGGTCCATAAAGAGTACAGGTTAGTGACAAGTCTGATTGTTTTAATTTAATTTTAACTCTTTACATGAATTAGAATTACAAATCTGATTTTTAATTATAAATCTGATTTTTTTCTAATTTTTCATTTGTATTCATGAATTAAAATTAGAAATCAGAAATCTAATTCTTTTTCATTTGATCCGTAGGCATATTTTTTGGATGCCATGCGCGGTGCATTATTTGAATAATGCACTGAAAGACATTGCAAAAATTGAATGGATTTGGATGTTAATTGAGAATGGCCGCAAAATTCAAATGTTCATATGCAACCACCACCATTCACAAGCAATTCACCGCAGGCATTCAAAAATGGAGCTTCTTAAACCTATTGTACCCGATTTTCCTCTTATTACATTCTGCTTAGACGACTTGTAGAGATGAAGGGGGATTTAGTGGCCACGGTTATTAGTGACATGTGGGAGCAATGGAGCCTATCTACCTCAAACGTAGCTGTGGAGGTAAAGAGGCTGATTTTGGATGATCGATTTTGGGTTGATGTCAAATTTGTTGTGGAATTTATAGAGCCAATTTGTGATATGCTTCACGATGCATATACAAATGGTCCATTTTTAGGTGAGATTTATGAGAACATAGACTCTATGTGTAAGAGGATCCAATCCATCAAAGATAGAAAAGATCCTACTTTATGGCCACCGTTGCAATCATTTATACATGGGCAGTGGAATAAATTGAACACGTCGCTTCATATGGCAGCCTATGCAGTAAATCCAAAATGATATGATTCCACAACAGGAATAAGGCCTCATTCCCAAGATAGAGAGGTGTTGAAGGGGTTTCAGACCGCTGTCAAAAAGATGTATGGTTATTCAAAAGAGGCCTCTGAGATACGATCTCAATTTTCCTAATTTACACATGGAGGAGGTGTCTTTGGTTCACATGAATCAAAGATAGATAGGTGGAAGAAGAAGGATCTAAATGATTCGTGGTGGCTTCATGGTGTGGATGCTCCTAAGTTACAGCAGTTTGCGATACAGTTACTTGGGTAGGTAGTTCCACTTCCTCATCTTGCTTCTATATTAAATTTTAATTAATTTTACAAATTTACATGCTCGAGCCCTCAACTAAGAATTTTCCATACAATTAATTGGACAGGTAGCTAGTTCCTCATCTTGTGAGAGGAATTGGAGCACTTATGCTTTCATACATTCAGTGAAGAGAAATAGGTTGGGGTCAAAGAAAGAAAATAATCTAGTGTACATTAATAGCACACTTAGTCTTATATCTCAAAAATACCTAGGATATAAGGAGGGTCCTTTCAAGAGATGGGACCAGTACACAGACGATGCTCCCTGTGTGGATGAGGAGATACAACTAGATGGATTGGTTGAGCTACCTCCAGTTACTATTGATGAGCAAGAGCCTCAACTCGAGAGTGATGCCTATCTAGAGAGCTTGCTAACAGAGGACATTACTGATGATGATGACATTAATCTCGAGGATGCTGATGGCATGGCTTGAGGAAGCCAAATCAACTATCTTGTTCATTGTTTAACTTTACTATTTTGAACTTTTTATTTCATGTCTGCAAATGCCATATAATATTATTAATTATAAAACTTCTAGTCTTCCACTTGATATATGCATGTATGATGTCATTGTGGCATATTTTAATATTTTATTTTTATAAATTTTAAATTATATATATATATATATATATATATATATAGAGAGAGAGAGAGAGAGAGAGAGAGTACCCCTGACGTACCCAAGTACCATGTTTCAAAAAGTGGCGTCCCCATCCCTGTCCCCATACCAGTACTCATTCCGTACCCAAGTTTCCTAGAAACTTAGCTAATTAGCATTACTTAAAATCTCCTAGTAAATCCTTTATACTTTTACTTCATACATCAATGAAGGATCTTCATAATGTTAAATTGATTTTCGTCTGGAAGTCACATTTAGTTTAATGTATAGTCCGTAATTTTTTTCCATTTTATATATTTTTCCTGGAAATGCATACATAAAAATAAAGATGAATATAACCCTTTAGTTTAAGATCTAACAAACTAAACATGTATCTCATTTATCGTTTCCAACGTAGGATTAGAACTTACCCATAGAACCATTTTATCTATTTAATGTAGAATAATATATATATATATATATATATATGCAGTACATTAAAAAAGATTAATGAGACATTTCTTTCAAATAAAATTCTATACACAAGTTCTTAATCCAACTTAATATCAAAAGAGGTTAAGAAAGCATATCTGTTTTTTAAATGTGAAAAACAAATTGGACACATCTTTTACCCTTGTTTATATATATATGGTGATTTGCACCACTTCTTGTTTTATGGTGCTTTGTACCATATACAAATTTTGTGTATATTAAATAATAATAATAATAATAATAATAATAATAATTTTGGTGTTTTGTACCATAAAGTCTCAATCCATGTTGGATTGGTTTTGGTGTTTTGCACCACAAGATCTCAATCCACCTAGGATTGGTTTTGGTGGTTTGCACCATACACCATGGAATGCCACATATTCATTTAACACCAAAGTCAATTTTTTTATAAACACCACTTTTGCACCATAGATCTTAGCACCACTTGCTTATCCCCACATTATCACCACTTTTGCACCACTATTTGAAAATTGAGGATTTCCCAAATCCTTTACAAATAGTGGTGCTAATGTGAGGCTAAAATGCCCTTTTTCTTATAGTGAACAAATAGTCTAACTCTTATAAATATTCCCAAATATTCCCTCGAAGTGGTTTATTAGAAAAGAAAAGAAAAGAAGTATACAGTTCGTTTAAATTATACAAATTCTAAATGGGAGAACCATGTCGAAGCCTTGGGAAACTATTGCAAGTCTATTAAAAAATACAAGCAAATGTTAGTTGACATGTATGGACAACCCTATGCTAGGTAGGTCATGAGGGCTGTGACTTGGGAGACCATCTAAACCCTGGCCGTGTAGTTTTCAAAATCTATACTTATGAATAAAAATCATTTCTTCATACCTGGTAAGAAGTTAAACCAATACCCTAAATAAGAAACACATCAAACCTCATAATCCACCCGCCATTAAGAAATGGTACTAAAGATTGAGTTGGTAGTACACTTGCTAGTTTGAATTGCATGCAAAGTTGAAAATATAAGGATTGAACATTAAATAGAATCAGAAAACCTCCCCCATCAATTACCTTAGACGCTGACAAGTGTACAAACTGCGTAACTAAACGAGCGTTGGAGTGTATCAGTTTAATGTTCAAGTGATACCAAAACCACTAACAAGCACTCACCAAACCTATTATATAGTGTAAGTCTTCGACCATGTATACATTGTATAGGCACGATGGGTATACATATATGTGTTTATAACTTATTATAATGACTATGGTTGAAGGGTATGAGTGTATAGGTACTTATAACCAACATAGATCCATCTTAAAGGAGATCTACCAAGCGTCGAGAGGGATCAAATCTCTCGAAGTGCAAACCCCATTTTAGAGTGAAGTGTTGAGGAAGAGTTTTAATTTATCTAATTTGTGTAGTTTTATATATATGCCATTGTAAATGTTTTAAATAGTCGACATATTATTTTTTATAATATTTTTTAAAAACACGTGTCAAATCCAAGATGAGCACGTAAGGAGTTACACATCTTGATGCAGGAGCATCAGAGCATAGGCAGATTGGTCGAAGTTAGTCGACATGAGGACAGCAGACCAGAGGCAGTGCCGACGACCACTGGTGCAGAGAGCAGATTGGCTTGTTTAAGTCAATAAGTCGAGCAGGAACAGTCGGGTATGTGGCCGACAGGTGCAGTAAAAGTTGAGAGTTGACATGTTGGGGTCGACAGACGACGGGAAGAGCGGAGCGTCGATGGTCGACATGTGTTGAACCAAGACTTTGATAGGTTTGGGCATGAGCCAAGCGAGGAGGAAGGAGAGAACTGGAAAAGCCTTGGGTGGTGAAGGAAAGATAACAGACAGTATGGCCGACATGACGGATTACTGTAGCCTATCAGAAAGACGCGTAGAATTCAAGGAGAGTACTTGGAAACAGTTTGGGGCTGCTAATGGCAGTTATTGCAAGTGGTTGGGATCATGAAAGATGTCAACATAGGAAGAGATTGTGCAGCACGGTTGGGGCGTTAAAAGTTGCAGGTCTGCAGCATCTGAGAAGATCGACAGACAAAGGATTCGTGTCTCAGGGGGTCGGAGCGATCTAGGGAATTGCAGCGGCAGAGTAGAAGGCCGAGGAGTGGAGATCAGTTGAGGGACTTGGCATTTTGGAGAGTCAAGTAGAGCAAGAAAATCTCAAGAGAAGTCTGGTAGATTGGATAGGAAAGCCACACATCTACAGAGCAGAGAAGATCGAGCCACAACTCAGAGTTTCGTAGTGAACCAGGAGAGGGTGACGGTCGACACACTGAGATAGCACACAGTTACTTATGTATTGTAACGGCTAAGGCCAACAATTAGTTAGTTATTTCATTTCTTTACAATTTGCATTGTAAACGATTCGGAGAAGTAGTATAAGCCAACTCCTGGCATGTTGTTTGCATCTTGTCTATGTGAATGTGTGTGTGTTGTGTGTAATTGTTAAGAAAGAACCTTAATTGTCTAAGGTGCCTTGCATCAAGTGGTATCAAAGCTATAGAATCCTAAGATTTGAAGGATAGCCATATCAGAGCTATAGCATCCTAATATTTGAAGGATATCCATAACTGAGCGGAAGAATCATGTGATCAGGAAAGCGTCAAGTGTGTTTACAGCTCCAGCTGAGGTTAGGTAGAGTTGTACATGACTTGTTGAATTCCAGTTGCGATTGGATGAAGTGGGAGTTTCAGCCGAGGTTGAAAATGACTCACAGAGGCGTTAACGTTCGAGGAGTTGGACAAAGAGTGCATGGTGCAACAGTCACAGTTGATCGTGAGATGTTCGACGAGTGTGTCCAAACAATGCGAACTTTGACAATTGAAGTCGCATCGATCAAAGAAAGCCAAAGGTGTGGTTGTATTCCTGATGCGTTAGACCACAGCGATGAGGAGGTCGAAAAAGTGGAAGCACGGGAAGCAGCGGGAGAAGAACTAGAAGACAAACTGATCAAACTTCTAATGGATATGAGAGGTTGGACAAAGATAGATGTACGTACCTACTCAGGAAGTTTGGACCCAGAAGACTTGATCGACTGGTTCAGAGAGATGGAGAAATACTTCGACCCAAAGCAGATCGAGGACCCTAAACGGGTTAAGACTGCATGTCTGAGGTTGAAAGGTCATGCCTCATTGTGGTGGGACAATGTGCAGGCTAACAGAGTCAAGAAGGGAAACAAGAAAATCAAGTCTTAGGATAGGATGGTCGCCAAGCTGAAGGGGAAATTCTTTCCAAATGACTATGTGATTTCCTTGTTCCAGAAGTTGCAGAACTTTCGACAAAAAGAGATGACCATGAAGGAGTACACTGAAGAGGTCTATAGATTGTCGATAAGGTCAAGTCAGACCGACGAAGGAGAAGAAGCTGTCGCTAGGTACGTGAACGGCTTGAAATATGTCATTCAGGATGAATTGAGCATGTCAAGATTCAAATGAGTGGGTGAAGCCTACCAACTAGCTCTTAAGGTAGAAGAGAACTGTCGAGGAAAACATCAGCGACAAGAGGAAGAATGACTAGTCGGGGTGCGAAGACTATTTCCGTGAAAGGTCAGAGTAGCAGTTACAGGAAGGAATATATCAAAGAAAGTCGAAGGACGAAAGGGACATCGACAAGGGAGAAAGCACAGGAAATCCGATGCGATAGTCATGAGAACCACGGTCGAGGTGCGTATTGTCAAGGTGGTCCATCCGACAGAAAATGAGCTAACAGACCAACCATAATCTTTTATAAGTGTCATGGAGTGGGACACAAGGCATATGAATGCCCAAAGAACCTACATGCTACGGAGGAGTCGAAACCCAGACGTTGAAGGGATGAGCAGGGCGACGAGAGGGAAGAATCAACATTCGACAGCAGTGAGGATGGTAAGAAAAAGAGTCGGGCCATGACAGCCTGGAAGACACTAGTTTTGGATGACAGACGCAAGGAGCAAGAGACGGCATAGTGGAAAGCGATCTTTTGAACCAAGGTGAGAATCGATGAATGGCGTTGCAAGACCATAGTTGATGGTGGAAGAACTGAGAATCTTGTGTCAACAGAGGTGATCGACAAGGAAAATTTAAAATGCCGGGAACATCCACATCCATACAAGATCTCATGGTTGCAGAAATTACATCATGTGAAGGTGACTAGACAGTGCCTGATTAACTTCAGAGTCGAAGGATTTGAAGACAGTGTACTTCGCGACGTAATCCCAATGGACGCGTTCCATTTATTGTTAGGGAGACCATGGAAATATGATCGGAAAATGATCTATGTTGGTCGAGCCAACACAGTCACAGTGTGGAAAAATTGCGTGAAGAGGACTCTTAAGTCGAGGCCGGAGGAGCTAGCCGATTGTAAGCAAGGTGAGATAAACTTTTGGGAGAAGCGAGTGCTGATGTGCTCAGCGAAAGAATTCCTCGTGGAATAGGAAAAGAAGTTGGGGTGTTATGCTATCATTCTGAAGGGACCATGTGTCGAGAGGTCGATAATGGAGAAGATTCCAGTCAAAATCAGAAAGATGCTTGACGAGTTTCAAAGCATAGTAGTTGATGAGACACCGACGAGATTGCCGCCGACATGGAGCATATCCCATCAGATCGACTTGATTCTAGGGTCAAGTCTGCCAAACAAAGCACTGCATAGGATGAGTCCAACAGAAGGTCAGGAACTCAATTGACAGGTCCAGCAGTTGTTGGACAGGGGATTGATCAGAGAAATTCTGAGTCTGTGTGCGGTACCAGCAGTATTAGTGCCGAAGAAAGGTGGAGAATGAGAATGTGTATAGACTCCAAAGCTATCAACAAGATCATGATCAAGTATCGGTTTCCATTGCCAAGAATGGATGAATTGATGGATTTTTTGAGTGGAGCAAAGTACTTCACGAACATAGACCTGAAGAGCGGTTATCACCAGATTCGGGTTAGAGAAGGAGATGAATGGAAGACAACATTCAAGACAAAGGAAGGGCTGTATGAGTGGTTAGGAATACTATTCGGATTGACTAATGCACCCAGGACATTCATGCGGTTGATGAATGAGGTACTGAAATCATTCTTGAGAAAGTTTGTTGTAGTCTACCTAGACAACATTTTGATTTTTAGTCGAACCAAGATAGAACACTTGGGGCACATTTGACAAGTATTGCAGAAGTTGCATGAAGAGAAGCTGATGGTGAACCTACAAAAGTGTTTCTTCATGAAGGAAGAACTGGTGTACTTGGGATTCGTAATCTCGGGTATAGGGTTGGTGATGGACCCAAAAAAGGTGAATGCAATATTGTATTGGCCGGAACCGACAAGTACGACTGGAGTAAGGAGTTTCCATGGACTTGCCAGTTTCTACAGGAAGTTCTTCGGGGATTCAGTCGAATTTGTGCACCTTTGACAGAGTGCATGAAAAAGGAAAAATTCAAGTGGACGAAAGCAGCCCAACGAGCTTTCGACAAGTTGAAGGAAAAGGTCACTGGGAGCCCTGTGTTAGTGCTCCCATATTTCGACAAATTTTTTCAGGTCGATTGCAATGCGACTGGAGTAGCAATTGGAGTAGTGTTGAGCCATGAGGGCCAACCAATTTCATTCTTCAGTGAGAAGTTGGATGATGCGAAGTGGAAATATTCGGTCTATGACCAGGAATTTTATGCTATTGTCCAAGCATTGAAGAAGTGGAGGCACTATTTGTTGCCCAAGGAATTTGTGTTATACACAGATCACCAAGCACTGAGGTATTTGAATACTCAGTCAAAGTTGAATCAGCGGAACATGAAATGGGTCGAATTCCTACAGGGATATACTTTCATGTTGCGACATAAGTCGGGAAAGTCGAACAAGGTTGCCGACACACTGAGTCGAAGAGTTGCATTGTTGAACACGACGACAGTTCAGGAAACAGGAATAGAGTCGGTGAAGACAGAGTATGAGACCGACGAGGATTTTGCGAAAGCATGGGAGGCTTGTCGTGAACTGTGGAGTGTCGACAGAACGCCATACTTGGATTATTTTATCCAAGAGGGGTACTTGTTCAAGGGACAGCAATTGTGTATTCCTAGAGGATCCATAAGGGAGAACCTAATCCGAGATTTGCATAGCAGCGGATTAGCAGGTCATTTTGGCATCGACAAGACCAGGGCATTGGTCGAAGAAAATTATTATTGGCTAGGAATGATAACAGATGTCGGAAGGTGGGTTCGACAATGTAGAGTTTTCCAGAGTGCAAAAGGGAGGAGTCAAAACACGGGGTTGTATACACCATTACCTGTACCGGATACCCCATGGGAGCACCTGAGCATGGATTTTGTGCTAGGATTTCCGAAGACGCAGCAAGGAAGCGACTCAATATTTGTTGTAGTCGACATATTTTCGAAAATGGCACACTTTATTTCATGTCGGAAGACAAGTGATGCCACAGGCATTGTTGTATTATTCTTCAAGAAAGTAATCAGATTGCATGGGTTTCCGAAGAGTATCACATCGGACAGAGATACCAAGTTTACGGGACATTTCTGGAGAACCCTATGGAAGAAACTGACAAGAGGTTGCAGTTTAGCTCGACATTTCATCCACATACAGATAGATAGACCGAGGTGGTAAATAGAAGTTTGGGAAATATTCTAAGATGTTTGATAACCGACAGACCCAAGCAGTGGGAGAACGTGTTGGCACAAGCAGAGTTTGCATATAACAATTATGTGAATCAGTCGACGGGGTTGAGCCCATTCCAGATTGTTTAGGGAAGAATCCCACATGGAGTGGTGGATTTGGTCGAGTTATCGACAGAAACCAGGAAAAGCGCGGATGCAGAATCGTTCGTAGAGCATATGAAAGAAGTGCATGAAGATGTGCGAAAGAGCATAGAAGAGAGTAACGCGACATACAAGTTGAGAGTCGACGGGAAGAAGAGACTACAGTCGTTCAACGAAGGAGACTTGGTCTATGCACATTTACGGAAGGAGAGATTTTCGACAGGGACGTATAACAAGCTGAAGCTGAAGAAGATTGGACCATGTAAGATTTTGAAGAAAATTTTAGACAACGCTTATTTGTTGGAGATTCCGAATGACTTGAGCATTTCACCAATGTTCAATGTCTCAGATCTGTACAAGTTTGAGGAAAGTTCAAGCAGTGGAAGTGCGAAAGTGTCGAATCTCGACTAGACAATACAGATTCCAGATCGACAGAAAGAAGAAATCATAGAAGTAATAGAGGAACCCAAAGTTGGGCGTACGCGCAGTTCGCGAAGGAATGAATACTTAGTTCGATGGGTAAATGATGAGTTGCAGGAGGTGACGTGGATTTCCAAAGAAGAGTTCGGGAGACTGACGGAGCAGTCGAGTTATTTTTCACCAGGGAATCTGATGCAGGAGAATCAGAGCCTAGGCAGATCGGTCGAAGTTAGACGACATGAGGAAAGCCGACTAGAGGGAGTGCCGATGACCATTAGTGCGGAGAGCAGATTGGCTTGTTTAAGTCAATAAGTCGAGCAGGAGCAGTCAGGTATGTGGCCGATAGGTGTAGTAAAATTCGAGAGTCGACATGTTGGGGTTGACAGGCGACGGAAAGAGTGGAGCGTCGATGGTCGGCATGTGTCGAACCACGACTGATAGGTTTGGGCATGAGACAAGCAAGGAGGAAGGAGCGGATTGGCGAAGCCTTGGGTGGTGAAAGAAAGATGACAGATAGTATCGCTGACATGACGGATTACTGTAGCCTGTCAAAAAGATGCATAGAAGTCAAGGAGAGTACTTGGCAACAGTTCGGGGTTGCTAAGGAATTTAATGGTAGTTATTGCAGGTGGTTGGGATCGTGACTGATGTCAACACAGGAAGACATTATGCAGCACGGTTGGGGCGCTGACAGTTGTAGGTCTGTAGGATTTGGGAAGATCGACAGATAGAGGATGCATGTCTCTAGGGGTCGGAGCGATCTCGGGAACAGCAGTAACAGAGTAGAAGGTCGAGGAGTGGAGATCAGTTGAGGGACTTGGCATTTTGGAGATTAAAGTAGAGCTCAAGAGAAGTTTGGTAGATTGGATAGGAAAGCCACACATCTACGGAGTAGAGAAGATTGAACCACAACTCAGAGTTCTGCAATGAACCAAGAGAGGGTGATGATCGACACACTGAGATATCACACAGTTACTTCAGTATTGTAACGGCTAAGGCTGATAGTTAGTTAGTTATTTAATTTCTTTGCAGTTTGCATTGTAACCGATTCAGAGAAGTAATATAAGCCAGCTCCTGGCATGTTGTTTGCATCTTGTCTATGTGAACATGTGTGTGTTGTGTGTAATTGTTAAGCAAGAACCTTACTTGTCTAAGGCACCTTGCGTCATATCTCCCCCTACTGGGATTTAGAATGAGCCTCTTCGGCGCAATCATATAAGTTATAATTTAGCATAATATAATCCAAGAGTTAAAAAAGGAGAGTAGTCACTTATATTCATATCGAGTATTCAAACAAAAAGGATATCACAAATGGTAAGAATCTCATAAATTTATGTTAAACCTATAAAATGCATTGCACAACTTTGTAGGGGTCAATAAAAGAGGATTTCCTTAATCCATGGAATCCTATCAATAATTTTTAATTACATATAGTAATGAAATTGAAGTCAGGGATAAGTTATAACCCAGTTGTCAAATGTGGTTAAGGACCTTAATGATACACCGACTCAAATTTTATAAAAATAAAATCAATCCCCAACCTGCAATCAATAAAAAGTGTTCGTCAAACTAGTAATTGTAATATTAAGATTGAGTAACCTGAATGAAATAATAAGTGAAATAAGTGAAGAATAAATATATACAACTTTTTTCATGTGTGTGAGGATCTCTAACGAATATTTTACAAATGCTATCAAAGTGAGGTTACAACACTTAAAACCTATTGGGCTTAATCATGCAAACATAAATATTACAAAAATAAACTGATAAACTAATGTTAAATGAACAGGTAGTGGATGTGAATTAATGACTTGACCAGATCGCATTCAAACGCAAGTACAAATTGGACTAGTAGGTCAAACATCAATTTAACTCCAGCTATATGATTTGACTCTGAGTACAGTCAGAAACCAGAGAGAATTAGAGAGGACTTGGGAAACACTTGTGCAACAGGAAGATATTAGAGATCAACTAGAAAATCGAAGACAAGAGAATTTAAGTTAAAAAGAATTATTGCAACTACAGAAAGAAATTTTAGCCATCAAGGAAACTTGAATCCTCCACCTGAAGTAAATGATGAACAGAAGATTGTTACACCTTCAGAAATGCTAGAGACTATGCGAAGCTTTAAAGCAAAACTTCAAAATTTTAAGGTAGAAAATATGAAAGAAAAAGGATGAACATCATGAATTGAACGCTATATTGTTGCAAAATTTAATAGAAATAAAAAATAACAAGCGGCATGCACATACTTCAAGTAATGTGGTGAAAGCTCCATCTAAAAGCAAACAAGTTCAAAGTTTAGAACTAGAATTTACTACTAAATCAAAGACTGAATCAAGTACATCAACTAACGAAGTATTTAATGCTAATAGTTAAGAGGGTAGTGATTTTGAAGATTCTCCTCCTAAAAAGAAATTTAAATATCAAAATCATGGAGGTCTGAGAGAGTTTAAAAAGATAAAATCACCTACATTTGATAGAGAATTAGAATCTGTAGAAAATGTTGAAGAATGGTTACTTGGCATGTCAAAATATTTTCAAGTCTACAGTTACCCTAGTAATATGAAATCTCAGCTAGCTATTTATAACCTGAATGGAAAAGATGCAAGATGATGGAGAGACCTTAAATTGACTAGAGGTTTAAAAGAAAAGAAAGCTAAATGGGGAAAATTTGAGAATATGTTTAAAGAAAAATACATGTCCGAAAGATTTTATGATAAAAAATTCAAAGAGTTTCACGAACTTAAAATGGGGCAGGTGAACATGGAGGGTATGAATAACAATTTTTTGGAATTATTGCATTATGTCCCTTATATTAAAGAAGAAAATATCAAGATCCAAGATTTTATGAGTTGCCTTCCTTGGTATTTTCGCAACAAGATTAAATTTGACAATTCAAAAACGTTAGATGAAACATTGTATAAGGCTAGATTATATTATGAACATAGTCAACATAGAACATAAAATCTAAAAGAAATGAGAGAAAATAAAAGGGAAAGATCTGAACAAACAAATAAAGGGTATAAACCATTGCCATACAAAAACCAAAACATAAATTTTCAAAATAATAAGAGCTTTGGAAAAAGTAATTTTCAGTCAAACTTCCTAGCTCAAAGTGGAAATAAACCAACAAATAATCCACAGGAAAAGATAGTTCAGGGGCCATTGAAGTGTTCAGGTTGTAAAGAACCTCATTTGTATATAAATTGTTCGTATAAAGAAGGAAATACAGTAAAAATTGTGAATAATATCCAAGAAGAAATGACAGTAAATGATGTAGCCAGGACTCCCAAAATATGTGTTTCCTTAGAGGACCGACAGGATGACCACCAGTCATCTATGGTGGAGATATAAGGTGTTAGTTTTTCAGCATTTAATTCGATATGATCTAGGATCTTAACTAAGAGAAAAACATGTACAGCATATCAAACACAAGAGACAAGAGACACAAAGCATTTCATCGGGGAAAACCAAGAAGGTGAAAAACCCCACAACTTCCTCAGAGATAGAATAAGCACCAATACAAAGATCACCAAGATGAAACCCCAAAACAAGAGATAGTCTCCTAGCAGCATCTCCTCCTCCACTTGTGTGCACTCCTCCTCTCTCTCACTAATGCAAAGTGAGTGAGTGTGTGAATGAATAAATGAGAGAGTCACACTCTCTATTTATACTTTACTTCACTTGACTTTTAACTCTAACTAGGTCGGCCCCAACTTAACCACTTAACATAATGTTGACTGGGCTGACCCCACTAGGGGACTTAAACACCCCATCATAATTGAATCTCGACCGACCTCCCTTAGGAGAGTTTAATAACCCTCTACCACTTGACACTGGGTCGACCCCACTAGGGTGGTCTAATAACCCTTTAACCCACATGACTCATACAGGGCAGACCCCACCAAGGTGGTCTAATAACCCATCAAATATAAGTTACGACACTTACAATATAACTTGCGACACTTGCAAGTACAAATGACGACACTTCCAATTGGAGGAATAATACATCTCCGTTGGGGATACAATAAAGTACAAATGTAATACATACAATATACAAGTGAATATCTTCTGAAGTTACAAATACATCAACATAAGGTAAGTTGGATAAAAAACCTGTTACTATTTTGATCGACTCGGGATCTTATCGTAGTTATATTTCTCCTAAGATTGTGGATGCATGTAAGTTAGAAAGAAGTAAGCTTGTTAAATCATGGCTAGTTCAACTAGCTATAGGAACAAAAAGAAAAATAACATAATTAGTAAAATATTGTTCTTTAGATATGAATGGGATGTTTACAACAGTATAACTAAATATATTACCCCTAGGTTCCTATGATATTATTGTAGGAATAGATTGGTGAGAAATGCATCGAGTAATATTGAACTGTTTTGATAAAACTTTCACATGCATTGACAATGAAGGTAAACTTAAGTTGGTAACTGGAATTTCTAGAAAAGTATCAATGAGATTGTTTACTACTCTCCAACTTAAAATATGTGCCCAAAAAGGTTGCAAGGTGTATGTTGTAAACATTCAAATCCCTACTAAAGAAACTAAACATAAATTAGAAGATATCCCCATATTAATGAATTTAAAGACATATTTCTGGAAGAAATGCCCGGTTTACCACCGAAAAGAGATTTGGATTTTTACATAAATCTTATGCCCAGAACAGTACCCATCTCTAAAGCACCATATCCTATGAATACACCTAGATTGGTGTAACTTAAAATGCAACTTCAAAATTTGATAGAGAAAGACTATATCCGACCTAGTGTCTCTGTGGGGAGCACTGTGAAATTCTACAGGTGAAGATCACTTTATCTTGAACAAACCTCACAATTTCACTCAAGAATTGCAGAGAAGAAGAGATAGAATAGAATCAATATTCACACATGAAACTCAAAGAATGTGGAAAATTGTTGTAATGTCATTCATCAGTTGTAATCTAGAAAAAATATGAGAGTACAAGACAATGAATTCGATTACCCCAAAGGTCATTCGAATTCTCCTCAATGGATGGCTTGGACTGCATTGGAACCATCACCCAATTAGTGGTAGTGGCAACTGATAGTCAAATATTAGTCAAAGGTGAGTCTAACTGAGTCTAACTGATGCATGTGAGAACTAATCAAGGGAAGGAGACTCCAAGGGCACATGACAAACTGTCAGTAGTCAAGTGGCACTCTGATATAGACAAATGGGACCTACAGTCAGTTAATTGAGAAATCAATGCAAGAACTGACTGATCAATGTATGAACTAACTGATGAGGTCCTAGATGTGTGTAGTAAGGTGCATTAGTATCCAGATGATGAAAACAATGTGCACTAGGTAGGTAGGAGGCCTATTGATGGTTAGAAACAGGCTCCAGGGGGCTAAAAAACAAGGACTAGGGGCTGGGATACCACCATACTGATGACTGGATGCATGTAGAATGCATGCAAATACAATAATGATGGTGAGAATATTCCAACAAGCACTGGTCCTTTTTGTCAAAAAGAAAGATGGAATTTTAAGGCTATGTACTGACTATCGTCAATTAAACAAAGTCACAATTAAGAACAAATATCCCTTACTTAGAATTGATGATTTGTTCAATCAAGTTTGTGGGGCTAAGGTATTTTCAAAAATTGATTTGAGATCGAGATATCATCAGGTTAAAATCATAGATGAAGACATTAATAAAACAAACTTTAGGACAAGATATGGACACTACTAGTTTATAGTGATGCCTTTTGGCCTAACTAATGCTCCTGCAACATCCATCTGCTTGATGGATAGTATATTCAATAAATACTTCGATAATTGTGTGCTGGTTTTTATTGACGATATTCTGATATATTCAAAGAACGAGGAGGAACATAAAGAGCATTTAAGGATTGTTTTACAAATTGTGTGTGAACATCAATTGTACTCTAAATGCAGTTAATGTGACTTCTTCAAAAGTTAGATTCAATATCTTGGGCATATTATTTTAGAAGAGGGAATATTTGTAGACCCTGAGAAAATTAAGGCCATTAGGATTGGCCCAATCCTAAAAATGTATCGGATATAAGATTGTTTACGGGTCTAGTTGGTTACTACAGAATATTTATTGAGAACTTTTATAGAATTACATAATGTATAACCTCTTTGCAACGAAAGGAAGTGAATTTCATATGGTCTAAAAAATGTGAACCTAGTTTTCTTAAACTTAAACAACTTTTGACTACTACTCCTATTTTAAAAATTGCAAACCCTTATGAAGAATTTGTTGTATGTGCGTATGCATTTAAGAAGGCTTAGGCAGTGTATTAATGCAGGATGATCATGTAATATCATATGAATCTAGAAATCTTAAAGATCATGAGCGTAAGTATGCCACTCATGATTTAGAACTGGAAACAATTATTCATGCTCTAAAGATGTGGAAACATTACCTGTTCGGTAAGAAATTCCTTCTTAAAACATATAACATGGATCCGAAATATCTTTTTTATTAGCAAAACTTGAATGCAAGGAAAGGCAAGTGGTTGTCATTCCTTAGTGATTAGCAAATACGACTTCAAGATCAAACATATTAAAGGAAAAGAAAATAAAGTTGCAAATGCATTAAGTAGGAGTATCCATCTAATTGATGAAATTTATGTACGTAAAACATAATTTGATCTGAAAGACAAAGTCAAAACAGCTCTTAAAAATGATCAATTTTATGCTGAAATCAAACAAAAACTACAACAAAATAGGTTAGAACAACATAAAATTTATAAAATTGATGAGGAATGGATATTATGGTCCAAAAATAGAATATATGTACCAGCAGTGCCAGATATAAGGCAAGTTACAATGATTGAATTTCATAGAAAACCATATTTGGGGCACCCTTTGTATCAAAAAATCATTATGGCCATTAAAAAATATTATTTTTGGCCAAAGATGAAAGCTGATATAGTTGAGTATATCGCTAAATGTCAACAATGTCAATTAGTAAAAGTTGAACACCAGCATCCAATTGAACTATTTCAACCTTTACTGATCCCCGAATGGAAGTGGGAAATAATTAGTAGGTATTTCATTACTGGGCTACCCAAAAGCAAGAAACATAATGATTCAATCCTAATAGTAGCTGACAATTTGTCTAAAGCTACACATTTCATTTCAGTAAAATCTACTTATAAAGCCAAAAATATTGTTGACATTTTCCTCATAGATCAAGTATTTAGACTACATGGTGCGCCAAAAGCCATTTTTGCATATAGAGATGCAAAATTCACAAATATTTTTTGGAACGCTCTATTTGCAGGGCTAGACACGCAACTAAACTTTAGTACCACCTATCATCCTCAAATCGACGGGCAAACAGAATGCACTAACTATATTTTAGAGGATATGCTCAGAATGTATGTTATGCATAACCCCACTCAATGGGAGGATTATTTACATATGGCAAAATTTGCTTACAACAATGGGTACCATATCTCGACAAAAATGACTAATTTTGAATTCTTTATGGCAAGAAATGCAGGACCTCGGTCACTTGGGATAATCTAATAGATAGACTAATGTTGGGACCATAACTATTGAAGGACTTAGAATAGTTGGTAAACAAAGTAAAACAAAATTTGAAAGAAGCCCAAAACAGACATAAAAGTTATTCTAACAAAAACATGTGACATCAAGAATACCAAGTTGGGGGCCATGTGTATTTAAAGGTCAAAACAAGAAGAAGTTTCTTAAATTTAAGAAAGTGCACTAAATCATAGATACTGTGGGCCTTTTCAAGTGTTAGCAAAGATAGGCCATGTCTGCAAATGTTTGAGTTCATAATGTCTTTCATGTTTCATTAAAAAAAAGTATGTAAATGATACTAAACATATTGTTGGAGCCTAACCCTTGGTGATAGGATTATTGTGCACCATTCACGTGCAAAGAAGACCATAAGTCATTGAGGGTAGACCAAGAGTCACCCGGGAATCCAAGAGACCACTTGGGAAGTTGAACCCAATGGTCATCTCATTGTATAGATATGTACATTAGTAATGATATTTAGTGTGCTTTGACTCCTATCTTCTTGTCTTCATGAATTAATTGTCTATTTGCCCATTTGTGCACCTTACACATAATCAATTGGAATTTGACAAAGGTAAAACCGGAAGGAGAATTCATACCAAAGCTCCTTTGTATCCTGGACATGAAATAAATTTGGCTACGGAAACAAGCCATCGCTCAAGTAAAAGTGTAGTGGAAGCACTTCAACCCTAAAGAGGCTACATGGGAAAGAGAGGATACAATGAAAAATGCATACCCGTCTTTGTTTCAAAGTTAAGAATAGAACACTGAGGATGGTGTTTTTTTTAAGAGGGGTGGGATGTGATATCCCAAGGTTTCACCTCTTCCAGTATTTCTTTGAAAAGTTTGAACAACTACATTATATTTCCTATGTGAACTTAAGACATGATTATACAATGATGGGTGCATAACTTTTATTATTATTATTTTTACATTCCAACATGTTATGGGAATAGTCTCATTGAAAAGAAGGGCCAAGCTTGAGAGAGGGGAAATTAACTAAGGAATAAATTTAATATAGATTAATAATAATTACTAAAGTAAATAAGAAAATTCCAAACCCTGACTACTTAGGTGAGGTGTCATCCCCTAATTAATTAAAAATTAATAAAACTAAATAATACATTTGGGAATAAAAGAACCAGAAGAAGAAAAAAAATGGTTCCTCCTCCTTCCCACTTTTTGTTCCTCCCAAGAGAAAATTTAAAAAAAATGGACAAGAACCATCTCCTCACCTCTACTAAAAAACAAAAAGATAACGAGGGAGGCAGGTGCGGGGGGGATAATTTTTGATCCCGGAGGAAATAAAGTAGCAGACTTCTCTTGGGGACTTGGTATCAGCACCAATAACCAAGCCGAATGGTTGGCCTTGTACCACTCTCTTGAAATTGCGGTCACCTTTAACATGGAACATTTGTAGGTATTCGGGGATTCTAGGCATGTAATTCAAGCTATGCGCAATGGTAATTCCCACAAAAGTGATAAAATTCATAGATTTCATAAAAGAATCAAGAGTCTCAAACTCCCAAAGGATACTCTCTTTTTCCATGTGCTAAGAGACCTCAACTCCATCGCGGATAAACTAGCAAATGTTGGTGTTACTATGGACAAGGGACAAGCCTCTCTCAACAAGGTCTTAAAACATCGTTTTATACCTTAATGAACACATTGATAATGAGTTTTAATACATGGAGAAATTACACGCAAGGTGGCCCTTTTCACCATTTCAAAATTTGTTTAGGGCATCATTCCATCCACCCATGTGCCTTGGTTTGGCAGTCACGCATCCACCCATGCGCCCTCCACATGGCCTGTTCAGGTCTCACGCTTGGGCATTTAAGACCCCAAGTGTCCGTCGGATTCTTAGCACACAGAATGGAGAGCCTTACCCACCCTGCCCTCGTTCCGGCTCTGCAACGTCTTTGCATCACCCAGGATCCTGCAGCGCCATTTGAAGGCAGTTCTCCCTCGTCAGCTCACAGCATGGAAGGGGTCAGACAGGCCATAGCCACGTTGAGCCAACTCTCTTCGGAAATCAAAACCTACCTCTCCAGGACGTATTCAGCAGTCTGCGCCACTGCGAAACAAATTGAGGAATTAGCCATGGAAGACAGGTATATTCACGCCCGGCTCTCTTGTCTGGAGTCACGCATGGAAGACATGGACAGAAATATCATTGAGCTGATGGGAAAAGTGGACAGTATCAAAGCAGACACCTCAGTCTTTGCCTGTGAAACTCATTGCAGCATTGTGCAGGAAGCCCCAACTGTAAATCAGGAGATGATGGATGCGGCCTCAGTCCAGCAGCAGAATTTCAGTTAATGGCAGCCTCTTCTTCCTTTGTCTGCAGGTTCTCTTAGTTGCTCCTATTCTGAATGTTTTTTTGTCTAAAATTATGCAAACAATTTGTAAGGGTTTATCCCAACGGTAAGAACAGAGTTTATAGGAGTCAGGAAGCATAGAACTCCATGATAAAAACACCATAAGTCTCTACAATTTTCCTTTCTCTGATGCAGAGTGCTGGCTTTTGTTTTTTGTAATGAATGGTTGTGCACAGCCTTTGTTTATATAAATCTATCACCTGTTTCTGTTAAAAAAAAAAAAAAACAGAAAGATAGCGTGTGAAAGATTGGCAGAATGGGTATTGTTGGGTGCAATGACCTGAAATATAGATGCAAGTTCAGTTGGATTCTAAGTATAAATACTCTATGGCCATAGAGAAGAGATTTGATGAGATTGCTGGCATGATCGCTTATCTTTAGAATCCGAAGAGAGCTAGTAAAGTAATCTTGATTATATTATACTAAGGCAATTAAGATGTCTGGTATTGACTACATGCACCGACTCTGGAATAAATTGCTTTTTAAAAGTTAATTAACCTTTAGCTTGCCTGGCTTGGATCGGGGTGATCTACTGGAGTTGAAAGAATAAAAATCTCGTAGAGATCTAAGGTTGAGTGGAACATGATTGTTTCTTAGCATGTTGGGAAGCAAGTAAAACATATAAGTATTATTACTATTATTTATGTACATTTGTTATTGTATTTAATTAAATGTTATAGATTTGAGATTATTAGTTTATTTTGAAAACAAACGGGAAAGGAAAACTAAAATTCTTAATATTGATTCTGAATCAAATGGTTATTACAAAAAGGTTTTTACTTTCTACATACAAAGTCATTGTTTTTCTGAATTTTTGTTAAGAAATTAAAAAATAAGAATTAAGAAAATAAACTTTTGTTTATTATATTCATATGTTAAGTTTTACCACAAGTTATATTTAGGGTCAAAAAATTTATGTTATTAAAACTGTAAAAATGATTGCAAATTTATTTTAGCAAATACATATTGATAGGGAGATACCTTATAGAACTACAAATGATAGTAGCATTTGTTAACTACCAAATTCTAAGTACAATGTCAATTTTGTAAATACATTATTTTTGTAAATATAACTCTACCCATGTGTATTTGTTAGTTCCAAGAAGAAGTAAGCATTCAATCCAGTTAATACTTTAGTAAGCATAAAAGATGAAGTTCTTGCCATCATTTATATAAAAACCAGATTGATGTTTAGAGTGAATCCCTACAGAGAGTGTACGGCTTTAGGGCTTCAACTTAAAGTAAGGTGTGTATACTCAAGGCCATGAGAATTAATCCATATGCATGCCATTGAATGAATATAAGCAATCTATGTAATAATAAACATGTACCAATACAAACCCCAATGCCAAGGAAAAAATGGATGAGTCACATCAAACCTCGTAATGCACCTTCCATTAAGAAGGGGTGTGAATGATTGAGCTAGTATTACACTTGCTAGTTCGAATTGCATGCAAAGTTGCAGGATCTAAGGACTAAACATTAAAGAGAATAGACATACCTCCCCACCAATTACCTTAGACGTTGACAAGTGTCCAAACTACGTAAATAAAGGAGAGTTTAATTATATGAGTTTAATTTTCAAGTGATACCAAAACCACTAACAAGCACTCACCAAACCTATTATGTAGTGTAAGTCTTCGACCATGTATACATTGTATAGGCACGAGGGGTATATATATGTGTTTATAACTTATTATAGTGACTATGGTCGAAGGGTATGAGTGTATAGGTATATATAATCATATAAGTTAGGATTGAGCAAATATAATCCAAGAGTTAAAACAAAAGAGTAGTATTATATGCATATTGAGTATTCAAACAGAAAGGATATCACAAATGGTAAGAATGTCAAAATTTATGTTAATCTTGTAACATACATGACACAACTTTGTATGGTCAATAAAAGAGGATTTCCTTAATTCATGAAATTCTATTGATAATTTTCAATTACATATAGTAATGAAATTGAAATTAGGGATAATAATAACCCAATCGTCAAATGTGGCTAAGGATCGTCAAATGTGGATAAGGACTTTGATGATCCACCAAATCAAATTTTATAAAAACAAAATCAATCTCCAACCTGCAATCAATAAAAGGTGTTCATCAAATTAGTAATTGCAGTATTAAGAATTGGGTAGCTTGAATAAAATAATAAGTGAAATAAGCGAAGAATAAATAGATACAATTTTATTTGTGTGTGTGAGAGAAAGAGGATTTCTAGTGGAGATTTTACACTAGTATAAGCCATTTACCAACTGTAGGGAAGGTTTTTTTTCCAAAGAAAAAAGCTTTGTATTTGATATTTTGAAGATGAAATCAAAATACACATTTAGTTTAGCCTTTCGAATCAATACATGTTAACTACTACTGCCTAGACTTAATAACCATCACATATACTATTCAAACAAAGACTAAAATTTCATGTCTTTAGAAGTCCACAAAAGACTTTGTGTCATAGCATAGCTTCTCAACCAATCATACTAAATCAGAAAGAATGACTTAAATGCACTTAGAAAAGAGAGACCTGAACTTCTTCCATAGGGACATTATCTCTAAATTCTTGTTTTACCAGCAAAGCTTTCTGCAAAAAAAGAGCTTCCTTTGAAAGATTATATGTTGCTTGATTAAATTCTCTATAGATATGATTGAAAGAGACATCTTCAAAGAGGCCTCCAGATACCATAAATGAAAAAACTTGGAAGAGCTCTATGTGCATGAACAACTCTATTTAAAAAGCAAGTTTCAAAACAATCCAGAAGATAATATTTTCCCACAGTCCATCAAGATTTAGATTTTGTAACACTTCCTTCCAAATATTCTTTGTGAATGAATAGTGTACAAAAAGATGGTCCACAAACTCACTTGCTTTCTTACACAAAATACACTAGCCATGACCAATCCAGTTCCTTTTTTGTCCATTATCCTAGGTAAGGATTTTATTTTCCATTTCCAACCAAAGAAAGATCTTATTTTTTAAAGGACAATCAAGCTTCCATATTTCTCTCAACCACCATAGTATTTCCCCTCCTATATCTTCTTCAATTCTGAATTTGTACCCAAGTTTTGCAGTAAGAATCCTTATAAATTTGTTTCTTGACAATTTTAGCTCAACATCATTCTCCTTGAGTCTAATGGCATTATGATTTAATACATTGATGTATTGTGTCCACTCGTTTTCCTGATCTCTAGAAATATCCAGATCAAATATTGTTTTCCATGGTTGCAACCAGTCATTTTGAAGCCTAGCACCTACATAATCAACTAGGGATCTTATTCCTTTCGAGTGAAGGGATTCCAAAAGAGGAGCAGAAATTTTGAAATTTCTATTGCATCCTATCCAAGGGTCCTCCCCTTTCTTCATTTTATTCCCACTTCCAATTTTCCAGGCTACCAAGTCACCTAGTATTCTAAAGGCTTTTAAAAAACCTTTCCAGATATTAGAAACTCCTATAAGAGACTTCCACACTTGTCTAATCCAATCTATAGGATATTTATTACCCACATACTTTTTTCTCATTGCCGAACTCCACAGACCTTTATTGAAGATGATTCTCCATAAGCTTTTGCAGAAGGGCATGACTGAAGACAAAAATAATTTTCAAACCTCACCCTCCGGCTTCCTTAGGTTTAGCTAGCCTTGACCATTTTACTAGTGGGATGCCCTCCACTTCTCTTTTACCGGTCCAAAGGAAGGAGAAACAGTTTTTTTTAATCTTTTCTAGGATACTTTTCAGCATATATGCTATGGAAATCCAATATATAGGAATGATTTCCAATACCAATTTAACTATAACAAGTCTTCCTCCCCAATACAACCATTTAAACACCAACAAGAAACCCTTTCCTCGATCTTTTTGTAAAGCCACAACCAAACTACAAGTTTATAATTATTAGGTTTTAGATGGAACCCTAGGTACTTGACACCTATGTCAAAGTTCTCTACTTTCATATGAATTAATATCTTGCCTATTTTTCTTTCCAGGGATTCATTCAAACCATTAAATAAGATGGAAGGTTTATTGCAATTTATCTCCATTCCTATAGCTTTACAATTATACATTTCCAACACCATCTTGTAGTAATTCATTTCCCTTAAAGATCCTCTTCCAAAGAATAGAATAGCATCGAAAAACATAAAATGTGTAATATTTATAGAATCGACAACAGTGATCACTCTAATAAAACCTTCCCTTCTAGCTTATGATATCAATCTACTTAGACCTTCAACTACTAGTAAGAATAAAAAGGGAGATAGGGGACACACTTGTCTGAGGCCCCTTGAGGTCCTAAAGAAACTAGAGGGAGATCCATTAATTATCATAGCAAATGAAGTTAATTCTATGCATCCCATGATTCAATTTACAGTTGAAAGTTGCAAACCTACTTGCAACAGAACCAATCTTAGAAATAGCCAATTTACTTTATCATATGCCTTTGCAAGATCAATTTCCATAACCATTTCTGCTTTCTTCCTCCTTTTAATTTAATGAAGGATCTCATTTTCCATCCCTACTACATCATGAATTTGTCTATTAAAAAGAAGCCCAGTTTTTTTTTTGAAATGGCTCCAGACAAAATCACCTTCAATATGTTTGCAATTACCTTTGAGATAATTTTATAGATCATATTACATCGAGAAATTGGTCTAAAATCGTCAAAAGAAGAAGGAAGATTCTCTTTTAGGATTAAATCTATGAAGGTCGCATTCATAGCCCACATCACTTTTCCATAAGATTTTTTATTCTTCAAGTACTCTTAGAAGTTCCTCCTCCAAAAAATCATGGAAACCCAAGTAAGGCTCCATAGACCAACTATCAAGCCCAGGATCTTGGTTGTTTTGAAGGACTGTAAATTAGGTTTTAATTCCTCTCGAGACACAACAACATCAAGATCTGTATTCATCCTTTTAGAAATAAAGTTAGGAAAGCGCTTGACTACCTTCAAAACTTCTTCAATATTGTGATTATCTGCCTCTTTGAATAATGATGCAAAATTATTTCTACCAGCCAAAACTAGATATTTGAAAGAGGAAACCTCTGAGCCATCAGGAATATCCAATTCCCAAATTGTATTGACACTTTTCATGTTTTTCATATGAGTGAAAGAATTTGGTGTTAATGTCCCCTTCAGCTAAGTCCATACTGCTCTACTTTTGAGCCTCCATTCTGACTCCTCCAATTCCAAGAGCTCATTTTTCCCCTTCTAATTCCTTCAGTTTTTTATATTCTTCATATGAAAAGATCCCTCTTGAGTTTTGCTCAAATAGAGAAAGAAGATATGTTTCGACGCTCTTTAACAACTTTGGTCTTCTTGTTTATTTTCCTTATCCCACTCTATTGTCATTTTTTTATATGAATCAAATTAGACAAGAATTGGTGCATTGTAGCTACCCAAAGATGCATCACATTTTTTCCAATTACTTACCACCAAATATCTAAAATTGTCCTCCTTTAACCAAAAGTGGTTAGATTTGAAGGGGATAAGATTTGTTGTTCCCTCATCTTCTAAAGCAAAAAGAATAATCATATGGTCTAACCTACCTCCAAGCCATACCTAGGACTTGAATTTGTTTGTAGACTCCAAAATCTTCTTAGCTACAAGAAACCGATCAAATATTTTTGAAATTGCATCTCGTCCTCTTATGGAGTTTCTCCATGTGGGAACCACCTTTTTAGGTTCAATATCGATAAGCTTCATTT
Organism: Larix kaempferi; assembly: GCA_027924585.1. Lineage (NCBI taxonomy): Eukaryota > Viridiplantae > Streptophyta > Pinopsida > Pinales > Pinaceae > Larix > Larix kaempferi. The sequence goes on along the minus strand of BSBM01000031.1, from coordinate 2,561,950 downwards.
CTTCAAACAAGAGAGAGAGGTAATCATCATGTTGGAGGAGCCTAGTCGACCAGTCGAATAGGTCCTCCCGGCCGACTTTAGACTAGTCATCCCAGTTCATTCGGGTTGGTTAAGCCAACTGACCAGTCAGTTAGGCAATTACAATTGTATAACTAACTGTATAATCTATATAATATGCGGTGATCCAGGAGATGATTAGCTTCCATTATTGTACAAAATGTTATGATATTCTAATATAGATACTTGTTTCTCGTGCCTCCACTACTTTCTCTCTTTATAGTTCTCTTATGTGTGTATGATCTAGTACTTGATATATATTTGTGTATGTTATGTTATTGGTAACGTCATGTAATCTCATAGATTGCAACGTTGGTTCTGTTTCCGATAGTACTTGTTGAATAAGTTTATCATTGATGTCAAAGTCCTAGTCTATATAACTCCAAAGCGGTCCCCTTATGGCATATCTTTAATCATGTCCCTCATGGGAAGACACTTTGGGTTGTACACATATGGGGAAAACCCTAAAGAAGTCCCTAAGGTTTCCCTTAAGCAATGTTGGTGAGAAAGGTGAAGAAACCCCTAGAATAATGGTGTTGGGTCCACATGACCACGATGTTGGGGTTATAAGACCCATGATGAAAAAGGCCCTAAAGAGCCCTTAAATTTGGTCCAAAGCAATATTGGTATGAAGTATGAAAAATCCCCCAAAGTATGGATGATGGGTCCACACAACCCCAAATTTTTAATGATGGGTCCACATAAAGAGGAAAGAAACCCCGAAATGAATAATGATGTGTCCACTAAGTATGATGAGGAGAATCCCCAAATCCCCTTTGATGAACATATGAAGTGATCATGAAGGCAAGTTAAAGTTCCATGATGAATCCTTGAAGTGGGGTATTGACCTATTCAAGTACCCCTTAAAATATGGAGATCCTAAATGTAAGGATAGGTGAAATGTCGGCCCTAAAGCAAACTAAAGGCATCTTGGAGGGTATAAATAGGAGATGAAACTTCTCATTTCATCATCATTCAAGCTCTTGAAGCCTCTATTTTAAATTGCAAAACACTTGGAGAAAAAAGTGCGAACTTTTGTGGAGGAGTTAGTGTGGAAAGTTTTGGGATCATTTTTGTTCTTTGGTGAAGATTGGTAAAATTTGCATAACTTTCTCATACGATATCAGAATTACGAACTTCTTGGATTGATGGGAAAGCTTATTGGAAGGGCTATGTGATTACATGATCTAGGGTTTATTTTGGTGAAGGTTTTATTTCTTCATCTTGAAAAATTTATGGTCCTTGATTATGGGCTTCTCTTGTGATGATACATGCCTCTCATGGACTAGGGTCCATATTGTTGTCTTGAAAATGGTATGGATCTTGTGTATGTGTTATAACCTTTTGTTTGGTGATCTTGCATATATATGTTATGGTGATTAATGGTGATGATCTTGGCATAGATCATGGTGATTATCTTGGAATATCCTAGGGTTTGGAAATGTATATGATGCAAAATTTTGAAGATGCAAATGAAATCTATGAATGATTGTTTTTGGGCATTCTTGGAAAGATAGATTTGAGGCATCATACAGGTTGACATAGAGATAGTGATAAAGACAATGATACAGTGACAGGGACAGTAATATAGGTACAGGTTGATAGAGACAGTGATACAGGTTGACAAACACATTGATACAAGTACAAGTTGACAAAGACAATGATACAGGTATAGGTTGATAGAGACAGTGATACAGGTATAGTTTGATAGATACAATGACAGTGAGAGGTTAATTATCTTATTCATATCAAGGTCATAGGATGGGGAAAGGACAATGGGTTGTAGCCTCCTTCTAGTTGATGCTGGTAAATCTAGTGAGTTGGAGTTCACTGAGGATTGGATTCCTCAGTACAGGTTAGAGCCTGTGGTAAAACTAGGGGGTTGTAGCCTCCTTTTAGTTGGAGTTGATAAACTAGGGGTTTGGATCCTCCTTCCAGTTGGATCTAGTAAATCAATTGAATGTAATCTTTATATTATATAAGAAAATCATTCTATGGTTTTCTCCCATTTGGGTTTCTACATAAAATATCTTGTGTAATGTGTATGGCTTGTGTGATGATGAATGTTATTGTTAATGGTTAATTTTTACATATGGTATTAAAGTTTGAAATCGTAAAAAGTGGCCAACACTAGTTCACCCCCCTCTCAAATTGGTCAATATTCCAACAATTGGTATCAGAGCGGGTTACCTTCGGAACAGTTTAACCACTAGAAGGAAGATCGTGAACAAATATGCATCGACAAGAAGGATACTCTTCAAGTAGTATTCTAACATTTGAGGGAAATAATTATGCATTATGGAGTATTAGAAAGAAAAAAATCTTGTTGGATTTAAGGGTGGATGTCTGGCTCTCTATTTTTAATGGCTACAAAACTCCAGAAACTCTTCCAACATATCTTGAGGAGAATAAATTATGTAGCTATAATTATAAAGCTTCACACCATCTCATGAATGGAGTATCACAAAAATTTTAGGCCAAGGTGATGCCTTCCAGCTCAGCTAAAGAAATCTAAGACAAACTTTAGAATGTTTATGAAGGAGATGAGAAATTCAAGCAAGTCAAACTCCAATGATATAGAACAATGTTTGAGAATCTGAAGATGAAAGAAAGTGAAAAAATTGCAAATTATTTACTCATAGTAGATGAAGTTGTCAACTCCATCATAGGATTAGGAGAAGAAGTCAATGAATCCATGATCATACAGAATGTGTTGAGATCACTTCCCTTGAGATATGACCCCAAGATCTTTTCCATAGGATAATCCAAGGATTTGACAAAATTAACAATGGATGAACTATTTGGGACCCTCACATCATATGAGATGTGAACAGATGCAGAGGATGAACAACCAATAAGAAGAGAGGCAGCTTTTAAAGTCACAAAGAAGACAAGGAACCAAGGACACCGAGTAGAAGAAAGATCAGATGATGAATTCGGTGAAGAAGAGGCAAATTTTGTCAAAAATATCAAGAGAGGAATCGATAAATACAAAGATAAGTTACCATTTAAATGTTTCAATTACGGCAAAGTGGGACATTGTGCTAAGAAATGTCCTTTTGAAGAAAAGAAAAGTTTCTACAAGAAAAAAATTCTTTACTCCAAAGAGGATGACAATTCCTCAAATGAGAGGGATGAAGAAGAAAGAGATGCAAGGGAAGTTCTTTTCATAACTCAGGATGTGAAATCAAATCACAAGTTGATCATAATATTGAATAACACTTCTCACACAACTTGCTATTCTAGAATTGTCAAGAACACTCAAAATCAGACTTAGAAGTATGTACAATATAAAACTATATTAGCATAAATGTACATCATCCAACCATGTACCATCAAGTGGCTAAAAATATATAGAATTACATCAGAAAATCAAAATGCTTTGGATGCAATTGAATAGCTCACAAAAAGCAGGCTTACTAAACTAGCTAAAACCCCCTAAGGTAGATACATCTCTCTCCAACTCACTCAGGATGCTCACGAATTGGCTTAAAATATTTTGGAATGTGAAGTAGACTTAAAATGGAAAAATATGATATATTTTGAAGTGAAAAAGAGGCAAGGTGTGTTGGCCACAAAATCTAGCAACTGCCAAAAGCACTGGAGCGCCTAGCTTTAGTCTTATCCATCCAAAAGCAGGAAAAAGTTATGAAAGCACTGCAAAATCAGGATATGTTCCCTTTCCATTATGGATAGCCAATAAAGCAGGTAGGCTGACAATGGATGCACTCAAGTGGATAAGGATGGCATGTGGTGGACCTAGGAAGGAAAATAAGTGGCCAAAACATAGTAAAACTACCTATGAATGTAATAAAAAGTGAAATAAATTATATCCTAAGTATTAAGTGGATTTTAATGTTGTAACACCATCCCTTAATCTTGACTGTAAGTGACAAAAAATGTCAGAAATATTAGTGCCTAGCAACAAAGTCTTGGTCACCCTTTACATATCATTGTCCAAAAACCAAGGAAACAGGGAAAACCTCATGGAACAAAACCCTCCCTCAAAATGGACAACAAAAAAACTTGAAACCTGATCTTCAAGCAGCCTTCACTTCATGTTCAGCCACTCCAAGAAGTAAATTAATATGGCTGAAAGTCTTCTCTGTGAAGGATTTAGTGAAAATGTCAGCAATTTGCTCAACAGTGGGGAAATACTCCAACACAATCAATCTCTCATGCACTAGACTCTAGATGTAATGAATGTGAACTTCAATGTGCTTGGTTCTTTGTATGAGTATTGTATCTTAAGATATCCTTATAGCACTCTGATTATCAACCCAAAGAACAATGGGAGTGTTAAAGTCAATCTGGAACTCACCAAGAATTCCTTGCAACTAGATGCACTGAGTAGTTGCATTCACTGCTCCTCGGTACTTTGCCTATGTTGAAGAGAGTGAAATTTCACTTTGATTTCTACTAGAACAGCATATAGGACCTCCTCTAAGCATGAATACAAACCCGGAAGTGGACTTCCGGTCTGTGCTATCTCCATCCCAATCTGAGTCAGAAAATGCAACTAGATCCAATGAGGAATTGGCAGCATAGTGGATCCCATGTGCCTTGGTGCCTTGCACAAAGTGAAAGATTATTTTTTCAACCCTCCAATGGAGCTCATGTGGTTGCTCCATATACCTTGCAACATGACTTACTGCATATGCCAAATCTGGTCAGGAGTGAGTCAAGTATAACAGGATTCCAACTAGTTTCCTGTAGAGAGTGTTGTTCACCAAGGGTGTAGAATCCCCTTCTTCTAGCCTGACTCCTGAAAGGAAAGGAGTATTTGATTTGTTTTATATACACATTCAGATAATATTTGCACCGGTGAAAATCTTGTGTCATGAGGAAATGGTGCATTTTTGCATACCAAGCTCTGGGAGCTTGCTTGAGTCCAGACAGTGATTTCCTTAACCTGCACACAAGTGATGGATTTGCAACAAATCCATCAGGTTTATTCATATATATCTCCTCCTCTAGATAACCATGAAGAAAAGTATACTTCACATCCATGTGGTGAACTTCCCAACACTTTGTTGTTGCAATAGACAAAACTAGTCGAATAGAATCCATTTTTGCCACTGGGGAAAAAGTCTCATTATAGTCCAAAACTTGGACTTAGGAAAAATCCTTGGACACCAACCTTTATTTGTGCTTGACTAAATCAAAATCAGCATCCATCCTAGTCTTGTATATCCATTTTCATTTTACTAGCTTGATACTCGGTGGAAGCTTGACAAGCTCCCAAGTTCCATTATTCTGCAAGGAGTGGAACTCCTCATCCGTAGCAGATCTCTATCTTGGATATTTTGAGGATTATTCATATATTTGAGGATCTTATTCAATCATGAGAAAAAATTTCTCAACAATATTTGGATCCCTCACTAAAAGTGAATTCTCATATTGTGACCTTGTATTCCTAGGATCCTGAGGATTCCCAACAAGTTCACCATCAACTTCTATGGTTTTTGCTGCCCACTTTGGAATTTTTGGTGAGCTTGGGTATACAATAATATCATCAACATCATCATTTGAATCTGAATTTTCACCATGAGAAGCCTCATTCAACTCTTCATTTTCTTCTTCCGGTGGTGGTTGAGAAGACTCTCCAATCTCAACTCCTTGTAGGGTCTCTTCCTCAAAATGAACATTTCTTTCTATGAATGTTTTGTGGGTGATCAGATCAAGAATTTTGTACCCCTTTGAGTCTTCTGAGTATCAAACAAATAAACATGGCCTACTTTTTGGCTCTAAGGCCTTTCTCTTCTCGGATGGCACTCTAGCTCAAGCCCTAACACCAAAAATCTTGAAATGTGTAATATCAAGCTTCTTTCCAGACCAAGATTCACGAGGTGTAAATCCTTTCAGCGCTTTATGTGGAAATATTTTTTGTATGTGATATACACATTTTATTTCTTCATCTCACAAATTTGGTGGTAAAGATCTTGCTTCCAGCATACAAGTTTCCATCTCCTTAAGAGATCGATTCTTCCTCTCAACAACTCCATTCTGCTGAGGAGTGTATGGCATAGTGCGTTGCATATGGATGCCAGCCACTACACAGAGCTGCTGAAAATCAGATTTGATGTACTCTCCCCCATTATCAAATCTGATTGCCTGTATTTTCCTTCCAAACGGGTTCTCAAGCAAGGCTTTAAAAACCTTGAAAAGGCCAAAAACTTCAGACTTAAACTGCAGAAATTAGACCCAGCAATACCTAGTATGATCATCAATGAAATTTAATAGGTATATGGATTTGTTTATTGACATGTGAGGGAAAGGACCAGTAATATCACTATGGATCAAATCCAAAGGTTTATATGCTCTCTGAGGCCTTGATCTCTCAAACTTTCTCTCTCGGTGTTTTCCTAGAACACAACCCTAACAGACTCCCTTGTGAAAGTGATGTTTGACAACCCTACAACCATGTTTTTATCATGAAGTTCATGAAGATATATGTAATTTATATGGCCAAATATCTCATTCCAAATCTTGCTTGCTTCATTAGCATGAGAGAGGAGCGCTACTGGTTGAGAGATATGCAAAAACTGTAAAAACTTGTAGACTCTGGTGGAATGATCCGCAGTGCCTAATCCAACAACTCTTCCTATGGAGATCTCAAAGATATCGACATTATTAGGGGGGAAGACAACTCTTTTGGGTGAACCAGTATGGGTTATTTGGTAGACTGACAGTAATTTTGTAGCTATACCAGGGACATAAAGGACATTAAAAAATGAGTCATTGTGAAGATCTAGTCTACCTTTACCCTTTGAGGTAGTTTCTGAGTCATCTCTGAGAATAATGATAGGATATGGGCCATTGTAGGAACTAAGAGTAGCAAATGATTCTCTGGTTGCAACTATGTTCCTTGAAGCTCCAGAATCAATGATGTAAGAAGCGTATGAAGATGTGTTGGCCATTAGAGCATGGACTCAATCCTTGTCATCTGAGTAAGAACCTCCTTCCTTCTTCTTTGCACCTTCAGGAATGGGGATATGGTTCTTCTCAAGGAGTTGTGCCATCTGATCTATGGTCTTTCTCATACAAGAGATTTTAGGATGAAATCCCTTGTTGATCCTTTCTGTAGGTGGAGGGATCCTCTTGTGGCTTATATCTCTCCTTCTTTTGCTCAGAAGGCTTTTTGTATTTTTCCTTCTTCTTACCCTTCAAATTCCTTGAGTCACCAGTAGCTAGAGCTTGATCTTTTGAAGGCTTCAGTGTGCCCATCAACATAAGCTTGTTCTGCTCCTAATTCAAAGACTCCATGAATTCAGACAGACTGGGCATCTTCCAATTCTTTAAAGCTATTTTTGTGCAATGGAAAGTCGAGACAAAGACTAAATAGTCTTGCCCCAATTTCAAAAGAATTGCCAAAACTAACTGTTCATCCTTTTTCTCAATACTGCACTGCTTCAACTACAAAACTAGTGACTTGAATTTGGAGAAATAATCCTGTAGATTCTTGAAACTGCTCGGACTTAGAGAAATCAGCTCATTATCTAGTTGATGTCCTCTCAGATCATCGGTTTTACCAAACAAAGATTTCAATTTATCCCAAACTTCATTCAGTGAAGTTAGACCATCCAAATGGAATAGAAGATATGTCGATGTGTTGAGGCGGACAAGGCCATGAGCCTCATCTCCCCGATTGTGCCACTTAGACTTATCTATAGCTGGATTAGGCTCAGCTTCAGTTCCCATTGTTATTTTGTAGAGGCCTTTCGACCTCAACAAAATCTCCATCTGCGCCTTCCATTGAAAATAATTAAATGGATTCAAAAGCGCATTCTGAGATGGATCCATGAGCATACTGAGGTGCGCACTGAGGACTGATATGTACCTGTAAAAACACAACCAAACAACTCTCTGGAGAATGATTCAAACTATAGAGATCTGCAATATGACAGTAGGCATTTTCAGGAGTCTGTCACGCCTGGGTAGACCTCTTGAGCTAAACTCAAGAGTATAAGGAAATGATCCACTGGACTTCTGCAGAAACATCTTGATTCTAGTGCGCTATGGGATGCAAATTTTCTCCCCTAAATATCTTTGATACCATGTGAAATCATATCACAAGCTAATCATAAGATTGAATAACACTTCTCACACAAATTGCTAGTCCGGAATTGTCAAGAACATTCAAAAATCAGACTCAGAATTATGCACAATATAAAACTGTATTAGCATAAATGTACATCATCCAACCATGTACCATCAAGTGGCTGAAAATATATATAATTACATCAGAAAATCAAAATTCTTTGGATGCACTCGAATAGCTCACAAAAAGTAGGCTTATTAAACTAGCTAAAATCCCCCAAGGTAGAAACATCTCTCTCCAACTCACTCAAGATGCTCACAAATTGGCTAAAAATATTTTGGAATGTGAAGTAGAATGAAAATCTAAAAATATGATAGCTTTTGGAGTGAAAAAGAGGGAAGGTGTGTTGGCCAAAAAATCTAGCAGTTTCCAAAAGCATTGGAGCACCTAGCTTTAGTCTTATCCATCCAAAAGCAGGAAAAAGTTGTGAAAGCATTGCAAAAGCAGGATTGTGCCCTTTCCATTCTAGATAGCCAGTAAAGTAGGCATGATGACCATGGATGGGCTCAAGTGGATAAGGATGGAATGTGGTGGACCTAGGAAGGAAAATAAGTGGCCAAAACATAGTAAAACTACCTAGGAATGTAATAAAAATTGAAATAAATTATATCATGAGTATTAAGTGGGTTTTAATGCTATAACACAGGAAACCCAGAATGGTGACCATAAAATTTCGGAAATAGATGGAAGTGATTCTAAATGAATTAATGAAAAACTTGATTCTTTTTGGGGAATTGAAGATGATATAGAAACTGGAGATGAGACGAGTCTCGGAGAAATACTGAAGCATGTTGAGGAAGGAACAATGATGCTCAAGAAAAAAATAAAGAGTTGAAAAGTGAACTGGAAAAATATGAAGAAAATGATCATGAGCTTGAAGAAAGAGAACAAATAATTGTTGGTCTGAAGAAGCAGTTAGATGAAGCCAAGAAGACTAGAGAACTCATGAACCACAAGCTTAAAAGGAATATAGAATATTGTGATGAACTAAAAGCTGAATTGGATCATGTAAGAAAGGAGCTAAAGTTGACAGTCACAAATGTGAACGACAACATAAAATTTGAAAGGAGTACTGAAAAATTGGATGAAATTCTCAGCAAACAGAGATCACATGCTGATAAAACAAGACTTGGTTATACAAACACAAAGCCATCAAGGGAAGATGAAGGAAATGGTGCCAATTTTATAAGAAGCAAAAACAACGAACCAAAAGGAGTTGAAGAATAGCAGGAGCATGACACTTCTAGCTGGAATAGAAGGCATGATTTCAGGAGAATCGAGATACCGAGAAGGTCCTTTTCTAACAAGTATGAAATTTTTTTTCTTGGTCATTGTTATGCTTGTTGAAACTTCGAACATAAAGCAATTCATTGTAAAGTCTATGCAAGAAACATAAATGATTATGAATATCCAAAAGACAACTATGTAAAAGGAAGATCTAGAAATGCTCATGGGATTGTTAACATAAATTTTGATCCATTTGATCCACTGATGGATCAAAAAATTGTATGCTACAAATGCAATAATCTTCGTCACAAGACACATGATTGCAGAAATGTGAAAGAAGAAGCTCCCATGATAAGGAAAGAGGAACCGACTACAATATGGGAAAAGAAAAATAATTCAAGCAAGGAATATTGTGGACTATCTTTGCTTGCTGAGGATAAAGAAAATGAGTGGTACATAGATAATGGGCTCTCAACACACATGACCAAGGATTCAAACAAATTCATTCACTTAAAAAAAGGAACTAGTGGCAGCGTTTCTTTTGGAAATGACTCCTCTGTCAAGATACTTGGGAGAGGTGTAGTGAGTCTTGGAAGTGAAAATATAAAAGCAACAAATGTTTTACTGGTTGAATATTTGAAGCATATTCTCCTTAGTGTCAGCAAGATGTGTGATCAAGGATACAATCTCACATTTGATTCCCAAAGATGTAAAATCATAGAAAACGATTTAGGAAGATTTGTCGTGACAGCTACAAGAAGACCTAATAACATATACATCCTAGATCAAGTAGAGAGAAAGATGATTGAAACCACCCAAAAAAAGTTCTAAGGACAATACCAAGGAAGAGAAGAATAAGAAGATAGAAAAGAAAGGTGAACTATTATTGAGCACCATAAAAGAAGCATGATTTTGGGGGGAGCATCCCCAAAGAGGAGGGATATTGACAAGGGGAGTTACCCTTTACCATTGATGTCAAAGGGGGGGAGAAAGATCAACAGGAGCATGGTCCTAAGAGGAATATGATGGTTTTCATCAATGACAAAGGGGGAGATTGTTGAATAAGGTTGTCATTGATGTCAAAGTCCTAGTGTATATAACTCCAAAGAAATACCCTTATGGTATATATTTAAGCATGGACCTCATGGGAAGACACTTTGGGTTGCACACATATGGGGCAAACCCCTAAAGAAGTCCCTAAGGTTTCCCCTAAGCAATGTTGGTGAGAAAGGTGAAGAAACCCCTAGAATAATGGTGTTGGGTCCACATGACCCATGATGAAGAAATCTCTAAAGAGACCCTAAAATTGGTCCAAAGAAATATTGGTGTGAAGTATGAATAATTCCCCAAAGTATCGATGATGGGTCCACATAACCCCAAAGTATTGATGATGGGTCCACATAAAGAGGAAAGAAACCTCGAAATGAATAATGATGTGTCCACTAAGTATCATAAGGAGAAGCCCCAAATACCCTTTGATGAAGATATGAAGTGATCCTGAAGGCAATTTAAAGTCTCATGATGAATACTTGAAGTGGGGTATTGACGCATTCAAGTACCCCTTAAAATATGGAGATCCTAAATTTAAGGATAAGTGAAACGTCGGCCCTAAAGCAAACTAAAGGCATCTTGGAGGGTATAAATAGGAGATGAAACTTATAATTTCATCATCATTCAATCTCTTGAATTCTCTCATCTAAATTGTGTAAATCTTGAAGAAAAAAGTGTGAACTTTTGTGGAGGAGCTAGTGTGGAAAGTTTTGGGATCATTTTTGTTCTTTGGTGAAGATTGGTAAAATTTGCATAACTTTCTCATACGATATTGGAATTACGAACTTCTTGGCTCATTGGAAATATTATTGGAAGGGATATGTGATGACATGATCTAGGGTTTCTTTTGGTGAAGGGTCTCTTTCTTCATCTTGTAAAATATATGGTTCTTGCTCATGGGCTTCTCTTGTAATGATACATGCCTCTCATTGACTAGGGTCCATCTTGTTGTCTTGAAAATGGTATGGATCTTGTGTATGTGTTAGAGCCTTTTGTTTGGTGATATTGCATAAATATTTTATGGTGATGATCTTGGCATAGATCATGGTGATTATCTTGGAATATCCAAGGGTTTGGAAATGTATATGATGTAAAAGTTTGAAGATGCAAATGAAATTTATGGATGATTGTTTTGGGGCATTCTTGGAAAGATAGATTTGAGGCATGATACGGGTTGACATAGAGATAATGATAGATACAATGATACAGGGACAGTGATACAGGTTGATAAAGACATTGATACAGGTACAAGTTGATAGAGACAGTGATATAGGTACAGGTTGAAAGATACAGTCATATAAGTTAACAAAGACATTGATAGAGGTACAGGTTGATAGATACAATAATACAAGTACAGGTTGAAAAATACAGTGACAGTGACAAGTTAATTCTCTTATTCATATCAGGGTGGTAGGATAGGGAAAGTAAAGGGGGTTTTAGCCTCCTTCCATTTGATGCTGGTAAATCTAGTGAGTTGGAGATCACTAAGGATTGGAGTCCTCAATACAAGTTGGAGCCTATTGTAAAACCAGGGATTGTAGCCTCATTCCAGTTGGAATTGATTAACTAGGGGTTTGTAGCCTCCTTCAAGTTGGAGCTGGTAAATCAATTGAGTGTAATCTTTATATTATATAAGAAAAGCATTTTGTGGTTTTCTCCCTCTTAGGTTTCCACGAAAAATATCTTGTGTAATGTGTATGGTTTATGTGACGATGAATGTTATTGTTAATGGTTAATGTTAACATCTAATATTAAAGTTTGAAATGGTAAAAAGTGGCCAATATTGATTCACCCCCCCTCTCAGTATTGGTGAATATTCTAATAGTACTGACCCGGGACATGAAATGATTGTGTGTACATAAATGGTGAGCGAAAAGATAAATAGAGAGTGGTGGCATCGAAAAGTCACGAACTACATTCAAAACTATGACAGAAGGAACAAAATGACAATCGCGTAGGCCAGAGAAAAGTTTTTTCACTGAATCCCATGAACAATTCATTGAATCCATCCCATAGAAGTAAAGAAGTTCTTGGATAGCGTTCATGAGCAAGTTGAAGGCCCAAAATAAAATAATATTAATGCATAAACTCGATAATGGAGGATAGACGAATTTATATGAGTGGCTATAAAATATATATGAGGACTACTGTGAAGAGCAAGCTATCGAAGAAAGAACTTCGCTCGATGAAATATGAAGTAGATTCTATAACAACTTCCACGACAACTTTTTTCTATACAATTATGACCCTACTATATAAGTTTCTAAGTGAAAAAGGAGTCGGTCACATAGTCGAGCCTCGCCTCCATTGGGAAATAGTGCTAGTTCAAATTGGGAGCAAGAGCAAAAATACTAGGAGCGCTTTGTCTGTGAGCATGTGTGGGAGAATTTTCTAAACAAATGAACCTCATTGTTGAAACCACTTCCATCGTTCAGTAAGATTCAAGTCGGAAATGGGGGGGGCATTGACCATATGTCAATGGATGAATAGATTATTCTAGTCAACGAAATAAGAATGATATGAATCCTAGTAAGGACCCAAGATTTACTCAAAAAAATTGATGGTCGGTCATAATCAGACTGTTGATATTCAGAAGCTCGAGAGGGAAAAACAACATAAAAGATGAGAAGATTTGAGGGACCATTTAATTCCCCTTCGTAATAAGAGGAATATGGAGAAGGTGGTCTAAAATATTGAGCATTCAAAAGTCCCACTTGAGTCAAGGGAAAGTCGACCAGATGAGAGAGAGGATGAGACATCGGTTAGAGGACCTTTACCAATGGAGGAAACTTTGAAATTGCAGATTGTTATTCCTGAATTAATGACTCCCTTCGATATGATCCAAATCCTTTTGAATCATGGCCCGATTGCATGATAGAATTTCGAGCACAACTTGGTAAATGGACGTAGCCAAAGCACAATATGGAGTCATTTATACGACCGTGGACAAATTTTGGAACGATTGATGATCTAAAGACCACTGCAAGGTAATTGGATAAATTTTACACCAGATTTTGGAAGACGGAGCTTTAATGTATTATATTCAAAACATGTGGAGGTAACCCCCTGCTAGAAACACTACTAATTGAACTACGTAACCCGTTAGAGATCCAACCTGTTGACAAAGAGTCTATAGAAGAAGTCTGATTGTCTTGGTATAACACTCTTCGACAAGAAGTAACTGCATAAACCCATCATAAAGAAGTAAATATGTTTGTAGTTGTTGATTCATCTCTAGTCAGTAATAAAACACAAAATAGAAATAGAAATTCCGTTAAGATGGCATATCATCACCCAATTCACACCCCTATTTATGAGGGATATGAAGACCCCGAGAAACATTGGTTTTTCTATGAAACCATTTGGAAAGATAACCTTATTGATGATGAGAATCAACATATTTCATAGTTTGCAAGTGGTCTCATGAAAAGAGCACTCATGTGGTACATGAAATTTATTGAAGATGGAACAAAAACAAAGCAAGAGACCAAAGAAAATTATGTAGAATTCTTCAAGACACAATATAGCAGGAATTTGAACGACCAAAAACTAAAATAAATTACTCAAAGGCTAGGTGAATCAGTGCGTGAATATGATAGAATATTTAAATACCTGCTTAGCCAAATGTCGTCCAAGATGGATCAAACAGTCATGATCCAGCTCTTCATTGCACGTCTGAAGCCAAGAATTAAAACACCCCTACTCTAGCTTGAATTTACAACATGTGAAGACTTTTAAAGAAAGCTTTAAAATTTGAGTCGAATACAAACTTCTCAGTTGGACTTGCTGACATAAGACTTGAATAAAAGCTAGAAATAATGCATCAGTCGCTTCAACAACTTGCTTTAAGGAATAACAAATTATGGTGCACAACTTGCTCGTCAGAAGGAACACTAAAGACAATTTTCGATATGACAACATGAGACAATTTCAAGACAACACAGCAACATTCCATGGAGAAAGAAGACCTTTCCCATGGGAAAGAAGATAAGTACAAGAAGAACCAAAAATATTTCCTGAAGAAAGACAACAAGAAAACTTTTGAATTGCTTAAACAAGCTACTACTATGACATATGTGAAAGGCTTAAGCCTCATTCGAAAGTTGAGTGCCCTTATAATGCAGACAGTGCTAAACCCAAATGGTGCACCATTTGTTGAACCACACAACACACCACTACATAGTGTGTGAAGAATATCAATATCAAGGCGAATTACCATACAATCTATCAAGCACAGACCGTTGATTAGAATAATCAAAGAGGTCAAGACTCCAGACATAACGACTAGCGCAACAATAGATATAACCTACAGGGCGGGTACAACAGTCGTGGAAGATATAATAATAATTGAGGAAACCTCTCTTTTAGTCAAGGGAAACCTCGTTGCTATATATGTTTCATTGAAGAACACTTGTGTCTTGACTGTCCCTGGAAAGACAGAACAGACCTCAAGTTTTGTAAGCACACACAGAAGTACTCAGGACAAAAGGAATGATTCGAATGCATTCAATTGCTTATCATTCATCTTGAAAGTGTATTTATACATCATAAGAATAGGTTGGAGCGGTTACACCCGCTCCAACTATTCTTCTAATTAGAGTAATTAACACAAGTTAGTGATGACAGTTAAGGGTCTCGAAGGGTCCCTCCAACATCTCGCCCGCCAACAAAATGCTTCTTCGTATCGAAGAGAGAAAGTATGCAGAAAGCAACCGTGACTGGTGACTCGTCAGCATTCGTCTTCAATCTGGGAACAGTCGATCAGAACCTCACCCTTTAAACATCTAGTTGGACTCATCCTCAACGGCTCAGAACTAAGGTATTTTGGCTCTGCTTTCCATGCCATCTCTCTGCCTTCAACGTCTGAGGTCACATTCCAAGAGATGATTATGCATTTCTTCACCAGGGGGATTATTCAATTTATTTGCTCTTTATTTCATCATCTGGTATTAGGCTCTTTCTTCTATGTGGTGTAAGATGTCTTCTACTTGAATGTGGTCTTCATTGTCTTCTTCTATCATGAATATGCCTGTAAATTTAAAATATGTATGCTCGGTTTTGTCGTTGGTTAATACTCACTCAACGTCTCAAGTGAATATTAAATTCATTAACAAGTCGACCAAAAGCAAACCCGGTATCGACCAATACTTATACATAAACAATAATGCTTCTTTCATTCTTTAGACTTGAGAATCATTGACCAAAAAATTATTAAATAGTTAACAAAATACCTTCGAAATGGTCAATTAAAATTGTGTGAACGAAAAAATGCTAATCGACAAAGCACTGATCAACTAGATGAGAAACTCGGCCGAGAGTTCTATGCATTAGTCGGTTGACTGTAGTAACCTCATAGCCAGCAATCCCATTTAACACCACTTGACAGGTAATATAATTCCATCGATTAGCACTTTCAGGCAATGATATAACTCGACGCATCCATTGATGCATAGTTTCAACGTGCAACGATTCTTCATCGTAGGAGCATCAAGCATTCTTCCTTTTTGCAGAAAATTTCTTCGTCAGCACATGATAGCCTTAAATATATTTTTTTCAGGCTTCTTTTCACGAGCATCTCCACTCTTTCTTCCAAGTTTGAGCCTACCTCCACCCATTGTTGCTGTCACCCAGACCGGATAGAGGAGGCAACATCGCCAATGTTGTAGTTGAGCAAATGGTAAGCACACATAGAAGTACTCAAGACAAAAGGAATGAATTGAATGCATTCAACTGCTTATCATTCATCTTGAAAGTGTATTTATACATCATAAGAATAGGCTGGAGCGGTTACACCCGCTCCAACTGTTCTTCTAATCAGAGTAATTAACACAAGTTAATGATGATGGTTAAGGGTCCCTCCAATAGGGTGGAAGAGCATAATCTAGAAGAATTCCCTATCATGCTCGAGAAGCTCAGTAAATAAAAAGAATGTTAATCTCTTGTCTGGTGTCCCTAAGCATGAAGTGTTAAAACATAAAAATTTGCAAATCATTACAAGGAACAGCACGAGAATTGGAGATGAGAATCCTCAAATTACAAAGATTCAAAGTAAGAAAGATAAATATCCAAATCTGCACAAGCATAGACAAATATTTAATAGTGCCGCAATTTTTTTTGAAGAGATAGCACATGAAGAGGATAATGTAGAATCTAAAAACAAAACTCTTAATGAATTATCACAACTCCTCACAAAAGAAGAATCAATTGCAAGGCTTATTGATCTAACGTATATCATAAGGAATAACATAGGTAATGGAAAAATCACCAAGAATCTATGTCATCTTAATCAAAAAGAAAAAATGGGCATCGACCCACTAGTCAACTTGGAAGTTGAGGGATATTTCATCTCGCAATTCGTTCTCGACTTTAGTTCATGATCTAATATAATGACTGGATCGACTTGGGAGAGACTGGGTTGACCACAACTGTCGGAATCAAGCATCTACCTTAAGATCGCCGACTAGGGTCTAATCAAACATATTGGAGTTTGGAAAAACATTAACACTGCATTCATGGGGATCGACACAGAAATTAACTTCGAAGTAATCGACCCGAAAGAAGGATCTAAATCATTCTCTGCATTAGTCGATCGTCCATGGGGAATAAAAATGAAAGCATCCATGCTACTCAAAAAAGATAGAATAAAATTAAAAGGTGATGGAAAAATGTTTATTCTACTAATCTATCCATCCCAAGAGAAACCTTGGGCAGAGCCGGAAAATAACAATGCATACATAAGAAAATTATACAAAGTTATGCAAAACAATGAAGATTCAAATGAACCAAATGAATATGGGGAGATTCATTTAGGATCACCCATGTCAGCCAAACAAATTTTTTATTTTGAACTCTATGACTGGAAGATAGAAAATTATGAAGCCCACTCAAGAGAATGTTGGACAGTTGAAATCATCCTGCGTTGAACAATACAAAAATGATTCACAATATATATAATTCCAATAATATTAAAAAAGGAAACAAGAGAATATCCAACTCTTGTGCTGACAAAAATTGAACAAACTAATCGACCTCCCCTCGGTACAAGGAACGTGAGTCGCCATCGACTCACGTCGAAGAAGTTTCTAAAAATGTCGGTGAGCATGGCCGACTATAGAGCTTAGTCAAGAATTTAACTAGTCAGGAGGCTAGATGGTGGGGCACCCATTAGTCACACTTGTGGACTAGGATGACCACTTCAACAAATTTTATCTAACAATTCGGAAGGAAGAAGTTAACATCCCAAGAAAAAATTCAAAAAAATTTCCAAGGTCTAGACTCCGTCGAGCACATTGAAAATTGCGAAAAAGAATGGAAAATACTTGGCTATCAGGATGAGAGAATATGGTTGCATTTGTTCCCAAGCACATTTGATGACCTGCCTAACAAATGGTATAAAATGGAAGAAGCAAGAGGAGAAACTTTCAACTGGAAGTCTCTTAAGGAGAACTTTATCAAATATTTTTCATTTTCCCCTATGGAAGAATGCCTTTGAGAAGTGGTACAAGAATTACAACAATTCATTAAACTGATGGAATGACTAGTCGATGCAGTTGACACAACTATCTGACCCATTTTAGATTGTAATATAGTAATGACTACTCATAATCAATTGACTCGTCTATCGACTGGACTAGACATGAAGAATGAGAACACCTGTACGAAGACTTTTCGATGGAAAAGAAATCATCATAACCTATCTGGTGAAAACAGTTTTGAAAATTTCTACCAAATACAAAGAGTATGATGATAAGCGTAAATATCCTCCCCCCCCCCCCCGGTATTTTGCAGAATTCAAGGAAGGAGAGTGACCAATTGATGAATCAAAAGCACCGGAGTGGATTGATGCATAAATAAAAATGAAAGATGTCAACATATCCATCAACGAAAGACCCAAAATGGCAAAAATAGGTGACTATTGGTTAGATCAACATACTGCAAAAATAACAAACCTACTTAAGGAGTACCAAGACATTTTTGTCCAAGATTACAAATACTTTAAAGGATTGGTCCAAGAAATGGGAGAGATGAAAATTGAAATAATGCATGATCCCAAACCTGTCAAGAAATGACCATACAAACTCGGTCATAAATATACGGACATAGTTAAGAAAGAAATTGAGAATATGCTAACCACAAGAATTATATACCTTTTTTATCAGTTGGAATGGGCCAACCCTATGGTCGTTCATCCAAATAAACATGACCCCAAGAGACTTTAGATATGTGTCAAATTCATAGGTCTAAACAAAGTAACCCTCACAAATTCGTTCTCCACAACCTTCGCCGATGAAATTATTAGCAAATTCACTAGTCATGAATGTTATTCTTTCACAAATAAATTCTCTGGTAATAACCAGGTTCCTATAGAAAAGGAAGATCAACACAAAACCACATTTTTCTATGAATTTGGATCATTTGATTACAAGGTTATACCTTTTGGACTGAAGAATGCACTAGTTGTCTTCTCCGAGATCATAATAAAATATTTTCAGGAATTATTGTAAAAAAAAATGGTTGATTTTGATGACATGACCATCTCAGTACATGCTAAAATACCACATAAAATGGCTCTAACTGATGCTAGAAAGATGCAACAAATCCAGTTGTCGCTAAATATAAAGAAATCAATTTTTGCCATGCCCATGGGAGTATTGTTGGGCCATATCGTCTGTAAAGAAGGCATACAAGTTTATTTAGAAAAAATTAAAGTTATACTTGATTTGTAAACACTAGTGAATCCCAAAGAAAGTCAAAAAAAATTTAGGACATACGGGGTATTACAAAAAGTTTATTAGACATTATTCTTATATTGCTTTTCCTCTAGAAGAATTACTCAGGTTAAATGTTGAATTTTTTTGGACTCCACAGCGTGCAAATTGGTTTGAAATCCTTAAAAGAAAATTAGTTGAATCCCCAATACTTAGATTCCCAAAATAATCGAAGAAGCTCCACATTCATATAGATGCATATGTTATTGTAGTCGGAGCAATACTCACCTAGCCTAGAGATGACGAACTTGATTACCCAAATGCAGACACCAGTTGAAAATTAAATAAAGCAAAAAAGAATTAGACAACAACTG
The DNA here is from genome assembly GCA_027924585.1 of Larix kaempferi. NCBI lineage: Eukaryota > Viridiplantae > Streptophyta > Pinopsida > Pinales > Pinaceae > Larix > Larix kaempferi. The sequence continues at coordinate 2,542,433 of BSBM01000031.1, read as the reverse complement.
AGCGTGGAGGCTTGGGCATGATCTTTGCACTGCAGAAATATCTACACTACTTACTAGATAATCCGTTCATATTCTTCACATACCATCAAGCAATTAAATATATGGTTAAAAAATCATTGCATCACAGTTGGATATGTCATTGCCTCCTCTTATTCCAAGAGTTTGAATTCAAAATATTAGTCTGACCAGGAAAGTCAAACAAGGGACCTGACCACCTATCCCGCATAGAAACTGGTGAAGAATCAGTCAGAATAGATGACAAGCTACCTGATTCTCACCTTTTTAGAGTCAAAGTCATGTCGACTAAGTTAGAATACATCACAAAAATTTTTAAAGAAGGACAAGCTCCAACAGGGACCTCAGAGAAGAAGAAGAAAATCCTAGCAATGAAAGCAGTGCCTTATACATTAATGAATGTGTATCTGTATAAAATAGGTCTCGATGATATACTCATTCGGTGTACACTCGATCAAAAACGAGAAGCTATTATTTAAGAAACACATTTTGGCCTAGCAGGTGGACATTTTTAGGCTGACACTACTGCCATAAATATTCTACAATTTGGACTATGGTGGCATTCAAAAAATAAATACTTCAAAGCATATATTAACAAATGTGATAAATGCCAATGCATGGGCCAACCATTGCAACGACCTGAAATTCCTCTCATATCTATGAACCTCGGTCTTACATTTGAAATATGGGCAGTCATCTTTGTCAAACCTTTTCCAAACCTTGGCCATCGAACAGGCGCAAGATATATTATTACTATCATTGGATATGCTACTAAATGGGATAAAGCAGAACTGGTCAAATCTTGCACTAGTGAAGTCGCAGCTAAGTTAATTTATGAAAACATTATTACAAGATTCAAATGTCCACTTACATTAATCAGTGATAGGGGAATGCACTTTATTAACAAAATCAGAGATGTACTCCTTAAATAATTTATGATTGATCATCATAAAAGTTAAGCATATCACCCATAGTCGAATGGCGCGGTCAAGTCATTTAATAAAACCCTAACTAAAGGCCTTACAAAAATATGTAGTATCAGCAAAGGACAACTGAGATGATAAAATACCTACAATACTATGGCCATACCGGACATCATAAAAACAATCAATGAGTTAAACACCACTTAAATTAGTATATGGACAAGAAGCAGTTATCCCTTTACACTTCAAACAACAAGCTCTAGCTATTGCTCAAGTCTTGCATCTAGGTATTGTATAGGCTACATAGGATAGAATGTTCGAACTACAAAAATTGGAAGAACATAGAATGCTTGCTACCCATCATCAAGAAGTTCAAAAGAAACAAAAAAAAGCATGGCATGATAGGAACATCAGAAAGAACAATATATGAGTCAGAGACTTGGTACTTTTGTATAATAGCTAATTAAAAGGAAAACCCAAAAAGATTGAGATTTCCTAGATAGGGCCATATATCGTCGAACAACTTAACTACAATTGATGAGTTAGATTATAAAAAATTCAAGGTCGAGGCTTCATGATGGTCGTGAACGGAGCTCAACTGAAACAATATATCCATAAAAGAGGCACATCGTCGACTAGTGGCCGTATCACCACTAGTCAAACGTCGTGTCACCGGGTTTATGTAGAATTATGGAAAATTAACTAATTTGTTTTAAAAAGCAGTTACATAACTAACTTAACTTCAATTGTATATAAAAAGAAGTACTGAGATGTGGATTTTGGAAAGGGGGGTGTGATTCAACACACATGGGGATTGACTAGGTAGAGGAGGCAAAGAGCGAGAACGGAAAGATGCAGTAGTCCTGGAGGTGCAGACATTCACCTAACTTTGACATGAAAAACAAAGAGGTGAAAAATAATATAATGAAGTCATCTGAAAAGAGACCGACTAAGATATCCCCGAGACAACCAACAAAAGATGAAAAAAGGCGAGGGCCTAGAGACAAACGAGATCATCGATGAGAGCATCAACTATCAAGCGAACCGACCAGTGCGAGAACAAAACTTCCTTCAGAACCTACACCAAGTGTTTGAATGAGTCATCCCCCGCAAAGTTCATGTTTAATGCTATCGCCTACTCACATTAAAAGCACGCTGAAGACCATGACTATGAAAATGATAGAGCTTTAGGATTCATGGATTAATTTTTGCACATAATTAGATCGAGCACAATCAATCCCTAAAATCACAGAGTTCTCTTCAGACTTGTTGACTGTAAACTATCAAAAACTATCCATGGCACCAAAGAAGGGCACCACAGTAGAAAAGAGCAAATATGTCGAAGAGAAAGCCATGATGTAGCAAGAAGAAGCTTCCATGACCCCCTCAAAAGCTAAAATACACAGAATAAAGAAAGCAAAAATGGACGAGCAAAATTGTGGAAAACAATACGCAAAAATGAAGGCATGATGAATTAGGGACAACTAATGGATAGAAGCTTCCAACAAGCAAAACTTTGAATCTATCTGAATGCACCTTTGATAGACCCCTTGGAAACCTGAAAGACATCATAGCGAAATTCATCATCAGTCATACCATGATAGAAAAATATGGATCGACGAGCCCATTTTCATCAAAGATTCACTCATTGCCTATATTACTGGATTATTAAGTAAAGGACTACCAGTACCAATCAAGACCAAATCATTACCGCTAGTGGAATAATTCATAGGGTCCCGAGTAGGTAAAAACTCAAAGAGGCTTATTATTCGCAAAGTACTGTATGAAGCAGTCAAATGGACTGCAATCATAATATCACTATGTCTAACAAATTCAGGTTAGTAATCCGACTTGAGATTGAACATGCTAGAAGTAGTCAAGCAAGTTGCGTACGAGGAAAAAATATTCAATTGGGCCAACCATTTCGTGCGATTGGTCAAGACCAACTGCGAGAAATGACAAGAGTCTAGGCAATCAATTGGGTTCTCTTCATTACTTATATGGATAGTAATGGCGAAGATTAATCCAGCCGGTGAAACAAAGTTCACCAACACACATCCACCACTGATGAAAATTTTCTAACTCTTTGCAGGAAAGAGACCATCTTATAACGCAACAAAGCAAAGACCTACTAGGAAAACTGGTTCCACGTAGTAAAAAAAAAGTGTGATCGCTGGAGAGTACCCCAATGCATTCGTCACAGTCTACCTTGGAGAGCACATATTGAACTTGGCCTTGACCATACAATGGTATGATGCATTAAAGGTGTAGCAAGAAATGCATAGGAAATCGACTATTATCCCAATGTCCCCTAGCTATTTACTAATTTGTCTAGCCAAACAAATACCAAAATACCTATACCAACCATAGCTAAGACTCAATATTGGGATATCATTGCTCCACTAATGGATGGGGAACTAGAATACCAAAGTAAAACATCAATGTACATCACTGCATTTAGCCCAAATGATGAGCCAGAAAACCCTCATCAGAGACGATCAAGGAAGAATAAGAAGAACCACTCATCAAGGAAGGTGTCAAGCCCAACTTCGATGATGTAATTTCCCCTTCACCCAATCCAACCAACAGGAGGGTACATTAGCTAAATGCAGGCTTCCATATTTCACCCCATAATCATATTATGATTTCATATTCAAATGACATGTGCAAATGCATAAATAACATACACGGCGGAAATAAAATCTATCCACACACATCTAGCATGTATACACAAGCATAATCATAACAAGCATTGAATAAAAACATTTCATACTCAAATACAAAAGAATATTTATATTTATCAAATGCATATCCAAGCAACTGACTGTGTAAGAGTGATATTCCACCCAACCGTAGGCACTTTGTCTAGCATATACTCTTTATGTTGAGAGGACACCCCGAATCCAGGCTATGAGGCCACCAAGGTGAAGGAAACACCTACATGATTCTCTCTCTCTCAGCCTACAACCCATTTTCCTCTCTATGCTTATCCAAATTCTCATAAAGAGCTCTATAGGGATCTCACTTAGTCATCACAGCCTTGGCTCCCACAATACTTGCCCCACACAACACCCTTATGTGCTCAAGAATCCCCTTCACCGATCCACGGTTCTCTTAGGAGATACATCTTGTTGGATGCTTCCAGTGTGTGCATAGGAGGCCAATCTAATGTATGTTGTTGGAGTACCACCTATAGCCTCAATTTGTGGCTTCTCAAGCATGCAAAAGCAGAGAAACTTAAGGGATAAGGGTTCTTAGCTTGCCCAACCTTTGCGCTCACTTATAGCCATCTATTTTTTCCTTCAAATCTGGAGCTCTATCTCTAGATTCAAATTTCTAGGTTATACATAGTCTAGTAAATGGTCTTGAACAACAATGGAGAGATCTGCATAGTGTAGATATACATGAGAGAAAAATGACAGAATGAAGGTTGAATCCATAGGATATGAGATAATGGTGAAAATACAATTGACATAGCTTCTGAACATAAAATAAAGGACTCCTGATAGCTGTATATTGAATTTTGGCAGTTAACTGAACTATCACAAAAGTGCAGTCACCCCCATGCTTCAATAACTGTGTGGGGTAACTTTTCCCACCAACCTCACACATGCATTCAATTATTGGAAATTAGTCAAATGAAGGTAATTCGATCACTTAAATTCTCATGGAAAAAATAGATGAGTTCTAAGGTTGACACTTGGAAGCAAAGGATTCAGTTTCCCATAGCCCCCATTTCCTCTTCCCCTCTGGTGGAATCATAGCCCCTCTAGTGCTCTTTACACAGCCATGTTGGACCATTTTATTATTTATGCAACATAATATTTACATACATTTCAAGTTAGCATGGAAATCCCATATGGTCCAAATCAAAATATATGCATCATACATGCCTAGCCATTCACTAGTTGGGCCTTGGCCTTGAGCTCCGCACTAGGAATCCATACTAGCATAATTACATCATTTACATAATTTTGATTAAGTACATTGCAAATCAAAATTGGGGACATTACAATACCCTCCCCCCTTGGAATAACATTTTCCTTTGTGTTTTCTCAAACTTAGAACAAAAATGAATATGCCTCTTTCATGGCATCCTCCAACTCCCACGTAGCCTCATCGGGACCAAAGTGCTTCCATTGCACCTTTACGTGTCTGATGGCTCGGTTCTAGAGCAATGTCACCTTCCTATCTAGGATGCATAATGGGTCAGTTTAGAACTCTCCCTCGGGTTCCACCTGGATCACATCCCAATAAATCACATGGTTAGGATCATGTACATATTTCTTAAGTAAAGAAACATGAAAAAAATTATGAGCTCTAGTCTTAGCAATCAATGCAATTCTGTATGCAACTGGCCTTATCCTCTCAAGCACTTCAATTGGTCCACAATATCTTGGTGATAGCTTGGCACAACTTCCAAGCTTCAAGGAACTTTTCCTTGGCCTCACTTTGAGGTAAACATGATCCCCGACACTGAATTCCCTATGCACTCTATTCTTATCTGCAGAACTTTTCTATCTATTTTTGGATGCCTTTAAATTTTTCCTAATTTTTGCAACCTCTTGTTCCATTCCCTTAAGCAACTCTGGCCCAAGTACAATTATGTTCACTGGATTATCCCAAGTAACTAGTGTTTTGCACCTGCTACCATACAAAGCTTCAAATGGACTTATGCCCAATGATGCTTGTTTCCCATTATTATATACAAACTCTACCAAGTGTAGGTAATCCTCCCACTTGGATGGTTCGTTCATCGCATACATGCATAGCATATCTTCAAACACTTTATTTACTCTTTCTGTTTGCCCTTTTTTTGTGGATAATAGGTAGTACTAAAGTTCAACTATGTACCCAAGTCTGCAAAAATACTTTTCCATAAATTTGAGGTGAACTTGGTATCCCTATCTCAAAATTATTTCCTTAGGCAACCCATGCAACTTTAAAACTTCCTTGATAAAAATCTTTGTAATGGCATATGTTTTATATGTGGATTTAACCAATATAAAATGTGCTACCTTATATCATTTATCCACAACAACCATGATGTAATCATGTTGCCTCATTGTCATTAGCAACCCTGTAATACAATCCATGGAAATCACTTCCCATCTCCATTCCGGAATTGGAAAAAGATGCGATAAATCTACTGGGTGTTGATTCTCAACCTTCACTTGATGACATTTTATACATTTAGAAATATATTCCGCAATGTCCTTTTTCATTCCCGGCCAAAAATATTGCTTCCTTGTTGTAGCAGTTGTTTTATGGTATCTTGGGTGACCAGAATATGGCATTTTATGGATTTCATACATAACAATTCTCCTCAAGTCTACCACATTTGGAATATAAGTTCTAATTTTATAAATAATAATTTCTTCGTCTTCCAAATGATAACCTTCATACCTCTTCGCTAAATTATGCTATTGTAATTTGTATTTATTTTCACATATAATTCATCTTCAACAATTATTTAACAATCTGCTGCCTCAAATCTAATTGGAAGGTACGAGTGGCTACTACATGCATTTCATGTACTTTACTACTAAGTGCATCAACCACTTTATTTTCCTTTCCCTTTATGTGTTTGATCTCAAAATCAAATTCACATAAAAATTCCAACCATCTAGCTTGCCTAGCATTTAATGTTGGCTACTCATACAAATATTTCAGACCACAATGGTCTGTCCTTAGTCAAATTTTCTGCCCATTAAATAGTGCCTCCACATTTTCAAAACGTGCACTATGACTGCAGGTTTCAAATCATGGGTAGCATAGTTTTTCTCATGCTCTTTCAACTTCCTTGACTCATAGAATACCACATGGTTATCTTGCATAAGAAATCCTCCAATTCCCTGTTTACATGCATTTGTACACACCACAAAATCATTTTTGGGGGTTTGCAAATTTTAGAGTTGGAGCACTTGTGAGAAGCTTCTTCAACAACTAGAAGCTTTCTTCACATTTCGGCGTCCACTCAAATTTTATCTCCTTCTTTTGAAAATAAGTGATTAGGTGTGCAACATTGGAGAATCCTTCAATGAACCTTCTGTAATAACCAACAAGACCCATAAAATATCTCACATCTGTCACATTTCTTGGAGTTGACCAATTCATGATGGCTTTAATCTTCCTAGGGTCCACCGATATTCCTTCCTCTGAAATAATGAGACCCAAATAATGAATTTTATTTTTGTAAAAATCAAATTTGCTTAGCTTCAACTTATGTTCCCTTAGCAATTTCAAATCCATTCTCAAATTCTCTTTATGCTGTTCTTCATTCTTAGAATAGATAAGAATGTCATCTAGAAAAACAAGAACAAACTTGTCCAAATACTTATTGAAAACACTATTCATGAGACACATGAATGTAGTTGGTGCATTAGTGAGATTGAATGGCACCACCACAAACTCATAGTGCCCATACCTTGTTCTAAAGGTTGTCTCGTCAATGTATTCTTCCTTGATTCTCACCTAATGGTAACCAAACCTCAAGTCAATCTTTGAGAATACCTTTGCCCCTCTCATTTGATCAAAACGATCATCAATTTGAGGCAATGGGTACTTGTTCTTCCTTGTAACTTTTTTCAACTACCGGTAATCAATACATAACCCAAGTGTTCCATATTTCTTTTTCACAAATAGGATGGGTGATCCCCATGGAGACACACTTGGCCTAATGTATTTATTTTCTAGTAATTCTTGTAACTGCATTTTCAACTCTAATAATTCTAGTGTACTCATCCTGTAGGGTGTCTTGGAAACTTGTGCAGCTCCTGGAACAAGATAGATTGTGAAATCAATGTTCCTCTTTGGAGGAAGTCCTATCACTTCATTGGGAAACACATCCTTGAATTCTTGCAAAATAGAATGATATTCCAACTTGGGAATTTCATTTTCAGTTTTATCTAAAAACATGGGTTGCATACAATTGGGAGCCTTTCCTATTGAACTTATTCAGCAACATGGCTGAAATATGCCTAACAAAAACTACATTTAGAATTCCCTTTACAACCCTTGGGTTTCCTTCTTCATCAATGCATTCAAAAGTCTTGCTATAGCAATCAAGTTTAACTCTATGGGCCTCCAATCGGTCCATTCCAATGAGAATATCATAGGAACCAAGTGTAAGAATATTTATATTTTCACAAGTGGACAGTCCACTCATTTCCAATGGACATTTGTCCACCATTTCACTAACTTTCCTCTTGGCTCTAGTGGCTAGTTGGAATAACCATGATTTACTATGATTTGATTTATTAAAAGCACAAATCTCAACAATTTTAGGAGTGATATAATTGTGAGTAGATCGACGGTCAATCAAAATATAAATAGATTGCTTATAAATCTTACCTTCAACCTCAACCACAGTTGATTTATGGTATGCTTGGCGGTCATCTAGTGCTTCATAGACTATATGGATGATCCTTTCCACTTGACTAACAGTTTCACCTTCTTGGATGTTGTGAACTTGCTTTGCACTCCCATTCTGATGTGGTCAGTTCCTAAGCATGTGATCCTCTCCACATCCCCAACATTGAAGTGGCTCTCTTTTCTCTTTTGGCTTATCTCCCATCATTCTAGTTGGCTTAGTTGCACCATGTGGTGGCTACCTTGGCTGATTTCTAAATTGAGGAGGATTGAACCCATTTTTCCTTTGGTGAAACTTCTCGTTTTTCTTGTCTTTCCATGCCTTATGGAATTCTGATTTGCTTTTGTTTTTATCATACCAATACTTGGCCTTTCTTATGGTCTCCTCTAGAGTTTTAGGTTCATCAAACTCAATTCTGTCTTTATATGACTGAGGTATCCAACATAGAAATCGTTGAATTTTCACCTTATCATCTCTAATATACTTTACATATCTCAGTAGTTCCAATAATTTATTTGCATATTCTTCCATAGTCATTTGTCCCAATTTCAGCTAATGGAACTCTTTGATTTTTCCATCATAGTACCTATAAGAGAGGTACTTTTCCTTGAATCACTTCTTGAATTGCTTCCACACAATCCTCCTTTCATTGATCCTCTTTACTTGCCTAAGATGATCCTACCATATAGATGCCCTTCCATTTAGGTTGAATATAGCTACTCTTTCTTTCATATTTCCCAAGTATTCTTGGACTTGGAAATACTTCCTCATCCCAAGAAGCCAATCCTTAGCTTCTTGACCAGATTTTACCTCACCATTAAATGTAGGAGATTTGGCCTTCTTAAATTCTCCATGTGAGTGGTTCTTGGAAGGCCTCTTCCTCTTATTCCTACAAGATGAAGAGCTTGAACCTTCAAAGGATTCTTTAGAGTCAGATGGATGACTAGAAGATATTTTTTTAGTATAAGTCTTGTCTCTAGAAATCCTTCTTGAGCTATGGGACCTCTTGTGGGAATGCATCTCTGAGCTACTCCCACTCTTTTCCTAATTTTCTGAATTTTTCCCATGGTTAATCTTCCTCTGAATGCCTGCTAGGATTTGAATCATAGTTGCATTCAACTTATTATGTTCCCCTTGTCAAGCTCTAATCAACTTTTCGTTGTCTTCTTTGCAACTCTGTAGTTTCACCCTTAGGCTCCTCATGGTTTCTCTCCCACTGCATATGTTTAAGCCTCACAAGGATCATGTGCATCATCCATGATAATGACTTTCTTGGTCCAACCGAGACCAAATATTTCCCAACTGCACTAAACTGAATGCTAATCCTTAACAGACACTGATATGATTATGAATCTGCAAAACACGTTCATATAAACACATTTGATAGATTTATTATATGTAATATCCCCATCCAAATAAATCACTAGAAGGGAAAATTCCACCAATCTACTAATTCCCTAGGTTGGGGTGGAAACATTTAGATTTGGAATGAGGGAGATAATAAACCCCAAATGGACATTAGCTTGAAAAAATATATTAAAAGGGGCTAAATAAATATTTATAATAGCAAAATAAGGTGGCACTTGGTCATGAGGGCACATTGGTGGGGTGGGACCCACACAAAGCAAGATTCACCATGCCACATGGAAACCTACTCTCACCCATTCGAATCCAAGGTGGAGTCTAAATTTCTTGGGGGATTTGGAAGGGAATTATACTTGGCATGAATCAATGAGGGTCCAATTTTAGAGGAAGAGTAACTCCCATGGAAGAGGAAGAGGCATCTTAGAGATTTTGTGACACTTGGGCTAGATTCCCTAGCTTATATGACAGCAATGATGAAGATGTTATGACACTTATGAAAAGGATCAGACCTGATTGCTGACATATGACCTATATGACATGTCAAGGCTAAAAATAGCCTCCAAGAGGGCGCACAAGGGAGTTATGGCAGCTAATATTCCCCCCCATTCTAATTAATGGAAGAGGGAGGCTAGGAATTGTTGGACAAGTGGCACCCATTCGAATCTCTCCCCAATTCAAGTTGGCATGAGGCTCTTGGAAGGAATTCGAACCATGGAGGACTTGGAAGGCTTATTAAAGACAAGAAAAAATAAGGATATGGGATTTTTTATCATTTTTCATTTTGTAATTTGGAGAGCATAGCTTGTCCATGCAAGTTGAGTGTTTATTCTACTTGCCTTAGCACCAATTTCGAGGGTGAAAGATTCCCATCCTAATTGGAAATTGGAGAGGCCATTCAAAACTTTCATTTGGAGCTGAAATGGAGTCATTTTTTACAGGTTGAAGCTACAGGTCTGCTCGTGATCACTTCTTATTCAACTTGTTCCCACATCTCTCTCACTTTTCTCTTCATATTCTTGTTCTTGGAGGAATGACGCACATTGTGAGATGTTGATATCTTTAGGGAGGTTAAAGGGGCCGAATTTATTTGTAATATGATTTCGACACTCTATTTTTTATTCTCATATAAGTCTCAGATCGAAACTCCAAATGAAACTATGTCAAAATGCAGAACTATGTATGAATGGTGCCATTTTCCCCTACATCTTGTTGTAAGAGCTTGAAGTTGTTTGGTATCAAATGTTTCAGTCAATATCTGTGATTTTATTGCTATATGGAGAGCCATTAATGTATTGACTAAGTTTCATAAACATTATACAATTCCTTGGAACATTTCTCTCAAATTTCATAGCAAGTTATAGTGTATTTCTATCATTTCCCCCTAGGTTAAGACATGTCTCCAAACCTCTGATTTATGGGAGTTGAAACAGCTATTAGGAATTTATTAATGATGCATTTGGGTGCCCATTGAAGTCATATAACTAATCCATGTCTCTGTTCTAAAATTTGGGAGGTTCGTACTACATTTAGGAAGCCATTAGTGAACACTACCCTTGGGGGTTTGAACCTCGAAATTACTAATAAATTCCCCATTTTCTCCTGATTACAAATGAAGGTTGCAGAAGTATTTTGAGAGTGTCCAAGCACATATCAGATTAATTTTTATGTCCTAATACCCTTCAAATACCTTCAGACCCAATTCTAAATCCTTAGGATCCATTTGGAATCCATTCAGTCATCACTAGTCCAAGGTTCGAATTGACCAAAAAGTGCAATTTTTCCAAGTTTTCCAAATTATTAAAAAGGGACAGTACAAGTGGTATCAAAGAATGGTCCTTGCACCTGATTTGGGTGACCATTTATGAGGTCTAGAAGTCATCCCCCATCCCTAGAAACCGAAACTGAAAGTACCTTTGGTGAAGAGGAAGAAGCAAGAGAAGAGGTGCACTATGTTGAAACTATGACTAAGGATGAGAAAGGAACCCCGGATATGGAGGAGAAAAAAAAGTTTAGTAAATTCATGAAACCATTTTTTGAAGACATGACAAGGCAAATAATGCAAGGGTTTGAATTGATGGCTAGTCAAATTGGAATCAAATTGGAATTATGAGGCAGCAATAGTTCTACTTTTGAGGAAAAGAAGGCATTGGGTGAACACATTTTCTCAAGGACGGGACCTCATAATCGATCCAGTGAATTCCAGAGCTCAACAAGGGATACCACACCTAATTTTTTTGAGTCCAAAGTGGATCCTAACACCCAATATAGAATGCATGAAGTTCTATCAGAATAGCAGTCGTTGAGTGAAGATTGTAGAAGGACCTTACCATTTGATCAATTCTTTATTGTTTCAAACAAGCTCAAAATGAGAGGAGGTAGAAGAAATCCCTTTCAAAATAAAGAATTGAATTATGCCATAGGTAAAATTCCCCTTCCTACCATTGATGGCTCATCTCAAAGTTCTGCAAAGACTTGGGTACAAAAGTTAGATGTATATTTTCAGCTGAATCCAATGGTTGAAGAGGATGCTCTAAAAATGGCTATTTTGAATCTTGAAGGAGAAGACAATGATTGGTGGTTCCATGGGATTAAAACCTTGGGACATGATCAGGTCACAACATATGAATAATTTGATAACATGTTTTTGGAAAGATTCGAGCAAAAAGACCCTAAAATGCCTTTCAAGGAAATAGCACAGTTGAAGCAAATTGGAACCCCTGATGAGTACATGTTGGAATTTAAAAAATTATTAGTTAAGTTGGATGATATATCTATGGTTCGATTAGTATTGCTCTTTACTGAAGGTTTTGCTGAAACTTTGAAGGGTTTAGTTAAATCCCACAAACCTACTTCAATGAAAGATGCCATGAACTTGGCAAGAGATCTGCAAAATGTGCTACCCAAGACAAGGTATCCCCCCAATACCAACTTTCCTTCCAAGTTCAAATTTGACAAGAATCCATGGAAAAAAGATGCATTTGGAAAGGACAAGAAAGAGGGACCAAGCAAGGAAGAACTCAGAAGAAAGAGACTATGTTACACATGCTTCCAACCATGGGTACCAGGGCATAAATGTGCTAAGGGGAAAGCACAATGCATTGAAGTATTTTTTGATGATGATGAAGGTGAAGGGGACATGGAGGAAGAAGAACATATTTCAACCCAAGAAGAGGGATATGACACAGCAAAAGAAGATCATCCATCACCTAAAAAAGGGAGAATGGAAATGCTTTCAGGAGTGCCTCGTTTTCACACCATTCGATGCAAGGGAGTGGTACAAGGGAAAAGAGTTTCGGTATTGGTAGATGGAGGAGAAACACATAAATTCATTGATTCAGCCATGGTGGAGAGGATAAAGTTACCTACTGAACCATTTGATGGGTTCACAGTCATCATTCCAGGTCACAATATTATGGAGTGCAAAACATGGATTCCGAAGCTACAACTCACCATAGGTAATTACACATTTTCTAATATATTTTATGTGGTGGATGTTGCTGATACAAATGTGGTCTTGGGAGTGCAATGGTTGTAATCTATAGGGGAACATATAGTGTGACTACCAAATACTTGAAATGAAATTCAAAGATTCGAAAGGAAAACAAAGGGTAGTGAGAGGAATGCATACCTATCTGAATTAAGTGGTGTCTTCCCATAGTATGAGGTCCATAATGAGGCATGGGGATATCGAATGGGTTTTTGAATATTCATCACTTCTCCCAAGACAAACATAAATATTGCATAACATCCAAGGGAGATAAGGCAACTACTACATAGATATGAAAAAGGTTTTTGGAGGCCTTCCTCTTGGAAGGCCACCTGACAAAGGGGTTGAGTACACCATTACTTTGGAGGTGGGTACTTCACCTATACAAATACCACCATATAGACACCCAAAAATGTTCAAAGATGATATTGAGAAGGCTATTAAAGAACTCTTGGGATTGGGACTCATTAGACCAAGCTCAAGTCCCTACGCTTCTTCAATTGTTTTGGTGAAGAAAAAGGATGGAACCCTAAGGATGCGCATGGATTTTAGAGCTCTAAACAATAAGACAATAAAGAATATATATCCCATCCCTAGAATATATGAGCTCATGGATGAGATATTTGGAACAAATTTATTCTCCAAAATTGATCTTAGATCCGGTTACCATCAGATTCGGATGAATGAGGAGGATGTGCAGAAAACTACTTTCAGATGTCACTATGGTCATTTCGAATTTCTTGTCATGCCTTTTGGTTTGACCAATTCTCCATCCACCTTCGAATTATGCATGAACAAAATATTTGGCAAGCAGATCCGTAAGGTTTTTTTGGTTTTCTTTGATGATATTTTGATTTACAGTAAGACATGGGAGGAACATTTGCACCATCTAGAAGTTGTATTGAAAATATTGCATGAACAATCTTTGTTTGCTAAGTTGTCCAAGTGTGAATTTAGGTTGAAAGAAGTTTTATATCTTGGGCACATCATTGGGAAAGATGGAGTAAAGGTGCACTTGGAGAAAATAAATGCTATTCTTGAATGGCCATCACCCAAGAACATCATTGAATTGAAAGGCTTCATTGGGATATGCACTTACTATGGGAAGTTTGTGAAGGGGTTTTCCAAACTAACTGCTCCCCTTACTAATTTGACCAAGAAAGATGCTTTCAAATGGGATGAAGAGGCTGAAAAGGATTTCCAAAGAATGAAAGAGGTAATGAGTAGTTTTCTAGTACTTGCATTACTAGATTTTTCTAAACCATTTATTTTGGAATGTGATGCATCACGAGAAGCAATAGGGGCGGTTCTAAAGCAAAATAAACACCCCATAGCTTTTGAGAGCAGAAAATTGCAGCCACATGAGAAGCTCTACTCCATATATGACAAAGAAATGTTAGCCATCATGCATGCCTTGGCCAAGTTTAGACAATATCTAGTGGGGAACAAGTTTGTGGTCAAAATTGATCATAACAGTTTAAGGCATTTCCTCACACAAAAGGATCTCAATCAAAGGAAACAAAAATGGGTAAGTAAGGTCCAAGCTTTTGATTTTGACATTGAATATGTAAAAGGGAAGAATAATATTGTAGCAGATGCATTGTCTAGGAGACCTTCATTTTCCCTTATGTACATTTCGAAAGATTGGAAAGATATGCTAATAGTAGAGTATGCCAAAAATAGTTTTGCTTGTGATGTGTTAGATGGGGTCAAAAGAGATGATAGATACAAGATATTGAATGGCATAATCCACTATAAGGACCGAATATACTTGGTTCATGGTTCGAACCTAAAGCACAAGATCTTGAAGGAAGCTCATGATTCTCCTCTAGCAAGCCATCCTGGTTTCTTTAAAACATATAGGCAATTAAGACAAAGGTTTTTTTGGAAAGGGTTGAAGGAAGATGTTCTAAATTATGTGAATGAATGCAAGATATGTCAGCAAAAAAAATTTGAACACACCTATCATGTTGGTTTATTGCAACCATTTCCCATTCCATAACATAAATGGGAAAGCATCTCAATGGATTTCATCACAGGTTTTCCCAAGGCTTTGGGCAAGGATTGTATTTATGTTGTGGTGGATAGACTCACCAAATTTGCTCATTTATTTTCTATTACATCATCTGATACTGTTGCACAAGTGGTTGATCTATTCTTTAGATATATTTTCAAATTGCATGGACTTCCCAAAAATATTGTGAGTGACAGGGATAGCAGATTTATGAGTGCCTTTTGGAAAGAACTCTTCAAGTTGGTGGGCACTCAATTGACTCCTAGCACAAGATATCATCCTCAAACTGATGGCCAAATAGAAAGGGTGAACCAATGGTTGGAGGGGTACTTGAGGAACTATGTTGGTGAGCAGCAGAAAGCATGGGTTAAATGGCTACACTTTGGTGAGTTTTTCTATAATACTACTTTCCATATGTCCATTGGCATGTCTCCTTTCAAAGCACTTTATGTTTATGAAGCACTCACATTTTTGGTGATAGTAGAGCCCGAAAAGCTAAGGATTGGGTTGAGGAAAGTTAAGAGATTTTGAAGCTCCTAAAAGACAATTTGCAGGTTGCCCAAAATCAACAAAAATGGTATGTGTATTAACATAGGGAGGAAAGAACTTTTCAAGTGAATTATTTTGTTTATTTGAGGATACAACCATATAAGAAAACCTCCTTAAAATGGAAAGGATCAGAAAATATTAAACCAAGGTATTATGGTCCATACAAGATAGTTCGAAAAGTTGGGGAGGTAGCTTATGAGTTAGAACTTCCGGAAGGTAGAAAAATCCACAATGTATTTCATGTGTCATGCCTTAAGAAGGCTATTCATCAGCAAATTTCTATTTCAGAAACCTCCCTCCATTAGATGATGAAGGACAACTCATACTTATTCCAAAAAAAAATTGAAGACAAGAGAAAGGAAATTGAGGAGCATAACCATAAGAGAATATTTGGTACAATGGAAAGATTTTCCAAGTGAGGATGCCACATGGGAAGAGGAACAAATTTTGCAGCATCCCAATTTGGAATTTCTTGAGGGCAAGCAATCTTGAGTGGGGAGGACTGTAATGTCCCCAT
Source organism: Larix kaempferi (assembly GCA_027924585.1). Classification (NCBI taxonomy): domain Eukaryota; kingdom Viridiplantae; phylum Streptophyta; class Pinopsida; order Pinales; family Pinaceae; genus Larix; species Larix kaempferi. Next base: position 2,526,191 of record BSBM01000031.1, on the reverse strand, counting down.
CCAAATAAATCACTAGAAGGAAAAATTCCACCAATCTACTAGTTCCCTAGGTTGGGGTGGAAACATTTAGATTTGGAATAAGGGAGCTAATAAACCCCAAATGGACATTAGCTTGACAAAATATATTAAAAGGGGCTAAATAAATATTTATAATAGGAAAATAAGGTGGCACTTGGTCATGAGGGCACATTGGGGGTGTGGGACCCACACAAAGCAAGATTCTCCATGCCACATGGCATCCTACTCTCACACATTCGAATCCAAGGTGGAGTCTAACGTTCTTGGGGGAGATGGAAGGGAATTATACTTGGCATGACTCAATGAGGGTCCAATTTTAGAGGAATATTAACTCCCATGTAAGAGGAAGAGGCATCTTAGAGGTTTTGTGACACTTGGGCTAGATTCCCTAGCTTCTATGACAACAATGATGAAGATGCTATGACACTTATGAAAAGGATCAGACTTGATTGCTGACATCTAACCTATATGACATGTCAGGGATAAAAATATCCTCCAAGAGGGCGCAGAAGGGATTTATGGAAGCTAATATTCCCCCCCATTCGAATTGATGGAAGAGGGAGGCTAGGAATTGTTGGACAAGTGGCACTCATTGGAATCTCTCCCCAATTCGAGTTGGCATGAGGCTCTTGGAAGGAATTCGAACCATGGAGCACTTGGAAGGCTTATAAAAGATAAGAACAAAGAAGGAGATGGGATTTTTTATCATTTCTCATTTTGTAATTTGGAGAGCATAGCTTGTCCATGCAAGTTGAGTGTTTATTCTACTTGCCTTAGCACCAATTTCGAGGGTGAAAGATTACCGTCCTAATTGAAAATTGGAGAGACCATTCATACCTTTCATTTGGAGCTGTAATGGATTCATTTTTTATAGGTTGAAGCTACAGGTTTGCTCGTGATCACTTCTTCTTCAACTTGTTCCCACATCTCTCTCACTTTTCTCTTCATATTCTTGCTCTTAGAGGAATGGCGCACATGGTGAGATGCTGATCTAATTGGGGAGGTTCAAGGGGCCCCATTTATTTGTAATATTATTTCTACACTCTGTATTTTATGCTCAGATAAACCTCATATCGAAACTCCAAGTGAAACTATGTAAAAATGCAAAACTATGTATGAATGGTGCCATTTTCCCCTACATCTTGTTGTAAGAGATTGAAGTTGTTTAGTATCAAATGTTTCAGTAAATATATGTGATTTTATTGATGTATGGAGAGCCATTAATGTACTGAATAAGTTTCATAAAAATTATACAAGTCCTTGGAACATTTCTCTCAAATTTCATAGCAAGTTATAGTGTATTTCTATCATTTCCCCCTAGGTTAAGATATGTCTCCAAACCTCTAATTTATGGGAGTTGCAGCAGCTATTATGAACTGATTAATAAATCATTTTGGTTCCCATTGAAGTCATATAACTAATCCATTTCTCTGTTCTGAAATTTGGGAGGGTCGTACTGCATTTGGGAAGCCATTAGTGACCACTACCCTTGGGGGTTTGAACCTCGAAATGACTAGTAAATTCCCCATTTTCTCCTGATTACAAATGAAGGTTGCATAAGTATTTTGAGAGTGTCCAAGAACCTATAAGATTCATCTTTATGTCCTAATACCCTTCAAATACCTTCATACCCAATTCGAAATCCTTAGGATCCATTTGAATCCCTTAAGTCATCACTAGTCCAAGGTTCGAATTGACCAAAAAATTGCAATTTTTTCAAGTTTTCCAAATTATTAAAAAGGGACACTACAAGTGGTATCAGAGCATGGTCCTTGCACCTGATTTGGGTGACCATTTATGAGGTCTAGAATTCAGCCCCTACCCCTAGAAACTGAAACTGAAAGTACCTTTGGTGAAGAAGAAGAAGCAGGAGAAGAGGTGCACTCTGTTGAAACTATGACTAAGGATGAGAAAGGAACCTCGGATATGGAGGAGAAAGAGGAGTTTAGGAAATACATGAAACCATTTTTTGAATACATGACAAGGCAGATAATGCAAGGGTTCGAATTGATGGCTAGTCAAAATGGCATTAGGAGGCAGCATTAGTTCTACTTTTGAGGAAAAGAAGGCATTGGGTGAACACATTTTCTAAAGGAAAGGACCTCATAATCGATCCAATGAATTCCAGATCTCAACAAGAGCTACCACACATAATTTTGTTGAGTCCAAAGTGGATCCTAACACCCAATATGGAATGCATGAAGTTCTAGCAGAATGACAGTAGTTGAGTGAAGATTGCAGAAGGACCTTACCATTTGATCAATTCTTTATTGTTTCAAACAAGCTCAAAATGAGAGGAGGTAGAAGAAATCCATTTCAAAATAAATAATTGAATTATGCCATAGGTAAAATGCCCCTTCCTACCTTTGATGGCTCATCTCAAAGCTTTGCAAATACTTGGGTACAAAAGTTAGATGTATATTTTCAGTTGAATCCAATGGTTGAAGAGGATGCTCTAAAAATGGTTATTTTGCATCTTGAAGGAGAGGCCAATGATTGGTGGTTCAATGGGATTAAAACCTTGGGACATGATCAGGTCACAATATATGAAGAATTTGTTAACAGGTTGTTGGAAATATTTTAGCAAAAAGACCCTGAAAATGCCTTTCAAGGAACTAGCACAATTGAAGCAAATTGGAACACCTGATGAGTACATGTTGGAATTTCAGAAATTATCAGTTAAGGTGGATGATATATCTATGGTTCGATTAGTATTTCTCTTTACTGAAGGTTTGGATTAACCTTTCAAGGGTTTAGTTAAATCCCACAAACCTACTTCATTGAAAGATGCCATGAACTTGGCAAGAGATCTGCAAAATGTGCTACCCAAGACAAGGTATCCCCCCAAGCCCAACTTTCCTTCCAATTTAAGATTTGAAAAGAAGCCATGGCAAAAATATGTATTTGGAAAGGACAAGAAAGAGGGACCAAGCAAGGAAGAACTCAGAAGAAAGAGACTATGTTACAGATGCTTCCATATTTCGCCCCATAATCATATTACGATTTCATAATATTCAAAGGACGTGTGCGGATGCATAAATAACTTACACAGCGAAAATTAAATATATCCACACACATATAGCATGTATACACAAGCATAATCATAACAAGCATTGAATAAAACATTTCATAATCAAATACAAAAGAATACTTATTTTTATCAAACGTGAATCCAAGTAACTGGTTGTGTAAGAGAAATTTTCCACCCAACCATAGGCACTATGTCCAACATATACTCTTTATACTAAGAAGCCACCCCCAATACAAGCTATGAGCCCACTAGGGATAAGGAAACACCTACAAGCTTCTTTCTCATAGCCTACAACCCATTCTTCTCTCTATGCTTAGCCAAATGCTCAGACAGAGCTCTATAGGGATCTCACTTAGTCATCACAACCTTGGCTCCCACAATACCAACCCCACACAACACTCTTATGTGCTCAGGCATACCCTTCACCGATCCACGGTTCTCTTGGGTGATCCATCTTGTTTGGTGCTTCCAGTGTGTGCATAGAAGGAGGCCAATATAGTTTATGATGTTGGAGAAACACCTGTAGCCTCAACTCGTGGCCTCTCAAGCATGAAAATGCAACAAAAATAAAGGGGTAAGGGTTCCTAGCTTTCCCAACGTCTACACTCACCTACAACCATCTATTTTTTCCTTCAAATCTGCAACTCTATCTCTAGATTCAAATTTTTGGATTATACACAGTCTGGTAAATGAGTTTGAACAACAATGGAGAGCTCTGCATAGTGTAGATCTACATGAGAGAAAAATGAGAGAATAAGGGTTGACTCCATAGGATATGAGATCATGATTAAAATACAAATGACGTAGCTTCTAACCATAAAATAGAGGACTCCATACAACTGCATACTGACTTCTAGAAGCCTATAGAACTATCAAAAAAGTGCATTCAACCCCATGCTTCAATAACTGCGTGAGGTGACTTTTCCCACAGACCTCACATGTGTATTCAATGATTGGAAATTCTTCAAATTAAGGTAATTGGCTCACTTAAATTCTCATGGAAAAAATAGATGAGTTCTAAGGTTAACACTTGGAATCAAAGGATTTAGTTTCCCATAGGCCCCCTTTCCTCTTCCCCTCTAGCAGAATCATAGCCCCTGTATTTCTCTTTACACAGCCATATTGGACCATTTTATTATTTATGCAACATAATATTTACATACATTTCAAGTTAGCATGACCATCCAACCATACCATCCAAATGAATATATATATATACACACACACCTAGCCATTCACTAGTCAGGCATTGGCCTTGAGCTTTGCACTAGAAATCCATAGTAGCATAATTACATCATTTGCATATTTTTGATGAATTAAATTCCAAATCAAAATCGAGGACATTACAGATGAGCCTCGACTCAAGGAAAAAGTAACCAAGTAACTGAAGAGATACTTATCTTTCAACGTTATCTCAAAGGAAAATCTACCAAACAACATTCAAAGAAAAGGAAGTAGTTAATACTAGAAATAACAAAAGACGACCTCGAAGAACTAAGGGAGCAGACCAAACATGTTATAGTAGAAGCCACAAAGAATAAAGTCACCATAGATATTCAAATCCATAAATATTATGAGTAGAAGCGGTCAATACAATTGACTAGTTCAAATACTTCCATTGCATTATTGCCACCACCGCTGAAGAAACTCAAGATAACTCAGACTCCACAGGTAAAGGAACCAGACACTATGTCAGATGATTATGCGCCACCTTCCCTAGCCTAACTAGAAGAAGAACAACAAAAACTATCGATACCAGATCATGATCCCCTGACTTTGACACCTTAATTTAACCAATTCATTGCTACTTTTTCACAATTTATACCTCACTTCAAAAAACTTTCCACAACATCACTTGACCAATTAGTTAGTCTACCAGTGTCTCCACCCCTTTTTTTAAGCTCACCTAAGAAACCATTACTTTTGTCACTTGATACTTTTTGTCAAATCTTATGTCTTTTCTTTGACCACCATTGACCCCCTATTGCAAATTCAAGTACAAACAACTCTAACAGTAAGACAAACTACAAGAGAGACAACCCCTTCCCACCTAATTTCTTCACTAATGACAGCACACATGACTCATTCTGAAGCCACCATTTCACCGTCTAAACCAATGACTTCTTCTTTAACTATATATGCTCCTTTACCTTCACCTAATACCAATTCACTTACCTCATCGATGCCCCTTTCAACTACCTCAACTTCAACTATTGTCATGACTTCTCCACTTCCCCCTATATAATCGGCCCCGGTGTCGACAACATCTCCATAACCACCCCCTAATTCCACTCATGTTTCAACTATGTTGTCCCCACCTCCATCGACCCTACCTTTGTTGACCTTACCACCTTTTACTATGACCACTTTAACTCCACCTATATAAACTCTAACCTCATCGACCATAACTACATTGACCGCACTGCAGATGACCACGACCCCTGAAAAAATCCAAAAGAAGTCTTCAAAGAAAATCAGTAAGAGCAAGAATCCTAAAAGTGACACACATGTTACTTTGGCATTACAGCCAGTAGCAAGATCAACAGCAAACAAGGTCGTCTTTATACCCTCTAAAGCATCAAATCATAAACTTAACGACTTCATCAAAGTGGTTACCAAAGAATGCACCAAAAGATGGTCAGAAGATTCCAAAAGACTTAAAACCCTAAAGGAGGAACAAAACAATGTTTGGGTAGCATGTTCATCAATGGAAAAATAGATTATTGGGTCCTTACTAGAGCCTAAGCCAGAGAAGACAATTGATAAGTTGCAAAGTCTAGTTAAATTTATCCTTGAAAATTATGAAAAAGTCTAGGACCAGCTCGCACAAAAACAACAAGATGAAACCAGTCTACTCATTTTCGACCAGTTCATATATTTGAAGATGTGTTAAAAAGATGAAAGAATATGAAGTGTAGGCAACGAGAACAATAATTGTTCCCAGTAATTGGTATTCATAATATGGAAAAAATTGCATTAAAATTCAAGAACATGTGGGGTTCCTTATTAGATATTTATAAATAGAAGAAATCAGTCAACCCAATCACAACACAGACTTTTGACGACCCATTAACATGGAGCAGCAGCGACCTGATCAATTAAGAAGGAAAGAATAGCAATGGTTACATGAATCCAACAAAGCATAAGAATAAGTTGGCCAACTAACCAATCACATCTACAAATTGATGAGATCAACAGAAATCCAAACTCGAAACTTTGGTCCCAACATACAAAACATATTAGATCAACCTATGCAAATAAAGTTGATATGACTGTCAGAACTCACTAGTGTGGCTACAAACATCAGGACTATTCTAACCTATTGGGATGAATTTCAAGATCACCTCGCCCTCTCCACATCAGCCATTATCGAAGCATGTGTTGATTTCACTCCGCTAGATGAAGCATCAAGTTCTCAACAACTGTGAAGACTTTCTTTTATTTTTGCAATTTTGTCAAAATTGTATAAAAATTTACATCTCCATGTTCTCTTTGGGATGAAGAAAACTTTTGGGGTGGGGGGGGTGTTGGAGTAGCCTAGTTAACCAACCGATTAGGTCCTCTCGACTAAATAGAGACTAGTCGACCTAGTTCAGTCGGGTCAGTTAAGCTAATCGACCAATTAGTTAGGTAGTTACAATTGTATAACTAATTGTATTATCTATATAATAGGCTAACGAGCCAAGAGATTATTAGCTTCCATTATTGTACATAATCTGATATTCAAATAAATATGTGTGTTGCTCCTTCCTCCACTGCTTTCTCTCTTCCTTATTCTCTTATGTATGTATGATCTAGTACTTGATATATATTTGTGTTTGTTGTGCTACTGGTAACATCATGTGATCCCATAGATTACAACACATCCAAAGGGTCAGACCTAGCAGGATTTCCCCACACCTCTCTTGAGTTTAATGTCAAATTAATATCCCCACCCAAAATCACATTATCACCTAACAATGATTGTTTCACATTTAGCGAATCCCAGAAATGTTTTATGTCCCGATAGGGGGCATGGGGTATATAGGTTCACTATCTTGTCAACTTTATTGTTTTCTTTTGCCCTACCTTCCAAAATTAAACCTGTAGGAATGTCCATAGTAGAAATAGATTCAATGCTAGAATTCCAACCTATTAACATTTTCCCCAACAAACCATCTGCATCCAATGAACAGAACTTCCAATCCTTCAACAAAGATGACAAAAATTCTATTGCCTTCGACCCTAGACACATAGTTTCCTAAAATAGAACAGTATCTGGCTTGTAAACAACATAAAACCTTTTGAGGGGTAGTCTTTTTAGGGCACCCCCAACCCCTCTAATGTTTAGATGATTATCATGAGGACACAACCTTCAAGGGTTGATCTCTAACTGCATTGAAGTTACTCTCGCAAGTTGAACACATATGAGGATTTATACAAGATAGTTACTTCAGTGGCACACCTTGCTTCACCAAAACTTGATTCTCTATTCCAAGAGAACAAGCCAATACCCCCTCTTTCTCTCATGATCTTCAACATGTTTCAGGTTACATCTCCTTTGTCATGTGCCTCCTTCCTACTCTTCGAAGATTGGTTACCTTTCCTTCTATTAGTGAGTCAATTGCCTTTCAACCATGATCATATAATTTCATCCCTTCTCTCTTATATAATGGAATCTTTGTATGTTTTAAAGCAATATGCCATCCTCTTTTCCTGAGCATTCCACCATCATCAATAGAAACATCAAACTAAGCAATTTAAAACACAATGGGGAATAAAATAATGAATGGAAGGCAGTGTTGTTCAATGTCCCATTTCTTTATTTGGTTAGTAGAGGACATCAATGGGTTAGTTAACTCACATGGCCATAACACTATCTAGAGAACACACATCCATATCCATTTCCTTTTATGTTTGTTTGATGTTTTCAAACTCTTGTGTAAGTATGAGGTCATGCTAGTCAAGCATGTAGTAAAAAAAAGAGGCATTGAGCTTGCATTGAGCTTTTTCAAATTAATGTTGTTGATGCATCGTGTCCCTATCTATGTACATAATAGTTGGAATATTGCAATTACTCGCCCCTAAACAAGGTTGTAGAAAGTTCTAGATAGGGTAGTTAGTTAGTTACATATTGAATCCTACATTTATTGAACCTAGACACTTCATGAAAGGATATCCCACGTGTATTTATATGTGTTATTTGCGAAGCAATCTAATCAATGGAGATTATTGTGTTGTTGTAACACTAAGGGCTTCCTCTTGTTTCTTTGTTGTTTTTTGTTTGTGAGTACATGATAATGTATTTCTTTGCCTCCAACCTTCATATTGGTATAAGAGCAATTTCATCCCTGACTCTCTAAGCAAGGTTAGAGGATCAAATTCATTAGAGAGGTAGAGTTTTACCTAGGATGTGCAAAAGAGAGGAGTTGACTGCCTACAGCCTCTAGCCTAAATGTTTTCTATTAATATTTTGATGAGCCTTTCAATGGGAGATGGATTGTATCGAAAAAAGAATATTATAAAGGTGTGTTAAAGTGATGGTGAAGGAGGCACATCAATGATGAAGAAGAGACATCAATATCAATGAGTTGGAGAAACATATATGGAAGCAAGGATCCCACACACCCAAGGAAAACAAAATCCAAGTCTTAAGAAACATGAAGGTATGAATTATTTGCCTCAATAGTTGCATATAATATTTTGGATCAAAAGAAAGATTATGGTGATAAAATATGGTGTTAAAAAAGGCTTCATTAATACATTTATAAAGAGTCAGATTCCACGTAAAACAAGAGTGTAATACATATGGTCTTATCATTTTGTAGTTATTAAAAAGTTTTTTTATATGATGATAAGTGTGCTTGGAATGGTCATGTGGGGTTTTGTCTTGTCAAAGGAGAAGTTGAGTCAAGTTGCATGTGTCTAGGTCAATAAGAGGTCATTATGGTTAATTAAAAGGCCTTGAAAAAGTCTTATTAAATTTGTTGGCTTGGGGAGTTGGGTGTGCATGATCGGTTGTACTTGATACCTCATAATCTTGGTCCAAGTTGTAAAGCCTATTTATAGGCAAGTTGTTATCCCCACGTTTCTTCAAGCCCTGTTATTTAGGCATGTTTGTTGTAGCATCGTAGTGCATGATCATGATGTCATATAAAGTGTATCCCTCTTGCAAAGATGATGTGGTATCATGTTGTGGAATTGACCGTTAGATAGGTACAAGGGTGGTTAGGTGTGCCTGTATGCTAGCTTGATGCTAATTTGAAGATAAAAGCATGTTCGGACCAAGTAATGAGTTAGGGGGAGTTTGGTTGGACCATGAATATATGCTTTTGGTTAGACTATAATCCCGTTGTTTTTTTCAATGTGGTTCACAACCTCGGGGAGGATTTGCTACATCCATGGGAAGAATTCACAGGGGGGGCACCCAAGGGTGTCTCACCCCGTCGGATCTGATTATGGATCCTAACCCAATGGGGACATCAAGTGAGGCCCTTATATATCTATGCATAGTCACCCACATATTTATCCCTAAGACCTTTTGCTTACAACTCACAACTCTCTACCACTTGAGCTAACCCATCGAGCTAACTATAATCTCGTTGGTGTAGCATCGGTTTGAGAAATTGAAACGGGAAAGAAGCAGCTTATTCTAGCAAAAAAGGAGGACACAACATTCCAACAGAAGCTGAATATTGTCACAATTTGACAGGATGATGATGAGAGCAACCTTATTTATCCATATGAAGAGAGAAATGGGTTCCAGAAGAAGAGAAAAAGGTGGAAAAGGAAAGGCTTCTGCAAATGAAGTTGTACGAGATAATTGTGAAGGGTTGAGGACACTTCTTGGGAATATAGAATGACATGAAGTAGCAGTAAACCAATAATTTGGGACATATGATCAAATTTCAACATAAGGGAGGCTACAAAGGTATTATAAAAATCATGATGAAAAGGAAAATGCCACTCACTGAAGATGAAATTAGAATTGTTAGTGTGGGAACTGTACGGGAGAAGAAGTTTCATAAATGAGGCATCGTGAATGAAGGTTGTGGTTAACGAGGATCTCATAGAAGATGAGGTGGAATCTAACATTATATATTGTCTAGATGAACTTGTTGAAGCCTTGCTTTGTAAGCCAAAAGTTGAAGTCGAAGATGAGTAGTAGCTCGAAGAAAATGAAGAAAGCATGCCTATGCAAGTAATTGACTAGTTTGATAATCTTAGTATTGTTGATTGTGCAGGTACAATGAAGGATTAATGCATTTTTTTGATGATGCAAACTTTGAAATCAAAATTCAAAATGAAGAAAGCATTGTAGATGCTAACAATAAAGAAGAAAGTAGCAGTAAGGCTATTACAAATGGTGTAGAAATAAGCTATTATTAGATGAATATGGATAGCCATAAGGTATGTCAGTATTGTAATGAAATTGAATTTGATGAGGAAATGTTATCTAATTGATAAATGTTAAAATTAAGGAAGGAAATGAAGTTGATTGATGATTTATTGACAGGTGGAGATAACATACTTGGAATTGTAAACCAAGTGGACAATGGTTCAATTGTTGTAGCAATTGATGATGAGAAAATTGTAATAGTGAAGGCTAGAGTAGAGTTGCTTTTAGAGCCGCAAGCTATGGTAAGAAATCAACTCAAGAATAGGCACTGGATAAAGGATACAGAGTTGAAGATGAACCTACAACAGTGTTGAATGTTGCAAAAGAGGTTGAAATTGAAAATGAGGTTCGATATGATGAGGAGGACTTCATTTGTGAAGAAGAAATGATGGAGATCGTGGGAGAGATGAATTTGATTTGCAGATTTGATCAATGGAGTGGATAGCCAACGTAAAGTTGAGGTCCATGTGGATGATGGACATGGAGAATATATGAGGACTTCCTTGGCAATAATGAATAAATATGAAGACATTATTCTAGTTGCAGTCGAAGAAGATGACAGGATCAACCTTACAAGTAGAGAGATGAATGAGCACTCTGAAGAAGTGCCAAAGTAGTTGAATAATTGCAGCAATAAAGATGATGATGGCATTGGATATGTGATGAAGAAGATATATATATATATATATATATATATATATATAATTTCAAGGATGATACCCAGGGTAAACCCTAGATTCTTCAAGACACAAGGCCAAGTCAACAACAAGACTCAAAGCCATTACAACTATATACTCATATAAGCTTAACATGTCACTTAGACTTCATCTCATTTCAAGGATGATACCTATGGACCCTAGATTCTTCAGGACACAAGGCCAAGTCAACAACAAGACTCGTAGCCATTACAACTATATACTCATATAAGCTTAACATAGCACCTATGGGAATAGAATCTGGGTGGGAAGGATAACACTCCATCTCACAACCACTCTGACTAAACCCAATTGGCATGCACACACACAAGAGTTCTATTTCATATTTGATTTCACAATTCAATGGAAAACTTTATTAATGTTGTGTTATCTCCGTATATGTAGATTGGATGAAGCTCATATCAACCATAATTTTGGCAATTGTGATGACATTGTTAATGAGTAGAGATGGTCACAAAAATCAATCTTTGTTCTTGCCTTGCAACTATTACCACAGTGCATTTTTATATAGTCCAATAAATTTTTGTTTTAAAGAAAAAATGGTTTATTTCTCAAGCTAACTAGTTGCACAAGATTTGGTTGGTGTTCTAATAATTTGAAGTACGAATCATATCTCCTTCACAATATAACACAAACAATAACAATCGTGCACTTACAATGTTATAAGTAATATATGTTAATAGTTTTTTCCACATAATACATTTCACTATCCTTCATTGTTGATTGAATCTTGTACAAACTTGATCATATGTTATCATGCAAATGCCCAATCATATTTGTTCTTAGATTAACTAACATAAAAATAACTTGATATTGAATATCACCACAATACAATATATATATTAATAGAAACATTGTAGATATACACACGTTACAAAAGGAATTATCCAACTAAGTATGTGAATCACTCAAAGACCACTCAACGAATAAAAATAGTAATATTTTATCATTAACCAATGCATGAGTCGAAAGGCCATCGTGATGAACATCAAAATCATTGTTATCTCAATCATCATAATGGTCATCAATAATTACACCGAAGGTGTTTTCACCGTGGGATCATCTCGCAAAGCATTGTGCTAGATTCCTTGCATATCAAACGAATGGAATCTTGCCACATGCATCCTCAAATTCACCACATCATTCGTTTGTCCTTGACCTGTATTTAAATCGACCTATATCGGGGCTTCGTCCATGTTTTTTCTCTTAAACGGATCAGGATATCAAGCTGGGTAGGCAAAGGGCCATTTGAGCTTCAACATCCACTCCAACCTTCCATTGAATCCGAATTCGTTGAGGACTTGAGAGAGTGGAATCTGGGCGGAGGAAACCGGTAGTTTGGTGAGCTCTGATGGATTCTCTTACACGATTTCGATGGTTAGCTTCTCGTCCTGGGAGGGGTTTGTGTCACCCACTAGATCAACCCTGATTTAGTCTTTACGCTCTAGGTCGACCCATGCAATGTCACAGAGGAGGAGCCTTATGTATCACCAATTCACATTCTTCAGATTGCAGGTGGAGAGCATTATGAGCTCCATGTCTAAGGGCATCAGATGTCCTACCATGGCTTAGGAAGATACTGGATATTTCTACTTGGCATCTTGGGAGAATACTATAGATTTAACACTAGGGTGACAATTTATATAAATTTTCCCTTGGATCGAAAATGCCACGCATGGTATTTTCCAATAAATAAAGCTTGGGACAGGTGGCTTCATGGAAATTCATGGTATTTATAACATGCAAGGGATTTGATAATGGAAGAGTTTTTTTTCAATCTTACCAAAGGTATTTCTTTTGTTGCTAGTCAGGATGACAAGGTTCAGCTAGTTGTGGTAAGTAGAAGCTAGAATCATTGCCTTACCTATTCATTTGCTCTTGCTTTGAACAGAAATTTGAAATTGTAAATACAATCTTGACAGTAATGTGGATATGTGGATACTTTTTTTCTACTTTGTTTGACGCATATACTCTGTTTGGCTCTGGGACTTTCCTGGAAATGCAAATGGCCTTGCTCGTTATGCTATTATTTCCTCCATGATATTTTGGATTTTTACTACGTTATGGATTTGAAACTGACGTTTCGAGCAGAAGTCTTGCTCATCTTCAGGGAACCAGAACCCAATGAAAAGATTATGAAGAAGACATAATGAGAGAATTATGCTTCAATGCAGAGAGAATGGATAGCTTTATAGTGTTGAGAAAAGAAAAGTGACCATTAGTTGTAAGGTAGGAAACTCAAAATTTCAACTTAAGTTGTTAGATTAAATCAATAAAATAGGAGGAGTAAAATTATCTATTAATATTTATAGAGAAATTAGTTAAATTATATATTGAAACTTATGGAGGATTGGTAAAGTTAGTTTAAAGATTAAAAGGAAGAGAAAGAGTATTCTAGCCAGGCAACCAATTTTTTCCCTCTTCATTATTTCATTTCTTCCTTCTATCTATTTTATTTATGCTATTTTGCATTTCTCACTACTGTTCCTAATTTTTTATTTGGTTTTGTGGTTTTTTGTGTTGGTTTGAGGGTTTTTCCTCTATTTTGCAGGTTAATGGTGGATTTATTTTAGGGTTTACATCAAAATATATGGATTTTCCCCGCTTATTGAAAGAAATGGGTTTTTTGCCCGCACGGGTGTGGCTCATTGGCGATTCGCTTGATATGAAGTCACATGTTGTAAACAAAGGTCACGAGTTCAGATCACACACGGGCTTACCTGTGTCCCATGCTTGCGGGCGGTTGTGGGGAACATAGGGGTATAGTGATAGCGAGATTGGATCCCTGGACCCCATGACACACGAGTACCAACCAGTCTCCAGTTGTCGATTCCCCTAGTCACAAAAAAAGAAAAAAGAAAAAAAAGAAACAGGTTTTTTAAAACTTTTGAAAGAAGCGAGAAAAACGTATTAAGAAGAGGGGGAAAAAGAGGGTTTGTTTCATTTCTTCATTCCACATGGTTCTACGAGAGAGAAATGAAAGAGGAAGAGTATTGCAGCCAAGAAACCATATTTTTGCTCTTCATCTTCCCATTATCTATTTTATTTATATTATTTTTCCTTTCTCACTATTGTTCCTAATTTCTTATTTCATTTTGTTGTTCATTTTTGTTGGTTTGAGGTTTTTCCCTCTATTTTGCAGGTTCATGGTGGATTCATTTTAGGATTTTTCTTCAAAATATATGGATAGCAAATGAACGGCAAGTTTGGAAAATAAATTGACACTTTTTTGTGCAGCATGGGTGCATATCCATAGGGGTTTTCACCTCCACTTATTTGCAGGTTAACAAGGTTTATGTACCCGCAGAAAATTATTTTATGTTGATGGCAATCTATTTTATGTTCGCGGTGCTTCTCTTTGGAAAAAGCGCACTGGTGCATCTTTGTTAGAAGCGCACCGATGCATCTTTGGCAGAAGCACACCGGTGCATCTCTTTGGTTAAGGTGCACCGGTCCTCATTTTTTGTATAAGTGCTCCGATGGTCCTATTTTAAGGTGTGGGAACACTAGTGTTTTTCTTCGGTCTGAGAGAATTGATTCTCTGTGTTAGGCATATTATCTCTAGTGGATGAGTGGTTTTGGAGAGTTCTCATAAAACAATTTTCATTTAACAATTGAGTGGTTTTGTAATTACAAGAGATCCACTCATTAAGTGGTAAATGGAGTGGTTTGACACTCATTATGGTTTTGTATGGGTGGTTCCATCACCATTACTATAAATTGTAATGCTTAACATTTAAATATTAATTATTAAACATTTTTATAATATTATTTTTATTTTTATTGATAATGTCTTATTTCATATGCTTTTAACTGTAATTTTTTATTTCAAACAATCAAAATTATAATTTTTGTTTAATATTCAACAAGTATTTCATTTTTAAATTTCACATAAGAGATTCATTAATAAACAATAGTAAGAACTAATACTTGGAATATTCAAAATCAAAGTTATTATATCACTACATTTTAATAATCTTGTATTTATTAAATCACCTCCCTTTATTTGCATGTTTACAAGGTATCTGTACACGACATATTGTTTTTGTCATCAGTGCTCCTATTTAATTTGTAAGGGCACAACAATGCTCATTGTTGGTTAAGGTGCACTAGTTCTCATTTTTTGTATAAGTGCATCAGTGCTTCTTTACTGTAGGTGTTACAATGCTCCAAAACTTTAAATTGTAATGCTTAGCATTTCAATATTTTTTTTTTTGTTTTTTGTTTTTTTTACAGGAACGGATAAGTTGTAAATTAAAAATAGTGGCGAGCAACTGGAACGAATACAGTCGAAATGAAACACAAAAACTTGAGACAGCAGATCAAAATCAGCAAGTTAGGATTGCATATGATGAAAGAGGTAGAGATTACAATCAATAGAAGACAGAAAGAAAGCCAGTATTGTTTAGCTCCATGGTTTTTTCCAGAAAAGTTGACCTCAACTAGACTCCACGATTTTCAGCTCCTCCTTTCGAGACAGTTTGTCAGCTAGAAACGTGATTCTGAATTGGGCACTCATGCCAAATCTTGCTACCCGAAACCTGAATTATCAGAGTGATAGAATGGTAGAGACTGAAGAGTGGAACTAATCTGGTTGCTTCATAAGTCCACCGGCAAATAGACAGAATGGTCATGATCAAACACTGATCCAAGCTAAAACGCAGGCATCGAGAATTGGGAGATGAGCACTTCAAGGCAATTCGGTTTCCACCATTGAGATGTTGAGTCCTAGGGTATGATGTCGTGACTCTCAATACCATTTACCAACAATGCCCCCCTGCTCAGAGGCGCCCCTCTATTTGCTTTGACGTCTGCTAAGGAGTCAAGCTGCCTTAAAACATGATAAAAACTGATAGAACTGAATTTTTTCACCGGTAGATTGATTTTCTGAAGAATATGATTGAGCTTGAGGTGCTTAGGCATTTTTGGAGTGATAATGTCCTTGATTATCAGTCTTGAGTCACTGAAGACAGCAAGATTATTGATCTTCTTTTTGTGGGCTTGACGAAGCCCTTGCCAAAGGGTTAATGCTTCTACATTGTTGTTTGTGTCATTTCCTAAACCCCGAACGAAGGATAGATTAATAATTCCATCAGGGTCCAAAAGAATCCCTCCCGCACCGGGCGCAACTGGATTACCTTTAGCAGCTCCTTTGAAGAACAAACAGTGCTTATTCATATTGTTCCTCCATCTAATGAAGGCTTGCTCATCTAGATGAATTTCCCAGCTTTCATAAACTCTGGTGGAGATTACTTCATGAGAATGGAGAGAAAGAACAAGATTCATGATCCAAAGAGCTTCTTCTGAATCGAGAGGGGTTGTAATTTTGTTTTTAGATAGAAAGGATAGGGTGTCTTCAAGCAAAGCTTTGGCTTTTACAACCACAATAAAGGGGATGCAATTTTTGTTTCGAAACAGCCTATTGCTCCTTTTGAGCCATATTTTCCATAAGACAAACTTGGGTAGCAGCATCCAGCACTGTTTTAATTGTTCTTTTTGGTTTAGCGAGAAAGGTCAGAAGGACTCCCACAATTTTAGAAGCTCAGAGAGGTCCTGCGGGAGGTGGATTAGAGTGGACTCAAATCCCAAAGCTTTCTCCCAAACTTCCTTTGCATAGGGGCAGAGGAGAAGAAGGTGTTCTAAAGTTTCTTCCTCAAGACAGCATAAAGGGCATCTAGAAGGCCCTTCCCAGCCTCTTTTTCTGAGATTTTCATTCATCAGAATACTCTTGTGAGCCAGTGTCCACATGAACATGTCAATTTTTGGCAAGGACTTGGTGGACCAGATTGCTTTCCAAACCATTGGATCTGGAGGAACATGAGGGATTTCGAGGAGAAATTTATAGCCAGCTACTGCCATATACTTTCCAGAAGTAAATCCCCAACATCTAATATCTTTAGAGCGAGCTATGATAAGCGAATTCCCTTGAAGATGTAAGACCAAAGTATTAACTTCATCTTTTAAAACCTCTGGGCTATTTCTAAGGTCCCATCCTTTCCAGGACTTCTCATTATCAGAGTTCCAAGTCGAGATGTCCCATAGAGTTTTCTTGTTGTTGGACAGAAGCCAGGCTTTAAGGTTTCCCATGCCATCATAAGTGCTTAAAGGGGGTTCTCCCATAATAGAATCCTCCCATATTCTAATATGCTTTCCATTCCCTGGAGACCACAATAGATTTGATTGGAAGAATGCAATATCTCTTTGGCATAGCGCAAAAATTGGAGATCCTTTGGGACTCTTAGGTGGTCGATCCAGGCACCAGAGACGAGGGCCATGAAAATAATTTTTCCAGATGACAGATTTGCTCCAGGTAAGCTTGCCTGAAATTAAATTCCAGATAATTTTGGCTCTAAGTGCAAGATTTTGGGTACTGATCACCCGAAGCTGAAGACCTCCTTCCATATGGGGCTTGATAACTTTCCCCCACCCGACTAAATGAAGCCTCCTTTCATTCTACTTTCCTCCTTCCCATAGGAAACGTCTTAACAGGGCGTCAATTTTAAGGATAATAGTTTTTGGGGCAAGCAGCATGGTACTTTGGAAGATGGGAATGCTTGAGAGGACAGATTTTAGCAGGACCACTTTGCCTGCCAAGTTCAACCACGAAGCCCCCCAGGAGTGAATTCTGGTTTTCAGTTTGTCCAAAAGAGGGAGCCAGTGAGAAGATTTAGGGGATGTTTTGAAGATTGGAACTCCCAGGTATTTGAAAGAGTCCCAATTTGTGAGGCCTTCCATGCCCAAAACTCTAGTAATTTCTAACATTTCCCTTGGAGTGCAGTTCCACCCATAGACTTTGCTCTTTATGAAGTTGATCTTGCTGCCATAAACCTCATTGTAGATATCTAACTCACTTTTAAAATTTCAGGCTGAGTGAACACTAGCTCCTCCCAATAGCAAAGTGTCATCGGAAAACTGGGCGCGGTTTATATCTTTGATTCCAACCACCATTCTTAGACCTAAAAGAGATTGGAGCTGATGACAATGATCAAGCTAAAAGCTCAGGACTGAGGCTTGGATTGAAAATAGAAGAGGCAACAAGGGGAAACCTTGCCTCGGGCTCCATGAATCTTTGAAAAACCTAGCAGCACGCCCATTGACTAGGGGGGCAATCCAGGTAGAACCTACACAAGCCTTGATCCATCTTATAAAACCAGGAGCAAATCCAAAAATTTTCATAGCTTTAAAGAGAAAATCATGATTTACTCTATCAAAGGCGTTTGCTAAGTCTAACTTGATGACCATACCTTTTTCTTTTCGTTGGTTGCTTAAGTGAATTGCCTCTTGCACGAGGATAATGTTGTCCAAAATTTGGCGACCTTTGATGAACCCTCCTTGATTCTCAAGAATTATGGTTGGAAGAAGATTTTTGAGCCTGATGGCTATAACCTTGGTGATTAACTTGTAGCCTATGTTGCACAAGGATATTGGTCAAAACCTGCTGAAGTTGATAGCACCTTTTTCTTTAGGAATAAGCGCCAAGAAGGCTGAGTTGGTACTTCCGCCAATTTTGTTGATATGTTGGGACTTAAGGACCATTCTGTGCAGATCTTCTTTGATGGTAGACCAACAGGCCTTGAAGAAGCGATTGGTGAATCCATCCGGGCCGGGGGCCTTGTTGGCTTCCATTTGGTCAACTGCTGCTTTAATTTCATTGAGTTTCATCGGTGCTGTCAAAATCGGATTTGTCTCATCTTGAACTAGCTTAGGAATCAAAGATATAGGGTAGGAGGTATCGTTGACCAGGCTATCTGCATTTTCAGTGTAAAGGTCTTTGAAAAAGGAGTGGGATGCCTGCTTTATTCCTTCGAAGTCCTGGATTTCTTGATCTTGATGATGGATTTCTGTGACTGTCTTGAATTGCTTTATGGCCTCTGCCTGCTTGTGGAAGAACCTAGTGTTTTTGTCTCTGGCTTCAAGCCATAGACTTCTAGATTTTATCTTCCAGTAGTTTTCCTCCTCACGTCAAGCTTGATGCAACTCCCTTTGAAGCTTTGCTTCACGAGTAAGGAGATCGTTGGTAATAAATCTCTCCTCAAGCAGCAGCTGATGCTCCTCCAGAAGCTCTTGCGCTTATTTCTTCTTGATGACAGTATTTTTGAGTAATTTGGCCCACTTTTTGAGTTCAGTTTTAAGGCGCCTTAATTTTTCCTCCCAAACGAAGAATGGGGAACCACGGACCAGTGCACTCCAGCTTTGGGAGACAATCTCCTGAAAACCATCTTGGTTTAACTAAGCCAGACTAAATCTGAAAGGAATGGTGCCCACGGTCTTATCTTGAGAAATTTCTAGAAGAATTGGCTTATGGTCCGACACCCTGTAGGGCATAATTTCAGAAGAGGCTGAGAGTCCATACAATAGGAGGGAGTTTTGAACCAAGAACCTATCAATTCTAGCTACAATATGACGCGGTCCCAATCTTTTGTTTGACCACGTGTACTTTCCTTTGGCAGGTTTGATATCCTCCAAGTCCCATTCCAAGATGAGATCCTCCACCCATTCCCTAACCGGATCTCTTACCGGGGAGCCACCTTTTTTTTCTCCCTGAGCGAGGGTGACATTTAGGTCTCCTCCCACTATAATATTGTCAAGAGGATTGGAGCTAAGGAAGGCCCTTAGTTGGTCCCAACAAGTTCGTTTCTCTGAAAGAAGGACAATAACATAAAGGTTAAAGAGACTTACAAGGTGACCTATATCTTTGTGATGAAGTTGAGTGAAAATACAGTGAGTGCAGCTTTCTACTTGCACTAAATGAAAGGTTGAGCTATCCCAGAAGGTACTGATGCCGCCAGAGGCACCCCGGGCACTGACAGCTCTTCCATGACCCATTTTCCAAAAAGATTGGCTAGCTTTGAGGAGGTCGGCTTCCTCCAGTTTGGTCTCCTGAATTAGTAGGATCTGTGGCTTGGTCATTCGGATTAGATCTTTGAGTGCTTCTTCTTTTACTTTACTTCCGAACCCCCTACAATTCCAGGAGACTAAATACATTAGTAACTTGATGGGGTGGAGGGGGCTCCTTTTGGGGGCTCGGCCTTGCTACCTAGTGGTTCTTGCAGGGTACAGCATATTCTCGATGGTTTTCAGAGATCCTTGGAGGATATCTAGGTAAGTCTCCTTCTCTCTAGTTTCTTTTTTTTATTTTCACCCTCGCAAGGCTTTCTTCAGAGTGGCCTAAGAGCTGCTAGTTTCGGCTCCTTCACTTTCAGAGGCAGGATCTTCAGATTCGAAGGAAAGATTGATAGGTGTTTCTTTGTTTTCTTTCCACAGCATAGCTTCTTCAGTCACAGGTGGGGGGGAGGCCTCCATTTCATTTTCTTTTTCCATTAGTTCTTCATCTTTTTCTTCCAAGGACGCAAAGCTATTCCCTGTGACAATTGGTTCTGCTTGGGCTTCCATAGTTTTCCCAGGCGGATTGGGGTTCTTCTTTTCTTTGGATTTGGGATTTGTATTGGCTTTCTTGGCAGGCTTCCATCCTTTTCCCGCATCCTTTTATGAGACTTGATTTTTTGGGCAATTTCTCCGGAAATGGTCGTATTCATGGAAGCTCCTACAATTAAATGGCAATTGCTCGTAGTCCAGCTTTTGGAAATGATGCCAAGAACCCACCGTAAGTTTGATAGCCTCTGGTAAGCCCGCTTCTAGGTCAATTTCAACACATATCCTGGCGCAAGAATATTGATCTTTAGTGTTTGCTTTATCGATATACCTTCCAAGGCCATTCCCTATTGTCTGTAATGAGAGAGGATTCCAGCAATGAACCGGGAGATTGGGTAACCGAACCCAAACAGGAACTTCTTTGGGCATATCCACTGCTGGGTCGAAGTCTGGCGTCCACCTATTCAAGTACAAGCCTTGGGATCCCATGAAGTAAGGGCCACTTCAGAAAATTAGGTCGTGATCATCCTAGGAGATAAACTCAAATATGAAAAATCCTCTTCCCCCTGAGTAGTAGGTTACACTTTCCTTGAACAGGGGCCTCCAATTTATTTAGATCCAGTTGTCGGTAGACCTAGGAGAGGGCCAAAGACCCATAAATTGACCCACCAGTCCTCTTTCAACCAGCGACAGAGCTATCCTAATTGGTTGTTCAGGTGACAGAGCTATTTCAGGGATAGATTCTAACTTTTTGATAAACTTCGGCACAGATTGATTCACCGACTTCTTACCTTGAGCAGAGATAAGAACGTGGAAGGCTTCCTCGTCCAGAGAGGGAGGTGGAGGGGGGGGAGGCGGCTCCCCTCCTCCAATGGAGCTCATCGCAGTAGCACTCGAGCCATAGAACCCTATCCCTCGGCTTCACGCTAATCGCAACAAACAGTAACTTTCAGTAGATCTTTCAATATTAATTATTATACATTTTTATAATATTATTTTTATGTTTATTGATAATGTCTTATTTCATATGCTTTTAACTATAAAACTATATTTCAAACAATCAAAATTATAATTTTTGTTTAATATTAGGCAATCACTTCATTTTTAAATTGTAAATAAGAGATTCATTAATAAACAAAGGTATGAACTAATACTCAGAATATTCAAAATCAAAGTTATTATATCACTGCATTTTAATAAATTATAATGTATTTATTAAATCACCTCCCTTTATTTGCATGTTCACAAGGTTTCTGTACACAACAATTTTTTTTGTCATCAATGCTCCTCTTTGGTATGGGAAAACCAATGCTCACTGTTGGTTAAGGTGCATTGATGCTCATCTTTGGTATAAGTGCATCTATGCTTATTTACTGTAGGTGCACTGGTGCTCCACAAATGTGCACTAGTGTGGTTTTGGCCAAAAAACATCAGTGCTCCTCTTTGGTGAAGGTACACCGGTGCATCATTGGTATAAGATCATCGGTGCATCTTTTGTATAAATGCCCTGGTGTATCTCTATCATAAGCACACTAGTGTAGCATTGGCAGAAGCGCACCGGTGCATCTTTGGCAGAAGCGCACCTGTGCATATTTGATAGAAGCGCATCAGTGCATCTTTGGCAGAAGCGCATTGGTGTGTTAGGATATTCCTATACTCCATCCTAGTCCTAGAAGCATTTCCATTGTTTGCATTTTCATTCATGCATGTAAATATTAGGGTTTGCATGCATTCCAGTCATCAGCACCAGCACCTAGCCCTCACTGAGCTAGCCCCGAGAGCTTCTTTCCTTGTAGTTTCATCCCTCCCAGTGACTAATGCACCCTCCTTTGCTCCACTGCATGACAAAGGTGCCTTCTTCACCTACCAGTCCAGTTATATTCAATTATATTCAGTCATCTTCAGTTACTTCCTTGATTTAAGGATTAAATGACTCTTTACTGACCTTATCACTCCGATGGACCTCCAGTGAGACTAAACTTCCTGTTCTAACTCTAGTAAGCTCCTACTGCATCCTCCACTGAGCCTCTTTCATCCAGTTAGTGTCTCCATGTGCTAGTTACATTCAGTTACACCTACTACACTCAGTTAGACTCAGTTTGACTGGTAGTTGTCAGTTACTTGTGGATTGATGAATCCACTGATGATCATGAGGACACCTAGTTGTGCTCCGATGACACTCCAGTGATCCTTTGATCACTCCATGAAGGCTAATTCGAATTGCCACCTTAGGCATTCGAATCCTCATGCTTGTACTACTTATTTGTCCATATTGTGATTAATTAGTTTGTGTGTGTGAAGTATTATTGCTTCTATCTGAGTTCTACTGTACCATATTATTTTGTTGCTCATTATACTGTATTGACCACTCTTCTTTTATTTTCTTGCTTAATCATAATCATTCTCTTGTGAGGTATACATCATCTCTTAGATCTGTTGTGAGGATTTTCACATGGTGCATCTTTGGCAAAAGCGCATTGGTGCATCTTTGGTAGAATCGCACCGATGCATATTTGGTAGAAGCGCATTGGTGAAAAAAACCTCTGCTAAAGACTTCGGCGGCCGATATTTTTTAGTTATAGTAAATTTCCATAAAATCCTTCGCTAAAACATCTGGTACCATTGGCAGAGGTTGTAGCAGAGGTTTTTTTGAAAATTTTGACCAATCTTGTAACACTAAAACCCTCCGTTATAACCTCCGCTACAAGGCCTTTTTCTTGTAGTGTTATCATCTTATGTTTGGTGAATGCTTCATTGGCATGGTAAGGATATGAGTTATGTTTTGGTAATATTTCTTATCATCTCCTCTATTCTTCTTGTAATATTTCTCATATTGAAGTTATTACTTTTATTTCCTTTGGAAATGCTTCAAGAAACATGCCCTGCAGGGTTGCACTGCATAAATTGGACTTTCTTATTTTTAGGTACCAAAAATCACTCAGGAGACTTTGGTACCCAAAATCACTAGATACTTACTTCCTAAGGCTTTAGTGCCAAAATCATTGTTAAACTTCAGTTACAAAATCAATCTAGAGACTTGGGTACCGAAATCCTCGTGCAACTCAAGCCATGTGGATTGGGCACACCTAAGCAAGAATGGAATCTTGGTGAAATAAATGCCCTTATTTGAACCCATTTTCATCAGGAAAATAACATTGATTTAAGTGAGTCTTTCAACTTTTATGTGATCCATGACATTTTTTTTTCATTGATCAAAGATTTCACTTGACAAAGCAACAAGCCATAGCTGGCTTCTTTTTGAGATATCAGTGATGACTAGGAGATCCAGTCAACTATGGTGGGTCTGGGTTCCTTACTGTCTCATCTATTATTGAAACTACTCTGTCTTTTTCTTTTTGTTCACTATTTTGGCAGCTTATGGACTTCATTTATTTTTACCTTATTGTTTTCATGTTTTGAACCTCTGAACACTTTGTCACAATGATTTATACTCTACCCTATGATGTTTTCTATCACCATGTACTTCTTAGTTCCATTGATCATTTCTGCCTATTTATAGGAGTTGGAGTTTTTTTTGTGCTTGTGAGATTGGATATATAAATAGTTTGTAAATGTTCATGGAGAATATGAATATATTTTGAGGTATGTTGTAACATTTGATTAGTGGAAATATAATATCATGATAAAAGAACGACACATTCTTATTGTATAAAGACACTAATTTTGGTCACTGAACTTTTTTTCCACGGAAATTCCAGCTACTGGTTGTGGAGCCAGATATTCCAGTCTCATAGATGATATTGTCTTAGCCGTGCACCCTGGAGGACTGTACACCCATTTTGCATTTTTAGGGGTTTGGGGTTGTTTTCGTCAGCTATTTTGCGGGCCCATGGTTTTGGGTATCCCGTGGTATTTTTCCCATTGTATTTTCCCTATAAAAGAAAGACATTATAATACGGATAGGGTCGAGGTATTAGGTTTTATGCATTGTAAAGATCTCTAAGATCAGGAGAGAGACTGTGAGACAGTGCAGCGGCTGTGCTGCAGGTTGTATCCCTTCACCTTGCTGGACGGTAATAATAATAAGGACTGGCAAATTCAGTGTGGACGTAGCCCAAGTTGGGTGAACCACGATATATCTATGTCTCTCTTGTAATGTGTATGTGTGATTATATTTGCATTTCTGTTTATTGTTATTGCTCTGCGATCCTGTTTTTCTAACAATTGGTATCAGAGCCAAAGCTCTATTTGGCAGATAAACCCGTAGGAAGCTAGGGTTTCTGGTTCGAGTGGGAGCAATGGCAGAAGAAGGAAAGTTTAAGGTCGAGAAGTTTAACGGCCAAAACTTCCAGTTATGGAAGATGCAAATGGAGGACTATCTATACCAGAAGGATCTATTCTTGCCGTTGGGAGGAAGAGAAAAGCAGCCGGCGGCCATGAAGGACGAAGAATGGGAGGTTCTTAACAGAAAGGCTCTGGGAACAATACGGCTGAGCCTAGCTTTGTCGGTGGCTTTCAATATATCAAAAGAAACGACAAAGGATGGTTTGATGAGCGCATTGGGTAAGCTGTATGAAAAACCCTCAGCCTCCAACAAGGTATTTCTAATGAAGAGTTTATTTAATATGAAGATGTCTGAAGGTGGATCTGTTACTGATCATTTAAATGAGTTTAATATGGTTACAAATCAACTAAATTCTGTAAGTGTGAACTTCGATGATGAGGTTAGGGCTCTTCTAATCTTGTTTTCATTGCCAAAAAGCTGGAATAGCTTGGTCATGGTTGTAAGTAACTCTGTCTTTGGTTCAAACACCTTGAAATTTGATGATGTTATTGGTGTTATTCTTAGTGAAGCAATGCGAAGAAAAAGCACAGGTGAGACATCAGGTAATCCATTGACCATGGAGACCAGGGGAAGACAAAAGGAGAGAGGAAAAAGCCAAGGCAATTGCAGCAACTCTAAAAAGGGCAGATCCAAGTTCAAACTGGGAAAAATAGAGTGCTGGAACTGTGGAAAGAAAGGACATCTGAGAAATACTGCAGATCTCTAAAGAATAAAGGAGATGGACAGAAGGAAACTACCCAGGAAGCAAATGTAGCAGGTGATGTGTTACAAGATGCTTTGATTCTTGCATTAGATAATACTAGTGATTATTGGGTAGTAGATTCAGGGGCTTCATGTCATGCTACACCCCATAGGAAATACTTTCATGATTATGTTCCAGGCGATTTTGGACATGTTTTATTGGGTGATGATGAGCCATGTAAAATTGTTGGAATGGGTAAGGTATGGATAAAAGTTAAGAACGGAACTGACTGGCTGTTAAAATATGTTAGGTATATTCCTGCTATCAAAAGAAATCTGATCTCAACAAGGCAGTTGGGAGATGGCGGCTGTCTATCTACATTTGGAGAAAAGTGGTGGAAGATCACTAAAGGATCAATGGTGATTGCAAAAGGAGACAGGGTAGGTACGTTGTATTTATGTCCTCATAATACTGACCATTCTATGTCTTTAACTTCCACAAGAACAGATACAGCATTATGGCATCATAGGCTTGGCCACATGAGTGAGAAGGGGATGCAGATTCTCCACTCGAGGAAGTTGCTGCCAGATTTGAAGCAGGTAAGTTTGGAATTCTGTGAGAACTGTGTTTATGGAAATAGAAGAAGAATGAAAAGTTAGAGCTAGTGCATACAGATGTATGGGGACCAGCTCAGGTACAATCTCTCGATGGCTCTCATTATTATGTTACATTCATTGATGATGCAACTAGGAAAACTTGGGTTTATTGCATTAGATAGAAATCTGATGTGTTTGCTACTTTTAAGAAGTGGAAAGCTTTAGTTGAGAATGAGACGAAAAAAAGGTTGAAGTGTCTCAGATCTGATAATGGAGGTGAGCACTGCGGTAAGGAGTTTGATAGTTACTGTTCATACCATGGGATTTGTAGAGAGAAGACAGTCCCAGGAACACCACAAGAAAATGGTGTGTCAGAAAGGATGAACAGAATGATCATGGAGCGTGCAAGTTGTATGAGACTGCATGCAAGGTTGCCCTTACAGTTTTGGGCGGATGCCATAAAT
This sequence comes from Larix kaempferi, assembly GCA_027924585.1. Taxonomy (NCBI): domain Eukaryota; kingdom Viridiplantae; phylum Streptophyta; class Pinopsida; order Pinales; family Pinaceae; genus Larix; species Larix kaempferi. The sequence goes on along the minus strand of BSBM01000031.1, from coordinate 2,499,628 downwards.
ACTGCTACTTATTTAATAAACAGAGAACCTTCAAGTGCTTTGGATGGTGGTATTCCAAAGGAGGCATGGACAAATAAAAAGGTAAACGACTCATGTATGAGAACGTTTGGTTGTGAAGCATTTGTCCATATTGATAAAGAAAATAGAACAAAGCTTGAAGCTAAATCCAATAAATGTACCTTTATTGGATATGGGGTTGATGATTTTGGTTATCGTTTATGGTATTATGAAAATCACAAAATCATTAGAAGTAGAGATGTCATATTCAATGAAAAGGTCATGTATAAAGATCAGTTGCAGGGAAATAAACAGGAAAAGGAAAACACAGAGTACACAGTACTTGATGAAATTCAAGAAAATGAAGTTCCAAAGGTGTAAGAAAATCAAGAACAGCAGCAAGTACCTAAAACTTCTGCAACTGCAAGAAGATCTACCAGGTTAAGTAGACTCCCTGAATGGTACTCTCCTTCAATGTATTATTTATTGATGACTGATTCTAGTGAACTAGAATGCTATGAAGAAGCAATGCAGGTGGAAACTAGAAAGAAGTGGGAGCAAGGCATGAATGAGGAGGTGGACTCATTGGTAGGAAACCAGACTTGGGATCTGGTTCAATTGCCTGTTGGTAAAAGAGCATTGCAGAATAAATGGATTTGCAGGTTGAAGGAAGAAGAAGGAGATAAGAAGCGGTACAAGGCTAGACCTGTTGTAAAGGGGTTTGCACAGAATAAAGGTATTGATTTTGATGAAATATTTTCTCCTGTTGTTAAGATGACTTCAATTAGGACTATCTTAAGTCTAGTGGCGGTAGAAGATTTGCATCTTGAACAGTTAGATGTAAAAACAACCTTTCTCCATGGGGATTTGGAGGAAGAGATATATATGCAACAGCCAAAAGGGTATGAGTTCAAAGGTAAGGAGAACTTGGTATGCAGGTTGAAAAAGAGTTTGTATGGCTTGAAGAAAGCTCCAGGGCAGTGGTATTTAAAATTTGACAGGTTTATGACAGAACAAGGTTATAGTAGATTTCATTCTGACCACTGTGCTTATTTCAAGAAGATAGACAATGAAAGATATATTATCTTATTATTGTATGTGGATGACATGCTTGTTGCAGGGTCTAACATGTAGGATATAAAAGTACTCAAAAGGAAGCTAGCTAATTCTTTTGCGATGAAGGATTTGGGTGCTGCAAAGCAAATCCTTGGTATGAGAATAACGAGAGACAGGAAAAATCGCAAATTGACATTGTCTCAGAGTGAGTACATACAAAAGGTGTTGGAGAGGTTCAGAATGAAAAATTCAAAACCAATAAGTACACCTTTGGCCAGCCATTTCAGTCTAAGTAAAGAAATGTGTCCCAAGACACAGGAAGAGACTGATTACATGTCCAAGATTCCCTATCAATCAGCAGTTGGCAGTTTGATGTGTGCTATGGTGTGCACAAGACCAGATATTGCAAATGCAGTGGGAGTTGTGAGCAGATATATGAACAATCCAAGTAAAGAACATTGGAAGGCAGTACAGTGGATTCTCAGGTATTTGAGAGGTACTACCACTAAGGCATTATGTTTTGGAGGTTCAGACACTGTTCTACAGGGATATGTTGATGCAGATATGGCAGGTGACAAGGATAGCAGGAGGAGCACCATAGGGTATGTGTTTACTGTAGGTGGAACAGTAGTAAGCTGAATTTCGAAATTGCAGAAGGTTGTTGCACTTTCAACAACGGAAGCAGAGTATGTTGCCATTACAGAGGCTAGTAAAGAGATGATTTGGTTACAGATTTGTATGGAGGAAGTGGGTAAGAAGCAGAAGGATAGCAGGTTGTATAGTGACAACCAGAGTGCCATTCATCTTGCAAAGAACTTAGCATTCCATTCCAGGACTAAACATATACAGCTCAAGTACCATTTCATACGCTCTATTCTAGAAGATGAACTGTTGAAGCTGGAAAAGATACATACTAGCCAGAATCCTGCAGACATGTTCACAAAGGTAGTGACCAGAGAGAAATTGAGTTCTTGCTCGATTTCAGTTGGCCTTCTAGCATGAAGGTGAAGAGGAGAAATTTTCCAAGTCCAAGTCCAGCAAGTGCAGCAACGGTGGAGTTGCTGTGATTAGTCTCCAAGTGGAAGATTGTTGGTTGTGGAGCCAGATCTTCCAGTATCATAGATGATATTGTCTTAGCCGTGCACCCTGTACACCCATTCTGCATTTTTAGGGCTTCGAGGGTGAGGGGGAAGAGCCCCCGAGAAATGGGAGTTCAGAGGCAACGCTGTCGAGAAAAAATTTTGTGGCTGTTTTCGCCAGCTATTTTGCGGGCCCATGGTTTTGGGTATCCCGTGGTATTTTTCCCATTGTATTTTCCCTATAAAAGAAAGACATTGTAATACGGCTAGGGTCGAGGTATTAGGTTTTATGCATTGTAAAGATCTCTAAGATCAAGAGAGAGACTGTGAGACAGTGAAGAGGAAGTGCAGCGGCTGTGCTGTAGGTTGTATCCCTTCACCTTGTTGGACGGTAATAATAATAAGGACTGACAAATTCAGTGTGGACATAGCCCAAGTTGGGTGAACCACAATATATCTGTGTCTCTCTTGTAATGTGTATGTGTGATTATATTTGCATTTATGTTTATTGTTATTGCTCTGTGATCCTGTTTTTCTAACACCAGCCCTACTATTCAACATCAGAATCAAGGACTAGGTGGTTTTGAACCCTCGTGGGGATATAAACATTGTTATGACCCACCAATTGTCCCGCCTCATTGCGGTTGGTCATGGAGCTTAATAAAAGCAATCACATTATATGGGTGATTTTTTTATTGTAAATGCATGTGCTTTAACAAAATTTATAATGTAGTGTATCAGTGGGTTTTAATTTTATTATAAATGCATATACTTAAAGAAAAAAAATTAATTTTGAGGCCCGGTAAAATTTATTTTAAATCAAGAAGGTGGTCTCCTAGTGAAGAGTAATGTCATGTCACCTTATTAGACATAATTAATGCAACAACATGCCATACATGGAGAAAAGAGTAGTTATCTTGGAAGCAATTTAACTTTTGTGCAAGCCCAGGGTAGGCTCTTCCTTATCTTGGGTTTGGGTTAGGGTATACTCAATAGGAAATTAATTTAAAGTAAATTTAAATTTGATTTAATTCTTAGGTTAGTTTGGCATTGGATTTTTCACCTGAGCTCCTAAAACCCTAATCTATGAACCATCTCTATTTTCAACCTCGCTTACGATCGTGCTCTGCTCTTAGCCGAATTATGGCCTCTATGGCGGGGGGAGCAAGAGCTCCCCCTCAATATGATACGAACATCATCATATTATTGCACCAACCTCATTAAGCAACAAAGATACGAACAAGTCTCATCCGCAACGAGACAAGGAGAAAGAAACGATCAACGTGTCGCCACCTGATGATTCCGTACAGAGGAAGGTACAAAGACAACCAGAACTTATATAACTAAATATGCTGCTCATTCGCGCATTGAAATCGCTCCTACAAGAATCAATGCCATGATTCAATATATGAGGGACCATGCACGCATATGTAAATTCATCAAAATGTGGCCTATGGAAAAAGCACTAATGGGATGGATTGCCTCAAATGGAAGCCCAAATCCCACTTCGATCTTCAGTTGGGCTCCAAAGAATTATTTACAGTCATATTCTCTAGAATTGAATACAAGAACAAAGTAGTGGATGGTGGACCTTACTTCTTCAACTCTGCAGGATTATTCATGCACAACTAGGTGGAAATATTCAACCCGAAAAATGAAAATTTTACCTGGCATCCGGTATGGATCCGATTATACTCCCTCCCCCAATACTACTGGGATGAGGAAACCCTTCAGGAAATCGGTAATTCCTTAGGTGAATTCGTAAAAATAGCCGATCAAACTAGATCAAACAAATATACTTCATACGCAAGAATCTGTGTCTACATGCACATCGCCAAAGCTATACCATACTCAATATGCCTTGTGCATGAAGATATGGAATGGATTCAATCGATCGACTATGAACATGTCTTCTTCAGATACCGAAAATTTCATGAACACAATCATCTATATAGATATTTCCCTCTCAACAATCCCATTTCAAATAAGACACGGGACATTAATGAAGAAAGCTTTAAAAAAGCACCCACCATGCACAGACAAAATCAGAAAAATCCTATTGTAAGCAAAGAAACCACCGCCATGACCAGCAATAGATTTGAAATTCTCACAGAACAACCAGAAGACTCTAAAGCTCAACATGCAGAGGATTAGCCACACACTAAAAAGCTTCAAAAAAATCCGGAATATAACCCTCTTCAGGAGCAACAAGAAAGACCCCTCTTCTTCAATTCCATTAACTACACCTGATGCCTCTCAAGCTTTAAAAAACCCAGAACAAGATGCAGTCATGGAAGAAGACATGAGTGACCTAGATCTAGGAGAATTAGATCTCTTAGTAATGGAGGAATCCTGTCGACCCAAATCCTTCAATGCCACCCCGACCAAGCAGATTCATCTTCTCAAAGAAGCGTTTGCCAAAGCTAGAGCCAAATACAAACTTGGCATTCAGAATATTCCACAAAAAGAACACCCAAGGACCCTAAGAAATGTGGCAGAATAACAGATCTACAGAGGATCAATGCCTTAGGTACTAAGCTCATTGAATCAGGTCAATATGCCCAGCTAACTGAAGTATTTCCCTCTAACTCTCCCAATTCCCAATAAAGATCATCTCTTGGAATCTAAGAGACATCAATGTGCTAATTTTTTAGCATTAATTCAATATACTCTAGGATCTTTACTGAGAGAATAACATGTACATCATATCAATCACAACAAGCAATCACATGAGACAATAGACACATAGAGTTTCATTGGGGAAAACCATAAAGGTGAAAAACCCCACAACTTCCTCGGAGATAAAAAGAGTAATGATACAACCCAAGTACAAGAGATAGTCCTCCTAGCAACTACTCCTCCTTCCTCACTTGTGCGCCACTTTCCGATGAGTGTAGAAGTGAATAATGAAGTGATCAAATAGAGTGCCTCCCGCACTCTATTTATACATGACCTAACCTGCCTAATAACCTAGCAGGGCCGACTTGTATAACTCAGTCTAATAACCCATGGTTATACTAATCAGGGCCGACCCCACACTTGGTGGTTTAATAACCCATCACATGCAAGTTGCGACACTTGCAACACTTGTCAATACAAATGGCAACACTTCCATGTAGAGGAAGAATAACATCTCTATAGGAGTACAATATACATAGGTGAAATACATTCCAAAGTTACAATTACATCAACACTCCCTCTTAACTAGGAAGGTATTTCTCGACACAGATCTGCTAGCACAAGTCTTCTTCTCTGGATCATCGTCATCGTCACTGCTGCTGCTATCTCAATCAATATCCAATCTACTCGTCATAGGAAGTTCTACAAAGCCAGTCATTTTTCATACTGGATGTAGGCCCACTACCTGTAGGTCTTCATCATCAGTGACCATACTGTGGAACCTAGGACTGATTACGTGAGTCAACAAAACCTAGCGCAGACTGTAGGTTCTTTTACATGTTGACCTTCACAAAACCTACTCAGAGCATCCCAGGATGTTACGAGCACACCGCTCTACCTGTTTGGATCTCGATAGAGCATCCCAGGTTGTTACGAGCACACTGCTCTACCTGTCCGGATTTTAAAGGATCTTTTCTATGTGAACTTTCGCAAAACCTACTCAGAGCATCCCAGGATGTTACGAGCACACCACTCTACCTGTCTGGATCTCAATAGAGCATCCCAGGCTGTTACGAGCACACCGCTCTACCTGTCCAGATTTTAAAGGATCTTTTCTATGCGAAACTGTAGCAAACCTACTCAGAGCATCCCAGGATGTTACGAGCACACCGCTCTACCTGTCCGGATCTCGATAGAGCATCCCAGGCTGTTACGAGCACACCACTCTACCTGTCCGGATTTTAAAGGGTCTTTTCTATGCTACCTGCACAACTTGTCCACGGCCACAGAGTATTAACCTGATACTCACCATACATCATCCTGATGTACATCATCACATGATCAACCTGATCATCATCACAGCATCATCCTGATGCATATCATCTAGAGCAACATCCTGAAGCTCGTCATCTGTGATCATCCTAATCACCATCATAGCATCATCCTTATGCATATCATCTGGAGCAACATCCTGAAGCTCGTCATCTGTGATCATCCTGATCACCATCATAGCATCATCCTAATGCATATCATCTAGAGCAACATCCCGAAGCTCGTCATCTGTGATCATCCTGATCAAACAATATATCCATCCAATGCATACAAAGTATCTACCTGATACATATCATCATACATGATCTACCTGATCATACAATGCATCCACCTGATATATATAATGCATCCACCTGATACATACATCAATACATGATCTACCTGATCATACAATGCATCCACCTGATACATACATAAGTACATGATCTACCTGATCATACAATGCATCCACCTGATACATACATAAGTACATGATCTACCTGATCATACAATGCATCCATCTGATACAGACATAAGTACATGATCTACCTAATCATACAATGCATCCACCTAATACATACATAAATACATGATCCAACTGATCATATCAAGCATCCAACATGATGCATATACAAATACATGATCCAACTGATCAGAGCATCCAATTGATGCATATACAGAGCAGTAATTGGAGCATCGTCCTGATGCTCATCATCCAGCACTTACATCCACAGCCATGGGAAGGATCCTCCTCTCACCATGATTGGAATGGCTCCTACAAATGAGTCCATCACTTCTTTCTTGAAGTGTCGTCATTCTGAAGAACACCAAGCCTCTCTCTGAAGTACTCAAACTTCACTATGGCTAGTGGTTTGGTCAACACATCTGCAATCTCACCCTCTTAAACTTGCTTCCCTTGGTGTGTGCTGTGAAAGCTTGACCTTCATTCCCCATCTTCTCTTCTCGAGCCACAAGCCTTGCTTCTTCTTGTGAACATTCCTCCCATAGTCTACTGAATGAGATCAACTTCCTTCTTGCATAGATTCCTTGAATGAAGGAGTCCCATGACCTAGGTAGGCCATTCAATGTGGTCATGACAAATTCACCATTATCCACTACTTCATCCACAGCTTCAAGTTGTTCCTTGATCTGAGAGACCTTAGAGAAATAAGATTGAATGGTCTCTCCATTCTTAAGCTTTACCCCTTTCAATTGGTTCCGTAGAGTCATCTTCCAATTTATGTTGTTCCCTTCAAATAGCTTGGTTAGGGAATCAAACATCTCCTTGGATGTCTTTAGAGATGACACATGTGGTATGAGATGGTTTTTGATAGAATCAACAATGATCCTCTTTGTCTTGACCAAGTTCTTCTTATGTAAGGCCTTAGCCTCTTCTCCCTCTAGGACAGGGACCTCAGAACTTATGTAGGTGTCCAATTCATTTTCTTCCAAGATTAACCCAATCCTATACTTCCATGCTCGGAAGTTATCAGCCCCTTCAAGCTTATCCTCAAGCTTGGTGTGGTGAGACATCTTAAATAGTACTTCAAAAGGAAATAGAAAAGATTTAGGTCTTACCACTTAATTTGCAGAAATTTGGATTTGATGTTGGATTAGGGTTTGTTAGAGAAACCCTAAAAATTCAAAATGTGAATTTCAAGCTTCTGAAAGGATAAAAAGATGCACCTTGATGAGCTGATCAGCCTGGTATATTCAGAATTTGAAATCTACAAAGTTTCACCCTTCAGAAATGTCTTTTAGTCTCTCGGATTCACTAGGGAGGACCCTAAATTAGGTTTTGAGTTTCCTGGAGCTTCACCCAACCAAAAAGTTCGATCCAAAGCTGTAAACTTCGATTTTTCCAAGGAGATTCCAGCTATGGTCTCATAATTCAGAATTTCCTATTTTTGTGGAAACCCTAATTTTTAGGGCCAAAATGAAAGTGCCCAGAATTGAATTCTAATTGGACAGAAAGATGCACCTTGATGAGGAGAGTCAAAATACCCTACTTCCTTTCAAGATATGTGGAGAGAAACCCAATAAACAAGAAGCCCTAGATTCTGTAACTGCACAATGTCTTCTTCTCAGGTTAGCTCTGATACCATGTTAATTTTTTAGCATTAATTCAATATACTTTAGGATCTTTACTGAGAGAATAACATGTACAGCATATCAAGCATACCAATCACAACAAGCAATCACATGAGACAATAGACACACAGAGTTTCACTAGGGAAAACCATAAAGGTGAAAAAACCCCACAACTTCCTCAAAGATAGAAAGAGCAATGATACAACCCAAGTACAAGAGATAGTCCTCCTAGCAGCTACTCCTCCTTCCTCACTTGTGCACCACTTTCCGATAAGTGTAGAAGTGAATAATGAAGTGATCAAATAGAGTGCCTCTCGTACTCTATTTATACATGACCTGACCTGCCTAATAACCTAGCAGGGCCGACTTGTATAACTCAGTCTAATAACCCATGGTTATACTAATCAGGGCCGACCCCACACTTGGTGGTCTAATAACCCATCACATGCAAGTTGCGACACTTGCGACACTTGTCAATACAAATGACGACACTTCCGTGTAGAGGAATAATAACATATCTATAGGAGTACAATATACATAGGTGAAATACATTCTGAAGTTACAATTACATCAACACAACGGTATCACCAAACATAAAATGTTGCGTCGAAAAGTTTCACAGGATAATCCTTCAATGATCCTTACTCAAGAAACCAAATACAGTAGTAATTATCTGGAGACCCTCATGGCACGTCTTTGGAAAGGAAGCAAAGTTGTAGCAATAGACTCCAATGGAGCCTCAGGAGGCCGAGCCATAGTCTGGAACCCTCAAGAGGTAAGACTTAATGATTTTATTACCACAAAAAACTTTGTCTCTTGTTCTTTTCATGTTCTAGGAACCACATTTCATGGACAACTCTCAAATGTCTATGGACCCCAGCTCCAAGAACAAAAGCTCAATATTCTAGACTACCTAGACTGGTACAGGCATACCCACTCAAATCAGCCTTGGATTTTAGTAGGGGACTTCAACATGATCACCTCCCTAGAGGAGAAAAAATGAGTTCGACGAACCCTCTCTCGGTAAGATGAAAGATTCAAAGCATTTATAAAGAACAATCGACTGGTTGACATGGAGACCACCAATGGCCTCTTCACCTAGAACAATCGCCACGAAGGCATAAATCAAATTGCATCCAAGTTGGATCACTTTCTGATCTTTGAAGACATCTTAGAATCTGGGAAAAAATTCATAGCTACGCTGCTACCAGCTGCAAACTCTGACCATTGGTCCATAAGTCTAAATTGGCATGGGGAAAAGAACCTCATTACAAAGAGCCTTTAGAATTGAATTTTTTTGGATAACTCACCCTGATTTTCACGAAATGGTAGGAAACTGGTGGAAAAGCTTCCAGATCTCAGGCTCCTCCAAAATGTTCATACTTCAACAAAAACTTAAGTGTCTCAAGCAGAATTTGAAGGACTGGAACAAAAACACATTTGGTAATATTTTCAATGCCAAGACAATCCTCGATCGGGACATGGAAACCCTATAGCAACATATCATAAAGGAAGGACGTACAGAGGAAATAAACAAAAAAGAGAAGGAAATACAAGCTCAAATAGAATACCATTATAAGCAAGAGGAGATCCTCTGGAAGCAAAAATCCCGAATCAATTGGTTGAAAGAAGGGGAACACAACTCTACCTTCTTCCATCGCTCAACTATTCAACACAGGATGCACAATAGGATTAGTGCCCTTAAAAAATCTGATGGCACCAGAGTGGAAACTCATGAAGAAATTGAACAAGATATCATATCCTTCTACAAGGATCTACTCTTAGAAGCTAGACCTGACAGATCCAATGCCATTGATCAGGTGGTCAATCATATCCCTACTCTCATAACTGCAGAGCACAATGCAAATCTCATGCAACTTATCACCCTTCTGGAAGTGGAATTAGTCGTTCATCAAATGGTTAAAGGAAAGGCCCCAAGGCACGATGGATTTACAATAGATTTATTTCATCACCGATGGGACCTACTAAAAGATGAAGTATGGCAGGTAGTTGAGGAATCTTGCCGAAAGCAATGGGTGCTCTCAGCACTCAATGCTACCTTCCTCACTCTCATTCCTAAAAAATAAAATGTTTCCTCCCCAAGTAACTACAAACTTATTGCCCTTTATAATGTTCTTTATAAAATCATATCCAAAGTGATAGTTAATCACCTCAAACCCCTCCTTCCCCTCCTCATTTCCCCAGAACAAACTGGCTATCTGGAGGGTAGGCAAATCCTCGACGACATCATTTTAGCTCATGAAGTTATACACTATTTAAAAACCACCAAAAATATCGGTATGCTCCTCAATCTTGACCTCTCCAAAGATTTTGATAAACTCAGCTAGGACTATTTTGAGAGAATCCTCCTTGCCTTTGGCTTCACCCCCTCCTAGACTAATTGGATTCTCTCACTTATCTCTCCCCCTTTCTTCTATGTTCTTGTGAATGGATCCCCCTCCACCACCTTTTTTCCCTCTAGGGGAATTCATCAAGGTGATTCACTCTCTCCCTTTCTTTTCATCCTTATGGCTGAGGGACTTCGTTGCATGCTTAAATAAAATTGCTCTTTGGGCCAACTTAAAGGTATTTCTTTGCACGAAGGACCCCCTCTCACGCACCAACAATTTATTGATGATAACCTTCTCTTGGGTCATTCCTCAGTCCAAGAATCTCGAAATCTTAGCTGTATCCCTAAAGTCTTCTCTGAAGCCTCTGGTACTACCATTAATCTTGAAAAGTCCCATATCTTCTTATTTAACACCCCTGATATTACTCAGAGAAACATAGCTAGAATCTTGGACTTCTCAATTGCCTCTCTTCCGTCTAAATACTTGGGTGCCCCTTTGATGGATACAACCATCAAACACTCCTCTTAGAAAGAGATTCTTGACAAACTAGAGAAAAAACTCTCTTCGTGGACCTTCCACTCCCTCAACCTGGCCAGGTGTCTAGTACTAATCAAATCGGTTTTGCAGGCTATGCCACTTTATCTCTTTTTTGTTATGGCAGCTCCAAAATGTGTACTAAAAGCTATAAGGAATCTGCAATGCACCTTTCTATGGGGAGGTGACAAGCACCACTTCAAATGGGCCTTGGTCAAATGGGACATTATCTACAAACCCAAGCTGGAGGGTGGCCTTGGACTTGAGATTCAGAAAGAAACAATGAAGTTCTCAGTGCAAAAGTCTAGTGGAATTGGGAAACAAAAAACTCAACTCCTTGGGCTCAGTTATGGAATAGAAAATATGCTCTGAATGGGGACCCACCAAACATCATCTGTTACAAAATCTCCACCAAGGGGTCACTTAATTGGAACGCGGCAAACTCCTAAAGACACTTGTTACAACATAATAGTTTATGGGAAATCAGAAGCAAAGATTCCGACCACTTTTGGACAGACTCCTGGCAACATGGATATAATTTGGCAGGAGCTGTAGAAACAAAAAATCAGATGCCAGCAGGAACCTGACATAATCAGGTGGGGCCACAAACCTGTTGGCTCCTTCACAGTCAAGGAATCCTGCCAGCTGCATACCACACACAACAAGGAGCAAAGAGATCCCACTTGGGAAAAAAATTGGAATACGAAAACTTGGCCAAAAGTCTCAATTTTTTTAGGGTTAGTTATCCACAAATGCTTCTAAACTTCGGACAACCTCATCAAAAGAGGGATGTGCGTCCCATCAAAATGTGTTCTCTTCCATGATCAGGAAGAAGCTATGAATCACTTGTTGGATTCATGCCCCTTCTCTAGCATTCTTTGGGACAAAATAGCCATACTGTGCAAAAGAATGTATTGGGTCCACAATAACACGAGTCAAAGCATTCATAATTGGAATGACAAGCCCTTCCAAAATATCATTCTCAATCGACTGTGGGCTCTCATCCAAGGTTTTGTGGTATGGGAAATATGGAAGGAACGCAATCAAAGAATATTTGAAGACAAAGCCAAAACAGAGGAGGCAGTTTGGGTTACTTGCAAAAACCATATTTTGGAAACGCTCCATCTCAACACCTAGGCAGATCAAGATTATAAAGCCAATTCTTTTGAGGCTACAATAATGCACAATTGGGATTTGGATCCTATCCCTCACCAAGCCAATCCTATTCCTAGATCTAATTTTGCCACAAGCCTTGATCAATGCACCTGTCCACCCATGGGCTTTTACAAACTAAATTTTGATGGGGCATCTAAAGGAAATCCTAGGCTAGCTGGGTGTGGGGGAGTGTTGAGAGACATCCTAGGTGGGATCACCCATCTTTATTTTGGGAATCTAGGCCAGGACATCAATAATGTTGCGGAATTGGTAGCTCTCATCTATGAGATGCAAATTTGCATTAAGTGGTCCCTTCTCCCTTTAGTGATCAAAGGGGACTCTCGGCTAATTGTGTCTTTGGCCAAGAAAATTCAAAATGGCTCTCAAGTCAACAAGTTCTCACCAAGTTGGAGGCTCAACTTCGGTCTATCCTTCCTAGTTGATTTCCTTCCTATGTTGGGATCCAACGCCTTTCAACGCATCAGATGAAAAGCCAATGTTGTAGTTGATCGGTTGGCCAACGAAGGTGTCCTGATAATTCACTCCGTCAACGATCTAAGTCCCACTCAGCTTTCCATTTCCATGCTTAAGAAGGAATGTTTCACTCTTTCTAAAGCATACTAATATTCTGCGGATGCGGGTGAATTGTCGGCGCATGAGACAACCATCGTGGAGGCCATAGTCGCCCTCCACACAACTACTCCTTGAATCTCCCACCCCGCACATTTAAGAGCTCCTGGCTCCAATGCTTAGCTCTTTATTGAAGTTGGTCCTCTCTGCTCTACGTCGAGCTATTGGATGTACTAGGACAATGATGAATCCCCAATGCAAATTAATGGCCCCTCGGGAGGCCGGATACATGCCTTTAAGCAAGAAGAACTCCAGTTTTTATGCATCTCCTCTTAGCAAGCCAGCTACTCTTTCCACTCTACGAATTTTGGGAAGTTTATCCTACGTCGGGCGCGATCCTTCTCTGGTTTAATTTGGACTCATTCAGAGTACCTAGAACCGATGGATTGTTTGGGCTCCTTCTCGACCTCAATTGATCACCAGCGAAGGTAAAATTAGTGCAATGGTTCGATGTATTCGCACAGTTCCCTGCCGGGGTGGCAGAGGTAGAGGACACCATGGTCGATGATACCATGGAGGTTTAGCGGATAATGGTTATGATAATTACATCCCTTACCACTTGAGAACTATTCTTGACAACTGGGAGGAAGAATTGGTCCTTCGGCAGCTAGCCGATCAAAGAGCTCGGGTTAGGAGGTGACATTACTGGCTGGTCAAGAACTCTTTGGCCCAACTTCTCCTATTGACTCAGGATTCCTACTCCAGCACCACATTCGTCTTCCTCTCATGTTTCCAGGCCTTCGGTACAGTATGGAACTCAACTCGACATGGACACACAGTAGTCGGTGGACAAAACAAACATAGCCTCGACTAGCGGAGTCAATCGCAAGCATAATGATGGAAAAGGTATGGAGAATCTCTCCATTTTCATGAAAACTGCTCCTCTGCCAACAAAATCCATTCCTGATGGTACTTCCAGTTCCAAAGATTACTGCTACCCAATCATTGAGCAGTTGCTAGTCAAAGCAGACCCGGTCTGCAAGTCTGAGTAGCTCAGATGGTTTCTTTCTTTTCTACCTATCTTTTTTTGGTTGTATGTTGATCAACACGTGGCATTCGGTCCATGCAGGGACATATATCATTTTAACTAAATGCTACCTTACAATTTTGATATTTCCAATAGTTTTTTGACTAAATGCCTTCTTAGGCTTTTTGTAATAATTTCATACTCAAATTGGTTCAACATACCTCTAGCTTTAGGATGTTATGTAGCCTTGGGCTTATGCAGTCATACCATGGTGATGTACTGGTTGTTAAGGTTCAAAGAGCAACCTATTTGGGCTCTTAGACTTTCTGTGCATGTACTTCTTTTTGTATTTTGATATAATTTTCTATGGAGCTTACCAAAAAAAAAAAAATTAGTTTCTCTATATTTTTGTTTTGTGGTTTACCTTTCCTATAAATGTTATTGGATTGGGTGAAGGTGTGTCACCCATCCCAAATTTAGGAATTGGGAGTGCAATTTTATTATGTTAAAAAAATAAAATCAAAGGTCTAGGGAAAAATTCAATGCATGAGAGTGTGGCCTAGTAGCGAACAATGAGGTGATTGGCTTGTATTAAAGCAGAGGACCATGTTCAAAACCCCCTAAGTGGGTGCAGATGAGACTAGGTGCAAGTTTTGGGTGACTTTGATGTAAAAGATGTGCCCTTTATATTGTGGCAGCTTAACCAAAGGGATTCTATAAGAAATAATGCCTTAAGTAGTATAAAATTGCAATTGTATAATTGGTCATTTTGGAATGTGGTTCATATTATTTGTAAATAATTAGAACTTGATTTACACTGTTGGTAAATTTTTATGTAAAAATTGTAATTGTATACTTGGTAGTTTTGGAATGTGGTTCATATTACTTGTAATACTTGGAACTTGGTTTACACAGTTGGCAAGTTTTTGTGTGCATAGTTCATAAGCTTGGTAATTACTTTTTGCATGGTGCAAAGCACTTGGAAAATGCATGATATGATAGTTGTCATGTACAAAAACATTTGATGAATCAATATTGTGGAACTAGTGCGCTCTAATACTTGGCCCATTCACCTCATTATATTTTTGGAGAAAAATCATGGATTTATGTGAAAAAATCATGGCCCTTTTTGTAGATCCAAAGGTGGAATATGAATCTCCTTTACACCTTAACTCTTAAATTAATTTATTTTGGCCCATTGACCCTCTTAGAGAGGCTTTGCTTTTGCATTGCCAAGGATAAATCATGCCCTCCTTGTGGGTAGCTCTCCATACTCTCAGAGCTGGGCTAGGAAACACCATATGAATATATCCATTGTGTAAAGGCTCAATCTATTTGTTTGAACTTGGACGTCTTTCTTCAGTGTTAAAGGAGAGCTAAGCTTCATCAAGTAACTTGAGTCTCCATTGTCTGCTCATTGCTTGCTTGAGAAATATTGTGGACCTGTAAAGAGATTAATACACTGCAAAGGGAGCAACGTCTCATATACTGTGGAAAGCAACTGCAAAGGGAGTATACCTTGGCAGTCTATAATGTTACCAATGATGCGACACTTCAATTGCTTGGTCGCATGTAAAGCAGAGTACTTCGACATTTATGGTAGCTTGTAAGTGATTTAGTAGCTACCATTAGGTTGCTTTGTGCCATAAATGGTACACAAAAAACATTACAAGCTAAAGTTTGTTCCCAAGTAAAAGAGTTTTTGAAGATGGTTGCAAAGTCAATCCCTTCTTCAGAACATATGTAGGTCTTTCAGCTTGCAGGATCAAGGGAAACTTTAGTTTTGGTTATGTCAATGCTTTCTCCAATGGAAAGCGATCGCAAGTGTGTAGAAGAAGCTATTAAACTTTTACTTCATATAACAAAGAATATTTACCAAATCATATTCCTTACTATTGTACTGCCATTCTTTTGGAGTTTTGTCAGTTGTTTGCTAAGAGTGCTCATAATCATAACTTATACACTATTTGTCATAGCTCTTTAGCTTCTTTGCTTGATACAAAATCTGAATAATTTGCAAGGAAGCCTTTCCCCTATTTGAGCTTAGAGCATTCCCATAGATTGAAATCTTTGTCGGATTCCCTTGGACGGTTGAATCAGCTAACCAAGTTAACAATACATTATTGTTTGTTACATCAACTGTCATTTAAGATGGTTGAAGGAGAAAGAGAAAGTATTTTCCCCAACCTTCAACATTTGGAAATCCATGGTTGTGGGCATTTGGTGGTGGTTGGAACACTGTCGAATGCACTCACAACATTGAAATTGAGAGGATGTGCTCAATTGAGGAAAATAGAATGGTCATGTCCTCTTTGAAAACTACAAATTTTGAATTTTGTTAGTTGTTATAGCGTGGAGTAGTTTCCAAGACTTGAAACATTTGTATCTTTGGAGGATCTTGATACATCTCTATGTTGGAAGCTAAGGAGCATAAGGGGGTTGGCCCATCTCCCAAAGCTTCGAAAAATATATGTTTATAAGTACTTTGATTTAGAAGAACTAGTAGGTGTTGAAGACTTGACATCATTGGAAAGGAATATTTTTTATGAATGTTACAAACTACAGTTATGTAAGAGAGTTTTATGGATGTGACAAACTAACTATAGTTATGCGACAAACTAAGTTATGAGAGAGTTAGTTGTAGGCATATCCATTTCATGTCTGGCCCTCGTATTTATCCAGTCATTTCATTTATATGTATGCACTAGAAAGAAAAATATTGATATCTAGAAATTTAACTTCAATTTTAATAGTAACAAATGCCATCGACATTGAAAAATGTCTCTTATTTCAATTCAATTAAACATGTAAATATATACACTACAACATTTCTATATATCTAAGTGATTTGCAATCAAATAATTATTTAATATTTTTTTTAAATTTAATTCGATGCCAAAATGTTAATTGTTTCTCTATTTTATTATATTAATTTCGTAAAGCGTATCATTAAAAGAGTTATAGTTTTAATTGATAATTAAATTTAAATTATTTTATTTTATTTTATTGAATGGTATGAAAATTAAATTGAATAGAAAAATGATAAAAATATATATATTTTTATTTAAAATTGTTTTAATAATTATTATTATATAAATGATGAGGGTGCAACTTGAGCATAAGCAAGAATGATTTGGTTTCATTATACTAACTGATAATGATGCATAAACCAAATTGAATCGATTTAACTCCTTATTTGTAATCGACCTTGCCGCCATAATTGTGATATAATTTTATGTTTTTGTAATGTATGGTAGCAAGGATTTTTATTTTTTTAAGAAATTGTAGAAATTTTATGGATAAAGAGTTGTAATGCATATTGTTACATCTTAATTTAATTTTGTCTTTATTTCAGAGAAGATAAATTATCCTACCAAAAGATATTGTTGAAAAAAATAAAGTTTGGCCATCGTTTTAAAATGTTTGATCACATTGGAATATATTGGTTGACTTTAAAATTGGGAATATTTTTTTAGTTGGGTTTACCTTTGACCACGTGGCAAAGCATCTTGTCCTTCAATGTACACATGCGTCTTCACTTTCTGCACAGATTGAATTCAACTTCAGATTTTATGTGGTGTCTTCGCTACAATGTCTAATTCACATAATGTGTATATGTATCTAAACTCAGGTATTTTTTTCATTTCAATCTCCTATAGTTTATCCATGCTTTTCAAACTCTAAATACTTTACTCTCTCACATCTTTCTCATATCGATTTCTAATTATTTTTATTATACTCAGTGTGATGAGGTGTTCTACATCGCAATATGGGGGATCTTTTTCTAAGTAACAATTTTTTTTTGAAATTTATCATTTAATTTCATCTTATTATTTATTACTTGTTACTTTTACTTCAAAAATTTCGATCTCTCTTGTTACTTGATAGATCTCATTTTAAGATGGGTTTATGTTGGTCTAACCTCCAATTGGCAATAACCAATAACCCACAATATAAACCTAGAATATTGCTATTGTTGCATTTGCTAGACTGGAGTCTAGATGCCTCCGTCGCATTTTAGTGTTAAAAGATTAAAAAAATCATTTTCGTTTCATGCTTTTTTGGATAAATGATCAGTTAGTGCCTAAGGGTATGCTGAAGTGACCCATTAATTAAAAGTTACTTTGTTGACAGATTTAGAGCCTTGGCACACTAATCTAGGCAAACTTATTTCCCTTTCTTATGCTCTTTTCTTTTCTACATTCCTTTTGCTCCTTGTGGGGTAATTGCTAGTAATAATATTTAACTAAAATTTAGTTATAATGATTTTAATATATATTTCAATCTATTTTTTTATATAATAATTAATATACATTATTTTAAAATAAAAAAGAGTGTAAATTAAACTTAATACCTAACTAAGCAAACCTATAATAAAAATGACATAACCAATTTATGAAAAATGACTAAATTCTTATTTTATAAAAAATTGAAGAGCAAGACGGACTGAAAATAACGTTGTATTGAGCCTTCTGGATTCACTGTGGAGATAGTTGGAGTTGATCAGCTCCAACTATCTGCACAATGAATCCAGAAGACTCAATACAATGTTTAACCACTGTAGAAACATCCAATCTTTGGAAATAATGATTCAAACAGAATTCTAAAAATGTTTAGCTATGGAATCCTTTTGAAGATTAATTGATGTAAATTCCTTAAAAAAAGCACCTTATTGTTGTCACATTTCAAGACTCATTATGCTCTCAAAAATAAAAAGTAATTAAAAAATTCAAAATAGAAAGTAATTAAAATATTCGTGTCAGCTCATAAAAAAAATAAAACAAGCATAGATCCATCTTAAATCCGGATCTATTAAGCACCAAGAGGGATCTAATTTCTTGATGTGTATTTTTTTTATATCTTAAACTTTTACACATCAATAAAAAAATTACACCTCAAAAAATGGGATCCCTCTCAGTGCTTAATAGATCCGGGTTTGAAATGGATCTATGTTGGTTTACACAATTTCAATAAAGAGTTTTAAAATATTAAATATTTGACCTTTTAATAAAGTCTAAATCACAATTTCATAGTTTCATACTCGACATTAACTTCAATATAAACCCTAAATATATTTGCTTTTCACTAATACATGATTCAATAATTGGGTTTGTAGGATGGAAACTAGTTTCAATTACAAAACCAATGTGGCTTTGGAGCTTGTGAAAGATACATCAAGTGGTTTTGTCTTGCATATAAACCATACAATTTGCACTACCAGCCATGACTTTACTTCTATTAGAAAACCAATTACATTTTAATAGGTTCTTTTCAAAGTTGTATTGATAGTATGCTAAAATCTTTACATATCTAATCTAAGGAGCATATGGATGCATATCCCACATACGAAGAGAACAATCCATGGAATTAATAAGGATATAAAAGCCATCCCAACTTAACTGCATGTCTATAATTGTATTTAAGTGAATATGAAATTTGGGTTCATAGCTTCTTAGAGATCAATCAAAAGCATTTACACATACATGTACAAAAGGGATTTTAGACATAGTTATGAAAATTGTCTAACTTGTGCAATGCTCCCACTATGACTCTAGATATGGATTGGAACTGCAGAATTGAAAATCTGTATTTGAATCTTGTAGTTCTTGTTCTATATGGAAATACTACATAGGTTGAAACTTCGGTTGCATCAGGCACACCATTGTAACAAAAATTGATTGAAAATGATATAAATTTCCAAGAATTACTTACATGGGTTCTTTTGAAAAATGCTTGAGGAGAAGGGATTCCAAGTTGGTGTTAGTGGTTGGATGCTCGACAATCATCAATAGCTCCACATAATCCCTCGTTTCCCCATCCCAACATCAACATGCAATGAATGTGAAAATTCTTAATGCTAGGAGTATCAACGGTAAGAAGAGTTGTGTACAAGGAACACACCAGGGAAGTAGTTCTGGCCCTGGAAAAGGCAAGAGAGGACTACACTTCACCATAAGGAAAGTTGGAGAGAAGTAACATTTCTTAAACATTGATGGCTTGTAAAGGACACATGGACAACAATTTCTTGAATCCAAGTGGTTTAGGTTGGCAAGTTTTGCATAATGAAACTTTGAAAGGTGTTATCCCCTTAAAAGATGAATTTAGCATAATAAACTTATAGTCCATGGTGGCTTGTTAGGTTGGTGAAAGTAGGGTGTTGTGATCACTCCAACAAAGTTCAAGTCCCTCTAATGATATTTGTGCTTATGTTCGTGCATGTTGTACATCCATACTCATGATAGTGATTATGGCTAAAACAAGTTTTGAGAAACTTTGGTATATATATATATATTATCTTATTTTTTCCAAGGAAAAAAGCGTAATTTCATTATTGATATAACCAAATTACATATCGCAGAGGGCATTCGAGATGCCTTTCTAAAGAGAGTGTCCAGCATATGCTACAAAAGTGTATGCAGCTCCGAAGATGAGTAGGCTATCAATATGTACAATATAGAGTGATGATCAAGGTTCCCAAGAAAGGTCCCCTAAAAGAGTCTAAACAAAAAATATAGAAATTGATCAAGATATGATAGTACAAAAGTGTCAAAATGTGTCAAAAATGTCAAAACTGTAGGGCTTCCATGCCCTCAATGAAAGGTCGGTGATAGTATTCAAATGTTGCTCTGTGTTCAGTAGCCAAGATCTTTCATTGTTCGAAGGGCAGGTTCAATCCCTGCTTTGAGACTAGATCTATTGTGGAGTTTCTCTCCCTGTAAACAAGACGACATGTGAAGGTTTCAAATTCCCTCAGGAGTCTCATGACATCAGCCAAAATATTACATAAATAGAGATTATGACATCGTTGTATGTTGTTAACCCAGTTGTTTAAAATCATAGAATCTCCAAAGATCTGAATATGAGTGCAGTGCTTTTCAAGTACAAAACAGAGTAAGAGTTTGAGAGAAAAGAGTTCTACAAAATTGTTTGTCCCACGTCCAAGCCCCATTTGTAAGTGAAAAAAGGAGGAATGAGAGAGATGTAGTACCTCCACCCCACCACAAGTTTGATCATTTTCCTCCCCATCAAAGTATGCCCAGGGAATAGCGGGATCATAAATTTCAGCAATAATATGGCGAATGGGGATTGAGTGTTTTTGTTGGGGAAAATATGCCAGGATGTCCATGCTCTGAGAAGCCACCAGATCGGGGACAGAGTTTTTTTCTTGAAATAGGGCCTTATTGCGGGCCAACCAAATTCCCCAGATCACTAGAAGGGGTAAATACCGGTATGAAACCGTATCGAAAGAGTTGTACCAAGTTTTCCAGGCCTCTTCCAATGTGTTACCCATCCAATGGTTACCAAGATTTAAGATGGTGCGCAGCAGTGTCCAGGTTTGTAGAGTAAAAGGGCATGAGATAAAAAGGTGATGAAGAGTTTCAGAGTCCTGTTTACAGAGTGGGAACCACCCCGGCCCTTCGATGTGCCACTTTTTCATATATTCCTAGACCAGAACTTTATTTGCCAAGGAACACCACATGCAGAGCTTTGTTTTTAAGGGACACTTTGATTTCCAGATCGTGTGTCACCAGCAGAGTTTTGCTCCATCCTCAATTTCTCCAACCAATTGTTTATAACCAAGCTTCAAAGTGTAGATACCCAGCGGAGATGGGGACCATATGAATGTGTCCCTGTTTTCGGAGATTCGAACATGTGAGGATCTGAGGGAAAGAAGATAATCATTCCACGAAACCCGAAAAGGTTCATGTATAAGTAGAAGATCTGAGTCTTTCCAGCCCTGTTGCATGATAGTGGTGGAGACCGGATCGGCAATGTGAGATAGACGATGAATCCCTCTGGAATGAAGTAAAGCAAGAAGGGGTTGAGGTAGTGAGTAACGGTTTTGGCTACCCAACCAGGGGTCCAATCCAATGCGAACCTGATTGACATCCCCCACCTTCCAAGCAAGCCCAGATTCGATGACATGAAAAGAGGAGAGAATGGCTTTCCAAATAACCGAGATACCCACTGAGTTACGAACAAGATTTCTGACCCAGTTTGAGATGGAGACTGGCACTATGTATTTTTGTGTCACCACTTTTGTGCAGAGATTATTAGTTGTCAGTAGTCTCCAACCTTCTTTTGCAGCCAGTGATTTTGCAATAAGATAGATAATTTTTTAGTCCCAAGCCCCCTTGTGATTTTGGCTTTGCAAGAGTTTGCCACTTAATCCAAGGGGAGACATGTTTTTCAAATTTTCCAGACCAAAGGAATCTGAAACAGATTTTTCGAGTTTTGTCTAATATGCCCTTTGGAATCTCGGCTAGAGACATCCAGTAAAAAACAGGGATTGCTTCTAAAACAGATTTTATGAGTACGAGTCTCCCCGCCCGGGAGAGCCACCTGTGGCTCCAAGTCGAGAGGCGTTTTTCCAATTTTGCGATCAACCAACCCCAATCATATTTCCTGTAATTGTTTGGCTTTAAAAGGAAGCCCAGATATTTTATGCCATCATTTAGATCAAATGAATCATAAGGAAAAAGGGTAGAATAGTAACAGGATTCCCGTGCATCCATTTTGACAAGGATAGCGTAGATTTTTGAATGTTTATCTCCATACCCATGGCCCTTCCAAAGAGGTCCAGTATATCAACCAGGGTATCAACATCCCTCATGGAACCATTGCAGAATAGAAGAATATAGTCAGCAAACAGTAGATGAGTGAGAAACAATGAGGACGAGATTCCTATAGCTTTGAGAGTTCCCCTACGCTTTGCATCTAAAATGTATTTGCTTAAACCTTCCGCTACCAATAAGAAGAGCAGAGGAGAGAGTGGGCAGCCTTGACGAAGACCTCTACCCACTTGGAAAAAAGTTGAAGCGGACCCATTTATAAGAACAACGAAAGAGGCTGTAGTAATGCAGCTCATGACCCATTTTATGAAAGAATAATCAAAACCCAAATGAGTCATCAGCATTCTGAGGTAGAGCCATCTCACCTTATCGAAAACTTTTGAGAGATCAAGTTTTATGACAGCCCCTTTTAACTTCTTTTGTTTTATTGAGTGGAAGCACTCCTGGGCAACTCCGATGGCCTCATGTATCTGTCTTCCTTCTAGAATGCTGAATTGTTCCAAATAAATGACTTTTGAGAGGATCTTTTTGAGCCTCTTGGCAATGATTTTTGCCACCACTTTGTATGTGATATTGCAAAGTGAGATGGGTCTGAAGTCGTTAAAAGAGGTTGGCAGATCTGATTTGGGGATTAATGCAATGAAGGTGGAATTCAGGGGTGGGTGGACGTGTCCCCTTGAACGTGATTCCTCCACCAGTTGGAGAAGATCGGCACCGATGACTTCAAAATGTGCCAAGAATAATTATATGGTCCAACCATCCAGTCCAGGACTTTTATCCTTTTGGAATCTATGTAGTGTTTCTTTTAGCTCCTCTTCTGATATTTCCTCCATGATATCCTGATTGTCCTTAGGGGTTATGAATCCCAGAAAAAATAGAGACAATTGTATGATTTCTGCAAGATTTGCTCTGTTGTCAGTTTTGTAGAGGGAGGAGAGTGGGAAGTACCAAGAGATGCCAGCCCATCAAAGGAAGAGATGTTCTCAATATTTTCATTTTGTAGTTCCCAGATGGTGTTTTATACTTTATACCCTTAGCGAAATTCTGAAATAATTTTGTGTTCTCATCACCACATTCAAGCCAGATGGCTCTGCTCTTTAGACACCATATCTCCTCTTGGTTCTGTAAAAAATTTCGCCTGCGAGCTTCAAGGAGGCCCAGTTTTACAGAGGTTTCTTGTGTCAGGAAACCACACCCATCAAAATCCTGAGCAAGGCGTAAGTACGATTCTACTTGTGACAGTTCCTGTTCATCCCTTTCCTTCTTTTTAAAATCCTAGTCTTTTAGCCTCTTTTTTATAACCAAGAAGTTTTTGGAAAAGTGTCGAGCAGCAAAGTTCCCTTCTGCAGGGTAGTAGGGAATCCAATTGTTCTTTATGAGCTGAGTAACTTCCTCTTCTTTTAGCCAAGATGCACAAAGTTTGAAAGTGCTCGGAGGTTTAAAGACTTCTCCCTTTATCTCAAGTATAATGGGAGAGTGATCAGATAGTCCTCCCATGTCCACCCATTGTCGAAAGTTTAGATTTTGACCAAGGAGGGGTTCGACAAGGAGAAAACGGTCCAGTCTTTTTGCAACCCTTCGCTCTCCTGTTATGCAGTTGGTCCAGGTAGGTTTGATCTTATCAGGCAAAAGGTCTATCAACTTGTGATCAAGTAAGAGATGTTCAAAATAGTCTGCCTATTGATCCGGTCCGGCGTTGGGACCCCAAATTTCATGGCTACCCAGAGAAAAATTTAAATCTCCTCCGATGATCAAATCTTCTAAGTGGAAAAATAGTTATGTTTCAATAAGTCCCAGAAAGAGACTCTATCCTCGTAAGGTCCATCGATATTTAAGATGTTGAAACTGGTATTTAGCACCGCATGATAAACTTCCACCCCTAAAATCAAGCGCGACCCCCAGGAATTTTGAAGTCTGATAGTGTGGGTATTCCAACCGATGGAATTACCACCTGAGTTTCGACGAGCATCCAGTGCTTGAAAATCCATATATGAAAAAAGAGAAGGAAGAATGGAGGTGACTCCCTCTTCTGACCCCAAAGTTTCTTGAATTAGTAAAACATCTGGCTGATGTAGCTAAATCATCCTTTTTGGGGCAAGTTTTTTGGGCTCACTTGCCAACCCTCGACAATTTAGGGATAAAATATTCATAGGTGAACCCCACTCCGGGATTCTGCTACTCTAATCACCCCAAATATGGATTTATGTTTGTCGTCTGCAAGTTCCACAAGAGCATGATGTTGTGTCGTGGAGAGATGGGTTGGTCAACCTCTGCCTTTTCCCATACCGATAGGCAGCATATTTTTCCCAAGCTCCTAGAGTGGGGTTGAGATTAATTGAACTGCAGGTATATCTCTCAGCTGAAGTCGAAAATGAATCGGGCAGGTGGCAGTAGTGGCATTGGGAGGCTTCGATGGATGGGGAGAGGGAGAGGAAGGAGGATGGGGGAAGGGGAGAGGGGAACAAGTGAGGAGGGGGTTGAAGACAAAGGGGGATGAGAAGGTGGCGGGGGAGAAACAGGATGGGCTTCATAGGTCGAAGAGAATGTGAGGATGGGAATGGAATCAAAGAAATCAAAATTGAGAGAATGAAAATTTTCAACTAAAGTGTTGATATGAGAAGGGAGAGAAGGCTGCATACCCGAAGTCGCCCATACCGGCGAAAGTTGAGTAGTTGAATCCAGTGACAAAAAAGAGGCCGCGTCCACACCGAGAGAAACAACAGGTGGGGATTCAGTTGGATTAGCATCCTTCCCACTCTGATCAAAACGATGAGCCACTGTAGAATCATCACTTTTTCCCAGTTTATGAGGGTCGGTAGAGTCCGCTGAGGGCCCACAGCCCATCGACAGTTTCTTTGGCCAATCCACCCTCTCGGAGAAAGACTGCTTGCAGTTTCTAGCAATGTGTCCATAGATATGGCATCTGTGGCAGCGAAAGGGAACGCCTTCGTAGTCGAGGGTTTGAAGTCCGGTAGCTTGTCCCCAAATGAAATTTAGACTCTCCCTGAGCCCCTTGCGAAGGTTTAAAGAGACTAGGATCCTGGACACAATCATTCTCCTTGTCTGTAGGAAAGACATATCAGCATCAATGAAGACCCCCAGTGCATTTTCGATGTCTCGAATTGAATCCCAGGTCCATAATTCCCAAGGGAGGCCTGGGAGTCTGACCCACACCGGGACCGTATCAATTCTTTCGCTATCGGCATCGAACATGGGAGTCCAGTTTTTCAGAACAAAAGGAGTGTTGCCAAAACTCCAATGTTTTTGCAAAATGTTTTTGACCTCCTCCTTGCTTCGCAACTTGAAAACGAACCAACCCAGGGAGAGTACCGATATTTCAAGCTTGTAATTCAAGAAAGAGGCCCAGTTGGTATCCACCCACCGATCCAGTTGTACCAAACTGGGGTATTTTCCACGGGCCCTGCCAACTATAGTCATTTCCGCCATCCCCAAAGACTGGGCAACCATGACGTTTTTCCCACAAATCATATTTAGAGGAGCCTTTGAGGTTTTAAGACACTTTTCCTTTTTTAACCTCCCGTCTATGGAGCCCCAGAAGAGCTAGGTGGGATTTTTGAACCCGAACCAGAACCAGAACCCGATATGTCCTGTAGATGGGATTCCTCTAGAGGAGAGCCCTGCTGGTTTGAGGGTTGAAGCAGTGAAGTGATGAAGCCCTTCGAATTTAGAGATGAAGGTAAAGCAAAGTCCAGGTTCAGCGCAGAGTCACTGTCATGGTTGAAAGCTAAGGGCCAACCCATGGCCAGGAAGTCGTAGCTAGGACTGTATAAGGGTTCCCCCCAGTATTCTGGTAGAAGTTTAGCAAGAGTGCAATCTGCATCCGTGAGCACAGGTGCTCCAATGTCCAGTCGCGGCGGGGGGTCGAACAGTGAGAACGAGGTCCCGTCGAGGAGTGGAGCCAAAGGTTTGGCAGAGAATAACAGAAAATTTGGGTCGTCAAAAACCACAATGGTCTGTAGGTCAAAGTAACCCCCCAAACTCGCTGAGGAAACCCTAGTGCTAGGTTGGGGTTTGGGTAAACCACCGCCAGAAATCGGTAACCCAGATGTCGCCATCCTCAACCCTGTAAACGGTGAACATTTTGCAGTAAACTGAGGGAGAAGTAAAAACAATTTTACCCTCAAAAGGGTCATCAGAATAGTCAACCGCATCCTCTCACAGTTCCCCGTCCTTCATGGGTGTGACCCGTAGCCCGACATCATTGGTAGATGCCATTCCTAAGGCCGATGTAAAGTCTGGTACGATGGGAAGCTTCCTCATGTAGCCCCCTGTGTTAGAAAACCCTAGTTGTTTTACCCAGGTTCATCCTCAGAGCCCTTCCATCCTCTCTCCAACATAAAAACATGTTTTATATATATATGGGGGCTCCATAATGAACGTCTACGGGGAGATAGGGATAGGACCAAAGGTTGAAGGTTGAAATAACGAAGGTTAAGGGTGATGGATCAGGCGAACCCTCTTTTCCCTCTCTTTTTTCGTTCCTTTTCCCCTTTTGTTTCTCTAGGATAGTGTCCACATCATCCTTCGGACATCTGTTTCTTACGTCATTCCCAGAATTCTCTACATGGGAGTTTTTTTGGTGACGCAATATGGAATTGGACGAGATCGATTATGACATCCCTTCTCCGGATGGGCCTATATTCAAGGACGATGAGGAATTTAAGTCAGGAGGAAGTCGTTCGCAGATATGACGGTTCGCTTGCTAGTCCATAATTTGAATTATGATCAACATTCAATCCCCACACAAGCAAATGATGGAGCTAGTACGTCGAGGATCGGTCCAGAGAAAGGTTTCAGACCTAAGAAGGGTGCTAAATCAAGAAAGGAGCCTTCTTCTCTAGTGGTGGGCAAAGAGGTTGGAATTGAGGAGGTGTTGGCTTACCTTAGCTCTGCACTAGTTGGCATATTTTGTGGTAAATTTGTTGGAGAGATAACATTACAAAGCTATATGGAATCGAATTGGAGAGGGGTGTTAGATCAGTTTCCTACCTTTCACATAATTTCACGAGGGTGGATTCTGTTTAGAGTCCACTCTGAATTAGACAAACATAAATTATTGGAAAAAAGTTGGTGCTAGGGTCCGTCTGGGTTAATCTTAAATAATTGGCAAGTCGATGTTGATGCCAAAAGGGAGCTTCGGAATTTACAACAGGTGTGGGTTATCATGCCAGGCTTACCCATGGTGTTTTGGTAGAAACAGGTACTGGAAGCGATTGGAGGGAAGCTAGGATGCTTTGTAGCTTTAGAGGAGAATCAGGAGCTCAAGGTTGATGGATGATGTGCTGAAATTATGGTGGAGATGGACCTTCGTGATGGGTTGTATGACGAAATAAAACTTGATATGAATGGGAGTACCTGGAACCGATGACTTGATTATTGGAAAATACAGTTTCATTGTTTTGGTTGCAAACAAGTGGGACATTTGGTTCAGGATTGTTCTTCACCCTCGCTTGTGCAGATACATAAGAAGGTTTGGGTTAAAAAACAATTTAAAGAATCAACAAGTGAGGAGAGGTTGAAGGGAGAGGATAAAACGGATGGTTTGTAGCTCACGGAGAATTCGAAAAGTGAGGTTGGCAAGCAACACATGGATAATGTGCACAAGGAGGAGTCTTGAAAAATTATTGAGGAATCATCATCCTGTTTTGGTAAGCAAGTCAATTATTTTCCTGAAGTCCCCTCCATTGTTTTTCCTTTTCTTGGTATTACAGTTGCCGTTGACGAGCCTAGTCCCTCTCAGGCCCCTAACCCTACTCCAAGTACTTTCCCTCAGTTGGTCCAGTCAGAGGAAGGACCGGTTATCCCTTCTACCCGTCAAGTAACTTTGAAGAGTTTCCCCAAAGAATCAATACCTAGGGTTTATAACATGAGGGCTAGGGTAACCTCTTTGGAAATAAATGAAGGTGTGGTTAGCGGAGGTCTGAGTCTAGACATTATTCCAAAGACTACCCTGGGTAGAAAGTCTCAATTATCAAAAGCTAAGAAGCAAGTTGTTTTGGATATTAAAGCTGGAAGACAATCTACAATCAATGGGTCCCTTAGAGCAGGTAGTGCCCTTCATAGGGTTATCTGATGTTGTGTCTTTCTTTTAATGCAAGGGGGTTAGACCCCCCCCCCAACAAAACGCCCTCAAAAGGATGATAAAAAAACTTGAATCCTTCTGTTCTCCTTGTTCAAGAGACCATGTTTGAATGTGTGAAGGCTCAAGAGGTGTTTGGGCAGTGGTTAAAAGATTGTTCTTTTGCACATGTGGATGCAGAAGGACACTCAGGTCGTTTATTATCAGCTTGGAGCCAAAATTTAATGGAAATTGAAACTAGTAAGTTTAATTCAATCTTGAAGACAATGTTAGAAGATAAATCCAAGGGAGATACCTTTGCTATCCTGAACGTTTATGGGCCTTTCTTAAATAAACGAGCTTTCTTGGAAAATTTCTCTAATGAAGGAATTTGGGAGGCTTGAAATTTGATTATGGGAGGTGATCTTAATCTCACAATTTCGGAGAGAGAAGTTTGGGGGAAGTTGGCAAGGCCAGACTCACTCAGTAATTTTTTTAATGCCCTCTTTGAATCCAAAGGTTCGGTGGATGTTTGACCTTAAAAGCTTGAGCCCACTTGGAGGAACATAAGGAGTGGGGAAAGAGCGATCTAAAAAAGGTTGGACAAATTTCTGGTATCAGAGAATCTTCTTTCTGGATGATTTTCAATCACTTATTGGGTTAAGTAAGGAGGTAATTTATCTAACCATCGCCCAATCATGCTAGCCCAGACCTTACAAGAACATAAGTTGGCCGCCCCTTTCAAGTTTAACCCTGTATGGTTAAAGGAAGAAGGGTATCAGAAGTTGGTCAAGGATTTATCGTCTCATTCAAGGCATGTCTCTTAGGACTCTTGTATGAAACAAATGGTAGACAATTTGTTCAAGGTAAAAAAGGCTACTAAAGATTTGGTGAAAGCTTTTCAAGCAAGACAACAATCTCTATTAAAAGAGGTGGAAACAGGTATTTCATAGGTTTATAAACACAACTCGATTGGGGTTTTCCCTGAAGAAGAGTTGGAGAGGTTAAGAATTATGAAGTTAAACGTACTAAATTGCTAGCAAGAGAAGAAAAGTTGTGGAGACTTAAGAGTAGAGCGGTTTGGATAGTAGAAAGGGGATAACAAAACCAAAATTTTCCATCGATATGCTTCTGACAGAAGGAATGTTAACACAATTGTTGAAATCTAGAATGCGTTAGGTGTAACGGTAAGCTCTTTTAAGGATAAGGCTGCGGCTGGGGTATCTTATTTCAATTCTTTTTTCAGAGAACAAGAGGGTTTCCCTATACAAGAAATTTTATAAGTTTTAAGACTCTTTCCTAGATCTGTCACCGAGGGAATGAATGATTCTCTTATAAAGGAAGTCTTAGAGGAAGAACTTTGTTGGATAGTTCACTCTTTCCAAAAAGGGAACAGTCCTGGACCAGATGGCTTCTCCATAGAGTTTTTCCAAGGCTTTTGTGATCTTTTAAAGGACGACTTATTGAAGGTAGTCCAGGAGTCGCAATGTTCAGGGAAGGTCCTGGGAACTATGAACTCAACTTTTTTAGCCTTAATTCCAAAAAAATAGAAGCCTATGACTTTTGGTGATTTTAGACCAATATCCTACTGCAATGTAGTCTACAAGATTATAGCCAAAGTAATCTCCCAAAGGTTGAAGCCTATTTTGAGTGAAATCATCTCTGAAGAACAATTTGGCTTCTTGTTTAATCACAAAATTCACGATGCAGTTTCACTAGCCCAGGAGGCAATTCATTCGATTAGCAAAAACAAGGTCAGTGCCTTTTCTTTGAAGCTAGACCTGTTCAAGGCCTATGATAGGGTAAATTGGACTTTCATTCGACTCTTACTTATCCAAGTAGGATTTTCATTAGACCTAGTGAACTAGATAATGGGATGTGTTAATTTGGATTCCTTTGTAGTCCTCATTAATGGGTCCCCGTCATCCTTCTTTAGATCTTCAAGAGGTTTGAGGAAAGGGTGTCCTCTGTCACCTTTCCTTTTCTTATTAGTAGCTAAAGCATTAAGAAAGTTGGTGCAACAGGCCAAGAGGACTAGGCCTTTTAAAGGAGTTTGGGTTTCTGAGTCTGTAGATCTGACTCACATTTTGTCCGTAGATGATGTTCTACTAATGGGAGAAGGATCATTGGAGAACTTGAAATCTATATCGCAAATTGTATCTCTGTACAAAAATTCCACGGGAATGGAGATAAATGTAGAAAAATCCAACTTAGTCTTCAACAGGCTATCAGAGGATGAACACTAGAGAGTTGGGGATGTGGTTGCTTTCCCATGAAGTCTGTTTTCCGAAGGCTTCAAGTATTTGGGCTTCTTCCTAAAGCCAAATGCTTACTCCTTTAAAGACTAGTTGTGGTTGTACAAGAAGGTAGAAGCTCGAATTTATTGCGAGGCTAATAGGTTCCTGTCAAGAGAAGGTCGAATGGTTATATTGAAGGCAGTCCTCCAGAGTATCCCTGTGTACCAAGCTTCTATAGCATACATTCCAAAAGGAATTCTGACTAAGATCCGAAAGAAATGCTTCTCCTTCTTATGGACAGCTAGTAAGCAAAAGGAATGGTTACCATTGGTGAAATTATCTACAGTTTCAAATTTAAAAGAGCTAAGAGATTGGGGGATAAAGAACCCCTTATTATTCAGCCACTCCTTAGCTGCAAAATCTCTTTGGAGGTTGGCCCAAAATTCAGAATCTTTGTGGGGAAAAGCTTTAACTTCTAAATATTGCTCGAACTCTTCTATTGTTGAATGGTTTAAATGTAGAGATAAATCTTATAAAGGAGGATCTGTAGGTTGGAAAGCATTAGTTTTAGCTTTTCCTCTTATTGGAAAATGGACGGCTTGGAGAATTGGTAATGGCGAGAATGTTCACATTGGAAAAGATCCATGGGTTGTAGCAGGGAAGGATTATAAACTTTATGCTAATGTTTTAGCCAAAATTAAAAATTTCAACATTACCATGATTGCTGATGTGAAGAATGTTTCCTCTCAGGACATTATGTGAAATGGCTAGAAATCGGCTCAAGACCTGTGATTAGAAGGAGATGAAGCCAGTGAATGGGTAGGTTACATTAATAAACTGGAAATTAACTTCACCTCTTTGGATGAAAATGAAATAGATAAACTAGTTTGGACGAAGAATAGTGTTGGCTCGATATATGTTCTTTAAGTTTCCAAGATAGACCCAGGTTCTACGCGATTCAGGGAACCAACAAAACCGCTTTTCATCGGCCCTTTCGGCAATAGTCTACAAGCAGACTGAGGTCTCACCCAAGGTGAAGTTATGGGGAGGTTGTGGAATCAGGTTTCCACAACCGGGTGATGCGCGCTTCAACAAAATGGGGGACTGCGTGAAGCTCCCCTACTTCATGGCTGTTACTTATACAATAGCGCATCCAAGGACTGCGCGATACAGGATGGCTATTCGACAACAGGACAACGCAACTAAGGACTGTGTTTCCTCTTCAACACTTACACAACTTCAACAGACTTCACTCAGTGTAACTTAGGCATTCACAAGCATTTCAAACCGTAAACCTTGCAAACTTATACAATATGATGAACTACAATGCCACTGCGCACCTCCGGTGCTGTGTTCAGGGAATTGCACTATACAGACTTCGCTGACTTAAGTGTTACCCATTGACTTCCGCATTCATCATGTTCAGAAATACTTCCGCATTCAACATTCATTCATATGCATTCAACAGCTAGTACATTATTCATATCATACACTCTTCTGGAAAATACACATGAAAGTAAAGATACAAATACTCATAAATAGGAACTTAACCATTCAACAGAAGCAAATACACATACAATCACATAACGCAAGGATTTAACGTGGTTCACCCCCAGGATGGGAGCTACGTCCACAGGAACTGTTGTTATATTATCAATGGGAAGGGTTCAACAGTTCCAGTCTACGCACTTAGATAACGACTCTCTTCTCTCTTCGGTAGGTCTTTGTGCACACAGCTGCAGAGCCTCTTTACAATAAGTCTCTCAATAGAGATCAATATTCTACAATTATCCGAGATTAACTATTAACCCTTTCCCTTACAAAATTCCCCTTTATATAGATCGTGCCCTTAGGTCACGTCTATTACAATCATGGTGGGCCAAAAACCCTAAGGTTACCAAAACTAGTGCAGTTACCCTGCTAACCAGATCTGTTAGGATCTAATAGTGACTTCACTGTCATGGCCACCCTTTACGTTATCTCTGGCTTTTGTCATCTTCTGACTACACGTGGGCATGTCACTTTCATCCCCTTTATTGAATGCATGCCGAGGGGTCGCTTTCATCCCATTGTTCCTTCTCTAACGACTTCGTGCACCCGGTTCCCATAGTGTTGCCTTTGCTCATGCAACTGATCGCTTTCCTTCTTCCACCACTCCTTACCCGCATCCTGGGAATCTCGGAGTATCTTAACCAAAATAGATCGTCGATCGATCTCACCAGAATTTATATTGTTTTTCGTCCAAAACTTTGTCGTGTTGGATCTTTGCGGAGCTGGCACTTCGCAGCACTGTATCTCCGCAGCGCAGTGACTTCCCAGCGCTATGTCTTCACGGCGCTAGTGTTGAGCTGCGTTGTAACTTCGCAGCTCCTAAAACTGACTTGTCCAAAATTGTCTTAACTTGGTCCAGGCCCAACAGGAACCTAACACTTACATGTGGCTCGTCCCTGAGCCACTCTCAGTAGGTTCAGTGGGTTTTCCTCTCCCCGCTGAGCTATCTTTGCAACAAATTCTTCACAAGTTGCGCTTAGCTTCGCAACTGTGTCCTTAGCTTCTTGCTCAACTACTTTGACAGTTTCCAAAACTTATGGCGACAAGTATTCGTTAGCTTGTTCTTGGACTATCGTCTCCGATTCGCAGAGTTCTTGCAATTTCACTTCAATCTCTTGCAAGATGGCAAGAGATTTTTCCTGGAGGGGCTGTGACTTCACCGAAGTTTCAGCCTCCCTTTCTCTTAAGACTAGAAGTTCCTTCTTTAGTTCCTCGACTTCCGCAAACCTTTGGAGTCTCTCTATGGTCGGCAAGGTCTTCATCTGCGCGTTCATAGAATCTAACTCTGCTTGTCTTTGTTGTATGTTGTTCTGAACCTGCAACAGCTGAGGGTCCTCTTGGAGCATGGTCCAAGCTTTGGTTGCTTCATCCAACAAGCTCTGACACTTAGTTATTTCGTTGGATATGTTTTCTGCGGCAGCTTTCACTTCTGCTGCTCTAACTTCTGTCTGATCTGGTGGTGTCTTCGAGAGATTCTGTGCTTCCAAAGTGGCAAGCTTTTCTTTGTAATCAGTCTCCATGTCTGCTATTTCATCCTTAAGATCGTTGACTACTAAGCCGATCTTAAGGATGGTGTTTGCGAGCTTTGGCTGCTCGTCACACTCTGGTATCTCTGCGTAAACCAAAGCAACAGTCTTCTATATTCTTCTGCGTTGCTCATGTGCACTTTCAAGCTCCTTAGCCTTCTACGCACTCTCTTCCTACAATTACCTATAGTTTACTTTGAGATCCTGGTATTGGCTCAAAGTCACCATATCTCTGTCATGGATTTCCTCCACAACATGCAGGTGTAGATTATGTTGGCCTTCTAGCGGTAACATCGCAATATCAATGTCCACATGTGGTAGGTTCTTAGGGCCTTCGGCTAACTCATCACTTGGAAAAATTATACTGAGTGGGTCCATGCAGACGATGCGCGGTTGTGGTGCCATAGTTAGAGCCAAGGGTATTTTCTTCTGCTGAGATGTGGCACTGGATCTTTTTTATGAATCAGGATCACGAACCAAGTCTTTCTGGACTTGTTTCATCTTCACTGCGATGCTCTGCAAGGTGGTCAGATTTTCTTTTAGTCTAGCTTGAATCTCTTTATTTTTGTTGTCTTTTAGGGAAAGCACGTCGTCCAGATATGCGCTGACCCTACCTGCGATGATCTCATAATCATCATCATGCAATATTGCTTATGAGGGGAGCTTTGTGGCTTTTTGCTTCTTTTTTGTCCCTTTCTCCGGTATCGAGCTTTCTGGCTCCTTCCTCTTTTCTCGTGGTGTACTCTAAACTCCACTGGCTCCTTTATCTTGCTCTTTGTCAATTTCTTCAATGACCTTTGTTGGGGTCTGAACACTTTCATCGGAATCACTCTCGATGACCATTGGCCCTTCGACCTTCCATTCATCTAACCATTCCTTCATGATCAGGTCAATACCCGCTTCGTCTAGGTGATAGTTCCTTGCAAACCATTCTAGATTATTTTTATGTGCCTTTACTGGCATATAAATGAAATGCATGTCAGCTCTAAAATTCAAAGTGCAGATATATTTGGTTGTTACCTCCTTGGAGATGCGCGGTGTGTGAACGATGACATCGCAAATCTGATTGTAGTATGTGAGGAATACTTCATTTGAGGCGCGTTGTTGTTCTGTCTTCAGAGTTGCCGAGAGATTTGCATATCTGGGTCCTCGACAATCCTGGATGAGACCAGCGAGACCAACGTAATGCTTTGGTTCCTTCCAGCCTACAAAGGTGATCAACACCATTGGCTAACTATAATGAAAGGCGGTGCCATTTTTTTGAGTGTCGTGGACATCGTCCAAGAACTCATTGAGCAAATATTGAGACCAGTTAAATCTTACTCCCAGCGCGGCCTTCGCAACGAGGTGAATTGCGCCTGCTAGTATTCTGTTGATCTCGCCTTCCGCAAGACTTTTCCTCCAAGCAGTTGTATTATAAACCGTGTAGCATCATCTTTTACGTCTTCGGTGATAAAACCTCGTTTTCCTTTGGGAATGTGATATTCTTCCTTCATCTACGCAACAATCTCTTTGTCTCTTGTTTTGCCTGCAAATAACTTTTTTCGGTCGTCACCATGCTTACTTAGCCCTGTGATCCTATGGATCAAGTCTATGGTGAGATCAACATTCCTGTCCATCCACAGGTAGCCTTGGTGTGTGCGCGATATTAGTGTGCGCACAACCGCATTGAGTTCGGGACTCCTGTCGAAGTGTGGGATCTGCAACAGGTTCAGAATCCCTGATTCCATAACTTCAGAGAGCCAACTCTGCGCTATTAGCAGCGGATTGTTCTTCACGTCCATCTTTCGGCACATATATTTGTCTGGTTGAAACTAAGGGTACTTAGGCTTGTCTAGCTCCTTTAGCTGTTGCAGTAAGTCAAAATCTTCAAACTTGCAATATGTGATCTTCCCTAACAGATTTTATTGTGGTTTGACATGGTTGGAGATAGGTGGAAGCGGTATCTCATACTTTGCGTTTCTGGAAATCTTTACTATTGGCACATCTGGTGTGCGCGGAGAAATGTATGTTGGTCTTAGGTATATGGGCATTTCCTTGTCTGCTGGTGGAGTATCCTTCATCTTGGAGCCCATTACTTTCGGCTTTACTGTTTCAACTGCAGGTTCTTTTCCCTTATGCTGCATTGATATAGGGTGGCGTGGTGAGTGGCGTGAACCCTGGCCTTTTTCTGGAACAGACTTCTTGGCAGGGGTTTTCATGAACCCTTCAATCCCGGCTTGTGTGAATTCCTACAACACTTCATCTAGAGTAGACTCTTCAGACATTCACTTACAGTGCAAATACAAGCTCAAGAAAATCTATGAATTCTCTGTAGTACTTAGCTTGAAAATCGTGGTAACCGAATCACTGTACAACTGCGATATTTACAGGCACTAGAAGCCTTACCCACGCCCAAAAACGACTAGATAAGCATTAAATTTCATGACCGTTGGCCAAATCCGCCGAGGATTTCGGTCCTTTCCTTCATTAACTGCTTTAGAACGGCTAATTTTGCGTTAAATGATCAAGCGACGTCGGTAAAATCACTGTATAACGGCTAGTTTTTAGCTCTAACAGTTATTTGGAGGTGTTACGTTGAACTACGCGGACGGGTGTCACCACTCCCAGCGCGGTGAACTGCACAGTTGCATCTTAGACTTTGCTTTGCATTCTTCACATTTCCTTTGAGCTGCGTAATTGCATCTTGAACTTCTCAACTATGCGCTTCTACTTCTCTTTTTTTTGTGTAGCTTCATTTCACTGAGTGTTCTGCAAAGTAAGACTATCCCTGTAGGGTTTTAGTCTACTTCCATTTATTAAACCAGGTATATTTTATTCGGCTAATGTGGCTAACTGAACTGCACCATTGTTAGGAGCATGCATAACAGTATATGGGCCAAGCCAATGCAGTTTAAACTTTCCTGGAAATTTCATGAACTTGCTATCATAAAGGAGGACAAGGTCTCCTACCTGGGAGATTTTGTGCTTGATATGGCGATCATGCCATGCTTTTTCTCTATCCTTCTGCACTTGCTGGTGAAAACTTGTAATGAAGCGATCTTCCTCCAATCCAACCAAGTGTAGAAGTATTTCTTGCAATGTCTCTTCATCTGCCATGTCTGTGAATGTAGCAATCCTTAAGCTTGGTACAATGTACTCCAAAGGCATCACAGCTTCTTGTCCATAGAACAACCTAAAAGGTGTATGGCTTGTTCGTTTCTTACAAGTTGTTCTATATGCCCATAATATAGCTGGAATGCGCAGATCCCAATCATCTCTGTTTGTGTTGCATACTTTGGTTAGCGCATTCTCCAGCACTTTGTTAAATGCTTCGATAGTTCCATTGCCTTGTGGATGGTGCGACGTACTCCTCTGATGATGTATATGAAATTCTTCAGTCAATGCTTCAATGGTTCTATTCAAGAAATGAGTGCCTTAATCACTCATTAAGATTTTTGGGCATCCAAATATGGTTAGGATATTCTCAAAGATTAACTGCGCGGCAGTAGCTGCGCTACAGTCCTTCACTGGTTTAGCTTCTGCCCATCTGGTGAGATAATCCATCACAATTATAATGTATCTCGCACCAGTCCTCTTTCCTAGTGGGTTAATAGGTCCCACGAAATCAATTACCCATTTGTCAAATGTCTTTAAAGTCAGTTGTGGTCTTAGTGACATTTCATCTCTGCACGATGGCTTTCCAGTCCTTTGGCACACATCGCAACTTTGGCAATGTTCCTTTGAGTCTTTGTGTAGTGTTGGCCACCATAGCCCTACTCTTAATATCTTCTGTGTAGTAGCTCGTCCTGCGTAGTGACCTCCGGACACACCCGAATGTGCCTCAGCCAATATAAATGGCTTCTCATGCTCTGACACGCATCTGCGCAACACTTCATCCAGTCCCAATTTCTATAGTTGTCCTACAATGATAGTGAAGTCTGCTGCTTTGACTACCATCTGCTTCTTCTGCTGCGTAGTAAACTCTGTGGATGGCAATCTTGTATTTAAGAATTCAACAATATCTTTGTAATAATCATATGCGATCTGTATGGCAAATAACTGCATGTCAGGAAGATTGTCTTCAATATTAGTGGGTTCTTCGCCTGACTCAATCCTTTAGAGATGGTCAGGTCCTAGGTTCAGTCTTCCTGGTTTAACAATGATTTCAAAGTCATACTCTTGAAAGAGTAGTAACCATCTGCATATTCTCCCCCCTAACACTGGCTTATTGACCAAGTACTTTAAAGCTAAATGGTCAGTGTACATGGAGAAGTGCGCACCCAACAAATAGTGTATGAATTTATGGAGTGTGTATACCATAGCTAGACCCTCTCTTTCTGTGGTTGTGTAGTTCTTTTCGGCTGAAGATAGCTTTCTGCTTGAAAATGCAATGGGGTGATCAATGCCCCCTTCACTAGGTTGAGCGATCACAATGACCAACATTATAGATGAAGAATCAATGTGTACGTGAAACGGTTTATTCCAATCTGGAAAGACTAGGATAGGCGCAATTGCCATTTTCTCTTTTAATGTATCTAATCCTTTCTCACATTCTGCGTTCCATATGAACCGCGCTTCTTTCTTCAGAAGTTTCTCCATCTCCACGGTTATCTGCGCATAACCCTTTATGAACTTTCTGTAATATCCCGTATGTCCCAATGTAGTGCGAAGTTGCTTTACTGAGTTTGGTGTCGATAGATTCACAATGACTGCGATCTTCGCATGATCAACCATCAAACCTTGCTTACATACAATGTGTCCCAATAGAATCCCATATGGTACACAGAAAATACATTTCTTAAAATTCAAGGAGATTTGATGTTGCCTACACTTAGCTAACATCATTCTGAGGTTTTCATAACGGTTCTTCAGTAAACCAAATACAGTCCAATCATCAAAATAGACTTCTAAGAACTTATGGATGAAGTCCTTGAAGGCAGCCACAACAACTCTGGAAAATATAGCAGGTGCATTCTTCAAACCAAATGGCATAACTGTATACTGATATGAGCCCCATTCAGTAGAAAACGTAGTCTTATGTCTGTCTGCCGAGTCGATTCTAATCTGATGGTACCCATAGAATCCATTAGTGAATGAGTAGGCCTCATTTCCTCCAACATTATCGAGTACTTTATTTGTAAATGGAGTAGGAAATGGGTCATGTAGCGAAGCACCATTCAGCTTCCTCAGGCCTACATAGATTGTAAATTCTCCTTTTGTCTTCTTATCCTGGATAACCATAGGGCTTATCCATTCTGATTCTTCCACTAGCTCAATGATCCCTACATCAAGCATCTTATCGAGTTCTGCCTTCACTCTTTCTTTGTATCGGGGGTTCAGTCTATAAGGCCTCTGTCTTATGGGCTTCGCGCCTGGCTTGAGAGGTATCTTCATGAATCCCAAGTTTCCCAAAATGCCTTTCATTTCGGAGAACTTTGCCGGAAACAAATCCTCGTATTCATGTAGAAGGTCTGCGATTTGCGCGACCGTTTCATCATCCCAATAATTCCTAATAGATGCGAACTTTGGCTTTTCACTTGTGCCAATGTTAACTTTTCTTGTCTTGACAGGGCCGCTCATATCTGGAATTTCTAATGGAGGTCCCTCTACATCGCGTGCTCCATCTGACTCAGGTATATTAATATTGCGTGGATCCTCCTCGTCGCTCTCCTGCTCATCTTCTTCATCTGCGGAGAGGTTATAACACTCGAGGGCATATTCTATCTGTCTTGCCCATTTTGGTTGCTTGTTCACAGTTTCTAGTCTGTCATTAAATATATTCTCATTGATGACCGTGAATGCCTCATTTGTACTTGGGCATTCGTCTCTGAATATCCTTTCTTTAATAATCTGCAGAGCCGCATTTATGCTCGGGAAGTCATCTTCAAAACTGAAAGTTCTCTGGAAGTTCGCAGTCATGATAGACCAATCTATTGTTTCTCTGCGAAGATTTGTGTCTGTATACCAATTCGTTGGAATCTGCTCTAATGTGTGCACAAACAGATGAACCCATTCTGTCTATGGCCTGTTTATCCATGATTTTGAATAGATCTCTACGTGATCCCTTGGATTTGTCTGTACATTATACTTTTCTATTGTCAAGGCGGTTTTCTCTGTGAATCTGATTTGCATCATGTGCTTGCACTGTTACCATGTGGTCAGAGTCTGCTTATGCACAGCCCACCATCTGGAAGGTGTAGCGCGCAGTGCTATATCCAATGCTGGTATCTGATGTTCAGTTGAAACTGATACAATATACTCTTGCAAAAATGTATAGACGTTAGTTAAGCCATCATAAGTGGGGATTGGACTTACCTTTGTTCCAATCCAGCGCAATGATTTGGTGATTTGCGCACATCTCCTTGTAGATACTTCGTGCATTCGGCTTTGCCAATTCTCCAGTCCTGCATCGGAGTCTGATACGCAAGAACTTTCGCAGCACCAACTAAGCATTCCATCAGCTATAGGATTGATGTAGTCTACGTGGTTTGCTGTCATCTTATAGATGCGATCAAGGTCTTGTGCTCTACCTTCTTATTATATCGGTTCACTGTATCTTGGTCCTTGTAAAGGGTCCAAAGGTGCGATAACCCGGATGTCTGCCCCTTCAAATATCATCTTCTTGCTCTTCATATTTATGATCGCGAGGTTATCCATCGCCCAGTCTATCCCCAATAATGCTGCATATGGGTTACTGTCGTCGATGATCTCAATAACCTCAAAGTCTGCTGAACTTCTTACTCCATCAATGTTCACAAGTATATTGGAGAGTCTTCCAAATGGAATAACTTTCTGTTGATTAGCTAACCTCAACTGGATAGGTGACCATGATAACCTTGGTTTCCCCATCTGTTCCCATGTCTGCTTAGTCAAGACATTCACTTCTGATCCCAAATCAAAGATTATCTGGTCCATTTCATAGTCTCCAATTTGTGCACTGCGCTCTGAACAGTATTCGTGTAACTGCATTGTTCATAGTGGTTAAGTAAATTTTGCATTTCCACTAAAGCATCGTCACTTTTCAGCAACTTCATACAGCTCCGTAGGAACTGTGCAACATAAATCCTTGTTTTTGTTGCAGCACTTGTTTGATCATACACTGTTGGCATATCCTTCACATGCGTTGTTTCACTTCGCAACTGGATTCTTGGTGTCACAGGTGCTGGTTCTTTGAAGGTCTCCCTTGCTTCTGCAAAGACTTCTTTGTTTCTTGCCAGATTGAAAGCAGGTGCTTTCCCAGTTGCTTTTCTTATCCATACCCCTTCAATAGGTATTTGCTTAGCTTGGTGCTCTACAGAAGTCGAGGCTTCTGGTTCTTTATCTCTTCCTGTCGTAACTCCACTTCGTGTAACAACATTAATGTTTGGATCTCTAGTTCTTTTCTCTACTGCGATCATCTGAACGTTTCGGTTCTGTGCTTCTTGTCTTCTTTCTTGCATCTTTGCTTGCAGAACAGGGCATGCCTCAATGACATGATCAAAATATTTACAGTATCTACATGTAGTATAGGGATTGGTACAGTGTCTAGATAGATGACCAGGCTGAGTGCAGTTATAATAGATCATCTGACCTCTTCCTCTTCCTGGGCCAGTATTTCTTCCTCTTCCTCGGAATCCACCACGGCTTCTATATGTGCCTTGGTCATACTGCGCATTATCACTGTGCTGCAGTGTTTCTTCTTGAACTCTATAAACATCATGCTTTATTTCTATCATTAGTTCATATGCTCTACAGTTGGAATCATCATGTCCAACTGATTTACAGAATGTGCAGTATAAATTCTTGGGTGTTCGCACATATTTCTGAATCAAGTAACAATCTTCAGGCTGATATCCTCTGCATCGGCAGATTTCACACCACGGACCTTGCTACTGATTTAGTGGATTTGGTGCTCCACTATCAAGGTATTATTGAAACATGGGACAACGTTCCTTCGGGTGTCCTTCTCCCTTGCATCTTGTACACCAGACTTATTCTATAGTTTATTTCCCCTTCTTAATGTCTTGTAATTGTAACGTTAGAGTTGCTAGCTGATTCTGGATTTGGACCATGCCTTGGCTAGTCTCTCCTATCGGCGAAGCCTCTAGTTTCATTGCGATCTCCAGGGATTTTTCCTGTGAAGCAACCTTCTGTTGCATCAGCGACAGTCTGATGTGTGGCAACAACGCGATGATGAACCACTCTTGGTGTTGTTGTGGTGCAATGTCAAAACTGACCTGATCTAACAATGTTTTGAACTTCTGGTCAAATTCCCATATTGTTTCATTAGTTTTTTGCTTAATCTCTTTTAATTATGTTATACATTGTGATTCAGACTTTGGTTTCTTGAATTCTCTTAATAGGGCAACCTTGATATCCACAAGAGTTCTATTTTGTCCAGCAGAATATTTCCTAAACTAGTTTAAGGCTCTATCCCTGAGTTTAGTGATGAGCTGTGCTTGCTTAACAAAATCATCCTGGACTTGCTTGACATTCCACACGGCTTCACATAGAAACCAATGTTGCTCAGGGTCTTCTAGACCCGTTCCTTTAAATATCGACAGTTTTATATCATCAGTCATTCTCCTTCTGGGAGGTGCAGTGTTCTGTCTGGTGCTAGGGATGCTACTGCGAGGAATGTTCTGAGTACTCACTCTTGCGATGTTACTACTACTGACGTTCTGAGGAATAGGAGGCATAATATTCTCAACTGGTGGATTCTGCGGAGTAATGGGCTGATAGGTAGCTGGTGGAGGTGTTGTCTGGCTATCAGTCTCAACTTCTGACTCAATGTCTATGCGTGTTCATGTTCATTAGGGCTCTTTTCTTTGCTAACCTTATATCTTTTACCACTTCTTCATGTATGAATATGTTCTTATGTATCACTGTCGTTACCTCTAAACATTACAGACTTAAACAACTAGGTTTATCACTGCATTCTTAAAACACCTTTCTCAGCTAAAATCATTTTAATATATAAACTCAAATTGTTTAGGTACTTACCTCTGAATCCTTTGAAGAGCTCGGCCTCTGCTGCGCTGTAGGACTTCAACGTGTCCACAACAAACTCTGTAACGAAGCCCTGTAGGATACTATCAACCCAATAATTGATTGCTCGTGTGAGTGGACTATCTACTGCTTTAAGCCTCTGAATGAGCTCTGCAGTCCACTCGATAGGTACTCCTTCTTGGAAATAGTTCTTTCGCTCCGCGAGTCTTGATAACCACTTGTGCAACTTGTTTCCAAAAGCTGAGAAGAAAATTTCATAAATGTCTGCCCACAGGTATCTCTGTAACCACTCTACGTCAAAGAGACGTATATGTCTTTTCTCTTTTCTGGCAAAGTCCCTTTCTGTCTTGTCCACCCAGTTCCATATTTATGTTTTCTCTGGATT
This sequence comes from Larix kaempferi, assembly GCA_027924585.1. Taxonomy (NCBI): domain Eukaryota; kingdom Viridiplantae; phylum Streptophyta; class Pinopsida; order Pinales; family Pinaceae; genus Larix; species Larix kaempferi. Next base: position 2,456,517 of record BSBM01000031.1, on the reverse strand, counting down.
TCAATTTTTGGTGCTCATCACCAGTTCAAGCGCAACAATGAAACCATTTGTTGGCTCGATATATGTTCTTTAAGTTTCCAAGATAGACCCAGGTTCTGTGCGGTTCAGGGAACCAACAAAACCCCTTTTCATCAGCCCTTTCAGCAACAGTCTGCAAGCAGACTAAAGTCTCACCCGAGGCGAAGTTATGGGGAGGTTGCGAAATCAGGTTTCCACAACCAAGTGATTTGTGCTTCAACAGAATGGGGGGTTGCACGAAGCTCACCTACTTCGCGGCTGTTACTTATACAATAGCACATCCAAGGACTGCGCGATACAGGATGGCTATTCGACAACAGGACAACGCAACTAAGGACTGCGTTTCCTCTTCAACACTTACACAACTTCAACAGACTTCACTCAGTGTAACTTAGGCATTCACAAGCATGTCAAACCGTAAACCTTGCAAACTTATACAATATGATGAACTACAATGCCACTGCGCACCTTCGGTGCTGCGTTTAGGGAATTGTACTATACAGACTTCGCTGACTTAGGTGTTACCCATTTACTTATACATTCATCACATTCATAAATACTTCCGCATTTAACATTCATTCATATGCATTCAACACTTAGCACATTATTCCTATCATACACTCTTCTGGAAAATACACATGAAAGTAAAGATACAGATACTCATAAACATGAACTTAACCATTCAACATAAGCAAATACACATTCAATCACATAACACAAGGATTTAACGTGGTTCACCCCCAGGATGGGAGATACGTCCACATGAACTATTGTTATATTATCAATGGGAAGGGTTCAATAGTTCCAGTCTGCACACTCAGTTGCAGACTCTCTTCTCTCTTCAGTAGGTCTCTGCGCACACAGCTGCAGAGCCTCTTTACAATAAGTCTCTCAACAGAGATCAATATTCTATATTAACTATTATCTGAGATTAACAATTAACCCTTTCCCTTACAAAATTCCCCTTTATATATATCGTGCCCTTAGGTCACGTCTGTTACAATCATGGTGGGCCAAAAACACGAAGGTTACCCAAAACTGGTGTGGTTACCCCGCTAACCAGATCTATTAGGCTCTGATAGCGACTTCACCATTGTCTCTGGCTTCTAACTGCACGTGGTCACGTCGCTTTCAGCCCCTTTGCTGAACTCATGCCAACGGGTCGCTTTCATCCCGTCGTTCCTTCTCTAACGACTTCGTGCACCCAGTTCACGTAGTGCTGCCTTTGCTCGTGTGACCGGTCGCTTTCCTTCTCCCGCCACTCCTTACCCGCCTCCTGGGAATATCGAAGTATCTTAACCAAAATAGATCGCCTATTGATCTCACCGGAATTTATACCGTTTTCCGTCCAAAACTCTATCGTGTTGGATCTTCGCAGAGTTGGCACTTCGCAGCGCTGTATCTCCGCAACGCAGTGACTTCGCAGCGCTGGGTCTTCACGGCGCTGGTGCTGAGCTGTGCTGTAACTTCGCAACTCCCAAAACTGACTTGTCCAAAATTGTCTTAACTTGGGCTAGGCCCAACAAATAGTTCAATAGGGGACTTCTCAGCCAAACTGGGCTATGAAGATTTTGCCTTAGACTCGTTTACTGGTGATAAGAAATGCGGTTGATCCTATGGAAGACAATAGGTCCTCTCAAAGCCAAAATTGTCCTGTGGCTAGCATTAAGTACTAAGATGCTCACTTGGGAAAACCTGCTTAAGCGTGGATGGATTGGTCCAAGCTGGTGTGCGTTGTGTCAAATGAGCTGTGAAACCACTTCTCATTTATTTTTATCGTGTGCATATGCAAAGGCAGTTTGAAGCACTTATTCAAAGGAATTGAGCAATGTGGATATCAAGATGGAACCTTCTTTAAAACAATGTTGTAAGAATTGGTGGAAGCACTCTTTGATCGCTGTTATGATGCTTTCCCTTCATTTTTCATTTATGGTCTTTGGTGGGCAAGGAACTCTACAATTTTTCAAGATCGACGAGTCCCCTTTGAAGTCACTTCAACTTTAATTATGCAGTGGACAAACGAACACAACTGTGAAGAGAAGCAAAAAAAGACTCATCTACTGGTACATCCAAGCTACGATAAGAGGATCCCATGGGATTACTTTGATTGAGCAAGCCAAGGTGACCCTCCTTTAGGAGGTTATGGAGGAATTATATATCTTTCAGAGGACATGAAGATTAACATCCGTTATGGACCAGGTCACTGCTCAAATAGTAAGGTTGAGTTGTTAGCCCTTTGGTCAATGCTTCATATAGCTCTAGCTTGAAATATTATCAATTTACAGGTCTTCAAAGATTCCAATATGGTCATTGAATGGGTTAACAACATAATTCAAATAAAGGCTCCCCATTTACAACCTCTGCTAAATTTAATCAAGAGACAAGTAGGATTGTTTGCATCTATCTCTTTCAACCATGTGTATCATGAATTAAATAAAGAGGTGGATTTGTTATCTAAAGGTACTGAGGACCCGACCCTCTCCTATTCAGGCTCAAACGACATAGTTGCAAGCGTCCCAGAGGCAAATCATACGTCTTATGCTGAGTTTTTAGATTGTTTTTTGGAGGTCTCGTACTTAGATTTGTATCGCGAGATGATACGTAACAACTTTCTTATTGTAATACATTTTTTTGTATGGGATCCAAGATATAATGATGAGTAATAATGAGAATTAACAAAGCTTCTAAAGCTGAATTCTTTGATGTAATCAATAGTTGAATGGAAAAAAGATGTTGTGATGAATGATTTCTTGGAAAGCAATGGATGTAAGTCCTTTGAGGATAGTTCATGATCATTCTTCTTGAATGATTGATATTTTCCATATAATGCCTACCAGAGATAAAAAGGAAAGGGTAAACGTCATGTGACATGCATGCTTGTTGTTTGTTTGCTACAATACTTGTAAATTCTCCCAAACTAGGGGATGGGAAAACTTGCCGCATTAAGATAATTTGAATAGTCATAAAAACACTATCTTCATCAATAGTTATAATGGTTTAAAGGATATTACACAAAGGATAAATGTTGTGTGTGGCACAATACCACATCACAATATGTTGCATAGTGGGTAATGAGAGTGATCTGATGGAACTTCATATATATATAGAGAGAGAGAGAGACACACACACACAGAGAGAGAGAGAGAGAGAGAGAGAGAGAGAGAGAGAGAGAGAGAGAGAGAGAGAGAGGAATTTGTTGCACATATGGTAGGAAAGGGTAAACGTCATGTGACATCCATGATTGTTGTTTGTTTGCTACAATACTTGTAAATTCTCCCAAACTAGGGGATGGGAAAACTTGCCGCATGAAGATAATTTGATTAGTCATAAAAACATTATCTTCATCAATAGTTATAATGGTTTAAAGGATATTACACAAAGGATAAATGTTATGTGTGACACAATACCACATTACAATATGTTTCATAGTGGGTAATGGTAGTGATATGATGGAACTTCACACACACACACACAGTGTGTGTGTGTGTGGAAATTTGTTGCACATATGGTAGGTATTTGTATATGGTGCTCATATGAAGTGACATCACATATATGTATATGTTATATACCTACATATTAAACTCACCATGTCTTTTAACATGTAGAACATTCAAAGTATTCTATCAAATTGTGATTTAAATCATTCAAGTTTAAATTCTTGTAGGTGTAAAACTCTTATATGTTTAAGGTAATTGGTTTCCATATGTCATCAAAAAAATGAATACGCTTGCTATATCAAATAATGTTTTTATTTTTTTAACATTTTTTTTAATTGGCAAAACGCATCATAACCCAGTGGTTAAACAATAAGAACAACTATCACTAGTTGCTAATCTCATCACTATTATTCAAGAAAAACCACACCATATGAAATGACCCACTAGTGGTTCATAAGGGGGGGGCAAACTTCCACTTTTGCCATTGCCTTTGGATGTTGGGTCAATAACTTGTTTTTTTGTGGAGGAAGATGAACTCTTTAACCAATCAAAAGCAAAGTTATATCTTACTCTAAGACCAAAGGATGGTTTCAACCCCCTATATTATCACCAAAATACTTAGTATCCCTTGTTCTCCATCAGAGCTAGGGTTAGACATACATCATAAAGTATTAAATACCCATTAAGATTTAGCTCCAACATACAAAATGATCTATATGAACCATATAAAATCCTCCAATTCTCATATTTTACAAATGAAACCTAGCATAAATTTGTCAATATTGATTACGACCCCAATCTAGATTAAAACACACCCCAAAGACAAATAACGCAAAATTTACATCAATATCCCCTATATAAAATTCAAAACACTCAACGAGTTTTATAGTGCCTAAAGACATATATCACACTAAACAATAAAAAAGATAAGTAATCTCATTTCTTACCTAATTTAAGCGAAGTGAAATTAATTAAATAATTTGAGTACGCCCAAAGCACAAAACCTAAACCCTAAACCCTAGAAACGAAACACTAGACCGGCCCATTCTCCTATATATAGAAAAGCAATAGGCATATCAAAGCACAGAAATGGCGGTGCAAGCTAAACATATTCTTGTAATTTCAGGGTTTTGTGAAAGACTGTCATCACTGGATGCCTGGTCGATTGAATGTATTTGGTTTGTGTTAATATAACATGTGACGGGGATGGGATGCTTCTCGCTAGAGCTCCTCTCCTCACAGCAAGGAGCGACTAGATTAAATGTCGTAGATTCCATTGTGAACGTCACACAGCAAAATCCTGCCTGTTGATGGCGCTCATTATTCCACCAACTGCTCTCTCACTGTTCTTCCTCTGTGGAGACGGGCGAGTAGAGTAGTGGGAGAGTAAGAAGATGCCTCCTGGCAGAGGAATGTTATATTCTATGGCCCTGGGTATTGTGGCATCGCTGCTATGACCCCTTGGGACAGGCCTTAACATTCACATTATATTGCAGATATACGCATCTGTTGAGTCCCAGGTTGTCTTAATTTAAGTTGTTTTATTTCTCTTTGTATGTTGTTCAGGAACCGAAATCGCTAACCTATGCAGGCGTTTTCTAGGGTTTTGACGCGGGGTTTATTTGCTGAATCATTTGATCATTGAGTGGTGGAATGTGATTCTGTAAGTTTCATCCATGGCCTTCTGATTTTACATGGTCGTTTAAACAGCGCTGGTTAGAATTTTGAGTTTTTCTCAAATTTGACCATTTAAATGTAATTTTAATATTTAGTTCTGCTATGATGTGTGCTATCTGAACCTCAATTTGAAGTGGGCTTTCACTTTTTGTGCACTATTGCAATTAATGAAGCTAAACTGCAGATGAACAATAATTAACATTCCTGTAAATACAGGCCTATGGGAATGTTACTTTTTTACTGTCTAGACATATTACATTGGATTTACAATAATGAAATTCTTTGAACACTTTTAACTGTGTAGTGGAATACTGCTTTGTTTTGTCCCCTAATTCCTATATTGGTTGGGAATTCTATTTCTTCATTTTCCATAATAAATAGGCTTTCCAACTATTGTGGGTTGCTTTGGCCATTGAGTTGCAGCAAACAGTTAATTACTTACAGTTTAAGAAACTTAATATGGTGTTATTATTCTTACTTTTTCTTTGTGGGATCTCCTTCTCTATATTGATGGAGGGCAGTTCAATTGTAGACCCACCCAATAGTGGCTGGCGGCTGGCAATCTTTTGTCAACATGCTTCAATCTATGCCATTCTTTTTGACAACATTCTTCATGTATCGTTCAACAAATTAAACTAACCCTTTAGACTGATATTATTGTGTATTTCATGTAGTATAATAAATATTAACCATGTCCTCAAAGTACGAAATCCAATAGATAGATCTTGATTAACTCCTGCAAGGAATTGAGTCTTCAAATGTGGGTTTTGTTATATGGATTAATCTGATGTAATTGTGTGGAGGAAATATTGGCAATGTGTTTTGAACCTGTCTATTCAAATTTTAGTTTATAACGGACTGTATTCAGTGCAACCTTTACCGAGTGAAATTAGCATCTGTAAACTGAATTGTAGAGATAAACACATTGCCAATACAATAAAAACAACAATATCTGCTGATACTAGAGACGATAATCAAAACTGCAGCTAAGTGTGAGACGATGAAGTGTTATCTAGCGGATGTAAGCTCCTATATGTGCAAGCGATGAAAGGTATTTGTCTGTCATTAAAAAATAATTTACTTATCCCTTTTTATGTCTAGGAAGACATGGTGGGCAAATCTCTGGGCACTCGTCTTCATTGCGGGGTTGGTACTTGTGTAACTCTGTGTTGATATTGCTTATCCTTTTTTATGACCAGGAAGATATAGTGGGCAAATCTCTGGGCATTTATTTACATTGCGGGTTGGTACTTGAGTAACTTTGTGAGTTGGTTATGGCTCTTGATTTAGTAAGGACATTGAGTGAGGTATGTAACAGAGGTGGCCAACCAAGGGGATCGACCCCAAGACTTCGTGCATGAAGTTCATCAAAGCACTTACCGAGGACCAGGTTCCCTTTAATCAGTGTATAATCCCGCATAAGATAGAAGTGGGAGCAGAAGTGGGAGAGACAGTGTGGAGTCCAAATCATAAGCAAAGGCAGTAGATACTATATCTCTTTTATACTTTAGAAAAGTTGAGATCAAACTAGAACAATAAGGATTGATATAGTCCGATTTTTCAACTATTTAAGCACAGTGAAATTAATTAATTATTATGATCATGCCCGACACATACAGACCGAAACCCTAGTAACGAAATGCTTAGACAGGCCCATCCTCTTCTCTATATAGAAAAGCAATAGGCAGAACAGAGCAAAGAAATGGTGGTGCTGGTATTGTTCTCAGGGTTTTGCTATGCACTGTCACCATGTGATGCCGGGTTGGTTGAATGTATCGGGTTTCCGGTTAATATATGTGATGGGCACCGAATGCTTCTGGCTAGAGCTCTCCTCACGACATGGAGCAACTAGATTAAATGTCGTATATTCCATTGTGAACGTCACACAACAAAATTCTGCCCTTTAATCGCGCTTGTTATTGTACCAACTATTCTTCTGTGAGGGCAGGCGACTCAGCGAGTAGCGTAGTCTATGGCCTTGGGTATTTGCAGCTTCGCCGCTATATGATCCCTTAGGGCAGGCCATAACATTCACATTCACATTACATTGCAGATTCCCTGTCCTTTCGATCTCAGAATGTCGTATTTAAGGTGTCAGTGTATTGTTTGAGCTATTTTCTGTATTCAAGTATGTTTATCAGGAGATTCTTTTATGTCTAACCGCAGTGATTATCTTAAGCAGGCGCGTTCGAGGGTTTTGATATTGGGGTTTATTTGCCGAATTATTTGATCGTTGTATGGCAGAGTAGATTAACCATAGGCATTGATTCTGCAAGTTTCATCTACATGTCTATGGGTCTGTGCATATTAAGTTAGTTTTATAATAATTGAATTCTTTGAACACTTTAACTGTGTAGTGGAATTTGGATGTGTATTACATTGCTACATTTTCTCCCTTAAATGAGATTTACAGTATTCAAGTTGTGTATTATATTTGCTTCATTTTCTCCCCTAAATCCTGTATTGGTAGGGAATTTAATTGCTTCATTTTCTAAAAGATAGAGGCCTTTCAACTATTGTGGGTTTCTTTTGCCATCGACTTGCAGCGAGCAGTCAAATACTCATGGTCAAAGCAGCTTAATACTATGTAAAAAATAAGAATATTCAAGATATATGTTACCAAGGCAAAATCTTAATTTTCATTGAAATGAACATACATATTGTGGTCTCAATTGGACTCTTTAAAAAGACCGACCTCTTCCGAAGAACAGTACATACTGAGAGCTATGCGCTACAGAGAACAATACAAGACTCGACTATTTGAGTGCGCTATGACACAAAAAACTGATACCGAACTCAAGAGTATTTAGGGCAGTAGATTCCGCTTGGTACCTTAACAAAAAGCAGTGCAAGAATCAAAGTTTTGAACGACATACAGAATTTACATACCATAAAAAACAAAGGAAATATAAGGAGAGATTAGTTATTAAAGAAGGGGATGGATTGGCCCTAGCCTCTGTGCTCTGTCTTGGAGATTAGTTATTGAAAACCTTTTTAGAGGGAACATGAATCAAAATATACTTGGTTGGTTTAGTTAATTGTTCATGGAAATATCACTACGAGAAGCCACTACATTATCAATTATTATTTTAATTGATTTACCAGTGGATCTAAAATTACGTAGGTCATTGTTGTAAAGCTTTTCCAAAATATTGTGAGATTATTGAGTTTCATATATGATGAGCATTTTTGTAAAATATTAGTTGATCTTTATTGGGAAGTGACCATTGATGATAAAAAAATGTAAATTTAAGAAATGTCTATTCTCCATTTGGGAATGGCTGGTTTGAAAGCTTGTTTATATCTGATTGTTTAGGAAGTTTTATGATGATTATTATTATTAATGGCTGGTTTGAAAACTTGTTTATATCTGATTGTTTAGGAAGTTTTATGATGATTATTATTATTATTGTTGCAAACCAAGAAAAGTTGTGTGCAAGATGTAGTTTATTGAAAGAAACATGTTGCTAGTAGATTCCCTGATATTATTCCCATGTTGAGGAGATTTCTCATTAAGCAAGCACAATTCACCTAGACTCACCTAATCTCTTAATGTTGCTAATAAATTCCCTGAAATTATTCTCATATTGAGGAGATTTCTCATTAAGCAAGCGCAATTCACCTGGTCTCACCTAGTCTCTTAATGTTAGACATGGTAAATGAAATTTTAACTTTGAAAATCTTTATTGAAAATTCCCTGATATTATTACCATATTGAGGAGATTTCTCATTAAGCAAGCACAATTCACCTATACTCACCTAGTCTCTTAATGTTACAAGTAAATTCCCTGAAATTATTCTCATATGAGGAGATTTCTCATTAAGCAAGTGCAATTCACATGGTCTCACCTAGTCTCTTAATGTTAGACATGGTAAATGAAATTCTAACTTTGAAAATCTTTATTGATTATGAACCTTCTCATCTGGGAGATGAGAGTTCTCTTAAGAAGATCTCCTTAACACACAAGTTGTTATATATTTTAATTAGTTTATTTATATTAGTTAATTTTTTAATAAGTCTGGTAAATCATTGTTGTGCATATCTAAATCTATTAAACCTTTTTTCACATACATGAAACAAGGGAAGATCTCCTTAACATACAAGTTGTTATATATTTTAATTAGTTTATCTATATAAGTTAATTTTTGTTAATTTTTTAATATTGAGCCTAGTAAATCATTGTTGTGTATATATAAATCTATTAAACCTTTCCTCACATACAAGAAATAATAAGAGCTGCCTGTTGTGTAGTCCCTGCCTTCAAACTTCAAAATTTTGAAAATTAAATAATACCATTTTACTAGTCATAGCAAAAGCCACCCAACTTACTTTTACCTTAATTTAAAGGCAATATGAGATGCGGAAAATAATTTCATTTGAAAACAAGTTAACTATGAAAATGATAAAATAAAAAACAAAAATGATTAACTCATACATATATATAATAATAAAAAATTTAACACATATTCCAAGTTGACACTTAGTTTGATAACCAACCCAAAAATGAGTTTTGCCTTCATAGCGCTTGCACGTCAAAGGGCTCTCAGCACGTCCCAGAAGTGTTGTAAAAAAAATGGACGTCAAAAAAAAAGAAGATTTTTAATTTTGAAGTTATACAAATAAATGTAATAATTATGTTAAAATTTCATTAGAAATGCTATGTTTAAAATTGCCCATCAAAATTTTTACAGCACAGGCACGGGCACCGACTGACAGGGATCAAAATTGAACATGTCACGGCACTCAAAGGGCTCTCAGCACGTCCCAGAAGTGTTGTTGTAAATAAAATGGACGTAAAAAAAAAAGATTTGGCATGGTCCGGCACCGACTCTCCATTGATTGATTGATTAGTGATTATTTAGTGAGTCCGGACTCCCAAGTCGGAAATGGCATTGATTGATTATTTAGTAGGTACTGGAGCCTCAATATTTAACAAATTTATTTTACATCCATGTAGCTAAAATCTTAAATTTTTTATAGTTGTATTAGACGAATCGCCGTCGCCGATCTCTAGTCCACTGTCCGATTAACTCCGCATTTAATTGCGGTTCAGAGAGTGGTTCAGAAAATTTATGATTCATGAACCATGACAGAACTTCCCAATGCCCATTGCCAAATTGCCCAGGCTCAGCGGCGGCCAAATTCCAAATTTAATGTATTATGTCATTAGAATTTGGGCAAGTTGGGACTGCGAGAACCGTCACCGAGAACATTCAAGCTTCAACCTGGGTCATTCTAATTTCTCCACCAGTCGACAATGGTGAATGGTGCGAAAAGCAAGCCCCAATTCCAATTTCCCATCCTGTGTGCTGGTTTGAAACTTTGAAATGTGAGCAAGCCCCAATTCATTTCCAGTGGTATTTTATGCTTCTCATCTCGCTGGATGTGGGTGTAGTGAACGCAGAGGCTAGAGGCCGCGTTGTTGACAAGTGTTGGTGTCCAGTGGTCATTTGGCTTTCTGCGGTGTTCCAAATTCCAATTGTTATTGTTGAAGACAACGTTCTGTCACTTTTGGCTTCTATGATCTTTTGCTAGCGCTTTCTTTCAAGGTATGTTTCTTTATTCCATTTCCAATTCCCATTGTTTGTACTGGCACGGTGTGTATTGTCTCGAATAGCTATAAAAAAAAACTGTCGAGAACAGAGAAATTAGAATGACAGCGTCTGTACTAACTACTATCTCGAACAGGAACTACAATCATTGAGCTATTTTAAGTACATAGGGTTGAAACCGTAAGTGCATAGGGTTGAAACTGGAAGCTGAAGCTATATTAGGTACTTAGGTCACTAGTTGTGCGTCCACATAATATAGTCTTAGTCTCTGTGCTTCGAAATAGGGCCCCATCTTGGAGAAGAAATGAGTTTACCAGGTGTTGCTGGCAGTGGCTGCATGGTCAACATAATATAGTCTATATGCTCCAAAATTCACCCCTGCCGAACCCACCATGGAAAAATTCAAAAATGCACAGTGCCCTCAGTATGTCAAACCCCATCAAAATGATTTTGGGTAGCGTTTTGGGTATATCCAAATCAGAATCCCTTGGTAGTGTTTTCACATTTGGACTGATGGTATATATGCCCTATAAAGCTCATAACTACAGCGAATTAATCATCTAGAATCATTTGTTCATTCTAGGACTTGCGATCCTCTGGTTCCAATATTGAGCTAAAGTAATGAATTATAATAAAAAATCAATAAAAGAAAAAGAAAAAAAATATAAAAGACAGACAAACTAATTTTAAAAGGAAAAAAGTATAGAAGATGGACAAACTAATTTTGAGAGCAGTGAATGTAAATTTTAGGAGCTGTTCTCTCACTTTCTTTCTTCTAAATCATTTAAAAGGATAAAGTTCACAAATACAATTACTTAAGTATTTTCCTAGCAATTATCTATTAATTTCAGATAACCTTGCAAAGTTTCAATCATCTAGTTCTAATACTGAGTTAAAAGCGATGCAATACAAAAAGCCCAGTGAAAATAAAGATAAAAAGGAGGCAAAATCATTTGCCTAAACCGATTTTCTAAGTGATAATTTTAGGACTGGTTAAGAATGTAAATTTTAATATAAAATTCTCAACAATGTTAGCTTTACATTCTCGGATAGCTTTTTCCTTTTTCTCAATGTATATCTGAAACAATTTGTATAATGTATGCAAAGGGATGAAATTCATTCCATTATTAAGAATAATTAATAGTTACTGGAATGGAATGAATAATTCATTCCATTGAATACAGATTACTTTGTTTCTATCTAGCTCAGTAATCAATGCACCATTGGAAAGAACTTGGTTTTCAATAGAGTAGAAGAATTCATATCCTAAAGAAAAACATGCCCACGAAATTCAGAACTCTTCTCTTTAAGAAAAGGATTTATTGCTTTGTATGAAAGCTTAAACAATAACAAACAAATGCGCAAACCAAAATTATGTTCGAAGTCACATAATTTCAGGTCATGGATTCATTTGGAGTTACTGGAACTCACCAATTGTCGATTGAGACCATGCAATCTGTGAATCCGTGGGAAATGGATTCATGCCCATCCTTATTGTCAAGGCTTGTTGCAGCAAGAGAATAAGAATGGAGATGGGCACTCAGTACAATAAAGAGGCAATAAAACTAAATTAGTCTCCAAATATTCTATTACTAGGTTGGTTTCCGGTGATGCCAAGAAACAGAGTAATCTGTATTCAATGTTTTAGTAAATATAAAAAATTAAAATGTTATATTTCAAATCAATTTATAATTGAAAATTGATTTGAAATGTAATATTTTAGTTTAACATATTTTTGAATGAAGTGCATGATTAATTTATTATTGTCAATTGAAAAGCAAAATTTTTTAAAGCTTTTCATCTTCGAAGTGTGCAGGAATATATACCCTTCAAATTTGATCACTGCGCTTGACCCTCCAAATCTTCACCTGTCACATCCCTAACGGCCTGTCGTGGTGACGAGGGTTCCTTTTCTTTTCTTCTAGTTATGATACCAAGACATTGCCATGTCTAAACTGAGTTATTTTTCTATGCAACGGTCAATGCCACATACTCTTTATTGCGCAACTACACTGCATGTAGAAGGCTGGACCATTATGCGATCCACTGCACTATTGCCTTCAACCATTTCGTAGCATAGCCACCCTATGGAAACTTGCAAATGCAAGCAATTCACGTTCATAATCATTATATACAACATGAATTTCATCATTCATTCAGATCAACATTCATACAATGGAAATGAATAACAATAATGAAACATCACATAACACTTATCTTTAATGAAGCTTTTTTGAGCAATTGACTGCGCAAAAACAACATTTCATCCAATTGTAGGCACTTTGTCTAATATATACTCTTTTACTGCGCAAAAGCAACAAACAATCATATATGGTTTACCTCTAGAACCACAGATGCCTCGCATAGACTCAACTAGCTTGGGGTCCACAATACTTGCCCCACACAGCGCCAAGAATGTAACCTTTCACTGCTCAATTGTCCCTTAGGTGTCACCTTTCTCCAGGTGTTATACTAGTGTGTTTGTAGAAAGACCACCCAAACCTTGGATCATTTGTCTACAAGCTCTGTTCTCCAGGGGCTTACAAATCTTAGTTGCGCACAACCAATGGCTCCAAGGAATCACTTGATCACTGTCCAACATACCAATTTATCATACCAGTCTAGATCCAAATCCTAGGCTCTATCAAGCGTTGAGAGGGATCAAATCTCTTGAGGTGCAAACCTCTTCTCAGGTATTGCCCTCAAGGGGCTTTTACAAAATCTCCCTCATGTTATTACTTTTTACTTTTTATTATTATATTTTATTTATGGCTGACAATATCGACAAACACTCGACTCACAAGATTTCCCTCATATTATTATTTTTTACTTTTTATTATTACATTTTATTTATGGTAGGCAATATCGACAAACACATATTATTACTTTTTACTTTTTATTATTACATTTTATTTATGGCTAACAATATCGACAAACACTTGACTCACAAGATCTTCATATTATTACTTTTTACTTTTAATTAGTTCATTTTATTTATGGTCGACAATATTGATAAACACTCGACTCACAAGATCTCCCTCATACTGGGCTGTAGAGCACCTCTCAACGCAACAAGATTTACAGAAAACCATACTAGGGATGACTAAACATCAAGGAAACAACACTTCTCAGCCGTGCGATTGAGGATTCGGGATGCTTCACCATTCTTCTAGTTCGACTCAAACCACTTCTACGAGCAAACTCTATCACACAGGTCTTTCAAAATAAATTTAGATTGCTCAGGCTCAGGCTAACAATTGGGTAATTCAATACCACTTTGCTGCCTACATCAATAGAGGAATGCATAGCATTTGTGTTCTCCATCTTCCTCTTTGATCCACCTTTATGATCATGAACCAAAGATTAGATCCACTCTCCACCATGTAACTAGTCAGGTTTGGCTTCTTCTCATGGAAGGGTCGACTCTTTCTCCTCGGATCAGAATGGATAGATTGGTCGATGGATGGATGGGTGAAGAATAATTAGAATGACTTACCCCCAAGACTGGGCGAGATAGATACACCCATGAAGGAACGAGTTACTTGACCATGCAAACTCATTAACTAGCTGACATAATTGCTGACAGGTTAACTGACAAATGCACTGACAAGCTACTGCGCCACCCCCAATTGTCAGGAAATTTAAGGATGACATCAATTCGATTGGTTTCTTACCCATTAAGCAACTCCCATTCCAAATTCTGCAAGGCTACTAACAGTACTCTATCATAAGGAACTCAAACCTATGCCTTCCTCTCCCCAAGACAATAATTGTCTCACCTACCTTCCTCTTGGAAGCATTAAATGTTTGGGGTACATGAGTCAACTTGATATATGATGGCTCATCAGTCCTCCCTAGTACACTTGGCTCTCATCTACTTGCTTCATGGATTTGATATGTCCCTTTTCCTAACCTTAGGATGATCATGCCCCTTGCTCTTGTTTTCTTGCATAGTCAGCTATGGATTATTTATTATTATCATGCACATGTACATGACATTACAATGCTACTACACTTGATCGTCGCATGGTTCTCTAACCATATTACTTGTTGATATACACACAATGCTACTGCACTTGACCGTCGCATGGTTCTCTAACCATATTACTTGTTGATATAGACATATATATTTGATATGTACATGGTAGGGCCTTGGACTTGAGCTCCTCACCATGTTCCATCCATTACATTAACAATATCACATCATTTAAATCATTTATTTCAAGGGTCAAAACTAGGGACATTACAATACCCCCCCTTGAAATAGTAATGTCCTCGACGCTCTTCAAAATTTAACAAAAATGGGTATGCTTGCCTCATGGCATCTTCCATCTCCCACACAGCCTCATCTAGGTCAAAGTGCTTCCACTGCACCTTTACTTGGCCAAAGGTGCAATTCTGGAGCACAATCTCCTTCCTGACTATGATGCACATAGGTTCCACTTGGAACTCTCCCGCAGGTTTCACCTGAATCACATTTCAATTGATAATGTTATTAGGATCATGTATATACTTTTTAAGCAATGAAACATGGAAAACATTAGGAAATTTCATATGCAGGAAATACAATCCTATATGCAACTGGTCATATCCTATCAAGGACTTCAAAAGGTCCACAATATCTTGGAGCCAATTTGGCACAACTTCCAAGCTTTCGAGTGATCTTCCTTGGCTCAACCCTCAAACAAACATGGTCTCCAACTTCAAATTCTCTATTCACTCTTTTAAGATTTGCATAGTTTTTCTACCTGTCCTACGTTGCTTTCAAATTTTGGGTTATCTTAACGATTTCCTGCTCCATTTCCTTGAGCATTTATGGTCCAAGCACCACTTTGTTCACTATGTTTTCCCAAGTTACCAAAGTCTTACATTTCCTACCATACATGGCTTCAAATAGACTCACACCCAATGATGTTTGATGACCATTGTTGTAAGCAAATTCAACCAAATGAATGTAATTCTTCCATTTGGATGGCTTATCCATCACATACATCCTTAACATATCTTCCAACCCTTGATTTAGTCTCTTTGTCTGACCATATGTTCGAGGATGGTAGGTTGTGCTAAAATTTAGCCAAGTTCCCAACTCCTTGAATAATCTTTTCCAAAAATTTGATGTGAATTTCACATCTCTATATGAGATTATTGCCTTAGGCAATCCATGCAATTTGAAATTTTCCTTCATGAAGATCTGCACAATATCAACAATCTTATGCATTGAATTAAATGGAATGAAATGCGTTGCTTTCGCTAGCTTGTCCACCACTACCATAATTGAGTCATGCTGCTTTGTTGTCATTGGCAGTCTTGTAATGAAATCCATATATATTTCTTCCCACTTCCACTTAGGAATAGGAACTCATTGTAGTAATCTGTAGTAATCTTGTTGGGTGCTGGTGCTCAACTTTAACTTGTTGGCACTTATGACATCTAGCAATGTATTGCGTGATATCCTTCTTCATCGATGGACAAAAATACTACTGTCACGATCTTTTAATATCCAGGGTGACCTAAGTAAGGTGTTTGATGAATCTCATCCATTACGAGCATAATCTTCAATCATGCGTTGTCTGGAATCTATAGTCGTCCTTGGAACATAAGAACTCTATCTTCTTGATAGGAACTCGTTGTAGTAATCTGTAGTAATCTTGTTGGGTGCTGGTGCTCAACTTTAACTTGTTGGCACTTATGACATCTAGCTATGTATTGCGTGATATCCTTCTTCATCGATGGACAAAAATACTACTGTCACGATCTTGTAATATCCAGGGTGACCTAAGTAAGGTGTTTGATGAATCTCATCCATTACGAGCATCATCTTCAATCATGTGTTGTCTGGAATCTATAGTCGTCCTTGGAACATAAGAACTCTATCTTCTTTCAATCGATATCCCTCACACTTCTTATTTGGTTCAACTTGACTAAGTGTTGCACTCACTTGCACGTACTTCTCATCTTCAGTTCAGATCTTGTTCATTCGTTCTTTGAGGTCAATGCTACATGAACTTATGTTTGCGACATTGAAACTTCTTAGTGAGTGCGTCAACAACCTTGTTCTCATTACCTTTGACATGATTGATCTTAAGATCAAATTCACTTGGGGATTTTAATCATCTGGCTTACTGAGCATTCAAATTCGATTGATCAAACAAATATTTTAAACTCATATGATCAGTGCACAACTCAAACTTTCTTCCAAGCAAATAGTGTCACCACATCTTCAAGGCGTGCATTATGGTTGTTGGCTCCAAATCATGCGTTGCATAATTCTTTTTGTGATCACTTTCTAGACTTGTAGCACATTACATGTCCTTCTTGCATAAGTACTCTTATGATCCCTTCGATGCAAGCATCTGTGCATACCACAAACTCTTTATCTGGATATCCGATTTTCAAAATAGGGGCACTGGTGAGCAATTCCTTTAGGCGTTGGAAAATTTGATCACATTTCTCAAAACATGCGAACTTCACGTCCTTTCTTTGCAATGTAGTGATAGGATGTGCCACCTTGGAGAAATCCTTGATGAAATCTCCTATAGTAACATTGCGCCGAGAGGCGCTCTACAGCCCAGTATGGGGGAGATCTTGTTAGTTGAGTGTTTGTCTAACAAAATAATACAAAGTATACAAAAAAAGAATATTACAAAGTAAAAAGTAATAAATATTATGTCGGCCATAAACAAAAAAAATAATACAAAGTAAAAAGTAAATATGAGACTTAAATTAGAGACTTTACTTTTTACTTTTAATATAAAGTAAAAAGTAAATATGAGACTTAAATTAGAGACTTTACTTTTTACTTTTAATATAAAGTAAAAAGTAAATATGAGACTTTAGAATGTTTGTCGAGTGTTTGTTCAGTAACAAAATAATACAAAGTAAACAAAAAATAATAATACAAAGTAAAAAGTAATGAATATTATGTCGGTCATAAACAAAAAAGAATAATACAAAGTAAAAAGTAAATATGAGACTTAAACTAGAGACTTTAGAGCTTAGGATTAGGTGGCTTAGGTATTGCACTCTTGTAGCACCTGCAATACCGTTATGAGATTCTCTGCGTGCTCTTTCTCATTCTTGGAATAGACGAGGATGTCATTTAGGAATACCAACACAAATTTATTCAAGTATTGTATGAACACACTGTTCATGAGGCACATGAAAGTAGCTGGCGCATTGGTTAAACCAAATGGCACAATAGTGAATTCAAAGTGGTCATACCGCATTCTGAAAGTTGTATTATGGATATCTTCCTCCTTGATTCTAAAGTCATTCACCAGTGTACCATGACCTTAGGTCAATTTTGGAAAATATAATGGCTCCCTTAATCTAATCAAAGAGATAATCTATTATGAGCAATGGATACTTATTCTTGACTATGACCTTATTTAGCTGTCTATAGTCAATACACAGTCGCAATGTTCCATCCTTCTTCTTAATTAATAACACTGGTGAATCCCACGAGGACATTCTCTGTCTGAAATAGTTTTTATCGATTAGCTCCTGCAATTGAATTTTCAACTCGACTAACTCTTGAGTGCTCATTCTGTAAGGGGATTTAGACAATGGGGATGCGCCTAGCACCAAATTGATATTAAAATCAATATATATTTTGGGCGGCAATCCTGACACTTATTCTGGAAATACATCCTTATATTCTTGCAGTGCTAGGTTATCTTCAAGCACTGGACCTCTACCCTTTGTGGATCCTGATACATGAACTGCATATACCTAACATTTCTTTGTGAAGTATCTTCCCAATTGCAATGCTGAAACTTGCCTTAGAAATACCTTCTTCAGCACGCCTTTCACTAGTTGAGGCTTGCCTTCATCATCAAGGCATTTAAGAGAATTATTATAATAGTCAAGCTTGGCACAATGTTTCTCCAACCAATCCATGCCAATGGAAACATCATACAAACTCAGTGGTAGGATGTTCAAATTTTCTACACTGGACAAACCGTCCAACATTAACAAACATCCTTCTACTATTTCACTTACTTTCATTTTTGTCCTTGTGGCTAGCTATATAACCCAAGACTTGTTATGCTTACTTTTCTTAAGCACACAAACTTCAACAATCTTAGGATGAATATAGATATGACTTGATCTTGGGTCTATTAGAATAGAAACAGACTATGCGACAATCTTACCTCCAACTTCAACTACTACGGATTGATGGTCTACTTGATGATCATCCAAAAATGCATAGATTCTAGGGGATGATCTAATCATATCCTCCATCGTAATAACTCCTTCAATGTTAGGAATCTTTCAAGGTTGTTCCTTCCACTCGGGAATCTCTAAATCTTTGCCTTCTCGTTCCTAAGATAATCTACATACCAGAGTAAATCCATAAATTTATTCACATATTCCTTCATTGTCGTCTATCCTAGCTTTAAATCATGGAACTCCTTGCTCTTACTATCATACTATCTTTCAGAAAGATACTTCTGCTTGAAATACTTTTCAAACTTCTTCCAAATAATATTCTTTTCCTTGAGGCCCTTCAATTTCCAGAGATGTTTCCACCAGATTGAAGATCTTCCATCCAAATTGAAGATGGAAATCCTAGCTTTCCCATTTCCTAAGAACTCATGGATTCTAAATTACTTCTTCATTCCAAGAAGCCATGCTTCAACCTCCTACCCCGACTTACTTTCTCCATCAAATGTAGGTGGATTTACCTTCCTGAATTCTCCAGAAAGACTTTCTTTACAAGGCTTCCTCTTCACAGATATTTGGGATGAATGCGTTGAATCATCTGACGATCTTTTTGATTTACTTGATCCGCTTCTTGAGGTGTCTAATGGAGACATGTTCATACTCCTTCTGCGGAAACTACTTTCTTAGGGTTTCTATCTTCCTCTAGAGTGATTGCTTGCACTCTTTCCATCCTTATTGCCATTATTCTGATTTGATCCCGGATTGGCTTTTTGTTGGAGGTCTATTAGACTCTACAAAATGGCAGCATAGATATGATGTTGCTCTTCTTGTGCCTTAGTCAACCTTTCATTGAAACTCCTCATAGTTTCATCCATGTCTAGAGGTGTGATTTGCACCCTCTTTCCATTGGATTTTGTTTCTCTGTTACCACCTCGCATATCCTCTCCAATAGCATCTTCTTCATGATCATAGGGATCCTACACATCTTCCATGATGAGCATTCAACTAGTTAACCTTCTTATTCTTCTGCTTGCTTCTTTCTTTCTTTTTCTATATCGGCCTCACTACTGCTACTAACATTGTGCACAAATGAAATTTTATTAGATAATACATGAATAAACCTTAATAATCGCTTTAATGTCACCACGCTAGGTCTCTTTTGCACTTAGAGGCCCAGTGTTGAAACCACTCCTCTGATCCCACTCTGTCACGTCCCCAACAACCTCAGTGGCCTATCGTGGCATAGGGGGGTGTTTTCCCTTTCTTCTACTTCTGATACCAAGACATTACCATGTCTAAATTGAGTTATTTTGTTGTGTAATGATCTGTGCCACATACACTTAACTCACAGTGCAACACACTATGCACATCATACTTTACTCTACGTGCACTTCCTTGCTTATCAATTTATTTATCGCATAACTATATTACACGCACAAGGATAGACCGCTACATGATCCACTACGCAACTGCCTTCAACTAATGCATGTCTACCACTACATAGCCGCATAACCACCCCGTGGCAATTTCGCTTGCAATGCCATTTCACTGGCTACTTGCAGAGTTGGTGCTATATATGTAATGGGACTTCATATACATACAATCATCTATATGCAAGCAATTCACATTCATAATCGTTATATACAGCATGCATCTCATCATTCACTCATTTCAACATTCATACAATGGAAATGAATAACAATAATGAAACATCACATAACACTTATCTTGAATGAAGCTTCTTTGAGCAATTGACAGTGCAAGAGCAACATTTCGCCCAACCATAGGCACTCAATCTTGCATATACTATTTTTGCTAAGAGGCCACCCCCACACTGAGCATGATTACCTTAAGGAAAGGGGAATTATCCAAAGCTCTCTCCCACATTCTAAAATGCATAATACCACAACCAAACCAACATATGTTGCATTAACATGCTATCATAGTCATACCAACTCAATTCTCACTCCAATCTAGCCTTTGTTGAGTTAATAGACTTATATAGGTAGCAGAGGGAAAATGCTAACTAGTGACTCACCATAGAGTTATAGGCACCCCGCGCAGACTCGGTTAGCTTGGGGTCCACAATACTCGCCCCACGCAACACCAAGAAGGTAACCCTTCACCGCTCAACAGTCCCTAAGGAATCAACTTCCTCTAGGTGCTATACCATTGTGTGTGTAGAAAGACCACCCAAACTCCGTTATTCCACTGGGAGGTCACAATCTTCACTAGTCTCTTAGCTAGATTTGTGCTCTACACCACTCTAGTACTTAATACTAGCATTCGACCTCATGTAGACTCGGTTAGTTTAGGGTCCAAAATACCTGCCCCACACAACACCGCGTAGGTTCTATTCCACTAGGAGGGCACACAACCACCTAAACCCCACTATTCCACTAAGAGGTCACGCAACCACTATTGGATTCCAATCCACTCGATGCTCAACACTCTATTCACTCTCAGGGATCACAACTAATCAAGTAGTACAAACAATCAGATCTAGTTTACCTCTAGAACCATAACGCCTCATGCAGACTCGGATAGCTTGGGGTCCACAATAACTACCCCACACAACTCCAAGAAGGTATCCCTTCACCGCTCAACGGTCCCTTATTCCTCATCTTCCTCCTGGTGCTATACTAGTGTTTCATAGAAAGACCACCCAAACCCTGGATCATCTTCCTACAAGCTCTGTTCTCTCAGGGATTACAAATCTTGGCTGCGCACAACCAATGGCTCTAGGGAATCACTTGATCATTGTCCAACAGAATACTTTGTCATACAGGATTCACAAGCAACCACACTTGGGCTGACTCAACATCAAGGAAACAAGACTTCTCAGGAATGGGACTGAGGATTAGTGATGCTTCACCACTTTGTTGGTTCGACTCAGACCACTTCTGGGAACATTCTCTATCACACAGGTATTTCAACACAAATTCAAGACACTCAGCCTCGGGATAACAATTGGGTAATTTGATACCACTATGTTTCCTAGATCAACAAAGGAACGCAAATGATTTGCATTCTCCAACTTCCTCTTCGACCCAACGTTATGACCATGAAACAGAGCTTAGATCCAAGCTCCACTTTGTCACTAGTCAAGTTCGGCTTCTTCTTGGGCAAGGGTCAACTCTTTCTCCTCAAATCATAATCGATAGATTGGTCAATGGAAGGATCGAGATACTTGACCACGTAAACTCATTAACTGGATGATATACTTACTGACAGGATGATTGACAAACGCACTAACAAGCTACTGCACCACCCCTAACTAACAAGAAATTTAAAGATGAAATCAATTCAACTAGTTGCTTTCCCATTAAGCAACTCTCATCCCAGTTCTACGGGGCTACTGACACAAGGAACTGATAGTACTATGTGACAAGGAACTTAGACCCACACCTTCGTCTCCCCAAGAAAATAATTGTCTCAACTACCTTCCTCTTGGAAGCATTAAATTATTGGTGTGCATGAGTCAACTTGATATCTTATGGCTCATCAGTCCTCCCTAGGACACTTGGATCTCATCGACCGGCTTCATGGATTCAGTACATCCCTTATATTAACCTTAGGATGATCATGCCCCTTGCTCTTGTTGCCTTACACAATCAGCTATGGGGTTATTTATTATTATCATGCACATGTACATCACATTACAATGCTGCTGCACTTGACCATCGCATGGTTCTCTAACCATATTACTTGTTGATATACACATATATATTCGAGATATTCATGGTAAGGCCTTGGACTTGAGCTCCTCACCATGTTCCTTCCATTACATCAATGATATTACATCATTTACATAATTTATGTCAAGGGTCAAAACTAGGGACATTACATCACCAACCACCATTCACTCATATCTCTTATATCTTCCACGAACATAAATGCATAACCTAACTTGGCAATATACATCCATATAGTAGAGTTTTTTTTACCAATACAAAACATCATCTCCTAGCTTCAATTTAATGGCATGGTTTATTAACACATGTAGATAAGATGCTCTATGCCATTTTCCCATGAAATCTAATCTATGTTGTTGTTTTCCAACTTTCCATCCAAGGATTGATTTGAGCATGGGAGGAGACATCATCTGCTGTAAGAATGTTTTAATACGAAGGACAAAGATCCTTATGTAATTTATAATTTCATTTTACCCCCACCCATGGATGTGCTCCTACTTTGACTTTTATGCCCTCCACAATTTTCCATG
Organism: Larix kaempferi; assembly: GCA_027924585.1. NCBI lineage: Eukaryota > Viridiplantae > Streptophyta > Pinopsida > Pinales > Pinaceae > Larix > Larix kaempferi. The sequence continues at coordinate 2,433,441 of BSBM01000031.1, read as the reverse complement.
CCAACTATCAACCAATAAGAAGAAAGTCTCCCATAAGTATTTTACAAACGATTGTGAAGTTATATGCATGCTTTTGTTCCTTTCTTATCCACTCTCCAATAAAGAGTGGTTCAATATATTCATGCCTTATTACCTCATGCCACAATCCTTCTCTCTTATTAGCCCCCATATGCTCTTGGTAGCCAGTGCCAAGACAAAGATTTGTATATTCTTTATGCCCAACCTCCAAGAGCCTTAGGCTTAGAAAGCCTCCTCCAATTGCATATTTGTCTTACTGAAATCAAAACATTTTTTTCTTGTCTTTTTTTTATTCCTTGTAAGAATATAAGCAATGGAATGCCAATAAACATTGGTTGCCTCCAATATATATTTAATGAAAGCAAGTAGATCCCTCTCCATGTAACCACTTATTGCACCATATCTTAATCGTCTTCTTTATTTTAGCATACAACCATTTCCAATGATTACACCCATAGTAATTTGCCTTCAAAATTAAAACCCACGCATTTAATCCCTTTTCAAAAAAACCCAAGCATTTAATCCCTTTTCAAAAAGGAAGCTTTGTGAATTGGAGAATGGTTTCAAGAGCCTTACCTTGACCCTCAAGGGCCCATTAACCATAAGAGATTATTTTTGTACATTAATTTACATTCACGTTGCCTTCATATAGATCCCTAATATCTCATGTAATTTGTTAACATCTTAATTCCTTTCAATCCCTGATAATACTTGAGTGAATTGGAAACTTGTTAAGGCCCTCTAACATTAGTAAGATAAGGGTGGAGATAGGGAGCAACCAACTTTGGTAGGATTGAAAACGTACATTGCATAACCATTAATTATAAATGAAAAATAACTTGAACATTCCTCCATCCACTTTATCATTGGAAGACAAAACCTACTTGAATTAATAAGAATCTCGCATATAACCAAAAAATCCTCTCGTATGTTCTATAGAGATCCAACTTCATGATGAAGGTTGATATATCTTTTGTCGTTATGGTGTGTAAGGCCTCTTAAACCACTCCTATTGCATCGTGGACTTGCCTCCCACGCATGAAATTAAACTAGTAGGAGAAAATGGCTTTAAAAAAGATAAGTGTAATTCTCATTGTAATCACTTTTGGAATGAATGATTTTATAAATATAACTAGAAAAATAAATCTATCAATTTTTTTCGAATATTTGAAATATCTTTTTTAAGAATCAATAAAAAATGATTAAATTGTATACTCTAAATGGGTCTAGCGATTAAGAATATGTGTTTTCTCCCAGGAGGTCATAGATTCAAATCTGAAGAAAGCATGGTGTGTACACCTCTATAGACTTTAGTAACTGCATTGTTGTGGAAAGGGGGTGGGGTCTCTCGTCCCCCAAACAAAAAAATTTCATGCAACAAATCGGTGTCTAACTTAACTGTGACCTTGAAAATATATTATTATTATTATTATTATTATCCATCACTTTACGTAAACTCCTCAACTCTTATACTACAACAATCAAATCTAATTTAATCAACATATAAAAACCCATATTATAAAACTTTTATATTTTGAAATAACTTTCATTGAAATAATGATCTTGACATAATGTTCTATATTTATATAAATTTTCTATTTATCAAAAAAATTAAAATAATAATATATTTTATATTTATTAAAATTAAAATAGGATTTAACACTTTATAAATTTGTATTTTATTTATCATGTATTAATGATAAAACGTGATGACCATTCACTTAAAACAAAGGCACTTTATAATAAATACATATATATAGACACATTTGTAGAAAAAGTTCTAGTAATTTCTAAAAACCTTCTTACAATAGGACATGATCCTTTTATGATTCATACAATTAGCATATGTATAATCAACACATAAAAACCCATATTATGAAACTTTTATATTTTGAAATAACTCCCATTGGAATGATGATCTTGACATAATGTTCCATATTTATATAAATTTTCTATTTATTAAAAAAAATTAAAATAATAATATATTTTATATTTACTAAAATTAAAATAGGATTTAACAATTTATAAATTTGTATTTTATTTATTATGTATTAAGAATAAAACGTGATGACCATTCACTTAAAACAAAAGCACTTTATAATAAATACATAAACACATTTGTAGAAAAAGTTCAAGTAATTTCTAAAAACCTTCTTACACTAGGATATGATCCTTTTATGATTCTTACAATGAGCATGTGTACTTGATCTCAAGAACACTGCTGCATCTACGAATGGCAGTAGCAATTAATGATAAACATAGCAACAATCATCATTCATGCATGGAAAGCCATGAATGTATCCCAATTGGTGAATGGCAATAGCAATTAATGATAAACATAGCAACAATAATCATTCATGTATCAAAGCCATGAATGTATACACATGTTTTGGTTTCCAAATTGGTTCGGACATTGACCATGCATTATTATACCTATTGAGAGGTAGGTATCATTGTATTCGATTCGACTTTGAGTTCTTATTGCTTTGCTTTCGTTATTTGCATTTTATCCCAACTTAGCAAAATAATGATTTCATGTGGCAACACTATCCAAAGTTTTCAAATATTTCATTGTGATGTAATTGGTTGAGAGGTTTCAGGTCTTATTGTCAAGCCAACGTCATGCTTCTTGGTAATAGATTTTTTTTTTTAAAAATGAAGGCATTTAAAAACCCTCACATTGTTAGGCTTCTTTCTCAGTTATCATGGGCCTCTTTTTCCACCTATCCTGCTATTGTCATTGTTGTTGTTGCATCGTTTGCTAACTACCAAGATGCTACTGCATCGTCATTGCTGTTGTATATGCCTCCTTTCTCCAAGATAAGTTATTCACACATTTGCAATTCTCCACAATTTGCACATCTTCACACTACAATTCCATTGACATGGGAAAGCTTAGTATACTACTCTACATAAATTGTTTGGTAATTACTAAACTGACAGTAATTACTAATTGTTGGTAATTTCTAATTATATGTGTAGCTACGAATGAATGACTGCATCTAAAGGATAAAAATATACCTGAAATGAGATGTGATTGACACTATGATTTTTTTTTTTTTTCACGTTTCTTGGGTAGATTGTGTGGGTCCAAAGATTGCAGCAAATGGTAAAGTTCATATATCTTCAACTGTACTTCCTTCTAGTTCATATATATCTTTTGTTTCTTTTACCAGTAATACAAAAGTTCCATTTCTTTTATCAGTAATAACATCTGGATTTAACACCCACCTGCCTTAACTAGATATAAAAATACAAGTACTGCTTAACCCAAGATAGATACTTCTTCATCTATCTTTGTTGTGTGCCTTGCAACTAGCTTGGATGATTTCTATACCTTTGTTTCTTGATCCCAATCTTCTAGGGAAATTGATAATGTTATTGGTGGTTTGTGCCTATGTACTTTCTACTAGTTCATATATCTTCAACTGGATATGCTAGAAGAGAGAGGTCCATAATTCCTAGTTGGAGTGTAGACCGAAAGATCGGTGAGGCAGCAGTTGTTTCTGTAGGTTAAGCCAAATTTCCCCAAATTTGTTCAAATTACCAATTCATGCCATACTCATACCCAAATGTCTTGCAAAATACATCCATATTGAATAAACAACCAAGAACACCATGTTAATCTCTCCTAAAATAGTTGTTCCATCTGCATACAAATAATTTTGGAGAGCCTTGCAATGCCATAGAATACAAGCAAAAACCTCGACGTCTTCCTTGATCCTCATGAGGATGGCGCTCAAATTTAATTACTCAATGACATTCCAAAATATTTTTGTTCTATCTGTGACCGATAGTTCTGGAATTTTTTGCTACACATGGCCCAAATCAAATTGATTTGATCTTGACATCTCTTCACTGTTTCTTGTTGCCTTGTGATAGGAGTCACCATCATCGAAAGAAGTATAACCTTTGGATTTGGTTATTGAGTGGCCACCTCCAATTTGTTTCTAGTTGAAGCACCATTGAGGCCCTATCATTTACCATCTTCAGGGTGTTAGCAATTTCCACATCGGTTCCTTGAATTATCATACTTCGATTTATGTAATATTTTCTCAGGGTCAGTCTTTATAGATGTTATTCATTTTCTCGAGGCTGATAGTGGTAGCAATGGAAAATTTATGATTTTCCATTCCTTAATATAGCATTTCTTAAGTGCTTCATTATATTGCAATTAGGATGAGGCTCTAAGACCAATAGTTTTCTCTACTTCTGTGAATTCATTTTGGAGTCGGGCATTGAAATAGATCCTTACAGTCGGATCTATTTCCCACTATTATAAATCAAAAAAATTTCACATACCTTTCTTCTTGTTTTTTGGGTATCCCGTTCACTACAAGGAGAACACCTCATAGTGGAGGTTGTAGCAGAAACCCCCCAAAATACACGTCCCTTCTTCAGTTATAGCAGAGGTTTCTAGTGGAGGCAGGAAGGCAGAGGTTTTATCTCATGTTTTTTATCAGTGCGCCTAAACCATTATGGCACACCAGTGCTTCACATGGTTTAGGCACACTAATGGTGTTTTTTGGTAATGGTGCACCAGTGCTCCTCATTGGTTTAGGAGCACCGGTGCTCTATGACCCATGTGCACCAGTTTGATTTTTTCCAAAAAAAATATTTGTGCTCCACGTTTATAATGGTGCATCGGTGATCCTCTTTGGATAAGGTGCACTCATGTCGATACTCCTCATTGGTGAAGGTGCATCAATGTCGTTTCTCCTCTTTGGTGAAGGTGCACCGATGCTCTTTTTAAGGTGTGGGTACATTGGTGCTCCATGACCCATGTGCACCAATATTCTCCTCTTTGGTCAAGGCGCACTAGTGTCAGTGCTCCTCTTTGGTCAAGGTGCACTAGTGTCGGTGCTCCTCTTTGGTTAAGGCGAACCAGTGTCGTGCTCCCTATTGATGCTAAAAACGACATGGTTTGGGAAACAACACTGAAAACACCCTTCGAGGGCCATTCTAGGGGAGGAAGGGGATGGAAGGTTGGGTTGGGTTTAGATCCCTCAGATAGATAGGATTCACAAGCAGAATCAACTTTGTTAAATGCATTGATGAATTAAAGTGCAACAAGACATGTGAGAATCAAATGCACAAATGCCTTTGATAAATGAGAAATTTAGTCCTTTAAATAAACTAAATGAAACATATGTAAGCATGCATATATTAATTTTTTAGGATGAAATTAATTAACTAATTAATTGATGAAAAGAAAATAACATGAAATATATACTTCGAGTCACAAACCAAATATAGCAGATCTCAAATAAATCGTTGCTTAACCATGCTTGCTTCGACAACCTACGGTTTGAATTCATCAAAAAGGAGGGAGAAGGAAGGTGCAAAAGACAATGCATAATGTAATAAAATCCTAAAAAATGAAGCATTAGTTGTTAGTCTAAAGATGCATACATAATTTAAGTTATTCTGATGCATGAATAAATTGAAATAGCGGTTATGAATGCGTGAAAGGAAATTGTGGTTTCATATAAGTTCAAATTGTTTAAAATGCATGCAAAATATATGTTCATAACTGCAATAAGTGAGCTAATAAAACATGAATTTGTGTGCATAAGTGTTGGCAAAAAATTGCAAAAATAATTTCAGTTTCTCTCATGACTAAGTAGATTAGTAAGCCTCCCACGGGGTGTACAATAGACGGTGAATGGGTGTACTGTTAAGGCACTCCGTATCTTAGGTTATCAGTTTGAAACTCCATGGGTACTAGATTTAAAAAAAATAGATTAGTAAGCCAACTTCTAGAGTGTAAAAATAAATCTTTCATTTTGCTCAATTCTGCAATTTAAAAATCAGATTTAAAAAGTTTCATTTATGTAATGAATATCGATATAAAAGAGATGAAAATTTGTGTATCGAACGATTATTGAAAATATATTCAATAATTTGAATAGTTTGCATGGAACAAAATATTATTAGAAACTGTGCATGGCAAATACTTCAGATTGAAAAAATAAAGCGTCAGAGTGCCTAATGACTAAAGGTGCAAAATTAGAAAATTTATGTACATGTTAGTAAACATTATATATATATATATATATATATATAGAGAGAGAGAGAGAGAGAGAGAGAGAGATTTGCAGTCCAAATATGCATATGGTACATTTTTCCAAAATAAAATAAAAGCATAAAAAAAGATAGTAGACTTGAATGGAAAAGGATGGAGGAAAGACGTAGATATGCCCAAAATCATATTTTTATTAAAAATAGAATTTTGGAAGTCATCAAGTACAATAGGTTGTGGCTTGTTCAACCCTTGAGAAAAGGAGGTTTATGAGACCCTACACATCTCTCAATGACTCATGTTCATCTGGATGAAACCGAGACAACAGGAGTACTCCCCGCTCAGATTGTGTTGACGGTAACCTATACACATGAAGACGTCAATAAAAAAATATAAGAACGTACAATGTGTGCATGAAAACAATTCACGTACATCCAGCGGAAGGACACTCTGTCTTCACCCTAATGGATAGACTTGAAACGTAGTCATACCTTTAACACGATATCCTCATTTTGGCATCTTTGTCAAGTTTAATTTAAAGGCTACATAAGGAAAATGAAGTGTTTCGGCCGCTGCGTGAGGAAAAGAAAAAGTTTCGGCAATTGACGGGAGCTTAAAGGTTCCTGCAAATTTTAGCATTCTGTCTTCTTCATGTGCATCTAAATGAGGGTGAGCCGCAAGTAACCGACGCTCACCCCTGACACGATTCCATAATTTCAAATGTTTTCCTTTTGTGGAACTTTGAAATCATCGCCCTTTCAACTTCACCCTGGTTTAAACTTTATGAACACAATGGTTTGGTCATGGCCCATGTTAGACCATTTCACAAAAATTTAACCATGTTCTATGGTGGCCCATCGATAGACTCAAGAGAAATTGGTTACATTTCGATAAAGGGTTTCAACTTATGACTTACTTAAAACCACTTCGTCCATAAAATAGTAGGTTATTCCTTAAAAAAACGATGGCATATTATTAAAGATTCTGTATTATAGGGAATCATAAGAAAAGGGTCATGTAAAACTACCTTCATTATGGTGTTGAGATAGACTTAGCCTTACCTTTGTTTCTTTTTGTACACTAATAAGACCCAACCTTTGTTTCTTCCTACTCCCTTCAATGTACTGTGAAAACTATTGTATGACTAGTGCAATGTTCAAAGGCATTCCGAATTGCCTCCATATTTGTCGATGTGATATTTGCAAATGGATCATGGTTGTTGTATATTTCCAACTGAAAATAGTGTTTGTTGCTATCTCATCATCGTTATACCTATCACAAACCACAGGCCATAGTGTGTATTTCCATCTCTATAATTCTTGTAGCAAACCAGGATATAATGACTAACACATCGAGGTCTATGGAACGTGGTTGGACCAGAGGGAATTTACTACATCCATTTTTTATATCCATTACTCCATTAATTCACTCACCTTTCCAACTTTAATCCTTGCCATTACTTTTAGAGTGATACTCTATGGAAATGGTTGTACAGTTAGGTTGATCCGTAAACAATTTCTCTCCATCCTTATGTTTCATGGGATGACATTTGAGATGGCAACAAAAGTGATGTAGCTTCGAGAAAACTAAAACAATGGACAAACATTTCTTCTAAGCCTATAGAGAAGCATGAGACCAACATGGTGGAGAAGAACTGAAAATCGAATAATAATTGGGCTCCTTCTACGAGTTGTGTGTTGTTAGAGTTTTTGCATTTGCTTGGCATCATCAACCTGCCATGTCCACCCTCCTTTCCTTGATATTATCTATGTATTTCCAGGATAGGGTTTAGAGGCTCATCATTCTCAACCAGTGACAAGCAGTAAGGCATTTTTTCTTCAACCATATGCCATCTCTAGCGCATCTGTGTTGCCAACTAGGGTTTTTTTCTCTTTCATTTTTGGTGGACATGAAGCATCATGCCTGAACAAAGCTCCATTTTGTGTGTGTCGATTCTTCTGGTGCCTGCAGTTATCATTTCAGTCAGCCTCATCTCTACCTTGTATTAATTTTTCTCTACCAGCTCTTTGCGTTACCTCTTGTCACCTTTCACTACGAACTACCTCTCTTTGGACTGGCGTTAATGTTTTTCACACGGGCTATATGTTATAGCTCACGTGCCAATTCGTCTGTCTCATGCTTCTACTCCTATCATCCTTTCAAGCACATATGGATTTACGTGGTTGGCTCGTCTGCCATATGTGCAGTCATTTATTCTCTGCCGTGACCTTCTGCTCTCCATCTTTTGTGTTGCTTTGTTGTCCTCGTGGAAATCCCAACATTCACCTACGTGTAAGTTTCCTCGTGGCATGCATTATTTTCCTGGGTCGTTTCCATTTTCCTTTGGATTATGTGCTAGGGTTTGTTGTTCATTATTTCGGCATACATTGCCAGCGTCAAGGGCAATCTGCATTAAATGTGGACAAATATAGATTTAAAGCTATAAGGTCCAACAATGGGATATAGTGGAGTGCCTTTTTTTCATTCTTAATTGAAAAAAATATAAGGTATGGCATTCCAAATGGTTATAAGTAATTACTAGGGATTTTAATATTTTAACGAGGGATAGGGGAGAATAAAAGGTAGGGGTAGAGGTATAACCATAGGGAACTATGAATAATGAAAGAGACTTAAAAGGGTTCTATGGTAATTTTTAGGGGTAAAAATTTGTCAATTGTTTATTTTTGGGTTTTTTTTCAAAAAAATAAGTTTGTTATTTGGTCATTTTTACTCTCTTATATTGTCTATATTTAAATAAAATATGTTTTTTTAATTGTAATATTCTCCAAAATTTACAATTTTCAGTAGTAAATTGTAAGTTTCATATTTAATTTTCGCCTACCTATCTATCTATATGATTTTTTCAATCCAAAATAATCACCTAAAATACTATACTTAGGTATACTATTAGAATCCTTAAAAAATACCCTAAAGGGTTCCCTTTGTAATTATTTTTATTAACTCGGATGAGGACATTTTGGGGAATAATAAATTAGGGAGAATGGATAATTTAAAAGATATTCCATGGGAAAAGGGACAGGGGACTATTTCTTTCGATGGGGTATAAAAGGGTCTAGTGACTGCTAAGGGAAAGATTGGTAAAGTTCATATTTCCAAAAAAGGGGGGAAAGTTTTTTCTATTACAACCAAGGACATTGAATTTTTTTTGCAAAGGGGGACCATGGGAATATTTTAAAATTTTGGAGCATAGGCGTAGTGATAACTATGGCATATGGATGCATTTAACAATTTACTGGAGGATGCAAAATTGACAGATTTCATCGGCCAGACACTAAAGACTTTAACTTGCCAAAACTTCAGCTAACTACGGAAAGGGTCAAATGGTTACGATTTTTGGAAAACAAAATATGGACACAACGAATGTGACAAGCTAAATGTGGTGGTATAAAAATTGTGATATGATGACATGCATGACGAGAAATTACCAAATTCCACAACTTGACTTGACCAAGATAGGAATGTGCATGAGATGCAACTTGGAAAGTTTGTTGAAGGGGCCATACGAAAGTGAAAATGATGAAACAAGATACAAACGTGACAAGAACATCGAACTAGATGTGACATGATTGACAAAATGATCTTGCAAAATTTTTTTAAGTGGTTCGCCTCGGGCATCATCTTCCGACACTTCAGAATCATCCCAATGTTGAGCATCAACATCTAGCCCAACAAAAAACAATTAAACACAACGACACATGATGACTTGACAATGACCTCCCGACATGACAAAGAAGTAACCATGAAGAAGGTACATGTACTCATTTTCGTCCCCGAAAAGGACAAGGAGTGAAAAGAGTAAGGATAGCATTCCACAATGGGTGAAGCAGAGAAAAGAAATAAGTCTTGGTAAACCAAAACAATAAGCAAATAGAAGTTCAACATACCTCGGGCTAATCACTAGGAACCAACTAGTAGTTCCGTCCTCTCCACATCACGTTCTTTCCTGTATAAGAAAACTAATCGCCATCATGTCATAGTTCAACAACAAAACAATTTGGTGAAAGAGCATAATGAAAAATTGCACCTAAAGATGTCAATTCCATGAGAACTCATCTGGGCTTACCGTGAAAGTAAATAACAAAAAGATGAAACTTAGTAAAATTAAACTACTAAAAGAGGAAAATGAAGACTGATAAATTAATGTGACAAAACAAAAATGATATGAAAATATAAATGCAAGTATGATGAAATAAAATGATCTCTGACTAAGTGCAACCTACTTCTACTCCTACGAAAAGAAAAATGAATCATGCAGGATGCCACTTACTATATAAGAATAGCTTGAAAATGATACGATTGTTCTTACTTGCATCCTTATTACAATTTTTTTGTCATGAGCACACAAAATAAAGATAGATTTTATCATGCAACTCAAAAAACAAAAGTTAGTACTAATCGATTCAAACAAAAAGGAATGCAAATGAAAATGGTTAGTACTAGCGAGATTAGAAAGTTGATCAACCCATGAATCCCAAATAAAATTGTTGAACTAAACCTGGGAATTCCTTGTTTGATTCATTGCCCATGACCGACTGATTAGGAGTAACACATTTAACATGATTGACATCATTTAAGGCCTCATCGATCTCATTATTATTATTATTATTCGTAACAACAATTGGTTCATCATCGATTAACTCATGATAAATGCATTTAATTTCCTCTTCCAAATTAACAGTAAAAGAATGTGCATTGATTTATTCAATATTATGTTGATCAACGATAAATGCAGGACATTTGTCATGACTAGATTGCAATTTAACCTGAGACGAAGAAGATCTTTCAAGAATGATGTGCTCATTTGGATCAGGAAGCTGCACAAGTTCAAATTCCTTGTCATGAGAACAAGAGTCATGAATCAAGTTATCAGACTAATCGTTGTGGATCGAATGAGGACTTCCCCCAAAAACATAAGATTCAGGATTAAGGGTAGGCTCAAGGAAAACAATATTGTCACCCATAACCGGAAGGGATTGAGCATCTTCATCTTGAATCAATGTAACAATGAGAGACTTGAGAAAATAATCAATCACAACATCATCCGAGTAGAAAGATTCAAGATTATGACTCACCTCCTTACAAGAATCAAGCTCCCCTTTGAATGATTAATATTTTCTGAGACATCACATTGACAATCATAGGCATTGTATTTAATTAAAAATTCATTTCGTGGATTTGATAAACATGGAGCATTAAGTCGAGCAGGACAACAATGTCTTGATGAATAGAGATGTGAGGATCTTACTTTAGATAAGTTTGAAAGATATCATCATCAAAAGAGAAGACCTCATGAATATCCTGTGTTGTCATATTAAGATAAGTTGGGGATGGGAAAGGGGAAGCGAGAGCACTATTCATATTCTGATATTGGTAGGGTTCTCTAGGGGCATCAAAAGACATATTTTAGCTATCAAATTCACTAAATGACTCATCATATCATAAGATGCATGACTGTCCGAAAATATAGGCATGGATTGGAATGCAACGCTAGAATGATTGGCTTGGTTGATTGGTGGAAGAGGTATTGACTCATAGATAGAAGGTGGAATGATTTTATGATTGAAATTCGCCTTATTGATCAAAATATTGGGATCATATGAAACTTTTGGTTCAAACTAAGTTTGATACCTTGTAATGGTGGCATAGACTTCGTCGATAGGTTCCCTAGATATAGAAGGATTACCCCTCTTTACTCGTCCTTGGTATGACAAATAACATTCACAACTAGAATGGTTATGGCCCTCGTCGCAAAAAATGCACCATTGACGTGAGAAAGGCTCGGCAGATTGCGCTGTCTCGGGTGGATTTAGAAGGTGGGGAGGATGAGAAAGTGTTGGTTGAGATTTCTTCCTAATCCTATTCTCTAACGAGGTCATATGATTTTGCATTTCTTGCATAAATTGGAGCATGGACATATTGGTCTTAGGGGAGAATTGGTCCACCAACAACCCTATACTTTTGCCATGTTCTTCAATTTCGAGGCATATTTGTAAAGTATAACCAAGGAAATTAACATTCCTCCATTATAATCAATGACGATAAGGAGGAGGAATACAATGATAATAGTGGATAAGGGCGAATTTTTAGGAAGGTCGGATAACTTCGGGAATATGGTCATATAGCTTCATATACCTGAGGTTAAATTATTTGATTGATTCATTCTCTTCAAAGGATATATGGTTAAAAATCCCTATATACTTGGTTGAGTTTTTGACATCCCTAAGGTGGTTGGGAATAGATTGAAAGATGAGGGTACACACCAAGGTGGAGAAACATTGACTTCATATTGAAAAATGCTCGCTTTCTTCATGAATTTCTGAGAATTTGTGGGGTTGACGACAAGATTGTATTGACTAAACATACCCCCAAATATCGAGGAACTAGAAAGAGCCATGGTGAAAGAAGAATGAGATGAACCAAGATCAAAGACTCAAATAGTTGATCAATGACTAACAAAGCTCAACAAATCATTCATGATTGATTAATAACAACAAAATATTTGGTAGGATCAATGGGATTGGATTATGAAGAATTAAAAGATTGAAAGGAGTAAGTCCCCAGTGGAGTCTCCATTTATGATGATCCTCAAAATGACACGATTCATGAAAAAACATTGAAAACACCCTTGGAGGGTTGTTCAAGGGGAGGAAAGGGATGGAATCCCAGGTTGCGTTTAGAACCCTCGGATAGATAGGATTCACAAGTAAAATCAATGGTGTTGAATACATTAATGAGTCAAAGTGCAACAAAACATGTGAGACTAAATGCACAAATTCCTTTGATAAATGTGAACGTTAGTCCATTAAATAAACTAAATGCAACCTATCTAAGAATGAATATATTGATTTTTTAGGATGAAATTAATTGACGAGAAGCAATTAGCATGAAATATATACAAAAAGACAATGCATAATGTAATAAAATCCTAAAACATGAACCTTTAGTCATTAGTTGAAAGATGCATAAACAATTTAAGTTATTTTGATGCATGAGTAAATTGAAATAGCTTCTACAAATGCGTGAAAGGAAATTGCAATTTCATATCTTTTTAAATGCATGCAAAATCTATGTTCGTAACTACAATAAGTGAGTTGATAAAACATGAATTTGCGTACATAAGAATTAGCGTAAAATTGTAGAAATAGTTTCAGTTTCTCTCATGACTAAGTATATTAGTAAGCCAACTTCTAGAGCATAAAAAGAAATCTTTCATTTCGCTCAATTCTGCAATTTAAAAATCAGATTTAAATATAAGTTTCATTTATGTAATGATATCGATGTAAAAGAGATGAAACTTTGTGTATCAGACAATTACTGAAAATATATTCAACAATTTGAACAACTTGCATGGAATAAAATATTATTAGAAATTGTGCATGGCAGATACTTCAATTTGGAAAAATAAAGCGATCAGAGTGCCTAACGACTAAAGGTGCAAAATCAGAAAATTTATGTAAATGTTAGTAAACCGTATATATATATATTCCAAATGTACATATTGCACATTTTTCCAGAATAAAAAAAATTAAAAAAAATTAAAAAAGACAATGAAGCTAAATGGAAAAGGATGGATGAAAGATGTAGATATGCCCAAAATCATATTTTTATTGAAAATGGAATTTTGACAATCATCAAGTACAATAGGCCGTGTTCATTTGGATGAAACTAAGACAATGAGAGTACTCCTCGGTTAGATTGTGTTGATTGTAACCTGCACACATGAAGACGTCAATCATAAAAATATAAACAAGAAAGTACAATGTGTGTAGGAAAATAGAATGTATCTTCAATAGAAGGACACTCTGCCTTCACCCTAATGGATGGACATGAATCGTAGTCTTATCTTCGGTATGAGATCCTCATTTTGGCAACTTCGCCAAGATTTTAAATGTTGCGGTAAGGAAGATGAAGTGTTTTGGCAACTGCCATGAGGGAAATAAAAAATTTCGGAAACTATCAGAAGTTGAAAGGTTGCTATGACTTTTGGTGTTCTATCTTCTTCATGTGCATCCGAATGAGGGTGAGCCACAACTAACCAACGCTCGCCCCTGGCACAATTCTAGAATTTCAAATGTCATCCTTTCTTGGAGTTTTGAAATCATCTCCCTTTCAACTTCACCCTGGTTTAAACTTTATGAACAAAACGGTTTGGTCATGGCCCATGTTGGTCCATTTAAAAAACCTTTAACCATGTTCTATTGTGGCCCCTTGATAGTCTCAAGAGAAATTAGTTACATTTCGGTAAAGGGTTTCAACTTACGATTTACTTAAAACTACCTTTCATTATGGTGATGTGACTGACTCAGCCTTCCCTTTACTTTTTTTGTACACTACTAAGACTCGGCCTTTGTACCTGCCTTCTCCGTTCAATGTACTATGAAAATTACTGTGTGACCAGTGCAATGTTCAAAGAGATTTTGAACTGCCTCCATATTTGCTGATGTGATCTTTGCAATTGGATAATAGTTGTCATAGCTTTCCAACATAAAATAGTGTTTGTTGCTAGCTCATCATCGTTATACCTATTAGAAAACACAAGCCATATTGTGGATTTTCATATCTATAATTCTTGCAGCAAACCTGGATATGAACGGCTAACACATCCAGGTCTATGGCATGCAGTCGGACTAGAGGCCATTTACTGCACCCATATTTTATATCATTACTCCATTAATTCACTCGCCTTTCCAACTTTAATCCTTGCCATTACTTTTAGAGCGATTCTCTATGGAAATGGTTTTTACAATTAGGTTGATCCATGAACAATTTCTCTCCCACCTTATGTTTCATAGGCTGACATTTGAGATGGTAAAGAAAGTGAGATAGCTTTGGAAAAACTAAAACAATGGACAAGCATTTCTTCTAGGCCTATAGAGAGCACAGGATCGACATGGCAGATAAGAACTGAAAGTCGAGTAATAACTAGGCTCCTTCTACAAGTTGTGTGTTGTTAGAGTTCCTGCATTTGCTTGTCATAATCAACCTACCATGCCCACCCTCCTTTCCTTGAGATTATCTATGTACTGCTAGTGTAAGGTTTAGGGGCTCACCATTCTCAACTACCGACGGTAGGGCTGGCGTTTTTTCTTCAAACATCTTCCATCTCTGGCCCATCTATGTTGGCAGGTAGGGTTTTTTTTCTCTTTCATTTTTGGTGGACATGAAGTATTTCTTATTGGCCGCATGCATGAACAACGCTCCAATTTGTTGTGTGTTAATACTTATGGTGCATGCGATTATCATTTCTATCAGCCTCATCTCTGTCTTGTATTAGTTTCTCTCTACCGGCTCTTTGTGTTACCTCCTGTCACCTTTATTTTCCAATTGTGCCTTTGTGGACTGGCGTTATCATTTTTCACATGGGCTCTGTGCTACATGACACATGCTGAGTCACCTATCTCATGCTGCTCCTCCTATCATCCTTTCATGCTCACGTGGATTTACATGGTTGGCTGCGTCTGCTAGATGTGTGGTTGTTTATTCTCTACCACAACCTTCTACTCTCCATCTTTCTTGTCGCTTTGTTGTCTGAATGGATAGCCTAACCTTCACCTATGTGTAAGTTTCCTCCCGGCATGAATTCTTTTCCAGGGTCATTGCCATGTATCCTTTGGATTAAATGTTAGGGTTTTCTATTCATTTCTTCCGTGTACACTGCTAACGTCAAGGGTACTCTGCATTAAATGTGGACAAATATAGATTCAGAGTTGCAAGGTCCAATAATGGGATAAATTGGAGTGCCCTTTTTTCATTATTAATTGAAAAAAATATAAGGTAGGGCATGCCAAATGGTTACGAGTAATTAGGGATTTTAATGAGGGATAGGGGAGAATAAAAGGTATGGGTATACGGATAAGCATAGGGGAACTTTGAGTAATAAAGGGGTTTAAAAGGGTTCCCTTTATAATTATTTTTATTAAATTGGATGAGGACATTTTGGGGAATAATGTATTAGGGAGAAGGGATATTTTAAAAGATCTTGCATGGAAAAAAGGACAAGGGACTATTTATTTCGATGGGAGTAAAGATCATTTTTTCAAAAAAGGCGAGGGGGAAGTTTTTTTTATTACAACCCAGCACATTGGCAATTTTTTGCAAAGGAGGACTAGGGGAGTATTTTAAACTTTTGGAGCATAGGCGTAGCGATCAATGTGACATATGGATGCATTTGACAATTTACTGGAGGACACAAAATTGACGGATTTCATCGATCGGACATAAAAGACTTTAACTTGCCGAAACTTTGACCAACTTCCAAAAGGGTCAAACGATGAGGACCAGCGTGACAAGCTAAACGTGGTGGTATAAAAAACATGGCATGATGACATGCATGATGAGAAACAACCAAATTCCACAAGTTGACTCAACCATGACACGAACGTGCATGAGATGCAACTTGGCAAGTCTGTCGAAGGGGTCGTACGAAAGCGAAAATGATGAAACAAGATATGGATGTGACAAGCACATTGAACTAGATGTGATGAGAAAGATAGAATGATCTTGCAAAAAAATTTGGTTCGCCTCTAGCTTCATGTTTTGACACTTTGGAATCATGTTGATGTTGACAATCAACACTCCTTTTTGGTGAAAGCACATTGGTGCTCCTTTTATTGTCTAGGTGCACTTGTGGTTCTGATAAACAAAAGCATCGAACAATAATTCTTTTTTTTTAAATCTTATTGAATAAAGTGGGATTTTTTAAACGTTTGAAAGATGTGGGAAAAATGTCTTAAAAAGAGGAAAAAAAGAGGGTTTGTTTCCTTTCTTCATTTTAGATGGTTCTACCAGAGAGAAGAGTAAGAGGAAGAGGAAGAGAGAGTATTGCAATTAAGCAACCAATTTTTCCCACTTGATTGTTTCATTTCTTCCTATTATCTATTTTATTTATACTATTTTGCATTTCTCACTATTGTTCCTAATTTATTATTTGGTTTTGTTGTTTGTTTTTGCTGGTTTGAGGGTTTTTCCTCTATTTTGCAGGTTAATGGTGGATTTATTTTAGGGTTTTACATCAAAATATATGGGCTTTCCTCGCTTATTGAAAGAAGCAGGATTTTTAAACTTTTGAAAGAAGCGGGAAAAACGTCTTAAGAAGAGGGGAGATAAGAGGGTTTGTTTCATTTCTCTATTTCAAATGGTTCTAAAGGAAGAGTATTGCATCCAAGAAAGCATTTTTTCCCTCTTCATTGTTTTATTTCTTCTCATTATCTATTTTATTTCTATTATTTTTCATTTCTTACTAATGTTCCTAATTTTTTATTTGGTTTGTTGTTCGTTTTTGTTGGTTTGAGGGTTTTCCCTCTGTTATGCAAGTTAATGGTGGATTTATTTTAGGATTTTTCTTCAAAATATATGGATAGCAAATGAGGGGCAAGTTTAGCAAAGAAAATGATACATTTTTGTACAGCATGGGTACATATCCATAGGGGTTTTCATCTCATTTTCTTTGCAGGTTAACAAGGTTTATGTACGCGCATAAAACTATTTTATGTTCACAGCATTCTAATTTATGTTCGTGGTGCTCCTATTATGTGTGACACACCGATGTAGGTGCTCCTCTTTGAGGAAGGCGCACTAGTGTCGGTGCTCCTCTTTGGGAAAGGCGCACCGGTGCTCATTTTTGGTATAAGTACACTAGTGGTCTTGTTTTAAGGTGTGGGCACACTAGTGCTCTTCTTTGGTTTGAGAGCATTGATTCTCCACGTTAGGCATATTATCTCCAGTGGATGAGTGGTTTTGGAGAGTTCTCATTAAATATTTTTCAAGTAATAATTGAGTGGTTTTGTAATTACAAGAGATCCACTCATGAAGTGGTTTAACACTCACCATGGTTTTGTATGGGCAATTTCATCACCATTACTATAAATTGTAATGTTTAACATTTCAATATTAATAATTATTGTACGTTTTCATAATATTATTTTTATGTTTATTGATAATGTCTTATTTCATATGATTTTAACTATTATTTTTTATTGCAAACAATCAAAATTATATTTTTTGTTTAATATTCAATAAGTATTTCATTTTAAGATTATAAATATGAGATTCATTAATAAACAAGTGTAGGAATTACTACTTTGAATATTCAAAATCAAAGTTATTATATCACTACAGTTTAATAATCATGTATTTATTAAATCACCTCCCTTAATTTGCACGTTCACAAGGTTTTTGTACACAACATATTGTTTTTTGTCATCAATGCTTCTCTTTTGTATGGGCGCAAGGTATAAGTGCATTGGTGTTTCTTTATTGTAGGTGCACCAATGCTCCATGACTATAAATTGTAATGCTTAACATTTCAATATTAATTATTATACTTTTTACTATAGGCACAGTGAACCTTCGTAGAAACCTCAACTAAAACATCCAGCCACTAACAAAAAACCTTTGCTAAAAACCTCTGTTATCACCTCCACTAAAACCTCTGTTACCAATTGTAGAGGTTGTAGGGAAGGTTGTTTTGACAATTTTCCCAAATCTTATAACACTAAAAACCTCCACTACAACCTCTGTTAGAAGGTGTTTTCCTTGTAGTGGTTGGGCGAAACACAAAATGCAATGGTTGGAATAGACATATCGAGACTTCCACCCATGACACCATTTGATCTACCATCCTTTCTGCTACCTTCTAGTCTAGACGAGAGTGTGCTGCAATTCGTATCTGATCAATTTAAGTCTCTTCCAAAGGTGAGCTGGGTGCCTAGAAATTCATTTAACAAACTTGAATCCAAAGAAATAAATATAATGACATCCATA
Organism: Larix kaempferi; assembly: GCA_027924585.1. Taxonomy (NCBI): domain Eukaryota; kingdom Viridiplantae; phylum Streptophyta; class Pinopsida; order Pinales; family Pinaceae; genus Larix; species Larix kaempferi. The sequence continues at coordinate 2,414,618 of BSBM01000031.1, read as the reverse complement.
GCTCCTATTCTTACTGTCAATCCTCTATTGCACATATGTGGAAAACCATAAACATCATGGAATTTGACCTCGGACCTTCAACTAATGGATCTACACATGGAGCATCGTTGTTCGAAGGTAGATCCAAATTTACCATGTTTTCACCTCTCGAAGACGGATGAACTTCTACCTCAAACAAATTTAGATAGCCTCGATTTGAGTCAAACTTCACACCTTTATTAACTCCCCTCACATAAACTCCAACACATTGTGGATCTTGGAATGTTATTTCCAAATGCCAAGGAAAATGCTTTCCCCTATTATTCAAGCTTTTCCAGATGAGTGTTTGTGGATCTGTCTTTGCATATATTTATTAGTGTATGAATATGCATGCAAATGGATTGACACCTCAACAAAACACAACTAACAAACTATACTATGACCTATTGGACAAGGAAAATCCCTTCTCCATGCATGGTTGGTTATTGCTTCGATGGTATGTGCCTCGGTGGTCTATGAGATGAAGCTCTTCTATAGCTTGACCTTGCAGACAAGACACGACCCTTCTTCGTGTGTGGTTGGTTATTGCTTCGGTGGACTGTGCCTATGTTGTTTGTTCCTCTTATATGCCAACCATTTGTGTCTCTGGTGGAATATAACATTGTTAATTATGCCAAGTGACTAGAAGGCTAGGTTACAACCACGTGTCTAAAATATCTTTTGTATTTAGGGCATTGTCATATATATGCACGTTATCTCTAAATTTTCCATTCGTTTGAAATCGTCTGTGTTTGTGTACGTGTGATCGTTTTGACTATAAAAAATAAATAAAGGTCATCTCAATGAGACCATTTATGCCAGCAGGCATGCACTACGTAACAACATTTAACTTAGGTGAGTAATAGGGATGTCACATATGGAAGTCATGCTATCTAGGAAAGCCACGTCTAGAATGCACGCAATGACTCTTCAGTTTTGTGATATGTTAAAATAAAGTTGTGTCTTCTCATTTTAAGTGATAACACTTTAGCATCAGTTACTTTAGTAGAGGTCGTAGCCACAAAATATTCATATTGTGACCTTAGTGCAGATAGAGATCCATACTTAGGTACATAATGAGATCCAGACCTTCTAGTTCTGGATAGGTAGTACTATTTTAGAAATGTACAATTACTCCTCCTTGGTACTTATACTTGCATCTTATTCACTGATCCTTATCATTCACTGTCTTATATACCTTCTATGTGGTTACATAATTTTGCTCCAGTGATCAATCTCTATGATTATTAGATTTTTATTTTTGGGTCAATAATTTCTATCCATGGCATTGGTTTTCAGCAATTTAGTTTCTCAAAAAATTGAAGGCGAATGAAATTTGATTGATAATCTGTTGAATTTCATACATTCATAACATAATAATATAAATGCATAACCAAGATCACTAGAAGCAAGACAAATCACAAATCAACAACACAGAGTTTAACTTGGGAAACCCAAATGGGAGAAAACCCAACAACCTTCGCATAGAGATGATAATCCCGAGATCAGAGTACAAATAAGAAAAGAGAAAATGTGAAAATGTCTTCCACAAGTAGAAACCCCAGAAATCAGCCTCCTCCTTCAGGTGATGCGGAATCAGCCTCTCCCAAGTGATGTGCACTTACTAAGTGAGTGAATGAGAGAATGAGGTGCACTAGCCTCTTATTTATACAAGTGCAAAAACCAGAAATTCCCTAACTGGGCCGACTTCACCTGGGGGTAATAAATAATTTATTTTTAATAGTTTTCTTTTGTTTATTTGCACCCAAAGGTTTACATTGACTCTTTCATGTGATTACATAAATAATTACATCCAGTTCGTCTCCCTTAGGAGGTACAATCAAGTATAATAAAAGTACAATAAAATACAATGAATAATATCTTCCGAAGTTGCACAAAATCCAACACTCCCTCTCAACGAGGAAGGTATTCTTCGGTCTTTATCGGCATCACGATCATCTGGTTTCCATCTTGTACTCTACACTGTCTCCATCATCTCTATGCATACTGAAGGTTGTCCACACAGTCTCAGTGTATCATCTTCACTAGTCCTTCAGTGAGTCCAAGAGATTCACTCGATCCTGGATTTCAAGAGAATCTCTCAATCATGAATATCTGTGACATCCTCATCAGTCCTTCGGTGAGTCCAGGAGAATCACTCGATCCTAGATCCAGGAGAATCACTCAATCATGGATATCTGAGATAATTAGTTGTGCCATCTCTGCTATACCATTTGCTACCTGTTTGTCTCATCTGTCAATGGGTTCCTCCCATACCAGGCTGAGATCTCAGACGAGCAAATGGGATCGACCATCTACTGACTGTCTGACTCATCTGCCTATGGGATTCTCCCATATCTGGCTGAGTACCAAGACTGTAGAGGCACTAGTGCAATCACACGGCCAACTGCTGACTGTCCTACTCATCTTCCTATGGGATTTCTCCCATATTTGGTTGAGTAACCGGACTGCAGAGGCACCAGTGTGAACCCGACCAACTGCTGACTATCCTACTCATCTACCTATGGGATTTCTCCCATATCTGGATGAGTAACTGGACTGTAGAAGGCACCAGGGTGAGCAAGGAAAGCATCTCAATGTCATCTTTCCCTCTCAAGGAGGGACACGTTCTCTTCGACTCCAAGTCTTCCGCGAAAGTATCCAAACTTCACTATGGGAAGTGCCTTCGTGAGAACATTTGCAGTCTGGTCGTCTGTCAGCACGTACTGTAACTCAACCGCACCTTTCTGCACCATATCACAAATGAAGTGATATCGAATCTCAATATGCTTCGACTTGTCGTGAAATACAGGATTCATTTACATCTGCACACAGCTCTGGTTATTACAGTGAATCACGGTCGGCTCTGGAATCTGGCTGAACAATCTTGCCAGGAGTTTACAAAGACAAACTGCTTCTCGAGCTGCTGTGCTAGCAGCCATGTACTCGGCCTCTGGAGTACTGAGTGCTACCGAGTTCTGCTTCCTGTTGCACTAGGAAATAACTGCAGAACCCAAACTGAAGCAACATCCAGAAGTACTCTTCCGATCTGCAACACATCCAGCCCAATTTGAGTCTGTAAACCCCTGCAATATCAGGTCACCATCTGAAGCATACTTCAATCCATATCCCACAGTGCCACGTAAGTATCTGAGCACATGTTTTGCAGCAATCCAATGAATCTGCCTTGGTTTGCACATGAACCGACTAAGGGCATTCATAGCAAAACATATATATGATCTGATGTTGGTCAGATACATCAATGACCCAATCAACTGGCGATAAATGGTGGGATCAAACAAATCAGAATCTAAAGTAGAATCTCTCAACTTCTTCCAATTCGCATCCATCGAAGTAACCATGGACTTGCAGTCCAACATCCTGAATCTCTTCAATATATCAATGGTGTATTTTCCTTGTCCTAGGAAAATCTCTTTCTGTCTCTGCCATACTTCTAATCCCAAGAAGTGGTGCATCGATCCAATATATTTCATTTCAAACTCAGAGGCAAGATTCTTCTTACACCATACAATGAGTTTCTCATTTCCTATGAGAAACAAGTCATCAACATACAATATCAAAATCCGTGGCTCATCATCTGCAACCTTGAAGCAAAGGTTGGGGTATGCATCATTCTGATGCACCTTCCATCTCATATTTGAAGTAATAGCAATGATTGATCTAATGAAAGTATCTCGAACCACAGGAGCAAATGTATCATCATAATCGACTCCCTCTTTTTGAGAGAATCTTCTGGCAACAAATCTGGCCTTATATTTCCCATATGATCCATGCTAAGTCTGTTGTGCCCATCTAGGTCTTTTCTGACCTGCTGCAACATTTCTAGGGATATCAACTGGATCAATGGAATCGATAGGTTCATCCTTTTCTGCTAACTCCCTCTTGAACTAGAGGGGGAGATGATATCATCTCCTTTGGTTCTCCGTGTCTGATCCTCTGCCTTTCCTGACAGCCAATTCTTCTTCAAAGATCACATCCCTACTGAATTCAATCTATCTGGGCCCTGGGATGTAGATTCTGTAAGTCTTTGAAAACTCACTGTATCCCACAAAGGTTCCCTTCTTGCCTGAAGGTTCCAACTTGGGCACATGTATAAAGACTGGACAGCCAAATATCTGAAGGTGGCTTACTTCTGGTTTCACTTCTGTGAAAGCTTCCTTTGAGGTCATCCTTCTAGGCTGAGAGTCATATTCCAGGAAGCTTCTTGCTGAACATTAACGGGATTCATATGTTCATCAAAATAAGTCTTCTCTTGTAGGCCAAATCACATGGTCTTTTCCCTACAAGTCATATCCCGACTGATGATCAGTGACATTTTATAATCAAAACAAATAGTTTACACATGCATCTTAGCTAATACTTTATCACAACAATCATGAACATGGCTATCAAACCCTTCTGGGAAGTATCTAGATGTCTATTATCTCCACTAGAACATGCCATCAAGAGTGTGCACTACCCTAATCATGTAGGAGGGAATATCATCTAGACTAACTTCATGAAATGTTGTGTAGCTCATATGCATAATATAACAAGGTAAACTATATCAACTGCTCAACACATTAGATTTGCATATAAAAAAAAACATATAAGACAAAAAATATAGTTATGTAAGCAAGAAAACAAAATACTTATCTCTTATTGTTTTGGTGTGTGGGCCCCCATTGCTTTCTTGTGGGAACCATAAGAGATCTATGTTCTTGCAATATGGATCTTCTAGAAGAGGAACTCCGAACGATCATCATCGCACAATCATCATCCCTTTGCTTCTTGTGATGATGATCCTCTTCTACATCAGTAGTTGAGGCTTCATACTTTCTTTTGTTAGAACTTTGGCACTTATTTGCATAATGACCATATGCCTTGCACCTGTAGCATTGAATCTAGGACAAAACCCTCTTCTCCTTCTTCTGATTTGGAGGTGGACTTGATCTCCTTTCTTGGTGCTTTTGTTTGTAGAACTTCTTTCCTTTCCCTTACCTTTCTTAGTATGAGAAACAAAAGCTTGGTTCTCTTCAAGTGGAGTGCCATGGAGTCTTTGACGTGCTGCAATCCTTGTCTCTTCTTGAGAGCAATCTGCCCAAAGCTTGTCAAACTTTGGTAGTTTGGATCTACCACTTATGCTTTGGATAAAAGACTCCCATGATGGTGGAAAACCATTTAAAGTGTGGAGGACAAGCTCCTTATCGCCAATAGGATCTCCACTGGTGATGAGCTTATCTCTGAGTTTTGTGATCCTCATAAAGTATGAGGCAATGGATTCTGACTTTGCTATCTTCATATTTGAGAGCTGGTTTCTCAAAGTCATGGATACATTTAGGCTAGTGTGTTCAAACAACTTCATAATGGTCTTGAACATTTTCCTAGCATTCTTCTTTCCTGAGATTTGAGGAACCAAATGGTCTCTCACTGAATCCACAAGAATCCTTCTTGCTTTAGCATCATTCTTCCTCAATCGGGGTTTATCCTCTTCGGCTTATGGTTCAGGGACCTTCTCAGTTACATATAGCAAGAGATCATTTTCTTTTAGGAGTAGGAGAACCCTAGACTTCTAGGAGATAAAGTTGGAAGCTCCTTCCAAACGATCTTCAACTTTCATACAAATCATCTTGACTGCAGATCTGGTCCAGAAACCCTAGAAGGAGCTAGGTCAAAAATGAAAGTTAATAATTTGAAAATTGAACCCACAAGTAAATTTTCCTCGCCAAGGAGATTTGAATAGAGGGTGGGCTGGTCCAAATCTGTGGAGAGAAATGAGTTAAAACTGAAACCCTAATTCTGCTGCAGCCATAGAGTTAGGTCAAAAATTGAAAGTTCTCGGAATTGAATTATGTCTTCACCAATAGATTCGCCTTGCCAAAAACGAAATTCCCATGGCACTTTTTCTTCAAAATGATGGGTGAAGACTTCACAAAACCCTAATTCCGGTAGGGTACAAACAATGCTTCGACAATAGCTTCTTCTAGAACTGCCATGATACCATGTTGAATTCCATACATTCATAACATAATAATATAAATGCATAATTAAGATCACTAGAAGCAAGACAAAGCACAAATAAACAACATCAAGTTTAACCTGGGAAACCCAAATGGGAGAAAACCTAGCAACCTTCGCATAGAGATGATAATCCTGAGACCAGAGTACAAATAAGAAAAGAGAAAATGTGGAAATGTCTTCCACAAGTAGAAACCCCAGAAATCAGCCTCCCCCTTCAGGTGATGCGAAATCGGCCTCTCCCAAGTGATGCACACTTACTAAGTGAGTGAATGAGCAAATGAGGTGCACTAGCCTCTTACTTATACAAGTGCAAAAACCAGAAATTCCCTAATTGGGCCGACTTCACCTGGGGGTGATAAATAATTTATTTTTAATAATTTTCTTTTGTTTATTTGCACCCCAAGGATTACATTGACTCTTTCATGTGATTACATAAATAATTACATCCAATTCATCTCCCTTAGGAGGTACAATCAAGTACAATAAAATACAATGAATAATATCATCCGAAGTTGCACAAAATCCAACATAATCTAGTCATTGGTCTATAAATTGTTGTCTATATTGATAGAGTTGCATTACATTCAATTTCCCTTATCTTATCCCCCCTGCATCTTACGATGATGAGATTATTGCTTCCACTTACTTCATCTTGTGAACAACATGTTGATGTTCTCTCTTATAGCAGAGTGAGGAGTGAAGTGACTTAGCTACGATATTGGGTGAAGCCTCCTCTTGTGTTTAAGAGTGAAAACCACTTATACTATGAAACAAGAACTATATACTATGAACGAGAACTCTAGCCATAAAAACGATGATTTTTGCAAAAAAAACACCAAAAACACCCCTCAAATAGAAAAGTGTTGATACCAGTATACACGTTTTTTTTTTTTAGGGTAAAAAATAGAGCCATGGACTAAACATCCCATATTGTTGTTTAACAAAACTTTAAAATCAACCTTAAATTGGAAAAAAAGAAAAATTCTTGAAGAGATAAATTACAACTTTCTGGAAAATTGCATATTAAAGAAAAAACAAATTTCTCTAATAATTTCACCATTATAACCATATAGAAACAAAGAAATTATGATGCGATTCATAATGAGATAATATATTAGACCATACAAGAACAAATGGTTCATATAAATATTCAAAAACTCCTCTACAGTTTCAATTACAAAAATCATACTAGTAAAAAGCATCTAACTGCCTCTTCAAATTCATCCATGGATTATGACACCCCATCATCAAAAACTCCTGTAGAGTTTCAATTACAAAAATCATACTAATAAAAAGCATCTACATTGCTTCTTCAAATTCATCCATGGATTCTGACACCCCATCAGAATCTACATTTTCTGCAGATGAAGGACTTGATGAAGATGTAGATGACCCATACTCTTCTCTATTATCAATGGGAGCACCATCTAAGTCTACATCTATGCCCATCATTTCAGATGTCATATTGCTTCGGGATCTACGGCTTGGTTTAACAGACTCCCATCTTGCAACTTCTGGCTGTGGCAGCAACCTCTTGATAATTTCTATAGTCTTGGAGCGGAGAGTGTCTTTCTTTGTCAACTTGAAATCATAAATAAGTATATCAACTTCCTATAATTTCAAGATGTCAATGCGGCGGCGATTTATTTTTTGACCCTTTCTGCAAACCTTTTTCTCAACCACCATCTCTACCTTGTACACACCATCAAATGGGTGTGTATCTGTTGCATACCAATGTACTTCTACTGATACTACTTCTTCATTTTCTTTATTGACCTTCATAGATTTTGCAATCCAGAATGGATATTGACGTGGATCATTTGTATCCAAAACTGCAATCATGCAACCCTCCTTGATATCTTGTACCGAGCCCCTGTAAAGGTCTTCCATCTCTCGACGCTTTGCGGATGATCTTCTAGAGCCAATATACATTTCTCTTTCCTCTACTTGAGAAAAATCAACAGCTCGAGGTTCAACATTTGTTACCTCATTTTCATTTGATAAACTTTGTGCCCAAGCAAATGGAGTCTTCAAAAATATATCTCCACTTGTAGAGTTTGAAATTATGTCACTCTGCTCCATGAAAAAAGACTCCCACCAAACGGAATCAGCAACATCAAAGTACTCATATGTATCTTCAATAGACTTTTTGATTTCTTCCAAGCATTGAGAAGAATCAACATCTCTACTATGTCGCCTTGCATTATGAATCTCTGTAGATGATTGCAATAACAATAAATTTGAAGCATACATTTGACGACTTGGGATGAATTTCAAAAATGTCAAACCTGATGAAGGCCCCCATTCTGTGCTAGTTGAGTACTTCTTGCCCCACAATAGTGTTTTTCCATCAATCTTTTTTATACGAAATTGATGCTGAAAGCTAATGTCATTAAGTTTTTCAATGCACCTTTCCTCACCATGCGATCCAAACAGAAATCTTCGCATGTCAACAGTTCTTCCAATTTTTGTACAGCAGGCTCTGGATGGTATGCTTTCCCTATAATTTCAATCAACGATGGCAGGCTCCCGACTTTCTTCCTCCTCAATGTCCTTGCAAAATGGCTGAACATTTGATCAATATGATCATGTGTATGCCCAACAAGAAGGAACCCAACTTTTACCTTCTTAAAAATTCCCAATTCCACAAGCATGCTTAGATAACCAAACACGACCTGGTTTTTGTTTTCCCGGCTTGTGTTGTCCAATTGTAGATATAGAACTTCTGGAAGATCACCAGGCCAATGAGTAATGACATGGTGAATTATGCTGATGGTCAAATTTGCATCATTGTGAATATTTGGAGTTGTAAAGTAAACCCTTAGAATCATTTCACCATTAAAAACCATACACCCAACCAAGTGAAACTGAATAAAATTCTCCTCCTTTAAATTCTTTGGCACACGGACAAAATGTGGCAAGAGTGTTTTTTTTCTGATCCATGCCATCAATTATCAAACCCATATACTTATGTGGAGCATCGTAACACTTCTTGCGATGTTTGTACAATTTTTGCCGTTCATTTGATTGTTGATTGCGATGTTCTTGCAGTGCATTGATTATGGAATCTACAAACAACATAACAAAAAAATATTGTTAACTATATTCAATAATTGACATTTATCTATTTGTTTGTTTTGTTTTGTAAACATACCTCTTTCTATCCCTTCTGATCTATCCCTTCTTTCTTTAAGAGAAGCACATGTACTGCAGACCCCCATCCTTGACCTCTTTGGAATGCGGACGTTGTTGAATTTCTTTTTCCATACTCTTGTGAAATATGCATATCTGATGAAGTTGTCATTTCCTTGACCACCTTGAACATAATCCTTGTATAAGTTGTAGATTTCCTGCCTTGTGAAATTATCTGGAATGTGTATTGTTTCTCTATTTGGCATACTCTCTCCATGCTTGGAAAAGAAATCATGCATCCATGATATTGCAATGTGTGTTGATGGCCCAGTGATTCGTCCCTGATAATCGTCAGTGTAAAATGTAGGATCCTTTTCTAGTCTTGTTTGGATTCTTGATAATCGAAGATTACCAATTGAGTGAATCTGTTTGAATGCCTTTCTACAAAGCATAATTCTTCCAACGTGATAATCATAGCCTGTCCTGGTAGAAATCATGCACCCCACTAAATATGAATTTTGCATGCTTTTGTTCATTGAAAGATACATCTTCCTTCTCTCCAAGACATAATTGTAGCCTAAACTTTTCAAACAACTTTTGTGGCAACACTCACTCAAAATCAAATGAGTAATGGAACTTGGACTTGTGAGCAATTCTTTCCTAGACCTTGTATAACTTGAATGCTTTGGATTGACATAAAAAGGTCTAGTCCTACACTTAATCCTGCTATGCATTGGATTCTGTCGCTAGATCTCCTGGACCATTATGTCTGCAACAACATCCTTAGCAGGATGATTGTTTTCATTGTGATGCATAGGACCCCCCTCATTGAAAATTTCATCACCAAATTCATTATGAAAATTATTGTCATGATCACTTGCTGCCAGATCAATGTGACCATCAACATTATTTGTGCCACTAAATTCTTCACTGAAAGGAGAATCACTGTCTTCATCATTGGTGGCTTCATCATCAACAGAATGATCATCGGTGCCATTGAAATCCTCGCTCAGAGAGAAATCATCATCGGTTCCATTGAAATCTTCACTCGGAGGAAAATCATCATCAGTGCCATTGAAATCCTCGCTTGGATGATAGTCACCATCGTTTCCATTGAAATCCTCGCTTGGAGGTAATTCATCATCGGTGCCATTGAAATCCTTGCTTGGAGGAAACTCATCATCTGTTCCATTGAAATCCTCGCTTGGAGGAAACTCATCATCGGTGCCATTGAAATCCTCGCTTGGAGGAAACTCATCATCCATTCCATTGAAATCCTCACTTGGAGGAAACTCGTCATCTGTGACATTCAAATCCTCGCTTGGAGGAAAGTCATCATTTCTTCCATTGAAATCCTTGCTTTGACGAAAATCATTTTCACCATTATTGATGTCTTCTTCCTCACCAGAATCATCATCCGTCCCATTAAAATCCTCACTGGGACGAATATCATCATCAATCCCACAAAAATCCTCGCTGGGAGGAAAATCTTTGCTTGAAGGAAAATCATCGTTGGTGCCTTGAAAATCCTCGCTTTCAGGTCAATCATCATTGGTGCCTTGAAAATCCTCGCTGGGAGGAAAATTGTCATCATATTGTTTGTTGTCTTTAAGATCCCCACTTGGAGGAACCTCTTCATCATCATCACATTCTTTCTCTTCATTACTAGTGTCTTCAAAATCTTCATAACTAGGAAGTTCTTGAATAATATGCTTGATTACATTGCTTGCACTGCCAGTATATTGGCTAGATGAACTGTACACTTCTTCATTGACATTGGAATTTTCTTCAGATGAGTCCATGACTTCTCACTAAAAGATAGAATTATAGAAAACTCTGTATCGCACAACTGCAAAGAAATTTTACCATAGTCCTCACCAAAAAGAAGAATGGTGCAACTGTCGACCGACAATCTTATAGCTATGAGAACGAAAATATCCCTCCAAAATATTCCCTCCAAAATTTTCGTTCAAAATTTTTCCTCCAAAATTTCCCTACAAAATTAAAGCGCACATTCATATGATATTAAAAGAATTGAAATAATATAATAACTAATTACATATTTCTATCCAGACATTTAAGACTAATAAAATTTCTCACAATATTTTTTATTCACAATTTGTAACAAAACAATGATTATTTTCATTTTTTTTACCCAACATTCATAATATTAGTAATTATTTAATTTTAACCTATCTTATATAAATTTAATAATAATGCTGTAACTACTTTCCTTTTTTTATCTCACATTGGTAAAAAAGTAATGTTAAACTTACTCTACGCTAAATAAACATTTTAGATTTCCTACTATTCATCATCTATTTATCCCACATTGGTAAAAAAAGTAATGTTAAACTTACTCTACGCTAAATAAACATTTTAGATTTCCTACTATTCATCATCTATTTGGGAGCAATTTAGTAACACTTGCAAGGTTAGTAATTATTTTATTTTGTTATTAATTTAGTAATGATTGTTTTATGGCTTTATTAATTTAGTAATGTGTTTTATTGCTTTATTCTTTTACATTTTTGTATTTTTAACATTCTTAAGAATGGTAAAATTAAACCTAATCTATCTTATTAATACAGGATTTTTTAGTCTTTGGAGCAATTCATGAAGGTTTTCAGGAAGAACGGGAAGATTGCAAAGAGGAACTTCTAGCACATTCAACAGAAGAGGCTCTACCACTTTCCGGGTTAGTTTTATATTTTTTTTAAACGTTTTTTTTTTTAAATTCGTGTATTATTAATCGAGGCAAGGCTTGCTCCTTATTCCACAAGGCTTGCCCCTAATTCTAAGAATATTCGTTTTGGGTTTAAAATAGAAACTATTTTTTTTTTACCAAACCTACCCATGCCCCCTTACTTATTTTTTTTTACTCTCCGCCCATGTTCTAAATTTTTTTTTATCATCAACCCCGCCTCCCCACACCCTAAAGAATATTAAAAATTAATTAAATTTAAAAAAAAAACCCCCACCTTCCCCCTCCTCCCGGGCACCCCACTTGGGCGCCAAAGGGTGGCCCTCACGACTGCCCTTGATGTCGGGCATCGAGGGCAGCCGTGAGGGTCTCCCTTTGGCGCCCAAGCGGGCGGAGGTGTGCTGCTTGGGCGCTAAAGGGCGGCCATGAGGGCCACCCTTTGGCGCCCAAGCGACGGAGGTCCGCTCGCTTGGGCGCCAAAGGGCGGCCCTCGATGCCGGGCATCGAGGGCGGCCGTGAGGGCTGCCTTTTGGTGCCCAAGCGAGCGGAGGCGGCCATGAGGGCCACCCTTTGGCACCCAAGCGGTGGAGGTCCGCTCGCTTGGGCGCCAAAGGGCGGCCCTCGATGCCCGACATCGAGGGCGGCCGTGAGGGCCGCCCTTTGGTGCCCAAGCGAGCGGAGGTCCGCTCGCTTGGGAACCAAAGGGCGGCCCTCACGGCCGCCCTCGAAAGGGCGCCCAAGCGAGCGGAGGTCCGCTCGCTTGGGCGCCAAAGGGCGGCCCTCACCTCCGCTCGCTTGGGCACCAAAGGGCGGCCCTCACGGCCGCCCTTGAAAGGGCGCCCAAGCGAGCGGAGGTCCGCTCGCTTGGGCGCCAAAGGGCGGCCCTCACGGTCGCCCTCGATGCTCGGCATCGAGGGCCACCGTGAGGCAGGCATCGAGGGCCGCCCTTTGGCATCCAAGCGAGTGGACCTTCGAGGGCGGCCGTGAGGGCCGCCCTTTGGCGCCCAAGCGGCGGACCTCCGCCGCTTGGGCGCCAAAGGGCGGCCCTCATGGCGGATCTCCGCCCGCTTGGGCGCCAAAGGGCGGCCCTCACGGCCGCCCTGGTCCACCGCTTGGGCGCCAAAGGGAAACCCTCGATGCCCGGCATCGAGGGCAGCCGTGAGGGCCGCCCTTTGGCGCCCAAGCGGGCGGCCCAGGAGGAGGCGAAGTTATATTTTAATTTTTTTTAATTAATTCAAAATTTTTTATGGTAATGTAAATATTTGGTTTTTAGTTTTTATTGTATTGTCTTTTTAATTTTTTTTTTTATATTGTTTTTTTAATATTTATTAGTGGGGTTAGTTTTAATCTTTTTTAAATCTTATGTATTATATTGCTAGATGGGAGGGTTATTTTTAATTTGTTTTTAAATATTTTATTATGTTGTTAAGGGGTTAGGGGGTAGGAGGTTAGTTTTAAATTTCTTTTTTAAAATTTTTATTATATATTTATGTGGTAGGGGTAGGTGTAATTTTTATTTTAAAATTAATTATTATGCTCGTTAGAGGGGTAGGGTGTAGGTTTACATTTTTTTTTTTAAATTTCAAAACGTAAAAAACAACTATTATGAAGATAAGAATATTTTTAAATTTCTTAAAACGTTTTTCAAATATAGTTTATAGTGAATATTGATGTTGATTTTGTTTAGATTATAAATTTTTGTTGATTTATTTTAAAATTCTACATTTTGGATATAGGTACAATGGCATCAAGGCGGATATCTGTAAATGTTTCTGGATCAAGAGCGGCAATCATTGCATCGAAAAAAACAGTTGAGGCATCTAAGAATGTTGAGACTCAAGAGAGAGTTCTTAGCTTTGAAGAATTAAGAATGAAGAATGCTAGATAATGGAAACATGCAACAGAAGAAGACAAAACAGAGTATCATTGGCATCTGAAGGAAAAAAATCAAGGAAAACCAGAAAGCATTCTCTTATTTTGTTCTGCAGATCCATATATTCAAGCAGATTACAATCTATTGGGATTGCTGAGAGATATATGTGTAGTGCCGGGTACAGATATTGTTTATGCACAGGTGAAACAAGCCAAGACCTTTGCAAAAATCCGATATGCTTTGAAGATTGCAAAATATAATGTTCAAGAAAATTTCACAGATTTTTGTCAAGGGGTCGTGGATGAAATTGAAAGCGGGAGAGTAAGTTTGAATATTGATATTATTCTTAAACTGGTTTTGTTATATATTGGATATCACAATGTAATAGATTTAATACGATAATGTTTTTATTTTGCAGGATTTTTCTATTTCGATTTCAAAAAAATTGAATGGAATTTATTATACAAAGGCCAATCCTATGGATGTCATTACTGTCGCTATTCAAAAGGGACTAGAAGCAAGGAAGAAAAAACAAGTGTTAAATGTTCAAACTGAAGGAGTACAAGCAGAAAGAGGAAAGAGCATCCGACAATCAAATCAGGTACCTAGAAGGGTTATATTTAAATCTTCATCTCGCCGAACTGAACATGATGAAATTGTTGCAAATGAGCTTGTTACTCCTGCTAGTAAGAGTAGCAAACAATCTCGTAAAAGAAATATGGTTGATAGTGCCTCGATTCCTGTTGAAGGCATTGTAGATTTAGGAGGAACCCCTTCAAATCAAAAAAGGAGGAGATCTGTTGTTGTTGAAACCAATGTTATTGCTGAATCTGAGAGTGAAAAGTCTGGTGGCAGTAGGGAAATCATTACTCTAGGTGCTGATTTAGAGGATGGCATTGTCAAGACAACACAAAATGCCATTTGAAATTGATTGCAGAGGGATAAGTTGGTTAACAATGGACATACATTTGAGTTGAATGTGAATCAACTTTATAAACCCACAGAAGGGAAAGATCACTTTAGAATTAGAAAACCACATCACTTGCATATTCACAACTTGAAAGCATTGATGAGGCACAATCCCTATGCACATGTTGTTGACTACCTAGTCCTTGTTGACCCGGAAGTTGTTCCTACTAGAGATGAATTTGATGAAACAAGATGTTTTCATTACAAATATTATGTTCTTGGAGGGAATCATTCTGAAGAGGCAAGAAGAGAGTTGATGCAAGAATATCCCAATAACCCTATTTTTGAAACAGTTAAATGCATCATTTATGTTGGTTTAACAGATGTTGAAGCAAAGTTGTTGGCATGGAATCATAACACAGATAGTGAATATAGGTTGACAATGACATTTGTTCAAAGGGTGAGATTTATACACAGTGAATTTGTGCAAATATGTGGTGGGGAAAAATCTAGAGTTGATGCAAGTTTTCGGAGACAATGTTGTATGGAAATAGGTCTCCCTATTAAAGATGATATTATGCTACCAAAAAGTTCCAGAGGAAGTGATGCATTCAGGGCTGTAGATGCCTATTTCCAGTTGGCATTCAGAGTTGGGAAAACATGGGATTTGATTGATGACATATTTAGCTTGTGGGAGAATATTGGCATAAAAAACCAAAAAGTGAAAAAAGGTAGAGTTGTTCCATGGAGCGGTGGTAAGGCAGGTCTTGACGTCAAGAATCTGCCAGAAGACGTGACTATTACACCTTGGAGAACAATGCAAGGTGTGAAGGATGAAACATTAATAGCTACAATACTATCACGGGTAAAGTCAGGTGAATTATCCATGGAGGATATGTGTAGCGAACTTGAGAAGTAAGTTGAGCATTTTTTTGAGTTTAACATTTTTGTTATGTTCTAGGTATTCTGTTATATTATTATATATGATTGTAAACATCATTTATTTTTTCATTGTCTAGTCACAAGGTCTACATGAAAATACAAGAGGAGATGGTTAAAATGTTGAGTGAGAAGAGTTGGGATGATGTCAAATGCAACTATCCAGACTCAAGCTCGATAGAAAGTTTACAACAATTTTTTGTTGCATTCAAGAAGGTATGTTGATCTATGATACATCCTATTTTATTTATTTTCTAATTCAATTCATTTCTATTTTATTACTTATAGAGATCATTTTCATTTGAAGATGCCAAAGAGGGGTGGAGCTGGAGTACCAGAGTCCTTCAAAATCCATATCCAAAGAGCCAAAATAGAACGACAAAGGAGACAATGTCTTGCAAATGTTGAACTTGATGATACACTTGATCATTATATTTGGAATGGGCTTGACACTGTGTAATATAGAGTCATTTTAGGTGACTATGCATACATTGCAAATCTTGTTCCTAAAAAGGAGTACACACTAGTGATTGCAGATATCCCTCATGGATACAATATCCGAAACACTACTTATGATTGTGAGCCTTATACTTACCAATCATTCAGTAAAGTGGTTTCGGAATTTGTAGATGTCACAACATCACCACTATGGAGATTTGTTGTTTTCCATTCAGACACACAATTAGGGGGCTTGTTGACAGCCTTCAGGGGTAAAGGAAAAAAAAGGAAGCAACTTCATTGGTAATATATTTGCACTATATTATCAAAATTTTGAATTTATAAATCAATTATATTTATTGATAAGTTAATTAATTGTTTTATATTTTTGTTACAGGCAAAAGCCTAATGTTCGTAGCTCAGGCAGCGATCCATTCCTGAGTGGTGCTGAAAGCATACATGTTGCAACTTGGACACAGGAGGATGCTTATGAACCTCTTTTAATCAATGAAAAGAGAGGAGGAAAACATAGTCAGATATTGAGTTATAATGCCGTGGTAAAAAGTTTAACATATGAAGAAAGGGATTTGAAAGGAGTGACTGTAAACATCTATCAAAAGCCACAAGCATTGATTAATTATCTCATAGATACATTTTCAAGAGAAGGAGATTGGGTCTTAGATTTGTTCTCGGGTTCAGGTAAACTTTCTCATATTACATATGAAATAATATATCAAGTTTTATTGTATGTTTTATCCTTCATTATTTTATTGTTTTAAAGTATGCTTCTTTATGCTATTTCACTTAACTTTAATTTTGTTTTTGGTGATTAGGTACAACAATAGCATGCTCCTTACAGAAAGGAAGAAATTGCATATCGATTGATAATGATCCACTCCAATTCAATTACATAAAACAAAGAATTAAGGCTATTCAAGTTCTTCCAGATGAACTGCAAGAAGTTGGTTTGAAGAAAGGAGAGTTTAGTGAAACACTTGTGGCAAAGATGTCAAAAGAGCCCCAACCCCTGTTAGGAGGGGTGTTTGGAAAGGAGCACTTTGGAGATCTTGCAAACATAGAAGACCCAATGGAAGATGACATTGATGTCCCTGAGGAAATTCAAGCTCCAGAAAATTCCAATGTCGATGAAGAATTTGGCATGCATGATATTGTTGAATAGTTTCATGTTTTGAAGAAAATGTTAATTTTGTCAATTTTTGACAATTTTTTTATCAGATATATTAGTAATGTTTTGACTTTCAGACTTTATTTTAGAAATAAAATTTCTAAATATAATGTTTTTAATATGTTTTTTACAAATAATTTGTATATTTTTTCTCGACTTTATGTGAGTCGTCACTTTTCGATAACTAATATGAAATATGATCATTTTTAGAAGCCCATCTTTTACAAGCCCATCTTTTATGAAGCTATATTAATGGTTGTTTGCAACACTTTTTCAGAGATGAAGCTATATTTGGTGGTATTATTAAAGAGAAGTAGGTGCATTGGTATTATTTTGAAACAGTGAGGTTAGCATTCATAATCATCTACAAGCTTAATGCCCAAATTTTCATCTTGGTGAATGGCTTTTATGCTAGCACGACTTGAAAAACATTGGTTCCATTGTTGTGTTGAACATTGGTTCTTGGGTTCTTACTCGAAGACAAATTACCGCAATTCATAAATGCATAACTTTAACAAAATAGAGTGAATCATTGAATCATTCTCAACTAAACAAATTAGGTTTGTCATAAAATGGTATTTAAATGCCTTGGAAGATGGGATTTATTATGTTGCTTTGCATAAACCTACCATTCAAGTATGGGGCACTTTTCTATCACCACCTGGAAAAATAAATAACCAAAAATAAATGTGCGCAACACAAATGTCATGCAATTCATTCATACACTAATCTTGTCCTTGATAAGTTGAGGGTTGCTAACTAAATTTTGAGCTAGAGCAATTTTTTCCATTAAGCACAATGGATTCTCATATTTCAAAAAAATTATGATCTCTTTTTACTTTTAGGGTGGATAAAATACATCATCGATTTAATAAAAGAAATTCCAAACAATTTATAAATGGTAGTTTAAGGAATCAAACCATACACGAATCAAGCTATGCATAGTTTCTTTCTTTCTGAGGTGTTTCTAACTTCAGAAGGTATTGCGTTGCGTTAGCTATGCAACCATGTTTGTTGATGAGTTAAAAATAAATATATGTATAAATCAAGGCCTTCAAGAGAGTGAATGTCATGTTTCCAAAGATCCGACCCAAATTCCCAAAGCTTCATCCCTCTCTTTAGATCGTGTGATACTGCGTAATGTCCTTTCCCAATGGTGAGACCATCCCATTCCGGGAGCTCGATAGACTACGCCTCTCGAAACACGCACTTATTATTGTTTACATTTAACATAGTCAATTCTTATGTTCACATACAACACAATTACACTTAACATCAAGAAAGATATGAGACAAGAACATGTGCCAAGAAATGGCTCAATGGAGCATGTCGAATATCCAATATACAAGAGAATATGAAAAGAGTACAAGTACAACAAAATTGGGAGCACCCACAAGCTACTTCATGGTAGAGTGTGCAAACCGAATTTCATATTACAAGAAACCCTAAGAATAAAACCTCTCTTCAAGACGTCTTCTTCCTACTGGTAGTTTCCTCCTGTAGCACCCGCAAGTCCACATCCTATGACACTCATTTACCCTTTTCCTGACTTCACTCCAGTTTGATAGTGTTTAGCTCTGCACTATTTTTCTACCTGAGATGCACGCTCTCACTGAGGTGTGACTTCCCTGATTGCGCCTTAGCTGCTGCTTACCCAACTGTTCACAAGTCTGGATTGGATGATGTTAGTTTAGCCTCAATGCTTCACTTGTTTATATACTTCTAAGTGTCCTTTCCAGATGATTCCTTGGAGCCGACTTCCAACAATTAGTCATTTTGCACATGCTTTCCATCAAGGGGCTTCTACCAGTGCATCCACCTCTTGTCAATGCCTATGCACCTCTCCACATGAGTCGACATCCTTCTAGGATTCTCCCAATGGACCGTTCGTCTTGTCTACTAAATGCATTTCCCATGGCATGCACACACGCTCTCTCTTGCTACACTCTTGTTGAAGCCCTTTGCTATGTCATCAGGTCCCCATGCCCACCAAGGTGCTCGAATTCTGTGCCACTCGGCGTGGGTGTTTCACCACACACCCTACTCCCAGATGTCGTCAAGCAAACCTTAGGGATTTTGTATCGCGCCACTTTACCATGTGCTCCCATCTTTGCTTATTTGGCTAAGTCTCTACTACTTCCTGTCATGGGTAATCAACCGAAGTGCGGGTGTCTTGCACCTACTCTCCTCCATGGGATTCCCAAACTTACGATAAGTCGATCACTTTCCAAGCCCAATGAAGTCCACCCATGGGTGAGGTGATGGCCAAGGTACCCTCTGTGCTAAGGCCGTGACATCCTCCCCCACTCCAAGTTGTTTCCATCTTCAACAATGTCTCCAAGATTCCTGTTGCTCTTGGAAACTGCCCGCTCATGTTGTTCCTATCACCTGCTGCCACAACTGAGTCTTCCGAAGAAGCCTCCTCAAAAATGTCTAGCCATTGCACCTTTCCAACCTACTATTGCCCCATCACTCAACCAGCTTGGTCAAATGGTCATTCATTGTTAATCCCCATGTGTCGAACCAGTTGGGTAGATAATCCAACTGTCGTGCTCAACTCCATGAGAACAAAATTCCTTATGCCCGAAAATGTGTTTCCCTTCTGCACTTTGGTTTGCCTCTTGCAATCCTACCAAAACTACACAAATTCATCACCTTTGCTCACTAATTTTGAACTACATTCCATGGTTCAACTCATACCCATAGCACCACTTCATGGTTCATCCACATGCCTTCCACATCTACTTGGCTAAATTTTCTAAGGTACCCTTTGCAAGGCACCTACAAACACATTACTTGCGCCAAAGGCAATGAATCTATTTTCTCACCATCATCGTAGGTAGAGTGGCAAGTGGTGTCCAAGGCCACCACCTCCAAAACTCCCAACAATCTGCCCATCCAACTTGTTCCTGCTGCGTAAGTGCTCCAAGACTGCCTCCATTTTTGAAGGACTACAACCCAATTCTTCTAGTCGGGTTGGTGTCAACTTGAATTCATGAATCCCCAATGCCAACCTACATAACTCCAAGTACTTGGTTGCATGGTTCACAAAGTGACTCGCACCTCCCATTGCTACATTATAATAAGAGTCATGCCCCTCTATCGTCACCAAAGGTGTCTCATCCACCTCAACATGCTGCTATCTCCGCTTTGCTCGATTTTTGTCGACTTGCTTGTCCCCTCAAAATTTGGTTGAGTCATGCCAACATCCCCTCAAGGTGCTACGAGCTCTCCACAATGACTCTCTCATCTTGTTGGTTGTCGCAATGTCGAAGGGTGCTCAAGGAGGTCTTTGCTTCGTTGGTATTCCCTTCATCTGAATCACCGTGCTACAAGTGAGACTTCATTTCCAAGGGAGTGCCTTCGTCTCAACTAGATTGCAACCCACTTCCCTTAGTATATTGGGTGACAGTTGGGACTCAGGGATCCTGATGGATAATTTACAAAATTCCACAATGACTGCGATTTCACATGCTGGGAAGTCTTCACTTCTAGTTTCATCTCAAGACACCATCATAGTTGTTAGAGGCACCTTAGTCAACTCAACTTCCTTCACATATACCACCAAGTCGTCTACCCACTGTTAGCATCGTCGGGCAAATGCCTCTTCGCACTGCCTTGCCTCAAGACTTTGGTTATCTTCTTGTCAAAGCGAACCCAACTCTTGGGCTGTGTCATCTTCACTACTGTCACTTGGTTCACAAGTTGTCCCATCGAGAGTGCTCTCCTCCACGACCTTTGTTGCCAATATTGGTGCAAGCTTTGCCTTATCTCCAAAATGTTGTGTATGGTCACTAAGAAGGTGCAACCATTCGGTCTTCTTTGCAACCAAATTTTCCCAAAGCTCTAACATTGCCAACCCATGTGCTAAGAGATCAACACTCTCTGCTGCACCAAAGGTCTCTTTGCCCGAATCCTCTACTTGTGGCTACCTTACAATGCTACAAGGCCTGTTTGTGGGCACCTCGAATGTCTCAACCAACTGCATGGATGACATCCTAGGCATGAACCCGAACTTCCTTCTCGTCGTCATCAGAAAACTCCAAGTATCGATTTCACCCAAGAACATTAAGTTGCTCTTGTAAGACACTAGTATGGCCTTGGCCAACTTCAAGAAGACTTTCCCCAATACAATCAAATGGTCATCCAATGAAACCACCACTAAGTCCAATCTGTCATACTAGTCTCCAACCTTCATCGACGCTGCATGAACCACACCTACAACTAACTCCATTATTGAGTTCACCACTTTGAACATGGACATGCTATCCTCATCCTTACTCTGAAGTGCCATCGCAGTTCTCTTGCTAATGAAACTCTCGGTGGCGTCAATGTTCACTAACACGACAACCTTCAACCCACTAATTGTCATATTCACAAAACAAATACCTTGTTGGTCTCCATCTTGTGATCTATCTTGACCTTCTATCAACTTGACTTGACTTGATGCCAATGCTTCAACCACTTTCAACACTTCTCTCGAGAGTCGTTGTGCTTGGGCTTCACCCATGACTGCTAGCTTTGTCTTGGTTGGTCACCCTTGGACTTCTTCAAAGTGGGCTTCCAAATCTGTCTTCATCGAACAAGTCATTACAAAGTGGTTTCCATCACAAAGAAAACAATCCATTGGGTGACTCCCTTAGAAGCACCCTCTCACCAATGTCTTCGTAAAGAGTTCACATAATTACCTATTCTTCAGAAGCAATGAATATGTCAAGTCACTGGTATGGGTGCACTCTTGCCGAATGCTTAGTGCTTTGAGTGCACCTGTTATAGGAACCTCTTCTCGTTCCGCACTCCTGTTCTGCACTGTCTTCTCTCGAACTGTCATCCTATGTTGGGTGCACTTTGTTTAGAACACTACAACACGTTCCGGGCATACTGTTACTCAGTACTTATCTCGACGAGTTGCCTCCTGGTGCACTTCTGAATATAGTCACTTTGCCACATGCTTCCATCTTCGCTTATTTGACTAAGTCCCTACTGTCACCTGTCATGGGTAATCAACTGAGGTGCAGGTGTCATGCAACTGTTCTCCTCCACAAGATTCCCAAACTAACGGTAAGCCGATCACTTGCCAAGCTTGCTGAATTCCATCCATGGGTGGGGTGATGGGCAAGACGCCCTCCTCACCAAGGCTGTGACAATGACCCTCTTAGGTAGGGCTAGAGGGCATGCATTACCCTTAGAGGTTATAGAATTTTGATATAAGATGTCATCTTCACACTTAAGTTTGATACCTTTGCATAACTGGAAGATGCCCCTATCCCCAACAAAGTGAAGAACACACTATTGAATATTAAATCTTCATGTCATCTCCAATTCTACTGCTTCCATCTTTTGTAGGGTATCTCAACTAGCTTCATTACCTACAAATGCGTATGACCCAATGACTCATTTTTAGATAGTCCTACTTTCTAATTGAGACAATTTGCACTTGAAAGGCCATATAAAGAGAAATAGGTCTTGGACCTCTTTTATAAATCAATCAATAGGAACCAAGTATATGTTTCCCTCAATATAGATGGTGGGATCAGTACTCTCTTTGCTTGGATACATTTCCCAATGAATGTAGTTGTTGTTGACCACACGGAAATATTTATATTGGCTAATCATATAAATAAAATAAACATCCAAATCCCATATGTCCAACCCATCAAAACAAATTTCCACACATAGGAATGAGTTGGATGAGTCCTTCACCCAAGTGGTTGAAGGAAATTGTCACCTACATGATCTCACATGGAGCATAGTCATCATTGTGTCCTAGGAGCATGACATGTTCTAGTACAACACTTTGATTGATAATGGACATAAAAATAAAATTTTCAAAAAATGAACATATCCAGAGAGGAGAAAACATAGAAAGAAACCTTGTCATGGTGGGTGAAGTGCCTGTTTAAGATCGTAATTGCAGTGAAAGTCATGATAACATGATGGAACCATCCACACAGTTAGAGAGCAAGTAGTGATCAACCCAAACATGGTTTCCTCTAACTGTTGGCATTGTGATCTAGATTGAGTGTAACAAAAAGAGGTTGGCAGTGGAATTCCTAGTTCCACAAGAAAAATGACCCACCTGCCAATTAGTAACCTTGCATATCCCATCGTCTAAACCATCATGTAGAGAATGCCCATCATTTGCAAGAACATAGACCTAGAGCTTCATGGAGCCTGGTAGGAGGGCATGTTATGGTTTAAAATTTGAATTTTGTACTAGCTCTGACATGAAAAGGACAATTGTTTATTCAATTTTTCAGGGAAAAGAATTGTCCATGGAGAAAGGTCCTCTAACTATGTCCTTTGTCTAGATCGACAAAAACAAATTGGGTGTCATGCGTGGTCCCAACTTCCACAATGGTAGGGTGCACGAGTGTGCAATTGACTTAAGCACGGTGTCTAAGTACATAGTAAACTCACCACATCTAGTAACACATGGAACACTCAAAGCAATTGATCAAATCGTGACTTAATAGTTGGGACAAAGCATCACCATGCAAATGAGCCAAGTTTAAATTCTAGTGGGTGTAAAACTTTTATATATCCACAGGAAGATGTTTGCCTTAAATTGGTTTTCGTTCGTCATTAAAAAAAACTAAAACATCTAACACAACAAATGATTTTTTTTTTTTTTAAAAGCTAGTAAAATTGATCGTAAATCAATTGCCAATTAGATGTGAGGGAAACCATCCCTGGCTGCTATACTCATCAACATTATTCAAGGAAAACCACATCACATGAAATGACCCATTGGTGGTATGTAAGGGCACAAACTTCCACTCTGGCCAAATGTCATTGGGTCTTGGGTTGTTAACGTTTTTCCTTACGTCTGAGGAGGTCGAGCTCTTATCCAATCATAAGCATTGTTAGGTCTTATTCTATCACCAAAATAGTGGTTTCAATACCTTAAAATATCCCTAAGATACTCAATATCCCATGTTCTCCATCATTGTTGAGGTTAGGTCAAGGTAATGTGGTATCAAGTATCCACAAGGATTTAGCTCCAACAAACAAAATGATCTATGTGGACACCACTTTATCTTTATTTTTCCCAAAAAAAAAACCTTGTGGGAAAGGAGTTGTCTAACTATTAGATGATTTTGACTTCCCAATGAATTTTTGACAGAATGTAACATTTCGAAAATGGATAGATCATAACTTTTCATTGCTCAAAATCTAATTTTGATTGAAAAAATGAATTCAAGGCACCCATAAACCTCAAAGACACCCATATTATACAATTTTAACTACTCATATATGGAATTCTAAAATTTTAAACAAGATTTTGAAAAAAAAAACTGCTGAAAAATGAGAACGAATTTCCATATTTTGCAAATAAAATCTAGTTTAGACCTATCGATATTTATTACAAGCCAATCTAATAAAGACATTGATTAAAACACACAATAAAAATAAAAGCGAGTAACTTGTGATCAATCACAAGAACACAAGGTCCCATATAAACTTAAAAAAGCGAAGTGAAATTAATTAATTATTATGAGCACGCCCAACACACAAACCCTAAGCCCTAGACTGGGCCATTCTCTTCTATATATAGAAAAGCAATAGGCATAACAGAGCATGGAACTGGCGGTGTAGCTATGGATACTATTGTGTTTTCAGGGTTTTGCTCTTGACTGTTAGCACTGGGTACTTGGTCGATCGAATGTGTTGGGTTTCTTGTCAATAATACGTGACGGGGACGGGATGCTTCTTGCTAGAGCTCCTCTCCTCACAGCATGGAGCGACTAGATTAAATGTCGTAGATTCCATTGTGAACGTCACATAGCAAAATCCTGCCTGTTGATGGCGCTTATTATTCCACCAACTACTCTCTCACTGTTCTTCCTCTGTGAAGGCAGGCGAGTAGAGTGGTGGGAGAGTAAGAAGCCTCCTGGCAGAGGAATGTTATATTCTATGGCCCTGGGTATTTATTGCGGCATCGCTGCTATGACCCCTTGGGACAGGCCATAACATTCACATTCGCATTCACATTCCATTGCAAATATACGCATCTGTTGAATCCCAGATTGTCTTAATTTAAGTTGTATTTTTTGATTTCTCTTTTGATTCATGTATGTTTTTCTGTCTAACCTCCATCACTATCTTGTGCAGGCGTTTTCTAGGGTTTTGATGCAGCGTATATTTGCTGCATTATTTGATCATTGATTGGTGGAGTAGATTAGCCATAGGCAGTGGATTTGTAAGTTTCATCCAAAATCCTAGATGGTTTTCTGATTTTGCATGGTTGTTTAAGGTGTGTTTACTGGAATTTTGAGTTTTTCTCAAATTTGATCAAATACATGTTATTTTAATATATAGTTCTGCCATATTGTTTATCTAGAAGCTCAACTTGAATTGGGTTCTTACTTTTTGTCCAATATTTTAAATAATTTAATTAAACTGTAGCTGAAGACTAATTGTTTCAGACTGTTTACACTTCTTACATCCTGTTTACACTTCTTACATCAGATTTACAATATTTGAATTCTTTGAATACATTGGTATTTGTATGCGAATTTAAATGCTGCATTTTGTCCCCTAATTCCTATATTTGTTGGGAATTCTCTTGCTTCATTTTCCAAAATACGTATGCTTTCCAACTATTGTGGGAACTATTGTGGGTTGCTTTGACCATTGACATGCAGCGAATTGTTAATTAATATCCTGCTAGAGGGCAGCTAAATCGTAGTCATGATAGTGGTTGACAACCCCGATGAGCTAAATGGTAGTTATCAACCCCGATGGACTTAAACCAGATTTGGACCTGTGGCATCCCTGTTGGTGATGTGCTTCCTCAGGTTGATGGTTCAAAAAATTGAGCTAACCTTCGAAACTGGTTTGATTGTTTATTTCATATAGTATGAAAAACATTAATCATGTTGTAAAATTACAGTTTACAAAAATCGATAGATGGATCTTGATCAGCTCCTGCAAATATTGACAATATGCTTTATTGTGCTGAGGAAATATTGTAATTGAAAGAATAAATGTCTGGAAAATTCCCAACCGAAGACGCTATTATTCAAAATTTATAGACATTCTATACAACAAGGATGCAGCAATAGGATCTGCAACCAACATAGCAAGGTAACTGGATGGAGGTAATTGGAAGTGATAGGGATGAATGGGATAACCTCTATATTCAAAATTTAGTAGATAATGGACAGTACTCAGAGCAACCTTTACTAGGTGAAAGTAGCATTTATAAGCTGAAGTGTGAGATAAACGTAATGCAATACAAATAAATACAACATTATCTGCTAACTCTAGAGACAGAGATTTAATCAGTTAATGAAAACCTGTTTATAGGTCAATCAAAATATACTTAAGCTTGGTTACAATAATGAAGTATTTATGGAAACTGCAGTTGAGTGTGAGAAGATGGAGTGTTCTCTGGTGGTTGTAAACCTCTAACATGTGCGAGGGATGATTGGTTGGTGTCTATCATAAAAGAAATTTAGCACATGTCTGCTATACCAAATGATATAATTATCTTTGTTTCCTTTCAAAGGAAGATATATCGGGCAAACCTCTATGCACTCCTTTGCATTTCGGAGATGGTACCTGTGTAACTCAGTCTGTTCTGATTATGGCCACTAACCTTGTGAGGATATTGAGTGAGACCCAAAACATAGATTGTCAACCCAAGGCATTGAATCCAAGACTGCCTGATGAAATTCAAACTCACAAAGCATCTCACCACTCGAGCTGGAGTCTACTTGGCTAGATACTTCATCTTTTTTAAACTCCATAGAAAACTAGAACAATAAGGATAAATGTTTAATTTTTTTAACTATTTAAGCAAATTGAAATTGATTAATTATTATGAGCATGCTCAACATTTAAGCATGCTCAACATTTAAAAATCCTGAACCCTAGCAACAGAATGGCTAGGCCGGCCTATCCAATTCTCTATATAGAAAAGAATTAGGCAGAACAAAGCACAGAAATGGCGGTGCTAGTTAAAGGATACTCTGTTTCAGGTTTTTGCTATGCACTGTCACCACGGTTGAATGTATTGGGTTTCTGGTGAATAATATGTGACGGGGTCGGGATGCTTCTGACTACAGCTACTCTTCTCACGGCATGGAGTGACTAGATTAAATGTTGTGCATTCCATTGTGAACGTCACATAACAAGTCAGCCCGTTAATAGTGCTTATTATTTCACCAACTATTCTATCGCTGTTCTTCCTCTGAAGGTGGGCCAGTAGGGTAGTGGGAGAACAAGAAGAAACCTCCTGGCAGAGGAATGTAATATTCTGTGGCCCTAGGTATTTGTGGCATTACTGCTATGACTTCTTGGGGCATGCCATCACATTCACATTCACATTACGTTGCAGATTCCCTGTCTCTTCGATCACAGAATGCTGTGTATTATTTGAGTTCTTTTGTGTATTCCAGTATGTTTTTCAGGGTATCCTTTTTTGTCTAACCACAATGGCTATCTTTTTTTTTTTGTAACAGAAACAGGTAATGATATTTTATATTAAAAGGCTTAGGTGAGTACAGTCCAAAAGTTACAGTAATTTCAAAAATCAAAATTTCTGCCCAGAGTTCAGTAGATTCTTCCCACAAGCCTTCGGCATTATCGGTGCACACTGCATACAAAATAGTTCAGAATTTCTTACAGCTATACTGGTTAACAAACTGCCCTAGTAATAATATTATCCATCTGAAAAACATACAAGTATTACATATTTATGAGAAAACATGGCCACTATCGCTTTCATCCCTTAGCTAGTCATTCTGAGCCTGAGCCTGAACCTGGGAACTTGGACCTTCAAATCTCCCTACTGTAGTCTGTTGGATTGTCTCTTCTTCGTCTGTTGGATTGTCTCTTCTTTGATTTCTTTTGTAGCTGTGCAATGCCCAACATGATACTGGTCGCCTTGGGTGAAACCTGGGATCATATTGAAATGGGTTTATGTTTTGTTGACAAACTGTTCTATCTTTCCCCCTTCCTTTTACTTTGGTTTCAATCTCATCATACTTGTTCTGCTGCTCCATATAGTTGTCAATGTTCATATAGTCAATGAACTGTTTCTTTCCTTCCATATGGGAATTCTTCCTCTTCAACATCTTCTTAATGTTCCTAATTTCACTGAGGGCTTCTCCCACATCCATTCTCCGTTCAGAGGATGAGCCATCTCTTTCTCATTCAGCTTCAATTAGCATACTATGTTCCCAGGCTTAAAAATAAAATTACAGAACAGTTTACAGTTTACTAGACTGCTCCCCTACAATTTGATCTAAACCAACGATCTGAAACTTCAAACAGAAATTTTCCACGGGTTTGAAAGTAGAGATCTAGCCACTGTGAACTTACCAATTTAGCCTGCCTGATTGGAAAACCTGGGTCGGGTCTCCAACTCTCAGTGTTGTGCTCTGTGTCTCTCACAACAGCAGCATTAACAACCCAGTCCACAAAACACAATCTCACCTCCATTACCGAAACCAGAACAGAGAGCCATTATACAAGCTTGAACACGAGGGACGATAAGGTGAGGCGGAGCCGAGGGCAATTTCACTTGTCTGTAATGAATTCGATGACTCCATACTTAGTGCTTGGTATTGCTTAATCACCACTTGGAGAACATGCCTTGATTGCCTCCAAAACTTAGTTAAATCAATTTTCTTATTTTTTAAGAAATTCAAACTCAACCTCCTTTGGATCATGGCATCCATCGTCGTTCTGGGGCACCATTGTTGCACACCATCACTCCTTTGTCAAGCTTGTCTTCCTCGTTAGCTAAGTGATCCGCCATACTATTATTATGTTTCCTTAGGTGCAGAAATTTGAATTCACTAATACCTTGGAGGTTCCAAACAAATCTGTTATATATCCTGCTTTAAAGCCGCTCCTGTTTCATTGTTTGTTTCCTTGCCTGCTTAATGACTTAGAGAAAATTTCCAAAGATCATAATCTGTTGTTCATAGAGACCTTTCACAAGTTCCAATCCAAGGTATATGGCATACACTTCGGCTTGATTATTAGTATTACACGGTCTTCAAAAAATTTAATTTCCTCTTTTCCATTGGGACCAAAAAAACCTACTCTGCACCTACCACCCCTAACCACAATGACTATCTTATGCAGGTGCGTTCTAGGGTTTTGATATGGGGTTTATTTGCTCAATTATTTGATTGTTGTGTCACTGAGTAGATCAACCATAGGCATCGACTCTGCAAGTTTCATCTATATTCCAAATGGTCGTCTAATTTTATGTGGTCCTTTGGGTAATGTTGGCTAGAATTTTGAGTTTTTCTCAAATTTAATCCAATACATGTAATTCTATTATCTAGTTCTGCTATGATGTGCGCTGCCATACTGTGTAACTAGAAGTTCAATTTGAAATGGGTTCTCACTTTCTATTCAATATTGTAATTAATTTAGCTAAACTGCAGCTGAGCACTGATTAAGATTCCTATAAATACAAGTCTATGGGTCTGTACATATTAAATCAGATTTACAATAATTGATTTGTTTGAACTCTGTATTGGACTTTGTATGTGCATTATATTGCTGCATTTTCTCAAAATCAGTTTTACAGTAATTGACTTCTTTGACAATTTTAACTGTGTAGCAGAATTTGGATGTGCACTAATTGCTTCATTTTCTCCCCCAAATCCTCTATTGGTTGGGAGTTCAATTGCTTTCATTTTCAAAAATAAAGGGGCCTTCCAACCACTGTGGGTTGATTTTGCCACTGACTTGCAGCAAGCAGTCATACTCATATGGTTAAGGCAACTTTATATCATGGAAAAATAAGAACATATATGTTGAGTTTTTGAAAATACCTATCTTGCGGAAATTCCTTGAGCACTTCCCCTCATTCCTAGGATGGTACCCATGGTAAATTGGATTTTTCATGGTTAAGCCCGGGTGGGGAGCAATCTTCCTCCCAGCTACTCGAGTTATTCCCAATTGATAAATAGATGTAACAAGTCACTATTTTATTGTTTATTTATGTTTTCTTCATGGGATCCCCCTTCCTTGGCATATTTGGAAGGAAGTCTGCTCAACTGCCAGCCACATTAGTGTTTGGTACCTCAATGGTCTTGATTTGATTGGACTTGTGATTTGGCTTTGTCAACATGATGCCTTTGGTGGATGGTTCAACTGATCGATTTAACCCTTGGGGTGATAAATTTTCTTGAACCATGGTAAATACTAAATAGATTCTGTACCTAAGTTGCATGAAACGTGGAAACACTTACAAGTTTTGGAAATGAGAATGCTTGGAAACATGACCCCCCCAAATGGGTACGTCAAGGGAAATGTGGTATAAATAGTTTTTTTTAATAACACATTATCTCACAATACAATATTAATGAAAGGTTAATTTGTAGGTAGGTTTGAAAATGATTTAGAGGTTAAATTGTTTTCATTTTCCATAAACTAGGGTTTTTTAGATTTCCTATGGGTCCCAAGCTGCTCATGGACCCTTGGAGGTTTCCTAGAAGTTTTGGGGAAGTTTCCGACTGTGAGTTTCTGGTACTGGTACGTGGGCATTTTAGGAGTTTCGTGGAACATAGTTCTGTACTCTAGAAAAATTCCTATAGGAAACTAAACAAAGGTAAACTTGAGGCCTGCTCAAAACTGCAAGAGTAGGTACAATGAATTTGGACACATGCACAATAGTGCCTCAACTGGAGATGATTTGAGGGATGCAAGAATGCATCCTCATTGTGGTTCGTGCCTTATTAAATTGAGCTAGGCTACACATGAATTATCTAAATGATGCATGCAAATTTAAATTAGAAATTTAACGCAACAAATTTACTAAAACAAGACCAAAAATAGCATTAACTGCTAAATGAAATCTTAATTGGAACTAAATTGAGGATGTCACATGCATGCTTTTGGCATGCGTGCACCCTCTATCTCTCTCCTCCATAAATTCTCCTGCATTCTCATTATTGTTGTATGGAATTGTTTGAGGGAAATAGGGAACTGTTGTATGGAACTTCGTTGGAGGAGGGGTGCTGTGCTGTGGTACGGATCTTCACACCTGTTAAACATGCTTTATAAGTTTATGTGTACATCCAAGTCTCCTATGTGCATTGTTGACATTAATAGCAGTTTGCGATATACATTTAAAGGTGCTAAAAATCCTACACTCTCCCCTATAGTGGAAAGTGTTCTCTACCAAACACAAGACACTTCCTCTATATTTGGAACCTCCCCTCCTCTAGAGGCTTGGTCAAATAGTTGACCACCAGCGAACTTGAAAAAACATGAATGAGAATCGTTGCTTCTATACTTAGAACTTTCTTGAAAATCTTCTTACAAGGAACAATGTATCAACAACCAGCCAATTTCTTTTGTATGTATGTCATCTTCATTGGTCAAAATCTTATCAAGCCACATCATGAAGTATTCCAAAGTCCTTGCAATGATGAACTCATTTGTATACATGGCCAAGACAGTGTATTAGATCTATGAAATAACAAATTTAAATCTGCATTAAACTTGGAAAATTCCAACATGAGTACAAACTCATTGATAATCAAATCCAACACTGGTGATGAATGTATCAATGCATCTAAAGCAACTTGCTCTTCTTGGGAGAATCATTTGACAATTGGAGTAAGAGTCTCATCAAGGTCATCTCTGTCTTGTTGAGAGAATCTTTCTTAATATAACAACTTTATCTTGGCACACTTCCATACTCACATTCCTTGTAATCAAGGAACTTGTGTACCATCAAACTTAGCCAAACACTATAAATTTGTCATGCAAGAAATTGAAAGTTCTTAGTTAACTCAAGAACATATAAGACGAAATCTACCTTGAGAACATCACCTAAAGGTTGCTATCTTGAAAGATATGGAGCCCAATCCCTTCAAGATATGTGGCATCATCACCTAACTCACTTAACTCACATGCATCCCCCCCTCTTGCTATTGAAACATACTAAAGATCTTTTAGTCATATGTTTGGAAGCTCCATTGTTTGCAAACCATTTAATGCTTGAAACTATGTTTGTGGAAAGACATGACACACTTGCAAATTCTTGTTGTTTCTAGTGCTTACCCTTTCCCTTCTTTCTCTCATGACATTGAAAAGTGGGCAAAATTGAGCTCATGGGCTAATATTTTATGTCTTTTCCAATAAAAGATTCACAAATTTCCATTTTTTCTAAAATGATTCACCCAAATTCCACAAAAGTATTTTACTCTAAACATCGTCGAAATTGTTTAGAAACTATATAAAATCCTTAGAAATTTGAATATTTTTATAGAAATATCACCAAACATTTTTTGGTTGGAAATTTAAGAATTAGTAAGATTTGTCAAGGTTTCTACACTTTAAGAATATTATAGACCCAATTTTTTTTTCTAACATAGTGACCATGCTTGTTGCACCTAAAGAGTTGGGTATGACTCAAGCTTTTCTTCCCCCGAAGAACCTAACTCTTCCTCCTTGCTCTTTTGCACCCTACCCTCCCATGTCCTCCTACTCTCTCTATACATTATTGATGAGAGTAAGGTTTGGGACATCATTCTCATCTATGTAACTTAGTCTCATCTCCTCTCTAATGAAAGAATTCCCCCATTGCTCAAAGTTAGGTAACTTCTCGACCACATATAACTTTGAGAAAGTTGTGCCATAATGGATTAAAGTTACTCAAAAAAACCCAAACTAGTTCGTTATCCTCAATTGTCCTCAACTGCATCGATTTGATCTCTCAATTATGCTATCATCATGAGATAGCTTGCTATCGTATCTATATTGCTCATGCAAGTAGTGTTGAGCTTGTTCTTTAAGAGCATCTCCTTGGATACATTCACACCTTTGGTGAGGTTCCCAAGGTATCATACACCACTTTGGTAGTGTTCTTCTTGGTGACATGAGGGATGAAGTGATCTTTCATCAAATCCAACATGACTTGCTTTGCTACCATTGTTGCCTTCATCTGTTTCCACCAAATATTTGGGATATGTAGGCAAAACAACTATCTTCTCCACAAGGTACCACAACTCCCCCATTTCTAGGGGGTTCTACAATCTTAACTTCCATGGCATAGAGTTGGAGGCTCCCTCCAACAAGTGACTCTCTTGCACATTGGGGATGGCCACCATTGCATCTCTATTGAACAAGCGTCGATCTCCATTCATTGGATCAACTAGGGTTTTGCATCCCACAACCCTTCTCAAGTCCATTAGTCGATTACTGTCATAGATCAACTTCAATTATTGAAGCTTGGACATATTGCCCATTGAAACCCTTAGACAACTCTCCATGCATGAAATTTGGAAGATTTCAAACACTAGGCTCTGATGCAATGTTAAATTTCATTGAAATCCTTAGACAACTCTCTACCCCAGATAGTTTGCCTCTCCATGTACAAAATTTGGAAGATTTCAAACACTAGGCTCTGATGCCATGTTAAATTTTCTCAAGCCATGGTAAATAGATTTTGCACTCTAAAAGAATTCCTACATGAAACTAAACACTGAAAAACTTAAAACTACTCAAAACTGCACTCTGTAACTAAGCACACATTGTAGAAACTATATAAAGGAAACACAATAAATTGCCTTGTTAAACCAATTACTATTTTTCATCACTTCTGAAAATGAAAATCTACTACAGAAAAACAACGAATTGCTAATTGTTGAACTGAAAACTGAATGAATAAACCTATGTACATGCTTTCTCATTTGTAGTCTAAGAAGAATAACAGGTAAAATGAGTTTGGACACATGCACAATAATGCTTCATTGGAGATAATCTGATGCAAGCAAGCATGCATCATTCCTAAAATATGTGCCTTCATTATTCACAGATAAGCTAGATCCAACTTGGTGGGATCTATACTTATGTGAACAAGGCCACTATCCTCCAGGGGAAATTATTTTACCTTTTGTGAACAGGTAAAATGAGTTTGGACACATGCACAATAAATGCTTCATTGGAGATAATCTGATGCAAGCAAGCATGCATCATTCCTAAAATATGTGCCTTCATTATTCACAGATAAGCTAGATCCAACTTGGTGGGATCTATACTTTTGTGAACAAGGCCACTATCCTCCAGGGGAAATTATTTTCCTCCCTGATGATGATGCTTCTTCCTCAGAAGAAGACACTTTTGACTCCCATTTGAATCAATTTGCCCACTCTGGTTCTTCTTTCTCCTCCACTGAATCAGACTCTGATGCAAATTTTGGGGGGTGTGAGGGACCTCCTGACTTTGATTTTTCATGCTTTATGTTTTCTGCTACATCCAAAATCTCTCCGCAACAGATACTAGCTGAAATTGATGAAAAGCTTTTGGAGATTCCTGCATATGAATATATAATCAGAGGAGAATTACAAGCAGAAAAGAAAAAGCTACTGTCTTCAATAAAGGCTAAAGAAAAGCAACCAAAAAAAAGTATATTTTCTCCTTCCAAAAATCCACCATTCTACAATCCAGTAGACTTGTATAAGCTGTTCATGAAGAATTCACTTTGTTCCTAGGACCTGAACCCTATTTAGGACTTTTTCTAGGTTTTAAGATGTATATCAAAATCTTATTTTGTCCATCAAAATTCAAGTCATATAAGTTAGATTGCATTATAGATTCAGGATGTAAGATGAACTTAGCTAAAGGAAGTGCAATCCCATCTTTTTACTGGGAAAAGGCTTCAGAACATGGAGTTGTCATAGAAGCTACCCCTGTACAGCGGCTTGGTAGAGTAGCATATTTCCCTATACAAGTTGAAGGCTGTTAAAAAGTTTTATCTTTAAAGAGATTAGACAACATTAAAGAAGATTGCATTTTAGGTTCAGAGTTTTAGAATAGAGTCAACCTTGTTACTTTTGACAGCACAAAAATGTTGTTTAAATGCACAATTAGAGGGCATTTAGTTTCTTTCCCCATGTCTTTTGAAGCCAATTTCAAATGCAAGAACCCGGTAAGGAAACCTGAGCCAAAGCCGGAAATTGCTGAGTTATTCAAAATGGAAAGTTGCATAGCTTATGCAGAAATGCACACAGATAAAGCCTTTGTAGAAATTATAGGGAAACTAGAAAAATAATGTACTTCTGAAAGTCCCAATGCTTTTTGGACCAGAGAAAAGTTCTTTGTCTCATTGCCATTTGATCCTCTGGTAAAGCAAAAATCCATGAAAGCCTCTGCACGACTAATGTCACCCTCTGAAAGGGAGTCATGCGCAAATGAAATCAAAGATTTGCTATCTAAAGGGTTAATTGAGCCCTCCAAGAGTCTGTGGGCTTGCAGAGCCTTTGTGGTTAATAAACTTTCAGAAATCAAAAGGGGCAAGCCAAGATTGGTTGTCAATTATAAACTTCTAAATGCAGTTATTCAAAAAATCAGGTATTTCTTACTCGATAAATGTAGTCTTCTGCAAAGGATTGCTGGATGCACAATCTTTAGTAAGTTCGATTTAAAGTCTGGGTTTTATCAGATTGGAATTGAGGCCAAAGAAAAGAATGGAGGATATATTTAGAGAAAAGGGTTGGGCATTAGTTTATATTAATGATATCCTGATATGTTCAAAAAATTTGCAAGAGCATTTAAATCATCTTTAGGAATTTTATCATCTTGTTTATAAGCATGGCCTTGTTTTATGCAAGAGCAAGATGGAAATTGGCAAAATAGAAATTGAGTTCCTCAGTTTCAAAATCAATAAAGGATAGGTAATCCTTCAAGATCATGTTTTGAAGGTATTCTCAAATTTTCCAGGCCAGATTTTGGAGAAGGTTCAACTCCAAAGGTTTTTGGGGAGTCTAAATTATATCTAGCCATTCTACAAAGGATAGGCTGAAGACATTCATGTTTTACAACAGAGACTCGAAAAGAATCCCCCAAAATGGTCTAAAGAAATGACTGCAGCTGTTCAAAAGATTAAAGGAAAAGTAAAACAACTTCCCGCTCATTCTCTTCCCCAAGAAACAAGTGAACTGATTGTGGAAACACATGCTTCAAGCAATGCATGGGGAGGTGTCTTGATAGAAAAGCTTGGAGAGAAAGAAGAAATCCGTGGTTATGCTTCAGAGTCTTTCAAAGCAGCAGAACTAAATTATCCCTCCAACCATAAAGAAATTCTTGCTGTAAAAAAGACAGTAAATCATTTTAGGTTATTTTTAAAGCCTGTAAAGTTTTGCATTAGAATAGTTTTGAAAAAAATGCCAGGAATTTTCAAAAATGAGAATTTAATGGCAGAAAATAACTCTAGGATTTTGAAATGGTTTTTATGGCTTCTAAATTTTGATTTTGACACTGTATATAAACCCGACTATCTTAATTGTGTGGTTGACGTGTTGACCAGGGAAGAATCTAATTTATAATCTTTGTCACAACTCAAGATATTCAACTCAGGAGCATCTGGATCCTCAAGTCATGACAAAGGCAAAGGAATAACAAGAGTGGAGCCGTCTCCACCCAATCTTCCCCCACCCAGATTATTCCTTAAGCCTTGGGATGACTCTTTGACTCCGAAAGAACGACAACAATCACTTGACCACACAAGCAAAAAGGAGGCAGACAAGTTTTTGTCCATATCCCTTGTTCAACAAATCCAAGAATCCCCCATGAAGATCTAGATTCTTGAAAGATGGGAGAAAGATGCTTTTCTTAACTTAGAAAAGGCAAAGCAAAAGTTAATGGAACACATAGAAGTCTGGCTTGAAGTTTCTGAAGAAGGCAGATGCGAAGTTTGGTATGTAGATCTGGGTCAAGGAAATCTAACACGGACTACATACAATCTCATTCTTCAGTTCTACAAAGAAGAAAGAGAGATTATTATTTGTGCAGATCCTTCAAATTTGATTAACCGCCAGTGGTCCAGTTGGACTGAAGTTTTCCTTGATAAATTATGTCCAAGAAAAGATTGGGTTCAAAGGAGAGCAAATTTCATTCTCCATCTTCAAGCCAATATGCAAGTTGCTGACCAAAACCACATGTGGTTCAAGTTCAAACTCAGGCACTTAGGAGGGAGATATACACCACTTGATTACACTGTATATACTTCTCAAAAGTTCATAAAAAGAAATCAAGATGGACAAAGAATTGACAGTAAGGTTCATACAAGATGGATTCCACTCAACATTTGGGTTGAGTCTACCTTTGAAGGCGAATTTTTCTGTGATCCTAATTCAGTTATGTTTGGGTCAGATGTAGAGCAATGTTTTTCCTATACACTCTACTTGGACAGATTCCCAGATGAGTCTCTTGATTCTGACGGAGATCCCTTTGATTGCCCGTGTGGAGGTGTTGATCTTGGTGATGGTTGTGGTTTGGTTTGTATTTGTCTACAAGGGTGGGACCCTTATGATTGAAATGCATAATGGGCCGCTTGAATGGCTCCATAGTGTATATAAAGTATTTTGATTCTGTTAGGTCCTTGTGCCTTTTGTACCAATATTCCTTCACATGGCTCAGATGACTTATCTGACTAAAGGTACAGATTGACCCACTGCCATATGAGTGAATATCTCTCTTTTTACTTATGGTTGTCAGTTTTGTGTGACCGGTGAACCAGTCAAATTTGTATAAATAAGGGGCTTGCGCTCTCATTTAGGCATTGGAGAATTCAGGAGTTTTAGTGTGTGAGAGTTCTGCAAGTAAGTCTTGTCTTGAGTCTGTAATAAAGAGAAGTATGCTCTGCTAGTGGGGTTCATCCTAGCGCATTGCATCAGAAAAGCTTATACAGTCTATATTTGTATTGTGTTTGTAATCAAGTGAAGTATGCTCTGCAAGTGGGGTTTGTACTAGCACATTGCATTAGAAAAGCTTTCTATCTATGTATTATAAATCAGTGATGATCTTCCCAGTCCAAAGACGATCCGATAGTCTGTAACGTCTGAGTGCAATTTTAATGGAAAGCAAGTTTGCTAGTCTATGTTAACGCTGATTCGATCTTGGAAGCCATTTGTATCAGAGCCTTACGGCTGATAATCTTTTGTAAGTATTTGTTATAATCTTGGAAGATTCTTATTCGTGCATATTTACATTTCTGTATTTTTGTTTTCAGTTCTTGATCTGTTCCCATTCTTATTTTAAGAAGGTTCTGTGTTGGGTGAGAGAGGATTCTGAGTTGGTGTGAGGCAATAGTCGTTGGATAGGCGCTGTAAGCCCTCTTTGTTTTCTCTTTTACAGAGTTGTAGGAATCAGAGAGCAAACTTACCCATTTAGTGCCCAACAAAGGTAACTGTCCCATGGATCCTTCAATGGAATCAGTAGAGCTGAATACTTTGGACTGTCAAACAGATAATGAAACAAATGTTTCTTTAGCAGAAATAAGATCTTCCTTTCATAATGAGACTTCATCTTCATCTTCCATAATTAATATTCAGGATCTCAATCCTTCAAAAAACTGGCAATTACCAACCATTTTACCTTCAGATGTTTATAAACTTTTGTGGTGGCAATATAAATCCCATACTCAGATCAAAGTCAGCTCTGTCGATGTTTCATTCACAGATCGGGACGAACTAGTTCACATTAATCTGTTAGAAAAATCTCAGATTGATTGGGCCAAAACTCAAGGATATAAATATGCCCATCTTGGAGCGATCAAACTTGGTCTTGGTCCTCTTGTTCGCCCATATCTTCCTGTCTCTTCTTTATGTGTTTCTATTGACACCCGTCAACTAGTATTCTCAGATGCCATCATAGGAGGTTTCATTGCTCCTCTGCATAATGGCCCTTGTTTTGGCACTATTTTCCCTAAATACTCTGTTAGTTTAGATGATCCGTACTCAGATGATCCGTACTTCAGATGTTTATAAACTTTTGTGGTGGCAATATAAATCCCGTACTCAGATCAGAGTCAGCTCTGTCGATGTTTCATTCACAGATCGGGACGAACTAATTCACATTAATCTGTTAGAAAAATCTCATATTGATTGGGCCAAAACTCAAGGATATAAATATGCCCATCTTGGAGCGATCAAACTTGGTCTTGGTCCTCTTGTTCGCCCATATCTTCCTGTCTCTTCTTTATGTGTTTCTATTGAAACCCGTCAACTAGTATTCTTCCATGCCATCATAGGAGGTTTCATTGCTCCTCTGCATAATGGCCCTTGTTTTGGCACTATTTTCCCTAAATACTCTGTTAGTTTAGATGATCCGTATACTTATGATTTGCTCAAAGCCTATATTCTACCTAGAGGCTTTAAAATGGATTCCGGTTCCAAAATTATCCAGCTCAAAGTTTGTGTCCTTGTCCGTTTCAACAATGACACTGTCCCTCCACTTCGCTCTAAAGTTCATCAGAGCTCACACTTGCACAGCGTGGTGGAAACTGATGAGTCCAAACATTCTACTCCAGTTACTTTGACTGAACAGGTATAAATTATCCACGGCAATGGGAGGTGAAATACAAAGAACTAAGGGATCATGCTAATAATATCCAAAAAATTGAGTCATTTGTTAATACTCCTATTACTTTTGACAGATTATCTCACTCATTCTGAATTCCTGAAGGTCGCCGTACTCCCAGATTCACTCCTCTTCTCAGATCTCTTTCTGTCAATATTTCCACTTCTACTGCTCGATCTCAGCCAGTTTGGCATGAATCCTGCTCTTTTGTTCCAACTTAGCCATCATTTTCTGGAGTTCATAAAAATGAACACAAAGGACAACATTCAGATTTTCCTGCTTGGAAAATGATACTCCAAAGACTGAAACATAATAAGACTAGAGAAACCCCAAGTCTCTACATGTTTTTGTATCTACCTTGGAGTGGCCTTGGCATGGAAATCACCTCTGCAAAATGTGATAAGTCTTACATCCCTGGAAGAAATCTTCCAGATGTTCCTTTCAGACAGTTTTCTCTTGACGGTCAATCCAAGAAAGAATTTTTGCCCCATAAATCTTCTGTCCCAACAGAAACTGTCTCTGATGAAACAAGCTTGCAAATTATGGAAATTTGCAACAGTAGCTCACTACTCAAAATATGGATGATATGGCTCTTGATATCATTCGGCTAAGAAAGACAATTAAAGATGAGCGTGATAGAATTTCTTTGCTCCAAACAAAAGAAATCAAATCAGCAATCTCTACAGCCTATGATAAAACTGAAAAAATGCTAGATGTCTTGGGAAAACTGTTAACAAAAACCCAAGATCTGAAAAAGAGAACTGGCACAGTCAGCCAGACAGTTATGGATCTCGCACTAAAAGGACATAAAATAGATCACTCAAAAAGCTGTTCTTTTGGCATGATGAGTGTCCAAGTTGAGGATGAATCATAGACCATAATTTAATTTTGGCCAAGATGAGGATGAAATTGAAGAAATTCAAAGCTTAGTAAGCCAATTCCATACAATGCCGAAACCATTACCAGAAAAGTACATGGCCATGCTTGCCTTTCCCCTTCACACAAAGATTACCCAATCTAGTTCTGGGGTCAGCCAAGAAGTTGGGTGTTCATCTCAGTCTGGTCCTCCTCCTTCCCACAAATTCCATTTTGGAATAAATGGAATGAATAATTTGATGTCCCAAATGCTAGAACAACCTGTCCTCAATATCCAATGCTAGTCGAGGGCAAAAATCAAGTCAGCTATACAACTTGGGCGATGGGTCTTGCATGCATCTCAGCTAGGCTCCATTTGCTTTATCTAACTGATGCATGCAAACTACTTAAATTAGAAACTTAATCCATACAAATTTTAATTAAAACAAAACCAGAAATAGTACTGAACTACTAAATATGAAAGGCATCTAAACTGGAACTAAACTAAGGATGGGCCATGTATGCAATTGGCATGCATGCATCCTTTATCTCTATCTCCTCCATGAATACTTATGCATCCTCATTATTGTTGTTTGGAATTGCTGAAGGGGTGCTTTACTGTTGTATGGAATTCCGTTGGACTAGGGTCACCTCGTTGTGGTATAGACATGCACACTTGTCACACATTTTTTGTGTGCACCCAAGTCTGTTCTCATTATTGTTGTACGACACTGTTGAAGGGAGGTTGTAGGGCACTGTTGTACTGCTTTGCAGAACTCCTCTGGAGTAGGGTTTCCTTCTTGTGGTATAGACCTGCACACATGCCACACATCTGCACTCAAGCTCCTCGCTCACTGCTGACATTAATGGTACTCTACCATACATTTTATGAGGTACTAAAATTCCAACATGGGGCTGATGTGATTGTTTTATTTAGCATGAAGAAACTTTGACAATGTTGTCAACATACCAAAATCAATAGATGAATCTTGATTAACTACTGCAAAGTTAGTGATGTAAGGTATATGCTCTTTAAATGCAGTTTTTGTTGTATAGGTTAATCTGATGTAATTGTGCAGGGAAACAGTGACAATATGCTTTATTGTGTTGAGGAAATATTGTATTTGATTCTTAAAACATCACAATAAATATATAGAAAAATCCCAACCAGAAAATCCATTATCATCACCCAAAGCAAAACAGTTCCCTCAAGCATTCTATACAACAAGATGCAGCAATAGGATCTGCAATCAACATAGGCAAGGTAACTGGATGGAGGTAATTGGAAGGTTGTAGTTGGGCTGAATAGCCTAACCTCTATATTCAGATTTTAGTAGGTAAGGGACAGTATTCTGAGCAACTTTTACTAGAGGGAATGAACATGTGTAAACTGAGTGTAGATAGAAACATAATGCAATACAAATAAACACAACAAATTCAGTTTGACACCAAGTTTGTGAAAACCTGTTTAGGGAGAACAGGAATCAAAATATAGTTGGTTGCTTTAATCAATTGTTCATGGAAATTGCGTGTCACTGCGAGAAGCCATTACAATATCGGATTTTTCTTTTTAATGATTAACTAGTGGATCTAACATTTACATAGGTTATTGCTGTAACAATTCTCCAAAACGTTGTTAGACTATCGAGTTTGAATATAGTAAGCATCTTTGTAAGACAATGGTTGATCTTTTATATATATGTTTGTGAGAATGTTGCTTGGTACATTAGAAGTCAACTAAGAAGATTTTATTAACACAAAAGTTGTTTGGTATACTAGAATTATTTATAGAAGTAAACTTACCTATTAATTTTTTTATAATGAGCACTGCAAAACATCGTTGTGTATATCTCATTGGATTAAACTTTTTTCCATATACATGAAAAAGTTCCAACTCATTATGGGGATATAGTTCTTTGCTTGTCAAATTGTAATGCTATGGGAATGTTGATCTTGTTGATGTAATTGTTCTTGAGAGATTCTAGATGCTTTCAATAAAGATAGCCAAACTAACGATCTAATTTGTTTGTGTTTGGAATACTATAATCCAACCATCTAATTTGTTTGCGTTTGGAATACTATTCTATGATTTGAAGGAACCTAAAATGAGAGTACATGGAATGCTTGCTTAATATGTATTTTGAAACATTTTCACTATGAAGAATTAGGTCTTGAACTTGTTAATATTATAATATTATCTGTTAGGGTTTGAAGTTTTAGGACCAAGCTATGCTACAAAGTTGAGATTGGATTCTACTAGGGCTCGAGTATGTTGTGAAGTATTACTCTTATTACTTTGGCCTTTCTTTCAATTTACATTGTTGAAAGAAATATTTATTTTATGGGGCACCTCTTTGTTGCCAATGTTATGATAAGTAATGAGACATCTTATTAGGAAATTGAAATGTTTTGAGGAGATTCTTAGTGTAAGAAACCCTATAGGTAGACTGATTTCATGGTGTACCATGTTGTTTCTATATTGGGTAATATAAATTTTTACACATAACATTCAATTCAAATAGAGACTCGTATGCACAAATAGATGGCATATTGGCTATTGAGTAAAATAATCCCTTTGGTGTCCATTATTAAAGGTAATTTTATTCACAATATTGTAATTTATTTTCCTTGCTAGATGTAGTAATCCATTGTAAAAAAAACTTTTTTCATCCGAAAAAAAGACATCCTTTTATTAAAGTGAAAAAGATGTGTTAGATTTACATTCCCCATACCAAGAGAAGTCGAGAAGATTTCTCTGAGTACATAAACAAAAAACTTCACTAGTCCAATACTTAAAACAATCCCCTCTAATTGGTGCCCCAATGAGCTACTAGAGGAAAAGAAACTCAAAAGACAATCATAATGAAACAGTCTAAACAGTTGTCTGTGCTGAGCAAAAACTCCAAAACAGGGCATTTAAGCTACCCCGAACAACCATCGAAAAGTAATAAAAACTACAAAATAGGGCATTTAAGCTACCCCGAACAACCATGGAAAAGTAATAATAAAGTATAGCCTGCAAAAATAATATGCATAGTCGAGTCATATCCAAGGTGTTGATTAGAGTAAAATGCAACAAATCTAGGAGACATCTATGATATTTGCCACTCTTATACATATGGTATGTATATTGTCTTTGATTTTATTGTTTCCCTCAAATATATGATATAAGATCTAATGTACTCAAGGAGGTAATATGGTATCGTTGGAGTTTCCTGAGGGGATAATCGATGTAATGTGAAGACCCACTTGATTGTTGGGTAATGAATATGCCCATTGACTAGTTAGAAAAAATAATATAATAATAAAGAGTAGTTGTCATATGAATACTCAGTAGAAAGTATAAATACATATGAGTATCATTTTATTGAATAAGTTGGATGTGGGTATTCTATTGTAACAAGCATGACTTGTGGAGTGATTCTTTCCATAATGAATAATTAATAGTGTTGCCCTACCATAAAGGAGGATTTGATATTAAAAGTTAAAAAAAATCTTATTATTGGATATTTTGTTCATAATAATAGTTTTTATTTAAGTTAC
The DNA here is from genome assembly GCA_027924585.1 of Larix kaempferi. Taxonomy (NCBI): domain Eukaryota; kingdom Viridiplantae; phylum Streptophyta; class Pinopsida; order Pinales; family Pinaceae; genus Larix; species Larix kaempferi. The sequence goes on along the minus strand of BSBM01000031.1, from coordinate 2,370,659 downwards.
ATATCATTTGGTATTAAAACCCTTTCTCGGGCAAAAAAGAGGAATAGTTGTTTTTCTTTTTGCAGATTGAAAATGAAGATGGTATTCATATTGATTTATGAAACCTTTTGTTTTGGTGTAGAATTTGAAGAAACTAGTTTTGTTTTGTTATGTTTTTTGTTTTGTTTTTTGCAAAAACATCCAATGTAAAAAAATTCCTAATTGAAGTTCAAGAAGGTGGAGTTATCATTGATTGAAATAAGTTGTTTTAGGCCTTTTTTTTCGGTGACGCTTACGTGGATTGTAGATCAGATATATTTTGATAATGTCCATATATTTGTCAAACCACCTCTAGTAGATGTAAAATGGCCATGGAATTTCATTACTGTGATCTCTAGTAGATGCAAAATGACCATGGCATTTCATAATTGTGGTCATACTAGTGATTCCAAGCAATATTGATGAAGTTATGTAATGTACCTAGGGATATACCCAAGGGGATAATGAATGTAATTTGAATAAGCCCACTTGATCGTTGGTGGGTAATAAATATCCCCATTGGGTAGTTACAATAAATAATATAATAATAAGGGGTAGTTTTGTTTTGTTTTTGTTTTTTTTTTTTCCGCAAAAACATCCAATATAAAAAAATTCCAAATCGAAGTTCAAGAAGTGGAGTTATCATTGATTTAAAATAAGTTGTTTTAGGCCTTTTTTTTGGTGACACTTACGTGGATTGTAGATTAGATATATTTTGATAATGTCCATAATTGTGACATCTCTAGTAGATGCAAAATGACCATGGCATTTCATAATTGTGGTCATACTAGTGATTCCAAGCAATATTGATGAAGTTATGTAATGTACCTAGGGATATACCCAAGGGGATAATGAATGTAATTTGAATAAGCCCACTTGATCGTTGGTGGGTAATAAATATCCCCATTGGGTAGTTACAATAAATAATATAATAATAAGGGGTAGTTTTGTTTTTGTTTTTTTTTCCGCAAAAACATCCAATATAAAAAAATTCCAAATCGAAGTTCAAGAAGTGGAGTTATCATTGATTTAAAATAAGTTGTTTTAGGCCTTTTTTTTGGTGACACTTACGTGGATTGTAGATTAGATATATTTTGATAATGTCCATAATTGTGACATCTCTAGTAGATGCAAAATGACCATGGCATTTCATAATTGTGGTCATACTAGTGATTTCAAGCAATATTGATGAAGTTATCTAATGTACCTAGGGAGATACCCAAGGGGATAATGAATGTAATTTGAATAAGCCCACTTGATCGTTGGTGGGTAATAAATATCTCCATTGGGTAGTTACAATAAATAATATAATAATAAGGGGTAGTTCGTATAGAAATACTCATGAGAAAGTATTAATACACGAGTATCATAGTATTGTTTAAGTTGGATGTGAGTATTATATTATAACAATATTGCAAAAGAAACTTAGATCTACAACTAGTTTCTTCAAATTTTGTACAAAAAGTTATAGAAATTGATTTGAATATTGTTGTCCTCTATTTTCCTTAAAAGATTTGCAAAAAGAGAAAAAATCTTCCACTTTTTCCTGAGAAAGGGTTATGATACCAAACATTATATAACACCTTAATAGATTTAAAGTTACAAAATAAAAATTAACATGCAAATAACATAATAGACACAGAAGAATGACAAAAAGAGAACAACCAATATTATAGAGGAACTCACCATCAATTATTTCTTATGGAAGGAATCGATCCACAAAACATGCTTGTTTCAATACAATACTCACATTCAACTTATTCAATACAATGATACTCATTTATATTTATACTTTCATACGAGTATTAAAACCATAGATAGAAAAAATGAGACCCGATAGATAGATAGAAAAATGAGACCCGATGAGCTTTAAAACCATTCCAGCTTTGCATAAACCACCCTGCTCAACCCCATCAAAATAGCCTAATGGAAAGGTGAAGGCCGATTTTAACAAAGTAATGCTTCTCCTAGCCTTCAAAAGAGGTTCCTTATGTAAACCCCAGAAGTGAGAGGCAACCTTGAAAATGATATGAGAAATACTAGGCCTGGCATTTTGGAAAATAAAAGCATAACGTGCCCTCCACACTTCCCAAATAATAAAGAAGGCCAAATACTTGAACTTGCTGTGTATCGAAAACCAAAGTTTCATGTTCTCTTCAAAAGAAACACGATCCCACGAGAAGCCAATATGAAAGGTAATGCAAAGCTCGACCCAAACATCCTGAAAGAAGGAACATGAATTGAAGAGATGGTCGCTGATTCCAAAGATGTAAGACACAAATAACACATACCCGGTTTGAGGAAACCACGCCTTTGTAGGTTTTTCCAGGTCAAGATCTTATTTTTGAAAGCAATCCAAACAAAACATTTGATCTTCAAAGGAATCCTTGCGCCCCAGACCAATTTTAACCACCATTCCATCTGTGGGCCTAACTCAGCGACCGACATTAACTGATAAGTTAGATGAGCAGAAACATAACCATCACCATTATTGTATGCCCAAACCAGATTGTCCTCTTTAGAATTCAAGATAATCCCTGCATGACATAGCTATCTCACATAGCTGTCATCCCATTCGGTTGCATGTCTAAACTCCAAAGATAAATCCGTGGTTGAGAGCCAACTAAACTCCCCCACGATCGCAGTCGATGCAGCCCGTTTTAAACAAATATGTTTTTAGTATGGAGTTCTTCAATCAAACTTCTCGACAACTGGTAACAATTATGCAACCCTAACACTGGATCCACCTCAATAAAAACTTGAGTTCCTCTGCCCACCTTCCAACAGATGGACTCATTAATAATAGGGAAAGCTTTTAACATACTGCGCCATATAAAAGAAACACTAGAAGAGACTATGGAATGGGATCAGAGCCAATACACAAGTGGCAATCTTTTGAAATATTTATCTTTTACCACTTTACCCCACAGGCCTTTGTTAAATATGCATCTCCACAGAATTTTGGCGCATAATTCCTAATTGAAACGTCCAAGGTGTTTAATCCCCCACACTCCCAATAATTTAGGTTTTGAGAGGGTCTCCCATGAGACCAGATGATATTTTGACTCATTTAAATTTCCTTCCCACAGGAACCGAAAGATAAGACCATGGATCACCATTATCACCAACTCTGGGATGGAAAATAGTGAGAGCCAGAAGACCAGTATACTCTGGCAAACGGAAGTGATCAAGACGAGCTGTCCCCCCAAAGTCAAACACCTAAAATATCAAGAGGTAATCCTTCTCTGAAACTTCTTGATTAACCGGTGCCAATCAATGTTTCTATATCCGTTTGGTTTCAGAAAGAAGCTGAGATGCTTTATGCCTTCCTCGATCGGAGACATTTTATATGGAGACAAAGCACCCATCATCTCCACGTTGGAGCTATCCCTGCAATTATGTATGAAACATGACTTGTGGGGGATAACTGCCATTCCAGAGGCAACACAAAATGTCTCAATGATCGAATGAAAGTGCTTCCATTTATTATGGCTACCATCATCGAATAACAGGACATCATCTGCGAACAAGTGTGAAAGTGGATAGAGCCTGCAACTTTGATGCCTGAAATATTCTTCTAAGATTTGGAATCCTTTATGAGCAGACTAAGACCCTCAATTGCTAGAATGAACAGATATGGCGAGAGAGGGCATCCTTGTCAGAGGTCCTTGCTGCCATTGGAAAAAGAAGCAGAGACTCATTAATAAGAACAACGAACTTGGCCAAGCAGACACAAGCCATGATCCAGTTGACAATTTCCACAGAAAGACCAATTTGAATGAGTATGTGTCTCAGGTACGTCTAATCCACATGGTTGTAGGCTTTCATCAGATCCATCTTAAGAATGAATGCATTTAAATGCTTTCGTTTTATAGAATGCAAGGCCTCTTGTGCTACACCAAACACATCGAGAATTTGTCTATTTGACAGAAAACCAAACTATTCCTGTGATATAAAAATTTATTTCATTATTATTTTTACTATATTACTCTTGTTTTATAAGAAATATTTACACCTTTGAACTTCTCTCTATGTTTTATATTTTAAAGAAAAACATATATATATTTTCAAGGAAAAACATATATTTCTCTTTATATTATTTTTTTAAAAAGAAAAACATATATTTCTCTTTATATTATTTTTTTAAAACATATAGTATTTACATAGATACATGTATTTTTATGCTTTTCAAATATCTAAAGCAAATTTTACCAATAAATTCAATAATTTAAATGATAATGCATTTCAATAATTAGAGAGAGATAATAAAAGGAAGATCCAAATCTCTCAAATTGATTTCAACAATATTTTATTCCACTAATTATTGTTAGGGGAGGAAGTCACTAAAAATATAAGACATTTTCTAAAGTGCTTTCCAAAGCTCCTTCTATCCAAGAAAGTCCTTCTAAAGGCTTTGAGTGGGGATTATAGGAAGGATTTTTTTTCTCCTTCTATACAAGAAATTTTTCCTTGATTTAAAAAAAAAATAATGATATATGATTTTAGTGATTAAATATATAATAACAATGAAACATAATAATAAAAAAAAAATAATGATATATGATTTTGATGATTAAATATATAATAGCAATGAAACATAATACATTTTTTTTATGATGAGATATATAATAAAGAAGAAGCACAATACAATTTATTATTATTTATTATGAGGTATATAATAAAGAAAAAACCCAATAAAACTTTTTACATTTCAATGCTAAAAATTTATAATAATATTTTTTAATATAAAATATTTAAAATATTTAAATTTTTTCAAATAACAAATAATTAAAATTGAAAATTTCAGATGTAAAATAAAATGATTCATCAACAAATATTTTTGCTCCTTTTGCATTATATATCTCTATTAAATTACATCATCCCATTATTATTTAAATCTCTCTCTTTTTAATCATATTCTTTTTTTTTAAAGTTTGTAACTTGATGCACCAATATTAAGTCAATGGATTTTGACTAATTGCATAATGCTTGTGATTCCTTTTACATATTTGTTCTTGTTTTTAAACTTTAATGATAAAACTTATTATTGTGCCATAATACTCTTATGTTTAGATTCAAATTTGATCCATCTTTTTTGGGGCAAGGTGATTACTTCTTTGTTTTTTTAGTTCCTTGAGATAAAAATTGTAAATATTGTAAATAGAATTTCATACTTAATTCTCAGGTTAGATAATTATTTTGATTAATGTCATGACATTATTAGCTTGCATTAGTAGATAATCTCTTACTCATATATATGTATAACTATTTTTTGTCTTAATATGGATTATAGGTTTAATATCAATTATTAAAGAGGAAATAATGAGATGAGTGGGTTATTGGTGTTGAAACGCCAATTTCATTAAACTTGGACATATTCTAGTCCAAGTCACTTTGAAGACGGGGCAAAAACAACTTTTCTAAACCCCAAAATCAAGCAAAATCCAGTTCCAAAAGTGCCAAATCCAGGTTCCAAAAGTGCCAAAACCAGTTCCAAAAGTGTCAAATCCGGTTGCTAAAGTGCCAAAACCGGTTCCAAAAGTGTCAAATCCAGTTCCGAAAGTGCCAAATCCAGGTTCCAAAAGTGACAAAACTGGTTCCAAAAGTGCCAAAACCGGTTCCAAAAGTGCCCAAACCGGTTCCGAAACTGCCAAATCTGTTTCCAAAAGTGCCAAATCCAGGTTCCAAAAGCATACTTTTGCTTTTGATATTGCCACTTTTAAAATTATGTTTCAACACACACACACACAACACAGTCACAAAAATATTATGTTTCAATGTTTCTAAGTATATTGCTTTCATGTTCTACAATTTTTGAACAATGTTTGAAACACATCACTAGATACATGATACGATGTCCATAAATAATATGAGAATTGTCCAATAAATTTACATCAATTAAATGTAGAAGTTGTAAAAAATATAGAAATCACTAGATGAATTCTTGTCTGTATAATATGACGGTCATTTGAAGTTGAATGTCATTAACCAACGCCCCATTTTTGAATGAGGCCCAAGATAAATGAATGAAGGGGAGGCCGACATTTCTTTTGCCCACTATTATTTTCATAATAGTTCTAGACTGCAAGAAGGGTGGTTCGATCCTTCTTGTGTTCAGCATTATGGATACAGGTGAATTGCCATATATTGGTGTTCACAATTATCTACTAAACGAAGGGGCGGTCGATCCTTGTTGTCGGAAGTCGAAAGTCGGGATAAATATTGTTTGCATGTTATAACTTAGCCAATGTCCCGATCCCTACTATTTATTGCAGAAGTCGGTAGTTGAGAATTTGTCGTCCTAGCTTTCGCAGATTAAATATGTTTTCATTCCTCTTTTAAATGAAGGGTCGATCGACCCTTATTGTGCTTAATATTTCTCAAGTCTTCACCATTCATGATATACATGAATTGACAACCTATCCTTCGTAGGTTGAATATTTGCATAATTCCGTCATATATGAAGGGGCGATTGACCCTTCTCTTGCCCAGTATTATTTTCATACTAGTTCTAGACTGCAAGAAGGGTCGTCCGATCCTTCTTGTGTTCACCATTCTGGATACAGGTGAATTGTTGGATATTGGTGTTCGCAAATATCTACTAAATGAAGGGTCGGCTGACCCTTATTGTGCTTAGTATTTTTCCATTCTTTACCATTCTGGTTATACATGAATTGACGGCCTAGCCTTCGTAGGTTGAATATTTTCACAATTCCCTCATAAATGAAGGGGCGACCGACCCTTCTTCTGCCCAACATTATTTTCATACTAGTTCTAGATTGCAAGAAGGGTTGTCCTATCCTTCTTGTGTTCACCATTCTGGATACAGGTGAATTGTTGGATATTGGTGTTCACAATTATCTACTAAACGAAGGGTCGGCCGACCCTTCTTGTGCTTAATATTTTTTCATTTTTGACCATTCTAGCTATACATGAATTGACGGCCTAGCCTTCGTAGGTTGAATATTTTCACAATTCCCTCATAAATGAAGGGTCGACCGACCCTTCTTTTGCCCAGTATTATTTTCATAATAGTTCTATACTGCAAGAAGGGTCGGTCGATCCTTCTTATAATACCCCAATTTTGACCCTTAGGAAATATTGGCTTTTAATGTAAATATTGTATACATGCGTTGTATGTTTCCTTAGCGTGGAGCTCAAGGCCAAGGCCCCGCTAGGGTATGTTCGGATTTTATTTAAAATAAGCAAGTATTTGATATTTTGATACCTATGTGCTATTAAGCCATGGAATATTGTAAATTGATATAAATGTTAATATTTCAATAAAATACCAAAACTGGCTATGGAAGCAACGAATGAGAAGGGGCCATGTGTATCCACTAGGGAGTGGTGAGGGGGCTGTGAGGATGAACCATATGTTGCCAAATGTCATTGTGAGAACCCATTTGACTTTCCTTGATGACATTTATTTATGTTGTAAGGAAGTTGTTGAAGATTCCAGTCTATGGCTTCAATGGAGCATGGGCAGCCCATAAATTCGTATGGCAGAGTATGGACTCTATTTTCTTGTACCACAAGTCACTCTACCTCATGAGAGTTGCTTCTTCCTCATCTCCATTCCATTGTGGAAGTTACCAGCATCAATTTTAATCCAAAAACGAATTGCCAGCAGTGAGAAAAAAACTAGAAATCGCAACTTTGAAAGAACCCACGTTTTGAAGAGTAAAAAATGCCCAGATTTGGTATTGGACAGTGAAATCCAATGGGGGATCCATATATATGAACCTTAGGAAAAATTTGAGAGTATTAGATACCCTGAAATCCATTGGAAAACCCAGTTTTTATAGCCCAAAAAACCAATGATGGGATTGAGTTATTTGATGAACAGAATTGTGAGAAATCCAATTGTGAATGATTGAGCAGAGGTTGGGTTTGCTTGATAAACCCAGTGAAGGCTAGAATCTCAAGAATTAGCAGCTGGACCTTTCTATACCCATCCCGAAGAGCACTGGAGGGAAGGGACGCCTGAGGGACTGTGCAGCAGAGAAGGGGACCTTCCTGTGTTGGGTGTGGTAGATAATGTGGGTGCCTTGACTGTTGAATTCATTTGAGATGTCTGTAGCTCTGTGGTTGAGCTCACTGGCTTAGCATTGCCCTCCTTTGTCTTTCATATGCTCGACAAACCCAATTGTGTGTTGGCTTAGCATAGTTGTTGAGTGAAACCATGGCTGTGAGTGAGCCCAGTTAGTCCCTCCTTAGTGGATACACAACCCAGCTCGGGGGTGATCTCTTAGCTGAAAGAATACAAGCTGGACAGAGATCTATGGTTGGGTGGAACGTTGCTCACATAGCCAGTTGTTTGGACAACTTCATCTTCAAGATAAGTGTTATCTGTGCTATAAATTATATGCATTTTGTGTTAATTCGAAATGGTAATTATTCATGTTAATGGAATTGATATGAAGTCTGTGTATAGCATGAGAATGGGATGGATTCCTTGCCTATTGATGCATCATTTGCTTGAGATAAATATACTGATGTATGTCTATTGTGTGTGTGCAATTATGTATTTTAATTATGCTGTGTAATTTAATTGTGCATTTTATTTAAATGGAAAATTTTTTACCATTATGGCTTTGGGGAGGAATTAGACACCCCGTGTTACAGTTATGTTCCCTCCCTTGCATTGGATTGATGGAAGGGGACGTGACAGTTCTTGTCTTCACCATTCTGGATACAGGTGAATTGATCGATATTGGTGTTCACAACTATCTACTAAACGAAGGGGCGGCCGATCCTTCTTGTCGGAGGTCGGAAGTCGGGATAAATATTGTTTATACATAATATGTTATAAGTTGGGTAACATTCTTCAAAGACAAATCATAATCTTTTGAGAATTTTAAAATTTTTAAAGCAATGGTTGAAAATGATACAAATCTGAAAATCAAATGTTTAAGGTCAGATAATGGAGGAGAGTTTACCTCAAACTAATTCAATGAGTTTTGTGAAACCTGTTGACACACTGTTTTTCAATTTTGAATGGGAAAAAGATTGATAAAAACAAGTCTTGATATAATGTAAAAATGGTGAGAATAGCCCCAAGTCCTGAAAAAAATGGTTCATATGACCATTGGCTATACCAAAAAGGAGCTAAAGAACCAAGAGAAGTGCTTTGGAAGTCATTGGAAATGATCAATGGTCATGATTGCATTGGAGAAGATCGACGGTGGAAGATGAGTTTCACCGAAAACGAAGAGAGATGAATAGTGGAATCGAAATCCCCTGAAAAATTAAGGGTGACGCTAAAGGATAGAAATGATTGACTATTGTTGGCGGGGAAATGGATAGATCGACGACAAGGGAGAGGTTTCGCTGTGGAAGAAGCGAGGAGGATAACGAAGATAAAGTGTGCCGAAAATTCAAGTCAGGCAGTGTTAAAGGCACACTAAGATCAACGATTATTCTATAAAGGGAGGTTAGATCGATGACCCATAATATTTTTGCCCACCAACATGCACGATGAAATGGAGGTCGGAGCGGTTGCAAAATACCATACCGCTGTACACGTGTCGTCTCCACATCATTTCACAATCAGAGAAAGTGGTAAGGAAAACCACCTTCCCACGTTGCGAAACCACCTTCGGGGGTGTATAAAAGAGAAGGGAACGTCTAAAGTTGACTTTTGTCTTTTGAGTGATGGAGGATTAGAACATGTCCATGCTGTGGGAAAGCGACAAAGCATAGTTTATTCAACCTGTCCATGCCAGGTAGGTCCCCCGAAACTTGTGAAAGTAATTGAGAATTTAGAACTGTTTACATAATGGAAGGAAGTAGTGAAACAATCCCTCAGAAAGTTGAAACTATGAGGATAGAAGAAACCCTAGTGGACAGAGATAACGACATTCGTGTCCCCATAATGGTTAAATTCTCACTTTTAGAAATCAAAATCAAGTTGGAGGGTTTATATAAACAAAATTTGGATGTGCACAATGTTTATAAGTCTCTTTTTATCCATTTCTGTCCAGAACAAGCTTTAGGGTTTCCGGAATTCATTTTATGGTGTGCAGTAAATTATTCTCAGTGTGAAAGAGTCATTGTGAATTCATCAAGAACGAAAATTCTTTGCCCTGTAAATGCGTCTACCGTTAGGAAAGCTCTAGCAGTACCATTGTTTTCCTCCCACGACTAGGAAGATTTTGCCAAAGAAGCCCTAGTTAGCCAGTACATAGAGTCATCCTCTGAGACCAAACAAACCTTCATGACCATTTGTTTGAAACCTGACCTTGCCATTGATAACACCCCCTATCCAATTGACATTAATTTATTTGATGAAAATTCATAGTTAGTTTTGTCACTCATTTCACAGTTTTTAGGGTTTGATGATGATTCCATAGTCACAGAGGTCCAGTTATGTTTTCTTTTTAGATTAAGTGTTGGTAAACCAGAAATGGATTACAGTCAAGTACCCTGCCTTAAATTTGATGAATTCTTGGCTGGGAACATTCACTCTCAGTTAGTGAATTTCCACACTTCCAGACATTTCAGATTCCAGACACACCTGATGAAAATGCTCCTGTTTAGCATTCAAAAAGATTTACATTTCCCACAGTCAGCGTTTTCAGAAACAGTGGAAGACAATATGTTTAATTTTATGAACTTTATTTTATCAAAAGTATACAGATTGATGTTTGGATAAAATTTTCCTAGAGTATTATCAGAGATGAAGACCCTGATGCAATTAAGCCCAAAAAAAGCAATTGGAGACTGGTTTTTACTGAAGCAGGATACAGTAATCAGAATTTATGGATTTGTTAAGGAGCCCTGTATTCTACCATCCTTTTTGACTTGGAGAGTTGTTGCTTCGGAGTTTATCAGACAAAAATTGATAGTAGAAAATGACCATTTTCTAGCTTTCAGGAAAGCTTCAGATATAAAGTTCCCTTTAAAAATTGGTTCTTTTATCATCAAGAACAAGAATGCTCTCCCTTTTGTAGAAAAACATTTAGAAGCACCGAGTTTTAGGAAAGCGACAACTATTGATTATGATCATTTTCATGTTATTTCTAACAGAAGGCACCAGAACAGAAATAAAGCCTTTGATCACCAAGAGGTTGAAGGATTGACGAAGATGGAAAGTTTACTACAATATGAATCAGACACAAAAGTTTCAGGAAGTTCACACGCTAATTCTTATACCTTGGATAAAGTTTCAGCTAAGTTGCTACCTACCCCAGGAAATATTGAAGCAACAAGTAAAAGAAGTTTTTATGAAAGTACTGATATGCAGATGGAGGAAGAAAGAGAAGCCAAAAGATTAAAATCAAGCCAGCAAGACGAAGTAGTTGTATTTGACAAAGAAAAGGGAAAGAAGAAAGAAAAATACCAAGGGCCAACAATTCAAGTACATGAATACGAATTTGATGAGGCAAGAGATGCAGGTGATTCTAGCAAATTTCATTCAAGAGCTGAAATATATGTAAAATATGGGAAAGACAAACAAACAATAGCATAAGCAATGCATAAGTTGTTTCCAAAAGTCGGGGATGTTGTTGATTCAGAAATTACTCTGATTACTAGCAGAGATCCAGACAAAAATACTTTGAATTTGGCCGTATTGTTTGATGATAAGGTCACAGAAATGAAATTGAATTTGTAGAAGATAACAGTCCATGATAAAATTCACCTACACAGACAGACTGGAGAGGTGATTTATTCCGATTTGATGAAATCTACTTTAAAAGTGAAAAAACTAAAGAATACAGTGAACAAGATGAAAATCCAGTTGAGGCAAGAGAAAACAGAGAACAAAGCTCATCAACAGCAAATAAAAAGATTGCAAGTGAAAAGCTTTTAGTTGAGAAAGAAAACACTATCCAATTACTTAAGAAAAAGGTTAGAATTCCAACAACTCGGTTAATTCAAGCCTTTGAATTAACTGTGTTAGAACAAGAAAAATAAAATTTATCTCAAGAATTGGATGACTGCAGAGCTCAATAGCTCAAGTTTAAGGAAAAAGAGGTAAGTTGGGATAAAGATACATTGAGTCTTAAGACTCAAATTGAATATCTAAAGGCCAAATTGACAAATACAACACAAGAGAAGCAAGGAATAGATCAAGGCAACAAAGAAGCAAGCACAGATGATATAATTCAAGCTATGTCCCAGGTTAGCTTGAAAGAGGTGGAGATCAAAGAACTAAAAGAAGAAAACAAAGACTAGAAGAGGAAAATCAGAAAAAAAGAAAATGAAATAAAATAGTTGACAAAACACAATAAAGATTTGGTAGGAATAAATCAGAGGATGATAGGTCAAGTGACAGGACAACTGGCATTGCAAGGTTCAAAGCGTTCGATTTGGGATTCAACCATCAATGAGGTTGCAAAATTCAAGCCTTATTTAGATTTTATGAAGACAAAGGAAGCCATAGCAAATGATAGCTTACAAAGCTGTACAACAATGCGAGAAGTTTTATATAAGATACCAAAAGATACATCCCAAGATACCATAAGTTTCTTAAATACTCTGACAGATGGTGATATGGAAGCAATGGCTATCAAAAATAGGGTAACAGTCACAACTTGGGCTAAGAGTCCTTGGAAAACATTCTCACATTGAGAATGTTCAGGCTAGAGCAGAACAAATGAAGAAACAGGTTGAAGCCTTCAAAAATGGATTTGAAAAGCTAATACAAAAGGGTCTGCCTTCTTTTTGGGATGAAAATAATGAGTTAATTTCCCATAACAATTATAAGGATTTACTATATAAAATCGGGAAGATCCATGAGCAAATTGAAGGTTTGAATCATGTTCTAATAGGGAAAAGTCTGCTGAAGAAACTATCAGATGATTTTGAAATTCTAAACCAACTGGCCATGATAGGTGAAAAGTTTCCTCCAACCTCCATTGCAGAGCACATAGAGATGAAAGTTTTGGTCGAGGAGATGACTAGTTATGAGGTACATTCTACAGAGCAATGGAAGACCGTGGAGAGATACTGGAAAATGAAGTACACCTTGCACACTTGAAGACTACTGTTCGAGAAAGAAGCCTTGTAAGCAACTATAACCAATAGAATGACATCAAATGTTATATTCTGAGAAATTTTGGAAATTGTATAAATTTTGACCGAAATGAAATGTTATAGTTAGTTTATAATTTTCTATTTTTAGTTATGAAGCAGTTAGGGATTTACCTCGAGAGGTTTCACAATGTATAAAAGACGATTTTTGGCAATGTAGTAAGTGTTGGAACCCGTGAAGAGATACTTGTTTTGTATTGAGCCCTTCAATTTTGAACAAAGATGGCCGAGCAGAGTTGATGCATATTTTCAAGAGTAAAGATTCCCGTGTTATTAATTTATAGTCTATATTTTCCCTTTCCTCATGTGATTTGTTATTTCCAGTAATTATCTTTCCATTATGTTTTCTTTCATGCTTTGATCAAATTTTGTTTTAAATCAGAATTCATGTAACTATGCTATGGTTTAATCGAATCAAAGTATTCACATATTTTCATCTAAAGTCAATGTTAGATTCATCCTTGATTGATGCTTGATATTGATGGACTGTCATTCCGTTGGAATATCAAACAATACTAAGAGGCGGGGGGGTGAATCAGTATTACATTATTTTGTAATTTTATCACAATTAAAAAAATTGAATCAACATGATGCACCAACACCCAAATTCTCAGCTACAATTGAAGGATGCATCAACACCCTATTTTTTCAGCTACAACTGATAGGATGCACCAACACCCTTTTAGCAGGCTACAACCTGCCCTAGCTCCACCTTCCGCCCTTGTCTGTCTTCTTTAGATTTTCCAGAACCTTTTCTTCAATTCTGGATCTTCATTAGTCTCTGCATGTACTTGTTTCTTCTTCAATTTGGACCCGAGAGATATATTTCTTCCACTTCGATCTTCTGCTTATATATTCTTCATCCTTTAAACCTTGCATCTTTCCAGAACATGCTCATGTCCTTTCAACTTCATGCCTCTTCCAATCTTTGATATTTAATCTTTAGTTTGTAATTCTGTTTATTGCAGATTTTTAATTAATTAATTAATTAAAACATCTTTGGTCATCTTAGGCTTGCGGGCTTCATCCATCTCAAGACTGTGGTTGTAACACCCCCTGGCCCAGGTTAGAGCTGTTATTGTAATTTGAACATTGTGGCTATGAGTATGTACATAACATGATAACATTTTAATAAAAACATCAACTAGCTGCATGAGGAGCAATACACTGAAGAGGAGATCTAGATATTAACCAAGGGTTGAAGAGGAGATCTAGATATTAACCAAGGGTTGTGAGGGGGTAAGGTTGAATTATGTACCTTGTTCCCTGAACCCTTGTTCTATAAACCTTATGCTAAACCCAAAAACCATACCCCTAAGCCATATTCTTAGTGGGGGATTAATTATTATTAATTTTAATTAATCTGGAGATTTAGTGGCTAATTGTGATTTTGGATGGAGAAACGTGTTCCTTTGGGATAGCCATGTGGGATCCCAAAGGAGGACATAGGGTTGCCTCAGTGATCCAGGAGGAAGTAAGGCAGGCTGCTGTACGCACGGCCGGGGTGGTTGGACGTCAGTCCAGGGGGATGCATGTAGAGCACGAAGGGTGTGTTTGTTGAGTGAGAAGAAGTGCGAGAATCTGGGAATGAATTTCATACATGGACAATGAAGAGGATCACTATGTGTTTGGAGTTCTCAGAGAGTGAAGAAAGATTGGGGAAGAATCCCTATGATGAACTTGAACCCGAATTGTTAAGTTAAACCGTTTTTGCCATGATTTCCTTGGTTGCATACACCAGTAAATTGGCAATTAAGCGTGAGACCCAAATGGAATCCCGACGTTTGCAATCAAGTGTGTCGCTGTGCGTTTTGGGAAGGAAATCAGGTGGGTCAATTGCAAAATTGACAAGGAATTGGTTACCAAACTGCTGTTTGCTGATCCCTGTGTATATCTTTTACCTCTATTAATTCCACCTTAGACTCTGAGAGTGAGTTGAGGAAAAATTGGTGAGATATCTATGGTTAATGTCTGAATCTAAGCTCGGGGGTGAACTTGGGAGCTGAAATAGTACAGGCTGGACAAGTTCTAAGGTTGGGTGGAACGTGGCTCACATGCAGCCAGTTGCCACATCCATGTGAAATTTAGATAAGTGTATCTGTGTATGAATTATAATGTTCATGTATTTAATTATGCTTGATATGTTCAATCTGTGGAATGAATGTGTAAATAAATGTAAGCCATGAATATGCTATGTTAAGTCTGTTAGAAGGTTGTATTCATGAATGAGGTTTCTTTCAATTGCATAAGCTATCTGCTGTATTAATTTTGTATGTGAATGAAGAATGGCTAAACTCCATTTATGTAATACATGTATGCTTAATCTGTCACAACGCCGTTGATGGATGGATGCATCCTGTATGTTCTTATAATGATAGGCATAAGCCTAGTTATGAAGCTGTTAATTAGATGCTTAATAACTTAACTTAACAAATTAACTTAATATGATGATAATGACTGTTATGTAATTGCAGAATGTGAAACAATATGAATCAAGTAAAGAAATTTACTGATGCATATCCTGCATATAAATCATATGAATGATAAATCAAGCACACATATTTATATGTTTTATGATTTAACACTACAAAACAAAGTTATTAGGTGTATGTATGAAAAACCAAAATGAATCAAGGAAACTTTATACACATAACAAAAGAAAGGAAAATAGAAATTAACTGAAATTCTTTTAAGATTGTAAAACATTACAATTCTCCAAGTATAGAGTGTCTCCAGTTCTCTCCTTCGATGGTCCCCCCCCCATTCATGCGATTTTCCAAGGGCATATAGCCACTTGCCCTTTTGGAATGCTACTTTTTACATTTCCAATACTTAATCTTGAAATTTTAAAACATATTTTAGCAATTTCAAACTCTGATTTTGCATTTTCTGAAGCCAAACTCGACACTTTACAAGAATTATTATCACAATGAAATTGAACATACTAGTACAAACAAACATTCAAGTGTATTATTGAACAAAATAATTTCATTTTCATTTTATTCACAATTGGCCTCACATCGCTCATGCCATTCAAGTGCAGCAACCAAGGCCATAATCGATCTAACAAGAATGTGTCATTGACATATTCACAAGTATAATTTTTTGTTATAATACAGTTCCCTTCCTCGTTACAAACATGTTTTCTTTCAAGTCATCTACAATCAATGTATTTATCCGATCCCAACCATGGATCAAAGTGTCCCAAACTTTACCTAAAGGCTTGCGAAATACATAAGGATTTCCATCACCCTGAAAACTCCCTCTGGCTATGGAAGAGCAATCTTCTTGTGTTAAAATTAATCTAAATTGTTCCCTTTTCAATCCCGTTCTTTGTAATAATATTGGCAAAAAGTCATCAACATTTTTTCGTTATGTAGATGTCCATACCCCAACTTCAAAAATAGTAAAGCATTTTTCAAAAAATTCCCTTAAGCCTAGACGTATAAAATAATACTTTGTTGATGTTTCGATATTCGGTGTTCGTGGCAATCCGGGTTTCTGTTTTTTATGAAATGCGTGTAACAAAACGCAATTGAAATCGAAAATAATCAATGGTTTATTAGAATCAAATCTTCTAGTACTATTTGCAAACAAAACACACACACACACAACCCAGTCAATAAAATATTATGGTTCAATGTTTCTAAGTATATTGCTTTCATGTTCAACAATTTTTGAAACACATTACCAGATACATGGTACGATGTCCATAAATAATATGAGAATTGTGCAATAAAACTTACATCAATTAAATGTAGAAGTTGTAAAAAATATACAAATCACTAAATGATTTTTTTTTGTATAATATGACGGTCATTTGAAATTGAATGTCTTTAACCAATGCCCCATTTTTGAACGAGGTCCAAGATAATTCAACAGAGAACACAACATTGTTTTTATAGTTATTTCTCTCTCTTGTGAACCGTAAAATGTCCAACTAGTTGCATTTTCAAGCAATTTTCCTTGTTATTATCTGTTGATTGATATTTCCCTCCATCTATAAACAACATGTCCGTTTGTTTATATATATCTCCATATTGGATAAGTACATCCTTGAACGACTTTTTGTATATGTTCTATACTTCACCAACATTATAGTATGCATACATTGAGTAATTATAAATAGTACTAAGTTTACATTGCTCTCGACCCCAAATAAATACAAATTATTCATTTTGCAACCATTCAAATATACCAAGGAAATTTTTAATTTCCATGTTGTCAAGCGAGGAAAACCACAGAGCAACGTGGAAA
Organism: Larix kaempferi; assembly: GCA_027924585.1. Classification (NCBI taxonomy): domain Eukaryota; kingdom Viridiplantae; phylum Streptophyta; class Pinopsida; order Pinales; family Pinaceae; genus Larix; species Larix kaempferi. The sequence goes on along the minus strand of BSBM01000031.1, from coordinate 2,353,346 downwards.
TGTTCTCTGGCAACACTGATAATTTCGGGGCTGAAAATCTGTGCATAATAACAATAACAATTATGGACAAAATGAGGTTGCTTGGAAGAATCTTCAATGTTGGATAACATCCGAACTCCAAAGAGCAATCCCTCTACTCCTAGGACCAATAGTTTCTTTTGCGATGATATCCGGACTGCATACAAGAACCATGACTATATATATATATATATATAACAACAACAACAACACTTTGTTCATGAAGTTAATGATCACAAACATGCAATTGTACATGAAGATGTTGATTTCCAAATATTAATACAAAAATCACCCAAAATTTCATTGATTCAAATGATTTAATAAAAGCATCACATTGAACTAATAATATGTTACATTCAGACGAAAATAACGTCTCTGAAAAAAATAGAAAACACATTGAATAATTTAAAATAGGAAATGATAGGTTATATCTAGAAATAGGAAATGATAGGTTACATCTAGAAATAGGAAATGATAGGTTACATTTGACGGCTATCACTCATTGAAGGAGAAGGCATTGAAGGTTCTGATATCAGTTGATTAATGCATTTTACTAAAACCCTGCCAAAGTCGATGTACCAATTCAGTATCTATCCTAGTGGACGATGCAATAAAAGACTTACTCAAAATACAGTTTTTATATGGATGTGCTTTCACACAATCACCCTCCAAAACAATCATTGATGTATTACTTTCCGAATTTTTCGTTGGGAACTCCTCCCCTACACTCTCCATATCTTTTTTCTGTATCTCCTTCTTTATCCTTGGTACATCTCTCTCGAAACCAAATAAATAATTTTTTTTGCTCATATGATTTATCTACACCGCCTGCCATCAAAATTTTTGTAAACAATAACTTCCCCTCATTAACACCACATTTAGATGACCAAATCCCAACATTGAATTTGGAAAGAAGTAATTCCAAAAATTGAATGGCATGTGTTAGTGACTCATATGAAGTTTTTTCGTGTTTAAATTCAAATTCACCATTAGAAATCTCTTCCCCCTTTTTTACTCTTTCCCCTCCAACAATATTTTTTTGATTTCCTTTTTTTTCTCTTTTGGAGTCATTTTCTGTGACTTTCCTACAAAATAGAAAACCTTCCATTTCTAATATCAATAAAAATTTTGTATGGGGAGCTGCATAGAAATATTGCTTGTCATTATATATTTCGAAATAAATTTGTTTTATCAATTTAAGTAGAAAATATTCTTTGTCTTTTACCTGTCAATGGCAGGCCAACATTTTATTGGTGAGTAACATCGCTGGAAACACCTCGTTTTGACACCAAGCCCTCTCCAGGTTCAATATTGTCCAAGCCCTCTTCTGGTTCTTTATTGTCCAAGCTCTCACCTTGTTCATTATTGTCCAAGCTCCCGCCTGTTCCATTATTCTCCAATATGATTTGTTGGCTAATATCCACGGACGTCATCGATGCCAGCTCTGGTTGTGGATGATCCACATGTTGAATATTATTACAATAATTTTGACCTGGAAATTTGCAGGTATACATTTTATATAATTTTTTGGAAGTATTCAAGGTCACTATCCCATTTCATAATTTAGTTAATTTAACCACGATATTTGAAAAATAATTTTTTACCTTCTTGTCCATCTTGTTATCCAGTTTGGTAGTTATTTGTGGATTGTTTATCACATTCAATTTCGTCATCAGATAGTATAAATTGATTGGATGATACCTGGGTGTGCTCTTTATTTGAAGCTATAATAGAATAGGAATTTGAAGAAGTTATTGAACATAACTGACCGAGAAAAGTAAAATAAAATCAAAGAAGACATCTGAAAATTTTAATAGAAAAACCTTGATTTATACCCAATTCATGATAGAAACTGTTCATAAACATCTCTTGTTGTACTATCTCCACAATAGAAATAACTATTCTTTCTGGATACCTAATCAACGAACGAATAAGTCTACCTCCTGCATACAACGAAAGAACTGTGCCTTGAGAAGAGACCTGTCTGAAAACTATGTGATCTCAGAATTCCTGTGTCCTTTCTTTTGCAAACACATGGATTCTTGAATTATCGTTGTTAATCTTGGGCAAAGGTAAGTCAATCATTGACAGGCCCTCATCCTTCCAATCCATATCAATTTGAGAAGTAGACAATATCCTTATCCCTTCCAATGCTCCAACACTGTATAATAGAGAATCCTATAAACAAGTCCTTGGAGAATTCTCTATAAACTCCCTAGGTAGAATCCATGTAACATTTTTTTTTTGATTTCTTGCTGAAAATTGTGAAAGCTTTAGCAATCATACAAGAGTTTTCCATATCAGCTAAGAAAATACAAGTACATGCCGCTTCATTTGATTCCAAGTAGTACAAAAACACAAGCATGTCTTCTTCTATCCAGGGACTATCACAATTACACATATCAACAACAACAAATTCACAGCTGACTGCCGCACCAAAAAATGCAATGGATATGAGTGTGTTGACCAAAGATTCAGGATAACAACATTGACAAGCAAACTATGAACTATTTTTGATGTCGTCAATGGACATACCCATCCCCTCTTTATTGACATATAGATTCAATATTTTCTGAGCATCATTTCGTATTTTGGTACCATTATCCACTTCAAATTATTTCTTTCTCTTTTTACTCAGAGATTTTGCTTGCTTTCCGGAGAATAAAATACTACACAGTTGCTGGAGATGGTTTGGTGCAATTTTATACATTTCAATGACGTTATGGTCAGTGACAATCTGTGATCGATCAGTTTGAACATCATGAACTTTGAAATATTCAATGATCGAATGCCTGGTAGACCTCTCATCCTTGATTCGTTTGCAATATTGATATAAAGTCTCTACGCAAACGTTTTTGTCGACTAATGTGGTCATCCAAACCGATCCATTGATTATATTTTCTGCCACAACGGTCAATTCATCTTCATCAAGATCACTCAATGGTCTAAAAAAAATAGAGCCATGATTCTTTATTTTATTTTGAACAAAATCCTCCTGAGTGATTCTCTTCGGTGAGCATGGCAAGGAACCACTTTTGTAAGGATCGAATACAGAGATCCATTTGCTCCACAGCCGATCCGATGTCAAAACAAGAGTTAGTTTGTCTTTAAGGCTGTCCTTTGTTTGTACAACAAAGATATCCATACATTCAGCTTGGAAAGACTGCAAACATATAAAATTGAAGATAATATTTAATTTGATAATTTCTTAACATAGGAAGCAATCTAAATACTTTGATTGATAAGAAGAAAAATTATATACCTTCCAAGCATCTCTGGAAACGTTTTCCTTTCTCGGGAGGGATGACGTACCGCAGGATATCCATTTCTCCCTTGCTTTTACAGCTTGAGAAATGAATGGAGTGTCTGCAAATTCCTTGTTTGATAAATTTTGTTGTTTCCATAATTTGGTGATAATGTGCTGAGGAACATCTTTATGTAGAATACAAGCTGTTCGATGCCGATACCTTGAATGGAGCTATTTATATTGATCATCTATAATGATTCTTTTCCGTGCAGAAATAGTATGCTTCCCATCCAATATATAAAAATTTACTGAAGGAAAATTAATTTCGTCTTCATTTCCAGGAAGAAATCCCAGGTCTCCTTATCGAAAGGCAATAGAATAACATCTCTCAATGTTGTTGTAAATGTATGGAGAAGAGATACAACCATCTTTTGCACAACCTCCTCATCAACTTTTCGATATTGTAATTGTGGAGGTGCAACAACACATCTTGTTACGTCAATAGAAAAAACTTTCTCATTGAACAAAAAGTATTTGATCTTCTCTTGTTGAAATTATTTTCAATTTTCGAAGCATTTAGTCGCTTTCCGCATCATCGCTTTAGAAGGACTTGATTTGAGTTGTTTGAAGGAAGATTTCTCCACATCTTTTACAATATTTTGGAGAAATGCTCTTCTAAGGTAGATAAGAATATTTTCATGGCCTACATTTACCTTCTTTACAATATTCATGTGATGCAATATAGACGAAGTTTGCGCAGCCATGACTCTTTTCTTCCATATCGACAAAATTCCTCTCTTCAAAGATGACACGGTATTAATTCCGGATGATTAGAAACATCATACGAGGGAAAAATCCACCCTTTATTCACACAGGAAACCAGATCTGTATTGGGACCACTTTTCATTAGATCTGGTCGATAAAGACAAACCATAAGATCAACCTGTAGAATGAAACACAGGTCTCTATCGACCACTTCAACTTGAACTCGCAATATTTCGTCAGAAACGAGATCTGCAGATGTCAATATTCCAGCTCTAGTTTGAGATCCATCCTCATCCAAGTAGAATAGATATAAATTCAGGTACAAATTATCTGGTTCATCCATCTCAACATACCATTCATTCTGGAATAATCCAAGGTCGTGACCTTTTAACAATTCAAGGAACGAGATTTCCTCGTATTTACTAAGGCTCAACAACCCAGACATGCTTTATCTGCAAAACAATAAATATTAAGTAGTTAATATAAGAATGCATACAATGTTTATAATTATAAATTAGTGTTTTAATATTAGATGTATACTTGCAAATGTTCATGCTAATGATCGATTGTTAAGGAACGACCCCTCATTTTCAAAATCAATTGATTGATTAAGAACAAATCTGCTAGCATTATCCATGAGAGATCGAGTGCACATTTTACAGAGTCATTTGATATAGGATCGATCATAGAAGGAGTGATCATCATAGAAGGGGCGACCGATCTTTCTTGTTGGAAGTCGGAAGTTGGAATTGCTGGAACGTTTTAAAAAATTTAGGTATCCGGAATCTGCAATATATTTGCGGGTTCGGAAAAGGCGATGACATTTATTTATTTTTACGTTTGGTTTCCACTTTCCGCAATCCGCATTGCGGAATGCAGAACCGAAAATATTTGTTTTTGATTGATCAAACGCTTTCCAAATTCCGCAATCCACATTGCGGAATGCGGAACCAAAACTATTTGTTTTTGATGATCAAACGCTTTCCGGATTCCGCAATTCGCATGCGGGTTGCCGAAATGCAGAAGCAAGAAATTCGTTCTCATAAAAAATGGTATTCCCTGGATACCAGAAACGATGTATTTCCATGAAAAACAAGGCCTCCCGCAAATCATGAAAATTCATAAAAACAAGAGTTATTTAAAAGTTGTTATTGAGATCAAAAAATGCAAAGGTGATAATGAAAAACCTCAATCATAAAACTCCACTTCGAGATATTTACACAATTCACTCATAAATGAAGGGGCGACTGACCCTTCTTCTTCCCATTATTCATTTCATAATAGTTATAAATGGAAAAAAGGGTCGGTCGATCCTTCTTGTGTTCACCATTATGGATATAGGTGAATTGTAACATATAGGTGTTTACACTTCTCTACTAAACGAAGGGGCGACCGATCCTTCTTGTAGCAAGTTGGGATAAATATTGTTGATATGTTATAACTTAGCCAATGTACCTATCCCTACTATTTATTGCGGAATTTGGAAGTCTGGAATTGTCGTCCCAACATTCATAGGTTGAATATTTTTAGAATTAACTCATTAATGAAGGGTCGCCCGACCTTTCTTGTGCCCAATATTCTATTCAAAATAGTTCTAAACTGCAAGAAGGGTCAGTCGATCCTTATTGTGTTTACCATTCTAGATACAGGTGAATGGCCTTGGATATAGGTGTTCACAATTTTCTACTAAACGAAGGGGTGACCAATCCTTCTTATCAGTAGTCGGTATAAATATTGTTTATATGTTATAACTTAGCTAATATCCCGGTCCCTACTATTTAATGCAGAAGTCGAGAGTCTAGAATTGTCGTCCCATCCTTTGTAGATTAAATATTTTTATATTTATCTCTTAAATGAAGGGTCGATCGACCCTTCTTGTGCTCAATATTTTTCCAGTGTTCACCATTTTGGATATACATGAATTGACGACCCATCCTTCGTAGGTTGAATATTTCTACAATTCCCTCATAAATGAAGGGGCGACCGAACTTTCTTGTGCCCAATATTCTGTTCAAAATAGTTTTAGACTGCAAGAAGGGTCGGTTGATCCTTCTTGTGTTCACCATTTTGGATACAAGTGAATGGTTGGATATAGGTGTTCACAATTTTCAACTAAACGAAGGGACGACCGATCCTTCTTGTCGGAGGTTGGAAGTCGGGATAAATATTGTTTATATTTTATAACCTAGCCAATCTCCGTTCCCTACTATTTACTGTGGAATTCAGGTTTCGGGAATTGTCGTTCCATCCTTCGTAGATTAAATATTTTTACATTTATCTATTAAATGAAGGGTTGGATGACCCTTCTTGTGATCAGTATTTTTCAGTGTTCACCATTCTGGATATACATGAATTGATGGCCTAGCCTTCGTAGGTTGAATATTGTTACAATTCCCTCATTAATGAAGGGGTGGCTGACCCTTCTTTTGTCGAGTATTATTTTAATAATAGTTCTAGACTGCAAGAAAGGCCGGACGATCTTTCTTGTGTTGACCATTCTGGATACATGTGAATTGCTGTATATATTAGTTCACAATTATCTACTAAACGAAGGGGCGACCGATCCTTCTTGTAGGAAGTCAGATGTCGGGAAATCATACTCGGGAATAGTGTCCATTTGGGAGATAATTATGTTTCAAATGTAACAAATGATTATCATGATCATTGACTTTTATGGACAAGAATATGTGTAGTTTCTTTGATTCATAATATGAATACCAAGAGGCTCTTTTTCTTCTGGGAAAATAAAAAGAGCATCTAACTAGGATGAATTCTGCATTAATTTGAAAGAAAGAACATTGCCAATATTTAAATGTGTGGATCAGAGCATATAAAATGAATTCTAACTCACATATTACAGTCAAATATGAGGCAAAGCGATAAGATGGTGTAACATGAAATACATTCACAATAAAGAAATTAAAAGACTAAAGAAAGTGACAACATATCAATCTCTGTTTCTGATAGACTTGTGCTTCTGCTCTTCATTAAAGTCTTCAAAAAATATTACATCACTGTATTTTTTGCTCTCGGATCCAACCCTTATTACTTTGTGATATCAAAATTTATACAAAATTTTCTTTGAATTCTTCGCTAAAAAAATAAATTTCAAAGAAATCTCTCTGTTGTAACACTCAAGAAGTTAACAAAGGAACCGCAACGTCATTTAAAATTAAGACACTTGAATATTCATTCTTGATATAACCTGCATTTTGTTTTCCCAAACTTTTCAACAACTTTCCATTGCTCTTGAGTTGGGATTTCATAATCCATCATTTCTTTCACCATCACCTCCAATTCTATGCATTCTATGTAACATACATCTGGCAGATCCTTCTTAATCATTATAAATTGTTCAAGGATTTCAAAATCATCGGTCAATTTATCAATTATTGTCTTTCTAGTCAATCCTTTGACCAAACCTTCAAATTTCGAGTGATCCATACGAGCTTGTACTATCAAACTGTGATAATTTTCTTGAATCATTAATTTTCCATCGTCAATCCAAAAAGAAGGGAGACCACATTCAAAGGGATGAAGAAATAATTCCTTGAAATTTTGAACTTCAAGGACCATCCATTGCGCCATGTCTTCTACTTCTTTAACACGATCATGCTTGCCAATAATTCTCCTTTCTAAAATGATGTTTGATGGTGTTGAGATATTGTAACCTCAAAGAATATTATATTTGTACTTTATTATTCTGGAGATGTTTCATTCCTCCGTGAAGATCTTATTGTATATCCGGAGATGTTTATTCCTCCGTCGGAATGTGGTAACTTGGGTTATTAGACTTCCCTAGTGGGGGTTGGCCCTGTATGTGTTATGTGGGTCAAAGGGTTGTTAGACCACCCTAGTGGGGTCGGCCCAGTTAGTTGTAATGGGGTATTTAACCCAATGGTTAAATACGAGCTTACATGATTTGTGTAAAAGACAAGTCGGAGTAGTGTATAAATAGAGGAGGTGTATTCCTCATTTAACACACTCACTCACTTGAGAGTAGCGCACTTGTGGAGGAGAGGTCTGCTATGGTGGAGGAGGAGATCATGTCTTTGGTTTGCATCTTTGCATATTGCTGGTCATCTATATTGAGGAAGCTTTGCTGGGTTTTCTACCCCATGAGGGTTTCCCAGGATAAATCTGTGTCTCTTGTGTTTATGCTGTGCTTGTTGTTTCTTCAGTGATCCTGTATAGGCTATTATTGTGAAATGGAATGCAATGCTGCTATTTTCTGTCTTAGCATATTAAATCTTAACAGATGGTCTGTATTTGATTCCAATTACTTTGCATATCTAATTGGGTTAGAGTGTTTAAAAATCTGACTGTATTTTGAGCTGTTTCTGAAGGCCTTTTGGATAATTTCTTGTTTGCCACTTTACACCTCTGGAGAGCTATGTTAGCTATAGCATCTTTATCTGCTATAAAATTCAAATAAGACCAGAATTTGGTGACTTCCACTGATATCGCATCGCATTTAAGGTGTTTATCTCCTTGTAATGGAAGCCGACTTGTCAATCTATCTTTTAATTCATCAACTTTCTTTTGCAATTGATTTTTATCACTCAAAGCCTTTTTATTTTCTCCAGAATTTTGAATTACTTCCTGTTTAAACTTCTTGTTTTTCGCTTTCAACTCTTCTATCTCTACATCTTTTAGACTAATTTGTGACATAGCATTGGTTAGTTCCTTAGTGGAGGACTTTTCCATTTGTCCTTCATCCGTACATAGAGATTGATCCCTTGGATTCTTTGGCACTTGCATAGTTTCAATCTGATTGGTATTCAACACTAAAATTTGTGACAACAATTCAATCCTTTCTTTTTCCCAAGCATGCTTTTCATCTTGTAACTTTAATATTTTACCTTTGTGATCCATCATTTCTTGATATATGGATTCCTTTTCTTGTTGTAATGCTTTCAACTCTGGAGATTGCACATGTTGATTAGTTGGCACCTTCAATTTTTTCTTGAGCACTTGAATGGTATTTTATTTTTCATCAAGGAGCCTTTTGGTACACTGGCTGTTCCCTAGCTCGGCTCCCACGGTCACAAGGTCCGTTTGTAGTCTTTTAATCTGCATCGGATTTGCTTTGTTTTTTGTCTTCTCTTGCCTCAATTGACTCTCCAGCCTTGCTATCATAGACTACAATTTAGAAAATTTTAAAGTGGATTGTAATAAATCAAAATACATGACCTTTGATGTTTGTTTATGCAATTGAATCTTATCAAGTATATTAATTGCATCAAGCTTAACTTCCATTTCAGAAAATTTCTCATCGTTCACCACTGCAAACCTTATAGTGTTTCTTCCTGGATCCACAACTGTAAGAAGGGAAACTTCTTGTTCTGCCAACTTTCTAACTTGAGGGTACAATTTTTGAGTTTCTTCCAAAGACCGCTTCTTCTTTTCTATATATTTTGAAAGGACATCAAATATGGACATATACTAAGAGTTACTTCTAGATTCCTTTATTTATGAAAAAGAATATTGCTGCATATTTGCAGGTGGCTGCGAAATCAAATTAGTTTTTTTTGGAACAATTAAATATTTTTCCTCCATACTAATAATTTCCTTCTGTTGTTCCACTTTTTATTTCTTGCTTGAAACTTCTTCATCGACTTCCATACTATCAAATTCTGAAATACTTCTCTTACTGGTGATATTAGATTTAGCTGGTGTCTGAACCAGCATTGCCAAATTTCCTGTTTGTTCTATATTCACTTCTTTCATATCTCGTTCAAGTTTGAATAAATTTTCCATTTCTTTTAATCCTTATACTGTTTGATGATCAAAAGCCTTGTTTCTATTTTGATGTCTCCTTTGCGATATAATTTGATGAGGTTCATAATTAATCCTTTCAGCCTCTTGGAAATCCATGATCTTCAATAATTTTTCTACTACAGATAGGGCTGCCTTAGTCCTAATGATGAATGGAACAACTTTAAGAGGAATTTCACATATGATGATGTTTTGAAAGCACTGAAATGTTCTTCTTCTGAATGCAACCTTTGTCTAATAAATTCTAAGGTAAAAACCCTTGGTGTTAAAAAGGCTGGCAATAGATATGGTGCTCCAGTAAAACCATACACTCTTATTATAGTATGTTATTTATACAAGAACCAATCACCTGTTCGGCCTTCTGGTGTAGGCTGCAATGTTTCTTTCATTTCTTCCAACACTCGGGGCAATTCAACATTAAAAATATTTTTGTAAACTTCTGCCATGATTGTATTGGTGAACTCAAACATATTGACCTATTTAGGAAGGTCGTGAGAAAAGATGGTACCAAGAAACTGCGATTCCGAAATATTTGAATGCAAGAACAAGTTCAGGAGATATGACTGATATTTGAAATGCTTCAACTCGTGGAAATTTACCAACTGAACATGAATTGCTTCAACTAGGAATTCATCAAAATTAAAGCAACACATCGGACTCGACTATGACTCGGGTGAAATTACTTGCAGAAGGAAACCTAACATAACTTCCGTGATTGACTTATCACTATCTAGACCCAAAATTTGACTAAAAAATGACAAAATTAACTGGGTATCTTGCTGAAAGACATCAATACTCAAAGGGAACGATAGGTTTTCATTCGAATGACCATCTTTCAAGATTTGTAATAAAAACTTGTGTTTTTCTGCCGGACTACAGTTTCTATAAAACTTTACCAAATTTTCTTCGTTAAACGACTTAGGGTTTTTGGGAAATGTTTCAGGTAAACATAGAACCTCACGGAAAGTCTGCGCATTTACTCGGCATAGAATTTTGGTCATATACATTAATGATTACCCTTTCGACCTGCGAATAATTCGCCGCACACCAACCAACAAATTCGGGGAAGTGTAGGGTTTGTTAGACACAAAAATAATACAGAAAGGAACCAAAAACATTAAATAATCCTTTCCTTGTGACTTAAACTCCATTAATTTATTTTTGGATTGCGAAATGCTACACACAGACAAAACAGGGTCGAAAATATCCCTTTCCCTGTCATCTACAAGCTACTTGTTTTCATGTGAACTTTCATTGAAGGGAATAAGGTCTCGGGTTTTCTCCATAATTTTGGGAAACAAAGTCTAAACAATGAGGGTTTCGAGCTACCTGTGAAGTGAGCTTGATGACTGTTGTTCTAGTTGACAAATATAATGACGTGTTTCTCGTGGCTTCTTTTCCTTCGGGCAATAAGCGAGAAAAACATTGTTTAAAACTTCGAAAAAATATTTATATAACATATGCTTAGGTGGTTTCGGAACTTGCGTTGGGCGGTTTAAATTTAACCCCTTTTCATAGCGAACTCCACCAACACTTTCCACGTGGTAAGCGGTTTAATTTCTGCTCCACCTTCCCAAGTTTAACCATCGTGCACTTTCTAGCGCTGAAACCCATTTCCACTTTCTGGGTGGGTCTGCATCATAATTCTGCCTCGTTTTTACACGTTTGAAACTTTTGGTGTGAGTCGTTCAATTGTTTAGCGCCTTTTCCATCTCCGCCCTTGGTCATTTGAAGCCCCTCCGTGCATTAGAAGACCCTGTGCGCAATCATGAAGGCCATGAAGTTGACTTGCAAAGAGCACCATCGATCTCGGAGGAATCAAATCCAACAGATCACACACATTTCGCTGGTTTAACATGCACGAAGTTCATGCGTAGGATAAAAGAGAACCAAAACGCCCCAATATGGTGACATTACGAGTCAAAGACCTTATTTAGAGACCTTAATATAGTGGAAATATTTGCATTGTTCCTCTCAGTAAAATTTAATAAGCAATGTTGTATTAATATGGGTTGGTTAAATGACCCAATAATCCATGTAGAATAAATTTAAAAAACATAAAGACAAAAAAACTAACAATATGAAGAAATCACTTGTTTGATCAATTATACCAATTCTATACCATTTTAGACATTGAAGAAATCACTTGTTTGATCAATTATACTAGTTCTAGACATTGTTTGTAGAATATTTAGTGTAACATGGAAAAAATTCGATGAAGAAGAGGGAGAGATGGCCATAAGAGATAAGAAAAGTCTAAACAACAAGATCAATCTTCCAAGATGGCATTGAGATGAAACATTAAATTAGGAAAAGAAGGAGAGATCACATGCCGTAGAAATAACATCTAAGGTTCTCCAAAAATCAATAAAATCATAGAGATTGACCGAGATAAATAGAAACTAAGCAACTTCAAGATCTCAAAACAAGATATAGGGGAAAATAGCACCATTCATACATAGTTTGGCATTTTTACATAGTTTCACTTGGAATTTCGACCTGAGGTTCTTCTGAGAAGCAAATACAGAGTAAATACATCAAATTACAAATAAATGGGGCCACAAGAGCTTCCCCAAAGAGAACGGCATCTCACCAAGTGCGCCCTTCCTCCAAGAGCCAAAACTTGAAGATAAATGTGAGAAAGGTGTGGAAACAAGTTGAAGAAGAAAATATCATGAGTAACCCTATAGCTTCAACCTACAACAAATGACTCCATTGTAACTCCAAATGAAAGGTCCGAATGGCCTCTCCAATTTCCAATTAGGATGGGAATCTTGCACCCTCAAAATAGGTACTAAGGCAAGTAGAGTAAACACTCCACTAGCATGGACAAACTACGCTCTCCAATATGCAAAATGAGAAATGATCAAAAGATCTTCTCCTTCTTTGTTATTGTCTTTTATACACTTCCGAAGCCTTCCATGGTTCGAATTCCTTTCAAAAGCCTCATGCCAACTCGAATTGGGAAGAGATTCCAAGGTGTGCCTCTTGTCCAACAATTTTTAGTCTTCATCTTCCACCAATTCAAATGAGGAGGCTCTTTGGCTGCCCTAACTCTGTTGTGCACCTTCTTGGAGGCTATTTTTAGACCTGACATGTCATATTGGTAAGATGTCAGCAATCATGTCTGATTTTTTTCATAACTGTCATAGCATCTTCATCATTGTTGTCATAGAAGCTTGGGAATCTAGCCCAAGTGTTTCAATATCAAAACAATGCCTCTTCCTCTTCCATGGGAGTTACTCTTCCACTCGAATTCGACCTTAATTGAGTCATGCCAAGTATAATGACCTTCCAACTCCCCCAAGAACATTAGAATCCACCTTGGATTCGAATGGGTGAGAATAAGATGCCACGTGGCATGAGGAATCTAGCTTTGTGTGGGTCCCACACCACCAATGTGCTTCCTGGCATGACCAAGTGCCACCTTATTTTCCTATCATAAATATTTATTTATCCCCTTTTAATATATTTATGTCAAGCTAATGTCCAATTGGGGTTTATTAGCTCCCTTATTCAAAATCCCAATGTTTCCACCCCAACCTAGGGAACTAGTAGATTGGTGGAATTTTAACTTCTAGTATTTATTTGGATGGGGACATTACATAAAAGTTTCATATCTTTATTCATTACATGTTAAGAGTTATACTTGTTGAATGTTAGGGTTTGTGACAATGAAAATTCAAGAGAAGAAGGTTGACAAAATCTTGCATAACATTCTCATATGGTATCAAAATCACAAACTTGTTGGCACATTGGATCCGCATTCTTAATGACGATCTTGGTGATTATCTTGGCACATTGTAATACCCCTGGTTTTAACTTGGAATGTATTATTCAAACCTATGTAAATGATTTAAATATTCTAGTGCAAATTCTTAGTGCGGAGCTAAAGGCCAAGGCCCGACTAGTGAATGTTTAGGCATGCATGATGTTATATTTCTATTTTGGACCATATGATTGGCTTATTATGCCTATTTCAAAATGTATGTAAATATTATGTTGAAATTAATAAAATGGTCCAACAATGGCTGTGTAAAGAGCACCAAAGGGGCTATGATTCCACCATAGGGGAAGAGGAAGGGGGCTTATGGGAAACCCAATCCTATGTTGCCATGTGTCGACCCTAGAACCCACCCTAAATTATGTCATGTGATGAGAATAATCCAATTATCTCATTTTTTGACCATTTTCCAATCATTTATTGCACATGTGAGGTTGGTGAGGAAAGTCACTTCATGTAGTTATTGAGCATGGGGATTGTGACAGTTATGTCAGTTGTCAGCAGTCCTATTTCTTCTATAGTCAGAATCCATGTCAGTTGTATTTTCACCCTTTCCCCATATCCTTGGAGTCAACACTCTTTTGATTATTATCATTCCATTTTCACGCTCTCATGCAAGCTGTTGCTCCACGTAGAGTTTTATCCATTGCTGTTCATGTTGATTGGCAGACTAGGTGTTTAACTCAAAAATTCAAATTAGAGGGAATATTTGTATTTTTGGAAGGAAAAACAGTTGGCTATAGGTGAGCAGAGAGGTTTGGGGCAGCTAGGAACCTTACCCATGGAGTTCTGCTGCTTGTAGGTGCTTGTGAAGTCACAAATCAAGGCTACAGGTGGTTTTATATCAGCCATACCAGATTGGACTTCTTCTATGCATACACTAGAAGCACCCAGCAAGATGGATCGCCCAAGAGAACCACGGATCGGTGAGGGGGATGCCTGAGCTAGAAGGGTGTTGTGTAAGGAAGGAAATGTGGAAGCCAGGACTGGGAGAGCTGATTGAGACTCCTATAGAGATCTGTATGAGCATTTGACTAGCATAAAGAGAAGAATAGGTTGTGGGCTGAGAGATAGAATCCTGTAGGTGTTTCCTTTGCCCTAGTGTCCTCATAGCCCAGCTTGGGGGTGGCCTCTCAGCAACAAAAATAGTATATGGTTGACATAGTGCCTATGGTTGGGTGGAAAAGCACTCTTACACAACCAGTTGCTTGGATTTGTGTTGGATAAAGATAAGTATTCTTATGTGTTTAATTCTGAGCTGTTTTATTTGATGCCTGTAATGTTATGCTGATGGGTGAAATAATGAAGATGGGTGTCTATTTTGGGGGGTCTTGTGAGAAAATAATTTTGAATTTTTCATGTTTTTCAACTTTAGGTGAACAAAAGTGATATTTTTGTTTAGAATTTCACTTTGCAGTAAAAAGAAAAATTTTAGAGAATTATGTTAGATTTCTATTCATAATTTTTTCGATTTTTTTTATTGAGATTTGATATGTCGATTTCACAAATGTTTGACAGTGTGTTCTTATAAAATGAAAGGACTACAAAATAGTCATGTTTTGTTGTGCCCGTAAAATCCTTGTTAAACTTGTTTTTCACAAAAACAAAAAATGCTGTGACAATCTACACACAATGTACTAGTGCCTAACTATAAGTTTGTAACCAATGGATCTATATACTAATTATTATATTTTTTTGAAGTCGATCAATGGGGAAACCTAGTCGATTTTCAACGTGTTTTTTGTTGCACCACTTTTCTCTCAATTGACTCTAAAAATAAAAAACCTACGAACACCCTTTTGAACTAGACACACCAATTAAGATTCCCATATTTTTTTCAATTTTTTTGGTGGTGTATTTTTAAAGTTATGGATTTTTCATTTCACCGTTTTTTTAAAGAGATGAATCCAAACTCGACACATGTTACGAATTTTTTTTAAAAAATATCACTTCTGATCTATACACAACAAAATCTATACCTACGTAAAGTAGAGTCAATGATGAAACTAATGGTATCAAGTCTGACAGTCGTTTTGTAGTGTAAAAGGTTGTTTTTAGCTTCCGAAAATGGAGAAACCTGAAACTTGTGTAGAATCGTCAAGCATTCAGGTCTCAGAGATTATTCGGTCGAATAATTATTCAGCCGAACAATTATTCGGCCGAATTATTGTTCAGCCGAATAATTGTTCGGCCGAATAATGATTTTTCGTTACGGAACCGTTAAAAATAACAATGGTTATTCGGCTGAAAAACAACCCTTACACATTTTTCGTTACGCATTTCGAGGTCTCCGTTATTTTAAACGGTTCACCGTTAAAAGTTATTCGGTCGAACAAATTATCACTTATTCGGCCGAATAGCTTCCACTATGTTTCTCGGGCACCGGATTCTCACGAAAGTGTTACCCAACTTCACGTTTTCACCCTGATGTGTTTTCATATTAGATGTGTGAGAATTGTTTTGAATTCTGCTGTGCATGCTTAAATTACATTTTTGCACAAACTCTGTTGTTGAAAATTGTATTATGGGAAAATGAAGAATTAATAGAGCCCAGATCTTGACAACGTCCCCTCCCGATGGTCGGATTGGGTGAGGGGGACGTTACACACATTCTATGATGATCTTGTCATATATATTATTGTTGATTGTATTGAAATATTCCATGGTAAGGTTGTTGGCATGAGATCCCTCTAAGATTTTGGAATGTACTATGAGGTCTATGATGTAAGGGTTTGAAGGTGCAAATAGATGAAGTCTATTGGTGATTATTTCTGGGATTTGATTACACTATTTGGAGGCATATTTATGGTCTTGCTACACATATGAAGTATATCTTGGAAGAAGTTGCTGGAATTCTTGGAGGACAGATTTGAGGCATGTACAGGTTGACATTATGACAGAGATAGTTTTTGTGGCATTGCGACAGAGACAATGATTGTGTCATTGTGACGAACATGGATTGTGATAGAGACAAAAATACAATGATTGTGGAAATGGTAGATATAGGTACAGGGACAGTGATACAGGTACAAGGGAAGAGATACAAGTATAGTAGGTTGATGGAAACCGTGATACAATGAAAGTGTAATATTGTTATTCTTATTCATATCAGGGTGGCAGGATCGAGCAAGGATAGGAGATTGAAGTCTCCTTTGGGTTGGTGCTTGTGATCTCAGGGAGTTGGGGATTCTTTCCAGTTGGTGCTAGTAAAACATTTGGGTTGGAATTTACTGAGGACTGGAGTACTATCTATAGGTTGGAAATTATGAAAACCAAGGGGTTGTAGCCTCCTTCTAGATGGAGCTAGTAAACCTAGGAGTTGGAGCTTCCTTAAGGTTGGAGCCTATAAATTAGGGGGTTGTAGCCTCGTTCTAGATGGAGCTAGTAAATCGAGGAGTTGGAGCTTCCTTCAATTTCGAGCCTATAAATTAGGGTGTTGGTGCTTCCTTCCAGTTGGTGCAGGTAAATAAGGGAGTCAATTCCTTCAGGAGAGTCTGATAGCTGGACTGAAGATCTCTACAGCACATGGATGAACATGAAAGTCTCTACTCTGCAAATGGGGTTCGACTGTTGTATGGATCAAATTTTGATCTGATTGGATTATAAAAATGAAACTCCATTTACATGCAATGGATGAGCTAATAAATAATAATGCAATGGAAATGGATATCATCTTGCATGGAATATATGATCATGTGAAATATAAAGTTGGAAGGTGTTCATCAACTAAAGTGCTATGGGAAAAGGTGTAATACCCCTAGTTTTGACTTGGAATGTGTTATCCAAACTTATGTAAATGTTGTAAATGTTCTAGTGCGAATTCCTAGTGCGGAGCTCAAGGCCAAGGCCCGACTAGTGAATGTTTAGGCATGTATGATGTTATATTTCTATTTTGGACCATATGATTGGCTTATTATGCCTAATTCGAAATGTATGTAAATATTATGCTGAAATATAATAGAATGGTCCAACAATGGTTGTGTAAAGAGAACCAAAGGGGATATGATTCCACTAGAGGGGAAGAGGAAGGGGGCTTATGGGAAACCCAATCATATGTTTCCATGTGTCGACCTTAGAACTCACCCTAAATTCTGTCATGTGATGGGAATAAGCCAATTATCTCCCTTTTTGACCATTTTCCAATCATTTATTGCACATGTGAGGTTGGTGGGGAAATTCACTTCATGTAGTTATTGAGCATGGGGATCGCGACAATTATGTCAACTACCAACAATCCTATTTATTCTCAAGTTAGAAGCCATGTCAGCTGTCTTTTCACCCTCACCTCATATCCTTGGAGTCAACACTCTTTTGATCATGATTCCATTCTCATTCTCTCATGCAAGATGCTGCTCCATGTAGAGTTTTCTCCATTGTTGTTCATGTCAATTAGAACACTGTTTGTTAAACCCATAATTTTGAATTAGAGGGTAGAGTTGTATTTTTGGAAGGAAAAACAGTTGGTTGTAGGTGAGCAGAGAGGTTGGGGGCAAGCTAGGAACCTTACCCATGGAGTTATGCTACTTGTAGGTGCTTGTGAAGTCACAAATAAAGGCTATAGGTGTTTCTATAGAAGCCATATCAGATTGCACTTCTTCTATGCACACACTGGAAGCACCTAACAATATGGATCGCCCAAGAGCACCATAGATCGGTGAAGGGGATGCCTGAGCTAGAAGGGTGTTGTGTGGGGAAGGTATTGTGGAAGCCAAGGACGCGAGGGATGAGTGAGACCCTTGCAGATCTCTGTATGAGCATTTCACTGAGCACAAAGAGCAGAATTGGGTTGTGGGTTGAGAGGTAGAAGCCTGTAGGTGTTGCCTTCGCCCTGGTGGCCTCATCGCCTAGCTTGGGGGTGGACTCATCAACATAAAGAGTATACGCTAGACTGTGTGCCTATGGTTGGGTGGAAAAGTGCTCTTACACAACCAGTTGCTTGGATTTGCGTTGGATAAAGATAAGTATTCTTATGCATTTGAATGTTGAATCGTTTTATTGATGCCTGTAATGTTATGCTGATGTATTCTCATATTATATATGTGTGGATTGTTTTGAATTTCACTGTGCATGTTTAAATTACATTTATGCACACACTCTATTGTTGAAAATCATATTATGGGCTTGGGGTGAATTTTTAGAGCCCAGGTTTGGCCAACGTCCCCTCCCGATGCTCGAATTGGGTAAGGGGGATGTTACACAAGGTACAAAACCTCTGCACAAAGGGACCCCATTCTTAGCATTATTTTTGTCCCAAGTACCTAAAAGGATCAGGTAAATAGTTCATGAGGTCTGGAGTCCAAAGAACTTAATCTCCTAGATTCTTCTTCCAGTACAAAAATGATGCACCTACAACCCTGGTTTTCTACGTGCTCAATAGACAAGGATGCCCCACCACCCTAATTCTCTAGCCATGACTAGAAGGAGGCAACAATTCCCTTAGAAGGCCTCAAGCTGACCCAAGCACCACCCAACAACCCTCTAATTTATAATAGTTTTAACTTCAGTTTTCTAGATCTTTAGTGGCAGCTCCAACTTTTCTAATGCTTCATTTATCTCACTGGCCTCTTTCTTGCTTCTGATATGCAATTACCAAAGCTTTAGAGACACTTGTGGTCCTCTTCATACATTTGGATTGTATGGTTATATATATCTTTTCAAGAACTTTATTATTTGAAACATTGTGTTTTTTAGGAAAATCATGCCTCTTCATAAAAAATATTGTATCCTTATAATGGCATTAATTCATCATTGATCTTCATAGTCTTTCAATCTTGTTTTAATTAGTAAGGAATTACTATTTTGGAGAGTTAACCAATTTTGGCAATTCTCCAAAGTTGGCTATTTGGACAAATTGTTCTCCAAAAATAGCATTGCAAACGTCTCTTCAACAGAGTGGACATCAAACCGGCGGTCAACTAAGATTTACAAATATTTTGCGTCCGATTCTTTTAATTAACCCTCAAGCATCTCTCAACAGCGGAATGATTCAAAAACGTTGGATCTTCGTCAATCCAGATCAGCGGTGGACTTCAACATGTGCTTAGCTAGATTTCTTAAAGAATTCGCATCACATCCTGAGCTTTAAACGATGCACAACTTAACCCAGCGAAATTGTCCTGTACCGTTGGATCACCCTATCCAATATTGATGGTGGACTTGAAAATTTTATGAGCCCAATTATGACCCCTAGCCATCAATTTGTCCCATCATTTAAATCAAAGGTCGGTGAGGGTAAGGTCTGCCAGTTCTCGAGTAACGTCTTTGACTCTTAATGTCATATAACACTCTTTCAAGTACTTTGATCTTTAATTCCGACGGTTGTGTAGATTTCTTCCAATCCATTTTCTGGTTTTAAATTTCATTTCCCCTTGTTCCCTCACGTTTGCTCAAAATGTTGTCTAACTTAGCTCTATCTTTGACTGTTTCTCCCTCCATTGGCCCTCCTCAATGTCTGGTTGTTAAAGTCGGAGAATAGGGCAGTCTATGGATTTCGACTAGTGCTCTGCTTAGTGGCCAGGAGCTCTTGCACAGGAAGCTTTGTTACGACAGTTCTTCAAGCCTACCTCCTAGTTTTATAATGGCGGAAGGAGCAGTAGCGGAAGGACCAACGTCGCCGATGCAAAAAACCGCAGAATCAATAAGTTAGAAAAGGAGATAGGATAGCTTCGGTAGAAGATGGACCTGAAATGCGACAAAGAGGACTTAGAGTCCTTGAAGAAGACAATTGAGGATACGATGCGAGATAACAAAAAAAAAATGATCGAACAGATGCAAGCGCTCCTTCTTCAACGCGACGAAGCCATTCGAGTTCGTGCTGCCGGAGTTCAAAATGACCCCCATACAAGCCCAATGACTTCAGTAGGTTCTTGACAGTCCCCTTCAACTTCTGAAACACTAGGGGCAGGATCATCAGGGGTCAAATCAATGGATATTGACTAATAAGGGAACCACGCGGCCCAGGCACCACGGTCTCTTGTTATTTTCATCATAACTTTAATATTTTAGGTTTAATTTTCTGTTTTTAGATCTTCCTTTTCTGTTAGTTTAGGGGAGGGGTTTTGGCCTATTTTCCAAGGCCCTTCTCTTCAGTTTGTATTGACAGGTATTTTGAAGGGTTTTACTTTTGGTTCTCTGTATTTGGAAAGGATTTAAACTTTCCATTTTGAAGAATTTAACTTTGTATTTGGAAATGATTTAAACTTTCCATTTTGAAGAATTTAAATCTGTATTCGAAAGAATTTAAACTTTACGTTTTGAAGAATTTAAACTGGGTATTTTGGATCCCTACTATTTGAATAAAATATATGCAATTTTTTTAATATTAATTTTAATTATTTTTCTTAATTCTTTGTTCTTCTCTAACTTCTTAACCTCTCTTATTTATCGATTATGTTTGGATTTATGGATTTTGTTTCAATTTAAATAAAGTTTTGAATTTATTTTGGTTGATAGTTTAAATAATGGAAAACAAAAAATCCATGCCATCAGTTCAACATAGTGATTACTTACTGGAGAAAAACTCTTTGAATGTAGAAAAACTCCAGGAGATACATTAGTGAAGATAAACTAATTTAAATATACTGTCAACAAGAATTACATTATTTCATTTTTCAGATTGAGTGAGGAACCATATTTTTCTTGAAGTGCATTTTAGATATTTTGTATAGGTTTGCAAATGGAGTTGTGTTGATTTTCCAAGTAATGTTTGTAAATTAACTTAATTTACTTTGCATAATATACATGGTTATCTAAATATGCCTTAATTTTCAAGTTTGAAAAACAATAATTTTTAATAAAACATTATCAATAGGATTATTATAAAAAGAGTATTATTGAAGGTCATCTATTTCTTGGTTTTTCCCTCGATGTTTCCGCTCTTGCATTGGATTTAGTATAACTTAAATCCATAGATTTATATTGAAATGGTATCTTTAATATCCGTAATATTCTTTTAAAAAATGACTAAACTAATTGTAAAAACCAAATATGCCACGTGTCACAGTCTGAGTGTTCCACGTATCACCCCGGGAAACTAGATATCGACATTTTAACAACAAAATTTATAGAAGTTTTGCTACAAAGAGTTTGTTGGCAAGTCAAAATTTTGTCAGAGAAAGAGAGGTCGTTCTATTTCGTGGTGTTGGAAGTAGATGTTGAGGAGAAAGAGCGTCCACTCCTTCCTCCAGGGATTTTTTGTTAGGAGTGGCGAACGTAGATATCAGCACTCTGAACACAAAATTCATATGAACATTGCATCGCACATTTTGCGGGAAAGTGGAAATATCCACTGAGAAAGACTGGCCTCTCTTTCTCCAAGTTCTATTTTTACAATTCCCTCGTAAATGAAGGGGCGACTGAACCTTCTTCTTCCCAATATTCTTTTCGTTATAGTTCAAGATTACAATAAGGGTCGGTTGATCCTTTTTTTGTTCTCCATCCTGGTTATCATTGAATTGCTAGATAAAGGTTTTCGCAATTATCTACTAAATGAAGGGGTTTCCGATCCTTCTTGACAGAAAACAAAAGACGGGACAAACAATTTGTATATGTTATAACTTAGCTAATGTCTGGTCCCTACTATTTACTGCGGAAGTCAGAAGTCATGAATTGTCGACCTGCCCTTCGAAGATCAAATAGTTTTACATTTCTCTCGTAAATGAAGGGTCGACCGACCCTTCTTGTGCTCAATATTCTTCCGTTTTGAAGAATTTAACTCTGTATTTGAAAGAATTTAAGCTTTACGTTTTGAAGAATTTAAAATGGGTATTTTGGATCCCTACTATTTGAATAAAATATATGCAGTTTTTTTAATATTAATTTTAATTAATTTTCTTTATTCTTTGTTCTTCTCTAACTTCCTAACCGAGTCTCTTATTTATCGATTATGTTTGGATTTATGGATTCTATTTCAATTTAGATAAAGTTTTGAATTTCTTTTGGTTGATAGTTTAAATAATGGAAAACAAAAATCCAGGCCATCATTTCAACATATTGATTACTTATTGGAGAAATACTCTTTGAATGTAGAAAAACTCCAGGAGATACATTAATGAAGATAAACTAATTTAAAGATATTGGCAACAAGAATTACATTATTTCATTTTTCAGATTGAGTGAGGAACCATATTTTTCTTGGAAGTGAATTTTAGTTATTTTGTATAGGTTTGCAAATGGAGTTGTGTTGATTTTCCAAGTAATGTTTGTAAATTAACTTAATTTACTTTGCGTAATAAACATGGTTCTCTAAATATGCCTTAATTTTTAAGTTTGAAAACAATAATTTTTAATAAAACGTTATCAATAGGATTATTCTAAAAAGAGTATTATTGAAGGTCATGTATTTCTTGGTTTTTCCCTCGATGTTTCTACTCTTGCATTGGATTTACTATAAATTTAATCCATAGATTTATATATATATATTTTTTGTAATGCTACAAAATTCTATTAAACTAGGAGAAATAAAAATACAGTATTAGTTATAGTCTGAGGTGGTCTTATCATAAGTAGCCAACCTTGAATATCAACAGAGTCATAGAGGTTCTGATCAAAATTATACAAAAAATCCCTGCCCAGTAAAGGGATACCAGGGTAAACCAGTAGTAGAGTCATTGCCATGAAAGCTTAACAAAAAAAACCAGCAGTCTGGTGCACAGTAAAACATACTAAAAAACATAAAACACTACTGAAAAACACAGGGAGGAACCTCCTTAACGGGGTGCTGAAGGTGCTTCTGCATCAGAGGGAGTTTCTTCCATGATGGGGCATCGTCCGTAGTATTCTTCATCCTCCGTGTCTTTCGTTGGGGGTGTTAGGATATTCCTATACTCCATCCTAGTCCTACTAGCATTTTCCTTATTTGCATTTTCAGTCTTGCATGCATTTCTGCATGAATGCTTGCAATTGTATGCATCCCAGTCATCAGTCCCAGCACCTAGCCTCAGTTAGACATCCCCCGGGAGCTTCTCTTAGATCAGTTTTATCCCTCCTAGAGCTTAGTGCTCCCTTCCTCCTTGATTTAAGGAAGCCACTCGTCCTCTCTCACCTACCACTTAGTTGCACTTCAGTTAATTGAGTTATCATCAGTTCTTTCCTTGATTTAAGGCTAGAATGACTCTCAACTGACTGTATCACTCCGATGGACCTCCAGTGAGACTAGACTGCCCATTATGACTCCAGTTAGCTCCTCATGCACCCTCCACTGAGCCTCCATTCAGTTAGTTCCAGTTACACTCAGTTACACCTACCACACTCAGTTTGACTGATGGTTGACAGTTACTTGAGCATTGATGACTCCACTGATGATGAGATAGACTTCTAGTTGTGCTCTGATGACACTCTAGTGATGTTTTCATCACTCCATGAAGGCTAATTCGAATTGCCACCTTGGTATTCGAATCCTCATGCATTGTACTACTTATTTGTCCATATTGTGATTAATGAATTAGTGTGTGTGAAGTATTTTTGCTTCTATCCTAGTTCTACTGTATTATTATTCTGTTGCTCATCTTACTGCATTGACCACTCTTAATCTTATTCCTAAACTCTTTCTTGTGAGGTATACATTAGCTCTTGGATTTGCTGTGAGGATTTTCACATGGTATCAAAGCATGTTGAGAGTATTGTTTATCTCCATTCCTGAGAGTTTTTTGCAGGTTATTATCAAGATTTCAAGTGCAGCAGTTGCAACAGTTTCTACATTTTTTGCAGGTCTTCTACAGCTTCCATGTATTCAAAAGAAATCCCTCCTCTTTCTCCATTCAACTATGATGAATGGAAACAAAAAATGATAGCATATTTGAAGAGCCATTATCTCTTTGATTATTGTTTTGAAAGAGAGTTCGAATCCTCTGAAGAAGAGAATGACTGGTTAAATAAAGGTGACAGTGTCTATGCATTCATGATGTTTGCTATCAAATTTCTTCTATTTCGAATTTTGTGCCAACTCACACTCTAGAAATTGTAGAAGGTCCTAAATCCTCTCTTGCACCAGAGTTTGTTGGTTTGCATCATGACCTATTGAATGTTTCGGAGGTAAAATCAGCCATTGGAGGTAATGCATTCCCTCTCCTTGATCACTCACCTCTTATGTACTACTATATGATCATTATTTCATGCTTTCAGAAGGTTATTGAAGATAATGGCCATTTCCATTCGCTTGGGATAATTTCTCATGCACTTACTGGTTTTGATCTCACCTCTAATGGTTCAAAGGAGATCTCAAGAAACCATGTTTCAAGTCTTGGAGCTGATTTAAAATCCAAGCAATCACTACTTGGGATAATTTCTCATGCATGTGATGGTTTTGATCTCACCCTTGTTGGTTCAAAGGAGATCTCAAGAAACCATTTATCAAGTCTTGGAACTGATTTGGATTCCAAGCAATCACTGTTATTTGATGGTTCTTTTTGGCATAATCTCACCCATGATGGTTCGAAGGAGAAGACAAAAGACTATCTGCACATTCATAGATTTGATCCTACCTCAGCTGATTCGAATCACAGGTTCAAGGATCATCCTCATATTTTTGGATTTGTTCTCATCACATTCGATCTAAAGAGAAAGTAAAAGCACATGCCTTTTGAGCATGATCCACTTCTTCCCAAGAAGAAGATACCTCCAGACATATGACCAAGCATCACACCTGCTTGAGTTTGGACGTTTTATTTTTATGTGTGCCTTACAGTCTATTTTGAGGGGGGGTATTTTTCCCATGAGGTTTTCCCCATTTCCTCAGTTTATTGACTGTTATTATTATTCATTGTATTGGGTGACCTTTGGTCTCAGTTACCAGGGCCCATGATGGATTAAGGGGGGTGTTAGGATATTCCTATACTCCATCCTAGTCCTACCAGCATTTTCATTATTTGCATTTTCAGTCTTGCATGCATTTCTACATGCAACATGCATTCTGCATGCATGCATGCAATTGCATGCATCCCAGTCATCAGTCCCAGCACCTAGCCTCAGTTAGCCAGTCCCCGGGAGATTCTCTCAGATCAGTTTTATCCCTCCTAGGGCTTAGTGCGCCCTTCCTCCTTGATTTAAGGAAGCCACTCGTCCTCTCTCACCTACCACTCAGTTGCACTTCAGTTAATTGAGTTATCATCAGTTCTTTCCTTGATTTAAGGCTAGAATGACTCTCAACTGACTGTTTCACTCTGATGGACCTCTAGTGAGACTAGACTGCCCATTCTAACTCCAGTTAGCTCCTCATGCACCCTCCACTGAGCCTCCTTCATTCAGTTAGTTCCAGTTACACTCAGTTACACCTACCACACTCAGTTAGATTCAGTTTGACTGATGGTTGACAGTTACTTGAGCATTGATGACTCCACTGATGATGAGATAGACTTCTAGTTGTGCTCTGATGACACTCTAGTGATCTTTTGATAACTCCATGAAGGATAATTCGAATTTCCACCTTGGCATTCGAATCCTCATGCATTGTACTACTTATTTGTCCATATTGTGATTAATTAATTAGTGTGTGAAGTTATTTTGCTTCTATCCTAGTTCTACTGTATTATTATTCTGTTGCTCATCTTACTGCATTGACCACTCTTAATCTTATTCCTAAATTATTTCATTGTGAGATATACATCAACTCTTAGATTTGCTGTGAGGATTTTCACAGGGGGATGAATGTATTTCATAGGGAGCTTCATAGGAAGGGGCGCAGTCTTCCGGTAGACGAGAGCACTGCCATGCTGCTCGTTGCGGGTTATTTTTGTGAGAACCGGGCCCAAGGCGGAGGGGATGGGGAAGGAGAGATGAAATTTCTCCTTGCCTTTCAGAGAGTCTAACACCCTGCTGTGTGGAGGGATCAAATCATTGCCTTTTTGAATTTCCAATTGCTTGCCATGTGGAGTGACCAGGTTTCCAAGTGTCGCATTGGTTTTAACAACTGAGGGTGTGGCTCCATGAGGATTGATTCCTGGATGCAAGTCACGATGGAGGTAACAGGTAGGTGCATAGGAGTCCTAGCTGAGGGTGTTCTCCAGACTGTTGAGTGTGGCTGCCATGTTTGGTAGGGTAGCTCGCAGGGTCTGAATAGAATGCCTTGCAGTGGCCCAATTGGAAAGCATGTCCTCCATGATTTCACCTAGCATATTTTTCACCAGCCAATAAGGATCCCAGGGCTGTTCCTGAATCCCCTTGGAGATATTTTCTGCAATTAGCCTTACTTCCCAATTGTCAACAAGTAAACGGACCGAAATTGAGACCACTGCACCATATCCTTTCCTGGTGTGCCCTGTTTCCCTGGCATCATTCTTCTTTTTCCCTCTGGTGCCTTTCGACCGACCCATGTAGTCAGTCTATAGGATAGCACAGATGCTGGAGAACGGGAGCTCGTGGAGTGCAAGATCAGGAGGATCCCAATACAGAATGACGGGAATGCAAATGAACATGGCTGAAAGCAAAGGAAAAATGATGTTGAAGAGACGGAAGTGCCAATCAGCTGGCGAACTAAACCCCGCATGCTGAGAGCCATGGGGATGGCACACAACATTCCGGTCCAGGCTGGTTGAGGGGACATCGTTGGCAGGAGGGTTAATGAGACCAACGACTTGACGTCACTTCCATAGTAGGCTTGACGTTATCATTTATAGTTGGCTAATGCTCGTGCCCATGTTTTGTGCTAGGCCAAGCCCTCGTGGCGCTACCATTATCACCACCCGCATCCGGGGAATCCATAGATTTATATTGAAGTGGTACCTTTAATATCCGTAATATTGTTTTAAACAATAGATAAACTAATTGTAAAAATCAAACATGCCATGTGTCACAGTATGAACATTCCATGAATCACCCCGGGAAACTATATATTGACATTTTAACAACAAAATTTATAGAATTTTTGCTACATAGAGTTTGCTGGCAAGTCAAAAATTTGTAAGAGAAAGAGAGGTCGCTCTGTCGTCAGGTTGTTCTATTTCATGGTGTTGGAAGTAGATGTTGAGGAGAAAGAGTGTCCGCTCCTTTCTCCAAGGATTTTTTGTTAGGAGTGGCAGACGTATATATCATAACTTTGAACACAAAATTCATCTGAACATTGCGTCACACATTTTGCTGGCAAGTGGAAATATCCACTGAGAAAGAGCGGTTGCTCATTCTCCAAGTTCTATTTTTACAATTCCCTGGCAAATGAAGTGGCGACCGACCCTTCTTCTTCCCAATATTCTTTTCATTTTAGGTCGAGACTACAATAAGGGTCGGTCGATCCTTCTTTTATTCTCCATCCTGGTTATCATTGAAGTGATATTTAAAGGTTTTCACAATTATCCGGGTCCCTACTATTTACAGCCGAATTCAGAAGTCGGGAATTGTCGACAAAGCCTTCGAAGATCAAATAGTTTTACATTTCTCTCGTAAATGAAGGGTCGACCAACCCTTCTTGTGCTCAATATTCTTTCGGTGTTCACCATTTTAGATATAGATGAATTAATCTCTTAGCCTTTGTAGGTTGAATATTTTTATAATTCCCTCATAAATGAAGGGGCGGCTGACCCTTCTTCTTCCCAGTATTCTATTCATAATAGTTATAGAATGCAAGAAGGGTTGGTCGATCCTTCTTTCTTTCGTCATTTTGGATATAGGTGAATTGCGGGATATAGTTTTTCATAATTATCTACTAAATGAATGGGCAACCGATCCTTCTCGTCAAAAAAGGGAAGTCGGGAATTGTCGACATAGCCTTCGATGATAAAATAGTTTTACATTTCTCTCGTAAATGAAGGGTCGGTCGACCCTTCTTGTGCTTAATATTCTTTCGGTGTTCACCATTTTAGATATAGTTGAATTGACATCTTGGCCTTCGTAGGTTGAATATTTTTCTAATTCCCTCATAAATGAAGGGGCAGTTGAAATATTTTTATAGTTTGATTGTCTTTATCTTTTCTTATCCCCATGCTTTGGATTTAATTAAGTTTGCTCAAAAAACCTTTCTTTTGTGTGTTTAGGAAATTGCGGAAAACTTGTTTTTTTATTGAATTTACGTGATTTTCATAACTCCCTTACTGCAACCTGCAATCCGCAATACAGATTGCGGGCCTTTAAATTTTTCCTTTTCGCAACCCACAACCCGCAATTGCGGATTGCAGATGTCGGGAAACTTTTTAATAAAACCGAATTCTCCGTTCCGCATTTCGCAACCTGCAAATTGCGGATTGCGGAAAGCTGAAAGCAGTTAGAAAATAAGAATTGCGCTTTGCGCTTTCGCAATCCGCAATCCACAAATGTGGATTGTGGGAAAATGCGGATTGCGGAAAGCGGAAAGTACTTAATCATTGTAAATAAAATTTTACGTTTTGCAACCCGCAAATTGAGGATTGCGGAATGCGGAAATATTAATAAAACAATAAAAGTTGTGCGCTTGCAACCCGCATTGCGGATTGCAGAAAGATTGACTTTTTCTCGTTATTTCTCACCACTCCGTTACCCAGTTGCAAATTGTGGATTACGAAAAATTTAAAGTCACTTTGTTCAAACTTGCACTTCCGCAACCTGCAACCCGCATTTCGGATTGCAGAAGCCATGATAAAAATTTGTAAAATGTTGATCCCACATTTTTTTTCCTCTCTTCGCGATTTAATCTAAGCCGTCGATTCCTTTTGATCTTACGGACCGGATTGACCCCCCTGTTGCTTAAGTAGTCGCATTTTTCACGATTTTTTCACTGTTTTTTGAATTAGGATTCCATTTGGGCGATTTTTACCGCGGATTTTTACTAGGATTGTCATTTTTACTTTTGTCTTCGACACAGGTTGGTTTTCGACATCTTCCTCTTTGTTTTAGTGATAATTCAAAGTTTAAAATTAGCTTTAATTGATTGTTTTTCTGTTTTTATCACAGTTCTAAGCTACCCAACCATGTCGAAATCTATCCACTCCAAAACTACCCTAAGGGAACTCAAAAACAAAGACCCAAACAGTGGAATTGTCTTTGATACAAGCGGTAGAGTGTCTGAAACTCTTCACATGGATTGGGCCCGCATTTAATCTCTGTTTAACAATGATAAACTTTCTGAAATCCAACAAAACCAATCCTTTTATGCGAACATTAGTAAGTCTCAATTGCATGCCATTGTTGCTAGACTGGCTATTATTCCCTATACTGACGCCATAAAATGGATAATTGATTACTCTCAACCTCAAGACCGTTCTTTCAATGATAAGTCTGGAGCACAGTTAACCTCCTTTTGGCTTGAAGATTTCGCTAGAGCTTATGCCCTAAGACCACTCAACCAGTTGCTCAATGCCAAGACCCAATTCAAATTTGATTAAATGATTAAGTTGGATGAGTAACCCTGTGAGCTTCATTCCCAATGCTGATAAATGCTATCCCATTTCCTGGTTTAAAGATCCATTCTCTTTATTGGCAGCTATGCTCTGTAGATTATATGAACTACAAGATTGCTTAGTATTTAAGGCTGAGTGGGAACCCATTGCTCACCATGTACTCACTACGGGGGAATCCTTTAATTGGGCTCAAGTACTATCACTGGAGATTAAGGCAGCAATTGAGAAATATCAGAAGACCCCAACCTCCAGAAAACCCACTTTCTTTTACTCAGCTTACATCATGGATATCTTTTGTGTTTCTTTCCAGTTTCCTTCCATGGAATGGAATTGGATTCTGTCTGCACCACTTGTCCATATTTATTGCTTTGCACTCTGGGAAGACAATTTCATACCCCTACTTTATGATATTTTTGACCACCTTGTTGGTTCAATTCATTTGATGATTTTCAAGGAGAATGCTCCCACTTTTTCTGACAATGCTAAGGCACTGGTCTTTGCTATGGGTGATTGGTACGTAGGAGAATACTTATCCTATGTCAGGATTTGGGGTAGCAACACAACCCATCTATTGCCCAGAATTGTGCCAGAAAAGATGTTGTTGGAAGAGGTTGCTTATCAGACAGTAACAGATGGTGTCTTTCCAAAACTCACTAGTGCCAAAAGAAAAGGGTGGCCAAAGTTCCCACTTCATCTTGGGCCTCTGGTAATTCAGAATTCAACCCATGGAGGGTTACTTGGAAATAAGATTGTTTCCCTCAAGCTTGGGAAAGCCCCAAAGAGGATGCATGATCCTAGGTATTTTTTGAAAACCACTTTGCACAAGAGCACATGAAGAGTGAATATGCTCATCAAACTGACCCAGATGATTCTATTTATCAAGGTGTTGATTCATTTGCTGAGGTCCTGAACAAGATATCCTCCCTCGAAGAAAATAAAATTATTTTCCAGTATCAACATGAGCTTAAATCCAAAGTTCTGCAATACAGAAAACTGAAACTTTCACTTGGAGAAAAGTCTAAAAGGAATTTGGTAGACAAGGAAGCGAGGAAAACAAGTACACCTATGATGTTGAACTATGAAACTAATGACAAAGGTAAGGAACTCGTGGAGGACACCTCACAGCCAAAGCCATTGGCCACTCTCAATGCACTGATTCAGATAGCTGCAGAGATGAAAAGAGAACTTGCAGTGATGAGCTCAGTAGTGGATGCACATGTTGTTGAAACAAACACTCCAGTAAAGAAGCAGAAGGTTCAAAGCTCCGTATCATAGGTGAATTTGATCAATGACAGTGATCTAGAGGATGATATGCTTCCATCCTCTGTTCCAAATGCTATGCATGTCTTAGAAGAGTATACTGCTCCACAGAATTTTGCTGATCTTCTAGAGGGTATTGTGATGGATGATTCTCTTCCAGATCTCCATTTTCAAGAAGTTACAATAGTATC
Organism: Larix kaempferi; assembly: GCA_027924585.1. NCBI lineage: Eukaryota > Viridiplantae > Streptophyta > Pinopsida > Pinales > Pinaceae > Larix > Larix kaempferi. Next base: position 2,322,005 of record BSBM01000031.1, on the reverse strand, counting down.
TGCTGCACTCACTTCTACAACTCCACGTACTTCCATTCCACCCCTTTAAACCTCATCAGTTGATAATACACTCCCTTCCATCTTATTAGTTGATACCATCCTTCCTTCATCCACCATCATTGAGTGACTTTTCATTCATGTCATTACTTCACAGGAGTTATTGGTAACTGCACTTTCTACCTCATTACCTCTGGTTACTGAAGTTCAAGTTCCAACTGTATCTTTACAACCATCAGTAACTATAGTTTCTGTTTCACTCTCTGAAACTGTTACTTCGACTTCTTCTCCCACTTCCTCCCCCTTACCACCAGTTTCCAACATAATTTCTCCTTCCATCTCCACCACCCAAATCACCATCCCAATCCCAACTTCTGCTTTCTCCTAAAATCCACCTTTGGTCTCAACTTTTGAGGTATCTACTTCCACTATGGACATAGTGGCAGACTTTGGGGAGGATGCTGTGGTTTTTCTGGGAGAATATTTATATAACAGTTATGAGAAGGCAGTGGTGAAAAGAGGGACTAAAATACGAAGGGAAGGGACTGTTGTGCAGGGCCCTTTCCCCAACCAGGTCATATGGAAGAAAACATCCACTGATGTACAACAAGAAGCACTGGAAATTGCTGCGGCAATGGGAGCCTTTGCAGGGGCTAACTATGACTCAGTTACTTCTTTGAATAAATAAATTGAGGCTAGGAAACAAGAATTGTAGAAGCTCAAGGAGAAGCAAGATGAATTTGAGGAACAACATCAATCTCAACTTCAACAGTTGAGGAATGAACATGACAGTCAGGTAAAAGACCTGCAAGCTCAAAACTCATCTCTCCAGTAGTAGTTGCAAGAATTACAAGTGATGAACATTGGCTATGCTGAGAAGATCACACTTCTTGAGCAACAGTTGAAGGATTTAGTTTCCAAATAAGCCACTTCCTCTTTCTCTAGGTTTTCCATGGAAGAATTCAAGGAACTCGCTCTTGAGATAAATGAAGACTATAGGAAGCTTTTGGTTGAGTTATTTGAATCCCTGAATAAAATTTAGGAGACATACAATGTTTTTGAGCGTCATTCTGATGTCCTTGAACAACATAATGAAAGAAGAGGAGAAGCAACAAGGGCTATTCAATATGTGTCTGATTGGCAGAAGTACATTAAGGACAAGCCTGAAGATATTCCTATTTTGGACAATATCAAGTTCAAAAGGCTTAGGATCCCTTCGGATGCATGGGAACATGCTTGTGGATCAATTGAGGAAACAATCCAGAAAGCACAAGCAGTATGTGGAAGGAGATGGTATGCAGCCGATAATATAATGGTCATGTTAGATTTTACAACCATGGACCTCATCGAAAACGCTGATCCACCTAAGCTTACAATCGAGCAAGTTGATAATAGATGTGCCCAGTCCAAGGAGCAGATTCAACAGCTGGAGTACATTCGGATTTCATAGGTTGAAGAATTAATCAAGAAACCCATCACTCTAGGGATAAAGATCCATCTTTTCCTATGTGCATGGAACAAGATCAAGAAAAATGAGATTGAGTCTTTCACTTGTAAGACTTAGCTAGCACTCGAATTGGACAAATATCCAGATATAGAAGAGTTGTTAGATGTGTGTGCCAAGTGGCGAATCGCCCTTGGCAGATCTTAGTTTAGAAGTATTTTGTAATCCATGTTTTATGGGAAATTAGTCCTTGTAAGTTGATGTAATTATTATTTAAAGGGATTAGATCTCATAGGAGATGGGGGGGAATCACCAAAGGATAACAAGAGATACTTTGTTTCTTTGAGGCATTGTGCAAACTTAATGAAAATCAGTCAGTCTCTCTTTGCCATCTCTTTTGTTCGATTTGTCAAATTTCTTTGATAAATTGTGATTTCTCACTTCATTTTCTTAAATAACTCTGTTTATTTTGCAATTTTAGTGAAGGCACCGATCTGTGGGTTAGATTTTTCAGAACATACGATCCAAGTGTTGTTATATGTTGAATGAATTTATTTATTTAACTCATTTATCTATTTCTGCAAATGATAAATAGTTATAATTGAATAGATGCTATTTTTTCAATCAGTATATCATAACAAGACAGTCTCATATATGCTTTCATTCTTTAGGTAAAATTAGTCAATTGTTATCGTCTGGTCATATGTTTATTAATTGGTGAAACCCTTATTAAAATTATAGATCTGATTGTTCTGCAAACTCATAAAGCTCAAGTTAGCACTCTTTTGATGCTAACTTACCAAACCAATGACAAAGGAAAAGCACATGTTGAGGACACACCCCAGCCAAAGCGCTTGGCTGCTCTCAATGCTCTCATCAAGTTTGCTGCAGATATGAAGAAGGACTTGGCACTGATGAGTTCAATGGTTGAAAATCAAGCTATTGTTGCCACCACTCCAGTAAAGAAACAAAATATTGAAGGTTTTGCACCAAAGGTTACTATGCTTCACATTGAATATAGTGACGAAGAAGATGCGTCACTTCCTTCTAGCTTCTCGTGCCCAATTGGAGACTTGTAATTTCTTGCAATCTTAATAAATTCAGTCAGTTTCTCTTGAACCTCTTTTGTGATATTTTTCAAATGTCTTTGATAAATTACGGTTTCCCAGTTAATCATTGAATAACTCTGTTTTTATGTTGCATGCTTTTTAAGTACAGGAGATCTGTGTGCTTGATTTTTCACCACCCGAACTGTGTGTAAGCTATGTTTTGAATGAATTTCTTTATTTAATTCATATCACTCACCTCTACAATTATCAAAACAGTCATATGTAGTTTGATGCTAATTTGTAAATTGGCATATCAGTGACAAGACAGTCTTATTATTTAATCCTTTGAATTAAAATAACTCAATTTTAATTGTATTGTTTTATTTTGAGGCAAGTGATGTTAGATCTAATTCATATATTTATTAATTGTTGTTACTGTGACATCTCCCATACCTCTTTCCATTCCTATCATTTTACCTTCTGTCTCATCATCTGATCTTACCGCTCTTCCATCCACACCAACTGATCAACCTGCTACCCCTGTTGAAAATCACCAAGAGCTAGGTGAAATTCAAGTTTCAACTGCACCTTCATAGCAAGCTAAGATTCAGGTTTTAACTACTACTGCAAAACCTATCACTTCATCCACCACTTCCATTTCTTCACCTTCAGCTTCCAATGTTGCAATGGCTTCCATTTCCATTCCTCATATAACTATGCCCATTCCAACCCCTGCTGTTTGCCAACCTGTGTCTTTGGTCATAGTTCTAGGAGTGTCTTCATCCCCTGTGGAAGAAGTAGCATGTTTTAGAGAACATGCAATGGTCTCTCTTGGAGAGTATTTTTGGAGTATTTATAATGCATCATTTATTTTTTCTTTCTTCTTGGTACCCAATCCCATTAATCTCTCTTAGTTTTTCTCCATTGCAATCTTATAGTCGTATCACGCCTCCCCTTGAAGACGTATGAGGGTAATGATGAATTTACAAGTATACATATCCTAGGATAGCGAAGCAACATGTTCGCTAACCAGATTCCTGATCTTTAAACCCCGAAACCATGAGTGGCGATGTTTATCTATTTATTTATATGTCTAGGGATGTGCACTCAATCCTTCATTATAATGTCTCCATCATTATAGATACCGTCTATCACTTTCAAAACACACTGATAATTATCAAGAGTGGCTATCTAGTCATGGTATCAGTTTTCCTTAATCATTTCTGAGGAGAAAGTAAAAGTCTTCCAAAATAGGGTTTTAGGATAAACCTTGGAGAAATTCTTAGAAATGGATGTGTTGGAAAACTGGTCCAGGTGGCCTTGGGAAAATTCCCGCCATACCTCATGGGAGATGGATAAAAATTATTTGAAACTATCATGCTCTAGATTTTGAAAGAGGCTATATTTACATGGTCTCAGTTTGCACAGAATTTGTTTGATGACAAAGTTAACAGCCTGCCAAAACAGGGTTTCAGGCTGTTTTGCACCAGAGGGAGTAAAACTACCTAAGTGGCCTCAGGAAAATTCCCACCATAATTCATAGGTTAAAGTAAATGCCCATCCCATATGGTCAGGATGTAGCTTGTTGATTGGTTTACCTGACCATGGTATCATTTTGTCTTGAGAATGTCTGAGGAGGAATTTATAGGTCTGCGAAAACAGGGTCTTAGGCAGTTTTGCACCAAGTTCAGTAAAATGCCCGCCTAGGGAAAATGAAGATGAGTCTGAGAGTGAAATCAGATTAGGTGTGCTCAGTGAGTGTAATACATCATCTAGTGGAATTGGTTTAGGATTTTGGTGGAATAAAAAACCCACCTTAGAAATTGCACAAATTGTCTAAGTATACAATTACTAATAAAACTGCCTAAGTGACCTTTGTAAAATGCCGACCATTTTCTATAGTTGATGGATTAAATTATTCAGAGGGTATGGGTCTCTAGAGTGTTTATTAGTGCATCTAACGATATCATTAGTCTTTCCAAAGAGTCTCTTAGGAGGAAGATATTAATATGCCAAAAGAGCCTCCCAGCTTGATTTACACTACTCCAGTAAAATGCCCACCGAGGAGAGAGAAAGAGGTTTCGAGGGGTGGAATTTGTTTGGATAGAATACCCTAGTTGGCCCCTATCTAGTGGATGTCTCACACTTCAAATTTTATGAAAAGAAAAATCACTTCATATTAACCTAGGGTTTGCTAATTTTGCCTAAGTGTCAAATCAACAGTTTGGAAAGCCACTTTCAAATGCCGTCCAGGTGATGCGTGTGTGTCAATAAGTTCATATTTTGGCATGGTCTTGTTCATTGTTGAAGTAGCTATCCATCCATGCTTTTATTTTTCCCTATGGTGATCATATATGAAAGAAATCAATCTGTCAAAGTGAAGGAAAAAGTGTTTTACATATTAAAGACAAAAAAAATTGTCAAGTGTCAAACTCACATGGCTAAGAGGCCATTTGGAAATGCCCGCAAGGAGGTGTTTAGGTGCTGATAAAATTAATCAGATGGCATAGGCTTGTTCTCTGGTGAATTGGTTATCTAACCATGAGCTCAGATCTTCCTATGGAGTTCACACGTGCGAAAACAAGCCTGCCAAAATGAGAAAAAGCTTGTTTTTACTGTTCAAATGAAGGTTGAAGAGGCATTTGGAAATGCCCGCAAGGAGGTGTCCTTGAGATAAGAACTTATACATATGGCATGGACATGTTCCTTGGTGATCTGGCCATATATCTATGGTGTTAGTTCTCTCTTTGAGGCTCACATGTGTGAGATTTTGGCGTGCCAAAATAGAGAAAAATAAGGTTAAATACACCTTGTATTATGCCCACAAAGGCTTAGGAAAATGCCCGCAAGGGGCTATGTTATGCCCGCAATGGATTATGGTATGCCTGCAAGGGCTTAAGGGAATGTCCACAAGGGGCATGAAGCATAAATCTCCCAAGAGATTTATTATGCCCGTAAGGGTTAGAAAATAGTGTAATACTAATTCACCCCCCCCCTCTCAATATTTCTTGATATTCCAACGCCATCCAGCTCATCCACGCAGACCCCACCTCCCTGACCGCATATCCCCAGTCGGATCCTCCATCGTCCCGTCATCGCAGATCCGTCGACCCGGTCCATGCCCCTATGCTCTAACATGTTCGACGTCGCGTCCATGCATTCAATGCATGCCAGGTGGCGTTAATGAGATCGAGAAGCGTGGATGGGAGGTGCTGGCGGATATGAAGCGATGTTGCATCTTGAATTTAAAACGTACCAAAGGTCATTTCTCCAAAGTTGCCAATGTTATAGAACATGCACCTTTTCCTAGCGGATTCTATGTCCGCCACAGATCTCAACCCTCCTCGAATCTAAACCATTGATTTATTACAAATTAACCATTTTGATCTCGTCAGCGTGTAAGAAAGGTAAATTTTGTCTTAAATTACTTCGTCTGACACATCAAGTTTTCGCGGGCTATGTTTGACCACCATTGTATTTACCCGACCGCCAAAATATTCGCAGTAGATCCGAGCAGTAGTTACGAGATAGAATTTTCAAAGGTTTGGGTTCCTATTCCCCCGCAACAACAAGAAAGCTCTGGTGCGACAGTCGAAGCTCGGGTAACAGTTCCACGTAGCGGGCTCTGTTTTACACTTGGTCCCATCTATGCTCATCGCATCTGAATCCCTATGAAGGTTCCATGCTCGGTTCAGACTCCAGTCGTACGCTGCAACACTCCAGTTGCATGCTCGGTTCAAGAACCTTATATAGCTATCCCATTCATATGCAGACCGACTGCTGAATCCGAAATATTTTGCACTAAACAACTAAGTATCTTGAGAAAATTTATCCTTGGTATTTTTAATTTTATCAAGAGTAATAAGACATTATTAATTAAATCCCTTCATGCTAGAAGGGTGGTATGAATATATAACCTTCAACCTGAAATTAAGTTCAGTCTTTCAAATTTGATCCCTGATACCTATTCCAAAAATTTATATTACTTAAATCCATATGTTTATATTGAAATGGTACCATTAATATCCCTAATATTCATTTATACAATCTTTAGACTAATTCTAAAAATCAAATATGCCATGTGGCACAATCTGGGAGTTCCATGTGTCACCCTGGGAAACTAGATATCGACAGTTTAACAACAAAATTTATAGAAGTTTTGCTACAAAGAGTTTTTTGACAAGTCGAAATTTTTTCAGAGAAAGAGAGGTCCCTCTTTCGTCAGGTAGATGCTGGGGAGAAAGAGCGTCCGCTCCTTCCTCCAGGGATGATTTTTTAGGAGTGGCGAAAGTAGATATCAGAATTCTGAACACAAATTTCAAAGGAACATTGCTTCGCACATTTTGCTGACAAGTGAAAATATCCACAGAGAAAGAGTGACCGCTCTTTCTCCAAGTTCTATTTTTACAATTCCCTCGTAAATGAAGGGGCGTTCGACGCTTCTTCTTCGCAATATTATTTTCGTTATAGTTCGAGACTGCAAGAAGGGTCGGTCGATCCTTCTTGTGTTCTCCATTCCGGTTATCATTGAATTGCTAGATAAAGGTTTTCACAATTATATACTAAACGAAGGGGCGTCTGATCCTTCTTGTCGAAAAACGAAAGTCGGGACAAACAATTTGTCTATGCTATAACTTAGCTAATGTTTGGTCCCTACTATTTACTGCGGAAGTCAGAAGTCGGGAATTGTCGACATATCCTATGAAGATCAAATAGTTTTACATTTCTCTCGTAAATGAAGGGCCGACCGACCCTTCTTGTGCTCAATATTCTTTCGGTGTTCACCATTTTAAATATTGATGAATTGACATCTTATGCTTTGTAGTTTGAATATTTTTACAATTCCCTCATAAATGAAGGGGCGACCGACCCTTCTTCTGCCAGTATTCTCTTCATAATAGTTCTAGAATACAAGAAGGGTCGGTCGATGCTTCTTTCTTTCGCTCTTATGGATATAGGTGAATTGATGGATATAGTTGTTCACAATTATCTACTAAACCAAAGGGCGACCGATCCTTCTCGTCGGAAAATGGAAATTGAGACAACCATTTTTATATGTTAGAACTTAGATGATGTCCAAGACCCTACTATTTACAATGGAAATCGGAATTCGGGAATTGTCGACATAGCCTTCGTAGATTAAATGTTTTTACATTTATCTCATAAATGAAGGTTTGGCTGACCCGTGTTCACCATTTTGGATATACATGAATTGACGGCCTAGCCTTCGTAGGCTGAATATTTTTACAATTCCCTCATAAATGAAGGGGCGACCGACACTTCTTTTGCCCAGTATTGTTTTGATAATAGTTCTAGACTACAAGAAGGGTCGGTCGATCCTTCTTCGGTTCGCCATTCTGGATATAGGGAATTGATGGATATAGAGACTTGTTGGATATAGTTTTTCACAATTATCTACTAAACGAAGGGGCAACCGATCCTTCTTTTCGGAAAATGGAAGTCGGGACAAACATTTTTTTAGGTTCTAACTTATATTGTGATTTGGTTTCCTAAATGTAGTGCAATATTATTTTATATTCTGTTACTTGTAATTTTTTGATTTCTCTGTTATTTGATTATATAATATGTATGTTTGAAAAGAGAACACAAAAAATTCTGAGAAATTTTTGAAAAGAAAGAACACATCAAATTTGAATATTTTAATGGCCCTCAAAGGGATTTCTTTGATTACATAGTCAAATGGATTTCATTGATTATATGTCTTATAGCAACAATTATCCATCAACTAATTGCAAAGCCAAGCATTTCTCATAAAATAACAAAAGACAGAGAACAGAGGCAGTAAAGAAAATTGCCATGGCTTTCCCGAAGATTTCAGTTTTCTGTGATATGAACCCAAGATAAGTAATGGTAGCAGAGTCAAGAAGTCTTCTATTACTAAGGAACAAGTACAATACAATACAATGTCTTAATGCCTCCTGTATATGGCTCTCCAACCTATATATATAGTTTACAAATGGTTACATAACGACTCGTAGGTTCACTAACTTACGAGACTAACTGACTTGACATGTGGTGATCGACACGACGGTTCGACATGTTCTCTGAAGTGGTTGAATGGAGGACCTAGTCAGGAGACTGACCTAACCTCCTCCAACATCTCCCCCACAAACAATACCTTTCTTCGTCCCGAAGAAATCATAAAATAACTAGAGTTGAATGAACAAAACGTTGATGACTACGAGCTGGTACCGGATACTCCCTTGGCTAGAAATGGGTCGTCATGTTTGGAAACGTGTCCATGCAGGAAGAAGAAGCTGATAGCATGGTATGGTACTAAAAAAACATTCGACGAATGCTACACGCCTAACGTTGACGAACAAAGAAGCGCATGTTGTCTTAGAGAAGAAATCTTCCAAGACAGTGGCTTGCATACCAATCGGTTATTGAAAGAAGAGTGACGAAAATAAGATTGAAAAAAACGTGATTGGTGCCAAAGAACATAATGAAAAATCCATGTATTGGGATTTCGAGAGTGCTCGAAATTCCCATATATCATGGTGTAGTGAGGATTTTCAAGGAATCCGATTTCGAAATGCTCATATATCAAGAGGAGAACTGGGGAGTGATCATAAGACTCAAGCATTTCTCATAAAACAACAAAGGACAAAGAACAGAGGAAGAACAGAGGCAGTAAAGAAAAATGCCATGGCTTTCTCGAAGATTTCAGTTTGCTGTGATATGGGGCATGGTTAGGCTATATATAGTGAGTGGCCAGTGAGTTGATGGATTGACCGGGATAGGACAGATGGGGAGCGATAATTATCACAGTATGGCGGGATGGTGGTCCTAGATATCATCTGCAACGACAACATATTTTGCTGGAGTAATCGTAGATATCACTCGTGTGAAGAAAATAATCTCATCATGCTTCAGTCGACATTATGTCTTGTCACGAACAAAATATACACCATGATATAGATGTCGTAGAAGTAAAGTTTACTCCGCGAAGTAAATGTCCGTAGAAGTGAGGTCCTTGGCGAAGTAAAAGTTCGTGACAATACATAATGTCACGAACTTCTATATAATTGTACAATTACTCCAGTTCGTGACCAGACATAATGTCAGGAACTTCCATATAATTGTACAATTACTATACTGTGATAATTACCATAACCGTCCTGCCATACTGTGATAATTACCATTCCCCATAAATAAATATTTATAAATTTTAAATCCGTAATAAAAAATTAGTAACCTTACTATTTTACTTTTTAAGGAGAAACATTCTTTCTTTTTGTTTTTGTTTAAATAGAAACATTTTACTTTTTAAGGAGAAACACTTTTTTTTTTTAAAATAGAAACATTTTACTTTTTTTTAAATAGAAACGTTTTACTTTTCAAGAGAAACATACTTTCTTTTTGTTTTTTTTAAATAGAAACATTTTACTTCTTAAAGAGAACCATTTTTTTCTTCTAAATAGAAACATTTTACTTTTTATTGCAATGGTGTAGCTAAAAAATGTTATACACAGAATGGAATCTAATAAAAAGAATAAAAAGTGTTATATAATATAGTAAATTTCCTTTTCTTTCAAATGAAAAAATATAAAATAACACATGTCAAAATTTCTCAAAACATAGACTCTTGATGTCTTTTTGTTGGTTGGCGGCTGTCTGGCAAATTCGAACATAAGTATTCAGGAGTGCAAGATATACTTCATCTTTCCATGCTTTTCTACCATCTTTCATTGGTCTTCAGTGGGTATTTCATAACTCGTCATCTCTTTGACCAAAACCTTCATCTCTATGTGATCTGCAATGGAAATTTGGGGTATTCTCCCACCAATCATGGTCAACTGATTTAAAATCTCGAAATCATCTGAAAGCTTTTCCAATAAAATTTTCCCTGTTAAAACATGAGTTAAACCTTCAAACTTTTCATGATTTGTTTTGACCCTGAATAGTAATTGGTTGTAATTTTTCTGAGGGATCAACTCATTGTTTTCTTCCCAAAATGTGGGCAATCCTTTCTCAATTAACTTTTCAAATTCCTTCTTAAATCCGGTGACTTGGTTTTTCATTTGTTTAGCTCCGGCTTGAACATTTTCAATGTGTGCATGTTTCCCAAGTATTCTCCTTGCCAAATTTATGACTGACACCTTGTTTTTTATTTGCATAGCTTTCAGATCGTCTTCTGTCAGAGTATTCAAAAAATTTACAGTGTTTTGGGCTATGTCTTTTGGTTTTCTGTTCAAACCTTCCCTCATGGTTGTGCAACTTTGTAAACTTTCCTCTGCTACTTTTTCTTTATCCTTCATGAAATTTAAGTAGGGTCTAAAATTTGTAGCTTCGTTTATAATTGAATCCCATATCAAATGCTTTGCACCTTGCATTGGGATCTGCCCTGTCACTCGAGTTATGAATCTTTGGCTCTTGTCTATCAAGTCTTTATTTATTTATTTATTTTTTTCTTATTTTCTTCTAATTTCTGTTTTTCTTCCTTTAATTCCTTTATCTCCACCCCTTTGAAGCTAACCTGAGACATAGATTGGATGAGATCATCTGTATTTGCTTCTCTTCCTGTATGACTGGTTCCCTGTTGCTCTTGTGCTATGGTTGCCAATTTTCCTTTCAGATCTTCCACTTGATTTTTTAGACTTATTCTATCTTTTTCCCATTCAACTTCTTTCTCTGTAAACTTCAACAATTTTGCTTTGTTGTCATCTAATTCTCGAGATAAGATTTCTTTTTCTTGTTCCAACACAGTCAATTCAGAAGCTTGAATTAACTGTGTTGTTGATATTTTAAGCTTCTTTTTGAGCAACTGAATAGTGTTCTCTTTTTCCATAAACAACTTCTTACTTGCCTCACCTTTGTTTTCCCCATCATTATTTTCAATTAAATCTTTCTGCAGCCTTTTGATTTGTTGTTGATGGGATTTGTTTTCAATTTTCTCCCATCTTAGCTGAATTTCCAACCTGTTAAATGTCTTTTGCAACTTTGAAACTTTCAAAGTATCCTTCATTAAGTCTATATAAATAACCTCCCCAGTTTGCCTGTGCAGGTTAATCTTATCTGGCACTGTTATTTTTGACAAATTCAATTTCATTTCTGTAACTTTCTCATAAGATGACACAACTAAATTCAGAGTGTTTTCTTTAGGATCCCTGATGGCAATCAAGTTAACTTCTGATTGCATTAGGCTTCGAACTTTTGAGAATAAATTATAAGTTTTTTCTGAAGTTGCTTGCTTATACTATCCATATTTTACATACATCTCTGCCCTTGATTGAAATCTGTTGGTGTCACCAATTTCCTCGGCTTCTTGAAATTTGTAATCAAGCACTTGAACTTCTGGTGCTTGATATTTCTCTTTGTTCTTCTCTTTTACACCTGTAAATATAACCAAATCACTTTGGGGATCTGCTTTAGGTCTCTTTCCTCTTTCCTGTCCTTCAATTTTTGCATCATTAATTTCTTCAAAACTCCTTTTACTAACTATCTCCACCTTGCCTGGAGTAGGTATCACTTCCGTTGAGGATATTTATGGAACAACAGGATTTGGCTGTGAACATGCTGAGAACAAGATTTCTGATTCATACTGCAGACGATTAGCCATTTTTGATAATCCCTCAACTTCTTGGTGGTCAAATCCCTTATTCTTATTTTGTTGTCTCCTTTGAGAAATAATACAATAGGGATCATAGTTGACAACATCTTCCTTTTTAAAATCCATTTCTTCTAACTGTTTTTCCATAAAAGATAATGCATACTTATTCTTTACAATGAAAGGTCCCACTTTCAAAGGAAAATTTATATCAGATGTCTATTTAAAAGACAGAAAATGATCATTTTCAACAATTAACTTTTTCTTGATAAACTCCAAGGAAAATATTCTCAAGGTTAGAAAAGCTGGTAAGATATAAGGTTGTTTGATGAATCCATACAATCTGACTATTATATGTTCTTTTAATAGAAACCAATCTCCTACTGCCATGTCCTGTTTTAGCTGCATCAATGTCTTCATCTTCGACAATACTCTTGTCAATTCTTCCCCCAAAATCAATTTATATATCTTTGACACAATATGATTCATGTAATTAAACATATTATCCTCCAAAGTGTTTGAAAAAACCACCTGTCAAAAATTTAAGTCTTTCTGACTTGAAAACAAAAGCATCTTCATCAAATAAGAATGGAATATGAAATGCCTGGTATTGTGGAAATTCACTAGCTGAGAGTGAACACTTTCAGCTAGGAATTCATCATATTTAAGACAAGGTATTTGACTGTACTCTACTCCTGGTATGCCAAAACTTATTCTAAAAAGAAGACACAATTGCACTTCAGTTACCATTGCATCGCTGTCTAACCCTAAAAACTGAGCAATTAGGGATAACACCAACTGTGTATTCTCATTGAAAAAGTTCATTTCTAATGGGTAAGGAGTATCTTGAATTTAAAGGTCGGTCTTAAGACAACTGCTTAAAAAATCTTGTTTAGTTTTCAGAGACGATTGATGGTACTTGGTGACAACAGCTTCTTCGGTAAGATTATCTTGTTCATGGGATTGAGACATAGGTACTTCAAGGGAGCTTCCAACGACAGTAGAATCAATAGGACAAATAAGTTTGGATTTTGGGGCATTCATGATTACTTTCTCAGTTTGCGAGTAGTTCATTACACACCAGGAAACAAAATCCGGAAACCCTATAACTTGGCATGGGAAAAAAATATGAAAGAAGATTGAAAAACTTTGTGTATGTCTGTGCCTTCCTTATACAACCTATCCAATCTGGCCTTTATCTATGTAATTGACAATTTAACCATAGGGTCAAAAATATCTTTATCCCTGTCTTCTAGGGCATCATCTATCCTGGTATGTTCGACAACTACGGTCTCTTCCATTCCTTGCATTATAAAAATAACTTAACTGAATGACAACACGAGTTTTGAAACCTACTTGACACTTGAGAGTCCGCAAACAGGGCGTGCTCTATCACATTCCCGGTCCGCTCCATGACACAAATGTCAAATGTCAACCCTCATGCTACGTCTTCCCCTTTTATAACCCTCAGAGGTGGTTTCGCACGAACCCCGGGCGGTTTTCCTAACCACTCTTTCAATTTGCGAAATTCCCATGTTTCGACACGTGGATAGAGGTTTCAGATTTCGCAACTGCTTATCCTTTCAATTTACCATGCATCTCCACAACGCGAAATGTCTCTGAGTTGTCTATCCATCTATTCTTGTTCAATCAACAGTGATACTTTCCCACTTTTTAACCTTTTTCGCTTTTAACAGTGTCCACAGAATCTCGGATATCTCCCCTTCTTTTTCCTAGGGAAAGAGTATTCCACCCGTTGATCTGCCCTGGCGCGATCCAGACCATTGGATCATCCATCATTTTAGCTTCATTCCTTGTGAATATTCCGGAAAATCATCTCCACCGTCAGATTCCTTTCCGCTTTGATTCTAGCTATGGATTTATCATTAACGTTTGAATTTTAATGTTACAACCCATGAGAGTGGTTTTGCACGGTGCCTAGGTAGTTTCCCTTACCACGTGGCACAATCTGAGTGTTCCACGTGTCACAATCTAAGCATTCCACGTGTCCCCCTAGAAAACTAGATATCGACATTTTAACAACAAAATTGATAGACATTTTGCTACAAAGAGTTTGTTGGCATGTCGAACTTTTGTCAGAGAAAGAGAGGTCGCTCTTTCGTCAAGTTGTTCTATTTCAGGGTGTTGGAAGCAGATGTTGAGGAGAAAGAGCATCCGCTCCTTCCTCCAGGGATGATTTTTTAGGAGTGGCGAAAGTAGATATCGACACTCTAAACACAAATTTCATAGTAACATTGCTTCGCACATTTTTATGGAAAGTGGAAATATCCACAGAGAAAGAGCGGCCGCTCTTTCTCCAAGTTCGAGTTTTACAATTCCCTCGTAAAAGAAGGGGCGGCCGACCCTTCTTCTTCACAATATTCTTTTCATTATAGTTCGAGACTGCAAGAAGGGTTGGTCGATCCTTCTTGTGTTATCCATTCTGGATATTGTTCAATTGCTAGATAAATGTTTTCACAATTATCTACTAAACGAAGGGGTGTCTAATCCTTCTTGTCGGAAAATGGAAGTCAGGACAAACAATTTGTATATGTTATAACTTAGCTGATGTCTGGTTTTTACACTTCTTTCGTAAATGAAGGGTTAGGTGACCCTTCTTGTGCTCAGTATTCTTTCGGTGTTCACCAATTTAGATATAGATGAATTGATGTCTTAGCCTTCGTAGGTTGAATATTTTTACAATTCCCTCATAAATGAAGGGGCGACCGACCCTACTTTTTCCCAGTATTCTATTCATAATATTTCTAGAATGCAAGAAGGGTCAGTCAATCCTTCTTTCTTTCGCCATTCTGGATACAGGTGAATTGCTGGATATACTTTTTCACAACTATCTATTAAACAAAGGGGCGACCGATCCTTCTCGTCGGAAAAGGGAAGTTGGGACAAACATTTTTATATGTTAGAATTTAGATGATGTTCGGGTCCCTACTATTTACAGCGGAAGTCGGAAGTTGGGAATTGCCGACATAGCCTTAGTAGATTAAATATTTTTAAATTTATCTCATAAATGAAGGGTCGGCCGACAGTGGTTAATCCCACCCAATCTAGCAGCAATCACTCATTAAGGAACGACATAGGTGACTCGGTCGGACCAATCTAGAAATAAGAAATCATTCAGGGGCGGCTGGACCCAGCACCTGTCATATGAATAAGAGGTGCATACAAGATTTAATACTAATAGGATTAAGGGGACCACTGATCCAGCTAAGGTGGAATGGTTGCGAAGAAATCAAGTAGCTCATAATAAATATATCGCAAGTTGTCTCCAAGTATATTATTCTCACAGATTAGCTTCACAAAAAAATCCAAAGACTTTTTTGAGTATTATTCATGACAAAATGGATAAGTCAAAGACTTCCATTCCAAGGATGGGTAAGAAGGCAAAAGCTTTTAGTAATGTTATGAATCTTCCCATATCATTGAATGGAATGTTGACTCATGGGCACAAGACTGGGGGTTTTGGCCATTTCAACCTCTCATTTTTAGAGATGGGATTGAATTTCCCTGTGACATCCTTGGATAAATGCTTGAATTCTCTTGAAGAACCAGTGGTTGATAAATATGGTGATTTTCTCTACTAAGGCGGAAAATTAAGCACCAATTGCATGATGCTCTATTGCAATCAGACTCATATGAAAAGTGTTTGATATACAGACAAGATGTAATGCAAGATGATGTATTGTGTGTTGATGGTACTAATCAATGCATGCCAAATAGAAAACTACCACCCATATTGTTGTTGCAAATGGATAACTGTTCAAGAGATAACAAAAACCGCTTTGTATTTGTATTTTTATCTCTTTTAACAACAAGGAGAGTGTTCGATATAGTTGAAGTTGGATTCCTCCTGGTCGGACACACCCATGAAGACATAGATGGAACTTATGGAAGGTTATCAGTAAAGCTAATGCGCAAGGATATATTTTCACTCTCGGAAATTATGGATACGTGTAGGACATGTGAAGATCAAAATTTCTATGTCTGTAATATCCCGAGTTTGACCCCATTATATTAAAATGTAAATGATGTAATATTGTTATAAAATCGTGGTAAGGAGCTCAAGGCCAAGGCCCCGCCATCGATTTTATTGGTGCATATGGTTTACGTGCTAGCCATGCACAATGGAATTGTGAATATCATGTAAATATGCATTTTAATAAAATACCCACAACTAGCTATGCAATGCAGCAAGAGATGGGGGCATGATTTTACAAGGAATTGGGAGGGAAAACATTCAAACCCTTGAGCCAATCAAGTCAAGCCAAGTGTCAATGAGATAACCCATCAAACACTCAACTACCCATGTTGACTTTGTACCCAATCATTCATTTCTCCCAAGAATTGGTTGAGGTAGTTAATGCCTTGGGAATGGGAGGTATGGCTATCCAAATTCGAGTATGGGCAAGCCACCATTCATAGAAAAACGTTTTTTGCTTCTTGGACAAGAAAACAACCATGAATTGCTCCCCAAGTCATTACGCATGAGGCAGTTTTGCCTCTCTCACGTTTTTGGGACTGCTGGGCGTTTTTCCTCCATGTTTTTCCTGTGTCTTCCTAGTTTTCAGTGGGAAAAGAGGGCGTTTTTGTGTTGCAGAGTGGTTGGGAGTACGGGAGCTTGATTTGGGGTTTCATTGGGGCCGTTTTGGCCATTTAGATGCCCAAAATACCCATGGAAAAATTGGGTTGGTTCCCTGTGGACAATTTTCTCACCCCCAATCCGTTTTTGGTGTGCCCACATTTTTGGGAAAACCTATGGCCATCGTATTTGCAAATCCCATTGCTGAAAATGGGTATTCATGCCCAGTTGGAGTTGCTGTGTGTAAAAGAAGGTTGGGCTTGAGATGGGTTTCTATTGCTTTGGCTGTGCATGAGTTGGAATGTTCCCTTTTCCTTGTAAGAATCATGCCCAGCTCGACGGTGGTAGTTGTGTTGAGAGAATTGATGAACACAATTGGCCTATGGTTGGGTGGAATGTTGCAGCAACATAGCTAGTTGTTTGAGACAACATTACAACAAGATGAGTATTTTCTTATATGCAATTGCTTCTGCAAGTTTATTAATTTGTTGACTGTGTTAAATTGAATGGCATCATGTAAGGTGTGTGGATGATGTTATTCTACTGTGCATGTTTGCTTTAAATTGCATTTGCACACATTTGATTTTAATTGCTGTGAATTTAATGGGCTGAGTTTATGTAAAAGCCCCAGATTGGCATCATGTTCCCTTCCAAGAATCGGGTCTGTGGGAGGAGATATTACAATGTCCCTTATCTAATTGATGAACTTTACGATTTTAAGTGTTTTGTGAAACCCCACCTTTTGGATGGAAATGCTAAGATCATCGGTATCAACAAATGCTAGTTTTTTAAATTTTAGCTCATAGATGACATTCTAGTCATGCAATGGAGGGCATCACTTTGGGATGAAGCTTGGTCGTCTCCTATTCATCTCTGGCGGTCATTTCCAGATGGTAGCACAGACTTGCCAATGGGACAACCTAGGTTATTAAATCTGCAATCAAAAAGACCTTCGGACATTGACGAAATAAAAAAGGATTAGAAACATATATTTCATTATGGAATCGAGGGATTGAGAAGGGAGGTGAACAATTTTGGCGTCCCAAGTTAAATTATTGGGAGGCTATATATAAAGCTTTGGACAATCCCTTCGAGAGTGTTGATCAGTCATCAACTAACTTTTGGCCATCGACAAGCCATGATATTCATAGTAGTGAACCTACAAGATCTGAACATGAAATTATGGATGCCTATTTGAAGGAAAATATTGCCGCTTTGCAGGATTGCTATGTTGAACCAGTATGCAACAAGCCTAGATATGAATTCATTCCAAGAGTGGATGTTGTAAAGGAACAAATGGTCATTGTGCAATCACCAGAGCCATATTGTGCAATTTGGTTGGGTAGAACGATTGGTAATATTTATCAGGATTCAGATGCTAGTACTGTTGGATCTTACAAAGTAGAGGTGCAATGGTCAAAGCCAACAGGAGCATCGAAGGATCTAAAGGTCTTGTACAAAAACTGCTTATATAGAAAGCAACAATGGGTTGTTGGTGCAGAAGAAAATACGATGATCGATGTAAATAACATCATATGGGCATGGTCACCAAGGCAAGGATGGACAAGAGAAAAAAATAGAATAAAAGAGAAGGGCCTTGCAGCAGTTAAGGAACAACGAGAGCATATGGGGCATAGTGTTCAGAGTGGGATGGATGTTACTTCAGATATCGTTTGATGTGATCTTAGCCCAACCAATTTTTATTTTTTTGCAATCCTTCTAGTTTGTCTATCAACCTGGCTGGGTCTTTTTTGTGCCGACCGTTTTGATGTCAAACAATAAGGCTTTCTGTTCAGTCTCCAAGGTTGATAGTAGACATGGGAACTTATCTATATGGCAGTTTTTGTCTCAAAAGTGCAATGTGAGAAGAAGACGGATGTAATCTTTTTTATCAGTATATAATACAAAGTTTCTCTTTTTTTGCTTAAAAGAAAAACAATCCTTTCAATAAACAAGAAAACTAGTGGCAATGGGATCAAATTTGAAGGGTTGAACTTAATTTCAGGTTGAAGGTTATATATTCATACCGCCCTTCTAGCATGAAGGGCTTTAATTAAAAAAAGATAATAACTAAAAACACTTTTCATTCTTTTTATGAGATTTCATTCTATTTAATAAAAAAGAAAAGAAAGAATGCTTCCATTTAAAAAAAACAAAAGGAAAGAATGTTTCTATTTAAAAAAAAACAAAAAGAAAGAATGTTTCTATTTAAAAAAAACAAAAAGAAAGAATGTTTCTATTTAAAAAAACAAAACAAAAAGAAAGAATGATTCTATATAAAAAATAGAATAGTATTCGTATAATGCTACTATAATGATACTAACGTAAATGTGTAAAGTTACTTATTTACAATTACTTCGAATTCGAATAAGATGTCTACTACCGTATTTAGACATAAATCTTGTCGCGTATGAATTCGAATTCGAATAAGATGTCTACTACCGTATTTAGACATAAAGCTTGTCGAGTACGAATTTTCGAATACGATTCATATATGATACAGAAAAAATATATCTTATAAATACCAAAAACGTGCAATTTTAATTTAAAAAAAATAAGATTATACATAAATCATTCCAAATTTTAACATATCATTCATTATTCATTGAAAACAATTTGAAACATATCTCAAATATCAATCATTATTCATTGAAAACAATTTGAAACATATCTCAAATTCAAAGTAGATACATGGCATATCATATAATATAACAATGTTTATGATGTGATCATCCCCATTCCCTCACCAATCCTAATAGAATTACTAAATAAATAGTAAAATCCTAAAATTTAAATTTAAAATGACAACTACATAGTAAATATAAAATGACTTGAAACTTTAAAAGTAAAAGTTAAAAATATGCATAAATCTACTTTGATACAAATGACTTAAAAAAATGAAAAACAAAGGAGCTACCTAAATACTTTTATACAAAATTACTTAAAAAAATATAACAAAGTAACTACCTAAAAACTAAAAAGTAAAACATAAAAGCAAAAATTAAAATAACAATTATATATAAAATAAAACTAAAATAAAAAAAAACTACATGTAGTCATGTGCTAGTAAGTTAGTATACTAGTAAGTTATTATTAGTAACACAAATGATATAAAAGCCTTACTAATAAATTATAATAAATTTAACAATATAACACTATGTATTAATAAATTATAATAACTGGTTGATTGTACCAAACTTGTAATATTTCAGCCAAGAATTGGCCAAAATACTAACTCCAAACAAAAATTTGATCAGACTTGTAACCAATAAATTTTAACAATTTTTTATAAGGTGAGCAGGGTGTAAGTGAGGGTACTGGTTCACTGATCAAGGATGGTAGGAATAAAATTTGGTTCTGGAATTTGTATGGATGTGTGCAGAAATAGGTCAATTAAGGTTTGAACAGCGAGTCCTATGCACAATGTACCAGAGCCTTTCACTTTTTAACAACAGTCAAACTGTTGCCTACTTCGAGGCTTCTTGGGCTTCAAACATATGCATACTAGACAGGAATTGGATTAATGAAGGATACCAAAGGGTTATTATAATTCATGGGGATCTAAAACAGAGGCTGGACCAAGTCCCTTGATGATTTGGGAAGTTCTTGAGGTATTTGGAAAAATTGGAGCCAAGGGTGCTATTTAGGATTGCACAGGTTGGAGTTTTCCAGGCTTTTCCAAATGAGATGAGATTCAACCAAAAATTTAGGAACAAAGAATGGGGGTCTTTATTAGTGTTATTATGACCACTTACAAGCATCAGTTCATTAATTTTCAGCATAGGTATTCCATACATGAATATATGCCAAAACTAGCTAGTTATAGGTGCACATTGAGCTAGTCTTCAATTCTGGTGGGTAAAAAATTATTAAAAGAATGTACTACTATGTTTTTCAAACATTAATGGCTCTAATATGACTTATTAATGTACATAAATTTGAAATTGAATATTTTATGTAGAGATTGCAAATGGATTACCGCCTTCCTTCAATAAACCTCTCCACAACTAGTAATTGAGCTAGTTTTCACTTCTGAAGGTGCCAAAGCCATTAAATCATAAAAATATCAGTCAAAATAAGATTTAAGGCTCTGATATATCATTTAACACAATTCCAGGTTGAAATCATAAGTGTACATCATATCTCTCAAATATTAAGTCTCCTCCATTAACTACTATTCTCACTAGAATAGCTAGTCTTGATCTCTAAGAGTACCAAAGCCACCAAAATTATTCAAATATCATCCATGAACGTATATTAACCTATTATATCATATAAATTTTCTTTTTAAGTTGAAATCAAAGTTATGGAAGAATTATTACATTCGGTTGCACCAACAGTGCAACATGAGGCCTCCAATAGCTAGTTTTCCCCCACATGGAAGGAGAAAGGGTTGGAGGAAGGGTAGAAGGGTCTGATATGATATATCTGAGTGATGAGATGATACAGGTGAAAAAAAGAGCTCATGGTCTGTGCAAACCTTCTCTGAGATGAACTGGACTCCTCCTTCAATACTGGGAGCTTTCTACCCACTGGATCTACTAGTATTTCTCCCTTAGGGGAGGAGAAAGGGTTGGAGAAGGGTATAAGGGTCAGAATATTAGTATGGTACTGATATGAGCTGCTACAGGTCGAAATAACTGAGTACAATGGAACACTGGGCTCTCTGATAGATTCTGAGCTCCCCCTTCTGTAATGAGAGCCTCTTTCTGCAGTGATCTCCCAATGTCTTCTCTTCAAGCACTTCTGGGTAATGGATTCTCTTCTGATGGCTACACAATCTTCAAGTATGGCTGATGAACATCTGATCAACAACAACATGAACCTATGGAATAGACTGGATACTTATCAATAAGTTGGGTCACATCTCCCAAGGTTGTTGAGGCACATCTATCAACACTAGAGAAGCTCAGAGCTCTCAAGCAAATTTCACAAATGATCAAAACTTCTTAATGGGAGTTGGAAGCATTCTTTTATAGAATTGATGTTGACATGTTGAGCAAGTTAATTGGCTTGGTGACCTGTGAGAATGGGTCACCCATGAGTGGATATTCTTGCTTTCTTTTCTTCTTACACCTTTTATCTCCTTTAGAAACCGTGCCCCCTTGTGTCTCAAGATGTGTCCTTCCTTGTAAAACTTTCCTACTTTGTAAATTGAGTTCTCTTTTGGAAATTTTGACCTCCCTTAGCTTTTTATGGTTGTTTCCCATTTCTTTCTTTTGGTAACATCTTACACCTTCCCACTTTTCATCCCTTGCTATTTTTTGACCTCCGATTCCAATTTAGCAACATTATCCTCAAGGGTATTCCCTCTTGGCCCACTTGCACACATCATCCACTTGCCAAAATATTAATAAATGGAGATAATTAATAAAATAAATTAATTCCTCACTCCAAAATCCAAAATCATTAATTATTTAATTAAATTAGAGGCCTAGCTCAAACTTTCCCAATTAATTAAATAATTCACCTTAGCACTTAGTTTGGGGATTAATTTATTCATGGGGGCCCCACCTTATCCATTTAATTCCCCAAATTCACCCTTAGGTATATTCCATAAGTCAATTTCCACATCCATTAATTAATTAATTAATTAATTAATGCCTAGGTGAATTAGGCAAAAATCACCCCCATGGACCATAGCAAAAATTGGGGACATGACAGTCCTCCCTTCCCAAGATTGCTTGTCCTCAAGCAATTTAGTCCAAGGACTAATACTGCAATTCCATCCAAGCATACTTATGAATTTTCTATCTCCCCTCCTGTTGGTGACCACAGTAGTCACCCATTTTGTAAAACTCCCCACTGAATTTGAGAGGGTCCATCATGCTATTGCTGCTCAACTCTGATCATAAGTTTCTCATGTATTCCCCAAGAGTCTGGTCCATCATGTAGTTCCCCATGAAAGGAACTAGTCCACCATTCAACAAATGTAGATCTTAAGAAAAGCAAGTTGGATTTCCCTCCTGGATCCCACTTCCTATGGTGCTTTTTCCAAAGCTCAAATCTCATCAAGAATAAACTTTCAACCCAAGGAATGCCCGGATCCCATGGATTGTGCAACATTATTCCAAACAGTGTGGCATTCTGAAGGATGCCAGGATCCCAATACCGAGTTGGAATCTCTCCATTTCTCTTGCTCATGAAATTTTTTATTATGCATTTGTACGTGCTTGAGCCTTCTGTGAATGTGTTCTGGAAGTGTCTAATGGCTGCAAATTATGCCTTTTATGCTGCGTGAAAATCATAGAAAAATCAACAACATTAAAAACAATTTTCTTGCAGAAAGACAAAAAAAATTTACCTTCCATATTTTCCTTTTCAATGATGCCTCTATCCATCCATCCAGTGGATGAATCGGATATCTTGCTTGCTGATTCACATGAGATAAAATAGGAAATCTATGCTGCAATGGGATCTATCTCCCATAGGGACAGGTCATGATCCCCATGTTGTACATGTGGCATCAACCAAAAAATCTTCTTCACCCACTGTTCCTTCCTCATTGTTATTATTGAATCTAGGACATGTGGGAAAGAAATGTGAACCTTCTTTGTATGTCTGCAACCTTCAGTAATCAGACTTATGGATTCAACTTCTTCATTATTGGATGTCCCAATTTGGGTGCTCTCATCCCACTCTTCCATGGGAGAGTGACTATCTTCAAGGAACAACTCAAGTTCCCTTAGAAAAAGTCAAATTCTTGGTTCTCATCAAACTTTTCTACACACTCTTCAAGCACATGTAAGAATGAATGATCCTCATGATCCACCATCTCATGAGGTTACTCCATATGATCAAGGATGATTTCATCCAAATGTAGTTGACTGAATTGTGTGTAGGAGGGTAGGGGGGTTCTTTGCAACTTTTCATGAAGCCGCAATATTTCTATCTTGGATTCTTGGAGGGCACTTTGAGTGCTTCTCAAAGAATATTGGGTGGCCATCAATTCATCATTGATATTTTTTATCATTTCATCATTATTCAAGGATGCACCATGAAACAATTCTACAAGCTCCAACAAACTATCTCTATCAGAAATCAGGTTCAAGAATTTACCTTTTATGCTTGTCATGGCTTTCTGAAATTCTTCCATGTCTCTCATGGAAGACTTCTCCCCCAACTTCCAACAAATATTATTCATTAAGGAATGGGTTTCAGTGAGGGTTTGAAGCGCTTCTTGTATTTTTCATTCATTCATCTTCAATGTCCCTTCAAGGAAATGAGGTTCTGGCAAATGAACCTTCTCTTCTTCTAGCTTCCTAGGATCAACTTCGGCTGATTCTGTTGAAGTTATGAAAACTGATCCATATTTTGGGGCTGCAAGATATTCATATTTAAGACCATGAATATCATATCTTTGGCTGCAACTGGGGTGTTCATTCATTTCCGGTGCAATTGTAGGGATTTCTCTCCAATTTTCAGCCTTCCCCAATTCACGAGTCTCAACCCCCAGGGGTCCAACCAAGTCCATATTATCCTCAGAAGTGGCTTCCCCATCAGACCAACACATAGGCACATAAATATAAGAATATACAAATTTCCCATGTGTTATATTTTCTCCTCCTTGTGATGGTATGTTGGTGGTTTGGCCTTCCACCAATTTCTCAATTTCAGTTTATGTTGCTGGAAGGCCTTCTTCTTTCTCCATGGATCTTGCACCCACTTCAACATCATCAATGGGGACCCCCATGTCTCCCACATATATGTGAGAATACACATCATTAGATGCTTCCTCACACTTAAAACATTCCTCATTAGGTGCTCTTCCAACCATGTGGGTATCCTGCAAATACCCTTCTAGTGATTCAGCCTTGTCACTGCATTCACCCTTATCACTAAGGTTTTGAGACTCAACATCCATGGAATCCATTATCCAATAATTATCCCCTGATGTGGATGAAACATCATCATGATACCAAGGAGTACAAAAATATGATTGAGGTCCATACCTATGCATCATACTTCTCCCTTCAAATGGTGGAGCTATGGTGCCTTGTTTTGCCACCAATTCTCTAGGTTCACATCCAACTGATGTGTGGTCATCTTCTGATTCACTATGAAGCTCATATGGTGACTTTGGATCTGATTTATGTTCTTCTTTTGGATCTGAACCAAAATATGACCCAACACCCCTAATAGTACAAATCTCTTCTGAGGTGATCTTGAGATCCTCATCATAGAATCTTGCAGTAGATTCTTGTCCCATTCTGTCAACAACACAATGATTGGTTTTTGGGTCTTGCTTCCCCAAGAAAAATAATGAAGTTTCTGCCGTGGTTGTTTTAGGATCAATATTCTTGGAGGCTATTCTGGAAGAGGATCCAATAATTCTCATCAAGTGTGAAACCATTGAATCCAATGAAGCTTCAAATTTATCCATTCTCTCTCCCACAAAAAGTTGATCTTTGACTGTGGAACATGCAACCTTTTCCTGCATGTGGCTATTAGAATAACCATAGTCTCTTATTCCAATCATGATCTCATGGGACATACTTTATAGAGTAATTCTTGGAAATTTTCTTCCTCATATTGTTTACAATACTCTTCATATTGCTCAACATATTTATCATCATATTACTCATAAAAATCATCATTAGAGTAAGAGTCTTCTTCACTAAACATTGACATGACTGCAATTTCATTGAATTAAGAGTCTTATTTCCACAGGAGTAGAGGAAATAGCTCTGATACCACTGTAATATTCTAGCCAAGAATTGGCCAAAATACTAACTCCAAACACCAATTTGATCAGACTTGTAACTAGTAAATTTTAACAATTTTCTGTAAGGTGAGCAGGGTGTAAGTGAGGGTACTAGTTCACTAATCAAGGATGGTAGGAATAAAATTTGGTTCTGGAATTTGTATGTATGTGTGCAGTAGCAGTTCAAGTAATGTATGAACAGTGATTCCTATGCACAATGTACCAGAGCCTTTCACTTTTCAACAACAGTCAAACTGTTGCCTACTTCGAGGCTTCCTGGGCTTCCAACATATGCATACTAGACATGAATTGGAATACTGAAGGATACCAAAGGGTTAATATAATTCATGGGGATCTAAAACAGAGGCTGGACCAAGTCCCTTGATGATTTGGGAATTTCTGTAGGTATTTGGAAGAATTGGTGCCAAGGGTGTTATTGAGGATTTCACAGGTTGGATATTTCCAGGCTTTTCCAAATGAGTTGAGATTCAACCAAAAATTTAGGAACAGAGCATGGGGGTATTTATTAGTGTTATTATGACCACATACAAGCATCATATCATTAATTTTCAGCATAAGTATGTCATACATGAAGATATACCAACACTAGCTAGTTATAGGTGCACATAGAGCTAGTCTTCAATTCTGGTGGGTAAAAAATTATTAAAAGAATGTACTACTTTGATTTTCAGACATTAATGGATATGATATGACTTATTAATGTACAAAAAGTTGAAATTGAATGTTTTATGTAGAGCTTGCAAATGGATTACCTCTTTCCTTCAATAAACCTCTCCACAACTAGCAATTGAGCTAGTTTTCACTTCTAAAGGTGCCAAAGCCAAAAACTCATAAAAATATCAGTCACAATAATATTTAAGGCTCTGATATATCATTTAACACACTTCCAGGTCAAAATCAGAATTTTACATCAGATCTCTCAAATATTAAGTCTCCTCCATTAACTACTATTCTCACAAAGCTAGAATAGCTAGTCTTGATCTCTAAGAGTACCAAAGCCACCAAAATTATTCAAATATCAGCCATGAACATATATTAAACTATGATATCATATTAATTTTCTTTTTAAGTTGAAATCAGAGTTATGGAAGAATTATTACATTATGTTGCACCAACAGTGCAACATGAGGCCTCCAATAGCTAGTTTTCCCCCATAGGGAAGGAGAAAGGGCTAGAGGAAGGGTAGAAGGGTCTGATCTATCATATATCTGAGTGATGAGATGATACATGTGAAAAAAATATCTCATGGGCTATGCACACCTTTTCTGAGATGAACTAGACTCCTCCTTCAAGACTGGGAGATTTCTCCCCACTGGATCTACTAGTCTTTCTCCCACAGGGGAGGAGAAAGGGTCGGAGAAGGGTAGAAGGGTCAGAATATCAGTATGGGACTGATATGATCTTCTATAGGTTGAAATAACTGAGTAAAATGGCGCACTGGGCTCTCTGAGATATTATAATCTCCCCCTTCAGTAGTGAGAGCCTCTTTTTGCAGTGATCTCCCAATGTCTTCTCTTCAAGCACCTCTGGGTAATGGATTCTCTTATGATGGCTACACAATATTCAAGTATGGCTGATGAACATCTAATCAGCAACAACATGAACATATGGAATAGATTGGATACCTGTCAAGAACTTGGGGCACATCTCCCAAGGTTTTTGAGGCACATCTCTCAACACTAGAGAAGCTCAGAGCTCTCAAGCAAATTTCACAAATGATAAAAAATTATTAATGGGAGTTGGAAGCATTCTTTTATAGAATTCATGTTGACCTGTTGAGCAAGTTAATTTTCTTGGCTACCTGTGAGAATGGGTCACCCATGAGTGGATATACTTGCTTTCTTTTCTTCTTACACATTTTCTCTCTTTTAGAAACTGTGTCCCCTTGTGCCTTAAGATGTTTCCTTCCTTGTAAAACTTTCCTGCTTTGTAAATAGAGTTCTCTTTTGGAAATTTTGACCTCCCTTATATTTTTATGGTTGTTTCCCATTTCTTTCTTTTGGTAACATCTTACACCTTCCCACTTTTCATCCCTTGCTATTTTCTGACCTCCAGTTCTGATTTAGCAACATTATCCTCAAGGGTATTCCCTCTTGGCCCACTTGCACACATCATCCACTTGCCAAAATATTAATAAATGGAGATAATTAATAAAATAAATTAATTCCTCAATCCAAAATCCAAATTCATTAATTATTTAATTAAATTAGAGGCCCAGCTCAAAATTTCCCAATTAATTAAATAATTCGCCTTAGCACTTTGTTTGGGGATTAATTTATTCATGGGTGGCCCACCTTATCCATTTAATTTCCCAAATTCACCCTTAGGTATATTCCATAAGTCAATTTCCACATCCATCCATTAATTAATTAATTAATTCCTAGGTGACTTAGGCCAAAATCACCCCCATGGACCATAGCAAAAATTGGGGACATGACATAACTTGTATCATCTTAAATGTTCGCCATATTTTTAACTTTGTTTGAATTTTTGTACATTAACTGCTAATACGGTCGTATTTTTCTACTATGATATAAACAAAAAAACACACCAACTATATGGGAGAAACAACGTCCGATCACTAAAGAGCATAACAACATTACAATAAAATATAACGCAAGTCCGGGAAACGACCTTGAGGATTTTCTTCCGGCGCAGTCGTGGTAGCATTAGGAATACAGAGGCCAATGGATTGCAGCAAGAAGTCCATCTTTCGGTTGAGCTCCCTGGTTTTGTCTTGAAGCGATTTCTGCACCGGATCCTCTTTTTGCATACGGTCCGTCAGAGCATACCCCACCAAGTTTTTCATTACCCAGTAAAGGGCAACAATTCACTCGTATAGGGTTAAACGACCAACAGTGTTCCCCGGGTCCATGGCCGGATTTTCCAGCTTTCGGCTTTCCTCCTGTAGGGTATATTTACCAAGATTTTCTTCGGGCGCAGTCGTTGTAGCATCAAGAATACAAAGGCCCATGTATTGCAGCAAGAATTCCATCTTTCGGTTCATCTCCCTGGTTTCATCTTGAAGCGAGTTCTGCACCAGATCCTCTTTTTGCATACAGTCCGTGAGAGCATACCCCACAAAGTTTTTCATTACCAATAAAGGGAAACAATTCGCTCATACAAGGTTAAACGACCAACAGTGTTCTCAGGGTCCATGACCCAATTTTCTAGCTTCCGGCTTTCCTCCTGCAGGGTATCTTTACCAAGATTTTTCCAGAGCTCCTGCTCCACACCTTGGATTTCCTTCTGCACTTCAAATGATAGGTCTAGTTAAAAAATCCTACATTTCCTCCAAACTATCCTATGAGCAGAAGAGACTCTACGACTATCCTCCAAAAGGATATGTTCCCTGTTACGCCTCTTCCTCTTCACCTCTTCCGCATGATGATGGTCATCCATAATGCTCGTCGAAGTGAAGCTTACTTGTACAATTACCATTCTAGTTCCCCGTCAATGTCACGAAAAGGCCTAGAATTTCAAATTTTATGTACTTTTCAATTCAAAATTTGATGATGGTAACATGTTTTTAGTGCCTGTCATTTTACATTTTATGTAACAATAGTCAAACAATTCGTGTATGCGAATGATCATTCCAGGAAATGTTGAATCTTTAATATCATGATAATGACACAGCGGTCGAATAATTTGGGGCTTGGGATGGAACCATGGTGGGATCGCCAACCTCCTTGACATCATAATAAATATGTAGCAGCAAGGCATGGAATTATGGATCAATTCCTTCCATAGGAATGTCGCTCGATCATCCCCTCTTCCTATCAAACAAGAAAATACAATAAACAATAACTAGCAATTTGAGCATGCGTTGGCAGATATCTCTTCTTTCTAAAAGCAATGAAATTACATAAATTAATGTATGGAGCATTCTCATGAAAACAAGCCTTCCTTTCAAAAATCAATGAAGGCACAATAATCAATAAACAATATGAAAAATAGAGTTCATCCTATCCCTATTGAATGCAACATGCAAAGTCATAGAATATTGCAACAATTAAACACAAAGGTAGATCCCACAGGTGGTCACCATATATATATATATATATATATATATATATATATATAAGAAAACAATGATAAAAATGGGTATATCAACCTCGAGAGCCTCTTTCCGTGGCGTCATCATGGTAATTTCAGTTCAAGCCATAAGTAAAATAGATGTACAGTAACAAGCAATGATCCCATAATTTTCTAGGTAAATAAATAAAATATACAGTGGCTTTCCACCCCATTCCAAAAGCAAAAAAAAATCAAAATCCAAAACAAATATGAGGGCCACACTCTCTTTATGGAATTCCATCGCAAAACTACCATAAAAAAAGTGTAAAAAAGCAGGAATTCCATCGAAAAACTAACGATTACTACTTTTCAAAATCATCAAAATAGAACCCCTAAGCCATATGAAACTTGAAAAAATTCGACATACCTCAAGCAAGCCGGTATTTTTTATTTACATCAAAGTTGGTACATAAATCCATTTCGTCTCCCTCTGAAAAATGCCACACTACACTCAGGTCACAAGTGCATCTAAGAAGCACACTACACTCAGGTCACAAGCGCATCAAACAAGCATAAATCTGATGAAAATTTTCAATTCATTAAACCATGTAAATCTTCCCAATCTTAATTACTAAACTTCTGAATTGCAATAAGTACCAAACTAGTAATTTTACTAGTATTTGTTTATGACGGATACGTGAATTTGGTGGACGTCGATTTGACGGGTTTAAATTATGCATGCCTATAGACATTGACGCGTAAATTCCAATAAGACCTGTCAAATACATCCAATGAAGCAAATATGTTCTACACGCCGTCAATTTCCAGGCTTGAAGTCTCACGAACTGCTGGATAATTGTACAATCACTCTAGCAAAATCCATAGAGATGATATCTTACTTGATCAAAATCTGCAGAGATGATATCCCACCATACTGTGATAATTACCGTTCCCCATCCATCCCATCCGTGTTCATTACTAATTTTGGAAAAATAAATATTTATAAGTTTTAAATCCATAATAAAAAAATTAGTAACCTCGCTATACTCAATGTGCCAAATCAAATAAAAATTAGTAACCTCTCTATACTCAATGTGCCAAATCAAATAAAACTTAGTAACCTCGCTATAATCAATGTGCCAAATCAAATAAACATTAGTAACCTCACTATACTCAATGTGCCAAATCAAATATGCCATGTGTCACAATATGATCGTTCCACGTGTCACCTTGGGATACTAGATATTAACATTTTAACAACAAAATTTATAGACGTTTTGTTTCAAATACTTTACTGGCAAGTGGAAATATTCTCAGAGAAAGGGCGACCGCTCTTTCTCCAAGGTGTTCTATTGTTACAATTCCCTCGTAAATGAAGGGTCGGCCAACCCTTCTTATTCTCAATATTCTTTTCATAATAGTTCGACACTGTAAGAAGGGTCGGTCAATCCTTCTTGTGTTCTCCATTATGGATATAGCTGAATTGTTGGATAAAGGTTTTCACAATTAACTATGAAAAGAAGGGGCGACCGATCCTTCTTGTCGGAAAACGGAAGTCGGGACAAACCATTTTATATGTTATAACTTCCAAGGTGTTCTATTTTTACAATTCCCTCGTAATTGAAGGGTCGGCTGACCCTTCGTATTCCCAATATTATTTTCATAATAGTTCGACATTGCAAGAAGGGTCGGTTGACCCTTCTTATTCCCAATATTATTTTCATAATGGTTCGACACTGCAAGAAGGGTCGGTCGACCCTTCTTATTCCCAATATTCTTTTCATAATAGTTTGACACTGCAAGAAGGGTCGATCGATCCTTCTTGTGTTCTCCATTATGGATATAGCTGAATTGCTGAATAAAGGTTTTCAAAATTAACTACGAAAAGAAGGGGTGACCGATCCTTCTTGTCGGAAAACGGAAGTCAGTACAAACCATTTTTATATGTTATAAATTCCAAGGTGTTCTATTTTTA
Organism: Larix kaempferi; assembly: GCA_027924585.1. Lineage (NCBI taxonomy): Eukaryota > Viridiplantae > Streptophyta > Pinopsida > Pinales > Pinaceae > Larix > Larix kaempferi. Next base: position 2,290,630 of record BSBM01000031.1, on the reverse strand, counting down.
CAATTCCCTCGTAATTGAAGGGTCGACCGACCCTTTGTATTCCCAATATTATTTTCATAATAGTTCGACACTGCAAGAAGGGTTGGTCGACCCTTCTTGTGTTCTCCATTATGGATATAACTGAATTGCTGGATAAAGATTTTCACAATTGACTACGAAAAGAAGGGGCGGCCGATCCTTCTTGTCGAAAAACGGAAGTTGGGACAAACCATTTTTATATGTTATAACTTAGCCGATTGACTAGCTATTCAAACAATGACTGAATATTTTAGACATTGAACTTTTCACCTTAAAATTTTGAACATTTAAAAATGAAAATTGCACTTTTCAAATAAAAAATTGAATTTTTTGATTTGAAATTCAAACTTTTCAAATCAGAAATTGCATTTTTTGATTTGAAATTCACACTTTTCAAATGAAAATTTGCATTTTTTGATTTGAAATTCACACTTTTCAAATCAAAGTTTGCATTTTTTTTATTTGAAATTCACACTTTTCAAATGACAATTTGCATTTTTTGATTTGAAATTCACACTTTTGAAATAAAAATTTGCTTTTTTTTATTTGAAATTCACACTTTTAAGGTTCATAAGTAGTCAAAAAACACACTATTCGAATAGAAAAACACACTTTTCAAAGCCAATATTGCCACTTTCAGAACCTGATTTTGCACTTTAGAAAGTTTGATATTGACACTTTCAAAGTCGAAATTCACACTTTCTTAGTCCAAAATTTGCCTAATATGTCCAAATTTAATGAAATTGATGTTTTGACACCCACTAACTATTATCGTCGTATGAGATTGGAATAATTCTTCAAATTTCCAACTCAATTTTTGTTCATGGATAATGTCGATGATTCTAATCAATCTCGATATTGAATGCATATGCAAAATCTATAAATTACATTTATATGGATGTTCTAAAGAATCATACTTGTAACAATAGGTCTTATTGTGGTTCATTATGTTGGTGTAACTTTGTTGAAGTAGTGTTCTTGTTGGAGGCATATCGCTTGATCACATGTTGATATACCTTGATATTGGATGGTTTTATCGTTTTTTGAAGTTTAGTAGTGGCTGTGGTTGTTTTTCTTATGTTATTCCTCTTTTATTTCTCTCCAAGTCTCTTCTCCTCTTCTCTTTATTCTAATTTTTTTTCTTCTATTTCTCATACTCCATTATTTGTTTCTCCATTTGATCATATTCCAACAAACAACTTACAAAACATATCTAAGGGTGAAAACGCAAAGTTGGGATACAATTTTTTGAGAATTGGGTGTTTTTGGGTTATAATATCCAATTTCTCGACCGAGAAAAAAGTCAACATATTTTCTAGGCCGAGAGTTGTATTGTTTTTCGGATGAGAGTTTAACTACAGTTAATATTTTCTCGGCCAAGAGTTTAGTTCTAGTTAGACAATTTTTCATTCGAGAAAACTTCAGTTTCTCGTCCGAGAGTACAACCAAATTTTTGGTATGAAACTTTCGAACAGATCTCTCGATCGAGAGTTTAGATTCCTTTTAAACTCTCGTTCGAGAGTGTATTTTTTATATAAACCTCACACCGACACCGCCAGTGTGTGTCTGTCGTTGTTGAAACCCTCGTAGGAGCACACGCCCATCACACTTATGGTTTATATAGTGCTGAAACCCTACAATTCAACACTCCTGAATCCTGCAATTCAATGCTCCGACCCTGCCAGTGTGTGTCTGTCGTTGTTGAAGCCCTCGGAGGAGCACATGCCCAACACACTTATGGTTTGTATACTCCTAAAATTCTGCAATTAAACGCTCTTGAACCCTGCAATTCAACGCTTCTGAACCTTGTGAAAAGATTTCAAGCCTGGAAAACTCCTAGGAAATGATCGCAACGATTTCTCATCAATTTCGAAATCACCCACAACTTCATTGATGGTAAGTTTCAATGTAGAAAGACAACTTATTTTGGTTAATTTTTAGGTCTTGTGTCACTGCATTTTATTGACATCAGGGATAATTTTAAGGACCCATACTTATTTAAAAGTGTATAAACCTTGGCGAATATTACCAATTCTTAAAATGTCAACTATAAAATATTTGGTGATATTTTTCTAAAATTATTTCAATTTATAAGGATTTTATATAGTTTATATAATAATTTGGCTATTTTTAGGGTGAAAAAAATTTACCCCATCAAAATTGGGCGAAATGGGGCTTCAAAAAATGCAAATTGGAGAATCTTTTTTTGGAAAAAAACATGCAAAAATAGCCTATGGGCTAAATTTCGCCCCTAAAATTATCCTTGATTGACATTATATTAGGCAGGCCATGGTTTTCGCTTTCAGTTTGAGTCCTAGTTTCAGAAGAGGTCGAAACCATAAAAACCTAAAAACCTAAGAGGGATTTTGACAATTATCTTATGCCTCCTATTTGACTTCGTATATGCTCAGGGATGGATGGGAGAAGGTGGAAAGGGCTAGTGTCTTTGGCGAGTGAGCAATTGGTCAATTCTGTGGCCTAGAATTTCACATAAGTAGTTTCATTTTTTGGCACAATCCCTTTTGCACCATTTCAGGCCACACAATAGATAGATCTCATAGTGGTTCAAAAATAAAAGTTGTTCATAATGGTGATTTTATTAGCTCGCCAATTTGGGGAAAATTCTTGGATGTTTAGTTTTGGGTTTGTTCATGAATCCCTCGGGGAATTCTGCACAGGGAATTTGGCACTTGTTAAAGCGATTTTGATAATGTTGGAGCCATGGAATTGAGTTGTTGTAGCAATGAACTTTATATTCAAACCTTGTTTATCCAAAGAATCTCCAATGGTTTTTTTTCCTTCTCAAACTCTTTACTACTATAGTTAATATGGCAAGCCTCTAGGTGTAGTGAATGAGTTGTAGTCAATTCGAGAGATTACATTGAGCTTGGGCATGATCTCAAGCATTATGTGAATATTCCAAGCATCTATGAACAACATGCTATTCATGTAGAAACCCTCAAGCTTGTTCGTTATTTGTAGCTTATTATTAACCCTCCCTTTGCGATGTGTAGACACATGAAATCTTGGGAAGTCCATGGATATCATTGTAGAAACAAGAGACAATCCCATATCATTATGATATTCCTGCTATTATTTTTCCTCTAGAGATCTATTTGATGTTCGAGGAGAGTGTGTTGCACTTCGAAATTCTTAGGTGGTACGAGGAGTGAGTAGAACCTTATCTGTGTGACAATAGATTATGGGCATTTGAAGAGGACTCTTTGATGTTGAAACCTGTATAATTTTGTCTTTGTGACAATGGATTATGGGAATTTGAAGAGCACTCTTTAATGTAGAAACCTGTATAATTTTGTCTATGCGACCATGGATTATGGGCATTTGAAGAGCACTCTTTAATGTAGAAACCTGTATAATCTTGTTTCTGTGACCATGGATTATGGGAATTTGAATTTACGTATAATTGAATACATTTGCCTTTTATAATCTTCATTTATTTCTTGCCAAATATTTTTGGGACAACTTTGTAATGCAGTTCATCTAGCACTTACTACAGGTTGAAGATAACATTCCATTTCGATTTCAAGTACTTCCCTTAACTTTAATGTTCATAACAAAAATGGAGGCCTCATAATTTAATCTGCTTCAACCAAAGGTATTAGAATTGATTAAAGTAAGTTTCAGATTCTCAGTTACCTTGAGCATAAAGGTTTTGGAAAATTACAGACCAACTACTCCATAATCTCATATTCTCATTTATTCTCAAGCGCAACCTTGAGCATAAACTTTTTGGAAAATTAGAGACCAGTTATAGTGTATAGATTTGATTGAAAAGTCCCAAAGTCAATTATTGATTTTGCAACAAAGTCAACTGTTGATTTTTATATTGGTCTGTTGGATCGACTGATCATACAGACCAGATGGCTAGTCATGGCCTCATATCACTAACTGCTCTTTTCTAGGCTGAGAAGAATGCATGCTGTCAACGTACTCGTTAGTCCTGTCGTAATAAATGTTGGTACAATCAAACCTGGGAGGAATCAAGGAAGATCTTGTTTGACTTGTAAAGAACCGATGACAACCATATTCTTGCTCATAATTGCTATTGCCACCCATTGCCATAAGTGCATCGATTTATCCATTCCAAACATAATTCACTTGACAGTATTAAGAGGCACAAGTTAATACCTGAAAACTTCCTTTTCATTGTGGAAATTTGGTGACGTAATAAAACTCAGAATTAATATAGAATTAATTCACTTGACAGTATAATAAGGCATATGTTAGTAGTAGTAAATTTATTTTTCGTTATAGAATTCTGATAATATAAAAAAGTGAAAGTTCAGATATAATAAAAAAATTCTTTTATTTTTAACTTGTAAACTTAATTTAAAATTGAAAAACAAAAATAACCAACCTATTTTAAACATGAATTATGGTGAAATTCTAATCACGATTAAGGTTACTGAAAAATGCCCATCATATCCATGTAAAAAAGTTTTGAAGTTGCCAATCCTGATAGCCCATAGTTTTGATTTTTTTAATCGGGAAATGTACTTTCTTGCTATTCCGAAGAATCAATGAAAGCATGTTCTATGTAGACCACTGTAGAAATGGACCCTAGGACCCGTGGGGATCTCCAATCCTTTTCTTTTTCCACAAATACTGTTGTACCACTCCCTTGGGTCTATAGCCCACAGTTTTGTTGGGTTAAGGAGTCCAGTGAATTCGTTGGAATTAGTCTCTTCTTAGTATTATTATTTATATTTTTAATTTGAAAAGTAATAGAATAGAGTGACTTCGATTTTCAATTGGATTTAGCTTAGTTTTTATTGAATTTAAAATAATATTATTATTTTTAATTTGAAAAGTAATAATATAGAGTGATTTTGGTTTTCAATTGGGTCTACCTTAGTTTTTATTGAATTTATAATAAATATAGTATTATGACAAAAAAAAAATATTTATTACTTATAATAAATAAAATATGTTTATTATATTAAGGTAATATAAATAAAATAGGGTTAATATATTAATATAATTTATATGATCCAAGTTAAATGGGGTTAATTTTGTTTTTGGATTGTGCAAATTTTATTATTATTACTATTAATCTACGTAATATATCAAATTCGTGTTGAATATCAATGCTATTGTTTAAAATGGACATAGTTTCAAATACAGATACACATGCAAACAATTGTAAAGCGTTTTTTTTTTCAATGAATATTTTCAAGACGGTCTAGTTTTTGTGAGATTTGTATTGGAGTGGGCTAAAATGGTCGCTCCGGTCCTGTTCTTCGCAACTAACTCTTAATTGCTAAATCCCCCTCCCTCAACCGATGCCTCGATTGCGTTAGATTCAACCTACCTTGACCAGTATCCTTTTTTTATTTATGTTGCTATCTAATCTGTTGTTTGTGCACCATTGCTTGTGCAAATCATCTTGGCAAATTCTATTTCCATGTTAGATTCTCCACTTTCTTCTTCAAGTAATGTAAATGAGACTGTTTCCTAACAGCATCTACATTCACTGTGTCCTCATCAATTTAGAAATCCTTGTTTTTAAATTCCCCAACATTTTCATACTCTTTTATGGCACCAATAGTGATATGATCCATTTATGTTGTCGCATCAATGACTGGAATTTTTTGTGATTGTTTATTACGTTCTGCTATTGGAAATTTTTCTTATGAAGGTTGTTTAACATTTATAAAACAAAGTTTCTCCAATGATATATGTCATAACATAGGTATTTCAAGTTGTGTCCGACTCATGTCTATTGTCTTACAATGATGGAATCATCACAATTCATCGCTTGTTAGCATCTATACTATCTAAGTCATCCAATTTTTCATAATTACATATCTTAGTTGTGTTATATTTTATGCCATCTGCCAATGCATTGACATCAACAACGTGTACTTCTATTGCTATATAAGTAGCATGAGGTGCATATGAGTCGTCTTGCTGTTCTTCCCTTGCATTTTTTGGGTTGTTTTTCTTGTGCATTCCCTTGCACGCAGTACTTGACAATTTCTTTCATGGCATCAATAATTGCAGTTATGTTTGATTTGTCAGGATGTTCAAAAGATGTACATACAAATGTTTTTTGTGATTGAGCATTTATTGTTTTTGTAGTTTTATCGCCTTAGCTCCTATGTTGTTTAAAGTTCACCACCTATAGTACTTTGTTGCTAATTACAACATATACCTCATTTCTCACATCAAAAGTTGGTTCCCTACCAGATTCTGATAAGATTAAATTTTAAATTCAGTGCATCGAGCTGTTTTTCTACAATAAACAACTATATTCCTTTTTTGGAGATCCCCCAAATTTGCAAAAAATGGCAGTTTTGGAGTTGGATTACACAAAAACCACGGTAAGATCCCCTAAACTAACCCTCCAAACTTCGACCCTCCTTATTTTAACTCGGTCATACCAACAATCCCTTTTTCCTACCTCAACCCTACTCTTAAAACTCTCCTCCTAAACTCGACCTTCTAGAAACTAGTCCTAGCTTAGCCCAACCATAATACAGGATTGAACTCCATACTAAATTCCCCTAGCCTAGTTCCTAAAACCATCTAGTACCCTTGGCTTTCCCTAACTATCTTTCTCTACCCACCGGCCCTTTAAAATGACGCAACAATTAAAATAGAGGCCATAAGAATTGTAGAATCAACTATAAACATAACAAATGCAATCATTGTCTTATGATTTCATAGAGTTAACATAATCCTTTTTATTCTTAATAAGGACACATGGATCGTCTAGAGACATCTAGACGTGTTGGTAGTGGTACCAACATTCCTAGACACCATTCGAATGGGAGTATTGGATGCACTACAGGTCCACTATCAAGTGCATTCGATTGTTAACTTCAACATGTTTAAGTCTAGGTTACATATTTTAAATGTTTAATGTCAATACAGATATGAACATATTCATGTTAAAAATCATTGTCTTATGATTTCATAGAGTTAAGCTAATCCATTTTATTCTTAATAAGGACACATGGATCTACTAGAGACATGTAGACATGTTGGTAGTGGTACCAACATTCCTAGACGCCATTCGAATGGGAATATTGGACGCACCATAGGTCTACTATCAGGTGCATTCGACTGTTAACTTCAACATGTTTAAGTCTAGGTTACATATTTCAAATGTTTAATGTCAATACAGATATGAAAATATTTGTGTTAAATTTGACATGTTTTTTAATTTGTGGAAAATTCTCGTCATGCACAACTGCACAACTTGAGGGTGAAGCAAACTTGCCTGCTATACACGGACACTATCAGAGGTCATCGTCAGGTAAATTCAATTGTTATTTAGTTCATGCTCAAGTCTATAGCCGTTATATGTAATATTTAATGTGAAAAAATATAGACATAAATCTTCTTTTACACACTTTTCTAAGATCTTGTCGTGCACAAGTAGTGGCTCTAACCATGGAAGACGCACTTCTGACGGGTCTACTAGACACATAGCAAGAGAGCTGCTTGAATGTCAGGATGGCCTGATTGCTGCGCACCCACGTGCACAAAGGACACCCATAAGTACATTCTGATGATACTTATCATTTTGTAGTACAAGTTAAATATATTTAACTTTTTTAAAACGTTACATGCTAAGTCATTGTCTCAAGTATTACAATGTGTCTATGACATGAAGATGATAGATGATAGGATGGATGTTTGGAGAGTTAGTTTATTGAGATTGAACCTTCATAATCCACTTTAGGTAGGAGTCCATTAAGAGAGTATATAGTGCTTATCAAAATTCAACGCATATTTTGGCATTTCTTTTCCTTGATGTGGTTTATGAAGTCATTAGAAATGAGCAATCGAGCTTGGGAAAAATCATGTGAGTGGAGAAATAAGTATGTATTTTAGCTTTTGTAAGGCTTGTTAGTATTTCTCATTTGATACAAATGATAAAGGATCTATTTCCTGCCCACTATTTTTTTTTAAAATTCACCAATGTCGTCGCAAATCCAACGACAACTGCAAACACTTCGACGATGTTTCCATACCTTTGATGACACTTGTCGTCAAACTTAGTATTCTGTTTGTGGGTATATTCGTCGGATATCTGACGGACATGTGGTCGAATATCCGACCTTCCATAAATAAAATGTGGTCGGATATCCGACAACGGAGACGTTGTCGGATATTCGACCTTGGAGAAAGTAATTGTGGTCGCATATCCGACCACGTCGCTGTCGGATATTCGACCTTGGAGAAAGTAATTGTGGTCAAATATCTAACGGCGACATGGTCAGATATTCGAACTTGGAGAAAGTAATTGTGGTCGAATATCCGACGTGTATATTAAAAGAATTGTGGTCGGATATTCGACATTTTAGTGTCGGATATTCGATGATACTGTATTGCTGTCGGATATCCACCGAAGTTGAACCGACGTTTAAAAAAGGAGAGGCTTGTCGGATTGTCGACAGCATGATGTCGAAAATTGGACATATATGCCGTCAGATTTTGGGTTCATATTTTCATGTGTGTTGACAAACCTTGGCAATGTGATTCAAGCATACATTTCTATTATCACAGTAATATTGTAGGTCCACCTTTCAGATGCATTTTGTAGTTGTATAGGATGAAATGTTGAAAGGAGATTTATCATTTGTATGACCATTCAATGTGAAGCTAGTGCACCATAATCGAACTCATCTTTATTGTAGTGCTATGCATTTAATAACTTGGTACAAAAATTCCATCTTTAGTTCTATGCAAGTTTATAATGTGGAGTGAATCTAATCCTCATATGTTTCAAGTTATTTCGCCTCTTTAAGTGTTTCTTCATGCGTTTTCACATCCTGCACATGAATTGGATTCATGATTTAGGTAATGAACCATTGCATAATAAATATTGAATTATCCTTTTAAACATTTGAATCAAAAAATCCTTAATCCTTCAATAATTTCATACCAAGGCATTAAATTAGGCTTCCATTGCTTCACTCCACTCATCCTTTTTTGAAACTTATTCATAACCTTGTCACTCATTAATATTAATCAGTGGTGTCGTCGGAGAAATTTAAGATTGCTCGCCTTTCAGTCACAAACAAAGGCTCTTTACTTGTCTCATAGTCTTGTGTCTATCCCAAGTGGTTATGGGATGGAGTGTTATCCTCCCCACCTAGGTTCTATTATTGTAAGTGACATGTTGATATCATAATGAGTATGTTGTTGTAACGTCTTTGATCCATGTTGTTGACCTAGTCTTGTGCCATGAAGAATATGGGGTTTACCCTAGATACCTTCTGTGTAATAAGGGAAGTACCCAAACATTTTCCTAGGGTGTTGTAACTTGGAATAAAAGAAAAAACTTAACATTAATTTGTGACCCACTAATTATTCTTTCAAAACAGATACACAACATATCACTCTTCAAATGACTTTTGACTAGACACTTTGATTTCCTATTGACTTCATATCCCTACCTAGATCCTTTGACACCAATCATGTGACTTTCTTCCTACCTAATTCAAATTGAACATGTTATAACTAGTAAATTCCCTTCTCATCACACATTACATCTCTACCTATTATAATTTATTTATTATTTTATCAAATAACCTATAACTTCTTGTCTCTATGTTGTACTCAACAAAAAAACAATATTTTAATCCTCTTATAATCCATTTTTTCCCTTCTCATCACACATTACATCTCTACCCATTATACTTTATTTATTATTTAATCAAATAACCTATAAATTCTCGTCTCTATGTTGTACCCAACAAAAATATTTTAATTATCTTATAATCCAATTTTTTATGTCTTCTTAAGGGACATGTATAAGTGATGCATCCAAATATTCTCATGTGTGAAACATTAGGTTTGTATCCTTACTATGTCCCCTTTGGAGTCAAACTCAAGACTATTCTTGTATGACACCTATATAAACCATAGACTATTGTATGAATTTCTTTATCCCAAACTCAGTACCATGTTTTGTTTTACTACACTCTTGGTTATTTCAATGATTGTTTTATTCTGCTTTTCTATGCTCATTCTATTGAGAAGTGTATGAATTTTTAAATTCTTTCGTACTGTTTATTTAGCAAAATTTTATGAATTCATTGGATTTTTATTGTCCCCCATTATTTTCTCAAAGGGTGAGAATATGAAGACCACTATGTTTTCAACTACTTCCTTAAAATGAAAAAAATATTGAATTTTCTTTTATTGTTTTTCTAGAAAGTATAACCATGTTTTCTTGAAATAATAATCAATGAAAGTTAGGAGGCATCATGCCTCCACAAAAGACAATTTTTGTAGGGCCCATATATCAATGCAAGTTGATCATTACCCTTCTATGTTCTATCAAGAAACTTTCCTTGGTGTTACTTTTCTAGAATGTAACTTTCACAAATAACACAATTACTTATCTAACAAGAACCCTACCTAGTTCTCATTTTTAAGGGGTTAATTTTTTTTGAGATTTGACCCAAACTCAAAAGTGGTGCTAATATTATTGACACTTTTTTCAAGCTAATTTCATTCTTTTTAGTGGCATTGTAGTAACTATTTTGCAAGTTGAATTCTAAAAAGTGTTTTTTGTTCATTTTTTGAATAATGGTGATACTGGTATCATTATTTTTTGAATAATGGTGATACTGGTATCATCATTTTTTGATAGGGTTTTTATTTTTTGAAAAGAAATTCAATATTGATGTAATAAGGGATTTTTGTTGTTGTTGATGTTGTTTTTCATCAACTATTTATGTTTTTTTTTTGGTTGATTCTCATATCACCATTTTTTCTTTAAATTGTATATTTAGGATATTTTTTAAAAGAATGCATGAGTAATTGCTTAAATTTCACCTTAATTTATTTAATTTTACAAAATTTAAATGAAATTTTTCCTTGTGAAAATTTTCATACATGTCTACAAAAGTTTTAGATTTTAAAAATTAATTATCTTTAATTTAGCAAAAAATTGTGACATTTTAGTAAAATTTGGATAAAATTTTAGTGAACATTTGATCAATTTTATCAAACTATGTGAAATGGGGCAATGAAGTGCTTACCATTCTCATGCCTACCTCTCCACTCCCCCTTCCACAAATAAAATTGCCCAAATTAAGCTAAATCAAACAAAATGGAAGAAACCAACATCCCTTCACATGCCGTGCATTTTAATAAATTTGGCATGTAAACTAATTTTGAAAATTTTCAAAAACAAAATAACATAGAGGGTGGGTGTATTTGCCCCTCCCTCCATGCAAAAAAAACCATGTAATTTAACAAATTTTCACTCAAGTCTCACTGCAATTTCATTAACTTTTTTGATAAATTATTAAATTAATAACATTTATCTTCCTAATTTTTAAGGATCAACAACTTTTTTATTCAATTATCTTCCCAGTTTTCAAAATCAATAATTTTTCTAAACACCTAGATGGATGTTGTATTTCAACATCAAAAACATGTCCTCTATCGAGCATCGTCACCATTCTCATTTTTTCTTAAACCAATACATGATTAGTGCTTATTGTTGTAGAACGGTTTTACTACATGTACTTGCAAAATAGTCAATATAGGTCATTATTATATGTTATAAGTTCTAATAATGTGAAGGAAGGAATGATGTTATGGGAGGAATATAAAGAAATAGTGATGTAGTAATTTGTTTTTATTTTAATTTATTATTATTATTAATATTAAAATTTATTAAATAAATTTTATAAAATTTAATATAATATTAATTATTTTTAATTTCAAAATTAAAAATTATAATATATATTTAATAATATATTGAATAATAAATTAATATAATCAAATAAATTTGATATACATTTTAAATTAAAAATATAGTTTTCATATAGTTATAAATAACCCAATAATTTATATAATATTTTACAAATATGTATTAGATATAATAATTTTAATATTATTTTATATTTATATTAGAACAAAATTTATTCCCATTGAAATCAATGGGGAAGGAATGAAAAAGATGCTCCAAGAAGTGCTTACCTCCAACGGTCGCGTGTTTGCAGTCTGAAGATTAGGTGTGGTGCTGGGGCTCGGGGTAAGTGGTGATAGGATGGTTCGTATTCATGGGAGGGGCCTCTCCCCTCCTCCACGGCTTGAGAAGGAAACGATTAAGGAGATTGAGAAGGTGCAGCTTGAGGAGGAAGGAATCGGAGGAGAGGGTTGCAGTCCTCAGGCGGAGATTTCAGCATCTAATCTAGGAAATGTGGGGCAGGGATCTTGTATTCCTAAGTCGTTGAGTACTCTTGCCATCTCGGTGAATCCAACATGGGTTAAGGAGATAATTCAGCACAAGACAGATCATACATTAATTGGTAAATTCATGGGAATCTGGCCCTCAGAGAAAGTGCTAACGTGGTGGATTCATTCAACTTGGAAACCTAAAGGACACTTTGATCTCCTACTCGGCTCTAAGGGTTTCTTTACTATGGTTTTTCTAAATGTGGAAGATAAGGACAGTGTATTTAAGGGAGGACCATATTTGTACTATAGTAGGGCTATTCTTACGTATGTGGAAGGATCACTTTAACCCTAACAAGGAAGATCTGTCCATAGCTCTGGTTTGGATCAGACTCTATTCATTACTGACTGAATACTGGGACCCCGACATACTGAAGGCTTTTGGAGGCGCCCTAGGGAATTTTGTTAAAATATATGATCAAACTAAGCAAGGAAGGTATGTATCATATGCTCGTCTATGTGTTTACATGAATATTTCTAAAACCCTACCATAGGGGATCACTTTAACATGGGAAGAATTTGAGTGGTTTCAAACCCTAGATTATGAACATGTTCCTTTTCACTGTCGACGATATCATACCCATGGACATCTTGCTAGGGACTGTCATTTAAACCTCCATGTGGAAATACTGGGTAGAAAACCTCAGGAACATCTTGATTCGGAAGGTTTTACCAAAATCTCTAATCGGCGAAATGCGGGAAGGAGGCATAATGGTTCTGAAGCGAGGAATAAAGGACCTAGTACAAATTGCTTTGCTGCGCTGGATCCTAATTTTCCAGACCCTCCTATTCCAATGGAAGCGCAGGAATCTCCTCGTCCCGAGGCTGATAGTCCAACAATGATACCGGAGATCAGTGATAAGGGTAAATCTGTTAGGAAAATCCCTCTGGCAGCAGAGCATATGGAGGAGGAACTAGAGGAGATGGAACTAGGAGACCTGGATCTTGATAGCATCGAAGAGGCCTGCAAAAACATTGAGGTTCACTCCATTCCGGATAATCAACTTAAGCTATTGAAGGATGCTATTCTTAAAACGAAACCTACCCCAAGCCTGGGGATTGGTCCCCTAAAATTGAAGGAGAGCAAAAGGAAATTCAAAGAAGGAGGATCGAAGAGAGGAAGGAGATCCAACAGGGAGTGAATTGGGGAAATTGGGGCTCGATTGGTTGAATCAGGTCACTGTCCCATGATCTAGGAATCTCTTCTCTCTGTGAGATACAGTGCTTGATGAAAATTATTTCATGGAATATTAGAGGGACTAATGGTCCTCGTAAAAGAAAAACTCTGAAAAGCAAGATTCTGAAGGAAAAACCTGCTGTTGTTTTGTTACAAGAAACTAAGTGTTCGGGAGCATATCTGGAACTAAATGCTCTTAGCATATGGAAACAGTGTAAGTGTATGGTGCTGGATGTTGTTGGTCATTCTGGAGGAATGGAAATCCTGTGGGACCCTCGGCTTGTGTCCCTCACTGAATTTCTCTCCACCAAGTTTAGTCTCTCAGTTGCATTTCATCTTTTAGGATCTAATGCACAGGGGATTATTACCAATGTGTATGGGCCGAGTAGTTATCCAAAGAAGCGTAATTTCATTACCAGTTTAAATAGGATTAGGATCATGTTTGAAGGGATTCATTGGATTGTAGGAGGAGATTTTAACTTGATCCGGTCACTATCTAAGAAAAAAGGGGGCGAAGAATCCTAACTCCGGAGAATACCATGTTTGATGAATTCATTGAGAAAAGTAATCTGATTGATGTTGATATGGGGAGAAATGGTTTCACCTGGAATAACAGACGTGGAGGGGAGCATTTGGTGGCTACGAGGCTGGATAGATTCCTAATTTCTTAAAGCATTATGCTTTTAGGGGGGACTCTGTCATTGAGCCTGATTGCCTCTTCAGGCTCTAACCATTGGTCGGTTTCCCTTATCTAGAGTAATATTGGGATGAGAATGACTAGGCATTTTAGGTTTGAGAGTTTTTGGTTAACTCATAAAAATTTCCAAACTCGTGTGGAGGAATGGTGGAGGAATATTACCCCCCCTCATGGCACCAAGATGTATTGTTTTCAACAAAAACTGAAACTGTTGAAACAAAAAATCAAAATTTGGAATAAAGATGTCTTCGGGGACATTTGGGTTGATAAAGCTAAGATTGAAATACAGATGGAATAGGTCCAGGAAAGCGTCATGCAGATAGGATTGACAGTTGAACTGGCCATGGAGGAAAAAAACCTTTCTGAACAGTTATATCAGAGACAGACGCAAGAAGAACTTTTATGGAAGCAAAAATCTAGGAACCAGTGGCTGAAGGATGGGGATAAGAACATGAAGTTCTTCCACAGAGCAACCATCCACCATAAACACCAGAATCAGATATGTAATATCCGTACCAATGAGGGTGTTTTAGTTGATTCTCATGAGGATATCAAGCAGGAACTCATTTCTCATTTTAAGGAAGTGACTACGGAACCTCAGGTGGACCGGTCTGAAGCTTGTAGGGAGATCAAGGATGTTATTCCTAGGCTTATTATTGATGAGCAGAATGAGATGCTCATACGTCCCATTGAATTCTAGGAGGTTGAGATCGCCATTAATCAAATGGAGGATGGTAAATCCCCTGGGCCTGATGGTTTTACAGCCAATTTCTTTCACCACTTTTGGGAGTTGATCAAAATTGAAGTTTGGCAGGTGGTGGAAGAATCACAGAGAATGAGGGGGGTTCTCCCTGCTTTAAACTCTACCTTTATCACCCTGATTTCTAAAACTCTAGTGGCTGAGAGATCTAATTTGTTCAGACCTATCTCTTTGTGCAACATCATCTATAAACTCATAACGAAAGTCCTATCTAATCGACTCAAACCCCTTCTCCCTTCCTTGATCTCTTTGGAACAGACGAGACTTGTGGAAGGAAGACAAATTCTTGATGGTATTATCTTAGCGCAAGAAGTCTTACACTCCCTTAAGAGTACGAAGAAAGCTCGGATGTTACTGAAGTTAGACTTATCCAAAGCCTATGATAAACTTAACTGGACCTACATGAAAGAGATTATGAGCTCCTTTGGTTTCAGTGAGGTCTAGATCAAGTGGATCGCTAATATTACTTCCACTGCGTTATTTTCTATCATGATCAATGGGTATCCGTCTGCTGTCTTCAAGCCTACACGGGCATTCGCCAAGGTGATCCTCTCTCGCCCTTTCTCTTCGTGATCATGACTGAAGGTATTGGCAGGCTCATTTTGCACTTTGTAGAACAGGGGAAAATCAAAGGCCTCAAGTTCAACTCGTATGAGAATGCTATAACACACCAGCAGTTTGTTGATGACACTCTCCTGATGGGACATTCCTTTGTTTAGGAAGATAGACAAATTAAGCAGGCTTTGAATCTCTTCTTAAGAGCCTCGGGGCTTATTCTGAATATGTATAAATCCTTGATTTTCTTCTTTAATACTCCTCCTGCTAGTCAAAGGAACATTGTAAGGATTTTAGGTTTCAAGAAGAGTTCCCTTCCAACCAAATACTTGGGTGCTCCCCTATCTGATGTTGTTCTAAAGAAGGTTTCATGGGAGGAACTCTTAAGTAAAATGCGTGAGAAACTCTCAAACTAGATGCTCCGTGCTTTAAACTTTCCGGGAAGAGTTGTCATGGTTAAAATTGTGCTACAAGCGATGCCTCTATATTGTTTCTTTGTTTTATCGGCTCCCAAATCGGTTATGAAGGACATCAAAGATATCCAATGCTCTTTCCTTTGGGGAGGCACTACGGAGCATAGAAAGTGGCCCCTGGTGGATTGGGATACTTTGTGTAAATCTAAACCTGAAGGGGGTCTTGGGCTCCGGGATCCTTAGAAGCTGAGTATTGTGTGTGGAGCTAAGATTTGGTGGCAATGGCTCAATCATACAAACGAGCAATGGGCTAGTTTTGGGGGAAAGAAGTATGCTTTGGAGTTTGAAAAATAGGACTGGGTCAGGGTGGATGGTCCAGAGCAAGGGTCGCATATTTGGAACATGGCTAGGAAGGGGCGTGATTTGATCAGGAAACACATTTTTGGGAGTTTCTCCAAGGATCTTTGGCTAATCTGTGGTCTGATGCGTGGAAACAAGAACCATTTCTTCTAACTTTGGTGAATGATATCCCTCTGGACTCACCTGCTTTTAACCATAATTGGCAGATGATTGAACATTATTGGCAAGAGGAACCGAATGACAGAGGTTTTCGTGTGTGTAAGCCTCTGAATTGGTGGACGTGCATCTATGGCGAGGAGGTTGGCAAGCACATTCATGAAATCTTGCAACATCATCAGATCAAATTTTAGTTGGGATTGGACCTTCTGCGCTGGGGACATCGACCTAAAGGTATGTTTACTATGAAGGAGGCGTACTACATCCAGGGTGGTTAGGATAATCCGATTGTCGATAGTAAATGGAAGCGCCTCTGGGGAGCTACACTCTGGCCTAAAATCACTCTCTTCCTCTAGTTGGTGTTGAGAGGCATAATTCTGACGTGGGATAATATCACTAAGCGGGGCTTTGAGGGACCCTCTTACTACATTCTCTGTGGGACTCATGGGGAAACAATTTCCCATCTTCTTGATGAGTGCAGGTTCTCCTCGGGCTTATGGGATAAGGGAGCCATGATTTTCTGTTTGTCGGATAGAATTCGAAATGACCCCGTGGGAACAATCAATTGTTGGAGGAAGGATCCGTTCTAGGGGAGAATTCTTAATAGAATTTCGGAATTATTCCCTGGTTTTCTTGTTTGGGAAGTATGGAAAGAATGTAATAAAAGAATTTTCACAGGAAAACATCAAACATGCAAAGTTATATGGAGTCAAATTCAGCGTGGCATTCAAGAGACTCTGCAATTAACTTCTTGGACGGAGCAAGATATGAACATACCAACGAATGAAGTGAGTCTTTTGCATCAATGGGGCATCTGGGCGCCACCCAACCATATCGGCAACATTCGCCCTCATCGAACATCTCTGGAAAGTCTGGTGGTCTGGTCTCCTCCATTACCAGGCTGGCTTAAACTCAATTTTGATGGGGCGTCGAAGGGAAACCCCAGGAATGCTGGTTATGGTGGTGTCGTGCAGGATGACAAAGGGAATGTTTTGTATAGTTATTATGGCCATCTGGGCCTGGAAACCAATAACGTGGCCGAGTGTGAGGCGATTCTATAGGGTTTATGCATGGCAGCTCGGTGTGGCATCAACTGTCTTCACGTGGAGGGTGACTCTAAACTGATTATTCAACTAGCCACCAGTTTGGCTAACGGGACTCGTGCGGCCAAGTTAGCCCCTTCTTGGAGGTTGGCGTGGCGTATGACCTGTTTGGAAAATATTATAACGTCAATGAACTACGTCACCTTCCACCACGTAAGGAGGAGTGCGAATTGCTTGGCAGATGTGCTTCCGAACTAGGGTGCCAGCTGCCACGATGAGGGATGGGATGGAGAGGCCCTCAACATGCTGGCGAGCACGTGTCGGGATAAATGTTTGCAAACTGCTGAAATCAACATATGTGCGATGAATGATGTCGCTAGCCTACATTCGAAGTAATGTGAAGTGATGGTTCATAAACGATGGTGTACTATTGCTTACAGAGGTAATAGGAGGCCTTATGGTAATCACCTGGAAAAATTAACTGTCCGTCCTTCGCTCATTTCATCATCCCCGATGTCAATGATGATCAGAGATATGAAGTGTGGGATGGCAACTGGCAATCGAGTCCCCACGATTAGAATGGAGAGTGATTATCAGGGTTCTGATCTCATGACATTTTCCAAGGACGCATGCCATTACTACAGAGCTCGTATCATTTTGGGGATTTTAATGGTTGCGAGTGGCGTCTTGCCTTTAAATTCTCTCCACAGGGTCGACTCTCTCCATTTCTGCAGTCAGTCTGATAAGGTCTATGTCTTGTTGAGTTTTATTGTGTGTTCTTGTTGGGTTGAGTGTGGCAATTGTGTTGTTGATAGGATGCCTCCGAGAGGTCGCCCTGCTCGTCGGGGTCGTCATAGTTAGGGTGAATCGAGTAATCTGCACAGGGGTGTTGAAGCCTAGGCCGGGCCTAGTAGGGAGTAGTGGTGAGCTGCTTCGACTGCAGTGTTATTCCATCGCATCTTTCCTCAGCCGTTACAAAGGGATTTAGAAGTTATGGAAGCAAATTTGTGGAGAATGGTGGGGGAACAGGAGCTGCCGCTGGAAGCGGTGGCTATGGCCGACTGGATTCATGATCCTGGAAACACTAGGGGCTGTATGGATCTTTACAACAGAGCGATGTTCATGCTTTGGGTTACTAAAACGCTCATTTCCCAGACCCTGGATGCCCGGGTCGATATTTTGGAGGATTTGCAGTGTCTGAAGAAGCTTGAGGATAACTACAAGGATCATGCGGAGGAAACCCACTGGATCCATATGAAACTGCAGGCCATTGCAGTGGATTTGGGCATTTCATGCTTAACTCGTCCTAAGAAAGTGGATAGCCCGAAGGTTATTGATCTTCGTGGCAAGGCTACCGAGATGGAAGCCCCACTGGTTGTGAACATTGATGATGAGACGGGGTTGGCGGGATGAGTCTCTGGATGTGTCATCGGGCTGGGTCGGCTTGCTAATGCTTCTTTACTATGGGATCCATTTTTCCGGTTGGTGCCTCTTGTGGCTTTTGTTATGTAATGGGATGTCGAACTCTGTTTGTTTGGGGACTGTGGGAAACACTGTTAGTTTTTTGTTGTTGTACCGATTAAGGATAGGTCTACTTGTACTACTCAGAGATGTATCGTTTTGGAACTCTGTTTTGCTTCTTTACTGAGCATGGATAGGACTGTTTGTACTGCTCAGAATTGTTATGTTTTGGAAACCTGGTACTCCTGGAGAGGGTTTTATTGTGGATAGTTTGGGGTTTTGGGCTCGTTGGGGCTGATGTTTAAGTGCCTTATGCATTGTAAACTCTGTGAATGTGATATTGACTTGGATGGAATAGAATGAAGTTCTCTTTTGCTTAAAAAAAATTATTTCAGATAATAATAGTTCACCCAATTACAACATTTACTTCAAATATATTGTATTTTGTTATTTTTAGTTTCTATTATATATATATGTGTATGTTATTTTTAAAATATTTTAATTTTTATTATATTATATTAATTATATTTTTTATTAATATATATTTAAGATGTAAATTAGTTGATAATAGAGTGTTAAAGTAATTTTTTCCAATGTTGTTGATTCAAACCTACCAAGTTTTTGAAAAAATATTATTTATTAATATAATAATATAATATAATTTATTTTATTTTTTTAATTAATATAATCATATTTGGAAATTATTTCATATGTTTTATAATTTTTATATTTTTCAATATAGTTTAAATTAAATGGTTCCCAAATTCAAATCTAATTCCAAATATATTATGATGACAATGAAAATACCTTAACTCATCAATACTATTTTATATTAAAATTTCTCAATCCATAATACACATCTTCAAGTTACCACAAATCTAAAACATATTTTTATTAATATTTTTTAGTCTGATTTCAATTTATAAAAAATAAAACAATAATAAAAGTGATATAAATATTATGACACAATCAATTAAGGAAAAAAACCAATTCATTTTTTTTTTCTTATATTTCATGTATTCAAAAAAGCATATTTTTTCCTTCCAAGAAAAATAATAACAAAATATTACCACAAATCTAAAACATATTTTTATTAATATTTTTTAATCTCATTTCAATTTATAAAAAATAAAAAAATAATAAAAGTGATATAAATATTATGACACAATCAATTAAGGAAAAAAGCTAATTCATTTTTTTCTCTTATATTCCATATATTCAAAAAGGCATATTTTTTCCTTCTAAGAAAAATAATAACAAAATATTCTGGCGTATCTTTATACATATTAAAAAAGTGAAGAAATATGGCAATGAAATCACTAATTTAGAATAGCATTGTTGATAATTGGTTTATATATATATATGACAATGAAATCACCAATTTAAAATGTTAGATTATTTGTATCATTATTGATATTTGAAAATTTATAGATAAAAATATTTTTGTTAATAAAATGTTTTTATTATTTTAATATGTTTTGATAGTATTAATATTTAAAAAATTTCAACTTTAAGATAACAAATTAATATTTATTATGATAATATATTTAAAAATATAAAAAAATAGAAGATATAGATATAAGATATAATGTTTTTTACAAATGTATAATATATTTAAGGAACTGTAAAATAATTTAAGTTCACATAAAATGTAGATAAATATGTTGTATATGTATGTTAATATTATGGGAAGTTGGAGTGTTGGTTTCATAGTTTAGGATAATAATTTAAGTGCATATAAAATTTAGATAAATATGTTATATATGTATGTCAATATTATGATGATTGTGGGTTATAGAAAAGTTGGAGTATTAGTTTCATGCTTAACATCAATCTAAAGTTTATGATATATAATTTAAATTCACCTAAGATATAGATAAATATGTTGTATATGTATATTAATATTATGATGGTTGTGGGTTATGGAAGGAAGTTGGAATGTTGGTTTCATGCTCAACATTTGCAATCCAAACTGTAGGATATATGTCTTTTAACATTTGCAATCCAAACTTTAAGATATATATCTTTAAAGTAATAGATTGAAATTTAATTTAAATTGACAAATTTAATAAGAGGTAATTCAAATTATTATACATTAAAGAACAATATTAAGTAATTTTGAGATTATATATTTTCATTATATATTTCAATTATTATATATTTTTGAGATAATAATTCATAGGAAATTTTTTATGCGAATAAAAATATTTAGAATGATAATTATATGTAAAATTTCTGAAATTCTTCTTTAAATTTATGACATCAGGATAAATTTAAATTTCTAATTGAATTATTTAGTTTGAAAAAAAATGAAAGAAACTATTTGAGTAACTCATTATTTTTAAATAAATAAGAAAATGATGTTATCATAATAACAAAAAAAAATACGATTAGAGCTACCATATCATCTATAAAAAAATAAAAGAAAGAAACTCTTGAAAAGATAAATTAAAAGAAAAATATAATTTTCTTTTTACATAAAAAATAAGTTTTAGAAAAAAGTGATATATTCAATACATGACCAAAAACACTTTTAAAAGAATCACCTACAATATCATTGCATTGACACCTAAAAAGACAAAAATATGATGGTCAAATACAATATCATTGCTGCATTGACACTTAAAAAGACAAAAAATATGATAGTCAAATTTCAATATTTCTTGACAAATTAATTGATTTTGGACAGAATTCTCATTTTGAGGTAATAGTTTTCATCAAGCAAGTAATATGTTAAATATGATGATTAATTTCAGGTAATCATGTTAAATGTGATGATTAACTTCAAGCAATCATGTTAAATGTGATGATTAACTTCAAGGTAGGGAGGACCTTTAACCATGTTAGTCTTCCTTATTTATATCAACTTCTTTTTTTTAATACCCACTCATCTATGAATATTACTTCACCAAAATAATTTTCATCTTTACTCTTGGACAATTCTCTTAAGATGCCACATGATTCAAACATCTTGAATCAATCCATCCATGTTTTTCTTCATTGTGTGTAATTAATCTTGTTATAAATAGCTTCTCATTTTATGTGTCTTTTAGTGATAGTATTAGTATGCCTATTTTCCAACTCATGCATTTCATTTCTACAATATCTCTAGAGATGACCAACATGGTTAAAGTGGTAACAAAATGTATGGATCTTTGTCTAGGGTCTTCTCTTCCTCTTCCAGGGCATCTGCTTTTTTCCTCTTCCTTTATAATGTTGACCTTGACTTTTACACCTTCCTCTCAAGGTGGAAGGTGGATGCATTTCTCAGAGAATTTAAATATGGTTGAAAATTTTGTGAATTTTAGTGACACTATATATTCTAATGTTAATATTTTGATCATGTTTTTTTAATTTTGGTGCATTTTCTAGTTGATTTTTTGTAGTTTTTTCTTTTTATAGATAACAAGTGTTGTTTTTATTCAATAATTTTCATTGTATTTAGTTCTTTGGTGACTTCAATACTTGTGATGCCCATTTCAGATTTAGCAATGAGACTCTTCAATAATCCTTTTATCTAAAATATATTCATCTAACAATATCGTTTCATTTATAAGATCTTACATTTTAGTAATATAATAATTCATAGAGTAGTTTAAATAGTTCAACTTTTTCAATTTGCATTTTTTCTCCTTATGATCATAACACCTTTATATATGTTTGTTAAACTCTTCCATGTTACTTTATAAAACTTTAAAACAATGATATGTCAATGTATGATTTTATCAACAACATTTTAAATAATCTTTTTTCATAATTGTTTTCATACTTTTATATAAATTTAAATTATTTAACAATAAATTTATCACACTCATTAATTACAAAATTTTAAAAATAAAAATAATTACAATTATATCTATTAACTTAAATAACATTTTACACTGCATTAAAAATACAAAATATTGTATCTATTAACTTAAATAACATTTTACACAACATTACATATACAAAATACAATTAAGGGTTATCCCACTTTTACTTAGATTTTTAATCTATGTATCAACAAACAAACCTCGCCCATCAGCACAATACAGCTTTTTAGTTAAACATTAAGTACAATTAGTTCATAAAACAAAAATACAAATAGTTTTCTCATATATAAACTAAAGAGCAAGCTACTATGTAGGTCCTTTTACAACTTGTTCCCATGTGAACCAATTACACGTCAATGCCAAAATAAACAATGATGATCCCATTACAATGTCAATGCTTAGATAAACAATTATTTGTTTTATTTTTTAAAAGGGTTATTTGCATTGAAATACAATGACTGACTTAAGTTTTTTTTAAAGCTTTAAAAAAACAAAAATGGAATGATACAAGTCAGTGGCTACATTACAATGTCAATGACCAAATAAACAATGAATTATTTTTGAATTATTTTTGAATTATTTTTAGTGGTTTGCTTCTATACAAAACATTGTGATGTCATGCATTTTCACTCATCATCATTTTCATTTAGTATGAGTCCATGCAAAACTATATCTTGTGTCTTTATTTTACTTTATATATATATATAAAAAATTTATATTTATAAATATGTTAAAAACTATTAAATAATAATGAAATGATTATAATAATTTTATTTATTAAAAAATATATAAGAAAAAAACTCCTTCACAATAAACAATTATAATAATCTAATATAAAACAATTATAATAATCTAATATATGAAAACACTTTAAAAAAAATACCACATAAAAATTATACATTATTAGAATTTTATTTAATATTAAATCATTATAATAATCTATGAAATAATATATGAATATACTTTAAAAGTATCACATGATAATGAAACATTATAATAATTTTAATCAATATTAAATAATAATGCAGTAATCATTCATGATTGGAATATATATATTATAATAATTTTAATTAATATTAAATAATAATAATATAGTAATCATTCATTATTGGAAAACATGTTTATATATAGACATTTAAAAAAAAAAAATGTTGATGAAACAATTATAAATATCAAATAATAATGATGAAACAATTATAAATATTAAATAAGAGACATGAGATGGTAATGTCCTCGACATAGTCACTTGTTTTAGCTAAAAGAAAGAAATTGTAAAATGAAAAGTCTAAACAAATATGCATATAAATGCATTTAATAAATTTAGATTTGAAACATTATTTGTAAAGTAGAAAAAACATGTTATGTTTTTGCAAATGTGAAAATTAATCAAGAAGAGGAAAGAGATTTATATCTAAAAACACATTAATAAGAAATAAAACAAGTATTCCTTTTGTCATGTGAATGCATATTTGAGATATATGACATGGCAAAGTGAGTTGCTTCTTTCAATGCAATAAAATATAACTTATGTATTAGTTGTGTAATAACAAAGAAATTTGTAAGTCCTTTGGTTGTAGCTTGGGTGGTTGGGTGGAATGATTGTTACTCTCCCCACCCAAGTTCAATTCTCATAAGTGACATAATGTTCTCGTTGAGTCCCTATTGTAAGATTGTATTTATGGCCATACCTTGATTCTCTAACTAAAATAGCGGATTTTAGCATTCTTCTGGTGGACTAACCCTCTAACAAGCCGTGAACCACCATTTGAAAAAAAAAACAAAGAAATTTATAAGAAAAAAAAGCAAAAAAGTAATATTTAATAAAAAAGGACCTCCTTAACATTTTGCATAATATAACACTTCTTTGATTTGTGTGAACATGTCCATGCAAATCACAATGCAAGTACAAAATATTCAAATGGAGATGGTCAATGCAACTATTAATATATTTATGGGGATGGTTGGCTTAACCATAGGATTAGTTGATAGGTTTGTGAAAAGGTGGGATGGACAACAATAGGATTAGTTGATAGGTTTGTGAAAAGGTGGGATGGACAACAGGGTATTTTTTAAGGATTATAAAAGTGTACTTAAGTATAGTATTCTAGGCGATTATTTTGGATCGAAAAAAACATATATAAAGATTGGTAGGCGAATATTAAATATGAAACCTACAATTTACTACTTAAACTTGTAAATTTTGGCGAAAATTATCATAAAAAACATATTTTATGTAAATATAGGCGATATTAGAGGCTAAAAATGACAAAATAGCGAATTTATTTTTTGAAAAAAAACCCAAAAAATAGCCAATTGGCGAAATTTTGCCCTTAAAAATTTCCCTGAATAGTTGGCCTCCTCCGTTGATGAAAAGTGATAAGTTTAACAATGGTTTTGTCCATTATGAAGTAACCAATCCTATTGAACCAATCAATGCTAATTGAACATTAATCGTGATTGAAGATGAACTATCTATTATGAATTAGGGGTTAGTACAAAATGATCATAATAATTATGGTGCCAGATATTATTTAATATTAAACGTATGCTTAAACAATGTTTTATGTCAATTATCATTAATTAATAACACCAGCTTATTATATCATTCACTTTTATTTACATAATACTAATATACATAT
Organism: Larix kaempferi; assembly: GCA_027924585.1. Taxonomy (NCBI): domain Eukaryota; kingdom Viridiplantae; phylum Streptophyta; class Pinopsida; order Pinales; family Pinaceae; genus Larix; species Larix kaempferi. The sequence goes on along the minus strand of BSBM01000031.1, from coordinate 2,265,308 downwards.
TTCCCAATTCACTTTTATTTACATAATGATACTAATATACATATTTCCCAACTAAAATTTATGTTAGAATCATTTTAATTAGTTAAACTTCAGTAATTATAGATTTAATTGTCGTAACATGTACTTGTTTTCAAATGTGGAAGTTTCATTGCAATGGATTAAAAGTAAGATGCTACACGAGAGACGTTACTTACTAACTTATGTGAAGTCCATATTACTTTATTTTTATTTATTCTAAAATAGAATTTTTTTAATTTTAAAATAAATTCCCTTGCTATGTTGGGCTATAGATTATGTAAAATTATTCGTATAGATGTAATTGTTAGTGGACAACGTCAAGGCCTATGCAATATATAGTATGTCACATGTACACGTATGCATGATTATATTAAATTATTGATGCAAGTTTGCAAGGGTTTACTATTTGTGTTTTTTTTGGATCACATCCACCAATATTCTGGTCCGGATGATATATATAGCACTATCTTTTTTTCACAAGAAAAAGATCTATGCTTATATAGAGCTATCTACATATAGCACTATAGCACTATCTACATATAATTCATCATTAAATAGATTTTGTCAATTTATTTGGGAAATATGATTATGAAATTTCAAAGCACAAGCAACTTACGTGTCAATATTGAATTTTGTAGTATTCTATGAGTTTAATTGAGGATACATGTAGGTCAGGTTTGTGCAAGTACAATAAACACATTAATGGGTAGAATACAATGCATTTATTGTTGTACTGATTTTATTTGTGTTTTGATAACATTATAACATTATCTATGGATTTTACAGTTTTATAACATTATCAGAGGCAGCAGGCCTCATCTATAAAAGTTGTGGTATCATACCTTGAAGACTGTTATGTAGTACATACAACTACACTACAATGGATTCTGCAATGTAAATGCACTTGACGTCAGCCCAACGCTCGCTCTGCCCGCTCTTGGGGAGGGAAAAACAAGGCAAACGTCAACAAATTATAACCAATAAAAAATTAAATAAATGGAGAAATAAAAATCCTATTTAATGTATAACCTCTAAAACTTTAGAATAAACAAAAAATTAATTGCCAAGGCCTTGGATTAATACATCTCGTCGATCCCTATATATCCCTAATCAAGGACATAATAATAATGGAATAATCATAATCATTTTATTTATTGTAGAAATACATATTTATAAATGAATATATCATAAAAAATTGAATGATAATGAAGTAATTATAGATATTTCATTTATTATGTCTCGTTGTCTGGACATATAGTGATTGTATTTACCTATTAAATTGAACTGTATACACCTTCAATTTTTATTAAGATTATAGTTTAACAATAAGTTTGATTTAGTTTATTTATTTTATAATTTTATAAAAATTCAATTATTTCATGTTTAATTGGTTTGGTGGAGTTTTTTTCCTATGAAAAAAGTGTGCAATCTATTTGTATTAATAATAAACCACCTTGTATATAGGTTATCAAACCTTTCAACCACCTATATCTATAAACAAGGAAATAAAAATTCATGTCCATATTATATATCCAGACATCATTACATAAAAATAACCATGGACATTACATAAAAATAACCCTTTGTGCTCCTTTTTAATTTACCATGAATGAGTTCCTGGATAAAAAAATTGTCTCGGTATCATTTTCCATCTCCCATCTATGCCATATACACTCTCCCATTTATAGTTCGGTCTTTGACAATTGATCAACCAGTTGGTTCCTTTCTATGAAGATATGCTCAAATTTTGTTATCTAAATAAGACTCGTCATTCTGGACATCTCTTCATAGAAAGGCACTAGAAGTTTGTTCCTTGAGGCCTCCTCAGGCTCATCAAGTCTATGAATAATTTTGAATCCCCAAAGACCTGTAGATTTTGTACTCCCTTCATAATTTCCAAATACAAAGACAACTTTAAAGACATCAACTATGCTCTGTTGTTGGTACTATTCCCCAATCCTACTGCAAACTTGATCCAATGGTGATCTGATAAATATAGAATACCGCTTGCCCCATCCGAAGCTAGGGTACCCTAAGAGGCACCATCAAAATATAACCAGGGTCTAGATCTGTCTACATATTCCACCGCGATCCTCCTATATTTATGTGTCTTGTCATCTTGCGGGGAATAACTAAGAACAACCAATCCTTTCAATGCATAAACTGAGGGGGAGATGATAGAATCCTCAAAGATAGCTTTGTTCCTAGAGAGCCAAACCCCCCAAATGAAAATGATAGGAAAAGATAGGTGTTCCTTATAGGCATGATTGTTTAACCATGTCTCCAGAGCTCCTTTAAGGGTCTAACCTTCCCAAAAGAACTGGATACCATAGACCTATGAAGCATAATGCCACATTTTTTTAATGTATGAGCGGGAGGTAAAGAAGCGATCAATATTCTCACCACTATATTTATAGAGAGGGAATCTTCCAGGGCCACACCAAAATTTTCTAAGCCTTTGATCCCAAACGGGAACCTTATTAGATAGGGCTAACCATAAGAAAATATTATTCTTTGGAGGACACTTATACTTCCAAGTAGCAGTAAACCACCAATAGTGATCAGGGAGATCTTCCTTTTCATGGATAACCAAATAGCCTAATCTGGGAGCACATGGTCGTCTAGATTTACTTCTAGACCAAATCAGAGCATCATATTGATCCACCAGTATTATATGGATGTCTTTGAGACCCTTGATATACTTATTCCAAGTATCATTTTCATCCTCATCCTCAAGGCCAAGGTATTCTTCTTTAATTCATTCTCATGACATAATTGTGGGCCAATTTTCCCCATCAAAATAAATTCACGATCCCTCAAATATTCTACTAGGGATAAAGGGAGTCTATGAGCCCAACCATCTCCTATTCAAGGTTCCTAACCCAGTCTTACCTTCCTTCTATTGTCAATACTCCATTCCAACCAGTCTCCAACAACTTCAAAATCCAATAACAAAAATTTCCACATAGAAGAAATGCTTTTGAAGGATTTCTCTCTACTTCTAAACCATTCCTCAACATATAAAGATGATATGCCTTTGTATTAAAAACATACACCCATAATCCCTCTCCTTTCACAATTCTTCAAACCCCTTTAGTAGCTAATGCCTTTGCAAACAATGAGGATTCTTTAATCCTCGTCCTCCCATTTCCTTTGGCCAAGCTATTTTGTTCCGGGCTAACTAGTGGAAGGAATTATCCTCTTTACTCGCATTCCATAGGACATATAACTCATTTTCCTGATTTGATTCATAATACCAATAGGTACATAATCCAGAGAAACCCAGTCAACTAGAATTGCTTCCATAACTTATTTCACCAAAATCAAGCAACCCCCTTTATTTAGCCATTTATTTCACCAGAGAAGAAATATCTTCTCTATATTACCAATTAGCCATTCCCAGTCCCTTAATTGATATGCATTTGGCTTTGAAACAAAGCCTAAATACCTGAGACCATTCTCAATATCCACCAAAGGAAAGACAAGCTATCTACAGATTCATTCAATTTCCTCCTAATCTATATTCATAAGAGAGAGAGTATTTTATTACATTAAAGCTCATTCTTATAACCTTTGTAAAAAGATCCAGATAACCTTGAATATGGATAACTTCCCTTCGGGATCCATTAGAGAAGATCAAGATGTCATCAACAAATAAATAAATGAGTAACACTTACAACCCCCACCAAAAAAATACCTTTGAAGGATCCATTTTGCTTGGATTGAAGAAGAATTCTACTCAGCCATTTTACCACTAAAATAAACAAGAGAGAAGCTAGCAGGCATCCTTATCAAAGGCCCCATACCCGGTTTGAAAAATGGATAAGTAGATCCATTTATCAAAACAACAAAGGAGATAGAGTGAACACATGACAAAATCTAGTTCACAACCTATAGATGGAAACCTACTTGTAGAAGCACCAATCTCAGATAGAGCCAATTAACCCTATCATATGCCTTGACAAATCAGCCTTCACTATCATGGTTGGCAACTTATTCACCTTAATAGTATGCGAGACTTCTAATGCAATGCTAATTGCATCATGTATATGTCTACGATCCAAAAAGGAAAACTGTTCATGAGAGACAAATCTAGACAGAATCCCTCGATCCTTCTAGCCATGATTTTTGATATCAGCTTGTATATACAATTGCATAATGAAATACATTTGTAGTCCTCCAAATCACCATCTTTGTATTTTTTTGGAATAAGAGTGATAAAGGTGGTATTAAAATATGTTAGGACTCTACCATTCACCCTACAATTTTCTATTACTCAGAGGATATCATATTCAAAAAGATCCATAAGTACAGAGAAAAACTCCACTATCCATACATCAAGACCAGGGATCATTGGACAACCTCCTTATCTACTCAAGTGTTAATTCCTCCATAAGATCTACATTTTTCTCCTCATTAACATAAGAAGGTAAAAGAGATACTATTCTCATCATTTGAGCTACATATTCTCTTTCATCTTCCTAGTAGAGCCTACTAAAATGATTTACTCCAACCTCTTCAAGGATTCGAAAGCCTATCACTTGAGAACCTTCCTCATACTCCTTATGCCAAAGAGAATTTACATTCTTCTTGTGTTTGGCATAGTTATGAAAGCAATTTGTATTATCATCACCTTTTTTCATCCAAGTGGCTTTGTTTTTTAATATCCAGATAGCCTCTTTTTCTTCCAAAATATTCCTTCTTTTGGATTCAATATCCGCTATCCCCTTCTTTTGTTCTAGGGACTTGAAACCTTCCAAATTATTTGAATAAAAGGATTCTAGATTGTTCTCAATATTTCATAAATTGGCTTGCATAGCCTTTCTTCTCTCTGCTTCCCATGTAATTGATTAAGCTTTGATGATATTGAGGTTTTTTAGAAACTGAATAGCTCTTGATTCTCTTCTATTTACATCAAAAGGGACCCATAGTCCCTTCACCATTTTCTTATACCCCTCATACTCAATCCATATAGAGCTAAAATTAAAAGGACTATGGGGCTTTGCTTGTCCCATAGACATCTCCAACATGGTTGGAAAGTGATCCGATTCACCTCCCATGCCAACCCACTAAGTTTATACTAGAATCCACCTATAGAGTGCCTTCATTTATTAAAAATCTATCAATCATTTTTGCAATCCTTTCATGCCCCGAACTCATATTCCTCCATGTGGGCCTTATCCTTGTTGGTAGGATGTCATAAAATGAGTTTTATTCTAGCCTCCTAAGAAATAAATCAGAGAGAGGATCTCTATGAGCATTGCATCCCCATATTTAATCATCCCACAGGGTAAAGTTCAAATCCCCTCCAAGGATCACCCTGTCCTTTGTGAGAAAATCAGAATTAAAAAGCTTCTCCCAATATGCAACCCTATGGTAATAAAGACCATATATTTTGATAAATGTGAAGGCTTGTATTATTTCCCTTGAAAAAATAGAAGTACCTGGACCTATAACAACATCCCAGCTGTTAGTACAGATAAAAGACCTCTTTATCCAACCTATAATGAGACCTCCAAATATTTATAGTGTAACCAAACAGACAAAGTCCCAACCAAACAGGAGAAATTTTAAGTCATCCATTATTGCATCGTCACTATCAATAGTCTGTTGTAAAAATATAACATCAAGTTTATGTGTTTCCACCATTCTTTTTAGGGCTAATTTCTTTGTGGGCATCCCAAACCCTTTGCAGTTTAAGGAAAACAAAATCACAGGGATACCATGGAAATTAAATTTCTTGCTCTAAGAGTCCCTTTTAGGGTTTTCTGTCTCCTCGCTCCAATATCTAGAATAACTTGATCCCGAGCTGATGCTAACACATACCTACTCTCCCTTAATCTAGAAGAAATCTTATTAGCGACCCGATAAATACCACCTCTGACACATGACTCCATCAAGGGTTTGATAGGTCTTCTAAGCCTAAAATGATATCTAGTGCCCCCCGACATAGATAAATTCTCATAGACCCAACCTTTAGACCTAGAGCCTGAATTAATAACCAAAATTAGGAACAAACAGTAGGGCTGATAGGATGTACGGTTCATCCCAGGAGAAGGATTGTGGTCTTTTTCTCCCTCAACGATAATGTCTTCGATAGAATTCTCCTTATAAATTATGCAAGGCTCATCTTAACAGGTATCTCCAATAGGCATAGGACTACCTTTATCCTCATAGTTGTAGATAAACTGAGCATAATGGAAGACAAACTTCAAGACTGATGAGGGACTATGCAGGCCAACAAGGGTTGGATCCCACCCCAAGGAAGGGGTTCCAATAAAGGAATTATTAACAACATTATGCTCACCCTTTCCAAGAAGAAGAGGGACAACTAAGGGATCACCCACCTCTATCAATGACAAGAAATATAGACTATGATGACCACACAGAAGAACAGTCTAATAGAACATGTCCACTAAGAGGGAACGGTGAAGATACCACCCCGCAGGAACATGTGAAAAAAATCATGTCCCACCTCCACTAATAAGGGGTAGATCCCATCTCTTCTTATATGAGAATAAATACAATGGGTCTAGGACCTCACCCACCTTCCCCTTATAACCAGTGGAATGGGAACCTAAGAGGTCATAAGAAAATATAGGGAGCAGTGCTTCTACAATACACAAATTCTCCAAATAGTTTTCCCCATCAAATAAACATTCATAATTAAAATCTAAAGAGCACATAGGGACAAGAAATAACCCAGATGATAACAGATCCACTAAACCTTTAAAAAAAAATCAGGCGAAGGGTCCTTTCTCTTACCTATGTCCAAGAGGTGAAACTATGTTACGCCATAGAGACCATCTACACCATGAGCCTTTTGGATCAAAACAAGGTCCTTCATGACCTCCACACCCATCAGAACTTAAGCTAAAACCTTTGATATTTTTTTTCATAAGGAGAGGCCCTATATTTAGGTAGATTTCCACGAAGCCAATTGACTTCATCAACCAAAGAATCTTCTTCCATAACTGGTGAGGTCCAAGAGACCAAAGGATAGGAACCCTCTCGTGAATCTACTGGGGGAGAGTCCATATAAGCAATTGAGGGACACTTTTGCAACTGTAAACCATTTGTACACTCCATTTGGGATACTTTCTAGAAATAAATTTGGTATGATAAAGGGCATTCCCTAACCAAATTCCCATGAGTATGACAATGATTACAATGGAAATGGATTCCCAAATAGTCTAGAACTTGTAAATGAGAAGACTTCCCTATTGAGATGGTCATCTCAACATAAATCTCATCTTGAACTTCCATATCTACCAGTATGAGACTCGAATTCATAACACCAATATCCAAATAACTAAGATTCGTGTGATATAATCACCCATAGATTCATCAATGCACCTAAAAATGTCAGGAGACCAAAGTTTAACTGGAAAACCAGGCAGCTTGACCCATAGTGACCACTTGTAGGATTTTTCCTTCTAGGCATCAAAGAAAGGGTTCTAGTGTTTCAACTTGAAAGGCATTGAACCCCACATTTGTAAACCACCTAGGGAATCCTGAGCATCCTTCAAGGAACTAAACATGGTGCCCAACTATCCTTTATCCAATGAAATGAGACGTGAGCAATATCCCAATAAACCAAACCAATTGTTTGTCACCCATTTCCTAGAGGTTAAAGTGCTCATATGCCACCCAACAAATCTCCCAACCAAGGCCTTCTCCATCATTTCAACCACCTTTTTCATGGTGACATCATCCCCCCGGGCTAAGTTATTTGGAGAAGGATTTTTCTAGATACACTTCCTAAACTTTACACTGTGAGAAACTTGATTTGGATGGTCTGCCGACGACAAAGGAGGATCTTCTCCCTTTGATACAACACTCACCGAAATCCTAAGTTTAGACTAATGAGAAACTCTACCCCCCTTTGGAATACTTGAGAATCCCTCTAGTTGGATTTCTTGTGGCACATAACTCGAGGCAAAAAAATTATCCAACACCTCCACCCCTGCAATATGAACGGCCTCATCCAAGGGGAAAGATAAAGCATGCTTTCTAGAAAAAAATTTAATAAATGTTTGGGGAAGGATACCTCCCCTTCCCTAGGCCATGTATTATCTTCAAATAACTGAGTCGACTAGTCCTCAATTAAGGATGGATGGAAGTGCGTTGGCACCAAGGAGATAAAAATGGGACCTCGGAAAGCCAAAAATACTTTGTTCCAAGGTCGGGAAAAATGAGGATACTGGACAAAAACATAGAGAAATAAATGTTTCTCGTGGATAAAAAAAGGTAATACCTACCTCCACCGAAGACCCATCAATAACCTCGTATAAAATAGATCCCTCACTAAAACCCTCATTCTAAAACTCACCGCCATGAAAACCTAAAAAAACTCCAAGACCTCAAGCTTGAATGTATTAAATTTGGTAGAGTTAATGTCTATATCAAATATTTGGAGTGAGGGTTGCAACGACTACTGAAAACCACGTCCTGCATTGTGCTAGTATGCCTTTTTTTGGTCAAAGTACCCACAAATCTAGTACATGCATTGACATCCTAAAAGAAGAAATGGGATATGAGCACCTAAGTACTTAAACATAATTAATGTGCCATTCTAATTATAAATTATTTTCATGATTATATATATATATATATAATCATAGCCTCTTCCTAAAAAGAATAGTTTGTAGAGAGAGGAAATTATAGAGGGTAATGGTCCCTAGTACACTGGAAGGTTCAGTTGCATTTCCTTGAGCACTTAGTATGCCATGGATAATAAATGGCTAGCCTAATAAGGACTGTGTTAAGGGGATAAATTACAAGATTTGCATAGAGTTGGTAAAACACCTTGTGGCTACTCTGCATTAGTAAGCAAGATAGAGAACACAACCCTAAGTCTTCTTATTCTAGTGTGCTTGGTATGACTCGAGGGTGACATGTTGAATGAACAAGGAACTATTCAAGGTCTAAGGTTGGGAGGAACGTGGAAGTTCCCAAAACAGTTGGAGGCTTAAAGGATGATAAGTTATTCTATCTCCACTCATTATTTTGTTATTGAATATTTCATGATTGTACCTGTAGATAGACTATTTAAATATTTATGGAAAAAAATGTTACCATTTATTTATGATTATTCTAGCCTTTTAATCTATGTCTTTTTAATTGTGTTAAAATGTTATTTCTATGTCTTCATTGTTTATATTATTCTTTGAATATTATTCTCTGCATATTTCTTTAAATAGAATTGATTTATTTAATAGCATCTATGTCTTCTTAATTTTCTTTAAATGTTATTTCTATGCCTTCATTTTTTATAATATTTCTTTAAAAATGATTCTTTGTTTAGTTCCGTAAAATAGAATCGATTTATTCAATAGCAAGGTTAGGGTTGTTCAGTTTTGTGTTTTTAGTTTATTTATTCAGATATAAATTATTTATTGCCAAGCAATAAAATAGAAGCTCTGTATTAAAAGATAGATATCACTATCATAATCATGGTTTAATAAACCCTAGAGAGAAAGCTCTCATAATACATAAGGTTAGGAGAGGATTCGAGTTTGAATACAGGGCCAAGCCCTTAACCAAACCATATGTTAGATATAGTAATTATATATATATAAATATAAATATATAGGAAATCATAAGAGTAATTATAATAAATGGAAACTAAAATATTAATGTAAATAATATCAACAATAAACAAATGATCATACATTTACAAATAGAGATTAACTTAACGCAGGTTCAAACCCCATGAAAATACGTATAATGTAAACAATCAAACCATAACTACATGTAAACTAATAAATATTGCATACCAGATAGGGTCAAGCCACATGGCCGCCTAGTTCATTTAATAGGTCAATACATAATCATATTTAAACTTCGAAAGTGATCAAGGGTCGAGTCCAGGGCCCAAGATTTCATTTTAACAATATAACAAAAATATTGAACATAGCATACACAATTTAATAATTCAACTCTATTTGCAAATAAATTAAATAAATAATGCATATCAGTTCAGGGTCAAACCACACGGCCTCCCAAACCATTTATTAAGTCAATACTCATAATCAGATTTAAACCCTGAAATTGATCAAGGGTTGAATCCAGTGCTAGAGCACTTGTTCTAATAATATAACAACATTTTTAATCACACACATATATGCATTGCATGGGTCGAGCCTCAGTTACGTTCCATGTACAAATTACATATATATATTACATATCGAAGGGATGTGCCTCACTACCATGCCCTGTTTATTCTCTGTATATAAAATAGAAAATGTAAGGGTCAAACCTTGCTACATTATTCCCAACCATATCCTTAAGTACATTCACTGTGTAGGCTTCTTATGAACCAGAGCCGAGCCTATTGGTCATGCTCTTAAACAACTTAAATAAATATGATACAAACAATAACTGTGCATTGGGTATATATTATATATATTCATGGATAAACAAGCAATTACACAAACCTATCCTTTATGGCCTCGTAAATTATAAACTATATACAAGCCAGATTTCATACAAGGTATGGAAAATTCTTATACAAATATAAAGCTTAATACTTGTAACTCTTAATGGTGGGAAATACAATTATAATACCAGTACAACCAAGTATTAGTCTCACTCTTAAAACAAATGCTGATTTTTCGTTATAATAATCAAATATTTGTTGGGTCACATAAAGTTTTGGGGTAAAGTTGTGTATAGTTTTGGTGTGAAAAGGGCCAAGACGAAGTGGTATGACGAAGAGGAGTCAACTCCGACGTAGCAGCCAAGATTCCAGGAAATTAGGCATTTTGATTATGTCAAGGGTGGATTTAAGTAAGTTAGTTAGGAATTTTGTCCACTTACATTTATGAATGGAGTAGTTGAGTAGTGGAGTAATGGGAGCGGGGCAGGCTGTGTGCGCCTTATAAATATGTAAAGGGTTGGGATTGTTTAGGCTATTAGTGAATTACTTAATCTAGTTGATGCTCAATGTTTTTGGGTAATCTCTGTTTGTATATTGAATATATTGACTATTATGAGGATAAGAGTCGCATGATCTGTAGGTTGTGTGCGCATATTCATTGTAAAAGAAGGAGAAATATGTAAGTCATTGTAAAACATGAAGTGCTTATTTTGACTACGACTGATGAATAAATAAATCGCTTTCATGGTTTTCTCTCGTTTGGGTTTCCACGTTATATCGGGTGTCCAATTTGTATGTTTCCTATGATGATGTGTTGTGTTTATTGTTATATTTTTCATATTACTGAATAATTAATTATCCATATGTATGAGTGTTATGTGAACGAATTTATGTCGCAGTTAACTAAAATGTTAGATGTATGCAATTCTACGAAGTATTAAGTAAATATCTTTGTCGAGGTTATGAATTTTATGGTTGTTGAGTTCCTGTTGCACCCCTTCGCTATTGCAGAAACTTGGTTTTTGCAACTCCCATAGGTACTTCGGGTGAAACCTCATCTACTTCGCAGGTGTTGCCGAAAGGGCTAGACCCTTTCAAGTACGTATCTTGGGTTTTGTTGGTGTTTAGTTGAGTGAACGCTGGTCGAAGTAGATCTGGGCCAACAAATGGTTCTGTTTCCGAGACCGATGTATGTGTCAAAGGGGTATGTGTCATCCTACTAAGCCCAAGATCCAGGATTGGGTAGATAAGAAGCTGAGAGAGTTTGTTGAAATCCATAACATAGATCTGCGCATTGATGCAGAAGCGTGGTTAAGTGAGTATGTTTTATCAGACCTTCATTAAGTATTCTTTCGGGAATTTCTTGTCCTATTGCATGAATGGTTGGGAAGGTTAATTGAGCAAAATACAAATTTTCAAGGAGGTGATCCTAAGGTTTGGACACCCAAACTAATTCGAACCGTTAAAGGTGTCAACAATCAAATATCTCGCACTGTTGATTTCTGGTTAGAAAGCATATTAGAAGCGTATATTATTGAATTTGTTGTAGACACCATAAAATCCTATAGCACTGTTGAAAGGGAGTTCTTCCAAGGGATGTGAGGTAAGTACTTGAAATATTTGAAGTTGTCAATTAAAATGCTACTTTGTGAAAAGTGGGTTATGAGAATGGATTCTGACGAGTAGACTGCTAGTGCACGGTGGTTCGAGATGTCGGTGGCAAATGGTCTGAGAGTATGTAGTGAGAAGTGAGTTGATATGAAAAGGGAAGGAGACAGTGAAACGAATGAAGAGTGTGGTCTATTATGGAGTGGAAGAATATTTTGGTCAAGTAAGAGGAGGAGAATTGCAACAAAAGGGAGGGGTTGCAGTGTGAATTATGAAATAAAGGACTACGGACTAGTACCACACTAGCTCAAAGAAGAATCTTTAGATAGATAATAAACTAAAGAAGAGGAAGATTAGGCCAATTATGAGGATGATCTTGCTTAACAAGATCATACCAGACACTAAGACATACCTGTGACCCCATGTGCATCTACAAAAATTGAGGTAAGAAGCACTAGCCCATCCTCGTTGATTCAAGCGAGTAATAGTAGCAGTATCCAGAATAGTACTTCGATAGATAATCCCACCGTAAGTTTTGGTCTTATATTAAAAATTCATACAATAACCCCAAGAAACAAAATGGCTAGGGATAATATGAAACTACCAAGCTTCCATGGAAATGGGTTCAAGGACCCAGGACAACATTGGTTCTTATGTGATGTTGTTTGGAATGTTAAGCAAGTGCAAGATGATAATATAAAAATGGTGCAATTGATTACGACCTTTAGGGGTCATGCTTTAGATTGGTTCATGAAGTTTTCAAAGGTAGCTATTGGACAACCATCGAAGACTCTAGCATAAATTAGAGATTCCTTAAAAAGTAAATTTAAGAAGCCAAAATCTGAGTCACAGTGTATTACTAAACTCAAAGAGATCAAGCAATTGGAAAATGAATCTATTTGGGACTTCGACCAGAGATTCAAGACATTGATGTCATGTGTACGTTCCCATATGACCAATGTCCAACATAAGGAGTGGTTTATAGTTGCTTTATTGCCACATATCAGAGTTCCCTTGATGCAACAAAAGATTGTGTCGCGGACTGAGGCCCTTGAGTTGGATATGAAGTTGGAGGCATCACCCGCTGGGGATACTAGAATGGGTATGGATCAAATCCAGTCGTAGTTGGTGAACCTGTCATTACAAATCCAAGACATCAAGAAAGGAAAGGACAAAAGAGAAGTTTGGTGTACAATGTGTAAGGAGGAGGGTCATTCCAAATATCAGTGCACATCCTTCCAAGCCTTATATCGTTGTCAGAGCTCCTAATCTGTTGAAACTTGGGGCTAGAATATGGTGTATATCTGTCAAACTAGGGCGCATCGACCATAATAATGTTATTTATTACAGAAAATTGTAAGTACCCCCAAAAAACTATTCTATAAATTTTGTCAATTAGTTGGTCATGATGAGAAGGACTGTCGAGCATATCAACTTCTCACAAAAAGAATTGCATATACTTATCGAATGAAAGGTGAGGAACAAGGAGAAGGGAGTAGTGTGCATTTTAATCAACCAAGAGGCAGTTTCTGTGGAGGAGGACAAGGAGGACTTGGTCGAGGTAGAGGTCAAGTAATATGTTACAATTGTGGTACACCAAGACATTTTCCCAAGGATTGTCCAAATCCTTGTTCGACGTGTACATACTATCGAGCACTGGACCGTACTATTGAATATTTCCTACAACTTATAGCGAAGTAGCAAGCTAAGGAAAATCAAAATCAAAATCGGAACCAGAATGTCCAAAAAATATCAGCCGAACCATGATAGGAGTAGCAAATTGTCACTGTTGTGACAAGATGAGGAGTTGCGATAGGAGAGGATAGAGAAATATAGGTTGACCCACATGCTCCTAAAATCAAACCAGTTGTACAGCGGACAATACCATTTGATGTTCGGAAGGAAAAGCATACATTTGTGGATGCAAGGAATGAATTTACTATAACCTAGAGGGGAACTTTGACATCTACAGCTCTAGCCTTTGATGAAGTTCCTGTGTATGAAATGCCAGTCTTCTTTGACTGAACTACTCAAAAGAGAAGCTCGGGAAAGGTAAGTACATTGAATAACTTTTTGAAAAGTTGTCTAGACTTAGTAAAATATGAACTGTTTTAAAGGAATTTTAGAATTTAGTTGATGAGTCAGAACAACAACCAAAAAAAAAAAACTCTTCAGGAAAAAACCTTAAATAATTTGCAAACGAGGATAATAATAGGGAGAGAACTATGACTTAGTGTGCATATTAGATACTTCAACATGGATTTCATTATTTTGGATCTAGGGTCAGATGTCAATGTCATAACTAAACAAACATGGGAAGCTATTGGAAAGCCTAAGTTGGTATGGTTGCCTTTCTAGTTGCGATTAGCTAATCAACAGAAAGTAATACCATTTGGTAGATTGGTGGGTGTTCCTATTGACATTGATGATCTACGAAGCTATTCAGACTTCAAAGTTATAGATATTGTAGATGACACCAACCCAGATCTAGCATTGCTTGGTATTGATTGGGAAATTGAGAACCAGACAATTATAAATCTCAAGGAAATGCTGATGACATTTGAAGGAGGGGATATGAGAGTTGTTGAACCATTGGATCCTTTGTATGGGCCAAAGTATGTCAAACATGTTCGAGATTAATACATTTTTGAAGACTTAGACAATATCTATAAGGTCACTCCAAGAATGGATGACTATGTTAATCCAACTGTGGACAGTACCTTGAGTTGGAGAAGTGTTAGTTCATGTTCTTCATACTCAGGGGAAGAATTGGATAATTGACTACATGAAGTATCTACAAGAAGGTGTGCTAAAGTTACCAGATCACTTTGCATGGTTGGTAAAGAGGCATGTGATCTTCCTACTTATGAGGGGTTACCTAATTTAAGTGTTTTCATTTATGATTTGAAGAAAAGATACTTGAACAAAAATAATAGTAGCTTTAGACATAGCATTGAAAGCTACTTTGGCAAGATGGTGGTCTACTCCTAAGGAAAAGATACAATGTTGGTCACATTGTAAAAAGCTATTGGAAGTCTGGTTTGGAGAAGGAATATACTTTAAGTAAGAAAAGTATAATGGGTTAAATAGTATGGTAGATCATTTGGCATTATGTACAAGAGAATGGGAACACATACCGAAACAAGAGTGGATCCACATGTTTATTCATACGTTGGATACTATTTCGCGAAGATGGTATACAACGCTGGAAATGCGACAAGGTACAATAGATTGGGAAGATATGGCTATAAATTTCAGGAAGACATTCAGTTATGAAGATGAAAACCCATCAATAGCTGAAGCTCTACAAATAATTAAGACCAGAATTTATGAAAAAATACTTGTGCAACTAACCAGTATGCCACAGTGGACTGCGACACTCGAGCAAGAAATGGAATGTTATAATATCTCATGTAGAAATATATAACAAAATTAGCAGTAAATTTGAAAGGAATGTGCTTTAATTATTTAACTACTAACATTATAGTTTACTAATCATTATATATAAATATTATTAATTCATTTGGCATTGTCTTTGGCGAACAATTGTTTGGTGTACGTATAATTTATGTATTATAATTACTCAATAATCAATTTACCTATAAAATAGTTAATTCTAAGTTCCATTCTTAGATAAAACATGTCCATCATTTCTTTTATACTCAAAATATCATAACTCTATATTAAAGTTCTTTTACTAATTCTTTATGCTTGAACCTTATCAACCATAAAACACATATATATATATTTTAATAAAACACAAGATTAGTTAAAATACATTTTTTGAAGCATTTTGACCAGCTCTAATTTAGTACAAATGATAGCCTACCTTAACCTAAACTTTTTAAATCAATATATTCCATAGTTTAATGACTTGAACAACTTAGTGATTCTCAACATCCCATCTCACAATAATTCATCTTGATCTTATTTTAGCAATGTCTACATCGCCTTCATTATAATGTCATTCATATATATCATATTTTTCCATGATATGAATAATATCCTATGGACTATCGTGACAGCATTGAAGTTACTTGTATATCGCTCTTCGCTCTTCAATAAGTCCTAAGTGGGTTTTTAACAATGTTGCCTTCAATCTCTTCACATGAAAAAACATAAATGTAGAGTTGTATTCCAAAAGCACATGTAACACATTTTCTCTCTATTTAAATGTAGTGAAACTAAAGGGATTAATTTGAAATATGTGAAAAGAACAAAGAATAGCCACTGATGATGGCATGAAATAATCTATGCATGAGAACTTATGGTATACAAAATACATTTAAACCATCTCAACTTACATTCAAGTAGCCAATAGAATCATCTTAGCTTACTGTATCAATATTTTGTAGGTGTTTATAACTACTTCTAGTGCATATTTATGTAATAACTAGATCTTCCTTCTCCTAATAATCCTCCTCTTTCAATATTTCATTGCTAAATCCCCAATTTATTTATTATGTCCTTAAATTTTAATAGTTTCATCTAAATTAAATTTAACCATGTCATATCATATGTAGGGACCCCCATTATATTCGATCATAAATATTAAAACAATTTGCATTTTTCTCATAGATATACAGATATATTAGCTTTCAAATATAAATATTAGTAACAATTTCTATTGATCACCAAACAACAATTTAAAAGCTCTTTTAAATTGAACGATTCCGGTGGATCCTCTCAATCGATCCAAATTATGTTCTCAAATGTAGATGAAAATGGCTCCATGTTGAAGAGCTCATTGAGATCTCTCCAACACAATTTGAATGAGCTAAAATGGATGTTGTATGAGAAAGTTATGATGTTCTGAAATTTTCCCAAACAAGGAAAAGGAAAAAGGACAGGTGCCATGTGGTATCATGAAAGATTGCCATGTGGATTGTACGGACTGTACGAAACTGACATGGATTGTATGAACTAATGATATGGCATTGTATGGATGGTGACATGGCAGCTGACTATGTAGCTGATGTAGTCGATGGCGTGGCTGGTGACTATGTATCTAATGTGGTTGGTGACATGGAAATTGACTATGCAGTTAACGTGGCAGTTGACTGTGTAGTTGATGTGGCACCCTTGATAGAACCTTGGTAAAATTAAATTTATGCGTATGCTTTGTAGTGCTCTGGTTTTTACAGCAGAGCACTGTGTAAAATTTCAGGTTTAAATTTCTACGTTTTAAACCTTATCAGTTTATGGAAGTGAATTTCTAAAAAATTTCTATGTGCCGAAATGATATTTAGTGTACTGTGGTGTTTTTACTAACCTTACATTCGAAATTTGAAATAAACAAACATATCGTTATTTTCTTTTCAACAGCATAAGAATAGGTTTCACAACTTAGTAAATTAGTAAATAGCAGTAAATCAGTAAATAGTAAGTTTGCATGTTTACAGTAAGATTTAGCATAATAGTAAATAACGGAAATTACCTGATGCTGATGCTAACCGTAAGTTGTAGCAGGTTGTGTAACCCCTTAGACAGCCAAACTGAAGTGTCCACCCTACCGACCAGCTATAATCTTGCTGGCCCTTGGAAATCAAAGGATTTCCAAGCCCCCGAGCCCACAATCTGATAATCCCGAGAGCAGTCTTTCCTTCTGTTCTCAAAATCTTTCTGTTCGCCAAATTTTCTGTTCTCCCAACTTCTGTTCTCCAAGCTTCTTTTCTTCCCCCAATCAAAAAAAACTCCCCCACCTTCAACCTTCTCCCCCTCTATATACCTGTCCATCCTCGAGAAGACCTTGGGCTTACTCCACCGCCCCGAACTCCCCCTCTCGAGCCCCTCAAACCTTTACTCCTTTCCCTAGTTCATTCATCCACGTCTCCTTATAAAAATGTATAATTAATTACTCTTATGGAAAATTCATTTGGTTTTGGATTGACGGTCGTAATTATTTATTACGGTGGGAATTATCACCCCAAGGTTATCCGTTCGGGACAAGTTTCATTAAATACAAGTCTATCCGCCATCCTTGATATTTTAATGTTATTAATGTAATTAATAAAATATTATATAATTAGTTGCCCCTTGTCAACTTGGACATGATGTGTCTTAATGATCCACCTTATCCGTCGAGACTACTTTAGCTTGAGGTTTAAATTCCAAGATTAACATTGAATAATTAAATATCCATTTTCCATCACATCACGGTTATTCCAAAAGGATTATCTTATTATGGCTAACTTTGAAATGGAATTAATCACGCAATATTAATTTTATAAATCAATATTTTAAATCTTACTTATATTGCATTTGTTACGATAGGGATATAAATGTTTGCTGGAATATCATTTATTAATTAATAATAATAATTAAATCACCCTTTGACAATAATAAAAGGTGAATCAATCATAGTATTCTTAATTATTTGTTCATCACACGGGTACCCTATCATCAACATAGCATCCTTGTTCTTATAAACAAAGCACTTGTGAGGGCTTAAACAATTTTACTAATTACTTAGACACTATCATTACCCTATTCACAACAGTTCATCTATGACAATGTTAACTGACGATACTTGTCTTAGTTTATTATTACAATGTTTTCATATAATTACTAATTCACTTATTTACACATTGACAACCTAACCATTCATTACCTAAGTTGATTGATGTATCCTTAACTAAGTTATCTATGACATTTATACTACTATTCAAGCATGACAAGTATGTTATACACCAGTAATATTGTACACGTACAAGGTGTGCATGCATGGCCAGTGTATGCACATGTCGGACATGTACTATAAACAAACCCCATTCCGCCTATGCATACTTGCTAACTAACAATAGTATCTACCCCCATGCAGAAGAGCAAGCATAATCTATAGTATAATTACTTTAACATCCTCGGTTATTTAACAGTTAACCCTTTACGATTTAACATCATTGTCTTTATGTTTACATTAGTTTAATCAATCAAGTACAGGAAGGGTGCCTACTTCCACTAACTCGGAATCAAGGAATACTAAACCCCCCAACAGTACTAACTAACACATCCTCCCATCATAACCTACGTCCAGCATCCTCCCTATCCTCCCTCTACTAGTACAACAGTGGGTGTCGGACTCACCGATCTGACCACATAGAACTTGAGAGCGATAGCGTCGGCTGAACAGCGGACCTATCCTCCCCTAGCAGGCATCCGACAATCGTCATCACAACAACATGGGGAGCGTGTCTCAGCACGGCCCTCCCACGACCTCAGGTCTCATGGAAACATAGGGTGGGAAACACATCCATCCCTCTCAACATACTGGGCCTACGCCCTTATCAACTCATACTTGCTGCTATCGGGATTATCAGTTTGTGTTATCGTATCCTCATTTTGGCTGCTAAGGTTTGCTGTATGAACATGTTTTTCCTTTCCAATATATATCAGATCAAGTAACTGGCTATCCCATAGCCCCTGTGTCCTGTAAGTTAGTGTTTTGCAAAATACAATTTATAGAAAGCATTTTCCATTAATCGCCAATTGATCCATGTTATCATTTTATTTCATGTAACTTTTTAGCTCATCATAGATGCGTATGACATATAACATTTCAGCAATTCATATAAGAAGATGGTATCCACGTACCGAATCATATATTTCACATTTCATTAAGGAAAACATATAAACATATACTGCAATTGTAAAATAAGGAAATCATATGATAATCATGACATCATAGCTGCATAACATAGTAACATCATAATCATGGTGAAATCATAAGACAGAGTAACATCATATAATGAGGTCCAATATAGTTTACTCAGTCGAGCTGAGTTCGACAAAATATATAAGAAGTAAAGTATGGTGTGTCTAACTAATAAATATGCCGAATCAAAATATGGGCATTACATACACCCACCCTTCGGGAAACTTCGTCCCGAAGTTATGGTCAAAATAGTGAGGGAAAATCTCGACGCATGGTCTCTGCATCCTCCCAGGTAGCAGACCCTGGGCTATACTTGTCCCATTGGACCTTAACTTGGTCCACATGGCGACTACGGAGCTGTCGAACCCTACGATCAAGTATACGTAATGGTTCGACCCTGAAGGTTCCCTCGTCCGAGACCTGCAATTCCTTCCAATGAATTTTGTGAGTCTCATCAGCTATGTAATGTCGTAATACAGAAACATGAAATACATTATGAGTTTTATGCAAGTGGGGTGGCAGCGCGAGACGATAAGCAACTGGTCCGATTTTCTCAAGAATCTCAAATGGACCTATAAAGCGAGGTGACAACTTGGTACCCTTCCCAAACCGAATGGTACTTTTATT
Source organism: Larix kaempferi (assembly GCA_027924585.1). Taxonomy (NCBI): domain Eukaryota; kingdom Viridiplantae; phylum Streptophyta; class Pinopsida; order Pinales; family Pinaceae; genus Larix; species Larix kaempferi. The sequence continues at coordinate 2,245,023 of BSBM01000031.1, read as the reverse complement.
TGGTCTGATGCGAATAAATACACGGTCCCCTACTCCATAAGTTCTATCTGATCTGTGTGCATCAGCGTAACTCTTTTGCCTATCCTGTGCTTCCTTCAGCCGCAGCCTAATCTGTATCACTTGCTCCTCCATTTCCTGAATCAATTCAGGCCCAATTAAAACTCGATCCTCTAACCTGTCCCAACTGAGTGGTGTCCTGCACGGCCTCCCATACAATGCCTGATATGGCGGCATACCAATGGAGCTGTGATGACTATTATTGTATGCAAACTCCACTAAAGGAAGATACTTCTCCCACTGTGTCTGCTGATCCATAACATACATCCTAAGCATGTCCTCCATCACTTGATTCACCCTCTCAGTCTGTCCATCTGTCTCGGGGTGATAAGCTGAGCTTAAGTTCAACTGTGTCCCCAATGCTGACTGCATGCTTGTCCAAAATCTGGAGGTGAACTTAGGGTCTCTGTCAGAGATTATCTTTTTAGGAACTCCATGAAGACGTACAATCTCATTTATGAATACCCTTGCCACATCTGTCACATCATAGGTGTCTCTGACTGGAATGAAGTGAGCACTTTTGGTCAGTTTGTCGACTACCACCAAAATAGCATTATGTCTCAGAGATGTGAGTGGTAATCCTACAACGAAGTCCATGGAAATGACTTCCCATTTAGTCATAGGGATATCATGCGGTTGTAGGAGACCGGCCGGGTGACGATGATCTGCCTTCACTTGTTGACACTCAAGGCACTTTGAAACAAAATCCACTACATCCATCTTCATACCTGGCCAAAAGAAGAGTTGCTTCATGTCAGCATACATCTTCTTCACCCCTGGGTGCGCACAGTAATGCGATCTATGGGCCTCTCTAAGGATGGTTTCCCTGATATCACCTTCCTTAGGAACATACATCCTTCCCTGATACCGCAACAATCCATCTACCTCAAGATGGTACCCATCATACTTCAATTCCTGTTTCTTTCCATTCTGAATAGCTGAGGTTACTTTTAGATACCAACTATCGCCCAACAGTTGTCCTAGTACCCTTTCCCTCAAGTCAACCTTCAAGGGAATTAAGGAGAAAAGTCTCGGCCTTCGGCTTAGAGCGTCTGCCACCACATTCTCCTTTCCTTTGATGTAAGAGATACCAAAGTCATACTCACTCATGAACTCACTCCATCGCCTTTGCCTAGCATTCAAATCCCTTTGGGTAAATATGTACTGCAAGCTCTGATGGTCTGTTTTAAGGGTGAAGCTTCTACCAACTAGGTAGTGCCTCCATAATTTTAGTGCCAACATTACTGCTGCCAATTCTAGATCATGCGTGGCATACTGCTCCTCATGAGGTTTCAACTTTCGAGATGCATAAGCTATTACCCCACCTTCATGCATCAACACCGCTCCTAATCCCTGCTTCGAGGCATCGGTGCATACCATGAAATCTTTATCCATGTCTGGTACCCGCAAGATCGGTGCACTTGTCAACAACCTTTTTAACTCTGTAAAAGCGGCATCGTATTCATCGGTCCATTCATACCGGATTCCCTTGCGTTGCAAGGTGGTAATAGGTTTTGCAATTTTAGAGAATCCTTCCACAAACCTCCGGTAATAGCCTGCTAACCCCATGAAGCTGCGCACTTCATGAGCATTCCTTGGAATTGGCCAATCTTCAATGGCCTTTACCTTTTCTGGGTCTACAGAGATCCCTTCACCTGAGATGATGTGCCCCAAGTAGTGAATCTCTTTTTGGAAGAAGGAACACTTTGACAATTTACCATAAAGTTTATGTTCCCTTAAGCATGTCAAGACTAACCGCAAGTGTTCCTCGTGCTCCTTCTCATTCTTAGAATAGATAAGAATATCATCTAAGAAGACCTGAACAAAGCGGTCCAAGTATTTTCGGAAGACCCCATTCATAAGGCTCATGAATACAGCTGGAGCATTGGTCAAACCAAATGGTACCACTACAAACTCGTAATGCCCAAATCGAGTTCGAAAGGCAGTCTTAGGAATGTCGCCTTCCTTGATCCTCAACTGGTGATACCCTGATCGTAAATCAATCTTTGAGAAGACTGACGCACCTTTCATTTGATCAAAGAGGTCATCAATTCTTGGTATGGGATACCTATTCTTCACGGTGGCCTTGTTCAAATCTCTGTAATCTATGCACAGTCGCAGAGATCCATCCTTCTTCTTAACGAAGATCACTGGTGCTCCCCACGGTGAGATACTGGGTCTAATCAGTCCCAAATCTAGCAATTCTTTTAACTGGATCTGTAACTCACGGAGCTCTGGAGTTGTCATTCTATACGGAGTCTTTGAGATAGGTTCTGCACCAGGTTTTAGTTCGATTGTGAAATCGAGCTCTCTTTCTGGAGGTAGTCCTGGTAATTCCTTCGGAAAGACATCCTTGAACTCGGAAAGCACTGGGTAAGAATTCAAGGAAGGTCCTTTACTATCGCTCACGGCCTCCACTACGAACAACTGGCATCCTTGTCTTAGGCACCGCTTAGCTTTCACCATAGAGATGAAACGGAGGGATACCTTCCTCTTCAAGCCTTGGATTTGAATTGTCCTTCCCTCGTCATCGAGGCACAACACCTTCTTTGCATAGCAGTCTATTAAAGCTCTATGGTCTTCTAACCAATCCATGCCAATAATGAGGTCATAAGTCCCCAAATTGGTGACATAAGCATCCAACTTAGTGGTGCAAACTCCTAAGTCAACCCCACAACCTCTCACTTTAAGACCTACTGGTTGCTTAGTTCCTGAAGCCATTTCGACCAGTTTGAAATCATCGTGCTCGTAGGCTGCCAACCCACATTTATCTAATGCAAATGGTGAAATAAAACTATCAGTTGCTCCTGGATCAAACAAAATTTTAAGTTTGACATTGTTTACATTACCAGTGGATTCTACTACGGTAGACTGATGTTCTGCCTGGTGGTTATGCACCGCTGCATGAATCCGATGACTGTTACCCGAACTATCCATGGGTGCCTTTCCTTCCCTGTGCCTGCTGCTTGACTGACCCTTGGGACAGTCTCGCTGGAAATGAGGACCTCCGCATCCCCAACAAGAGAGATTGGGAGGGGCTTGCCTGTTGCTCGAAGGGATCCTCTGAGATGAGTTCCTTCCCCTGGTTCCTCTAAAACCCCTTGCTCCTCTATAGGAACTTCCCTGTGTATGTCCCTGGCTTTGGTGGGTTGCGGACGATGCCTGCGAGATTGAGTTAACTGAAGTATTACCCCTCGGTGTGAGCCGGTTACCATAAGGAGGAGGTCTAGATTGTCCTCCCCTGAAGTAAGGACGTGATGCCTTCCCTGAAACATACTGATTGGTTCCTGTCAACTTACTGCCCCCTTTTCCATCTGACATATCAGCTGCATAACGAGCATACTCAACTGCCATGGCAACTGAAGTTGGCTTCCACATCCGCACAGCAGCTCTAATCTTGTAGTTAAGTCCATACACAAAACGCTCTACCTGACAATCATCTGCATCAAGGTAAGGAACATATTTTACCAGTTCCATAAACCGAGATTCATACTCCTCCACTGTCCTGTCTCCCTGTACTAAGGCATGGAGTGCACCTGCCTGTTCTTCCTTGTAATAATTTGGCAAATACTTCATGTGGAACCTCTCCTCGAACAGTTCCCAAGAAGTTGTAAGAGGAGTAAGGTGCAACTGCTTCTCGAGGTCTGACCACCAATTCAAAGCATCACCTTTAAGCTGAAAGACGGCCATCCTAGCCTTGGAACTAGATGTGTACTCATTCAATGCGAAGCATCTCTTCATGCCTTCCAGCCATGCCTCCGCATGCTTACCGGGTCGTCCTCCTGAAAACTCTGGAATTTTTATCTTTTGTAACTCCCTCGATATGTCCTGAAGCGGTTCCAGTCTTGGGCCATGTGCCCTTTCAGAGTTCTCTCGACTCACTTGAGTGGTTTCCACCTCGGCGGCCCTTTCCGACTGCCTGTTCATCGTGGTCATAATAGCCTCCAATGACCTCATTATGATCTGCATTTCTGGTGTTGAGGTTGGTGGTGGCGGTGTTGGCGGTGGCGGAGGTGGTGGTGACGGTGGTCGACCTTGACCCCGACCTCGACCTCTGCGTGTTGTCACCATGATAGTTCCTGAGTTATTAAAATAAAATCATATTCTTAGTTGTTCAATCAAATATCCGCGGAACTAAAATGTAGGTATTCAATAACGTGCATCATGAGATAACAAATTGTCAGGATTAGCACAGTAAAATCCACAATCGTTTTTATTTAAACAATTTTTGTCATGGTGTTCAGCTCGTCATGCTGATCTTAACGGTGTCTTGTTTTTGAGATTTCGGGTCCCTCTCATCCCTTCGACTAGGAGTTGAAATCTCGGCAAATTTTATTTATTTACTTATTTTTTTATTTTTTTATTTTTTTTTTGTTATTTTTTTTTTATAAGAAATCAAATAAATAACTAGAATTTTATTAATCCTAGCATGAGACGTAAACCATAATTATTTAAACCATAATTCATATTAATTTTTAATTCTAATTCTAATTCATGTAATAATCACTAAAGTGAAATTGTAGTTTTTGTTAAATTTTAATTAATTGATAATTGTGCTAATAAATTTAACCAAGTTTAATTTAGCCAAACAACAGAAAAAACATAACTTTAAATTATTTTAAAGTTTTTCGAATAATTGACAATATTGAATTATAATAATTAATTTAAATTTTTAACAATTTTTAAATCAATTACCAATTTTAGATAATTTAATTTGTTTGAATAATACTAACCTATCCCTAAGATCTTCATGGGCCCGTCGCGCCCTTGCATGAGGCCCACGCGTCCTCCTACTGCCATGAGAAGAAGCATGAAGGCGCGTGGTCTCTCCACACACCCCACCGCCATGCGAAAGTGGGGGAAACCCTAAATAGAGTCATTCCCCAAGGCGCGGCCATTTTCACCCTCTCTCCTGGAGTTTTAGCTCTGCAACTCAAATGCAAGCTGGCTTAGGGTTTCGGAAAGGAAGGAGCCTTCCATGAGCCCGGGTTCTCAGAGCAGCTCGGCTCGATGAGAAATGAATGATATACCCTGGTAGCCTTAGAGCTGGGCTATGGCTTGCGATATATCGGATTGATAGCATGCATCAACATCTCAGTATTTGGAGATTGGTTGCTATGGCGGCGGGCATTAATAATTTTATAAACTAGATATGTCGGGCACTGTTTTCGTTCGAGTTCTTGCAATTGTGGTGTTCATCTGCCCCCAGATTTATATAACCTTGGTGTGGTACCTGGTGAGTGTCGTATCTGTTCTGGAGGACAAATATTATGGACTGGCTGCCATCTGGAAGAGTAGCAACCTCATTAATAGGAAAGCGGATTACGGTGTTGGTTCTGCTCATACTTAGCCGAATTAGCAGAATTATTGCTTCACGAAGGGACGCTACTAACGCTCGAACCCATTGTCCGCATAAAAACCAATCCTCCTCGCACGAGAGCATAGCCACTGCATACCTGAAAATCCAGGGGAGGATCTTGAAGCAAATCGATTTGAGGGTTTGTTTTGTTTTATTGTTTTTGGGTAATAAACAGGTTTCAGATGCTATGCTCTCGGGGTTGAGCGCCTGGCTGGACCTGTAAGTAACGAAAGGAAGGGAGTGCTCCTGGGCTGGGCGCTTGGAGTGTTGGATGGTATGCCCCCCCTTTTGCGTGGTTGAGCGCGTGGTTGAGCGCCTGGTTGAGTGTTTGTTGGAGCAGGGAAGACTCACTTTGGAGCAAATTGTACAACGTGCAATTCAAAAGCTTCCGAAGAGTTTTACAGCATAAACAAATTCACGGCAGTATTTTCTAATCCATCAGTGTAAGACTTTCAAAATCGAATGCCTCAAACGACTTTCCCTTTTCTTCTTTTATTTTTCCTGGTAATGAATCACAAGTATTACACTCGAATGTGGCCTTCTTGTTTAGAGTATTCGAGGTTTTGGTTGTTTAAGACTGCCTTCTGATTTTTATGATGGTTTGAATGGATAAAAGAAATGACCCTGTAGCTAACCGCTATCGGGAGTTTTTAACTTTTATACAATTGGTACCTGCGTTTAGAGTCGACAAACCTAAGGTGTTAACAACTCAATTCAAGGTAGTTTAAAAAGATGGCTTAAGGTTTGTCTGTGAGATCTAAATAGTAAACGCCTAACTAAAAATGATGCCTCGTCTTTTTAAAACAATAGATTATGAAATTATGTTTTCTTAACTTGCGAGTTTTAGTTTTCCTGTAGGAACTGGTTTTGATAATATGGTTACTTTTATAAATATGGGAAAACCCTAACCCTATTTCTCGAGGGATGATTAAGATTTGTGATGCGTTTTCCAAATAAAGAAAATAACGTGGGTGTTAAACCTGAGGACATGTAATCCTCGGTGTAATTTTATTTCTTTCATGTGTTTTTTTCAGTTTTGGGCCAAGCGCCTGTATAAAAGAATGTATTTTAACGCCTGTTTAGCTGAGAGATAATAATTCTGCAGGTGGATGTATTCTTAGAGTTTATTTTAATGGTTTTGAAATGAATAGCTGTATTTTTCGAAGCAGGGCCCTAGCTCTGTAAATTTCTTTCAACGCCTTCTGGTTTGTGGGGATCTGGGGAAATGCTCCCACGCTGTAAGCGTGTTTATTTAATGGTTGTTTTTGTTTAGCCTGGGGACTCGATCCTGGGTCTCAGTTGTGAGCCTGGAAAGTCAAGGTTTAAGAATTTTGGATCGTGCCCTATGAAGCATGTGGTTTCGATTTGAAATACTAAATATGCCGTGTTTCGATTTCTTTTAGTTTGTGCTAAAATGACACTTACGTTTTGCTAAAATTAAAGAAGAAAAAGGGTTGGTGCTGAAAGTTTTGATTTCTAGGTAGACGTAATACTTTCTGTGGGTTGAGTATGAGGAGATTATAACATAAAACCACGTATTTTGACAGTGGAATTTAATAAAATATCTAAATATTTATTTTCTTTGGATATTCTTGTTGATCCCATCAAGATATATGATGCTAGAACTGAGAAATCTTTAAGAGATAAAGCTTCTGACTGCATTCTAAAATGTGCAGACATTATTAGTTTTAATGTCAAGGTAGATACAACGTTTTCTGTAGGTTGAGAATGAAGAGATTTTAAAGTAGAACCAAAAAAAAAAAAAAAAAATTGGCATAGTAACTTACTAACATGGATAGATATTTATATTATCTGGATATTCTTCTTTATGTCACTCACTGTATGATGCTAGAACATATAAATATTCAAGAGATAAAGATTCTTGTGGCTACTCATTAGTTTTTCTTGTGTGAGTTCCGAAAGTTGGTGGTTATTGCTTTTAACTTTTCACTTTTAAGTGCTTGATTGAATGGTTAAAGCTAAAACAATATTTTAACTCAGTGGGAGATTGTAAGGGTACAATAGCTATGATTTTCACTGCTTAGTTTTACATATAAGCTGTACTAAAGTGGCGTGTTGGTCTGGAAATCATTTTAGCTAGTTAGGAGTTTTATAACTCTATGGAGTTTTTCATTTGCGGTAATGTATGTTGTTTTTATTTACTGTTCATATTTCTGATTGATTATACAGGTGCATTATATTAAGGTTTGTTGGGAGTAGGTTCTAGGATGGTGCATGGAGTCATGGACTATGTCATAGTTATAGATTCTTTTGGCATGTTATATTTGATTGGGTACTAAATGCATCTAAATTTTAAACTGTGTTTGAAATATGGTTTTATTGCATATATGAGGATTGAAAACATGAAAACCTAATAGGAAAACACTAGGCTCAAAACCTTAGACTGATTTAGACTTAAGATATAGAATGCCAGGATGTATAAGTTTAGTGTCCAGTATATATATATATATATATATATATATATTTAATGTAATTGTTGTTATCGTTGTGCAGGTACCTTGAAAGATGACTATGGCTGGAGGTCAAGTAGGTAAATTATCAAGTAAATTTTTCTAGGTGAAGCATGAATAGGCCTGTAGGTTCAAGAGTCTGAACAAAGGCTCTGATACCATCTGTAGTGCTCTGGTTTTTACAGCAGAGCACTGTGTAAAATTTCAGGTTTAAATTTCTACGTTTTAAACCTTATCAGTTTATGGAAGTGAATTTCTAAAAAATTTCTATGTGCCGAAATGATATTTAGTGTACTGTGGTGTTTTTACTAACCTTACATTCGAAATTTGAAATAAACAAACATATCGTTATTTTCTTTTCAACAGCATAAGAATAGGTTTCACAACTTAGTAAATCAGTAAATAGCAGTAAATCAGTAAATAGTAAGTTTGCATGTTTACAGTAAGATTTAGCATAATAGTAAATAACGGAAATTACCTGATGCTGATGCTAACCGTAAGTTGTAGCAGGTTGTGTAACCCCTTAGACAGCCAAACTGAAGTGTCCACCCTACCGACCAGCTATAATCTTGCTGGCCCTTGGAAATCAAAGGATTTCCAAGCCCCCGAGCCCACAATCTGATAATCCCGAGAGCAGTCTTTCCTTCTGTTCTCAAAATCTTTCTGTTCGCCAAATTTTCTGTTCTCCCAACTTCTGTTCTCCAAGCTTCTTTTCTTCCCCCAATCAAAAAAAACTCCCCCACCTTCAACCTTCTCCCCCTCTATATACCTGTCCATCCTCGAGAAGACCTTGGGCTTACTCCACCGCCCCGAACTCCCCCTCTCGAGCCCCTCAAACCTTTACTCCTTTCCCTAGTTCATTCATCCACGTCTCCTTATAAAAATGTATAATTAATTACTCTTATGGAAAATTCATTTGGTTTTGGATTGACGGTCGTAATTATTTATTACGGTGGGAATTATCACCCCAAGGTTATCCGTTCGGGACAAGTTTCATTAAATACAAGTCTATCCGCCATCCTTGATATTTTAATGTTATTAATGTAATTAATAAAATATTATATAATTAGTTGCCCCTTGTCAACTTGGACATGATGTGTCTTAATGATCCACCTTATCCGTCGAGACTACTTTAGCTTGAGGTTTAAATTCCAAGATTAACATTGAATAATTAAATATCCATTTTCCATCACATCACGGTTATTCCAAAAGGATTATCTTATTATGGCTAACTTTGAAATGGAATTAATCACGCAATATTAATTTTATAAATCAATATTTTAAATCTTACTTATATTGCATTTGTTACGATAGGGATATAAATGTTTGCTGGAATATCATTTATTAATTAATAATAATAATTAAATCACCCTTTGACAATAATAAAAGGTGAATCAATCATAGTATTCTTAATTATTTGTTCATCACACGGGTACCCTATCATCAACATAGCATCCTTGTTCTTATAAACAAAGCACTTGTGAGGGCTTAACCAATTTTACTAATTACTTAGACACTATCATTACCCTATTCACAACAGTTCATCTATGACAATGTTAACTGACGATACTTGTCTTAGTTTATTATTACAATGTTTTCATATAATTACTAATTCACTTATTTACACATTGACAACCTAACCATTCATTACCTAAGTTGATTGATGTATCCTTAACTGAGTTATCTATGACATTTATACTACTATTCAAGCATGACAAGTATGTTATACACCAGTAATATTGTACACGTACAAGGTGTGCATGCATGGCCAGTGTATGCACATGTCGGACATGTACTATAAACAAACCCCATTCCGCCTATGCATACTTGCTAACTAACAATAGTATCTACCCCCATGCAGAAGAGCAAGCATAATCTATAGTATAATTACTTTAACATCCTCGGTTATTTAACAGTTAACCCTTTACGATTTAACATCATTGTCTTTATGTTTACATTAGTTTAATCAATCAAGTACAGGAAGGGTGCCTACTTCCACTAACTCGGAATCAAGGAATACTAAACCCCCCAACAGTACTAACTAACACATCCTCCCATCATAACCTACGTCCAGCATCCTCCCTATCCTCCCTCTGCTAGTACAACAGTGGGTGTCGGACTCACCGATCTGACCACATAGAACTTGAGAGCGATAGCGTCGGCTGAACAGCGGACCTATCCTCCCCTAGCAGGCATCCGACAATCGTCATCACAACAACATGGGGAGCGTGTCTCAGCACGGCCCTCCCACGACCTCGGGTCTCATGGAAACATAGGGTGGGAAACACATCCATCCCTCTCAACATACTGGGCCTACGCCCTTATCAACTCATACTTGCTGCTATCGGGATTATCAGTTTGTGTTATCGTATCCTCATTTTGGCTGCTAAGGTTTGCTGTATGAACATGTTTTTCCTTTCCAATATATATCAGATCAAGTAACTGGCTATCCCATAGCCCCTGTGTCCTGTAAGTTAGTGTTTTGCAAAATACAATTTATAGAAAGCATTTTCCATTAATCGCCAATTGATCCATGTTATCATTTTATTTCATGTAACTTTTTAGCTCATCATAGATGCGTATGACATATAACATTTCAGCAATTCATATAAGAAGATGGTATCCACGTACCGAATCATATATTTCACATTTCATTAAGGAAAACATATAAACATATACTGCAATTGTAAAATAAGGAAATCATATGATAATCATGACATCATAGCTGCATAACATAGTAACATCATAATCATGGTGAAATCATAAGACAGAGTAACATCATATAATGAGGTCCAATATAGTTTACTCAGTCGAGCTGAGTTCGACAAAATATATAAGAAGTAAAGTATGGTGTGTCTAACTAATAAATATGCCGAATCAAAATATGGGCATTACATGCTTGTAATTCATGCAAAGAGATTGAAAGCAATATTGTCAAATATTTATTAAAACCCCACTTAGAACTTTTATTGAATAGCCAAGAGCGATATAAGAGCAACTTCAAAGCTGTCACGATAGTCCGTAGGCTATTATGCATATCATGAGAAAATATGATATATATGAATGGCATCACTATGAAGGCAATGTGGAAATTGTTAAAATAAGGTCAAGATGAATTATTGTGAAATGGGATGTGGAGAATCACCAAGTTGTAAGAGTCTTTAGAGCTATGGAATAGATTGATTTAAAAAGTTTAGGTTAATGTAGGCTACCAGTTGTACTAAACTAGATTTGTTCAATGCAATAGGAGTATTCAATTAATGGTATTATGGGAAGCATCATTCAATAGCATCAACATAATATTTTTCAATATCATGAAAAAAAATATTTACCATGAGTGTTATAGGAATGTTGTTTAGGTAGGTCGCATTAGTTACACGGTGAAGTTGTAGGCTGATGAATAGGAAACATTGGCTAATAATTTTTCCTAACATAGCTAACATTCAAGTCCACTAAAAAAGGATACAAATAAGCATATAAGGAAGCATTATAGTTTCATGGGATGCTAATGTAAGGAAGTATAAGGCATAACTATCTAGAGATCAGTTTTGGGTAAGTTGAGGAATGCAATTTGTTTTAGAGAGAATTCAGAGTAACATTATGGTCATCATGTTAGTATTATATATATTTGAACATGGTTATACAATGACATTTTATTAATGTTAATATATGTAACCAGTATTGCAAGAGTGTTTGACACATAGAAGTAGTTAAATTAACTTCAAGGCAATCGGAATAGTGTATAGATAACCTAACCTATGTGCATATATATTTATGTCATAAAAAGTAATCCTATTATATTATATTTCAAAAATGAGGGTGTTAGATATATGTAACCAGTTTTGCTTAAAATGTTTGGGCACATATCAATAATTATATTAGTTTATAATTGTGTGTATAAATGGTTTGGCATATCAAAGTGATTTTATTAATTATTGCATAAATGTTTTGGAACACAAAAGTAATTCTATTATTTTATATTTATATTTTAATTATGGTATTGTTTATAATGGTATAGTATTATAAATGGCAATTTGCTATATCAATATAAGTGCAAATTATACTTTAGTTGCGCCGAGTAAAACGAGGTGCTCGACAGCCCATTATGGGGAGATGTTGTAACATGTATGATGTAGCATTACATGTAGCGTTATATCTAATAAAACATAAAAAAGTGATAAAAATAATTAAAAAAATTCATGTCAGCTCATAAAATAAAAAAATTATGAAAAGTATTTAAAAAAAAATCCATGTTGGTTCATAAAATAAAATATTATGAAAAGTAATTAAAAAATAGATGTTCGTTTATAAAATAAAAACTTAAAACTTAAACCCGGATCTATCAATCAAGAGAGATCAAATTTTTTGAGTTTAAAGTTAAAAAAAGAAATACACCTCAAGAAATTGGATCCCTCTCGGTGCTTGATAGATACGGGTTTAAGATGGATCTATGCTGGCTTAAGATAAGAAGATTGATAATTGTTTAGGAATGCAATTTGTAGTTATTGTTATCATTTATAGATGTAAACATATAAAATTTCCAATCAAGTGTATAAGTTTCAAGGAATTTATAGCAAAGGTGCTACATTTTAACCTTCAACTTAGCTCTAGGTGATATACGTCATAATACTCCACATGAGTGGTTTGTGACTTAGGGTGTTCTCCTAATTAATATGTATTATGGCCAAATCTAGCTCTTAGCACACTCTTTTGAGTAAAATTTTCAAATTTGGAATGTAAGTTGAATTTCACTCCACAAAATACACATGAAAGGGAGTTGCTTAGGGTTGTTTTTAGTTGTTGACTTTAATAAAGTGTATTTGTATAGTAGTGAATTAGATACAGTGTAAAGACATGTCAATACAAAGTGTTTGAGTAGTGAGGTTGATAGTATTACATCAAATACATAGGAATGTACAATAAATTATTAATGCCTTACATCAACTTTGTGACAGTTTTTTGAAGAGGGGGAGCATGTAATGCCCAATTTATGGCTCTTATACAAAAGGAATTGAATGAAATCATTCTATATAGTTAGATGATATGACTCTATGCTAAGGTATGATGATTAATGTCCTTGTGTGATTTATAAACTAGCAATGTGTGATTCATGTACAAGAATTTGAATATCAACTTAGGAACAAAGTTTTCTTAAAAGTGAGGATGTATGTGGTGCCCCATTTTCTTAGACACTTTGATTATGCCTAGACATTTGGATTATAATAATTGCTGAGACATTTTTACTATGTTATGATGTACTACCAGTAATCGATTTTTGCCACATTTTTGTGATGAAAATGAAATTGAATTACAAAGATAATGAAATGGATATGAAATATAAATGATTATAATGATGATGACATGACAAATTATTAAAGTTGCATTAACTTTGGGACAAAATTTCTTGAAGAGGGGGAGTATGTCATGCCACATTCTAGCCAGACTCATCCGATGATTATTCCTTAAGAACAATTGATCACAAATAAGTGTTTATGTTAGAAATAAATGATCGCAATGGATTAATGTATGATGACTAACCATTGGCGATATGATATATGTATATGATCGTCAAATGTTTTGACAAGTTCTTCCAAGTGTGGTAGGAAAGCACAGGTGCGAATTAACGCAAGATAACGTAAATATCACATAGGCTCTGTCGGATTGAGCTTGGATATGGTATCAGGTGATACAATGTGATGAATTTATATTTGATTATTTTACATGAGCTTTTTGATGCACATGGATTGCATGTGTGCAAGAACAAGATAGTGATTTCCAATTGGTCCACACATGGGTAACAGAGTTGTATGGGAGAATGCACACCATAAATAGTTCAAGTTTCAATGTGATGGGTTGAAAAGTGAGAGAGTCTTTTGCTCGTCAGATGCCTGTTTTCATGACGGTAGGCCGCAGATTTGGTAACTCACAAGGTTTGGACTGAGGGGCGCGCAATAAGAACACTACCTTATTCCTCAGTGACCATTAGTCTCTCAACATGATACAGGTGGATTGATTTAATGTGGTATCAATCGTTGTATCACGTCCCCACTACAAGAAAATGCCTATTTGAAGGCATGTGTATGATCATGGCACCCTTGCTAGAGCCTTGATAAGGTCTATATGAAGGGCATGTGTACGACCATGGCACCATTGATAGAACCTTGGTGAATTATATTTGAAGGGAATCTATATTACACTTGATAGAACCTTTGTGAATTCTATTTGAAGGGCATGTGTACGACCATGGCACCCTTGATGGAACCTTGGTGAATTCTATTTGAAGGACATGTGTACGACCATGGCACCCTTATGATAGAACCTCAGTAAAATTAAATTAAAATATAGAACTTATAAAATATGAATGAGAAAAATAATTTAGAAAATAATAATTAATATATTAATAAAAGCATGTACATGCTAATACTATATAATTATATGCATGCCAAGAATAAATAATAATTTAATTTAAAATAAGAACATGTGCATAACAAAGGCAAACAATTAGTTAAAGAGAAGATAGACTAAAACACACCCTTTAATTAAGGAGAATAAAATGAGAAAATCAATTAAAGGAATATTAAGACTTAAGTACACACATAAACATGCAATAGAAACCTAAGAAACTATATAAAAGAAAGGCAAAGAGATAAGTAAGCATCATCTTTTGAGATTTTTTTTTGGACCTTGGATCTTTGATATTTTTCCTCCGCGAAGGGAGAGGATTGTGACAATGAATGTTAGAGAGTTCGGTCCTTGGAAGTGGTTAAGGTTGAGAGGCCTAAGAGAGGAATGCTCCACTTCCAATCGTGTTGATATTTAATGATTCTTCCATACAACCCTGTTGCGGCTTAGGAGTCTCAAGGGTCCTTGGGGAAGAAGAGTATTTATAGGGAGTAGGCTAAGATGTGCCGCATGTGGCGAGGCCCATGGTAGCACAAGATCCAGGTTAGTCTAAATTGCAACAATTTCATTTTAAAATTAATCTTGATTAAAGTTTCGTGAAATATACATAAATTATTTTGATTATATGAAGTAGGTTCTTGTACGTATATGAATAATAAAAATTACAAATAATTGTTGAGAATTTCATTACAATTAAAAATTTTATTTGTTATAATTAAAGCATACAAGTTGTACTTTATATTATTATCAAATTAATTAAGGTAGGTGCCTATATCATTAATTTGGCTAAGCTTATCTCGATTGTTGATTCCCTCCATCTAACGAGCATGGAGGGAATCAGCCATCGAGATGAATTTGCTCCATGCCCGTTGGATGGAGGGAATCAGCCATCGAGATAAGGATCGCTCATTAATCTTATGATAAGATGTACTTCATATAGATTACACAAAAATAAAATCACACATTGACATATTTTTAATGGAAACAACCTATTTCGATGTTGTAGGTGCGGTGGGGTTCTATTTGACCCTATAGGAAACACTATAGACTCCTTCTCTTGGAGCTTAGGTTCAGCCACAAATAATCATGCATAACTTTTGGCGCTTTGGCAAGGAACCAAATTTCTCATCGCAAAAGGGATAAAGGAAGCAACAATCCTGGGTGATTCCAAAATCATCATCTGCGCTGTGAGACTCAAGTCCCCTCTCAAGTCCCCCTCCTTATCTCGCATCCAAGATTGTATATGGAATAACATGAAAGAATTGTCGAGGATTGAGTTCTTCCACATGTTGAGAGCTTAGAACAAAATTGCTGACTCCTTAGCAAACAATGATGTCAGTAGTCTGGAAGGAACTCTCGTCTCCTTGCTCGGAGGAGTTAACAATGATCGAATCCCCTAAGACCCAATCCCCTCCTCCTCTCTTTGGTTGTGGGACCCGCTCTAGGAGATATGGAATGTCCCTAAATGGAATGCGGAAGGCGGTTGATGGAAAAGGATAGGTGGTGAGCAGCATGGCTCCCGTCATGCACGATTTAAGAAGGCTCCAGAGAATTCATGCGAGTAACTCTACTTCAGTCTCTGGGTGGGCAAACACTATTCAGCCTGCTGCAGGTCTTTAATGTGGGTGCAATGGGCTTGTTGATCGTTGGATCTTAAGCTACTTCAGATCCAACGATCAACACGCCCACTGCAGCCGCATTAAGCTACTTCAGATCCAACGATCAACACGCCCATTGCAGCCGCATTAAGCTACTTCAGATCCAACGATCAACACGCCCACTGCAGCCGCAGGCTAAATAGTGTTTTCCCTATGGGGTGGCAGCATTCATTCCTTTCTCTGTAGCCTAAGATCGCTGCTACTACACTTGACCTCAGGATTCTATGCTCCCTCGTGTGTTTACTTCAGGAAGAGTTTATGGCGGAAGGTATTGTGCATTTAAGTGATGTGAAGGTGCTCATGATGGATACAGCAAGAGGGACGAGGTATATTAACGTGCATTGTGGGACTCCCGGGGAGAAAGGTGATGAGAGGACCCTGGTAAATATTTGGATCCAGGTTTGCACTAGCTGGCTATGTCCTCATTTTGTTTTCCTGCGTACTGAGAGGTGATTCCTTGGTTGGCTCTGGTGGCCCCGGGGGGAGCAGAAAGTTGTCTAGGGGATAAACGAAGAGATTGCCTCAATGTCGAGCAGACAAGGGTTGGAGGATAGTGTCTGTTGTGCGGAGCAACGGGTTCAGAGGGTGGAAAGGAACTGCGGGAGGATTAAACGGTGGTTTCATTGGCTGGAAACGGATTGGAGGGTGATGAAGCAGCGTCGTGAGAACCGGAAAGCAGTGGACACCAGGCGTAGAGATGAAGAGCTGAGGTCAATTCAGCATTAGTTCGACCTACAAGGGAATAGGCTTGGACAGCAACAGCAAGTAATTGAGGAGCTTAAAACTAAAATCTCTGCTCTGGAGAAGGAACTGAGTCTCCTTCATCTGAATCAGATGGTCAAAGCTAGGGATGGGGCCTCCTCTTCTCAGCCTACGCAAAGGAAAATCCCAAATAAAAGATGTATTAACGTATATATATTTCACTTCAAATTGATTACTTACAAATATTAATTTAATTTAATTTAGCATGATATTTAAGTAATACATTTGTTTTTTTTAATTATTAAAAAAGCTATGATTAATTACCAATATTGGTACTATTTTAATTTAATTTGATAAAAAATTAATACAACTAAGTATAATGAAATAATTTTGTTTCTATTTTTTGGAGTGAGCTAAATTCTAGACAATTTGTGCTCCAGCGGTTTTTACCAAAATTCGGCAATGGGGAAATTGATGAAATTACAATTTGGGTTGTTGGAATTGCAAGTTTGATTGCAGGAATGGATTCAGTGACCTCAATTACCCCTAGGGCACCCCGGTTATGCATTTCTAGCAACCCAAAACTACCATTTTAGCGATTTCCGCCCGATTTTGGTCGAAAAAACCACCTGAATCTGGGTGCAAATAGTCTAGAGTTTAGCTAACTCTTTTTTCTTTTTTTTTTCAAAAAAATATTGATAGAAAATCTAAGGGATGCTTTCCCACATTCATAAATGGTATCTTTAATAAACTTATTAATGTAAACTAGTGTTCCTCATTGAAGAGGATTTGAATCAAGGACTTGTTGGCATGGAACTAGTCAAATGCCCAACAACATTAATGAGAGCTACCAATTGAGCTAATCCTAAGGATGAAGAATATTTTACCTTTACCTTCTCATTTTTCTCCTTTATATTATTTGGATAGGAAAGGTCACAACCTTCTTACATTATTTGTCTATTAAATATATATTTACCCATTTTCAAACTATAAAAACATTTTAACAATATAAAAAAAAAGATTATATGGGGAGATGGGTGCGGGGGGCATTTTAATAGGTCCCAAAGGAAATACAGTCATAACATTTGAGTGGGGTTTAGGGAAAGCTACAAATAACTAAGTAGAGCGATATGCTCTTTATCAAGGATTGAAATCTAGTGTTCCTTATGGCATACAGTTGCTTGTAATGATTGGTGATTCTCTCTGATTCATTTCTCAAGCTAGAAAGAAAAAAGAACTGGAAGATAGGATAGAGGGATGGTTACAACAACATATCAACAATCTTCTGACTCACTTCTTTGAAATCCAATTTTATCATGTGCAATAGGGTAACAATAAAAAGGCCGATCTCTTTGCTAACGTGTTGCTAACTAGGCAACTCTTATGGATATAGGAGTCCCGCGTCTCAATGGGGGTCAACAATCTCTATGTTGGCTTCCCTAGCTATCTATCGGAATCCCTCTTTGCCATTGTTTTTCATAGGGATGGATTTAGTAACGTTTTCAAAATCAATGCAAAGTGTCATGTCTTCATTAATTATCCTTCACCGTCGTTTTTCGTTATCATTCCAAGTGTTAATGCAATGTTTCACGTCACACGCAGAAGGCTCTTTGGGAGACTTGAAACTGACATCTTCTTGGCTATTGCACTGCATTCCTTCTTATGCGATCCCTAATTGCATTCATGTCTGCTTCAAAGTGCAGAGGAGGAAGTTTGGAGGTTATAGTGCAAAGGTTATGGTATTGTTGACTTCTAAAGAAACTGAAGCACTCCCTTATGCCCTAAGGGGAGTGGATTGTTGGTATTGAGTCATTTGGGCGTGTGAAAGTCTGTTTTCAAGAGATTAGTTGCAGGAAAAATACAGATATTGAAGGGTGAAAAAATGAAGATGGGTGTCTATTTTGGGGAGTCTCGTGAGAAAATAATTCTAGTTTTTTCATGTTTTTCAACTTCGGGCGAACAAAAGTGATATTTTTGTTTAAAATTTCACTTTGCCGTAAAAAGAAAACTTTTGTAGAATTATGTTAGCTTTCTACTCATAATTTTTTCAATTTTTTTTATTAAGATTTGATATGTCGATTTCGTAAATGTTTAACAGTGTGTTCTTATAAAATGAAAAGACTACAAAAGAGTTATGATTTGTTGCACCACTAAAATCGTTGTTAGACTTGTGTTTTGCAAAAACGAAAAATGCTACGACAATCTACACACAATGTACTAGTGCCTGACTATAAGTTTGCATCCAATGGATCTATATACTAATTATTATATTTTTTTAAAGTCGATCAATGGGGAAACTCAGTCGATTTTCAACAACTTTTTTGTTGCACCACTTTTCTCTCAATCCGCTATAAAAGCAAAAAATCTATGAACACGCTTTTGAAGTAGACACACCATTGAAGAGTCCGACATTTTTTTCGATTTTTTTGGTGTTGTATTTTTAAAGTTATGGATTTTTCTTTTCGTTGTTTTTTTAAAGAGTTGAATCATAACTCGACACATGTTACGAAAATAAAACTTAAAAAATATCATTTCTTATCTATATACAACAAAATTTATACCCTCGTAAAGTAGATTCAGTGATGAATCTACTAGTATGAAGTCCAACATTCGTTTTGTTGTGTAAGAGATCGTTTGTCCCTTCCGAAAATGGGGAAACCTGAAAATTCTGCAGCAATCTGAATTTTACATGTTTCAGAGATTATTCGGCCGAAATAATTATTCGGCCGAATAATTATTCGGCCGAATAACATTTTTCCGTAACGGCGCCATGAATTATGGCGAAAGTTATTCGGCCGAATAATGAAACGGAAAAAAATCTCGTCAGCCGGAAAAAAAATAAATAAATTAATTAATTAAATAAAATAAAATAAAAAATAAAAAATAAAAAAAATTTGTTTTTTATACTCATATAAATAAACTTAAAGTTAATTCATTATTTTCGCATGTTTTAACTTCGCATTTTTTTGTCAAACTAATTTTGAAAGGAGGAGACATTTTTTGCAAAAGGAGGTTTTTACAAGGTATGTTTCTTCTTCTATTTTACAAAAGGCATATTTGCAAGGAGTTTTTCCAAAATATTTCTTTTCTTATTGCATATTTGCAAAGAAGACATTTTTTGCAAAATGAGGTTTTTACAAGGTATGTTTCTTCTTCTTTTTTCCAAAAGGCACATTGAAGGTGATTTTTTTCTAAGGCATATTTGCAAGGAGTTTTTCCAAAATATTTCTTTTCTTATTGCATATTTGCAAAGAAGACATTTTTTGCAAAAAGAAGTTTTTACAAGGTATGTTTCTTTTTCTTTTTTCCAAAAGACACATTGAAAGTGTTTTTTTTTAAGGCATATTTGCAAGGAGTTTTTTCAAAATATTTTTTTCTTAGACATGTTTGCAATGAGATTATTTACAAGGATTGTATTTAAAAAGTGTGTATTCGAAAGTATTTTTGCAAAAGAAATGTATTTTTCCTTCTTATTTCTTTGAAAGGGATTTTTTCAAAGAGTTGTTTTGGTAAGATAATTTACAAATGGTTTTTTTCCAAAGTAGTTTTGCACTTTCCAAAGTAGTCTTGCACTTCTTATTTATTTGAAATGAGTTTTTTCAAATAGTTATGTTGTTAAGGTATTTTGCAAAGGATTTTTTGCAAGGTAGTTTTGTACTTCTTATTTCTTTAAAATGGGTTTTTTCAAAGAGTTATTTCTTTACAATGGTTTTTTCCCAGATATGTTTACAAATAAGTTTTTATTCAAAGTACTTTTTTCTATTGGCTTTTTTTGT
This sequence comes from Larix kaempferi, assembly GCA_027924585.1. Taxonomy (NCBI): domain Eukaryota; kingdom Viridiplantae; phylum Streptophyta; class Pinopsida; order Pinales; family Pinaceae; genus Larix; species Larix kaempferi. Next base: position 2,224,598 of record BSBM01000031.1, on the reverse strand, counting down.
AGATATTTTTTCAAAGAAATTTTTTTGCAATGATTTTTACAACAAGGATTTATTTACAAGGTGTTTTTATTATTTTCCAATGGGTAGGTAATTTATTGTCGAGAAGTTTCTTATTTCTTTCGAAGAAGGTTTTTTCAAAGAAGATTTTTGTTCAAAGAGTTTTTTCAAAGGAAAGTTAATTCCAAAGAAATCTTCTTCAAAAGACTCTTACAAAAATTTTATAAGGTAGAGTAAATTTCAGTTCATCTTTTTATAAATTCCGAAAATGTTTTTAAATCTTAATTTATTTATTTTTACTATAAAGTAACATGATTCTTTAATTTATCATCTATAGATTAAACAACTATAGGCAATAAGAGAAAACGTCAAAGAAAAGCTGATCGTAAACGTGATATGATGATAATAGAGAGAAACAAAAACTTAGATATATTGCCAAAAAACAAAGGGTTGCCGAAACGGAAGAGAGAACTATTGAAGATATAAATACAGATTTAAATGATAATGTTGAAGAGATGGAAATTGAAAATAGAGTACAAGAAGAACAAATTGAAGTTGACAAGAACATTGTAGAAGATGTAAATAGTGATTTACATGCTAATGTCGATGAAGTCAATATTGAAGATCAAGTTCAAGATCCAGAAATTAGACCTGGTATGTATATATCATATATTTTCCCAATTCATTTTTTTATAATGAATTTTATTTTTTGATATATGTTAAATTAAATTTAACTTGATGTATAGGTACTTTTACTATTGATGATGAAATGTTAGAAGACATTGATTGCGACAAATATGGAGAAAAACTACCAATACATGTTGCACGATATCGTGCTACAAAAATTTATGATGAAGTTCTCAAGGATTACTCAATAGCAGGACAAGCACAAATTTTGAGATGTTTATTAGTGTCCAAGAAGTTAGAAGGTGCTACATCATTATTGGGTATTCACAAAGCGACAAAAGAGTCGAAATTGAAACAAAATGTGATGAAAAATATAGGTGATGCAATAAAAAATTTTGGAAAATTCAGGAAGAAAGATATCAGTGCTGCACGTAAAGCAATTCATACAGCAATTCTTTCAGCTAGTACTAAACAAAAACGTTTGACAACAGAACTAGCAAAAGCAGTTGGAACATCAAGAAAGATATTATACAAAATAGCAAATTCAGAATGCAAATAGATGAAAATAATGAACTTGCTTGTTGGGCAATTATTTGTAGACAACCTTACAAAGATAGATTAGGAGCAGGTGTTAAAGATATTGTACGAGAATATTGGTTGGAACATGTTCGAGTTTCACCAAATTCAAGAGATGTGATACGCAAAAGAATATCACGAAATATATATGAAAGCCAACCAAAACATATAATGGACATGACACAAGTACAATTGTTCAATAAATTCAAGGAAGATCATCGTGGAATTAATATATCAATCACTACATTTGTGCAACAAAAACCATGGTATGTTCGACCTATAACTATACGTGATACATGTTGTTGTCGTTATCATGTGCAATTTCAGTTATATTATGACACGTTTCTTGAATTTGGTAAAATGTTTTGGACAAATTCACCACCTCCGCCGACGATACGTGAATTCATATCTCAAATTTTATGTGAGAGAAATCACGATGAAGTATTTTATTCAAAGAAATGTGTCAATGGAAAACATTGTCATCATTGTGGAAATTTGGTGTTATTCCACAATAAATATCCTATCGATAATGATCAATCGTTGTCAAATGTAAATGTTGATTGAAAGAGATACGAATACATCAACTATAATACAAGTTCTAGTGATTCACATTCCAAAAGAATTGATTTGCTAGAAGACAAGATATGCGTCACAGATTTTCTCAAAAAATTTGAAAGCAAAATTTATAAATACACCCAGCATTCACATAGAGCACGATGGCAAGATCTTCAATTCAAACAGTCTCGTGAAATTTTTCCACCCGGAACAATTTTGTCGGTGGTTGATTTTGCTGAAAACTATACATTTGCTGCACAAAAAGAAATACAGAGTGAATACTATCACTCTGACCAAGTTTCAATATTTGTCCATGTTGTATATAGACATTCTCAACAGGATGTCGATGGCATTGAAAGCACATGTGACAATCGAGATGTGATTAAAGAATATCACTTCTATATCAGCGATGATCGTACACACGACACACATTTTGTACAACATTGTATAGAAAATATTTTCTATGACTCACTGAAAAAACGCGAAGTCAAATTCAAAGAGCATTGGATATGGTCTGATGGATGTGCGGGTCAATTTAAATCTTCACGATCATTTTTTTGGTTATGTCGACTTCATAAAGCGCTGAACATTAAACATCACTGGAATTTCTTTGAAACTGGGCATGGAAAAGATGAGCATGATGGTGCAGGAGCATGCGTGAAAAGAGCACTTCGAAGATGGCAAATGAACTATTCTTCTGCACGGTTTCATTCAGCTGCAGAGGTTGTCCAATGGTGTCAATTAAATCTAAGCCATGATTATAATCAACAATCAAAAGACGTGCGCAGGTATGTCCACTATTTTTTTAATTTATATTATTTCTTAAAATTTAAAAAAATGTATATACTAACATTTAAGTACATGTACACTAGTTCACTAAAAATTGTTCTTTGAAAGTGATTCATCATTTATTGTGTAGGTTTTTTTGGCTTGTTGGGGTCCAAGATATAAATAGATCAATACCATATGACGCTAGCACCATACATGGAACTAGAGATCTTCACTCTATTCAAACAAAATCATTTCACAACGTGTTTGCATTTGACAGTAGAAAGCAATCATGTTTTTGTCATATTTGCATTGAAAATGTTGAGTCTACAGAAGTTTGTGAAAACATAACAAACAACTACGTAAAAGCTTGGAGACACACAGAGATTAATCCAAAAGGAAAAATGCCACTGGCAAGTGTAGAAGAATTAGAATCAGAAGAAATAGCAATATCGTCTGATGGCGATAGAATTTCAAATCTCGTAAGAGAAGGTAATAAACTTGTTTTTGACTTTTAAGTCAATTGTTCATTCTAGTCCATCACCATAAATATAGTCAATTTAATTCATTTAAATACGCTAACACCAATCATAACTTGCGCAGGAGATGTTTTCGCTATGATTGCACCTGTAGACAACAACGAAAATGTCAAATATTATTTGATGCGATGCACTGAAGGAAAAATGAAGTTATTGGAGGACTACAACGACAACAGATTTACATACGAAAGAGGATCCATCATTTTAAAATGCTACTTTTTTCAGCAGACGCATATGACTAAAAATTATGTCTACTTTCAAGATTATGAGCCCGATGTTATATGTTGTCAGTATAGTCATTTAGTATGTGCATCTCGAATAAAATTGATACAAGTTCCATCAAAAAAACAGTTGAAAACCAAAAAATGGAAACTATCCATATGTGACCATGAACGGATAGTTGAAGATGGCATTCCATTGCGATGTTTTTAACTACATATCAAAAATAAATTGATCTATATTTTTGTCCATGTCAATTATTGTGTGCAATATATTTTTTGTCCAATTATCAAAATTGTTGTGCACAGTATATTTTTTCATTAAGTTTTTATGAATATTTTCTTGAATGACAACTAACATAAGAGCTTAAATAGTTGTACTTTAACATGCTTAAAAATGAATTCAAATATAATTTGAAAATTCAAAAGTACTTTATTCGGGTCCCCATATGTCTATTAGACCACTAAGGGATGAGATAACGGATGTGGCTATCCCCACTCCGCCCCGAATTTTTACTTTTGATTGATTGATGCTAATGAAAAATCACAACAAGACCTATTAAATTTTGTATTCTTTTAATCCATCAAACATGTTTCTTTAATACGTACTTCACCATAAATATGATCTGAATGAATTTTTTAAAACAAGTTGTTCATCTATATAATGTTTAAATATATAATTGTTGCACACAAATAATATATCTCACATGTAAGTTCACATAACTGAAATCATGGCAAATGAAGATAACAATCATTTGATTTTTAATCACAAACAAAAATTCCTGGATTGTGAAGCTTATGCTAAATTAGAGCAATGATTATTTACAACAAATCGATAAAAATTCATCAAATTGTTGTCTAAAATTCATTGCTCTAACTTAGCATAAACTTCACAATCCGAAAATCCTCACTTGTGATTAAAAAACAAAAAATCATTATCCCCATTTGCCATGATTTCAACATTTAAAAATTCACGAACTACAAAGTACCTGAACAATGAACACATGAAAAACATTAGTTAAATATTGAAATTTACATACGCATATCAAACAATAAACATATGAATCAAACTACCAAAAAATTGAAACTCTTATCAAACATTTCGTACATTTTCTATCAAAAATTCCTATCATTTCATTTCTTTGCATTTTAGCATCCCATTTCTTAGTTTATTTTAAACCTTCATTCTTATGGTTCAACACTTTCTCAACATTCATTATTTTCATAACATTTCTTAACATAACATAATGAAAATTTTTACAAATTCAACATTTCCAGACTTTAAATTGCACCTCTCAAATGTTTCAATGTTTGAACATCATAACAACATTTTAATAACATTTATTCTCAACATAACAAATTGAAAACATTCCTTCTTCCATAACACCTCCCATTCATTCTTTCTCAACATTCAATTAACATTTATTCTCAACATTGAATATTTTCTAACTTAAATTAACATTGTAAACATTCCTAACACCTCCCATTCATTCTTTCCCAACATTCATTCTTCCATAACATCCATTCTCATCATTCAACATTTTCTAACTTTATAATATTCATTTTCATCATTCAACATTTCCTAACTTTAAATTGTACCTATCAAGACATTTTAAACATTCATGCAAAACACATTATAAACATTATCAAAACATTTAAAACATTCATTCAAAACATATTTTAAACATTTTACCAAACGAGAAATGATTAAACATGTACTCATATATAATCCAAAAAAAGTTAATGAACATGTGAGTTCAATGTACATGTATGTATAATCAAAAAATAAACACCCTCCATGTCTAAACTACAACATATATATATCAACAAAAACAATAAAGTCTGAACCACTGTCCATCTGGACCAATATCTTTCCACTATTTTCCCCTAGGACCTTCCCTGGGACTCAACTCAACCTACAATACACAAAAAAAATAAATTATAAATCTAGATCATAAATTATTTAAACAATTTTAAACTAAATTCAAGATATTAAAATATTAAACTTATACCAAAAATGCAATTCAATTATTAAAAAAATCATACATCAAATTCTTTGAATGCATGTCCACCACTTTTTTCCACTAGAGCCTTCCCTTTGGCTCCAAAGGATCTCAAAAAGCCAAGCTACAACATGTACAAAAGTAATTTATGAATCCTAAAGCATGCAAACAAGCTTCAAATAAATCCGAAAAATTTAAAACATTAAACTTATATCAAATATCATTTCTAGTTCAACAAAATTACCTCGGTGCCAATATCCGCATTCATTAAAGAGCCCACATCTTCACCCCCAATTTCCAAATGATCTCTCCCCTAAAATTTAAATTTTGTTAATGAATAAAACATAACTTAAATACATATAAAAAATTAAGCAATTAACTTAAAACCAAAACAAAAAAAATTAAAATCATTAGCTCACAAGAGATGGTAAATCATCTAAAAAGTTGGAATCTAAAGAAACCTGCATAGATAAGTCAAATTAACAATAAGATCCATTGATATTTATTAAAATTCAAACAAACAAAAAAAATCAAGTTCAATCATAAATATTATAATTAAAATATCTCTCTAAAACGCTCTTCATTTTGACTACTGGAAACTCGAAAATTATGTGCATTTAACATTCTAGAAAACTGCAAACAAAATACATTTGCTTAATATATTTATTACTATGTAGCAAAAACTTCAATTCAAAATGAATAATAAAAAATCAAATTGATTGTCATAGTATAATCAACAAACCTCTCCCATACTCGATGTGTCATTGGATAACACATCTGAAGCTATATCTCGACAAGACTTAGCATAAACCCTGAGATCATCGATGCTCAATGCATCTACCTCGTTATTCGTCTTGTAAACAAAATTTTGACGGACAATAGCACGAGCCCTCTCTCGACCCAAACCCACTTCAACTCCAATAAGAGCTGATGCTAAACCATCACCTACCGATTCCCTTGCAACTGTCCCTAGTTGGGATGTGGGCTCCATCTCTGATCTTAAAGCCACAAGCCTAGGTGGACGAGGTATCTCAGGTGGAGGTTGAAGAGTCGTAGGGTCTCTGAGAGCACATTTTCGATTATATATTCGTCCCTTTCCAACTCCATAAAAGTCAGAAGGAACATCAGTATAGTTTGGCTTCATACCTAAATAAAACTCCGCATAGAAAAATCTAGCAAAATAATTAGGAACCTCATCATTCCATGGCAATCGACCATAAGCTGCAAGAAACCGATCATATATAAAATGTGCAATTTGAGGATGCTTAAAATATTGCATTTTCAACATTTTTCGCTTAAGGCCTTCTTTGAAATTAAACATTGAATTGGCTTGTTCTCTGGTAACTCTCTCCTTCACAACCTCCCAGTTGTCTGGACCCATAACTTGTTCCCTTCGCCTGTGCATCAAATCAACAAAACCATTCGTAGTTGGCCCAAGTTCTTCATATGCATCAATGAATTTGTGCAAAGACCCCAAAACAATCTCCAGACTTTGTCGACTCTCTGGAGGGAGATCTAAAGAACAAAGATCATTGTTCAACTTGTCATAGTGGGATCTACAACTTTCTAGGATAGTTTGTTGCTCAACACCTTGCCATGGAAGCTCATCAGGTAAATCAGACAGATAAGTTGATATGGGTGTACAACCCTCAGCCAATGGAACATATGTCGTCCTCGCTCTAGTAGGATCTTCAGGACCCTGCTCTGCACCCAAACCTATTCCATCATCTACAATCCTATCTTGATCTTCGTCTCGCTCTATCGAATTATGAACATCTTCTGAACCTCGCTCTGCTTCAAATATAGCCATAGTGAAAAGTTAACCTTGTCCAAAAGTTCAAAACACACAAAAATACAAATTATACATTCAATTAAACATTAATGTTCATACCAACAGAAGGTTGAGATCGATGCTCTCCAACAGATGACAAAGGAGAATCATTTGTACCCCTATCAACTCGTTGGTGATCAGACGACTGTGATGCATACAATAAACTCGAACCCCGTGGTGAATTCGACAACCTTGGACTACCAATTGGAACACCAATTCCTGATGAATGTGATGACCTCCTGCGCTTTCCCCTCAAAGACTCCACTCTTTCCATTTGATATGATTTCTAAATTCACACAAAAATTAACAAATTGAAATAGTACATGTTTATCCTACAAGCATAGAGTCATATCTTATAAAAACTACAACAAAATGTAAGGGTGTCTAAAGTATTATAAGCTAAGATTTTTTGTAAGTGCCTCTCCTAACTCTAATTAATTAACTAAAATTCCTTACCATTACTACTATTGCAACGTAAAGATATAAGTAATAGTCATTTCATTATCAAATATAAATTATAACACATTTAATTGTAGTACTATAGTAACCTTAAAAACTTTTCATCCATCAAATCTGATAGAATTATATATCTCAATTAAAAAACATCTCACAAAATATATATATATACACTTACTAAAAGATTTCTACTTTATATTTATAATAGAAAATTTTACACACTCAAGTTGTACATGTTAATTCTACATACTTAAAGGCATATCTCATAAAGAACTGCATACCAAATGTAAGAGCACTACTATTGCCCGATAAAGATAACATTGATATTCATTTCATAATCAAATAAAAAGTATAATGCAGTTAATTGTAAAAGTATAGTAACCTTGCAAATTTTTCATCAATCACTTATGATTTCAATCTATATTTCAATAAACGAACATTTCATAATATTCATAAAAAAAATAATTAGGGAACTCTGTTCATGAACAGAGTTCTTTAACTCTGTTCATGAACACAACCAATAAAATTTACATGACTATTTTATGATTTAATTTAAAAGTTTCATATTTATGATTTAACGCCCTACTGTGCTAATATGATGAAACATACACGAACACGTTTCATGATCATGAGCTCTGTTCATGAACAGAGTTCATGATCATGAGCTCTGTTGATGAACACAGTTCATGATCATGAGCTCTTTTCATGAACTCTGTTCATGAACAGAGTTCATGAACAGAGTTTTGTGACTTCATAGATTTTGGTGTAATAGAAATATTATGGTAAATTGTGTAAATTTTAATTTTTGTGTTACGTGTTTTTCCTTAATCTACTTTAAAGAAACATAGGTTATACAATAGAGATCATATAAAAGTATATACTTCTACGAAAAATACAACCTCTTAATAAATCTTGATTTCCAAATTTCAACTTAATTACCTAATCAACGCCACACTCATTTAGGTGAAACTATAAAAACTCTCCCTATATTTATAAAAATAAAAATATAGAGAAAGAAGAAATGGAGATATCTTCACTCTGTTAACAAAAATGGAAAAGATAACATGAACAGTGTTCATGAGCTTGGCTCATGAACAGAGTTCATGAACTCGGCTCATGAACAGAGTTCATGAACTCTGTTCATGAACTCTGTTCATGAACAGTGTTCATGAACTCTGTTCATGAACAGTTCATGAACATGAACTCTGCTCATGAACAGAGCTCTTGAGCAGAGTTCATAAACATGAACTCTGCTCATGAACAGAGTTCTTGAGCAGAGTTCATGAACATGAACTCTGCTCATGAACAGAGTTCATGAGCAGAGATCACGAACAGAGTTCATGAACATGAACTCTGTTCATGAACAGAGTTCATGTTAAGGGAATAGAGATTGAATTGCTTAACAGAAAATTAAAAATTAAAAAACTAAAAAATCTAATTTCGCGAAGGATACATACCTGTAACCCAAGACGCTAGCGAAAAGACTCTAAGTCCACAAAGCCTCGCCGGTTCGAACCACCAACTCTTCAAACAGCAAATATTTCCTTCACACAACACCGAATTATGTTATCAACTAAAAACTATAAAAATAGGATAACAAAATCAAAACAAAACAACTCAACAATCAAACGTACCTTCAATTTAACTGTAAATGTTGCGTGAAAACCGCAAAACCGACAACACACTGATCACAGCACCTCAAAAGCAAACGAACGACCCTGCAAACGAACAACCCTGCAAACGAAGCACAATTCGTCAAATCGGTACAGAAACAGACCGTATAAAATTAAAATTCAAATTCAAAAGAAAAGATCAGCAGACAACACTTACTTACACAGGACGTTGACTCCACCTCGTCACGCCAAGCAGAACCCCGTCAACGAACACAGCATCCGCCCACCACCCTTCGTCAATTACAGTTCCGGCCTGCCCCCTCGCCAACGAACAAACTTCCACAGCCGCGACACGATACAACAAGACAGCAGACGGGAAGGGATGCCTCAACACCAGACAAACAAGAAGCGGACGGGAAGGGATGAATCAACACCTTACGAACAAGCAGCGTACAGGGAGGGATGCATCAACACCACCCAAACAAGAATCGATACCGGTGAAGCAACAGCGTCGTCGTCACAAGCGTCGACGACGCAGGGTGGCACAAATCAAATACGGGCCCGCTTGCGGGGTCCAGGAATTTCCAGCAAAGAATGCCAAATGGCAGTCCAGGCCGGGCTTTTATGCAGAAACAGTATTCGGCCAACCAATTATTCGGCCGAATAATTCTTCGGCCGAATAATTATTCGGCCGAATAAACCAACACCCGAAATTTTTTCCGTCCGGCAGCCGTTTGCACACATTTCAAGGATAGCCGTTAAACGGAACGGAGAAATGTTAGTGGTTATTCGGCCGAATAACCACTACATTATTCGGCCGAATAATAAATATTATTCGGCCGAATACCCTCCGCTAAAACGATTTTGCACTAGTTTCTCACGAAAGTGTTACCCACCTTCACGTTTTTACCCTGAAGCATTTCTCTATGCTTCAGAGTGATATGTTGTTGAGTTAGTTCGAGTGGAAGAAAGTTTGCAAGATAGTGTTTAGAGATTTGTTTCAGTTTATGTTTTGTCTTTAATTTGGGAGGCTTGGGATATTGGCTCCCTAGTAGTTTCTTGTTGGGCAATAATGAAGTCGATAGTTGATATCGAAGCAAAATTTCAAGAGATTTCTCTTGGAATAAGGGAAACCCGGGAGGATGTCAGAGATATACTCAAACACCTTTGTCGTATGAATTCACAAATGGAAGATCGCATTGAGGTTGTCTGCCAAATTACTGCTCACATTCTTAGGCTGGACTCTTAGTTGGATGATGTTGAGCATACAGATCATCAATAGGCTCATCCCAAATGTCTTGTTTTGATGTTCGACTAGACAATGCAAAGGATAACATCCGAGTGCTTAAGGCTCAGGTGGACACTATTCATGTCTCTATTGATAGACATGGTGAACTTCTTAGAGTGATCGAGTTTCGCATCATTGATTACTTTGGTAGTATGGGAACCAAGGGCTTTTATGTCCGTCAACCTGTTGCAGTGGTTACCATTTCAAGTTTGGAGGAGCAAGAAGATAATGAAGAAGATCCTGCAGAAGACCCTGAAGAAAATCTCGAAGAAAATACAGTTGACCAAGTCATGAGCAATGCTCATAGTTCTACCTAGCCTTAGTTGTGTATAGTCTTTTTTTGTCTATTTGTATTAATCCAGTTTGTAAAAATTTATAGTATTGTAGAGTTTTGTAGGTATGGGGAAATATTAATTAAATTTTGGATGACTGTATATGAGGGTAATACTTTCTATGGAAACCTTACTAGTTCTCCTTTTTGAACTAGTCTACTGTAACTCCTTTTTTGTTGTTGATTCATTTCATCCTTTTATAAATACAAATTAACCGTTTTAGTTCAAAAAAATTTAAAACAATGATTATGTTTCCTACATCAAGATGGTCATGGCATTTATTTTTTGTGGAGATTCATATAGCAATTAAATGAGTCAATCGATAAAAACTTAGAGAACTTATTTTAAACACTTGTCATAACCACACCACCAAGTATGTTACTATTGAGTATAATAAGTGCCACATGTTTTAACCAAACCCAAATTCTTGTCAATATCCAACACAATTCTACTAAAATTATTAGAGAAGCTATTCATATTAAAAAGAATTCCAATAAAATTAATCAAAAAAATGCATACAAATTCGGCCAAACCCATAAAATTGATTCATTATATGATATTTTCAACCTCACTACCAATCCCCCACCATCACATTCACTCTAGTTCTCTTTCCAAATGCTAGATAACACACATCCAAGTCATTCTCCCTCCTATATGTTTTTCTCTCTACAATTTTTTATCTCAATTATCATTGGAATAATTGAATATAAACTTCATTGTATTCATTTAAGTTGATTGTTATCATAAGCTCACTTAACCTCAGCTCTAAGGGTTAGCTCAAGTGGCCCTGAGCCAAACATAAGATCTCTCCCACTAAAGTTGGGGAGGTCACAATTTCGACTCTATTGATCCCTTCAAGATTATATAACCCTACTTTCAAATAATTTTCTTTTTTTTCCAAAATTAATCTTATTTATCTTCTCTTCATCTTCATTACAGATATCTTACCTCTCAAATAATTTTCATTTTATTTTTTAAAATTAATATTATTTATCTTCTCTTCATCTTCATCACAAACATCTTGAATCTGATATCATAAAACATCTTAATTTTTTCAAAACTAATTTTTCAATTATTTAAATATATAATACCTAATATCCAATCATATCATTCTATATTTCCTTTTTTTAGTGTAAAATAATTATAAATATTTATGACTAAATGATAATAAAAAAATACAATGCAATTAAGAACTTATTAAAACATATATCTCATATTAAAAACCTAAAAACACATTAACACTTTTGTAAAATTAAATATTTCATTTTCATTTATTATCATTCTTTTAAAATATTATATATAAAAAAATCGTATACTAATATTTCAACATCTATTTAAATTAAAAATCCATATATTATTATTCCAACAACCATATTTCAACATCTATTTAAACTAAAAATCCATGTATTATTATTGCAACAACCATTTGAAATTTAATGTCTTTTAATGTTTTATTATTTAATTCATTTTAATTAAAATTAATGTGTTATTATTCCAACATTCATTTTAATTTTATTTGTTTACATTTCATTATTTTATTTTCAACATTCATTATTTAAATAAATAAAAAGATATAATATTTGTTGACTTTTAAGATTTTGTTAATTTTAAAAATACTATTATAATATATTATAAGATTTAAATTTTATTTAATTTTAAAAACTTCAAATTTAAAAACTAAACAAAATCATCTCTATTATTTATTAAAATTATTAAATTATAATAGAAAATATAAACAATAATATTATTAAAATTATATTTCAAAACTATTTTATAATTATATAGATATTACCTAAGAAAGTATATAAATACGGGTAAAAAAATCTTCAAAATCCATTACCTAATCCAAAAATGCTTAGTATAAAAGTATAATTGATAATATTGTCAAAATATTTGTATAAAATTATATTAAAAGTGAAAATGTATTTTTATATTTTAAAAAATGTAAAAGTATCACTAAAGGGTTTTTATTCATAAGAATTCCTTCATTTTTAATGAGGTTTTATATTTATAATTAGTATTAATTTTATCTCATCATTATTTTGATATATAATTTTTATTTAATAATTTGTAATAAATTTATATTCAAATATTATCATGTTTTATGTGTTTTTTTAATTTTTCTTGAATTATTTATTGAAATAAATATTAGTTTTTTTAAATACAATTTCAATTATATGTTGGAATGATCAAATAAATATAAGAATTGTAGTGGTTGGCTTGCCATTAGGGAAATCAGATCAGTCACACAACCAAAGTTTGTTGGCATTTACATCTAGTGTTCCCCGTGAGTTTCACGACATGTGTTAACCCCTTCTCATGGATCCTAACTTTGGTGATCGTATTGGAGATTAACGCATGTGGGTATAGTCTAATGGCAATCACACTCCAACAAATGGTATCAGAGCGACGGGTCTCGAGTTTGAAACTCACCCACGTAATGCGGGGGGGGAGATTGTTGGAATTTGCATCCAACGCTCCCATGAGTTTCAGGACATGGGTTAACCCCCTCTTATGGATCTTAACTTTGGCAATTGTATCGGAGATTAACACCTGGGGGTTTTGGTCTAACGGAAACCATGCTCCAACAAATTTTTTCCATGGTCTTTCATACAGAGTCACTATAAATTTTAATGAAGAAACATTTCCAAGGAGGCCAAAATTTCAAAAACTAATGAAACTATGCTTAAAAGCTTATCTCTGGATGATACTAGGCTTAAAACTAGCTATCCTATAGGAGCTATCATGCATATATACCATAAAAACAAAACTAGAAATCATATGATGTTAGAGTTTGTACTTTAATTCAATATTATCTATGATCTTTAACTGAAAGAATAACAAGCACAACAAAACACAATAGACACAATAGTTTTCCTTGGGGAAACCATAAAGGAGAAAACCCCACAACTTCCTCAAAGATAGATTTGTCACTAATACAATATCAAGCCAAAAGTGGAAAACCCAAAATATGTCTTCTACAGCTTCTCTCTTTCTCCACGAGTGAACTTGTCTTCGCTCCCTTGCTATGCGAACTTGTGTGAGTGAGTAGTGTGTCCAAATGAGAGAGCAAGGCTCTCTATTTATACTTTATTTTTAACTTGACCTTTTACCTAACTAGGTTGGCCTCACTAAAACTGACTGGGTTGACTTCTCTAGGAAGACTCAATAACCCTTTTACATTTGACTCTAGGGGATCTATCGCCCCAACTTACAATGGAGGTTTTACCTCAATGACTTTGCATGACCAAACATAATAATGACTTTCTCGAACGGAGGAAAAACATCTCTGTCGGAAGTACAAATAAAATACAATAATAATATCAATATAAAATACAAGTGAATATCTTCCAAAGTTACATTTACATCAATACTCCCTCTTAACTAGGAAGGTATTCTCTTGTCACAATCATCATCACCCTGGACACAATTCTGGACAACGTCATCATCGCTGGATCATCTTCAATGTTGGAACATCATCAACAACATTGGATCATCATCATCACTGCTGCAGCAATCTTCATTCCGTTGATCATTGATTAGTGGCGTCTCTCGAATCTATCCGTCATAGGAAGTTCTACAGAGCCAGCCCTTTTTCATGTTGGATGTAGGCCTAACCCTCATGTAGGTCTTCATCATCTCCACAAGCAAGGTATAGCCCAAGACCACACATTACATTGCCACAGCAATCACCTACGTCTCCTACTATCGCCTCATTGTATCCAGATCATCTCAGCATCACACGGAGCACAACCCAGATGCACATCTCATGTCCAACAGACCACCTACGTCTCCCACCCAATGGGTACAGCCCAGGAGCACCCCAGGTGCATTACGTATCTCAATGGTCAGCCTGCGTCTACTATTATGGGAGGACAATCAGGAGCACCCCAAGTGTATTACGTCCCAATGACAACCTACGCCTACCACCATGCGAGATCCTGCCTAGGCGCACACAAAGTGTCTTATGACCGGTGGACCTCTCAACATCTCCAGTATGGGAGGACAATCAAGAGCATCCCAGATGCATTACATCCCAAGGACCACCTACGCCTACCACCATACGAGAATTAGCCCTTACATCTACCGACATGGGAGGACAATCAGGAGCACCCCAGGTGCATTACGTCCCAAGGACCACCTACGTCTACCACCATGCGAAAACGGCTCTAGTGCATCTGCGTCTTCCAGTCTCATCACTCCCTCTTAGGAGGAACCTCGATCTAGATAACACCAAGCTTCTCTCTGAATTACTCGAACTTCACTCTCACTAACGACTTGGTCAACACATCGGTTATATGCTCGTATGTCGCCACATATTGGAGCTTCACTGCTCGTCTCTGCACCATATACCTGATATAGTAGTACTTGATCTCAATGTGCTTCGACTTGTCATGGAACATCGGGTTCTTGGACAACTTCACGCAACTCTGGTTGTCACAGAAGATACAATTCACCTCTAACTGGAGATCAAACAAATATGACAGTAGCTTTCTAAGCCATACTGCCTCACAACTAACCGAACAAGCTGCAACATACTCTGCTTCGACTGTACTCAGTGCCACGCATGACTGCTTCCTGCTAAACCAGGAGATCATACCGGATCCCATACTGAAGCAACATCCCGAAGTGCTCTTCCTATCTGCGGCACTGCCTGTCCAATCCAAATCAACATAACCCTGCAGGTTAATATTCTGATTCGCCTCATACTTGAGCCCATAGTCAACTGTACCCTTCAGGTATCTCAATACATGCTTTGCAGCAATCAAGTGAACATGTCTCGGATCCGTCAGGAACTGGCTCAGGGTGTTCACAGCAAAGCATATGTCTGGTCTCGTGTTCGTCAGGTACATCAATGACCCAATCATCTGACGATACATCATGGCATCAACTGACTCTGATGAAGCATCACACAGTAGCTTCAAGTTCGATGCCATGGGTGTGGCCATAGCCTTGCAGTCCATCATTCTGAACCTCTTCAAAATCTCCACTGCATACTTCCCTTGTCCAAGGAAGATTCCATCCGCACTCTACCACACCTCCATGCCTAAGAAATAATGCATCATATTCAGGTCCTTCATCTCAAACTCTACGGCAAGCCTCCTCTTCACATCTGCAATGAGCTCATCCTTACCTATTAAAAACAGGTCATCTACATATAACAGAAGTATCACTGGACTTCCGGCTTCAACCTTGAAGTAAAGGTTGGAATATGCTTTACTCTTAGTAAAGCCCAAGCTCATCAGGAAGTTGTCCATCCTGTCGTACCACGTCCCGGGTGCCTACTTCAATCCGTACAAGGATTTCTTCAATTTGCACACATGATTCTGCATGTCATGTGTCTCAAATCTCAGTGGTTGCTCCACGTACACTTCCTCTTCTACTACACCATTCAAGAATGTTGTCTCGACGTCCATCTGGTGTACCTTCCATTTCGTCACTGCAACCAATGCCAGTATAGATCTGATGGAAGTGTATCTCGCTACAAGTGCAAATGTCTCCTCGTAGTCTATGCCTTCTTTCTAGGAGAAGCCACGTGCCACAAATCTTGCCTTTTGTTTCTCAATGCTACCATCTGTAGCATGCTTGATCTTGTAGATCCACTTCGAAGTCACTACAAACTTCCCTTCTGGTCTCGAAACTATCTCCCAGACATCATTCTTCATAATCGACTGGTACTCCTCAATCATGGCATCCTTCCATTCTTTCTTCTCTGTTGCTTCCTCATAATTGGAAGGTTCTTTATCAATGATGTCACACAGCAAGGCCACATAGCCGAAGTATGGTATAGGTCTCTTGCTTTCTCTATGCATCCCATCTAGAGCACCATACTTCGCTGCATCTTGTATTGCCTCTCGTACCCATGCTGGTCTTCTCTTGTGGGAGTTCTTCTCAAGTGGTGGATCTATAGGTTCTTGTGGTTATGTTATGTCGCGATCTTCATGATCTTCTGGAACTGCTTCTTCCATTACTGAATCTCTAATCTTGGGAACTTTAGGTTCTTCAATCTCTTCAATAGGTAGTTTTCTTGATTTGATGTATGTTGAGTCTTCGTCACTTGTTCTTCGAAACAAGTCTCTCTTGTAGGTGATGGTACACGATCTTTCCTACAAGTCAATTTAGTTGTGTGGTTAAAAACATTTCATAATTTTCAAAACAAATTCTTATGCATAAGAACATAGGTCACACAGTTATGCAACTATCTTAGCCAATGTTTCAACACAACATTCATCCATATCAGGTATTCATACGGTAACTTTCTAGATGCCTTCCATCTCTACAAAACATTGTTAAGAGTGCACTGCTCCCAACATGTCAACAAAGAGGTTTCATTCTAGATAAGTAGCAATGGAATGTTGTACAGTACCATAGGCCACTTACCCATCACATGTATATTAGTAGTATTATGTTCATTAAATCAACTTCTATGACATGCATAATACACATGCTAAATCTAGGAACATAAGCATGTACACAACTGAACAATATCATTTAAGTAATTAGATATGCAAGAAATGACAATTCAAATAATTATCTTTGTTTGGTTGTTGGGTGGACTCCCTCTTGATCTTTGCTTCCTTGCAGGAACAAATGGAGTCTTTGGCAGTGTGCTCTACTTCATCATCTGATTCTGAGGTCCTGTGCCTTTCTTGCTTATGATCGGAAATGTTGAGCAAGTGTTCTACACTTGTTCTTTGTGCTGGATTAGACTTTGAGTGTCCTTTCTTCTGCATCCTAAGCAATGTTGAAATGGATGAGAGGCTTCCATAGAGCATCGATATTTATTTATTTTCCAGAGTCCAACTCTGAAGTAGCTTCTCCTACTCCTTTCATGTAATACTGAAATTCATCTCTAGCTTCACCTTATGAGGTGGAACCTTCTGAATGAACTCTTATAACTTGTTACCTTCATTACAATACATATTCTTCATCACTTGAAGAATCATCTCTTTCTTCTTCTCTAGTTCTTTTCCTTGTGGGTTCATCATCTTCAGCGATGTGAGCATGATGTCTCTTCTTGTTAGTCCTCTTGGAGGAACCTTTGTTTCTGGGACAATTTCTCGAGTAGTGTCCCTTCTCATCACATGTGAAACATCTAATATTGGATTGATCTCTTATGGGCCTCCTTTGTCTTTCGTGATGGTGGTTCTCCCTCTTATTGTGATGGTGGTTCTCCCTCTTGTTGTGATTTCTTCTAGCATGAACTGTGAGAGCTTGATCATCATTTGCTCCCATCTTCTCTTCTTGTGCCACAAGTCAAGCTTCTTCTTGTGTACATTCTTCCCATAGTCTGTTGAATGTGATCAACTTCATCCTAGCACATATCCCTTGAATGAATGAGTCCCATGATCTTGGGAGACCATTCAAGGTGGTCATAACGATCTCTCCTTCTTCTACATTTTCTTCAACTACTTCAAGTTGCTCCTTGATCTATGAGACCCTTGTGAAATAGGATTGCATGCTCTCTGAGTTCAGGATCTTTATGTTCTTGAGCCGGTTCCTTAATGTCATCTTCCAATTGATGTTCTTTCCTTCGAATAGCCTTGTCAATGCATCGAACATCTCCTTAGGTGTCTTCAAGGATGACACATGCAAGATGAGATGATCCTTAATGGAGTCTACGATAATTCTCTTGGCCTTAACCAATTTCTTCTTGTGGATAGCCTTAGACTCATCTCCCTCTGGTGTTGGAACCTCTTCACTAACATATTTGTCCAAGTCATTTTCTTCAAGGACAAGAGCAATCATATACTTCCATGCTCGGAAGTTATCAGCTCACTCAAGCTTATCCTCAAGCTTGGTGTGGTGAGACATATTGAATGAGAACCTCAAATGGAAATAGCAAAGATTTAGATCTTACCAATTTGAGATGCCCAACCTGGTTTTGGAGCTGGTTGGCCTAGGGTTTGTTAGAAAAACCCTAATTTTCCAAAGTTGGAATCTTGAACTTCTAATTGGACAGGAAGATCTGCCTCAACAAGGCGAGTTGTCCAGTGTATTCCTTTTTCCAAATATGTGGACAGAATCCCAAAATAACTAATGCCCTAGATTTCTCCCGGCGGCAGTGATGGGGCCAAAAAGGAAAATTCTTGGATTTGAATTCTTCCTTCACAAGAAAATGCACCCTCCTAGGGTGAGTTGGAATAACCTCCTTTTCAAGCTGATCTGTGGAGGAAAGTTCCCAGAACAGGAAGCCCTAGTTTCTCAGGGTCCTAGTGACAGGGTCAAAAATCAAACTTCGCATAATTGAGTTATGCTTCCTCCAAAAGATGCGCCCTCCTAGGGCGA
Organism: Larix kaempferi; assembly: GCA_027924585.1. Classification (NCBI taxonomy): domain Eukaryota; kingdom Viridiplantae; phylum Streptophyta; class Pinopsida; order Pinales; family Pinaceae; genus Larix; species Larix kaempferi. The sequence goes on along the minus strand of BSBM01000031.1, from coordinate 2,205,506 downwards.
GTTATCCTAGCCTCCTTTTCTTGATGATCTGTGAAGAGAAGACGTCAAACTTGGAAGCCCTAGTTTCCCGCTGCTGCACAATGCCTTCTTTTCAGGTCAACTTTGATACCATGTTAGAGTTTGTACTTTAATTCAATATTATCTAGGATCTTTAACTGAAAGAATAACAAGCACAGCAAAACACAATAGACACGATAGTTTTCCTCGGGGAAACCATAAAGGAGAAAACCACGCAACTTCCTCAAAGATAGATTTGTCACTAATACAATATCAAGCCAAAAGTGGAAAACCCAAAATATGTCTTCTGCGGCTTCTCTCTTTCTCCACCAACAAACTTGTCTTCTCTCCCTTGCTATGCAAACTTGTGTGAGTGAGTAGTGTGTCCAAATGAGAGAGCAAAGATCTCTATTTATAATTTACTTTTAACTTGACCTTTTACCTAACTAGGTTGGCCTCACTAAAACTGATTGGGTTGACTTCTCTAGGAAGACTCAATAACCCTTTTACATTTGACTCTAGGGGATCTGTTTCCCTGACTTACAATGGAGGTTTACCTCAATGACTTTGCATGACCAAACATAATAATGACTCTCCCGAACGGAGGAAAAACATCTCTGTCGAAAGTACAAATAAAATAAAATAATAATATCAATATAAAATACAAGTGAATATCTTCCGAAGTTACATTTACATCAACATATGACAGCCTAAAAGAGGACACAAAACTGAACTTAAGAATCATCGAAAATTGTAACATGAGGCACCTCAAAATTTGTTGTGGCATAGTTGGTCTTTCCGTGGAGGGGAACACTCCTTACAAACAATCCCTGTAGTGGCATGAGCAAGAACATTCATCTTCGCCCCAAGATAAATTTTTGCCCTTGTAATCTGCTTAAGGAGGGCCTCCATACGATCAAGGCGAACTTGAGAGTTTCTATCCAAATTCGAAACCCCTTGTCTATCTTCCTCATGTTCCATCAAGGCACAACCAAAGAGGGTTTTGGTATACCAGAGGAGGGTGAGAGTTTGAACAAATTTAGTTTATCAGGTCCTGATCGACCCCAAATCCTTGATCATTTACCCAAAGTCTGCTTGAAAGGAAGCGGGGTCTTGTTCAACCTCCATGTGGGAGACCCAATTCTCCATTTCCTTAATCCTCTACTGGATAGGAGTTGAAACCATGCCATTGAAGCTAGCACGAGTCGCATCTTTCTCTTTCAATACCCGCGGCAAATGCGTGTGTCAACTACCCTGGACATGCTTTTGTTTGGTGCGCTTGGCATGGACCAGCATGCACCCCTTGCAACTTTTATTGAGAGAAAATGCCAGATATTTTGACATAGCGAAGAAACGAATGGCATAGCTAATATCTAAATCATTGCCTTGATCCTTCTGCTTCCACCTTAAGACATAGCAAAGGGACTTACAATTTTACTAGCAATAGATGGATTGTCATGGATGCTTAGCGGGTAGATGTGGGCAAGAGGAGACATTGCCTCGATTATGAACCTTAATCCTATGTGCAAGTGGAGTAGTCGAATCATGGCTTGAAGAGAGATAGTTCTGAAACCAAGATAAGCAATAAACCTTTGCTTATTGGGAGAGCCAATAATCTTCATCATCGCAGATCTGTTAACCTGAATCCCCAAATTTAGCTTGGGGCAAGCCCCTTGCCCCTGAACCCTGACCTGCCACCACATGTAGCCCAACATCGACCATCTGTCATGTCACACAACTAGCATATTCAGAGAGGCGGGGAGACATATGGCACTCATTGTGGGGAGTTTTAAAAAAATATTAATTACATATATCAATTATATAATTTTAAATATTTCATTTTTCTTTTTATACTTTTTTAAATCTCTTTTACTTATCTTAAATCACTTTTAAATATTAATAATAATTTAATTTAATTTGACTCAATACCCGATCAATACAATTAGCTATAAATCTATCCAATAACAAAGTTTCATAACACTTTAGATTTTTTTATTCTATTTAAATATAAAGATTTTTTTATTCTATTTAAATATAAAATATCACACTTTTACATTTTTATATAATTTCTATGTCTAAAATATATGTTTACTATTTAAAAACACGCATTCTTTTTAATAAAGAATTTTTCACATTCTTTTTAATAAGCATTTTTCACAATGTAAAGGACAAAAACAGCCATTTCTTATATTAAAATGTTTATGAGATCTTTTTCTCTTGCAAAATTTCATACAAAACACATTTCTTATATCTTAAAGTGTTTACGAGATCTTTTTCTCGTGCAAAATTTCATCCAAAAGTTAAATGGATCAGTCAATGAAAATCAAACTTGGTTAAATGGATCAGTTAATGAAAATCAAACTTGGTGAACAGTAACCATAATTGTACTATCAAATATGTTAGTTGAGCATTTCTAACTCCATAAACCTATTTTTTTTCAACTTGCTACTATTCCATTAAGTTTATTAGGAAAGTCATAAATTGTACTAGGTTATTGTTTAACATTCTAATTACACTAAACACCATGCATTGTAGACAGACCTATTTAAAAAAAAAACTTGATATTATTTCATTAACTTTATTAGAAGTCATTGAAATAAAAACCAAATAAGGTATTTTAAACAAATCCATTTATTTAAAAAACTTAACATTATTCCACAAAACTTATTAGGAAAGTCATTGAAATTGAATAAAAATCAAACAGCATTAATTAAAAAAATAGATATAAATATAATTACTCCTTACATCATAACATCAATCATTTTCAAAACCAAGAAAACTATTCAAAATATGATAGTTTCAACATCATTATCCCTTGCCCTTGTTTTATGTTCAAACAAAAACAAACACTAAATTATGCATATATTTAAATAATTTTACCTCTTGAATGTTTGTTCCATTGTCTTTGCATCGAGAATAGCGAAGTGCTTTACAATTCAATATGGGGGATATTTTATCATATAGCCTAACGTAACATTACCAAAAATAAAAAGTAATTAAAAAAATCATGCTTGCTTATAAAATAAAAATTTTAAACGAAATGAAAAGTAATTAAAAAAATTCCTGTCCGCTTATAAAATAAAAATTTAAAACCAAATGAAAAGTAATTAAAAAAATTGATGTCAGCTCATAAAATAAAAATAAATAAAACCAACATAGATCCATCTTAAACCCACATTTATCAAGCACCGAGAGGATTCTATGCTGGTTTATCCCCAATTCATGTCCCTATCATCATATAATGTTTTTAATCTCCCTTTTCATCATTTTGTTTGCAATTCCCCATCTTCTAATTCGATCTAGGTTTAAGATGTATCTATGCTAGTTTATCCCCAATTCATGTCCCTATCATCATATAATGTTTTTAATCTCCCTTTTCATCATTTTGTTTGCAATTCCCCATCTTCTAATTCAGTTATGTTTTTTATCTCTTTTTTTATCAATCCCTTTTCCTCATTTTATTTTTGTGCTAATACAACCAAGTGTGATAGAGAGCCTATTTTGTTTTCAATCTATTTTCTAATCAATCCCTTTTTCTAGTTTTATTTTGTACTCATTACAGCCAAGTGTGATAGAGAGTTTATTATGTTTTCAATCTCTTTTCTTCTCAATCACTTTTCCTAGTTTTATTTTGTACTCATTACAGCCAAGTGTGATAGAGAGTTTATTATGTTTTCAATCTCTTTTCTTCTCAATCACTTTTCCTCAATTCATCTCTTCATTTTATTTTTCATGCTAATACAACCAAGTGTGATAGAGAGCCTATTATGTTTTCAATCTATTTTCTTATCAATCCATTTTCCTAATTTTATTTTGTACTCACTACAGCTAAGCGTAATAGAGAGATTATTATGTTTTCAATCTCTTTTCTTATCAGTCTCTCATTTCTGCACTCACTAGAACCAAATATAATAAAGATGATGTCATAATATAAATAAATATAAATATTAGATACAAATATAAATAAATAAAAATATTACATACAAAGGATGTCATAATAGAAATAATAGAAATATCATACATATGATATTTACATAAAAATATTAACATAAAATTTCGAGCCAAAAAATTTATTAAGTTGAATGAGATTACACTGAGTTTAGATGCATTTTAAATGATTAAAAAATTACACTTCAAAAGATTTGATCCCATTTTTCTAAGTTGAATAGATTTGAGTGTGACATAGGTTTCAGTCTCCTTTTCAACATGTTTTCTTTGTTTTTAAGTAACCCAATTACACATCTTATACCTATTTAAATATATCTTTTTTCCATTTTTAATTATATATTATGACCATTAATTTATTTAATAATAAAAAATGATATCAACCATATATTTTCACCAACCACTCAATCAATTTAACAATTTTATATATATATTCTACTTAACTCTCATTAACCACAAATTATAACTACAATCAAAATTTATTTAAAAAATAATTCATTATAATGTTAATCTAAAAATGTAAGAGATTTAATATATATATATATATACCAAAAAAAACCCACCCCACACACACAGCGAAGCTAAAACTGGAGTAGATCACTTGGTGAGGTTACTAGACCGGTAAACCTGGACCGGGGCCAGCCTTTTATATATATATATATATATAACTTAACTCTAATTAACAACAAATTATAACTACAATGAGATTTCTTTCGAAAATATTCCATTATATTCTTAATCTAAGAATTTCAGATTATTGGGAACGTAAGTCAATCACGTCACATGAGAATCTCAACGCCTTTCCCCAACCTTTCTGAATACTTTCTCAACAACAGTTGTGAAGTTTTGCTTTCATATCCTACCAAACCATTTCTACATATGATGACATACGTTTATCATCTCAGGCTGTTCTTGGACGTCTTCCTTACCCAGTTCCGTTGACCAACTCTGATCACAATGTTAAATTAAATATTAAATTAAGTCATGGATTGATAAGCCAACCTTGCCTCCCTTGCCTTCGATTGGTTAGACTAGTCAATGGAATGAAACATGAAAGAAGCTTCGATGAAGGACCAGAAGAAGATGTGGTCAATCCCGAATTAAAATTCGATGAACAATCCATTGTACAAGGAAACCCAAAGTTTGAGGGCCTTGAATTGGTCACCCAGAGTTAGCTGCACGAGGCTTATGGGTACAGACAAACAGAAATGACTTAAATATGCCCTGAATCTGTATATACTATAGATGCTGCCCAAACAAATTTGTTTAAATAAGGGTAAAACCCAATTATTATCACAAAAAGTTTGTCAGCTTCAAGCGAAATCCAATCCATTTCTACAGAGAGAGCCTCAATATGACTTCAATTATTGCCTGCAAAACTTTCGTCATGTTTTGAGGTGAAATTCCTTCTCCAACCGATTCGATTTGCAGGCAAGAAACGACCAACATACTGAAACAAGTAGCAGAGAACCCAAGTGGTATCAAAATTTGGAATTTTCCATTTGGCCTGTTGCTATTCGTGGGAAAGACATGTTTCAAAAGAAAAAACATTTTTTTGGTGAAAAGCACGCGTCTGTTCTGTAGTCCGACAACAGATTCTCAACCAATCCGGACCTATGCCAAGGGCTAGACATTAAACGCAATTATTTGTCGATTGGGATCTGTAATTAAAAATGCGGATGGATTCTTTGAAATTGGCTATGCAATTGAAGGATGTCAGGAGACTGCTGAAGAAGAAAAAGTGGTTTGGAAGTGCGGTGTTGAGTGCTCTGGGATTTTTGGTCTTCTTGGCAACGCTTCTGACATTGGTTTTCCCGATTTATACCCACAGGTATCGTTGCAGACGACCAAGACTTGAAGGGGAGGCTGAGCCTTCACCATTTCCTTGGGATAGTTTGGGAACCCAAAAACAAAACAGCAGTTTTCCGATTCAAAACATTTCTAAGACCTCTCTGAGACTCAGAAACATAGTCTTTGCAATACAGAGCTCCTCCAAACTATGGCCACAGAGGAAGGAGTTTTTGAAACTGTGGTTCAAACCTGGTTTAATGCGAGGATTTGTTTGGGTCGAGGAGAGCGTTCTATATGATGCAGAGGACGAGCAGTCTCTTCCTCCCATTATGGTTTCTGATGAAACCAAGCCTTTGGGTACTCGTCTTTCCATGATTTTACTTAACACCTTCAGGCTACGCCCTCCAGATTCACACTGGTTTGTGTTGTGTGAGGATGACACCATGTTTTCGACAGAGAATTTGATGAGTGTTTTGGCCAAGTATGACCCCACAGAGTTGGTTTATATCGGAGCAAAGTCTGAGAGTCATCTTGAGAATCATGATCACACACACAGCATGGCTTTTACTGGGGCAGGCATTGCTATCAGTTATGGGCTTGCCGAAGCCCTGTCTACTATGCTCGAAGCCTGCCTTGAGAGATACCCTCAGCTCCTTCGCAATGACAACAGGTTGCATGCTTGTATTACAGAGCTCGGCGTGCCGCTTACTCAGGAGCTAGGCTTCCATCAGGTGAATTTTCGCAGTCTATCTACTCTAGTTGTGATCACTATGAAAAAATGATTGTTTTGAAGAATGAAACAGCGCTTTGATTTTATAAAAATAGGTGATATAGTCCTTTGTCTCCTAAAGTAGTCAGTTATATCCTGCAATTTAGATAAGTACCAAATGATTAGATTAACATGCAGAGGTGAAGAAATGGTGGTTTACCATTCACAACCCCCTTCCCCTATCCTTATTCTTTTAGGAAGAGGTTATTTGTAAAGTGCCCCGAGTTACCAAGATTGCTATTAATGAAATTGTGAGAAGATGAACCATGATGATTCATAAGAGGTCGATGCAAACCTCCCAAGCCTTGGAGAGAACGTTGATGCTTAATAAGCGCTCCACCAACTCAAAATAAAAAAGATAACTTATGCCTGCATAGGACTCTAAGGGCTATTTGTCACTGTGGGTCAAATTTTATTTGAAAAAGATAACTTATGCCTGCATAGGTCTCTAAGGGCCATTTGTCACTGTGGGTCAAATTTATTTCAAGAACAATTTATGCATCTTTTTTTTTCTTAAAGCATCTGGCTTTGACGACCTTAAATGTATTTATGGCAATTTAGTATATTTGAAATGTTTAACATCAATTATTTGGACTGTAGAGATATAGGGTCTTTGCAAGATGACCTTAATTGCAGTAGAGAAGGCTAATTCCAACAGAATGGGGCATGGAATTTATGTCCACATAGTCCTTACTCGGTTGAGTTTAGTTCTATCCTAATTCTGTGAAAATTGGGACATTATTTTGTTCACAATATTCTTTGTTTCATGAAGTTGTTACATCTCTGTATTGAGTTGGCTTCCATCTGGAATTTTCAAGAACCACAGCACTATGACTGATATGCACACCGTTCCATAAAGAATTCTCATCCCTTAGTTGGGCTAGGTAATGTTGCAGGACTTAAAGAAAAATGGCCCAGCTATAGGGTCGGTGAAGACTGCAATCTTCTTTCTACATAGCATTTGCATCCATCGGCTGGGTTGGGTAAAGGCCAAAGGCATTGATCTTATGATCTGCTCCCAAAACTGACTTGGGCATTCTTGTGCAATCTTTTAGGTCCTAAAGGCGTCAAGGAGGATGAATTAAAATATTGACAACTTGCTTTGCCCTTTAAGTGCCCGCTTATGAATATCTGGATGAATCTGAAATACTATGGGAATATTTGAAAATGCAGGTATACGTGAAGTTACCGATTCAAATTAGGGAATTATCAATGCACAAGATCCTAAATAATTTCTCTTTAGAAAACCATTTTTTGCGAGCCTTCAATGATGATTTTTGGCTATCACCAACCAAAAAGAATGATAATTTTTCAGTTATCGTCAACCAGAAACAACACTTTTTCCCTAGTATCCAGACTTTTTCAATTTTAGAATTGAGCACTCTATTAATGTTTCAAATGGACAAAGATATGCTACTTATCAACATTTTGTATCTTTCCTTCCTGTAGAATTTTTGCGTGAATTTGAACTTGAAATAACTCCAATTTGTATAAATTTCGTTGGATCCTTCTTTGGAATTAGCATGACATTTGAAGAATTATGAAATGTTAGCTAAAGTTGAATATGAGTTACTTACATTATCTTGGTCATTTTTATTTTCTTAACATTATGAGTTACTTACATTATCTTCTTCCAACTATAGATTTGAGCACTCTATTAATGTTTCAAAAAAAAAACAAAGATATGCTACTTATCAATGCTTTGTGTCTTTCATTCATGTAGAAAGTTTTTGTGAATTTCAACTTGAAATAAATCCATTTTGTCTAAATTAGGTTGAATCTTTCTTTGGAGTTAGAATGACATTTCAAAAGAGTTATGAAATGTTAGCTAAAGCCTAATATGAGCTACTTAAACTATTCTTGGTCACATTTTCTGTTTGTTTTTTTTTTCTTTTTGTTTTTAACCAAGTCCTGACAGTAGACTAGTGCAACATGTTTTTGGTTGACTGAGTTGTTTTTAATCTAAAGCAAATTCCCTCTTTCAAGAAATAATGAATGGTATTTTTACATGTGCAGTTTGACATCCGAGGAGATGCATTTGGCCTCCTGTCAGCACATCCATTGGCACCTTTCGTCTCTATGCATCATGTAGACGTTCTTCATCCTGTATTTCCCGGTCTTGAAACTCTTGATAGTCTCCGCTACTTCATGTCAGCCATGGAGACCGAGCCTGCCAGTTTTTTACAGCAAGCTATCTGTTATAACCACACAGCGAAATTATCTTTCTCCATCTCTCTTGGCTATGTTGTTCAGGTATTTCCGACCATACTATTTCCGAGGGAGCTCCAGGACCCTAAGGTTACATTCCGTGCATTGAATTGGGGGGACCATGTAGGAGAATTTGCTATGGATTCAAGGCCACCCACGAGATCAATATGTGACAAGCCCTTTCTCTTCTACTGGAAAGAAAATCATTTTGATGAAGAAAGCAATAAGATTTTGAGCATATATAACAGATACCAGGTGTTGGATAAAGAAAAGGAAAAGGGCCATTGCCATTCACAGAATTTCTCTCGAAAGGGAGTTCAGCAAATTCATGTTGTGCATAAACCTTTTCAACGCCATTGGCACTTAGTAAGCCATCTATGCTTTTCTTCTCAGAATACTCCCATCTCTTCTTAGAAATATAAATAATATATGATGATTTTATAGATTGCATTTGAATTTCTATTGAGCATCAGAGGATGTTATCTTGTATTGTGCAGGTTCCTAGAAGACAGTGTTGTAAATTGGGAATTGTGAAAAATGGGATCCTGCCTATTGCTTTGGATCCTTGCAAACAAGGACAGAGAATTTATAGCTAATTTAAGGGCTCAACAAGATTGAGGTCGCTAATAACTATTTGATCAAGTGGTGATAAAAAAGATTCATGATCTGTTTGTACCCACCTCCGACTGTGATGAAGATTGAAAATTCTTTCAGCACTATCCATATGAGTTTCCTTTGGTCAACACAAGTTCGATTTGCATGCACGTGGGGGGTATTGCATTACCACTCCCATGGAGATGAAGACTGAAATTTTTTCATGGATAGGCAGACGAACAGCTGTGGATTGCTACACTCTTTGAGAGTTTGAGGTTGTAATTCCGACTTCAATCAGGAACCCACATTTTTTTTATCCAAGTAGAGACTTGGTAAACACAGAATAAGCCTGCAATCTTTCGCGGACAGTTTCAGCACTGCTCACGTATCCATGAGTAGTCATTTACATTGTATGATGTGTTGATATTTCAACCCCATGTAATATACTATTTTCCAAAGGTGTTTTATTGCCTCCATATTATTGTAAATGATTCCAACTGTACTGTTTTATTTTATTGAACCATCTGCCCAACCACATATAACTAAGGTTATATTTGTACACAGGGTAGCTCCACAAGATTCACATTCTTCCTTTGTCTCCCTTTTGAAGTACTTAAGAAAATATGTACTTAAGGTGTTTTGACTAATATGTAAGACCAATCAAGAAATTTTAGCCTCTAAAAGTCTGGTGAAAGCTGGTTCATATTAACATAAGAGGATTTTCTCCTTTTGCTATGGGCTTTGATGTTGGTCATCGTGATGCAGAAATCTGGTAAACCATAACATAAGACGGAGTGCAGATGAGTAACCAAGATACTATTTGCAAAAGGATAGACAGAATGGCTGGGAATAATTCCATTCAGCTTGGAGCTAAGGGTCCTGACTCCTGCCACCATATAAAGTTTTGGATAAAATGCTTCCTTAGTAGCTCAATGGTGAGCATACACCACCTATCAAGAGGTGGGATGCTGCTTACACTGTACAACCACCTGACCTGACATAATGGGCCCCTTGCAGGTAGCACCAATGGCCATTTCTTGTGAGGAATTGAACCCTGGTGAGGGCTAAAGAATTGCCCCACTTTCACTCACTGGGATCACCTATCCTGGCTCGCCATTTAATTTATATTTAGTCGAGATCTGGAACACTGGAAAAATCAGTAGTTATTGAGGTCTGTATGGAATCCCTTCAGATCATCTTACTGCTACTGCCTTTTTATATGAATGTTGGAAAGAAAATTTTGTTATCCTTCAATTGAAACTTTCTTGTTTATGTCCGTGGGTGAAAAGAATACAATGAAAGACTGGAGCTATTTTATGGGGCAGTGTGGAATAAGTTTCAATCATTTTACAATTTTGTTGCACATTTCTTAGAAATGATATCAAATTTTGTGACTTATCTTATTGGGTGGAAGTTCAAGATCTCTCACTTAATCTTTGGAAGTTCTTGACAATTGATGGAAAAACCCTAATCAATGGTCACCGAATTTCTAGAAAACAAGAGTTATTTATATCCTATCTTGCATGGATTGAAATTCAAATCTCCTGCTTCAACCTTGGAAATTCCTCTCATATATTGTAGACTTTCAATGGCAGCTTGTTGGAAGGCAATAAATGACTTTGTCTTGCAAGGGTTGAAATTCAGATCTCCTGCTTCAACCTTGGAAAATCCTCTCATCTATTGTAGATTTTCAATGGAAGCTTGTTGAAAGGCAATAAACGACTTTGGTTGTGTGGGGTGATTGATTTGTAAAATTTATTGCTGAAGAATAAGATATCGATATGAAGAGGTGAGTCAATTGGGTGTAGCTCAAGTAGTTGTGAGGAAAAGTTGTTACCCTCCCCACCACGGTTCAAATCCCACTTTCTGACATGTTTGCAGTTTTCCCCATGATATATTACCTGGAAAAAAAAATTTGGTGAAGAAATGGAGCTGTTAAAAATTCTTATTATGATGGATCTAATACCCCTTTTGACTATGGATAACAAGGCTACAAATTAAAAGACTACCCTAAGGTGGACCAGCCAAAAAAGCAAGGCTGGACTAAAGTGGTGAACAACATATATGTGGCGTCATTGTCAAAAAACCATTCTAAGTCTCAAAAGGAATTAAAAAGCAAAATCCCAACAGATTCAATCCAAGCCAGATAACCTCATCGTTATCTGAAGCAAGATGTGAAAGTCAAAGAAACTTGCCAAGGAAGACCTCAAAGTGCATCTTTTGAAGTATCTGGACTGCATTCTTCATATGAGGAGGTGAAATCCTGGTGAGACAAGTCATTCTAGGAGACTTTTGGAATAAGAGGATGAAATCGTGGGATCCCTCCAAAGCTCAACCAGTTTACTGTGATGGAGAGCAAAGGGGATATCAATTAATTCTCCCCTTTTCGAATGATTAGTTTTATCTCATGGAATGTTCATGGGTGTATTTGATCCCTGCAAAAATACACAGTCGGAAGAATAAAAAGAATATGGAAAGAGTTGGCAACTTGTGCCTTCAAGAAGTTAAAATAAAAAGGCTTCAGGCTACAGACCACCCTGCTGGCAATTTGGCCTACAACATTTTTTAACCTTTTAGAACAACAAAGGAAAAGGTGGGGTCTCGACTCTCAACCCTCGTGGCCCTCTAGCTTAAAAACCAGAGTTGATTGTCTATAGACCCATCCATCGTCTGTCAACCAGACCATTTTTTGCCTTGACAGACAACTGCTATGGATGGATAACATTTACACTTCTAACATTGACACAATGAACAGAGATGTACTAGAAGGAAAAAGAGTTGTCAAAGGTACGCTGGTGTATTTGTGGAGATTTCAATATGATTGAAGCCCAAAAGACAAGCTTCTTCCTATGATATTGTGTATTGAAGAAAAAGGGACTCGGTATCATTTGAAGGTCGGACCATGACAATATGATCCCAATCACAGATGAAAGGATCAATGGCATGAGCAATGGTTTACTTGGTTGACTTTCAGATAAAATGATGAAAGAGTATTGAAGAGACTCAATTTGGCCATTTTATCAAACCAAAAGCTTTTTCTTCTTTCAATTATTCCAGTTTGAGGCCACTAAAGATGGTGGTGCAGCTGTTCATGATCACGCAGTGAATGATGAAGATGGATGGTAGTGCAGATCAAATTATTGGATCATTTCCAAATCTCACATGAAATAGCTCGCAGAGACAAACTTCTAAACCTCCCTAAGATTGCCTTCAAGTTAAATGCTTCTCATTTGAAATCTCGAGTATATCTAAAAAGAATCAAGAGAGTTTGGAATTTCATTCCAGGCTGGATTGGCTGATGGAATGAAACAATTGCCCTCACCTCTTTTCTAACAAGTTTTGGTGGGTAGTTGACGACCATAAGGAGAAAATGAAAGAAAGCAGCTTTTGAAGATCTTAAAAATACCAACCATCAATTACAGAGGCAAAACTTTGACAACTGACTTCAAGTCAAGGCAGCCATGCTAAGGCAAGATGTGAGAATCACTGAAGAAATAAAGGCCAGAGGAGACGAAATTCAAACTTCCTTCATTGGATAAAGGTGGACAGGCCAATGAAATAGATCTTCAAAGCTCTAGCTGTTGGGAATGTAGCAGAAAAGGTTGTAGCCTTGTAGATAGAGAATGATCTTTGAGGCCTTTGTGTAGCATTATAAAATGGTCTTCCAGGCCTGGGAGGACTCTTAAGAAAGACAAGAAGCCATGCAGAGATGTAAAGACAACATCTAGGCCAAGCTCTTCCGAGTCTTTGCAAATTTGGTTCAACTCTTTTAAATCTCTTTTGACATCATGGAGAAGTACAAAAGAGTCTTTCAAGGCTTAAACTCTCAAGAAAGGCAAGAGACCATGCAGATATGTAAAGAACTCTCCTAACCAAACATTCAGAATCCCAACAAATCCATTGCCACTCCCCTATAACTTAAAATTTTTTCTTATAGCCATTCAAAGAAACGGTTGGCAAATCTCTAAGGCTGGATGGATCCATTGCGAATTATATATATTATAAATCAACATGGGAATTCAGTGGCCCGGATTTGTTAGGAGTGTATTATTACAAACCAGTCTTTAGGGACCTGATTATTATGGCTCAGTTGTACCTGGCAAACTTCATGTATAAGACTTGAATACTTCAAATAACAAATGAACAAAATTCGACAAGCAGAATACTAAATCAACAAAATAGAAGCATAATTATTTACAATGACCAAGACACCCACAAACATATATTTCAGTCATTCAAAATAAATCCAATACAAAGTTTCTTCTTCCCTACAAACTCCTCTCTTGCGAGGCCTCTTCTCAACTCACTTGTACGCTATCTACTGCCTAATGTGCAATTCTCTACTTTGCTCCTCAGAACTCTTTCTCTCAACTTCTACTTATTCTGATTTCCTGAATGAATTCTATAAACAAGACATCAAGTATTATATTCTTCTCCTGCACTCCAAGCCATCAGCCTTGAATCTCATGGTTCTGCATTTTCTGAGCTTTGTCCAACTTAGTCCTACACCTCCTTCTGCCAGCCAACTTGATTCAAATCTCATTAACATCATCCAACCCTCTACCGTTCTGGATTCTCTTCAATCATGTCAGGTTCGCAGTTTCAACCTGTAACTATTAAACACATCTGATCCTCAAGAAACACACAACCCCTTCTTATATATGCATAAAATATATGCTCAAGCATTGATCTAAGTGCCTAAGGTAGGCTTGAGGAACAACCAAGAATTCCAGGGACTTCCTTGGTTAGAGTGCAAATTAAGGTGTCAATAAGTTGGAAAACAATGATATCAATATGCTTAAGCATAGTGTTATAATTTATTAATAAAAACCAATCAAGATATCAACAGAACATTTATTATGCAGTAACTGAATAGTACAAGAAGCAAGGTAGATCTTCAAATGCTCAAGAATCAATTTCTATTTACAATGTTGCACATGATATGTATATATAGTAATTATCACAAACAGAATTCTGAGACTGTAAGAGCAAACATGACCATTATGCCATCTCTTGAGAAAGTTTCTATAGGGACAAGAACCTAAGAATGATAAATCAATATTAATAGATAGATAATGTCCTATCCAAACAATTAGGCAGCTGAAATTCTAGTTTCTCAACTACTAGAAGGTGTGAAACAATTTAACTATAAATGGCAGTGAGGTGACGATTCATCATCCATTTCAAAACAGTTCAAGTTTGTTATCTGTGAGAACCTTTATACATGGTCCACCAATCGCAGCCAGTAAAATGATGGCTTGAAATGAGGCTTCCAACTTCCTATCAAAATTGGGGAGAATATTATTTTCTTGGCTTCTGAGATCTACAACAGCGTATGGAACTTGTACCCATTTAAATCAGACTAAAAATTTTGTCAACCATCTTCGAGTTAATGCCAAGAAGAGTTATTTAACCATGAACTCAGCCACCTATAAGGGATACATAGTGGACAAAGGCATGCATATTAACCTGTTGAAAATTTAAGAAATCATCAAATGGCTTGCACCATGTATGGGCAAAGTGAGAAGTTACCTATGGATGACTAACTATCTTCATAAGTTCATTTCACACTACTCAGAAATAGTGATACTTTTCAATGTTTTATCCCAGGGGAAAACTAAATTTGATCAGACAAACAAACAATGATAACCTGTCTAAGAGATGAAGAGGCAGATCTGTAATGCACCAGTCTTACTAAGCAGTACCTACTATCATATTATCATGTTAACTCAAAGAGGTAAGCCAGTAGTATTCTTATATTAAATAGTTTCTGATGTATTCAAAACATATTGCATATATGACAAGGAAATGTGCATGATAGTACACACTAGAAGGTGATGGCTCCTGCTGAGGAAAGAGATAATTGTGCATACTAACCAAATGTCATTGCAATTGGTGTTATCAGACTCAGCCGAGTTTGACTAGTTCAGGCCAAACAGGTCAGCACCAATGGCTAACTCGATCAAGTCAACGTTTGACTCAGCTGAGTAAGACTAAAATCATTGACTCAGCTGAGTCAGACTGAAACAGGCTACTCGGCCAAGTCCGACAAGGTTGACTGGGCCACCTACTTCCAGGCCCAGTTAACCTTTAGAAAAAAATGCAAGGTTTTAAAGCTGGTTTCGTTAAACAATTAAAGAAACATGAGATTTTAAACAGCAGTTCTAGCTAAGTCTTCTGCATCATCTTTTGACCTCTGAAATAACAAAGCTATGTCATCCATATCAATGAATGAACCAACAATTCTGAAACAAAGTTAAATCCTCATTCACCATTAGTTTTTCCATGAACCAAGGACAAAGCAAGGCGTGAACACTGAACTACACAAAGTTAGATTCTCGTTCACTGTTACTTTCTTCATGATTCAAGGTCAAAGCAAAGGGTGAACACTGAACTACATCATTGCAGCCTCAATTAGCTTAGCTTTCATAATTTGCACTTTCCCTCATCAACCAAAGGTAGAGAGAGGAATAATCAGAGACCCGAGGACAACTCCTTAAGTGACATGACTTCTAACCCTTGTAAGGGCAATAACGAATGAAACACAGTGACAAGCAAGGGCGATAATGAATGAAACACAGTGATAAGCAAGGGCAATATTATCTACCTTGTGTTTAAAGTAAGAAACAAAAAATTGATAGAGCTGCAATCCTTATTATAGATTCAAGGAGAAGAAAGAAATTAGAACAGGCTTACCCACTTGAATGCCAATTATGGTTTACGTATCTCAATGAGATTTTGCCTATTGCACCCTTAAATGCAATAAAAATCAGCAAACTTTGCATAGCTAGTGTCTAATGATTTGGATTTATATTACTGACAAATATAATATACATCTTTTAATAAACTTGGAATATATTACGTATTTTTTGGGTCAAAGTGATTCCAATCTGAGTCTGAATTTGATAACTTTGATTTCAATACCTTCAAATTAGAATTGAACTTGCAAGAAGGTGGTCATTTGAGGTTGATAACATATTTACAACAGTCCCATCTGCTGATAAAATTACAGAAGGCAGCAAAGTACCCAGTAGTCATTTTTTTGTGAAGACCATTAGTAACAACACTCAATACACTTACCAAGGCTAGGTCAATTGAAATTCAAGGATAGAACACTCTATATATGGCTGAAAATATTTCTGAAATGTACTCAAATTCCTGAATGAGTATACATATCCATCGATAGAACTGGGATGCATCTTTGGTTCATTTTATTCCATGAAATTCTACCCATATCTGTTAATTTTTAATCTTTAATTCGGAAATGCAATAGTACTTGAAATCAAATAACAATCATACACATAAGCAATCACATTCAACACATGAATTTACCCTGGGGAAACCCTCTATGACTTGAGGGAGAAAACCCCAGCAAAACCCTCCGTAGTATATTGATAGATAGCAGAGAATGTCTTTTACATCAACCACCCGCAGTGCAATTCCAGAGAAAGAGAAAGATAAAGAAGAGAGACTCAGAATAATATCCTGCACAAATAGAAGCACCTTGCCTTCAAGGAAGGAGAGAATTCGCTTCACATTGAATTCATCAATCCTGTATAACATATTTATATATTCTTCACATGCATCGGCTTCTATTTTTATCTTATGACTTCATGATGAACTCGCCCTCCATCTGGATGTATCAATCTTGCATGAAGAAGAACGCCCCACTTCTCATGCAGTGCATTTACTCACCGAATTGAGTCTTAGGATGAACTTGCCCCTTAACTAAAAGCTTTCCCACTTAGTTAGGTGGCTAACTTAAGTGTCGTCATGCAAGGGTCGCAACTCAAGTGTCGTCTTTTAATTTAACATAAGTGTCGTCTTTTACTTTAACATAACTCATAAGTGTTATCATGCAATAACACTTAGCTAACTAGATATTCTTTGTCATCACTTAGTTAACTATTTTAACTGATTCTTTCTCGTTAACATCACTGTAGTTATCAATTCGAGTTCTCCTTTGATTTACTGAAGTCTTCACTGAAGTTTAACAATTCGAATTCTTTCTTAATTAATTCTTTTATGTGCAATTTGAATTCTCTCATATCTTATCACATCTTATCTTTATCTCTTGTCTCATCTGCATGGTCTGTTACCAACTTATTTGTACCATAGTTGGATTATCTGAAGAGCCGCCATTTGACAAACATGATGAATGTTTGTACTCCAGTGTATCAGATGATCCAGCATTTGTGCCTAGCCAGTTTTGGCTAGCCAGTTTTATTTTTCAGTTGACATGACCATGGCCCCATGGGGTTTGTAATAAAGTGTGCTAGTAGGATCTGAGTGTCTCGGTTCCCCGTGACTTGATTAAGCAACTAAGGTATTCCAGGGAGTTTTTTCCCTTGTCAATTATACTTTGCCTAGCGCCGAGCTATAATCGATGAGGTTTTCTCCCGCTTCCTCCAAAGCTGGAATGCCCGATTTTGAAAATTTTAGCCATGGGGGGTTATTAGAGTCCAACTGATGTATATAAGCCTACTAGACACTATTAGAATAAGTGTCGGTCATGTCCTAAGTCCCTAGAACCCTTAGAAAAAATTTCTAAAAAAATTTACTGGGTCCGTCGAAATTTGGGTTTTTAATTATTTTTAAATTTAATAAATTTCTCTATAGTTTAAATAGAGAAATATCAATTTGTAATATGTCAGTCGTCCGGGATCCGAATTTGATGATTGAAGGCTCCAGACTTAAGCCAAAAATCATTCATGATCCCCGAACCGGTTTATCCTAAGTTTCGGATGTCAATTAGGCCTCATAATTAATAATTTCTCAAAAAACCCAGTTACAGAGAAATTATTAATTAAAATAATAAAATTGAATATTTTGGAGATAATCCAAATCTCTCCAAAATAAGTCAATTTGAATAAAATAAAAGGCTAGTTGACATGGCACCTGGCATTTAAGATGATTCCAATCAACTTCACTGAGCTCCAGTCAACTGTACAATCAGCACAAGTAGATCCTCACCAAGCAATTCGCCCTCCTTCCTCAAATCTGTGAATTGGTTATGTGTCAGCTAGTGAGTGGGTTGGTTGATTGCATTTACTTCAATGTTGGGCTTCTTCCTCAATCTATGCAATCAATTGGGCTTGGCTCTATTCACTCACAAGTTAGCATTGGTTACTAAGCACCAAGCTTCACCATCCAAGAGCTCACATCATCTTCTATTGGAGCTCGAGTCTACCACATGGCATTCGCATATTGCATGGGTGATGGTTCCAAAGTTGAGATCGGGGGTGCCTTGCCAAGGTGGAGGCCACCTCCCCATCCACATCATCTAAAGAACTCGAGTTGTTTGGTATCTATTACTCTAAGCTTATTTGACGTGGATTTCGATTGGTTGTAAACTGATTTTGAGTGGAGTTCGAATTGTGTCAAGTGCCATTGGCTTCCATCATGCCAATTAGACTTAGGTGTTAGGTAGCTAGTATTTGCTATAAAGAGATGGCATTTTGGCCATTCTCTCATGGAGATTTTGAGCATGAACACTCTGCCAAAATACTATTGTAATATTTGTTTGATTCTTGAATAAAACATTGACTTTGGAGGTCCATACAAGAGCTTTGGGGTTGTCTTTCACATTGCTTGGTGACATCTTTCTCACCCTATTCCTTATCTCAAGTTTTGCATTATTTAGTATATGTTCTATAAATCTTAGAAATGTACTATTCGGTTTAACTTGTTTGATGTTTAGGGGTTTTGCGGGATTCACATAAGGTGGAGAATGACTTGAAGATCAAGTTGCTCTTTGCATACCAACGGTTATTAGCACCTAATCGAAGTTGTCTTGCAGGTTCCCAAAGGATTCTTTATTCAAGAGAAGAAACACTTTAAAAGAGTTTTGGCCTCTTCCTCCATCAACAAACTTTTCAAAACAAGTTGTCTTGGTTACCCTAGCTTCCATCTTCTAGCTATCTAGTTTTCTCCATTGTCTCCCTTTTCACTTGATTTGCTAAACCTTGCTATTCTCCCATTCGTCCTACCTCATCTTGTGGCCTCTTTTTTCCATCCTCTTTCCCTCTTACATCTTCACCTTGCTCCCATTTCTTCTCCCCTCATCCATTCGTTTTTGTCTTCAAGCCTCTCCTTAAAGCTCCTCTCGTCCATCCCCTTCAAGCTTCTTTCCTCCCATTCGTCCATCTCATAAGGAGCCCTAAAATTTCACATAGAAAACACAAAACGAATTGCTTAAGATTAGTATTTGTTAGATCTTAGTTTGCTTCACATTCTTAAGTCTTAGTAAATTTTTTACATCATTTACAATCTCATGCATTGAAAAAGTTAGTATTAGAGCATTCTAGATCTCATTTTTACATTAGTGTAGCTTGCATTTGTTTAAACTTTTGTTTCCATTTGAAAGATAGATTTTTTACACAAAAATATTTCAAATTTCTTATGTTTTAGATCTCATTCCTAGCATCTTTTAGGCATTTGTTGTTTGTTGGTCCGTTTTACCATCTTAATAATTTCAAGTTAAAATCTCATGCTTTTTATGTTTTAGACCTTAGTTTTCATTTTCAGACTTAGTAGTTTTCAATTTCATTTGATTTGATTAACAAAATAATGGGTGCTTGAGTTGGTTTCATGTGTAGGAAAGCAAGAGGAAAATCCTCTTAAGCAAAAGCAAAATTTTGGAACACAAAACCAGGAAGAGGCTTGAACCACTTATTGAACCTAGAAGGTTAGATCTTTTCACTCTCCTTTGTATACTCATAAGAGTGTTGTAATTTTCTACGTCCTTACCTTTTTGCTAAGTCCTTCAAGGGTAAATTCCCAAGGCAAATTGTAATCAAGTTAATAAAAGTTTAAGTGGAGGAGTCCTCCACTTTTTTGGGTTTCTTCCCCATTTGGGGAAGAGTGTTGTGTTTCGTTAAGTTAGAATCTTTCATTTCATGCTTTAGATTAGTCTTTTATTTCATTGTTCTCTCTTCCAAGTTTTGACCAGAGCAAGCTAACTATGGGATTGTATCCAAGAGGCCACATAATTTTGTGGTAGTTTCTCGTTCCCCCGTTAGCCTCCTTGCCGAAGTTTCAGCTAGCTGGAAAGTCTCAAGGAATAATGGTTCTGAGTGATCAACCTTGTTCGGAGGTTGATCCTACCTTGGATTAACATTTGTTTGGTAAAACACTAAATCTTGCTTTCAGTTATTTTCAAGCATCTTATCGTATCTTGTTATCATATTTTTACTTTCAGTAATCTAAGCTTCATAATTGTTTTCACAACTACTTCTTTTTTCCAGTAAAATAAACAAAGCCTCTTGAACTTGGCCAAATCCAAGTCAAGAGCACTCTCTGTCGGAGAGCATTTTAGACTTGCATTTTCTCCCTGCATTAGGCATATCATATTAGAAAAGTCTCTTGAACTTTGGTCTTAAGACTAAGTCAAGAGCGCTCTCCATCGGAGAGTTGAACTGTGCTCTTAAATAATAAAATATTTCAACTCATATCTCCCATTAATTAATTTACTTTGGTCGATTGTTCAACACCCGTATGCTCTGCCAACCTGAAAGGGTTGGGCTAGTACTCAGAAAGGTGTTGGATTTGCTAAGCTTACAAGTGATAATCTAATTAAAACTTTACCCCAATCCAAACCGGCGTCAAATACTGAGGTTGCTTCCTGAAACAGGTGGTGCCGAGAATCCACTGGTCAGACTCGAGGGCGGTTCAAACATTGGACACCTATCCTCTTGAATCTAGGTGCTCCCGACCTATCATCTAAGAGGTTGCCAGTATTTTTCCCATTTGGTTCAACTCTTCTTGATATCCTTGGTCTTAGCCTAATAAACAAGATCACTAAAATATTCAATAAACCAAGATTAAACGCAGGACGATCTCACGAACATTACCACTTGGAATTCTTGTATCAAGCAACCCAAGCACTCAAGACTTTTTTGACTCCATAAGGCACTGGTCCTTGACATCATTTTATTTTGCTTATTATCTATCTGGAGCATTTCTATTTTCGTGGTTGTCTTGCTTTAAACTTACAAAGTGGCTTTTTCTTCAAATCATACTGTGTAATCGCAACGTGGATTGCTTTATCTTGTGCTTATTTCAATTATTTAAATTGTGATCTCTCATCATTAAGAAAACTCCTAAACAACACTCATCCGCATCATCCCACACTTAAAACATATAAAAAATAACAAGAGCCTTAGTGAAACTCTTTGTAGGGACTACCCCCCTTGGCTCGTTAAGAGTTAGCCTAAACAGAGGAGCTGGGATTCAGGTGACAGTACCTAGCTCATTGCTTGCCCCCAAGGCCACACCTCTCCCCACTTCCAGTGAGGGAGACAACTTTCGAAAGATTTCTGTTGCTGGTGTGCAATCTGGCGGACAACATCTTTGGCGCCGTTGCCGGGGACAAATCTTTTTGTTCCTGGATGACCTTAGTTTTTTCTAGTTTGTTTTGACTTTTTGATAGATTTCATATCTGTCTGGCGACTCCACTGCCCTTTTTAGTTTTTTTTTTTTGGTAGATTTTTAGTTTAATCACTCTCTGAAATTAGACTTGGATCCACATGGCGACTCCACTGTCAGTTAACACCTCAAGGTATTCAACTAGAAGAAACTCTGAAGGCTTGCTTAGTTTTATCCTAAGTTGCCAGGGTACTTGGGTACTGGGACAGGTACGGGTACGGGTACGCCACTTTTTGAAATAGGGTACTTGGGTACGTCGGGGTACTATAGACATATATATATAATTTTATAAATTTATAATTTATAATTATATTAATATATTAATAATTTTATTATTAAGTTAATAAGTTTTCAACCAATAACACACATTTGACATTGGTATTGCTTCTTGCACATTAATTCAAATTACATATATGATATTGTCATTGATATTGATATGAAATTTGAATCATTAGCATAATAGCATGATAATTTAGCATAATAGAATGATAATATGATATATGTCCATGACTCCATGAGTCCATTGTCATACTACATCCAAAATTTGGCAAATGGCATGCCTCACTTGCCATAGTGAACATGAAATACAAAATAGCAAAATGAAAATAGTTGATTTGGCTTCCTCAAGCCATCTCTGCTAGGTCAACATCACTGTCATCTGCATCAACATCTGGTTGATTTGGTCCCAAGGATGAGCACAAAATCTGGTGGAAGTAATACTTGTACACGTGGACCAAATTCAGTACTTCAATTTCAAATTTTCACCTATAACGAGCTTGTGCAGTTGTTCTCTTCACTACCATAGGTCCCATGGATGAGTATAAAATTTGGCAGAAGGAATACTTAAGAGTCATTTTAGATTCTAGAATACTGTAAAAGAAATGGCCACCTAAATAATTTATTCAGTAATCATATAAATTTTGCGCATCATATCATCCATAACAAATTATTAGTCTACTGAACCGCACATTGTACACCTGAAATGGGCCCTAAAAACAAAGTGAATTTACCAAGCTGCAACAGATAACCTGGGCCTCTTATCTCAATGAGGGAGATAAATAACTATTATTATGAAAGAATAAGCTACAGCAAAGCTTTTTATTTGAGTTTGATTATTATTATGGTCATATGTTCATTATAGTTAAGTTGTGCTTTACATTAATAGAGTGACTTATGTTAATAAAGTCACATGTCATATTTAGCTTAGCTGAAACATTTAATTAGTTTCTGATTATGGGAATACCAACAAGCATTCACTCGATGTATCCACATACAGATGTATTTTGAAATATGAAGTTACCAATTTAAATAGCTCTCTTTCATTGTTGGCATACTTGTTTTCCACAATTGTTGTATGCATTTACTAACAAAGTATCAAAACCAAGTTAGATATTGGCCTCTGGAAGACAGTCAAGGTTAGTGAAGCGAGACCAGAGGACTGTTGTAGCATACCAACATGGAATCATGGTCAAGGGATTAATTGGCATACGAAGTGCAGAAGAGAGATTCCCTCATCTATAGGCAGTAGTGTGTTAGTAACTAGTAATTCCCTGTATAATTAGTAACTAGTAATTAGTAATAAAATAATTAGTAACTAGTAATTCCCTGTATAGTGTATTAGTAATTAGTAATAAAATAAGTTAATAAGTAATAAGTAATACTAATAACTGTGAAATTTCCAATCTGCGTTTCAATTTCATTCCCGGAAGTACCCTAAAATCTGTGACCAAGTACCCGGTACTTGGGTGAAGTACCCGGTACTTACGCGGTACTCCCAAAGGTACCAGTCCCGATACCCGGTACGGCGGTACGGGTACCCGGTACTGGTACGGGTGCCCAACCCCCGGTACGGGTACCCTGGCAACTTAGGTTTTATCCCTGAGCCCGAAAAGGTTTATAGGAGAAGACTAAACAAGCTTGCTTCTCGTAAAATCCTTGAAGAACTTAGATCTAAGTCTATTTTAGACATCCACTCTTTGTTTCCAGAAAATTTTGAAAATCTTGAAACTAATAATTGTTCCCTTTTCACAATGGGTGAGTTTTTTACTCAACTAAACTTCACTCAGATAGCAGGTCAACCCCATGATATTCCTAAAAAAGCTGTCGACAAACTCACAAATTTCAGTGGCACTGATGCCTCTACTTCTGCTGAGCAACATATCAAAAACTTTTCCAAACTTTGTGGTTCCTACCTCAAAGGAACTGATAAACATGAGGACGTTTACATGACCCTTTTTGCTCTATCCTTAGAAGGCAAAGCTGGGAACTGGTACGACAATTTACCAGACAACTCTTTCGCCACCATAGCAGCTTTCAAGACTGCTTTCCTCGACAAATTTGGCAACAAAAAGGAGCCTAGACATCTAGTTGCATCCTTAACCAGCATGAAGAATACAGAAAATGAAACTATGGATGAATTGAATACTAAATTCACAGAGTTGTCTAATTCCATCCCTGATACTTATGCACCTCCTGCAGCTTCATTACTAGACTATTACATAGAGGCTTTGAGTGGCAAGATACAATACCAAATAATAGATAAAGAACCTGCTACTTTGACTGAAGCTCAGAATTTGGCTATTAAGATTGACAAGAACATGATGTCTTCCGGTGAGTCCAACATTCAAGGTTACTCAAGATCTTCAATATCTTTGAAAAGTAATGAACCAAAGGATAAAGATCCTTGATCAATTATAAAAGAGACTCATGAAAAACAGATGTTAGAAATGAGGAATGAAATGAAAAGAGAAATGAAGAGAAACATGGAAGAAGCTGAAGCAAAACACCTTGCTCAGCTAAAAGAAATTCAAAGTCGGGTTATAAATGTTGAAAGGACTCAACCTCAACCTCAACCTAGGGTTTTTGCTACAAAACAAAATTAGCAGAGAAAACCTCCCAACCATGAACAGAGGCCTCCTAACCAATTAGAGGCTGCTAACATGGTTGAAACATATAGGCCATTTTGCAGACTATGCAAAGATTTCCATGAGGAGTCCCATTGCTACTATGCATGCTATGTTCAAGAACATGGTTATCCTGAGGGTTGTGGTCCTAGCACTTCTACAGACGAGCCTGTTTTCATCAACCATGTGGGGAATACCTATGAAAATCCTAGTGTGACTCAAGCCAACCAAGGTTATCAAAAGATTGATTATCTAATTCAGATCTATGGTGAGATGCCACCCAGTATCAACAACAGCCAAAGATTCAAGGGAATGACATATCAAAAGAAACCAAAGGAGGGACCTTCCACTCAAACTGCTCCCAAGGTAACAATTCCTCACATTACTCAAGAAATTAATAATGAAAAGAAGTTTGTTGCTTTAAGTTTTGATTTAGGTAGTTGGTTGGCCAATACTAAAGTTCCAGTCCCAGTACTTGAACTATGTAAGATTCCTGGTCAGAAAGAGAAGCTGTTGAAAATGTTAGATTCTCAAGAAGATGATGTTCCTCCTCCTACTCCAAAACCCATAGCATCTGAAAAACCTCCCCCACCTGCAAAGCATCCTACCCCTAAAAAAGTAACTTTCTCAGAGACTAAGAACAACCTTCAACAAGTTGTAAAAATGATTTTGGGGATCCTCCTATAGTCCTACATACCAAGGAAACAAGAAAAGAAGCTCACCCGCCTTTCTACATATCATTGATGATAGGTGACCACCTTCTACACAATTGTATGTTGGATTCAGGATCTGGTGCAAGCCTAATGACCAAAACAATTATGCAACAGCTCAATCTAAAAACCACTAGACCTTATGGGAATGTGTGTGCCATGGATTCTAGGCCTGTTGAAGTTGAGGGAATGATTGAAAATCAAACCATCAGATTGGCCAAATACCCAAACATCCATGTCACCATGGATATCCTTGTCATAGATGTGCCTGATAAATGGGGGATGCTTCTTTCTAGAAAGTGGGGTGCTACTTTGGGTGGGTCAATACAATTAGACTTATCCTATGCAACTGTTCCAGCATCCGAGAATTCTCTCCTCAAACTTCACTCAGAAAAAGAAAGAAGATACCATGTTGAGAATCCCCAGAAACCATCAAATGAATACATCTACAATACGGATGAAATAGGAACCTACCAGGTCAATTCCACCTTCTTAGATCCTGTTCATAAGGAAATGAAAGATAAAAAAGTTGATGGATTGTGGAAAATGGAGTTTGACGATACCTTTTCTAGAGCTGGTAAAGGTGCTGGCATAGTCCTAATATCACCCAAAGGGAAGGTTTTCAACTTTGCATTCAGACTTGAATTCGAAGCCACAAACAATGTTGCGGAATATGAGGCACTTTTACTAGGCATAGAGATTGCTAAAGACATAAAAATAAAAATGCTTAGTATTAAAGGAGATTCTGACTTAGTTGTGCAGCAGATCAAAGGTAATTTTGCATGCCACTGTAAAAGGCTTAAAAGGTATAGGAATGCAATATGGGACACCATGGAGTACTTTGATGCATTAAACATAAAAGCGGTCCATAGGGAAGAGAACAGTATGGCAGATAGGTTGGCAGTTGCAGCATCTACCCTCCAGCCTTCAGAAGAAATGTTGAACGGAGATTGTACCCTTGAAATAAATTATAGGCCATCAGTTCCAGACAACATAAACCACTGGCAAATTTTCAAAGATGATGAACAGATTCTGAAATTTATACATAACCTGGATTAGTTCTCAGACTTCAAGATAAATAGGCAGGAAGAAAGCAAGCAGTATCCAGAGGATGGCCAAAACCTGAACCCTGTGTCACATGAGTCTACTAAGCTGGAGAACATTTTTGACAGGCAGGATGGAAAGAAAAATAACATTGACCAATTTAAACCTGGTGATTATATTGAGGTGAACATTGGATCGGAGACAAACCCGAAAATCATAAAAATAGGAAAAGGAACTTCTGAAAAAGAAAGGAATGCTCTAATAAGCTTGGTAAAAGAATATAGAGACATTTTTGCATTTACATATGATGAGCTAAAGGCTTATAGGGAGGATGTTTTCCAACATACCATCCCTCTAAAACTAGAAATGTTAAATGTGAAACCTTCCCGCCAAAAACTCAGACAAATAAACCCTAAGTTGGCTCCTACTGTCAAGCAGGAATTAGAAAAAATGTTGGCAGCAGGTATTATAGCACCTACCCGACATACATCATGGTGCTCCAACTTAGTTGTGGTGAGGAAGAAGAATGGGAGTATCAGGATATGCATTGATTTTAGAAATCTAAACATAGCCTGCCAGAAAGACAATTATCCTCTCCCCAACATGGAGACCCTCCTCCAATGGGTCACTAGATCTACGATGATGTCCGAGCTTGATGGATTTTCAGGTTACAACCAGGTTGTTATCAAAGAGGAAGATAGGCACAAAACAACATTCACAACCCCTTCGGGGACTTTCGAATATCTGAGAATGCCCTTCGATCTCACAAATGCTGGGGCCACCTTCCAGAGGGCCATGGATTATGCCTTTAATGAATTAATGGGCAAAATTATAGAAATATATCAAGATGATTTGACCGTCTTTTCCAAAGTAAGATCCAGCCATGTTGACCATCTTAGAAAAGTCTTTCAACGATGCAGAGAGTTTGGCATTTCCCTAAATCCGGCTAAGTCAGTTTTGGGCATTGAAGAGGGAAAGCTTTTGGGTCACATCATTGACAAAGATGGGGTCAGGATTGACCCCGAGAGAATCAAAGCTATCTAGGAGATTCCCCTTCCAAGGAATGTTAAAGGTCTCCAATCATTTAATGGCCACATAAACTTCATAAGGAGATTCATACCCAACCTTGCTGAGCTCATGAAACCTATGCAAGCTCTCCTAAAAAAGAATGCTAAGTTCATTTAGACGGATGAAGGAAAAGAGGCTTTTGACACCATAAAGGATTCCATTACTAGAGCACCTGTCTTAGTCAGCCCGGATTATACAAAAGATTTCATGATTTTCTCATTTGCCTCAGAAGACACCATTGTTGGTGTGTTGCTCCAGAAGAACTTCGAAGGGTTTGAGCAACCAATTGCCTTTATGAGTAGAGCATTACAACATTTTGAGTTGAAATACACAATCATGGAAAAACAGGCTTATGCCTTAGTCAAATCTTTGAAACATTTCAGAACATATATCGGCTATTCCAAGGTTATAGGGTATGTTCCCCATGCTGCGGTAAAAAACATCCTGTCTCAACAGGATTGTTTAGGAATAAGAGGTACATGGGTTTCCAAAATCCAAGAATATGACCTTGAGATAAAACCCACCAAATTAATCAAAGGACAAGGGCTGGCTAAAATGCTCACTCAAAAGAATGAAGAAGCCATTGAAATGATCGCTGAAAACGACATTCCTCAACCTTCCATGACTCCTGCCCTCCAAGAGCTTGACAGCATCTGGTATTCCGACATCATCTACTTCCTCCTCCACTTCAATTGTCCTGATCAACTCAAAGGTCACAAGCGAAGGGCTTTAAGACTCAAAACTGCTAGGTACTGCCTTACCCAAGAAGGTTTGGGCTGGAGAAACCCAGATGGCATCATACTTAGGTGTGTAAATGAACAAGACTCCAAAAGAATCTTAACTGAGTTTCACTCAGGATTTTGCGGAGGGCATTATGCAGCAAATACAACTGCTCACAAGATCCTCAGAGCCAGATACTATTGGCCCACCATCTTCGCAGATGTTCACGAACATGTCAAGTGTTGCCAAGAGTGTCAGCTTTTCACTGGTAAGCAGAAGTTGGCTGCACTCCCCCTCACACCTGTTGTGGTCCTTGCCCCTTTTCAACAATGGGGGCTTGATTTTATCGACAAGTTCAAAGATAACTCTAGCAATGGATTTTGCTGGATTCTTACGGCAACCGATTACTTCACCAAATGGGTAGAGGCCATACCTACTAAGAAAGCCGATGAAAATGTTGTTATAAACTTCATTAAAGAAAGAATCATCACCAGGTTCGGAATCCCTTTAAAGATAACAACTGATAATGCCAAGGCTTTCAGTTCTGGAGAAGTAAATGACTTTTGTTTCAAATACGGCATCATCCTATCCCATTCCTCAGATTACTACCCGCAAGGAAATGGACTTGCTGAGTCTACAAATAAAAATCTAATGAGTATCCTTAAGAAAACTGTGGGTGATAACAAGAAAGCATGGGACAGCAGGATTAAGTATGTTGTATGGGCTGATAGAATAACCAAGAAGAACTCCACAGGAAAATCCCCTTTTGAGTTGGTGTATGGTCTCACAGCCACCCTTCCGATTAGCATGCAGATTCCAATTTTCAGATTAATAAGTGAATATGGAACAGAAAAATTGGAAATGGAGCAGAGGATAAATCAAATCATAGAATTAGATGAAGCCAGAAGAGCTGCCCTTGATCAGTCTTTAAGACATCAAGAAAGTATGAAGGGTACATTTGACAAATCAACCAAGGAGATGTTATTCTCCTATGGGACAAAAGAAGGGAGAAGCCTGGGAAACATGGGAAATTCGACAGCCTTTGGAAGGGCCCGTTTATCAACAGTGCCATTGCTGGCACTAATTCTTTCTTGTTGAACACCATGGAAGGAGAAGAACTGAGCCTACCCAGAAATGGGCAACACCTGAAGCCTTTTTATCTGAGCAACCTCCAAGATGACCAAGGGGTCATCTCGGGACATCTCTAAACCCATCCTTGTTTGGTCTTTATGCATTTTTCTTATGTACTATATTGATGTATCATAATTTTTCACATGTTAGCTTTCTGTATTATATTTCATATATCTGTTGAAAAAGAAAAGATTTTATTTTATGTACTTTTGATTATTGAAAAAGCAAAAAATATAATGTTGGTATCTCATTTTGGCATTATTTATCATGAAAATGTTGGACTAAGAAACTTCTGTTTCTATGCAGGAAACTGATATTCTGGGATTCTCGAACACTTTCTTTGATCCATAGATCGAGCAAGTGCCCGTCCCGCAGTTGGAGCCAGATGTTACCAACTTATTTGTACCATAGTTGGATTATCTGAAGAGCCACCATTTGACAAACATGATGAATGTTTGTACTCTAGTGTATCAGATGATCCAGCATTTGTGCCTAGCCAGTTTTGGCTAGCCAGTTTTATTTTTCAGTTGACATGACCATGGCCCCATGGGGTTTGTAATAAAGTGTGCTAGTAGGATATGAGTGTATCGATTCCCCCTGACTTGATTAAGCAACTAAGGTATTCCAAGGAGTTTTTTCCCTTGTCAATTATACTTTGCCTAGCGCCGAGCTATAATCAATGAGGTTTTCTCCCGCTTCCTCCAAAGCTGGAATGCCCGATTTTGAAAATTTTAGCCATGGGGGGTTATTAGAGTCCAACTGATGTATATAAGCCTACTAGACACTATTAGAATAAGTGTCGGTCATGTCCTAGGTCCCTAGAACCCTCAGAAAAAATTTCGAAAAAAATTTACCGGGTCCATCGAAATTTGGGCTTTTAATTATTTTTAAATTTAATAAATTTCTCTATAGTTTAAATAGAGAAATATCAATTTGTAATATGTCAGTCATCCGGGATCCGAATTTGATGATTGAAGGCTCCAGACTTAAGCCAAAAATCATTCATGATCCCCGAACCGGTTTATCTTAAGTTTCGGATGTCAATTAGGCCTCATAATTAATAATTTCTCAAAAAACCCAGATACAGAGAAATTATTAATTAAAATAATAAAATTGAATATTTTGGAGATAATCCAAATCTCTCCAAAATAAGTCAATTTGAATAAAATAAAAGGCTAGTTGACATGGCACCTAGCATTTAAGATGATTCCAATCAACTTCACTGAGCTCCAGTCAACTGTACAGTCAGCATAAGTAGATCCTCACCAAGCAATTCGCCCTCCTTCCTCAAACTGCGAATTGGTTGTGTGTCAGTTGGTGAGTGGGTTGGTTGATTGCATTTACTTCAATGGTGGGCTTCTTCCTCAATCTATGCAATCAATTGGGCTTGGCTCTATTCACTCACGAGTTAGCATTGGTTACTAAGCACCAAGCTTCACCATCCAAGAGCTCATGTCATCTTCTATTGGAGCTCGAGTCTACCACATGGCATTCGCATATTGCATGGGTGATGGTTCCAAAGTTGAGATGGGGGGCGCCTTGCCAAGGTGGAGGCCACCTCCCCATCCACATCATCTAAAGAACTCGAGTTGTTTGGTATCTATTACTCCAAGCTTATTTGACGTGGATTTTGATTGGTTGTAAACTGATTTTGAGTGGAGTTCGAATTGTGTCAAGTGCCATTGGCTTCCATCATGCCAATTCGACTTAGGTATTAGGTAGCTAGTATTTGCTATAAAGAGATGGTATTTTGGCCATTCTCTCATGGAGATTTTGAGCATGAACACTCTGCCAGAATACTATTTAATATTTGTTTGATTCTTGAATAAAACATTGACTTTGGAGGTCCATACAAGAGCTTTGGGGTTGTCTTTCACATTGCTTGGTGACATCTTTCTCACCCTATTCCTTATCTCAAGTTTTGCATTATTTAGTATATGTCCTATAAATCTTAGAAATGTACTATTCGGTTTAACTTGTTTGATGTTTAGGGGTTTTGCAGGATTCACATAAGGTGGAGAATGACTTGGAGATCAAGTTACTCTTTGCATACCAATGGTTATTAGCACCTAATCGAAGTTGTCTTGCAGGTTCCCAAAGGATTCTTTGTTCAAGAGAAGAAACACTTTAAAAGAGTTTTGGCCTCTTCCTCCATCAACAAACTTTTCAAAACAAATTGTCTTGGTTACCCTAGCTTCCATCTTCTAGCTATCTAGTTTTCTCCATTGTCTCCTTTTTCACTTGATTTGTTAAACCTTGCTATTCTCCCATTTGTCCTACCTCATCTTGTGGCCTCTTTTTTCCATCCTCTTTCCCTCCTACATCTTCACCTTGCTCCCATTTCTTCTCCCCTCATCCATTAGTTTTTGTCTTCAAGCCTCTCCTTAAAGCTCCTCTCGTCCATCCCCTTCAAGCTTCTTTCCTCCCATTCGTCCATCTCATAAGGAGCCCTAAAATTTCACATAGAAAACACAAAACAAATTGCTTAAGATTAGTATTTGTTAGATCTTAGTTTGCTTCACATTGTTAAGTCTTAGTAAATTTTTTACATCATTTACAATCTCATGCATTGAAAAAGTTAGTATTAGAGCATTCTAGATCTCATTTTTACATTAGTGCAGCTTGCATTTGTTTAAACTTTTGTTTCCATTCGAAAGATAGATTTTTTACACAAAAATATTTCAAATTTCTTATGTTTTAGATCTCATTCCTAGCATCTTTTAGGCATTTGTTGTTCACTGATTCATTTTACCATTTTAATAATTTCAAGTTAAAATCTCATGCTTTTTACGTTTTAGACCTTAGTTTTCATTTTTAGACTTAGTAGTTTTCAATTTCATTTGATTTGATTAACAAAATAATGGGTGCTTGAGTTGGTTTCATGTGTAGGAAAGCAAGAGGAAAATCCTCTTAAGCAAAAGCAAAATTTTGGAACACAAAACTAGGAAGAGGCTTGAACCACTTATTGAACCAAGAAGGCTAGATCTTTTCACTCTCCTTTGTATACTCATAAGAGTGTTGTAATTTTCTACGTCCTTACCTTTTTGCTAAGTCCTTCAAGGGTAAATTCCCAAGGCAAATTGTAATCAAGTTAATAAAAGTTTAAGTGGAGGAGTCCACTTTTTTGGGTTTCTTCCCCATTTGGGGAAGAGTGTTGTGTTTCGTTAAGTTAGATCTTTCATTTCATGCTTTAGATTAGTCTTTTATTTCATTGTTCTCTCTTCCAAGTTTTGACCAGAGCAAGCTAACTTTGGGATTGTATCCCAGAGGCCACATAATTTTGTGGTAGTTTCTCGTTCCCCCCGTTGGCCTCCTTGTCGAAGTTTCAGCTAGCTGGAAAGTCTCAAGGAATAACGGTTCTGAGTGATCGACCTAGTTCGGAGGTTGATCCTACCTTAGATTAACATTTGTTTGGTACAACACTAAATCTTGTTTTCAGTTATTTTCAAGCATCTTATCGTATCTTGTTATCATATTTTTACTTTCAGTAATCTAAGCTTCATAATTGTTTTCACAACTGCTTCTTTTTTTCAGTAAAATAAACAAAGCCTCTTGAACTTGGCCAAATCCAAGTCAAGAGCACTCTTTGTCAAAGAGCATTTTAGACTTGCATTTTCCCCCTGCATTAGGCATATCAGATTAGAAAAGTATCTTGAACTTTGGTCTTAAGACTAAGTCAAGAGCGCTCTCTATCGGAGAGTTGAACTGTGCTCTTAAATAATAAAATATTTCAACTCATATCTCCCATTAATTAATTTACTTTGATCGATTGTTCAACACCCGTATGCTCTGCCAACCTGAAAGGGTTGGGCTAGTACTCAGAAAGATGTTGGATTTGCTAAGCTTACAAGTGATAATCTAATTAAAACTTTACCCCAATCCAAACCGGCGTCAAATACTGAGGTTGCTTCCTGAAGCAGGTGGTGTCGGGAATCCACTAGTCAAACTCGAGGGCGGTTCAAACATTGGACACCTATCCTCTTGAATCTGGATGCTCCCGACCTATCATCTAAGAGGTTACCAGTATTTTTCCCGTTTGGTTCAACTCTTCTTGATATCCTTGGTCTTAGCCTAATAAACAAGATCACTAAAATATTCAATAAACGAAGATTAATCGCAGGACGATCTCACGAACATTACCACTTTGAATTCTTGTATCAAGCAACCCAAGCACTCAAGACTTTTTTGACTCCATAAGGCACTGGTCCTTGACATCATTTTATTTTGCTTATTATCTATCTGGAGCATTTCTATTTTCGTGGTTGTCTTGCTTTAAACTTATAAAGTGGTTTTTTCTTCAAATCATACTGTGTAATCGCAACGTGGATTGCTTTATCTTATGCTTCTTTCAATTATTTAAATTGTGATCTCTCATCATTAAGAAAACTCCTAAACAACACTCATCCGCATCATCCCACACTTAAAACATATAAAAAATAACAAGAGCCTTAGTGAAACTCCTTGTAGGGACTAGCCCCCATGGCTTCGTTAGGAGTTAGCCTAAACGGAGGAGCTGGGATTCAGGTGACAGTACCTGGCTCATTGCTTGCCCCCAAGGCCACACCTCTCCCCACTTCCAGTGAGGGAGACAGCTTTCGAAAGATTTCTGTTGCCGGTGTGCAATCTGGCGGACAACATGGTCCACATGTGCTAGCTTAATTATCATATCAAATATACTAAGGAGATTTTCCCAATGATGTGATCATATTGTCCCACTATCATTCCAAATGGTTATATGCTAAACTAATTCACTCTAGAGATGGCCAGTCTCTAGAGGAGACTTAATAGCTCAACCATGGTTAGTAGTACATCACACACCATACATGCTTCGACATGCAAAGCATCACCTCAACACATGAGGATCTGTCTTGACACACAAGACCTTAGCTTTGACTAGCAAGACCATACAACATCATCACTTTGACAAACAAAGCACTTGCCTCAATACATGAAGCTTAACCATTCTTGAGTCCAACTCAAGATTCTTCTCCAAGTTTCCTGAGTCCAACTCAAGCTCCTATAAGGCACTACCTCAACACACAAGGCTCAATCTTGACACACAAAATTGACCTGGAGAATGACTCATGATGTTGTAACTTTAACAATATCTAGATATGTATAGTTGAAAAAACAGTAGGAATAGAAGAGGTTTTTTTATAATTTCATCAACCCACATGAAATGGAGCTACAAACAAATGGATTAAACCATTCTTAAATGTTAATCGTGTTGAAAAGCAATTATGAGATCTACAAATAGAATACATAAGCAATAAAATGAATATGTAAACCACATAAATTAACCAATAAAAGGAAACATGCAATCATATAACACAGATATAGGGAGAAAAACTGAGAAATTTCATTACAAACAATCCTTCTTGCAACAGGTACAAAGAATAGAGCATCCCTCAAGGGCATCCCATCTCACCCTATCTCCCATCAAATACAATGCATCTACCCTCCTTTTATAAACTCTCTAACCTAATCTAAAAGGGCAAGCCCATGCAAGAACCTGCACAATAGGTCACTGTTAACCCCCATTGGTGCTTGCACTACTAGAGGGTTAAGATCCAGCGAGATCCCATCAAGCTGGTTCCACTGTACATTGATCCACACATACACATTGATATGAATTCCTTCCAGAGCTAGCAAAGTCCAAGATTGTTATTTTTAGTAGTTTTCCTTCTTCCGGGAGCCTGTTGTCGCACAAACTAGCAGCCCTCAAATTTCAAGGAGGAATCAACTACTAACCTGGTGAAACCTCAAGACACTACCCCTAAGTGTCACAAAGGTAGAGTCCTCTCTCTTTTGGTTTCCCAAGTCAACCTAAGTAGACTTGGACTAACCACAAGAGGTGTCCCCAGACAAACTTTTCTGGGTACTTCGCTTAACCAATTTTGATCCATATCGCAGTTGGCATTGTTGTCAAATGCTAACATCGACGTCGACACAACTTCGATAAGTTCTGACTTCAACATGACTTCGACAAGCTCCGCAACTTCAACAAGTTCAGCGACCTCACAGTTTCGAGACGTCGACATGCAGCATCGTCTTGCGACTTGCACAGCATCGACCTGTGACTTGCGACTATCTGTTGCCGCCTGGTTCCACACCTGGGGAAAACGCAACAGAAGTCTTCAAGCTGCTGGTGTGGCCTTGGGGGCAAGTCAGAGTCAAGTGCTGTCACTTGGGACTCTACTCCTCCATCTAGGCTTTCCTAGCGAAGCCAAGGGGACGGACCCTAAAAAATAAAAAACTAAGGTATCTAATCTAGGAGTTAGAAAAAATATTTTTTGATAACCAAGATAAAAGCAGCATATACTTATATAAAGCAAAACAATCATTCATCAATACATCATTTGCTCCCATTCACTATTATCATCATTCATTCGCAACATTTGTTAATAACATGAAATAATATCAATATAAACCAGTGCCTTATAATGGAGTCGAAATAGATGCATGAGCAGAAAAGTAAATGTTGTGCCAGTGTTCTTGGTGTATTTTAAGATTAATGTGAAAGTGATCTTTTTATTATGGTAGGTGAGTTCCCAATATACGCAAGGTATGGGGGAACATGTCCGGAATTTTGATGTGTGGCTTCCCTCTCAGACTTGGGCTGAATCGGAGTCTCAAGGAGGTGTTCAGATGCTGTACCAACGAGGGCAAGCCTAACGGTTTCCAAGAGGTCACTACTCAGTTTTGTCCCAAGCCTTCTGAGAAATTTCCCCACGACAACAAAATGTTCGTGATGTGCCGGATTTTCACATAAAGGTTTTTTTATTCGGGGCGGTGTTAGATCCTATTACTAGTCATCTCCCCCTTTCTGATGTGTACCAACTGGATCAGACTAAGCTGCAAGTCGGCCATAGAGCATACGGGAGAAGACCTTGGTATTTTTAGAAAAATTTTATGAACCAAAATTTTATCTTTTTTTTTTAAACTCCAGAAGTCTCTTTTCAGGCACATACTCGGGCAAGCCCTTGTACAGAAACCCTACTTCGAAAAAGCAAGAGGGGCGTTTTGAGTTTGTAAAAAAAAAAATGATAAAACTATGTTTTGAGTGAACTTGTGGCCCGCCAGTGGAACGGACCCATAAGGTTGATTTTAAGCCTAGTTTGATTTTATTAAATGCGGAAATGAAATCTAAACTAAAAAAAATTGCAAACCACGAAAATTGAGTCGACACAGTTTTCCCCCCTGGGGGGTGGGGTGTGGGCGCTTGATTAGCCCACTTACTCTCTTTTGATACTTTAGTTACAATGCGAAAGAAGTGCCCCAGTCTTAAATTGACTTAGTGGCTTACAATATAGGAGAGAAAAAGTAACCGGTTCACAAAATTTAAAATCTAGGTGCTCCGGATGGCCTGAATCCTCGAAAATTGGCCAGCAATTCTCTCTACCTGCTCTTTAAATGCTGCAAACCAGCAAGCAATAGATCAGTAAAGATGCCCAAAAACACTTTAAGAGTGTCTTTGGAACACCTCCTAAAAACCCAGAAAAAACTAAGTTAAACTTCTAAGTTAAAATGACCGAAAGTAACCAAGCAAAACAAGCTATGGGGCTTGTCTACTTGGGATCTTTGCTAGCTTTTAATGGCTGCAAATTATAAGCTCTTCAAACAGCTAGATAAAACTTTTATAAACAGAAAGCACTACTTGTTCAAGTTATTTAAAGTATGCATGAAAATTCTAACTTTCGAAAGTAGTAAGCTGAAGTTAGATTTAGATTTAGATATGACTTTGGGAACACATAAGATCCAAATACAAATCAGATCTACATAAGGTATTTAAAGAGAGACAAGATCTGAGAAATGCAAACCAAAGTGACCAAGAGAGTTTTGTTGATTTTTCAAACTTTGCTGAGAAGGATGAAGGAAACAGAATGGTTCTCCGAAATTGAAGACTTTGAAACTTAGAAGTGGGACACCGAGGGTAAGATCCACCAAAGCATGCACAGATGAGAAATACGAGAGCAAACAAGCTATCTTTTCATCCACCTATCAACCTGTAGCTAGCAAAACACTTGCAAAGCACCCATCAACTAGAAATGCATTGGGTCATAAATCAAAATAACATGCACATAAGTAAATGATACATATTCATTTTTAAATCTCTAACACAATGACAAATAGAAAACTAATTAAATCAAACAAGAATAATTAGCTATCCTCACAAAACTGTTACCAGTCCTTCAAGTGAGCTTAGCTGATGGCTGAAAAATTACTTGAACACATATTGCTCTTGCCACAAATCACCTCATACACAAAGATCATGGAACCACTCACAAAGCACAACACCAATGGACCTCCAAAGTCTTTTATTCATTAAACAAATAGCATAATGCTTGTACAATTTCTGCTCCTCATCCAACTAGTGAAGAAATGAGAGAGCACCTCAATTTATAGAAAAAAATGGCCAAGTGAGGAAGGGCGCACTTGCCAAAAGAGAGTGGGAGTGGTGGCATAGATGAAGGAGAGGATGGGGCTACATACTCCTTGTAATAAGCTGCTGTAGCAGCTACTAGTTAGCCCACATGACAGCCATGGTTATAGGTTGCCATTTCCTTGAAACGTGGGCATGCCCACTACGCCCAATGCGCCCATGTGAAAGTGGGGACACACTCCCCTAATTTCGGGCTGCCAATTCTCTTGCAAAATAGCCCAAAGCTCTCCCCTAACAGTGCTGGTCGAAATCAGACCACTAATTACTCAAAAACTTTTTTATTTTCTTAAAGTCATTTTGTCAATTTTTCAATTTTCTATGACTTTTTTGGGTTTTTTGGGTTTTTTGGATTTTTGTGGAAAAATAATCACCCAAACATTAGAAAGAGTGGGTTTAGGGTTTAAGGGGGTGCTCTGAGTTAGAAAACGAGCGCCCCTAAGGCAAAAAAGACCCCTAGATGACATTTTTATGCCACTTACAATATTTTTTAATGAAACCATTAAAAAATGGCTCATTTACGGAAGAAAAAAAAACTTTTCGCCGAAAATTAAAAAACTACCTAGGTGGACTTAGCACATGTCCATATGACTCAAAAACAATGTCTAGCATGTTCATATACATTGACCCATGGACTTTAACAATCCCCTAAGGCCCGTTAACGTCCCCAGGCATTCCAGCTTTGGAGGAGCAAGAGAAAAACCCAAAAATTATGTTATGCACTAATGCAAGACATAATTAATAGGTGAAAAAACTCCTTGGAATACCTGACTTAGCCAAAAAGTCCTAGGGAACCAAGTCCTTTACAAAACACCATGCTAGTACATTTTATTACAAACCCCGCAAGGCCATGGACATGTGGAAAAAAATAAAAAAGGGGGCCTTTAAAAGGCCGGCTGAACATCAAATCATCAAAAATGAATATGTAACATGTTCAACTCTGCCCGCTCGCTTGATAGTCCAACTAAGTACAACTTAGCTGATAACACTATCGAACTTCGATAGAATGTCTCTCTCTCTTCAAGTCGACTGTAACAGTTGAACTTCCGAAACCGTTCTAACTTCTTTTGTAACTAAACGTAACGGGCAGGCACCCAAGCGTCTCAGCACTCTCTATATAAGCATGTATAATATTTGTAACATACATCTTACATATCTGGTTTTCAGAAATAGAGAAGAACAGTTCGCATTCCTGCATATTGTCTGTGTGAATGTGTTTATCTATGTAGTGTATTTCTGCTTTGCTTATTCTCTTTCATATGCTTCTGTCATAACAGAGCCGACTCATTCAGTCGAACTGTTGTCCCCCTCGTGCTTCTTGGCCCCGAGCGGATCATTGGTATCAGAGCAGATTCAAAGCTTATTCAGAGCTTCGTCACAGCGCATCAGCTTTGTTCGTGCTTAAGTTTTGCGCAGACACTTCCAGCGAAGTTACCTGACTTATGTCGGTTCAAACACGCTCGCAGACTCGGCAATCCAAGCAAACACTACCTCCAGAGATGGCAAAAGAAACAGGCGATAGACATGCAATTGACGAGACACAGCAACTCATAGAGCAAGCGTTGGCTCGACAACGAACTGAGATGTTCGCCCAGTTCAATGAAATTCTCACACGTTTTGCTTAGACTTCAGGAGGATTTCCGACGAGAACTAACTCCGACAAAATCAGCCCCTTCAAAGTGCAAATGAATTTGGACATACCGAATCTAGAAGGAAAGATTGACGCGAAATCTGTTGACAATTGGGTACAACGATTGGAGTACTATTACTCTGTGAATCAACTCTCAGAAGCCGACAAAATCACCATTGCATCCTTAAAGATGTCAACATCTGTGCACTGCTGGTGGGAGAATCTTTCGACAAAGATGGAGAAAAGCGAAGACCCCATCGACACATGGGAGAAATTTGCCGAATACATCCGGAAGGAATTTTACCCGCCCAAGTACCTTTAACAACAGTATAAGAAGTGGCAGCAGCTAAGGCAATGGAAAGACCAGTCCGTATAGAGTTACACCGACGAGTTCTATCAACTCATGGCTAGACTTGGCATTCAAGAAGAAGAAAAATTGCTTGTTCTGAAGTACGTCAGCGGATTATCCCGGTACGTTCAGCAGGAGAAGGAGTTTTTCACTGTCAATACGCTCATGGATGCATTCCACTATGCTAGCAAACTTGAAACCAGGCAGAAGGGAAAAGCACACTTCGCGACTAAACCGACATCAGGACGACCACCCAACAAGAAGATACCAACCGACTTCGACAAGTCGAAATCTTCTCAACTAGCTCTGCCAAAACCAAATCACGGTAAAATCCTTTTCATGAAAAAGAATGTAGCAAGCAACCTACTGGGAAATGGTGCGATTACCATCACTCATCTTGGCATGATACATCTGAATGCAAAGCTCAGAAGACCTTTTTGGAAAAAGTGTCGACATCCGACGCGTTCGACAAGACTGTGGTAGAATCTGACCCAAAAGCAACGACTCTTTTGACATCGACAACTCCAACAGCCTCAACTATCGTCGACGAGGAGGAACGAGAGTGTCTGTTCCATACACAGATATGGGTTCAAAACAATCCATTGCATCTGATTGTGGACAACGGAAGCCAGAAGAACTTTGTTTCTGAAGAACTTGTGAAGAAACTAGGTCTTGTTACCACTCCGCATCCTCAGCCTTACAACATCGGTTGGACGAAGGATGGACAAGAGCTAAGGATCACTCGACAATGCAAACTCACCTACTTCATAAAGCCTTTTGAAGATGAAGTACTTTGCAACATGGCACCACTCTTTGTAGCCAACGCCCTGTTTGGGAAACCTTACCTATTGGATCGCCATGGAAGTTACCAATCACGACCGCAAAAGGTGATTGTCAAGATTCGCGATCAATGGTACAGCATACCAAAACGACGACCTACACCAACGGTTACAATGATATATGCTAAACAAACAAAGAAGCTCATCAATCATGCTCAGAAGTTCGCATTGATTATGATAAAGCCGTTACATTCTAGGAAGACTGTAGCAACCAGTCGAGTCACTGACCGATGTAGCTCCCGACAAAAGCAGCAGATCGACAATATTCTTGATGAGTACCAGAACCTATTCCAAGTTCCAGACAAAGTACCTTGACATTACCAGGTAAAACACTCTATTGAACTTGCTTTTGGTTCTTCTTTTCCTAATGCATCTGTCTACACAAGATCCATTCTTGAAAATGAAGAGATTCGCAGACAAATCCAAGATTTGATCAACAAAGGCCATATTCGACCCAGCTCCTCCCCTTGTGGAAGTCCAGTCGTCCTCGTTTCGAAGAAAGACGGGACTTGGCGCATGAGCATCGACTACAGGGCACTCAACAAAATATCGATGAAGAATCGTTACCCTCAGCCGCGGATAGACGAGCTCATCGACTGTCTAAAAAGTGCTACATTCTTTACTAAGCTTGACCTCAAGTCGGGATATCATCAGATTCCAATCGAGCCCTCAGATGTATGGAAAACTGCTTTCAAGACCAAGGAAGGATTGTTTGAATGGTTAGTCATGCCTTTCGGCTTAACCAATGCACCTGCGACCTTCATGCGATACATGGATAACATTCTTCGACCTTTCATCGGCAAATGGGTCATTATCTATCTTGACGACATATTGATTTTCAATCGATTATGGGAAGAACATGTCGAACAGGTTCAACAAGTCCTCAAAACTCTCCAGCTACATCGACTCTACTTGAATATAAATAAGTGTTCCTTTGCGATGAACAACATCAAATATTTGGGGTTTGTAATTGACTCTACAAGCATTCATGTCGACCCAGACGAAGTACAAATTCTCAAAGATTGGCCCATTCCTCACAGCATTCAAGAACTAGGAAGTTTTCTTGGTTTGGCGAATTTCTATCAACGATTCATACTCGGCTTCAGTCACATAGCCTGGCCCTTGAATCAGTTGACGAAAGGAAGTGAGAAAATTGTCTTTAAATGGACATTGACACAACAAGCAGCTTTTGAACAGCTCAAACACAAGCTCTGCACTGCACCAGTACTTGTGTTACCTGATTTGCATCAGCCCTTTGAGATTGAGACGGACGCATCGGACTATGCCTTGGGCACAGTGATCACTCAGTTTGGTCACCCAGTCGCTTTTCATTCTGAAACTTTTAACGACACTGTTAGAAGATATTCGACGTACGAAAAAGAACTGTACGCCATTGTGCAAGCTCTTAAGCAATGCAGGCATTACATCCTTGGCAAGGAAACAGTCATCCTCACTGACCATAAGCCTCTACAGTTCGCTCCGACCCAGTCAAAATTACAAACAACTCGACAACTCAAGTGGATTAATTACCTACAACAATTCCAATTGGTAATTAAGTATCGGAAAGGTAAAACTAACGCCGCCGCCGATCGTCTATTTCGACCACCCATTACTCTACTTTTTACAGTGATGAGTATGCAGGGATATGACACCACTACTTGGCCTTAATTGTATCAGGAAGACACCGACTTTTCACCAGTCTATCGACAACTTCAGACTGACAAGTCCTCGACCGTCGACTATTTCCTCAAAGATACCTTGCTATACAAGCTTGGACAGCTTTGTGTACCGACCGATGAGCATCAACAATAGCTCATTTGGGACGCGCACTACAGCAAGACTGCAGGACACTTTGGAGTAGCAAAGACCCTTGTTATTCTCCAGAAGTATTTCTTTTGGCCTACACTTAAAACCGACGTCAACAAGTACATTTGATCATACGTGGTTTGTGCCATTGCTAAACCGCCTAATCGACGACAGGGATTGTACACACCTTTGCCAGTTCCTAGTCGACCATGGGAATCTATTTCTATGGACTACTTGACAGGATATCCTACTACGAAACATCAGCATGATGCGATCTTAGTAGTAGTCAACAGATTTTCCAAGATGGCCATTCTCATTCCATGCAAGAAGATGACAACAGCGCAGCAAACCACTCAACTCTTCTTCACACATGTTTGGAAACACTTTGGTTTACCAACAACCATCATTTCCGACCGAGATGCCAGATTCGTCAGCATCTTTTGGAAAACTCTTTGGCAGCAGCTCAACACAAGACTCTCATTGTCGACAGCTTTCCATCCTCAGACTGATGGACAGACGGAAGTTGTGAATCGCTTGGTCGTACAATTGCTTCGCATATACAACCACAAGCATCGACGAACATGGGATGACAGTCTTCCATACATACAGCACAGCTACAACCGTGCTCAGCACAGCTCTACGGGCAAGAATCCATTTGAGATCTATTACGGATTTCAACCCTCAGCGCCTATCGACTTGATCAGCTCCTCGACACAGTCGAACGACACCGACCACAACCAGCGAGAAGTTGACAAAGCAGTCAAGTTTCGAGAACAGATTTGCGACATCTGGCGACAAGCACAGGACATGTTGCAACGAGCAAACGCGAAAGCTAAGGCCCGACACGACAAGCATCGTATCCCTCATTCATTCCAAATTGGGGATAAGGTTTGGTTACATCTCAAGAAGGAGCGCTTCACTGGCCCATACAAGAAGTTGAAACCTTTGCGATATGGTCCATACAATATTCTTCAGCAGATTGGCTTAAACGCTTTCCAGCTCGACATTCCTTCATGCCTTGGTCTACATCCAGTATTCAACGTGGATCTACTTCGACCATACCATGCACCACTGTTGGAACAGAACGATTTGCAAACAGCAGAACCCGACGACATCCATCTAGATGTTCGGGAGCCTCTTCCTTGCGACACCATTGTGGGACGACGAGCACGCCATACAAGGA
The DNA here is from genome assembly GCA_027924585.1 of Larix kaempferi. Taxonomy (NCBI): domain Eukaryota; kingdom Viridiplantae; phylum Streptophyta; class Pinopsida; order Pinales; family Pinaceae; genus Larix; species Larix kaempferi. Next base: position 2,161,953 of record BSBM01000031.1, on the reverse strand, counting down.
CGAACACAATTCCCTTGTTTCAGGTTGCTAAAGCCGAACAGATCCCAACACAAGGAAAATGGTACTCTGCTACTGAACTAACCGACAAGTTTCCTCACCTTCACGAGCAAACAATGGGGACCATTGTTTCTTAAGGAAGGAGATCTGATCCATATCGCAGTTGGCATTGTTGTCGAATGCTAACATCGACTACGACAAGTCATTGACGTCAACACAACTTCGACAAGTTCTGATTTCGACATGACTTCGACAAGCTAAGTTCAGTGACCTCACAGTTTCGCGACGTCGACATGCAGCATCGTCTTGCGACTTGCGCAGCATCGACCTGTGACTTGCGACTGTCGAACTTCGATAGAATGTTTCTCTGTCTTCCAGTCGACTGTAACGGTTAAACTTCCGAAACCGTTCTAACTTCTTTTGTAACTGAACGTAACGGGCAGGCACCCAAGCGTCTCAGCACTCTCTATATAAGCATGTATAATATTTGTAACATGCATCTTACATATCTGGTTTTCAAAAATAGAGAAGAACAGTTCGCATTCCTGCATATTGTCTGTGTGAATGTGCTTATCTGTGTAGTGTATTTCTGCTTTGCTTATTCTCTTTCATATGGTTCCGTCGTAGTAGAGCCGACTCATTCAATCGAACTGTTGTCCCCTTCGTGCTTCCTGGCCCCAAGCGGATCAAATTTTTAAGGAAATAGTGTGCCTAAGAAAGTTGACAAGGGTCTAAAATATGGCACACTGTGTGTGAACAAAGGCATGCTAAGTTTAAGAGATGGAAATATCCCCTTGGAGAAATATGGATAACTAGAGTAACTTGGTGAGATCTAGGGATAAATGTGCAAGCTACCCTCAATATGAACTGCGACAAGGGTTTAATGTCTTGGCTGATTACAAATCAAAAGATTGTCTTGAAATAATTAAAAGGTGCCTAGACTATGTTAAATGTATGTCACAGTTAATTAGTGTGTTGAGTTAAAACGCTACCAGCACTCAGTTTAAGTCTTATCTTGGTGAATATTCAAGGTGGTGTTCAAATCTGAAAATACTTATGAAAAATGGTGTTGGTTCAGGTTTAAGAAAGGCTCAATACATAGGAATAGCTAGCTGGTTTAAACATTTATGTGTATAAAAACTTATAACAGCAAGAAAATAAGTGCACACTAAGCTAAACAAAAAAAACCAAGCTATATGAAATGCAGAGTTTTAATTTCCAGTGCCTTTCCTACGGTTTCTAGTGCAAAGGTTTGTATGCAAATTAATTTCAGATTTGAGCCTAAGAAGCAAAGTATTCTAGCCTAGCAATGCATATTTATCCTAGTGGAAAACAAGTTATGAAAATCAAATACTGAAAGAAATGGAGTAGAAGAGATAAGAAAACCCTAACCTGGTGCTTTGGTGTTAGGCTATGGAGTCGATTCACCCCTCCTAGGACACTGGCATGAAGATGAGATCCACGAATTGTAGAGACCCTGGAGCAATCTACGATTTTGATCCAGCTGAAGCGCTCATTTGAACCCCACGCTCCTCTAACCTGCAATACTGAGCAATTGCAATTTCCAGACCTATACATAAACAAACATCAACAATATTACCTCAATTTGGATCAGATCTCATATACATAATTGCACCGAGAGGAGTGAGGTGCTCTACAGCCCAATACGGGGGAGATGTCACGTAACGTAGCGTTATGTTACCAAAAACAAAAACTAATTAAAAAAATTAATGTCGGCTCATAAAATAAATAAATAAATAAAACCAGCATAGATCCATCTTAAACCCGGATCTATCAAGCACCAAGAGGGGTCAAATTTTTGGAGGTGTAATTCTTTTGGATGTGTAAAAAATTTAAGTTTAAAAAACATATACACCTCAAGAAATCGGATCCTTCTCAATGCTTGATAGATCCGGGTTTAAGATGCTATAATATGTAGTGCAGTTTTAGACAGTGTTACAAATATCGGTCGAGAAATCGCGCATTGCCGATAAATCGCGATATTTTGGCGGGGCCGATTTTTTAAGAGAAAATCGGACAGTAAAATTGGGCCAATTTCTGCACCGAAAAATCGCCGATTTTTTACAGAAAAATCACCGTCGACTCGCGATTTCTGGACAGGGTGAAAAAAGTGCATTTTTTAACTTTTTATGCCCACGGGAGCATTCTGTTAGGGCTCATTTGCTTGCTACAGAGGTCGAGGGAGAGCCTAGGCGATTAGGGTGCAGCTGAAGGTAAGTAAATGTTAAGTTTTTTTTTCATTTAAAATTTTAAATGCCTCCACCGTGTGCCTCTCTCCGCGTCGCGGCTTCCACACTGCTCGCTCAGCCCACTCCACAACTTCTCTCCGCGAGTCCGCGGCTTCCACATCGTGCCCCTCCTCTGCCTGCTGCTCACAGCCTCACACACAGACCCGTGAGTCCGTGACGGCGTGACCCATCACTTCCCAGCCCACTGCAGACTCGCAGAGTCCCGATTCACACTCAAAGACCCCTGCACAGTGCACATTCCACACTCCCGACGGCTTCCACAAATCCAAAATCAGAAAAAATAAAACTGTAAAAAAAATTGTTGTTTTAAATTTTAAATTGTTTGCATTTTGCAAAATGGAAAAAATTTAAAAACGTTTTGTAATTTTCCTGTTTTTTATTTTTATTTTTTATTTTTAAAATTATATTTCATTTGCAATTTTGCAGCATGCTAATTTTTTCCTGTTTTGTTATTTAACTTATTTGTTATTTGCAATTTTGTAGCATGCTAATTTTTTTCTTTTTTGTTGCCCTAGGTTTACTTGAAGTTGAAACTTCATTTATTCCATATACAAGATGTCGAAATTGGATGCATTTTGGGAATTTGGCACAGTCGTTGATCCAGAAAATCGACAAACGCTCACTTGCAATTTATGTGGGAAAAGAATGATGGGAGGGATAAGCAGGCTGAAATATCACATTGCACAAATATCGGGGCATGATGTGATTCCTTGTACCGCAGCAAACGAGGATCACATTGACAAGGCCAAAAAAGCAATTGAGGAAGCTAAGCAAAAGAAACAATTCAAGGAAGCCGTGAGACATCAAATTGCCTCAAGATTCGGGTCCGAATGCGGAAGGGGGGCTAGTGGGACGAGTCCGGAAACCTTCTCCACACAGCAGTGCACAATGCCTTCACCTTCGACTGCATCACCAATGGGTGCCTTTGTGTCGAGATGCTCAACTGGTGGACAACCTTCTGTAAGGTCCATGCTGAAATTAAAGGAGAAAAAAGACGCAGATACACTTGTGGGTCGATGCTTGCTATGGAGTGATATTCCATTTAACTTTGCCAATAACCCATTTTATATGTCCATGTTTGAGGCAGCTGTTATTGTTGGACCGGGGTATAAGCCCCCCACTTATGAGGAGTTGAGAGGGCCCATCCTCAAGAATGAAAAGGCCGAATGCACTCACAGGTTGGAGGATCTTCGAAAATCATGGGAGTTAACAGGATGCACAGTGATGTCAGACGGTTGGACTGATCTGAAGGGTAGGACCCTTCTCAACTTCTTGGTTCACTGTCCAAGGGGCACTATGTTTTTGAAATCCGTGGATGCATCTGCACATGTCAAAGATGCGGGTTTACTATGTCGCTTGTTGGATGACTTCATCCAAGAGGTTGGCCCGCAGCATGTTGTCCAAGTCATAACGGACAACGCTGCAAACTATGTGTCTGCTGGTAGGATGCTTATGGACATGTATCCTTTACTATTCTAGACTCCTTGTGTGGCTCATTGCCTTGATTTGATGTTAGAGGATTTAGCCAAGATGGATTGGATCAAGGATACCATTGATTTAGCACAGGGCATCACAAAATTCATATACAATCATGCAGCGGTGCTTAGATTGATGAGAACTTTCACAAGTGATAGAGAGTTGGTACGTCCTGCCATCACACGCTTTGCCACTAGCTTTATTTCTCTCCAGTCCCTCTTGGATTCTATGTGGGACTTGCAGCAGATGTTCCTTTCACCTGAGTGGCGTGCTTTATCATTTAGCACTAGACCAGAGGGGCAAGCCATATGCAGGCTAGTGAATTTCCATCAGACCTTTTGGGATGACGTGAGGGAGGTTTGTGCCATCACTAAACCTTTGGTAAGGGTTCTCTTCTTGGTTGATGGAGATAAGCCTGCAATGGGCTACCTGTATGAGGCCATGGATAGGGCCAAAGAGTCCATTCGTGCCTATTACGAGGACAAGGGAAATCAGGGGCAGGAGAGACAACAGATTATATGGGGGATGATTGATGCGCGATGAAACAACACACTCCATCACCCCATTCATGCTGTAGGGTTATACCTCAACCCTGCGTTTGGTTACTCCTGTGGCTTCAGATTTGATGGAGAGGTTATGGCTGGATTCTACGAGTGTGTCCATAGGATGGTGCCGTCTGCAGATGATCGTGCAGAGCTTTCCCAAGAGATGGAAGTGTATAAGAGAGCCACAGGATTACTTGGGTTTCATTTGACAGTACATGACAGGGCCAACCTGATGCCAAGTAAGCTTCACCTTGTTTCAAAGTTCATTTTCTTTTTCTAATTATTTTTTTTAAATTCAATTGTTTTTTCTTATGTTTCTTCAATTCGTTGTAGATATCTGGTGGGAAAACTATGGTGGTTGCATACCTATTCTACAGAAGCTTGCCATTCGAGTGCTCAGCCAGACATGTAGCTCTTCCGGTTGCGAGCGCAACTGGAGTGTATTTGAAAAAGTACACTCCAAAAAGCGCAACAGGTTAGAGAACTTTCAAATTCATTAGAAAATATAAATTATTGAATTCTAGTTTATAATTTTATCATTTATCATTATGCCCCTTTGCCTTCTAATTTATGCATTACAAATTGAAATTATTAACTTTATAATTTAATATCTAATTCTATGATCCTCCTGCAGGTTGGATACTCCGCGGACCGCGCCTTAATGATTTGGTCTACGTCCACTACAATCTCAGGTTGTGGGTGAAGCAATATCAGAGAAAAGTTGATGCAAAGGCCATTTCATTAGATCAGATCGACACCACTGCAGCTTGGAGGTTGGAGTGTGAGGAGCCTGCTATGGAGGTAGCCCCTGATTGGCTAGTGGATGATCATGATCGTGATCATGATGATGTTACAGAGGCTCCATATGAGGGTGATCCAGTTCCAGAGGAGTTTCACACTGAGTCTGGGAGTGTGCCACAGTTAGATCTAGAGCCACAGGCAGGGTTAGAGGGAGATAGACCCGATAGTAGCACTGCTACTAGTAGAGGAGTAGCTGTAGGACTACCTCCTCGAGCTCCTTCTTCTTCTTCAGGACACCAGTTTCAGCCACCTTCAGGTTCTAGAGGACATCATGATCATTTTGCAGGGTCTTCTAGTTCTTCTAGAGGACATCAGATACCAGTACGAGGCCGACAAGCCTCGAGGGCACCTAGTCCTAGAGGAAGGGCAAGGGCCGTTTCCACAGCGATTACCTTTTCCCGTAAAAGGGGTAGAGGGAATCCATAGTTTATTTACTTTATTTCACTGTAGATGACTCATGAGTCATGATGATGATCATGAGATACATTTGTTATAAGTTATAACTTATATTTTTGATGATTCAGACATTCAGTATTCACTATTCAGGAGTAGGACTGGGGCACGATCCATTTTGATGTGTGATGTATCTCTAGACATCTTATATATCTTATATATCAGTTTTCTTCCCATATCCATGTGGCAATGTGTTTATTTGATGTTATTGTTGCTTTAGATGTTTAAAAATTTGAAAAAAAATGAATATTTTTGTGTTTTTTAAGTCTGTCGATTTTTGCCGATTTTTACCGATGTTCTGTCGAGATATCCCGAGACGATGTTTCCCAGACCCTGCCGATTTCCGCGCCGCGCCGATATTTGTAACTTTGGTTTTAGATACTCTTGTGGTGGAACATGTAGTGCAATTCTGCAATTCCAACTATACCCATGTTGTATACACTCACAATTAGACAACAACAAAACTCATCATATGTCACGCAGACCTATGTACGACTTACAGCCAACATATACCCATTTACAAATTATGTGAACCAACGACATCTTCATCTCTGTGCTCTCCCAAGATCAAAACATTAGGCTCTGACACCACACGTTGAAAAACATAGTTGAGTTCTGCAAATGGCATACATACGTAATACACCAGCAGGCATAAAGTAACCAATAAAAGGAAACATACATTTATATAACACAGATTTGGGGAGAAAACCTAAGACATTTCATTACAAACAATCCTTCTTGAAGCAGGTGCAAAGAATAGAGCATCTCTCAAGGGGCATCCTGTCTCACCATGTCTCAAATTGAATACAATGCATCTACCTTCCTTTCATTTACTCTCTAACATAATCTGACAGGTCAAGCCCATGCAACAACTTGCATTGATCGGTCACCCATTCCGTTACATTACAAGAAACCTGACAATTTCATTATAAGAAACTTTCCACATTCCAACTGATTTAATGGTATTGCTATTTCCAACAAATCACACTCAGAAAATATTCTAATGAAACTAGTGAAATTGAAAGATGGAGAAAATATAGATGCATTTCCTTTATGGTTGACTTTACCAACAGAGTTGAAGATGAGTGAGGAGACATTCAATCTCAAAGGCAGTCATTCTGCTGACTAGACATGCTTTATGTTCCACAAGTATGAACTATGAAGACTCAAGTCTCAAATTGATTCGAAAAGCCCAAACTTAAATGTAGCACAACATTTAGAAGTTTAGGAAATACTAGATAGCATAAAGAGTTTTTTTAATAGTCCAACTAAACATGGAAAAATATATTCACGGGTGTACATTGGGTAGCACATTGAAGCCTTCCCATCAATAGTTGGGACTCTATACATCTCTTTTAATATCAAATCGACTATGAGTGTATTTCTAGAGATCTCTAGAGATCTCTTTGGAGTACCGCTCATTTCAAAACAATATATGCATATTTACGTTTTAACCTGGGAAATGCTTCAAAAGCATCAGACACAAGGTCCAGGTATGTGTATCTTGTGTAAGAGAGATGTCATATTTTTGTTCTGCATCCCTTCTCCAGACAGATTTGGCAGAATAAGCAGTTGGACCAATCACAGGAATATATGGATTGGGAACAGTATTGAAGGCTGAAGCATGCTTAAATATCTGGTTCACACAAACTGACTTAAAGGAGATTAGAACAATTCCCTTCCCCATATTGTGGGGCATTTGGTTAGCCAGAAATTCAGCATTATTTGAAGACAGGACTGTTCAAACTCTCCAGCTCTTTGAGCAGAGAGCGTCCTTGTACGAATTTTTCAAAGAAGATCTTAAAGTGAAACTCCCGAGACAGATTGGAGAGTCGCTGATTGATAGAATAGAAGCTGGGATTTCTTTGATGGTGCCAGTCAAGGACCAGAACTTCTATGTGGTATTGGGGGGGTCCTCTATTTCTCAGACACTCACTACATCACTTTCAAAGCACGCTTGGATAAGGGGGCAACTAACTATGCAGAATTAATGGCTTTGAGGACTTTACTTCAGTTGACTATTGAGCATCAGTTACATTCACTTCAGGTTTATGGAGATTCTTCATTGGTAGTCAAATGCATGACCAGAGAACAACAAATTCACAATATAACACTCGATACTTTGGCTACCCACCTCAGGGAGATTGTTGGACTCTTCAATTCCTTTCAAATCTATCATGTATACAGGGAATTAAATCACCAAGCAGATTCAGTCTCCAAAGAGGCTCTCTTACAGTTTACTACAGCCTGGGGTAATACTGCTAAGTGCTAGAGGACTTTCAATATGGTCTCCATCAGGAGTCTAGAAGGAAAATCTAAGAACAAAAAGAAAAATAGAGAAGGAAGATTGTAATAATGGTTGTCTCTTTTTTGGCTTTTCTCGATATGGTAGTGTTGATGTTCTCCATGATTCCAGCATCGGGCAAACATTCTACAAATCATTCTCCCAGAGTGGTCATGTGTATTGACCACTGGTTGGTAGAGAATGGCCCCGTCGTAGCCCTATTTAGTCATGTGAATTGACTATGTGTATTGAGGCTCGGATGCTTAGCCTTTGTCTAGTCATGTGGATTGACTAGAGTGAAGGAAGGCTAGTGGTCACATTGCATACTCTATGTGGGAGTGCTCCGTAACCGGAGTGATCTATTCTTATAGAGTGAGTTGACTTGTCAATGTTACAGGGGATCTTATCTCTTTGTATATTAGACAAAGTCTAATCTGATGTTAAATTTGACATTGGATCTAAGAAGTGTCCGGGACTTCTTAGAGTATGGTCAAATCAACATTAGAGCTCTATGGAAAAATTTGATCTGCATGTGAGGAGATATCAACAAGGAGAACTTTTCTATGATGAAGAAATAACCAAGAAGTCAAGACAAACCATTGAAGAAGTTCCAAAGAACATTGAAGAAGCTCCAAAAGAAAAATGAAGACAAGAAGACAAGTCGGCCTTAAGGCAAATGAAAGAAGACAAGTCGGCCCCAATTGAGGAAACTTCTAGTGAATGGAAGAATATAAATAAAGTGCTTATCACCTCATTTGTTCACTCACAACACACATCTTCTCTCCACTTGTGCACATCTCCTTGGAAGAACTAGCAAAGGCAAGAAGCATAATTTTGGGTTCTCTTATTCTCTTGGAAGATTCGCTACCCTTGCTAGGGTTTCTTGTGAAGGAGGGCGAGCCTCTCTTGTGCTAAGGTTCATCTTCATGATTGGTATTGTACTGGTTTGATTTCTTCTGAGAAAAGTTTGTTGGGTTTTCTCCCTATTGGGTTTCCCAGGATAAACTCTTTGTGTCTCTTGTGCGTGGTTATCTTTCAGTGATCCTTGTTTTTATTTCCACTACAAATGAATGATACTATAATTGTAGGATGAAATAAATTATGAAATAAAGTTGAAAGAGATGAAAATTATACTACTACGTTAAAATCAACATTGTATCAGAGCAGTGTTGAATAGAATCCACTGCCAAAGATAGTTTTGCCCTAACCTAGAAACTAGGGCTTCCAAGTTTGGACACTTCCAACCTAAGATTTAGCTCGAACTTAGCATTTTGGAACTCGCCCTAGGAGGGCGCATCTATCTGTGGAAGCAAATCTCAATTTTGTGGAGTTTCAATTTTGACCTAATTTTGTTGGAACCAAGGAATTAGGGCTTCTAGCTTTGAACTCTTCTAGCCACAGATCAGACTGAAAAAATAGTGTTTTGGAGATCGCCCTAGGAAGGCACACCTACCTATGGAATCAATTTTCACCTTTGACAAAGTTAAATTTTGACCTAGCTTCTATTAGGGTTTCTGGATCAGAATTTCAAAATGGTGTCCAGTCTTAGAGTGGAAGACAGGTTGGATAGTGCTTCAAATTTTAGATCTTGGAAGACAAGGATACGTTTCATCTTGGAAAAAATGAGATCTAGGATCATGTAAAGAAGGATGTCACATAATCCGAAGATGCTAAAGAAAAGACCAAATACAAGAAGAATGAAGCAAAGGCAAAGAGGATCTTAATAGATTTGGTAAAAGACCACTTGATTCCTCATATTGTTGAATTGAAGAATGCCAAAGCAATGTATGATGCCTTAGTAGGATTGTTCGAAAGCAAAACCACTAGCAGGAGGCTAGCCTTGAGGAGTCGGCTCCGTTGCATAAAGATGACCAACTCAGATTTTGTTGCTACTTACTTTTTGAAGGTCTCTTAGTTAAGAGTCCAATTTAAAGCCATTGGAGATATTATTGATGATGTAGACTTGTTATGAAGACCCTTAATGGATTTCCTTCTGTGTGCGAATCATTTATTCAGAGTGTTTGTGGAAGGGAAAAGTTACCCAAGTTTGACCGACTATGGGTTGACTGTGTTCAAGAAGAGGCCAGAGTATTATCAAAGAATAGCTCACAGAAACCTTAGGTGGAAGAAAATCAAGCTCTTGCGATTCCAGACCACCTCCACGGCCACATACTGCTTCTAGAGGAAGAGTGGTGCCCTTTACCTGTAAAAGGGGTAGATTGATTAGAGGGTCAGGGAGTTGACGGCTCGATGACTCCTATTATTTATCATTGTACTATGTCCCAATCCTATGTCTAGACTCTACATACAATCTAGATGACTCATGAATCGTGATGATTCATCTCTTGAGGGACATTTATTTTGATCATTTGATGTGATTTTCTATCATTCCATCAAGGACATGTTTTAGTATTTTCAGTTTATAGTCAAATGTGATCATGATCCACCATTTGACATCTTATGCATCTTATATATTAGTTGTGTTTTCATATTTATGTAGCAATGTGTTTATTTGATGTTTTTATTGCTTCAGATGCTAAAAAAATTGAAAAAAAATGGTTATTTTTGTAATTTTTTTATGCTTTACGACATTTCCTGATATTTTCACCGTTGTTGCCGATAAGTTACATTCCGGACCCTCAGTGATATATTCGCCGACACGATATATGTAACTTTGAGTGGGAGTGCAATGTTTGCGGGCATTGAAGCATGGGTTGTGGACAGTGGCTCGTCTCACCATTTGATGGGAATGAAGTCAATGTTGCAGGGACTGCCTGTGGTTGGGTCCAAGGGGATCTTGGATTCAGGGCCCATGCCATGCCAGTATCAGGGACAGTTGGTTGTGTGGGTTCTTCCAGTACTGTCAAGAGACTTAGTTGGTACAAGATGACTCAGATGCTCAGGAGAGTGAGGAGACTCCTAGGAGCATGGCTTGGATGGACAGGTCTCCAAATCAAAGATCGGCGCAGGTGGCAAAGAGGCTTTCTAGTTCAGAGGGAGCAACTACAGCAGCAGATGGGATGATGGAGTTGGAGATAGATCCAAGTGGAGGTTCCAGAAGTACCTCCCTCGCTAAGAGGGAGTATTAGATTTCGGTAGCTCTGAGGTACTTCTACATTTATTGTGCCTAGGATGCAGGAGTCCAAGAAAATGTCTTGCTCTAGTGACTTTATAAAGTGTATTTATAAAGTGACTTTATAAAGTGATTTTATAAAGTCAAGTTGGGGTCTTTTATTATTTTATGGATAAAAGTGACTATAATATTTGAGTGACTTAAGTGATTCAAGTCATCTCAATGAGGGAATAAGTCAGGTCTGTTGATTTTGTGGGCTAAAAGTGAATCTCAGCAATTGAGACCTAGGGTTAGGGTAGTTACCCTAAAGGAGTCAATGAAAGTAGCTTGAGGAGACAAAGAGGCACCTGAAAGGAAAAGAGTAAGGAGCAGCAAGGAGGATTGGTGCAAATCCCAAGGAGAGGGAGCACGCATCCCAAGAGAAAGTTGCAGCATTTATGAGCAGGTCCATATAGCAAGAGAAAGAGGGTCGTACTATACAGAAAAGAGGGTCATACAACATTTAATGTGCTAGTCATATAGTTGTCGTTTACACTGAAATTGAGGCAAATGTATTTGCACACATTTCAAGGTGTTGTTATTCCATACAAAACAGTGTTGTTGACTGTGCACACATTTCGAGGTGTTTCTGCTACCTGAGAAGACCGTACAATGCATGTCATACTGCAAAATATGGGCACAGATTTCGAGGTAGATTTTTGTTGCAGATTTTGAAGGTTTTGGCATAGATTTAGAGGTGATTGTGGGCACAGTTTTCGAGTTTAGTACTATGTAATTAATGCTGTAATAAATTGTTGTTGTAACCTTTGAGAATATTTTCCTGTGAGCTCAATAAAGAATCTCTCTTGGCTCGTTTACCCTTCGGGGTTTTTCCAAGGGCTTTGCCCAAAATTCTCTGTGTTAAATGTATGAGTGAATGTTGTCTACTACTCATTAAATCATTTATTTTTCGCTACTAAGTTTCAGTTTGCTTAGTAAATGTATTTATGCTCATAAGCCACTGTTGAATGTTGTTAAGTTTGTTGCATTATTGTTGAAGTTTAATGGAGGTTGAAATTATAAGTTTGCTAAGTGTTTGACGAAAGTCAAAATAAATTTTAACAGGCCTTGGCTGAAAAGCTCTCTGATTTACTGGGGCAGCCTGTTGATTTTGAAGATTTTCTCTAAACGAACCATTTTGTTGGTAAGATCCTGCAATAAATCCACAAACCTTGCAGGCATCTCACTACTTTCGCCCTCCCCTTCTTTTCTTGTTTCCTGAGCTACTCTTCCCCGAGGAGAGTCAAGAAGAGTTTGTTTGGATCTTCTTGGCTGTAACCATGTTCCTTTCAATTTTTAATGTAGAACTGAGTGCCTCTTCCAAATTTCTCACATCCTTTTCCTTGAACAGAAAACTAAAAGATTCGTCAAAAGCTTTGAAATAGTAAAGTAAAACATAATCTTCATTAGGATGCGAATACCTAGGAATCGTATGGTAAAGCTTAACAAAATGATTATTAAACTTAGAAACATACTCATTTCACTTTTCCAAGTTGAGAGTGCAACTCATCCAACAGGAAAGTGTTGTCTCGTTTGTAGCTCTATGAACTTCTTCTTGAATGAATCACGTCCGTCGATGGAGGCGTTAGGAAGGCCTTTATTCGTGCATCCCCCTCGAGAGTTTGCACAAACATCTTCATCACTACATCTTTGTATTCAACTTCCAAGTCATCTATAAATTTGAGGAATGCGGTCAGATAATCGTTAATAGACACTATGTGATTCCCAACAAATTTTGCAAGTCGCTTCAGATAATCACTTGTAGACATAGCATGAGGTTGGTTCGGAATCAGGGAAAAAATTAAAGGAGCATACACTATAAGTGAAAATCTAACTACCAAAACTGCCATTGTACTAGTCTAAGATGAAACTGACGCTGAAGAAGTTGCAATTAAAGGTGAAGAAAAGGATCTTACTAGACAGTTACCACGAGAGCATAACTAATCGTGGTACTTGTGGAAGGTAATGGTATGGTAACTACCTGGGGGTGGTTGTGACTGTAGAATCACTCTCAGAATCCAAACTCCAAAGTAACTTATTGCTTCTTCTCTGGAACAACTATTGCGGTTCGTCAAGGCCTGGAGTGATACCTTGTGTAGGATCAAATTGAGATGATCTTCTAGTATTTTCAGGATGATCAAATCCTACAAATAGTGGAGTCTCCATGTGAGAAAAAAAATACACGATGAACAAGGTTTACCTCACCAATGTCGTTTAGATTTCCCAAGGACTGACGAAAGTTCCCCGGAACAACACCAAATTGTTATCACGCAGATCTGCACCCACAAATCTACCCAATAAGTATAGGCCCCCTAGCCCTATCACAACTCAATGCCTCTCCATTTCGAAATGGTGCTCTACCAATCCAAGTGGGGTGTCCCTGATGTCGCGCATTGCAAATTTGATCTACTAAATTTGATAGAAATATTAATGAAAACAGTGTACTAAAATCTCCCCTTTTGTTGTCTTTGTAAGTTTTCTAAGATTTTCAACCCACCCAGTTTCAATGTCAATTTGTCACAGTTTAATGCCCAACCCAAAAATTGTTTATGGCTGGAAATTAGACATAAATTTCAAACATATAAAACATTGCTGAAAATAAAAAAAAATTACAGGCAGAAAATTAATTTAACCATGCAGACCATAAAAAAATCAGACTCGGAAATTTTTGGCCAATAGCCCGGAAAAACCCCCACGGGGAAAACCAGTCAGAGAGAGAGATTTTATTATTTCTCCAGTAAAAATATAGAACAGCAGTACAATGAAAAATACAACTTATCTCCACCAATAAATGCACCCAGTAGACTGTCTCGATTTATGTGTCAAGCCTTCTCAATTTCTGTGCCAAAAAACTATACCTCGTTTTATGTGCTTGCTGCCTCGAAAACTGTGCAAAAAACAGTCCTCGATTTTTGTGCTGAAAGTACAGTCCATACAGACTGTATGGCCCTCGAAAAATGTGCCTGAAACTGTCCTCGAAATTCGTGCATATTATCACCTCGAGTTCTGTGTTGACTATCTCGGTTTCTGTGCATGATTTACTGCCTCGAAATGCATGTTGCTTCTCGAAACGCGTGCCCAAAAAAATGCCTTGAAACTCGTGCCCAGAAATCCATACTGTACGGTCACCTTGGGAAACGTGCTGCTGCTAAAAGTTTGCTGCCTCAAAAGTGGTATCTGATCTCTATGTGCTTAGACCTGTCATGGAAAACTGGATTCTCAAAGAGCTGGATGCAACTCTGATTGTCACAGTAAATCACCATAGGTCTCAGCTCCTGATCAAACAAATCAACCAACAACTTATGAAGCCACAGTGCCTCACAAGTAGCCTGACTAGCTGCCAAATACTCAGCCTCAGCAGAACTCAAAGCAATGGACTTTTGCTTCCGACTGAACCACGACACTACTGCCGAGCCCAAACTGAAACAACACCCGGAAGTGCTCTTTTGATCCCTCACACTGCCTGCCCAATCCGAATCTGTGAAACCAACCAAGCTAACTCCACCCGAACCCCTATAGTCCAAACCATAGTCCACTGTCCCTACATGGTATCTCAACACATGTTTCGCGGCAATCCAGTGCACACTCCTAGGCTCCACCATGAACTGACTAAGAGTGTTCACCGCAAAACATAAGTCTGCCCTGGTGTTGACCAGATACATCAATGACCCAATGAGCTGATGGTAAAGTGTAGGATCCACCAACTTACCCTCAGAAGCATGAAGCTGCTTCCAATTGGTGATCATAGGTGTGGACATCGGCCTGCAATCCTCCATCCGAAATCTCCTCAGAATATCTACTGCATACTTTCCTTGTCCCAGGAAAATATGACCAGGCTCCTGCCAAACCTCCATCCGAAATCTCCTCAGAATATCTACTGCATACTTTCCTTGTCCCAGGAAAATATGACCAGGCTCCTGCCAAACCTCCATCCCCAGATAATAGTGCATCAACCCAATGTCTGTCATCTCGAACTTTGTAGCAAGGTCTCTCTTGCAATGTGCAATGAGATGCTCCTCCCCAGTGATAAACAAGTCATCAACATATAACAAAAGAATGAGTGGATCTCCACCAACCACAATGTAGTAAAGGTTGGGATCATCCTTACTCTTCTGAAAACCCATCGATGTCAAATATGCATCAATCCTGGAGTACCAAGCTCTAGGAGATTGCTTCAGCCCATACAAGGCTTTCCTCAACCTACACACATGAGAATCTCTCCCATGAATCTCAAAGCCCTGTGGCTGCTCTAAGTAAACCTCCTCCTGCAAAAGACCATTGAGAAATGCGGTCTTCACATCCATCTGGTGGATCTTCCAACCCATCTCTGCTGCTATAGAAATCACTGCTCTGATGGAAGAATAATGAGCAACCGGCGCAAACGTCTCATCATAATCAACTCCCTCTATCTGTGAAAACCCTTGTGCCACAAAACGAACCTTGTACTTCTCCACACTGCCATCTGCAGCATGCTTCACCTTGTAGATCCACTTGGAAGTCACAACAGACTTCCCCTCTAGTCTCGGTACTATCTCCCATGCATCATTCTTCATGATGGAATGGTACTCTTCCATCATGGCATCTCTCCAAACCTGATGCTGAGAGGCCTCCTCAAATGTGGAAGGATCTGAATCACGAAGACTCGCAACTAGAGCCATGCCCAATTTGTCTGGCATCACTACTGTCTTGACCTCCCCTTGGGGCCTACCAAATGCCTCTGCTTCCTCCAAGGTATCACGAAGCCATTTAGGCTTCCTCTTCCTTGAAGGCTCCTCCCAAACTGGTCTCTCCTCATCTGAAGAACTACCAGAAGCAGATGGCCCAGCAACCTGTGGACCAGTAGCCCGTGAACTAGTCACGGATGAACCTGTAACCTGAGAACCAGAACCTGTCCCTGGAGTACTTGTGCTTGTAACCTGTGACCCAGTCACTCCGGAAACCTGTGGACCTATGATCTATACTGAAGATGCCGGTGTCACCTGAGGTGTGGAAGCGGGTGGCTCCCCATGCTCCAACTCTCTAGACTTCCTGAAATCTCTCTCCTCCTCAAATATCACTTCCCGTCTCACAACAACCTTCTTCTGACCAGGAAGATAAATGCGGTAAGCCTTCAAAGTCTCATCATAGCCCACAAAGATGCCTCTCTCTACAGTGGGATCAAACTTAGTCCTCTTCTCAGAAGGGACATGAGAGTAAGTCAAGCAACCAAATATGCGAAAATGGCCAACCTCAGGCTTCTTGCCCGTGAACATCTCCTCAGGAGTCTTCCTCCCCAAGGCACGGTGGGGACTCCTATTCTGCAGGTAAACTACAGTACTACATGCCTCTGCCCAAAGAAAGAAAGGAAGACTATGATCATGAAGCATAGCTCTCGCTGCTCCCAGAATAGCCCTGTTCTTCCTTTCCGCTACTCCACTCTGCTCAGGAGTGTAGGGAACTGTCAACTGTCTCTGTATACCCTCCTGTCTACAAAACTCATCGAACTCATTGGAGGTATACTCACCCTCATTGTCCGATCTCAGGACCTGAATCCTCCTCCCAGTCGCATTCTACACAAGAGCTTTGAACTCTTGGAAGACCCTCAATACTAAGGGTGACTTCTTGCTCCTCAAGAAGTAGATCCAGGTCTTCCTGGAGTAGTCATCGATGAAAGACATATAATACTCAAATCCAGTCAAAGAAACTGATGACATAGGACCAAAGATATCAGTATGGATCAAATCAAGTACTCCTGCTAATCTGCTGTCACTGCTCGGAAAAGCAGTCTTGGTGTACTTTCCCAAAGCACACCCCCTGCAAACATCACTCTACTCTGTGCTGAACTCTAGTAAACCTGTAACCATGCTCCTCAACAATCTCAAAGTTGGGTGATGCAAATGGGCCATCCTTTGATGCCATAGCTCACAAAGCTCACTGCTGCTGCTGTGTGCCAAAGCGTGCTGCAGCTGAAACAAGAGCTTGTATAGTTTTCCACATCTAACCCCAATGTCCATGGAGGTAGATAATCCTGTGGTCTTGGGGAATACCTGCACTCGCCCATCCAAGAAACAAACCCCAAGACCCCTATCCTCAATGGTGGAAACTAATACTAAGTTCTTCTTCATCCCAGGGACAAATAACACATCCCTCAGAATCATAGGACTCATAGACTCCCTCTGAAAGGTAATGGTCCCACGACCAACTACTCTGACAATGGTGTCATCTCCTAGTACAACCTCCACATCTGTACCTGTCTGTAAAAGCTCAGAAAACATCTCTCAAGCACCTGTCATGTGACTCGAAGCTCCGTTGTCAATATACCAAGTGCTAGTGGTGGATGCACCCATCTGATGGCCAGTCAACAAGGAATACTCCATCTCCATATCCAAATCAGTGCTGGTAACTATAGAGGCTCTCTCTCTCTCAACATGTCCAACACAAAGAGAAAACTCCCTCTGAAATCTATCTCCGAAATCATCAACTTCCGCTGAGGCTGCGGTTTGTTGCTTCTTCTTCTTCTTTGGACACTATGAGGCATAGTGCTCAAATGTCTGACAACCATAGCACTTGATTTTACTCAAGTCTTTCTTCTGCCCACCCTGCTGCTGCTTGGCCCCACCCTGCTTGGGAACCTTCTTCTTCTTCTTTCCCTTTGTTGTCAATGCCACATTCTCCTCATCCTCCCTACCCTGTGAAGAGCTGCCCTGTACAAGACCTCTCCTGGTCTCCTCTTGTACAAAATCATCCCACAGTCTATCCCAAGAAGGTAAGTTCTCTCTGCCCACTATGGCCTGCACAAAAGCACTCCAAGGCTTGGAAGCCCCATTCACTGTTGTCCGCACAAGCTCAGAGTCAGGAACTACCTCCCCAACTGCTGCTAGCTCATCTCTAACCTGAGATATCCTGGTAAGGTAAGATGTCACTCCCTCTCCACCATTCATCTTTATACCCTTCAGCTTCTCTCTTAGAACCATCTTCTGGTTCTCATTGGTGCTCTAGTATAAACTAGTCAAGGCTGCCCACATTTTAAATGCACGGTCCTTGCCTGAAATGTGGGGAATGATGTGGTCTTTAACTGCATCTAAGATAATTCTTCTAGCCTTACAATCTTTCTTGTTGAAGGCTAACAATGCAGCTGCATCTATAGCAGCGGGAATCTGAATAGGGTGTGTTGTAGCATTGTTTACCACTTCATCCCATAACTCATTCTCTTCCAAAATCATCATTATCCTAGCTTTCCATGGAACAAAATTCCCTGTCCCATGTAGCCTATCCTCCAACCTAAGTCCTATAGCCATCTCTCTGTCAACCCAACAAGGTGTTGCCCACTAACAAAAGAAAATACTGAAATCTGGAAATTTCTGTGTGTCTGCAAATTATTAACTTTCCTGCCAACCTCGCTCTGATACCATGTAAGTTTTCTGAGATTTTCAACCCACCCGGTTTCAATGTCAATTTATCATTGTTTAATGCCCAACCCAAAAATTGTTTATGGCTGGAAATTACACATAAATTTCAGACATATAAAACACTGCTGAAAATAAAAAAATTACAGACAGAAAATTAATTTAACCATGCACACCATAAAAAAATCAGACTCAGAAATTTTTGGCCAATATCCCTGGAAAAACCCCCACGGGGAAAACCAGTCACAGAGAGATTTTATTATTTCTTCAGAAAAATATAGAACAACAATACAGTGACAAAAACAGCTTATCTCCACCAATAAATGCACCCAGCTGACTGTCTCAATTTCTGTGTCAAGCCTTCTCGATTTTTGTGCCAAAAAACTAAACCTCGTTTTATGTGCTTGTTGCCTCGAAAACTGTGCAGAAAACAAGCCTCGAAATCTGTGCTGAAAGTACAGTCCGTACAGACTGTATGGCCCTTGAAAAATGTGTCTGAAACTGTCTTCGAAATCCATGCAGATTATCACCTCGAGTTCTGTGCTGACTGTCTCGGTTTCTATGCCTGATTTACTGCCTCGAAATGCGTGTTGCTTCTCGAAACTCATGCCCAGAAAAATGCCTTGAAACTCATGCCCATAAATCCATACTGTACGGTCACCTTGGGAAACGTGTTGCTGCTAAAATTTTGTTGCCTCGAAATTCGTGCTCTTGCTCTTTGCTCTCTTCTCCTTCACTCTCATCTCAAGAATGAATCACTTTTGCCTCCCTTGCCTTTTTTTTACAAAACCCTAGGTGAGTGAGGGCCCATCTAATCCAATGGTTGAGATTAGCCGAGATGGATGGATGAGATTAAATGCTCACATTTAATTTTCCATAAAATTAAATTCACTCACTTAAATTTATCAAAAGGTGACTTTAATCTCTAAAGTCACTTTAAATGCTCATCTCAAGTCATTTAATGCAAGGGTCACTTTATTTCCCCTTTTAAGTGACTTAGGCAAAAAGTCACTAGGGGAACACATTCCTAGGTACAAAAATCAACAGTCTTAAACAGTTTAGAAGGGAGGGTAGTGTTATCACATCCATAGTAGCCAGGCTACCATGATTGTAGAGAAGTTCATTGTATATTTTTGAGCTTAGCCTTTACACAGTTTTTGTTGAGATCAACTATGATGCGCAGTATTATTGATGATCACTCACACATCAGAGCAACCCCAGATCAGACATGCATTAGACCTTATGCTAAGGCTGAGTCTCTTGACCTCATATTTGATAACCGAGATGACCTTTTATCCAATACAGAGCAGTGCAGTGCCCAGAGTTTCAGCAACAATGTTTCAGTTGTTACGGTTGATCCAGATAGCAGGTACAGGTATATGGCCCAGCAGGTATATGATGTGCATTGGTTTTATTATCTTGCTCTTTTGGTCATTTTGATAGCTTGACTTAGTATCTAGTAATCATGATCTGGCAGTATATGTGTATGGAATGAATATGGTTATTATTGATTATCTAAATGGTTTTATTTCTTACATCTAGAGGCTCTTCTTTTATACTCGTTGGTTTTACCCTCTTAGGAGTGTGGACATGATCATTCCCACCTTTATGGTTTGTTAGCTTAGGCATCACCTACACTTTCCCCATCCATCCGTTATCTTTCCCACTTTTGGTTTTTACCCTGACTTACACCTCAGCCTGTGATATGGAGTACCTCCCCACTTTTTCCTCTATGTTGGATAGCATCCCTGTCAGTTTGTGTCTCAGCTCTAAGTGGCAACAGAACTTACCTTTTAGTGAGTTGGATTTGATACCTTGATCACTCTAGTCGGTTGCCCCGATCTTTGGTCTTGATTGTAGAGAGTCCCCCTAGTTGCTTGAGTCGTGTTGGCTAAAACCTAAAGCAAATTGTACTACCATCATTACATATGGAAACTATTGTTATATCTTTTATGAAAGCCCATGAGAATACTTTAAAAATTGTGCTTCTCAGCACAATGAAAGAGGGCTGTGAAATAATGGAAACTTAAATGAAAAACACCCTGGATGAAAGCTTGAGTAGTTGTGCTTCTAAGCACATGTGAAATCCCCAAAAGGGTTATGAAATGAAATGAAATAGAAACTAAAAGCACCCTGGATGAAATCTTTAGTAGTTGTGCTACTAAGCACATGCAAAATTCCCAAAAGGGTCATATAGGCCTAAAGAAAGTAGTGGTTATATGTATGCTAAATCCAAAGACTGTTGGCCATGGAAATGAAATGTTATGATTAATTCCTCACGGAGCCCACGGGTTGTGATGTGAGATGGAGTAAGGGACAACTAATTCTAAGTGTTCCCTAGAACCTCAAGTTACGGTTAGTCGGGCACCCAGTCCACGGCAGTTCTAGAAAAGATCCTCACGGAGCTGATATAGCTTGAATGTGAGTTGTAGACATTTTCCACGGTTGAATAAGCACCTCTCTAAACAACTTATTCCATTTGTGAGACACTGCCATTCCCTGTGTGTTTATTATCCGACATATGCTTAAGTGTGTATTTTCGTTTGTCCCTTATCCAAAGTATCACAGTGTTGAGTCGGTCAAGTCATCACCTTTATCCTAGCCTTGCATTCTTCACCCTCACCCTTTGCTAGCAAAATGATCATGTCTACAGAATGAGTATATCCTTAAGGTTCTTTTGTAAGTAAATGATTATTTGAACTTATGCTTGATTGTAATTATCTATTAACTGCCAGTGAAATGATGCTTAATACTTCAAGTCTTGCTATGAGAATGATTAAAAGAGCATGTCTTAACCATTTGCACTTGCAGCAGCAGACTTCTCTAGCCTAGGTCATATTTTGACCAAGTCAACCTTGGGATCCATGATGAGTTGGACCAGTGATGTTATATGACGATGATCTATGGTTCTATGATGCACCTTTGATGACTCCATATAGTGGACACAGGTTTCAGATGATGGTTGATGTATTTTTTTATTATTATTCCCATACCATTTATTTTATTATTGTCCAGGTATGGCAGAGGCCACGAATGATCTTACAAGTTGCCACGGGGTGTATGGGTACTCATCTCTAGTAGATTTGGACCTTCTGAGTCCATTGAGACACTAGGTTATCGGTTTCAAGCACTCTCAGTGATGATATGGTCAAATTTCCACTTTTGACCGGTTTTGCCTTGCAGAAATGGCTTGTCTAGCAGTTGCATTGAGCTAGCACGTTTACCTAGGGTGCTACAGAGGAGGGGTGGTCCAGCCACTTGTTATTACCACATTACCCCCTCTCTAGCCATGATGGTGCGGTCAGATTTTGTGCCCGAGCATTAGGCAGTGAGTTACAGGCATTTTGATGGTTTTCAGGTGGGATAAAAATGGGATAAAAAGGTCATTGAGGAAATCAATTTGGGCTATAGAGGCAAGGTTTTGGCATGAGATTTGTTCAGAGGTCATCTGTGATGTATCCCACTCCTTCCAGATCAGCTTGCAGCATTCAGTGGGGTCCACACACTCTCTGGGTTGTGATTTGATGTATTATTCTCTCATTGAGGAGGGCACGATTTAATCATTTAGTCACTTGGACATGTTATTGAGTCATATTTTATATCATTGTGCCATGGGGTGATGCTAGTGAAGGATAATAAAGCCTCCTAACCCCACCATGTGCTCCTAGTTGCTTGTCCTAGTCACTTTATGTGGTACACACTTGTATTAGTCATTTTTTATGTGGTGCGCACCCCCCTAGGACCACTTTTAGTGAGTGCGCACCCCCTCTAGTGGGTTGATCCATGTTATATTATTCCATCTCATCTTAGTCGTTGATTGTATTGTATTTATCTTTTGATCTCAACCACTCATTTGTAAAGTGGTTAGGGTTTTGGTCTCTCTCCTTCCTATTTAAGGAGGAGACCCCCTATTGTAAAGGCACCTTTGGGCTCTGGAAAACTTGGAATAAAAATACTATTTTTGTAGATCTACTTCTTTGGCTTCGATGGGTTATCTTGCAAGTTGAATATACAATCTTTTCTCTGTATTATCATTGTGGATCTTGCTTGTCCAAACGTTTTCTTTGCAGGGAGGCCATGTGGTTGAAGAGGAGGACAATTTGAGGGGACGCTATTGTGGGGAAACCCTATATCGTACCTTTGGATCTTCTTTTGTCTCAGGAAGTATCATTATTGTATCTCTGTGACATAGTTGATACTTTTGTTTCATCTTTTCATCCTTATAGTCATTTTCATGCTAGATTGATTCTCATATAGATCGTTTCTTGCATGGGAAGGGCGCACTTGTCACCTTGGAGGGATAGCGATTTCACTTGGATAGGCTGGATCTCACTCTTGATTGCGTCACTTGGAAAGGATTATCAATTTGCAAGGTACCCGCAAGCTTTAGAGGTAAGATCTACAAGGTATGTATCTTGTTTCATGCATTTTACCCATTGGTCACTTCAAACCCTCGTCATTAAAACCCTAGATTTTAGATCTGATAAGATCTGGCGATTGCTTGGGCTTAATAATTAAAACCCACTTCACTAATAACAAATAAACATTGGAGACCAAATTTGGTGGGCATCCGACTCCGTTTACCCCCTGATCTAAGGCACTAGGCCTCTCCAAGGGAGGTCGCACTTGTGGGTAGGTGGGCTTTCTCCAGATCTGTCACTTGGGTATTGCTTGTTCCTCATCAAATCATCAAATCCATTGATTAGCAACCCTTCTAGTGCCATTTCAACTTGATTTTCACCTTGTGGACCCCATTTGACCATTTTCCATATTTTAAAGGGTGGGCCCCACTTGGATCTTTCTATTTGGCATTAGATCTATCTAGATCTACTTATCTAAACTCATAAGTGGCTTAATCTTTCCTTGGTTGAACTTTTATCCATCCTATAAGCCTCTTCAACCAAGCCCTAACCCCTTGGGTCCACTTATATCTCCTAGATCTAGATCTTGTTACTCCTGATCTTCTCCTATTTTCACTTTCACTTTTCCCTAGGAGGTCTTGAGTAGGTTCGCTATCCTTCATTGCTTAGCTAGGGTCTCCCCCTTGGTCTTGCTTAGGCTGGATCTAAAATGAAGAGTGCCTCGGTTAGCGTGACAACCAACTGCATTGGGAACCGTGGCATCTCTTGGGTCACCTCTTTAGTTGTCCAATGCCTCTACCATCCTGGATAGGATCACCTTTTGGGACAATTACAAGTTGTGTGATAACAGGTAGATCGTGCATATTTAGTTTTAAAAGGTTGAGGCAATATTTTAAAGGCCTTTAACCACGCAAAAGGAAATAGGAATATAAAAGAATGCATGTATGAATAATCGAAGTATAATCAAGACATAAAGCAAGGAACCATCAAACATTTACCATAGATTAGATCATTAACATGCATGAAAACAAAGAGCTAACATAAGCAAAATTGAAATCTTATTACACATTTACCAAGACTGTTTGCACCATAACGGTCGATGTGCAACAGACCTTTTCACCAGTCAATGTAGATGGTGGTCAGAGAATGGTGAAAGAAAGGGTCTCTACCCCAGTCTCTAGTGCTCCAAAATGAATGCCCAACCCTCTCTCTTTGCTCCCTCGTGAATATATAATCTTCTAACCCTAATGCGCCCTTCCTTTATTGAATTACCATTGCATGCATGCTTATTTTGCTTCCTAACTGGCAGGTTTGGCAAGATCCACCCCTATTGAAACTGTTATCCTTGACATGCATGAACAAATGTGCCTCCTAGCTGCAGTTTACCTGTCTATTATGCATGAGTAAAGTGCCCACTTTAACTGAACTTTCCTCCATGCATTTCACTAACATGAGTTTCACTTGCCTTGGATGTACAAGTCAAGTATGCCTCACTCAACTGGACTTTCCTTCATGCACTGCGCCATTAACATGAGTTTCAACTTGGCTCGCATGTATGAGTCAAGTGCCCTCAAACTGAAGACATACCTTGCAAACACAAACTTACTCAACTAGACTGTTCCTCATGCAAGTGCGCCCTCTCAACTGGTGGTTAACCCCTTGGAATCCTTGGGGATGCATACACCCTTCTTAACTAAACTCCATGCATATTCAAGTGCACCCCCTTTCGAATGCTGTTAAGTGTGCCCTTGGATGACTTGCCAACTGTAAATGGCGTATGTGCCTTACTCAACTTTCTAAGTGCACCTTCCTCGTTACCTCTTTAAGTGTGCTCTTCACCGTGATCATCTCTGCATTGTGAGAGCTCACTCGCCTCCAGAGAAAGAGTAAGATGTTGCTGCATATTCAGGACAGGCTTTTTATGGAGACTTCCTTACAGCTGTCTCTGTTTGCATGTCATTAGTGAGAGTTTGCTAGTCTGCTGTGCCGAAAACCTCAGCTGGGAAGTTTACAACCTTAAGTCTCAAACTCAGATTGTTTCTTGTTCATATCTACTGGTTTCTTTAGGCTGGATCTGACTTAAATTTAGTGAGAAATCATGCACAGGTAGTCAGCCCTTTTTGACAAAATTTGCATTTCCAGGATTATGTCTATGATTCTTGTTTAGATGGGCGAGTTGGAGGGAAACTCCCTTGAATCTCCATTGAACCAGGGCACCTGCAGCTGAGCCATTGATGTTTTCTTTTGAATCTATCATTGAACTTTGGGAAGAAAAGTTCATTCCTCAGCAGATTTACTTTCCCTTGGTTGTTCCATCAGATGAACATTATTTTGCATCACAAGTGGCACAGAGTCATGGTTGAGTAGGATTTACAGCTTATTTTTTGCAAACTACCCAATGTTGTTCTTTGTGAATGTTGTAAGGGTGCTTAAAAATGGAACTTCGGAAAGTACCCACGCCATGCTCAGTTATTTCACTTTCAACATCTTGAAAACTATATGATCAACCACTTCTAACAAATTGGTTTCCTGTAGCAGTGGATCAGATTCACCATTTTTTATGTCAGTTTTGGAAGCATGTTCATATCCGCCATACATATCAATATCAATCAATGTAGGAAATCTAACCCAATCACTGTAGCCAAAGTGAATAATTAGAATGAGAATGTTTCCTAGGGGTTCTACTTCTTCCATTGCTGTTACAAACATATCTCAGTCTGCCCTCAAGGAAATAGGTCTGAGTCAAATCCCTTCAGCATTTATCTTCCATCCAGACCCTTGACTGAATCCCTAAGAAAAATGGAAAGAAGTCTGTCACGAGTCCAAAATCTGCCCCTGCAAACTCAAACTGTTACTTGCTGTTGATGTAGAACACCACCAATTTTACAAATGCTCCTAACCAATGTTGCTGTCAGTGTTCTTCAATTTCATTTATTCTCTTTGCTAGGCAAGTGCAATGTGTTATTCAGAGCACTTCTACAAGTTTAGCTCCCTTGTTCCAAATTCTTGAAATCTGATCTTGAATAATCTTATAGTTTCCCATGCACATAGTAGCATAGAATTACTCCAAATTGACCCCTATTTTAATGTTCACACAGTACTGTCCACTCAATCTCTGACCACCATCCCCATCACTTGCTCAAAGATTTTGGCATAGACCCTGCACACGACACATAAAACAAAATGGTAATAATAGCAATAGACATGCCGCACATAAAGCAAAATCAAAGACATATAAGCAGTCTCATTTGGATTTGCTTCCTTTACAAAACCAGCATGCAAGAATATCCATGTCATGTGGCCCTCCTGATCAATGTGCAGGCCTGGATCACGAACAATGTGACCAGCCATGAGGGAATCTAGTTGGGCCTTAACACTCCAGTAGCACAAGCACAACTAGGGGTTAACAAGCAGCCTTCAAGTGCAGAGGAGGAGCCTAGATCCTACTAGTTCTGTAAGGAGATCTCCACGGTCCACTCAAACAATGAGGAATGCTCAGGAGTATGTTGAGGCTCCTAGGAGCTTATTCAGGAAGAGTGGACCTTCAAAGAAGTTCTCAAACTACATGGCATTGATGAGCAACATCATGGATTTAGAGCCTTCCAGCTGCTCAGGAGTATGTTGAGGCTCCTAGGAGCTTATTCAGGAAGAGTGGACCTTCAAAGAAGTTCTCAAACTACATGGCATTGATGAGCAACATCATGGATTTAGAGCCTTCCAGCTTTCAAGAGGCAGCCGACTAGCAGGTTTGGAGGGATGTTATGGTGGAGTACACCTCCATCACGAAGAATGATGTTTGGGACATTGTGCCTAGAGTCTAGACTGGAGGGGAAATCAATGGTGACTTTCAGATGGCTCTACAAGAACAAGCATGCAGTAGATGGAAGCATAGAGAAGTACAAAGCAAGGTTTGTGGCGAGAGGCTTCTCCTAGAAAGAGGGAGTGGATTATGAGGAGACCTTTGTTCCAATCACCAGGTACCCTTCAATTAGAATGGTGATGTCTTTAGTCTCCATTATGGGATGGAGGATACATCAGATGGATCTGAAGACAACTTTCCTAAATGGGTAATTGAGGAAGAAATGTGCATCGAACAACCTCAGGGATTTGAGAATAGTGGCAAGGAGTCCCATGTGTGCAGGATGAAAAAGGCCTTGTATGGGCTCAAGCAAGCACCAAGAGCATGGTATTCCAAGATCGATGAATACCTAAAGAGAATGGACTTCACCAAAAGTGAAGTAGATCCCAACTTATATTTCATATTTGTTGAGGCTAATCTACTCCTTTGGTACTATATGTAGATGACATGTTTCTTATAGGTTCAGAGAAGCTCATTGCAAGGTGCAAGGCAGATATGGCAGTTGAGTTCAAGATGAAGGACATTGGCATGATGCATTACTTCATGGGGTTGGAGGTTTGGTAGAAATTAGGGAAGATTTTCTTTGGGCAGGTTAAGTATGCAATTGAGATCCTAAAGAGATTATGGATGGAGGACTACAAACCCATGACCATGCCTATGATCACTGATATGAAGAAGGTAGCTACTTTAGATTCAGATATGGTGGATCCCAGTTATACAGGTAGTTGATAGGTTCCTTGATGTATCTGGTCAACATTAGGCCAAATATATGTTCTGCAGGGAACACCTTGAGACAGTTCATGGTGGAGCTGAGGCAGGAACATTGGGTAGCAGCAAAACATGTGCTCAAATACTTGAGGGACACAATGGAGTATGCGCTGAGATACCTTGAAGATGGTGAGGTGAAGTTGTAGGGGTATATAGACTCAGAAAAAGCACCTCAAGGTGTTGCTTCAACTTTGGATCAACGATGACATCCTGGTTCAGCCGAAGAAAATATTTTGTGGCACTTAGCTCAGCAGAGGCAGAGTATATGGCAGCAAGTATAGCTAGTTCTGAAGCCATCTGACTTCGCAAGTTGCTTTCAAGTTTATTTAATCAGGAGTTGAATACCACGGTGATTTACTATGATAATCGGAGTTGTCTCAAACTCTCTAAGAATCCAATTTTTTTTACAGATCCAAGCACATTGAGATCAAATATCACTTCAATGACAGGATTCAAAAGGGAGTAGTGAAGTTAGAGTATGTACCCACAAATCAATAGGTTGTTGATATTCTAACCAAGCCCTTAGCAAAAGGGACGTTTGAAGCATTCAGAGGCAAACTTGGATTGGTGTAAAATTCCTTCCTTGCTAAGAGGGAGTTTTGATGTTTGTAGCTCGAATAGGGAACTTCTACACAGGTTTAGTGTCAAATGTGCAGGAAGTCATCCAAGTCAAATCTATTTTATAATTCACTTTATTAATAAAGTGAAAGCCTTTTATTCAGTTGTTGAATCTAATAAAGTGTATTTTTAATACATTAGTGATTTAGACTAATCTCAACCATAGATCTCACTATGAGATTAGTATCTTTGTAGATTAGGTCTTCAACTCAAATATAAAGGCAGGTCAAGGTAGAGGGTAAAGAGAGTCATTCTTTAATCAAAGATAGTTTGGTCGGAAGGTGAAGAAACTCATCCGTGGAGCAAAATTAGAGCACTGGACAGGAGCCCAGTTCAGCAACCACGCAGATTTCATTGAACAGGCAGCGGCATCAGCAGATCTGTACTGTCAGACGGATACGTATAGTTGTACATGAAGGTCCGTACAGGCGTACAGATAGTCTATACCACAGGCAGCAAGCATCAAGCTGACTTCTCGGTTTTGGGCAAGCAAATTTCTTCAAGAAGTGTGTATATTTTGCTTTGTTGAGTGTACCATACAGCTATTAGTTTTGGCAGCTATGGAGGTTTCCTTGTAAGCTTTGATGTATTAATGAAAAGCTGATTTGAGAGAAAAAAAATTGTCTGTGTATTGTGTATATGCTTCCGCTGTTCATTTTCCAGCTATATGTGTGAATACTGCTATGTGAATAATTTAATTTCTACAAATTAAATAACTATTTATTTATTTGAAAACATAAGGACAGCATTCACCTAGGGTTAGGGAAATTTATATGATGTTCCACATAGAGTTTAAGAGTAGCTTTATTTTATTGTGCATGGATAAGCCTTGTTACATTTTGAGAAAATCTACTTGATAGAATTGGGTCTATCTAACGTTGTGAGCCCCATTTCCTAAAGCATTGCATTCCTGACTGTTTTGGTAAACTTGCATTCAAAGAAGATATGGACTGAAGATCCGTTCTCTACTCTGCAAACGACACACCACAAGGCACCATGAGAAACAAGAGATTCCCCTTTTCATCAAATTTTATGAAGTTAGTAGTTTATTATCGGCTAACATCCAACAAACAAGTTTATTTTTGGTAGAGATAATGAGGATAAAATCTAGCTCCATTTTATGTTTTTATTGGAGTTTTGGAGGTTGCTAGAGAGCAATCTATATCTCTCTTTTATTATATACTTAGTAATTTACCAAAGACCTTCCTGCATGAGAGATAATCTCGTCTATCGGCCCTCAAGGAGGTTGGTCCATTGAAAGCAAGCGTTAACTCTTTCTAGGATTTCTCAAGATGATGGGGAATCTTGAATGGGCATTTCAAGTTCTTCCATGGTGAGGGAGATTCTTCCTTCAATTCCGAAGTATCAGCAAGAGTGAGTTTGCCTTGGCTTGTGAGCCAATTTTTCAAAGTGAGCAGGCGTTTTTTGAAAGCAAAGGGGATTGTCGTTATTGACTCAGGCCAAATACCAATGAGCTTGCCATTTAATGGAGTCCGAAGCTGTTGGATGAGTATTTTCCTTATATTCAACTCAGTTATTACTCGGAAATGTATGGATCCACAGAATTTTCACCATTTGAAACCTATAGGATATCAACCTCGAGCACCATGGGAGATTGCAGTGAAGACTACATTGTCAAAGAATCGATCTGTGGGTAATGCTCAGTGGCAAGTCAAGAATTTTGTTCAAAGAATACCACAGTTCATTGTCCAGAGCAAGAGACATTAAGTATGGGTAAATAGAATTACAAAGTGTGACACAATAAGCACCATTGACCCTACCAATCATAAGTTTGAAGTGGGAGATAAAGTCTGGTGATACCTACCAAATAAAAGACATAGGTAAGAAATTGAAGTTGAAGCCAATTAGATACAGACTATTTTGAACAATGAAGAAAAGAGGATAAATGCCTTCAAATTGGAATTAATGATTAATCCCATTCTTAGGCATACACCCTATGTTCAATGTGGAGACAAATTCTTTGAGCCATCTATGGTAGACGAAGTTGGACACTATATTGTAGGTTAAAGAGGAGGAAACTTGATGCAGTATTTGAAAATTGTACCAAGTAGGCCATAAAGACCAAGTGCTTCAAAATAGCATATGGTTGCCTAAAAAACAAATCTAGAAAAAATTCCCCCAATTGTTGGATGAGATGTCCATGGATCTGATCCATTCAGATGATCAACTCGAGACTCAAATCAATTCCCTAGTAAGTCCAACATGACTTGGTGGTTCATAGAAGAAGAGAACATCGATGGGGGCCATCATTCTCAAAGCACTCTTAGAGAGTGGAGGATTAATCTATATCTAGGAGGATAGAATTAATTTCATCAATATTCAAGGTAAGTAAAGGCAAAGCAAGGCAATGTGACTTGGCCTTGAGGGATTTGTAATGGGCCAAAGTCAATTCAAACTTGATGGCTTTGTATTCAAGTTCAAGGATGCTTGAACCCAAGTAAATAGATTCCAAAGCTCGACCAAACGGCACAAAGATAAATCAGCTCAAATTCAAATCAAAGAGTCAAAGCACATTATAACAAAGAAGTAGAAGACACAGATAATAGTCTAAAATTTAAATGATATGACTCATAAGTAAATCAGTTACCTGCAAAACGAAACATAAATAGTTGAATGAATAAGGGGGAGGAGTCAGTCTGTGGGTTGATTCATTTGAAAGTCAAGGGGTATGAGTTTCAAGGCATTACAAGATTGTAAAGAACTTTCAGTTCCCCTGCATACTTTCCAAAACAACCAGAAGTGGATCCAGTTTGCCCAAAGACTAGAGTTATAAGCAACTAAGCAATGTCCAATTACAACAGCAGAAAACCAAGTCAAGAGAGTGCACAAAATCATTGAACTTGAGCTTGAATTCCCTGTGTGGGCCACATTGCTGAAGAAACCATATGCACGAAACGCAGAATGGGAAAGCCGTTACTTACAGGAACCAACTTTTCAAAAATCAGATCTAAATAGTTGTTATAAAAGTCTATAGGAATTGCACTGGCACAAAACAGTAGCATGTCTCGTGCTAATCTGTAACTCTGCTAAATGACGTTTAGAATTCCAATTCAAAAATAAAGTTCGCGGTTAGAGTTAGAAGTCTCAACAGGAATGCCATGAATGGACTAGTTCAGGCCCTGTGTTTAATGTTAATTTCAAACAAGTTTGTGCAGCTAAGGAATAAATATCTGTAGTTTGCAGTCCTTGAATTATAAATCAGTTGCATCTGCTGTGGAGTCTATAATTGAAAATTGCTATATGTTAAAATGAAGCATTTTCAGATTTTCCATTCTTGAACAATGTCTATTTCAATTCTAGTGTGACCTTGAAAACAAACTGGATTAAATATTAACCCATTTAAATATTTCAAAAAGCATTTGTTAGGTTGAGAAAGTATTCAAATGAAATCTGAATTTAAACCCAAATGAGTGGAATATTCGAGAAGTGAATGCCACAAGAAGTTGGAGGAAGAACTAGATCAACAATAAACAGAAGAGTTCAACATATAATGCTTTGGTGTTAAGCATCAACAATGACTAAGCGCAGTTTGAAGAGTGTTGGTGACAGTTATTTTAATCACCCTATTAATTATAGCAAGGGTGGTTAAATTAATTGGTCATTTAAATTAAATTATCAACCCAAGAATCGGAAAACTTGCGAGACACCTTGCACTGTATGTGCAGGCCTCAGGTCTCTTTGCTGCTGATTTCTATAATGTTCTTACAGAAGGAAAATGCATTGTTATACTAGGAATAAAAGTCACACTTTTAAGCTAGATTGCAGAATCGACTCACACTTTGTGAAATGTAAGCACACTTGCAGAAATGAAATAATAATTTAGAAATTACTTTTCATCAAATCATCTAAGCTGTAACAGAATGTTGGGACTCAAAAAGGAAATCCCAATACCAATACATTGCGACCAGTAAATGTAAAATCTCTATATTATGATTATACAAATATTGTACAGAATCACTCAAAAACTTCTAGAATCATCAAAATTTGTTCATGTCTGCTCAAAACTTTTTCCATTTGCTTATCCACCTTCTTTTGTTTCCTTTGCATACTCTTCTGTCGTCTGATCTTGCCCCTCTATAGATTTCTTCTACAGAGTATCTACTCCCGCAAATCCCATTCTTTCTATAAATTGTTGCTTCAAACCTAACCTACTTGGTTGATTTTCTTGAATAGAGCCCTTACCATTCTTCCCACTTCTTGGACTACTCGTCCATGTCCTTCTTCATGTGTTCTATTTCCAATCATAACTTTATGCAAATCATTTATAACATATTTATATACGTTGACCTGTTATGAAAATTCAGCCATCTATGGAACTAATCTCCTATAAAATCCTCTATTTGCAAAGCCTCACTGTTGATTTTTGTACCTAGGAAAGTGTTTCCCTAGTGACTTTTTGCCTAAGTCACTTAAAGGAGGAAATAAAGTGACCCTTGCATTAAATGACTTGAGATGAGCATTTAATTAGACTTTATAACTTAAAGTCATTTAATTAGACTTTATAACTTAAAGTCATTTTTTGGAAAAATTTAAGTGAAGTGAGTAAAATTAATTTTTTATGAGATTTAATGAGAAATTAATCTCATCCACTCATCCAACTCAATCTCCACCATTGGATTAGAAACCACTCACTTACCCTAGGGTTTTCACCAAAAAGGCAAGAGGAGGCATTTTGCATTCACTTTTGAGATGAGAGTGAAGTAGAGAGAGTTGGCACAGAAATCGAGGGAGGCATTTGAGGAAGTTTCAGCTGGCACAGTTTTCGAGGCAGGTTGAAGAACATTTAATGCACAGCACGGATTTCTAGACAGCATTTTTTATTACAGCACGAATCCCAAGACTGCCATACAGTACAGATTCTGGGCACACATTTCGAGGAGACAACCTGGGCACAAATCCCGAGAAAGACAGCAGGGGTTTCTAGGCAGAGTTCTGGGCACAAATCCCTAGAACAGCTGGCTCGGTTTTCAAGGCAGAAAGCAGGGCACAAATCCCGAGGTTGCTGCACTGATTTCGAGGCAAGTACACATGCACATTTCCCGAGACGGTCTGCACAAATTTCAAGAAAAGTACAGCACGATTTCCAAGGAGTGAACTGGCACAGAAATCGAGGAACAGTACGGATTTCTCCTGCATGGTTTTCGAGGTTCAGATTGGCACAGAAATCGAGGCATTTTCTGCACACATTTCAAGACAGTCTGTGGGTGTAATTTTCTGGTTGAGCTAAGTACATCTTGACTGAAAATTGTTGTACTGAAAATTTGCTGAAGAATAAAAAATCATCTCTCTCTAACTGGTTTTCCCCTTGTGGGTTTTTCCAGGGCCATTGGCTAAAATTTTCTGAGTCTGAAATATTTTATGGCGTGCAAGAATATTTAATTTTCTGCCTGTAAATTTGATTTTCAACAGTGTTTTGCATGTCTGAAATTTATGTGTAATTTCCAGCCTTAAACAATTTCTGGGTTGGGCATTAAACTATAAAAACTTGACTTAAAACCGGGTGGTTGAAAATCACAGAAAACTTTCACTCACCGTGTCCATTTTTTAGATTTCGATATCCTCGGTATACAATTGAACTTGTCTACAAGTTTCCTCCATCTTCTAAGATAACTGACTCAACTTCATACACTTAATTTTGGATACTTCTATAATATATTTAACAATATTGTGATCTTGAGGTCCACATAGTTCATATGCTACATGAATAAAAATCGACAACGGTTTGTTGAATGACATACCTTCTACACTAAAACTATTGAAAAGGCAATCTTGCATTCTCAGGTCAAGGATTCACTAGAACAAGGCTTCTCGCATTCTTTGCAAACATACCTGGAATAGTATTGGGTGTACCCGCTTGTTTTGAAGTCGCAGTTTGTAGAACATCATTCATGGAACAGCCAATTCTGGAATCGCAACTTGCAGACCGAGAACCTGCAATCTACAAAACTACATTATACACTTACAGGAAGCTGACCTCCTATATGCAATAAATATGATGATATGAAATTCTTTAGTATTGATCAACAATTCACTTGTGATTGACCCCATCAGTTAAACTATAGGAAAATTTGAAACCATCAAAACTGCTATAATACCATGTTAAAACTTCAAGGAAGCACGCCTTTGATCGCTTTTAACTGGGTGAGCGCACCAAGGGATTAAACATGTGACACATGACAGTGGAAAATTATTCATTAACAAAAAAATCTTAGTAAAACAGAAGTGTATGCAACAACTGTGCACACTTTAGCCCCTCAAGTATACAGCATTAACACCTTTTTGCCTTTGCTGCTGCACAGGCTTACCCTTACCCAGTGTATTTACTTCAAATCCATCAGAACAATCAGATATATGATATATATGTGTACTTCAGATCCGCATTCATCTTGATAACCGTGTCGATCTTCCATTTGTTGGTAATGTGGGTGATTTCGACCCTGCATCCTAACCATCTTTTCTCCAGATTTCGCGTTCCGCATCCAAAATTTGCTCCACACGATTGGACTTTGTCTTCACTTGACTTCTCACCAAAATGTGTTTCGGGTTTTACCTCTACGGCATTTTCACCTTGTTTCTTATTTTGTTATTCTCAAGGATTCTTTCTTCGAGTGTTCAGAATTTCGGATTTTTACCCAAAAAATTGAGGGCACACGACCAAACAACATACTTCAAATTTTCATTGTTCCCACATTGTTCTCTTTCACTTGAAAAGTCGAAACATTCTTCGAAACTTCTTCTCCCTAATGGTTTTAGGGATATTTTGGTCACCTGATTCGTGGTCATGCATTAATTCGATGTGTTCTTTTGCAGCGGTCTCAACTCTCAAGTAATGAAAGTAGCCTTCAATGCCATTAACAGGCGTAGTATAAAGGGCATTCATATCACATTTTGGTGGATGAGATTGCAAATTTCGATTGCAGTGAATTTCATACTGGATTTCCCTAAGTTCGTGTCAAAAGGTGTGGAGAAGAGGGGCAATATAAATGCCCTTCTCTGAAACAGGCTATTTTATCATTGAATCACAGTACAACACAGTTGGACTCTAGTTTCACAATCCCAATGTCTGTCAAAACTTTTCAAAACAACATTAAATTCTTAAGAATAAACTCTTCTACTTACACAACAATACACAGTTAGGTGAAGAGTATCCATGACAGTATATATACATATATGTGTGCGCGCAAATACATTGTTGGATCACTGTGCATATGCATAGACTCTATATATATAAAACTACTTACATGTTTTAATTTTACATTTACTCTCTGCTCTGCTTCAGTTGAAAAATTCAATTGCATTTCATTGTCAATGATTCCAAATTGAATCTGCGTTCGGGTGAAGATCACCGATCATCTATCCATCCGGCCCAGTTAGAATTTGTGCATGCGGCCAACTCGAGCTTGTCATTATTCTTACCAGAGTCCTGTCCAAAACAAATAGTACGCTTCCTGTATATATCAGAATTACTTTTTTGGCCCTTCCAATGAGACTCTCGGGTTGGTAGGGGTACAGAGTACAGACATGTATTGGTACAAGGTTAGGAATAACTTTTTGGAATAGTGTTTATGAAAAAATTGTATATAGGTGGAAGTGAAATCAGAGTGGAAAACGTACAGAGTACAGACATGTATTGGTACAAGGTTAGGAATAACTTTTTGGAATAGTGTTTATGAAAAAATTGTATATAGGTGGAAGTGAAATCAGAGTGGAAAACTACCTTTACAATATTGTGAATATTTTCATATTTTTAAAATTATTTATTAAAAAAAAAATTTCTACATTTTATATATTTGAAATTTGAAATTCCATTTTCAGTCACATCTATTTTAAGTCATGTTTGACCTAGGTCTATTGCCTTAGTTCTTAGATAGTTTACACCTTAAAAGTCTTTTAAGCCTTTTGTTTTCATCTCTTTTTTCTAAAGTTTTTGGTTTATTTTTTTGATTTCATGTTTTTAATATTTTGAATATTTACAATATTTAGATTTTAGCCCATGTTCCTATAGGACATTTTTTATTTCATTCAAAATGTTTCTGCTTTGCATACATTTCACATGAACTGACAGCATGTGATGATTATTCAAAAGAATGGGTACGTTGCCAGCTTGCCAAACATTAATATTTTGTAGGTGCCATTATTCCATTAAGTGAATTGGAATTGATGCTTGATTTGAGCGATGACATCTGGTTTCATCGATGCCATGATTGTAACATTGGTTGAAGCCACGATGTTATGTGATTATTCATCATACCTACTGTACTCTGTAGAAAGTTTGAAATACTACGAAGGAATTATGATTAGGATCATTAGGGGTCCTGAATAGTACTGCAATGAAACCCCATCTCCTTCCCATGATTACCTGTTATTGATAAATCAATTCTTGCTCATAAAAGTTAAGGCAATATGGTGTTAGGGTTTCAGGAAAGCTTTCCTCAAAGCTCTTTTTTAAGCATTGCTTCCTCAGTCACATTTACAGTTATGGAAGAACATAAGAAACTTCGGCCAAGTGGCCACTTGCTCATAATTGAACCTAGAAGCATGGAGTGGATGGAAGAATTTCCCTTGGCTACTGAAAAACTCAAAGAAAGAGGATGGTTTACTATGTTTGAAAGGATGGGTGATCATCATGAAGAAGTTTCAAGGGCTTTCTGCCAAAATTTCGATGGGTCAACAATTAAGATTGGTATGCTTAAATTTTCTATGACAGAGTTGTCAATTTCTCAAGCTATCGGTGTAATCCCTGTAGGAGAGAAATGGTATAAACGTCAAACCATTCATGAGGATTACAACCAATACCTTCTTCCAGCACATCAAGATCCGGATTGGAGTCAAGGTATACCCAGGGTTTTCTTACAAGGGCAGTGGCAGGATATCTTATATATCATACAAAGATATATCACCTGCGAGGGAAGATTTGCAACCATCTGTAGGTATCATATGAGGCTTCTACAACATGTTTCAGGTATCAAAGATCTGAATCTCCCATTTTTCTTGTTCAAAAGTCTGGAAAAAATGTCTTCTAGGGTTCGAAATCACCCCAGCTCTGATAGCCACAATATATTCCATCTTGGTCTAATTAAGTTACTGATTGAACAAGAATTAAAAAAAGGGGAAAAGTCTTGGTCATATTTTCTGTTTTGGTCAGGTTTTAAAGGAGAGTTGGCAGAAATCAAGGGTAAGAAAAAGTCGAAATTGTCTAAGAGAAAATCCAAGGAATGTTCTGGCAGCAAAAAGAAAGATCCCCAACTAGAAAACGATGTGGAAGGTCAGGAAAAGATTAGTAAAATGGAAGTGCCCGAGAATGACAATTCTGTCATAAGTCCAGCAAATGAAACAGAGGTTAAAGAACCTGATGGCGTTTGTGCTTTTGATGAATTATCAGAGCATACAGGAAAAATATTTGAACCCGATAAGGTCTGTTTTAGGTCCAAAACTCGATCTGTCAACAAGTTCAGAATGAATATGAAAGCACTGCTAAATCCAAAATTCAAAAAAGATCAGGTCATAGACTTACAGGATTCTTCTACAGAGGACGAAGAAGATAAGAAATCTAATAAATTAGAATCTGCTTTGCATCAGGCTTTAAACAATATTGAACAAAGTCTCAAAAAAGTTCCAGAAATCATCCCTAAGGGTCGTATTCAGACATTTGAAAATGAAAATACTACTTCAGTATTCTCGGATATAGAAGCTGGAGAATCATCCTAGAAAATGTCCAATTATCATGAGAAACTTGCGTCAGGGTTTAATAATAAAAAGATGACCTGTGAAGAATCTGAAGACAAAATGAAAAAGTTAGAAGAAATGAAGGATAAAACAGAGATGAATCATTTCAAAAAGCAGAATGAACATATCAATCTGATAAATGATGGTTTGGCAAAGGAAAATACGATGTTGAAGCAAGATTTGCAAGAGCTAAATGAGAGCCATGTAGAGGTGATTCAGATAGCAGATGAAGCTGTCAAGAGAAGAAAATTAACTCAGAAGCAGAATGAACAATTAGAGAAAAATCAAGCAGAGCTCGAGCTAAAAGTGAAACTCATGCAAAAGGAATTGAACAGGCTGCGAAAGAAATCACAAGCCCTAGATGGACTGGCCACTCTGGCAGAAGCAACGAGAAGACTCTAAGAAGGTTCCTTGTTTTGACATATGTCAAATAGAACTTAGATTATATCTTTTATGATTTTCTTTTTGCTATATTTAGAAGACTTAGCCTTAAAAAGTGGATCTGTGAAACAAACTTTGGAGATCCTATCTTTTGTTTTAATTCTATATATTATGTAATATTCTTGAGAACGAGGAGACACACATGGGAGTCGATCTACTGTGAATGTTGTAGACACTCAATGGTTACCTATGTAAGAACTTCTTTTACTTTTTTGAATGACAGTTAATATACTATATGGAGCTAGGCCTTTAATCTATATTGTTTCAATGTTCTTTGGTTCAATTTGAACTCTTTATACATGATTGTGATGTAGATGTTTTCTATGTTTCATTTCATATATACAAGTGAATGTTAATACTTATTGATATTTGAAATGTGTTTTCAAATCCCAGTACTTTTTGCATAAGCTACAAATGTGAACTATCAGTTTATTATTTGCAGTTAAATATGTTTTAAACAAAAGCTTATCTCATGTACCACAAAATGCCTTGTCATTCATCTTTATAAGATTATTGTCTCTACATTTGTATTTATGAAGTGTTCAGATTTTGAGTCTCTGCTGAATGTTATCTTTACCGATCTTGATGTTTCATTTGTTATCCAAAACCATAAAAACAGTCCTTTACTTTCTGAGGTGCCTAAACACTGCTGACCCTGTAGTCTAGGTAGCAGACTTTAGGGCAAACAAGTCACATCAATGTTCAGCCGTTGGTTTCAACCAAAAATACACTAGGACTAGACAATTTGGAACTTTGTGGCTGACATGGCATCACTTTGGCAAGACGAATATGGTTAGATAGAGAACACGCCAAAATATGTGTGATAAAAAATTGGAGGAAAAAATAGCTCGGGAACCTAGAGAATTAAGTTACACAAAATGGGTAAA
The DNA here is from genome assembly GCA_027924585.1 of Larix kaempferi. Taxonomy (NCBI): domain Eukaryota; kingdom Viridiplantae; phylum Streptophyta; class Pinopsida; order Pinales; family Pinaceae; genus Larix; species Larix kaempferi. The sequence continues at coordinate 2,122,949 of BSBM01000031.1, read as the reverse complement.
AAAACTGCACCACTATTGACATCCATCCCCTATACGAGAAAAAATATAAATAAATATATTGAAAGTAATCTAAAAGAAAAAAGTTTAAATCAATGATTATTTAAATTTGTTTATGTGTCATGCTTCATGGACACATAGCATGGCCCCGTAAAGCACAGTTCCATGCATGACAGGTGGACAGTGTTCATTTCGGGCAAAGGAAGATGCATTAATGATAATTGATGTTGGTATTGTGTGAGGGATGAGGTGGAGAGCAAGCGAAATCCTAAGTGCACTTGCAAGCAGTCATGCCTGATAATGGAGATGGTGGATGAAAATATGGTCTAGTGTTGTGGCCTAGATTTATTGAATCGAGCCTGGTACATCCCATCAAGAGGCAATCATGCCAGCAAGCTCACGCATGGTAATTTATACACTCCCTCCTGGTTTATTCAAATTGTCAATGAGTTTAATCCTGGAGGTAGCTTTGTTTTGTTTTTTCTTATAGTTTTATGGACACTTTGATATGAGCCTCGAGATTCTGTTATGGTCACTCTATCAAGAACGTTTCGACTATGTCATGGTCCATAAGGTTCCGTTGTGGACACACTGCTAAGGTCGTTTCGGCTCTGTCTGGGTCTTTACAACTCTATTTTGGTCGCACTGTTAAGGTTGTTTTGACTCTATCTTGATCCTTATGGCTTGTTCTGGTAGCACTGTTAGGGTCTTTCCAACTCTGTAATAGTCACTCTATCATTATTGTTCTGTCACGACATTTTTGGTACATATTCGGGTCTCTTGTCTTAAGAAAGGACTCAACGTTGGGAAAAAAATTCGGGTTAGAAAAGGATTTTGTCCATCTCTACCACATCCTAATGTCGCCCAAGCAATCGACTAGAAGTAGGAGGGGGGGCAAATCCAATCCTCTTTTAGCAAGCAAAATTACATAACCATGATTCCTTGGTCAAGAAAGGAAGAAATCGCACAAAGGAAGGAAGAGCTCATGGCAGTGACTTAGGCAAAACGCAAGTCTACGGTCCACCAAGAGTCGAGCAATTAGTCAACTTCCACCTCTTCAAAATCCTAGTTTGCTCCACCTCAACCCCTCATCCCCTATTGGATAGTGAAGCTCCTCCTAGGCCAGGAGCTCATGAAGTGTGGAAAAGTCTAGGAGGGCATTCTCCACATGACTTCTGACATGTAGGTACACCAAGAAGCACTTTGCCAAAAAAATGACAGGATTTTGGAAGTTTTTCACACAAACCTTCGTTTGGAAGGTCAATATGCGGAAATCCACCCTCAAATTCTAACAAAAATTCCGGAAACGAGCATCCAGTTTAGCACCCTTGGTCTTTTCAAGACTAATTATATGGTTCATGGGTTTTCCCATTTTTGTCTCTTTACTATATGGTAGATACTATGATTTATATGTTTCAAGTGGTTGATTGTTATAAAGGATGACTATACCAATGAATGACTATTGCAAGGAGGAGTATTGGTTTCTCAAATCTTTTGGGTTGTGCTCCTACCTCTAGTTTTGTTGTAATTTTGATAAACATGTCAATGGTCCTCTATGAACCATTTAAACTATGTTGGTTTGGTTTCCTGGGAGGCAAACCAACCAGTGTACTACTCATCTACTCTATTTTTGTATGATAATAGAATAGTTTCTACCTTACTGATAATAATAATAAAATGTTTTTCAGGGTTGGAAGGTGTCTGGGGGGGTGATCTTTGACCCCGGAGGAAAAACTGAGAATACCTATGCCTGGGGATTGGGGGTGACCTCAAACAATCAAGTTCAAGCCATGGCACTTTGGCAAGGTTTGACACAAGCTCATTGGTAGAAGATAAACCATATAATAGTAGTCGGAGGTTCAATGCTTATGATTCGACATCTGGATCTAAAAACTACTCCAAAGGATGGATCTCTTTGTCAAATATTGTGGAGAATTCAACAACTAATCTCAGAATTTGAAGAAGTGCATGTCTTTCATGTTTTACGTGAGTTAAATAAATGAGTTGATCGACAAGCAGACAATGCTTGCAATCTAGAGCAAGGTACTTTAGAACTTTACGGGGGGGGATAAGTCATTCTATCATTCCCTAGCTCCACCTCCAAGAATTTTGAATTATGTTTCACCAATGGTAATTCAACCAATTCATATCTAAGCAAATGGATCACCATTTAATGGCCATGGGGCAGTCCTATGTTAACAAGTGGCAGGGAAACTTCATGCAAGTTGTTGCATTTGAGAGTGCAATATACGAAGGAGTAATGGAGTTAATGGTGATAACCCTGGTGAAATAGTTTGCACGTGAGAATAGGTTGGAAATGATGGACACCCTGTGTACTTTGGAGTTGAGTAATGGCAGGAGAATCATGAGGGATAGTCTCAATTCTTGGGCTAAGTTGGAGGGAAGACACATTTGTAGGAGAGTGAACATTCTAGCTGAAAAATGGTGGAGCGAGGAATTCGAGACCAGTCTAAACATAGTTGATAGGATATTGTATTATGCAGTTCTGGTAGGGAATAGGAGATGGTTTGCTATAATTCTCCTTCTAGGATTCACAAAGAACTTCAATCCCACATATCATCGATGATTTCGAAGGTTACGTGTTGTTTTTGAAGTTTGTGTGGAGTTAGAAGGTCGCCATTCCACCAAGGATATCTATTTGAGAACGAGGTCATTTACAGTGGTAAGGTTCTATTGCATTAAGTCGGAGATCAACAGCAGGCAATTCAATATCAAAGTCTGCTTTATTGTGAAGGTATGCATTTTGAGTTTGCTATCTGGAATTCTGAATTGAGATACTATCGTCTATTTATGGTGCACTTTTATAGCAACAGAAGTTCATATATTAGAAGTTGGAACCTCGACAACCAACACCCCTCCTCCTATAAAAACTTAGAGAGACAAGGAGGCTACTATGGTTTAGGAATTGAAGGTAGGGAAAGAAGGAATAGTTTCACGATGGAGAATGCAAGCGAGGGCAAGGAAATCATTGGAAAGGGAATGGAGAGTTTAAATGTTGAAAACCCTGAACTAGTTTTGCAACACTATACAAAATGAATGAGCATGGTAAAACCTTGAAGAGTATTGTTGTCTGAAACTTGTCAATTATGCAAATTCAATTGGAAATGCTAAGTGCACAGGTGAATAAACTGACTGCCAAACTCATTATGGATTAAATCAAAATCGATTATCTTAAAGGGAAAAAGTTTGAGCATGAGGATCAAATTCAAGCCCTACAGCTTAAGGTGCAGTTATAGGATCAGGGGGATTATATGGGATATGAAGAAGATCTGAAAATTTTACTTCTAAAGATTCGTAAGGAGCAAATGATGGTACCCACGAAATGGCAGGAATGGAGAACAAGTAGGACCAGGAAAGTATTGAAGCTCAACATACACCAGGCACTTCTCCAGATGTTGAGAATAAGGCAGAAAGCTTGTGGGGGCCAGATCCTCTTTTTTTGAAAATTTTGTAATGAAGTTTAAATGTGTTTTTATAGCTAATAATTACTATAGGGTTGACTTCAGTAAGATAGATGTAAAAAACAAGCCTTATAGTCCCCAACTGGTGTGAACCAACAATTTTGTGTTTTGTAAAGGTCTTTATAGGTCTTTCAATACGAAACATTATGTTGTATATAGGTTGACTAGTAAGGCCACGACCTTTTTTTATCAATACAAAAAGCACTCGTTTTTGTTAAAAAAAGAAGTTTTTAATTTTAATATTAATTAGTTACTTTATCATTTGATATTCAATATTTAAAACTATATCTTAAATATAAAAAATAAATTTTATTAATGATAATTTTCATAGCTCATCAAAAGAAATAGTTTGGTGTACTTGTTTGAGTTGTTGAGTGGTTGAATTACAAATAATAGGCCATGAACTTACTACTAAAAAAGCATTATTGAAATAAACATAAATTATATATATATATATATATATATATATATATATATGAAAATATAAATAAATTGAAATTAATGTCAAATTGTAAAGAATTTTTAGATTCAAAACTATGTTAACTTTTAAAAAATCAACAATTTATATTTAAATCATTTTAATATTCACAAATCCATTCATCAATTAACATTAAACATTAAAAAAATTCTCCAAAATATATAAAATAAAAAAACTTCATCATTGATCATTTCGTTATTTATTGATAACAACACACACACACACACACACACACATGTGTGTGTGAGAGAGAGAGAGAGAGAGAGATTAATGGGGTGAGGGATAGCAACATTAAGAGTTAAGGTCAAAATCTGAGAAAACTTTGGTTTTGATCTTGCAGTATGGGGGTTTAAGGTCAAATAAGCCCAATGTGGGTTTGTCAAGGACTGTTGGGAGAACTCTTGCATTCATCATTCTCAGGAGAAAGATGCACTTGAAGTCCAAAAAGGGAAACAAGCCTTGCTATCTAGATTTCTTAGAGAATTACAACCCCTCAATGATGTGCCCTGGTATTATTGCTCTCTTTAAACATTAGGGGGTTGTGTAGCCAGACAAAGAGGCTTGCCTTGTGTAGATTAGTAAGGAAGGAAAAATTGAATATTATTTTGTTATTGAAGACTATGGGGGGTGGGTAGTTTTTAATTTCAAAACTTTGAAAGATGTTTAAACCGTGGAATTTCATTGCTGTGAACTCCACAGGACTTTTGAGTGGTCTAACTACAATCCAAAAATTTTCTTTGTCTCTAACCAACTCGTCCAATGTAAGTTTTGTACCAAATATTGGAGTAAAGATTTGGATCAATCACTTAGGGTGTTGAATCTATACGATCCATATAGGGCGAAGCAGGTTTTTTGGGATAATGTTTTACTCTTCAGGTTGTTCGAGAGGGGAAGTTGATCATTAGTGGATACCTTAATTTTACTTTGAATAATAAGGAGGTCTGAGAGGAGAAAGCTAGAGTTGATAATCTTGCAGAGTTTTTCCTACACCATTTTCAGGACCTAGGGATAGTGGATGTGGAACCAGTTTCATTACAACCTACTTAAAGGAACATTAGATAAGGTATGAACAATATTTCCAAGAGGCTTGATTGATTTCTCATTTCTAACTTTATCCTTCAATTAGTGTACAAGTATAGGGCGTTGATGGAGCTCAATGGATTGTCTAACCATTGTCCAATATTTATTCAACTAGAGCATCAAGACAATAAACCTACAAGTCCTTTTAAATTCAATTTGTCTTGGCTTGGTGAGGAATATTTCTAGAATCTTGTAAAAGAAACTTGGAAGATTTATGATGGAGATATAAATATTTATGCTAATGAGCCATTCACCTAATCCCTTAAATTGGTTAGGTTGCATGGGCAGTATAAAGAACAAGGACAAATTATTAATGGAGATTGAGGTAAACATACAAGAGTTTTTTCATAATAATAGGTATGGTACTTTCAGTGAGTAGACTCAAGGAGCTTGAACATAGAAATAAGGTTTTACTACATGAAAAAGAAGCATAATGGTGTCTAAAGAGATAAGCTACCTAGTTGTAGCTAGGAGATGAAAACACAAAGTTTTTCCACCATTTTGCAAATTATAGGAAGAGTATTGATACAATCTAGGATTTATAGGACGAGGAAGGCCAAACATTGAGGGGTCTCGATGGTTTGGCTACTCTAGGGGTTAATGACTTTGATTAGATCTACAAAGAACTTGATCAATCAAATATCTCTAATATTATAAAAGTGTGATGTCCCCAGCCCCTAAACCAAGACCAAGGATACCTGGGAACCCAAGGGGAAGGATGAACCAAGGTAATGCACAGTGGAATAAGGGTAACTAAGGTTAGGCCAGCATGCCAACAAGCCAATTAAATAAAACATTCAGCCTCTTTAATTTGAAATGCAAGAATATAATGTAAATCATTCCCCAATTCACATGTTATGCGAGGTAAATGAATGCATTCAATGCAACCATATCTGAGCAAGCTATTAACATGATTTCCAACATGATATATCATATCTATTACAACCATTTAAAATTTAAAATAATCATATCTACAAGCCACCATAAACAATGTAAACAAACAGATCTGCATGCTGCCATAATCAACCATATTAACAGTGTTAAAAACCAAATCTATTGACTACCACCTACAACCATATTAAAATAAATAAAACTAGATATGAAGGATGCCATCTACAGCCATATAAATGATAATAACATCATATCTCATGCCTGTCACCTGTAGCCATACAAACCATAAGCAAACCAGATCTATAAGCACATATATATCATAAATACAATCAATAAACATATAATAAAACACTCATCAATGACTACCAACCATATCCATATCAACATAAAAAAATTCAGATATGATAGATGTCATCTACAACCATATAACATCATATCTCATTTTTGTCATCTACAACCATACAAATCATAAGCATATTGGATCTATAAGCACATATATTTTCGAAAATGCGGTAAACAGTCATATAATAAAATACTCATCTTAATCATGGGAAACTAACTTCAACAGGACAATGTTCCACCCTGCCATAGACATGCCATGCTCATGCATCTTTCAACATGACATTCACCCCTGATTTGATTCCATAGATCAACATGAGAAGTACTCTTAAACCAACAGGCATGGTGTGCTCCATGGTGCGCTCATCTCAACACCGGGAACACTACCACGCAAAAATAGTTGTACCTCAGTCAAACAGAAACCTTTTTCAATGAAACAAAAAGTGTTCCTTATTGGAAAAGTCACTCTGGACGCAATGGAATAGGTCTCACAACCCATAAATTATCGAAAAAATCTGAACTAGTTCGTATGGTTGTGCCCTTTTCACACTGTCATAAACCACAACTACACCTTTCTCCATCTAAACTTTCCCTTCCATTTACACTACCTAGTGCAATTGGATCCCCTTCACTATTAAAGTCCCTCGAGACATCACCATGCACTATTGGGATTCACATGTAGATATTCAGACAGGGACAAGTAATGGGATAAGGACTCATGTTGTGTTTTACATAATCAATCTTCAATCCCCATTATAGGGTCTTCAAAACTCATTACAAGGCCTTCAATATTCAATAATATAATGCATCTCCTACTCAAGATCATGTATTTCCAAACAAGAGATCATTCCACTGCACTGGAGAGCTCAAGAGAAAAACCATAGAGAAGAAGAATGAAAGAGAGCCAATTCCCAATCCTTCTATAGCCATTCAAATTCCCAAGGAAGTAACTCCAATTCCAAGAGAGGTAACACAAATTTACTAGGGGTTACTCAATTCATGAGAGGGAGGTTACAATTAGAGATTCCCTTTCCCATAATAGCAAAATGTGAAATAGAGAGGGGAGTTGCACTTTTTCAAGGAGTGCATGCTTAAAATAACTAGTGAGAGTGCACTAGCACACGAGGATCATCACAAAGAGGATTGGAATAGCCAAGGAGGGTGCACTAGCCAAGTAAGCCCCACTAAACATCAAAGAGGGAGCAATAGTACCTCCATAAATCAAAATAATAAAAAATAAGGTCCAAAGAGTAATGTTAGGGAGAGCAACAATTCCTAGTCCCCAACCCCCTCACACATGGAATCCATGGCCCCCCATTCTCGTTAGTTTCCCATGCTGAGCTAGTTATTTAATTAAACAACAACAACAATAATGTCCAAAGTCCATAGTCTCGACACTTAATGCCCAATAATAATAAAAATAGTAACATATGTCTGGGGCTTAACAACTGGGGTATTACATCACACTCCCCCTTAAAACAATGCATCATCCTCAATGCATACTTATTACATACATGCCACAACAGGAAATTTCAAAAAAGATGAGGGTATGCTTCCTTCATAACGTCTTCCAACTCCCATGTAGCATCTCTAGGACTGTAATGGGTCCATTGGACCTTTACCTGCCTGATTTCTCAGTTCCTGAGCAGCTTGACTTTTCTACCTAATATGGAAACTGGTTGTACAAGAAAATCCCCTTTTGATTCCACCTAAATCACATTCCAATCAATCACATGATTAGAATCAGATATATACTTTTTCAACAAAGATACATGAAACACATTATGCACTTGTATGCAAGCAGGCAAATCAATCTCATATGCAACGAGACCTATCCTAGCTAGGATCTCAAAGGGTCCACAGTATCTTGCATAATGTAGAGATAGTCTATAGCCCCATAGTTGTATCACACATTCCACATGAGCATTAGTAACTTTTAGTGATGACTAGCTACAACATAGATACTAGTCCTTAACATAGTAATTACAAGCTTCAAGCTATAAAGCATATTCCAACCATTAACATTGACTCTTTACAATCATCAAGACATATGCATTGCTATTATAGAGGCCAAGCCTCACACAACGATAACACATAGAATTATTATGTCCTTGCTAATCAAGCCAAGCGGAGCCACATAACACCATTCATTTATCAATCATGCCTTTACACAATAAGGATGACCATCAAGTATTATTACAGGATTAAGGTTTATACTAACAAGCCACATAAGCATTATTCCTATAGGATTATGATGGTTATATATGCTATGTTATATTTTTATTATACCTTCATATGCATCATGTTCAATAACCATTAGAACATCACCAATTATCATATGCACCCATGATGCACATTGCCTTCATAGTACCATCATAACCTAAATGCATTTATGATGATGTCACCCCCCTCATACTGGAGACACCTATTCACATGATCATAAGATAAATACAAAGTGTATGCATATACAACATAACTACACAAGCACATACTTACGTAACCATATGCATACCCATAATCTGCATGTACAATATGTATTAGTGCCGAGTACATCACAACAACATGATCACATGGTAATGTATACAACATTAATCATTATACCAACACATACAGTCTTGCGGATACCAAGTTGGGAAAAACCAACAACTTACATAAAATCATCAAGTGTAAGGACTACATATACATCCTAACAAGTCTTTTAATGCATCAACGCCACAACTTAAGAACACTTGACTAATTCAGGGCAATTGGGTGTCCAATTTCCATGTTCCACCCACCGTAGGCACTCATCCGACATATACTCTTTTTTTCATGAGGCCACCCCCGAGCTAGGCAACGTTCCACTAGGACCAAGAGGATACACAAAATTATTTCCAAGAATTCTTCTCATCAACCGGACACCAAGTCCACAGCCATCCCAGGCTAAGAAACACAAGGATCTACTTGGAGTTAATCCTTCATAGGTAGATTACTTAAGCCTACTTAATATGCATAAACATGACAAGGGAAGCAATCCATTACCAATCAACTTATCATACCAACAAACATAGTTAACACCAATCCATTAGATTACCAAGCATTAATAACATACTTTACCTCATGAGGGTCAATCCCTTATCCCACGCAATGGACTTAACAACAAAAGCAGCATGGATGACAATTCACCCATAGCCAACCAAATCATAGACATCTGTCCATGCATACATAAAATTTAATGCACTCAGAAGACTCTTATTGATCATATCATTGCTACTCAAGGCAATGTCTTATCACTACAAACACATAGGAACAAATCCACTACATGATCACAGATGGGAAATACCCTCTCCCCTGAGCATAGAACAACACGATAAGAGATTCATCAAGGGAATATCCCTCTCTTCTTCCACAATATCCCGTTATCATTAGGAGCAAGGTCATAGGGCTAAGCCCTCTCTTGCACTTCTTGCAACAGAAAGTTAAGCACACATTCCTTTCACCAGAGAACATTAAAATACTAACTTCTAGAATTAGAGTCACCCTCTACAAGATCATGGAGGGGCAAATCCCTCTCTCTGGCATTAATATATATAAGAGATCCTACACGTGTTACATATAAATTCAATTACCCATCCATCCAACACATAATACATATGTATGCAATCACTTACACACATGACATACATTACAAGTATATAATAAAATTACCAAGATAAGACAATGATAGGGTTGCACCTTTTCTCTACCATCATATGCATCTCATTATCAAACCACAAACATATTAGACATGCATATATATTACATCCAACTAAAGATGGGCATAATCCCTCCCATGCAAACCATGCCAATATAATTAATTATAGAAAATAATTAATCCAAGACAACAGTGAGAAGAATAGACCCTTCACCACCATACATATATAATATTTATATATGAAAGGGAAAACAACCAATGGGCTGCACCCTCCACATCTATATGTAATATATACAAAGGATACACCCTCTAAGAGGATCACCCTCATCCATTCTCTGCACTCAATAAGCAACACACACACACACACACATACATGAGCCAAAGCCACGCCCTTCTCATCAAGCACGGGCTTTCCCTTGCGTCTTCTGGGAGGGAAATGTTGTGTTGTTCAAGGATTTTTCCATTTTATCTATGGTCTTCTTCATACAAGATCTCTCGGGATGGTTACCTATCTTGCAGTATGTACACTTGGATTCCTTAAATTTCTTTTGCTTATCCTTATTAGAGTTGGAAGCTCCTTTCAATTGATTAAACTTTGCATTATGCTTGTTTCAAATTGATTCTTCTCTTTACCTTTGTTCTTCCCTTTAGCATTCACACTTTTTTACTCTCCAACCATAAGAGCTTGATTTTTGGAGGCCTTCAAGGCACCCATCTGAATCAATTTGTCTTGTTCTTGGATGAGAGATTCAATGAATGCATCTAAGGATGGAATATTCCAACCAGGGATTGACAATCTTCCTGAATGGAAGGTAGAAACAAAAATGGAAAACTCCGGACCAAGCTTGTTTAGAATGGATAGCACCAGTTGCTCATCCTTCTTCTCAATGCCACATTGTTTGCATTGCATGACCAAGGATTTGAATTTAGAGAAGAATTGTTGTATGGTTTTGAAACTACTGGGTTGAAGAGAAATTAACTCATTCTCCAGAATATGGCCCCTCATCTCATATTTCCTACTGAACAGGGTCTCAAGCTTCAACCAAACCTCTCTTGCAGTCATCAATCCATCAAGGTGGAAGATAAAATATATGGAAATATGAATACACATGAAACCAAACGCTTCATCTAATCTACTTAGATACTTGGCCTTCTCAACAGCTGCCTAAGGTTCAACCTCCGTTCCCATTGTGACCCTGTACAAACACTTGTTGTGCAACACCATCTGCATATCAGCCCTCCAATCAAGATAATTGAAGGGTGTCAATATTCTTGGAGAAAAGGGAGCATTCAAATTCTCCATTGAAACCGCTAGAGAAAATATAAACCGAAAATTGATGCTACTACTGCAATGAAAACCTTCAATGTCCTACAAAAAACTCTCAATTTTGGAGATAAACTACTACTAAGAATTGCTTTAGGAAAATAGGCACTTTTATCCGAATCCTTCACACCTAAATAGACCTCAAAGGATTTCTCTAATGAATTCAATGCAATGGCACCAGTATTTGGTATGGAAATCCAGAGGATTTTGGTGCACTAATGAAAGCAGTTGCTCAACCTACGTTCTCTGATCTCTAATAACATGTGAAATTCTAAGTCACAGCAGATCATAGAGCTGAGAATACCTCACAGTGAAAGAATGAGCAGAAAAGGTGAATTACAATGAAAATTGTAGTGAAAAGAGCAGTAAAATTAATCATGCATTGGAACTCAGATGGAAGCATAAATGTGTAACATTATCCATTAATCAGTATAGTCCAAAAATATGTTACAATAGAGAGAATTTGAGTCTCGGTCTGTCTAACATAGGAATTGTCACCACTGGAGTGCTCCGGAAGACCCAAGCTCAACTCAATTGAACTAAAACTTAGTTAACTGAAGACATAGTCAGTTAACTAACCATGGAGGGTGCATTAGTGATTTTGTCATGCAAAACACTCAGAAAAGGGTGCATGAGATCACAAACAGTGGAAATCGGAGCACAAACCCCCCCACAAGAGTTAGCTAACTCAGGTGGATTGAACCCTATCACTGAGTTGGCTCCTAAAATGTAGCGAATTGACTCTAGTGGTCCTAAAATGATGCATGCAAGGCGCATTAGGGGGCTAATGGGTCCCAGATGACATCTGCACACCACTAGGGGCAAATGACATCATCAACTACTAGGAAAAAGAAAATAATGCTAAGTAGGACAAGGATGGAGTATTAATTATCCTAACAGAGATGGTGATGTTGAATTCCCTAGCCACCAAAATATCCTTTTTGAATTATGGATCCTTAAGATTTAATAATGACTGCCAACATGTTTATTTATCCCTATAACTAGCCGACATATAAATATTGAAAACTTTCATCGTTTTACCTAATTGTTGGTGGTGGATACTAGTCATAATCCAATTATGTGAACGATGTACCAGTATCGGTGGGGCGGACGGACTAGGAATCAAGCAAGTTAATGGTTTAGATGATAAATAAAAGGTTTCCATGATTAACTTAATTTGTAGTCGTTATCACAATTAAAATTGTTTGAATTCTTTTCTATTTCAAAAAATTCCCTTAAAGGAAAACCTTTAACCTATCATCTAAACCATTAACTCACTTGATTTCCAATCTATCTACCCCATTGTTTCCCCTTATCTTATCCTAAATTTTATTTATATCGTTCTCTCCCCATTCCCTATTTGTTCTTATAAACTCTTGCTAAAAAATTTCAATCTCCCCAACCCAACTTCTCTTAATTATTATTATTATTAAATATTTTATCATTGTTTTCCTTTCAATTTATTTATCAACTTTTTTCATTCTTTATATCATTCTTCATCTTATGTATTTTATCCTTAGTTCAATTATTTCTCCATATTATAATTACTAAAAGGGTTACATTAATTTAAAAGATGTTATTTATTTACTTTTTCAGTGTAACTAAATAAATTAAATAATTAAATAAAATAACCATTATATTTCTCAGACATCTCCATGGTCATTTTTATATTACTTTTATCACTTTATATCAATTTATTATATTAATTATGTTTTGATAATTGCATCATCTTCCCTTAGAATAATTTTATTTGTTTACCCTCATAAATTCAATATTACCAATCCATCCCTAAATTTATAATTAAATTTCCCCCAATTTTTTTAACCCTCCATAACTTATTTAATCATAATTAATTAATTTGAAACCAATTAATTAGTAAAAACAATTATTACCCCTAATAATCATATCATTAAACTTAATTTACTCATACCTCACTTTTTTCTCTAATTTATTCATTAATTTAAATCTTCTCCAACTCTTAACTGTATTATATAAATTTTATCCCTTTATTCTTGGGTCCTTCCCCCTTTGATTTCTAAATTTGTTTACCTATTTCCTTAATGACTATTTCTCATACCTATATATACTCAACTTAATGTTTTTCTTACCATCAGCAGCTTCGTTGTGATTCCTAGAAGATGGGTGAATGTCCACTTGAAATGTCAGTTACAAAATTGCAACGCAGTGAAAATCCAAAAAAGCAATGGCACAACGTCTAACCACTGTGAAAGAATCCATACTTAAAAAATCCTCCATTACCAAGATGTTTTAACGAAGGTATTTTTGAAATTTTTTCCAAATCTCATAATGGTAAAAGCCTCCACAAAAAACCTCCCTTAGAAGGTGTTTTCCTTGTAGTGTATGATATATTTTCTTTGGGATTCACTTTCCTTGTTTATCCGACAAGGGATAATGCATTGAGATATTCTTTATGTGACACCTAATACAGTTCTTTTATTTTCTAATCTACTCCAACCCTTTCAAAATGAGTTCCTTAGATGTAATGGCAAGTCCTTCCTTGTCTTTTTTGTTTTCAAATTTTATCTTCCAAGACTCATCTCTTATGGGGGAGTCAACATCAATAGATAGTAATGGGAAAGGGGTTGGGCATTCCATCACTTATTTTCCCGTGTTTTTTTTTATCATGGCCATATCATATTCAAATTGAATGTTGTTAAGGGGGTTGGTAAACTTACATTGAGGGAGAGCAACTTCCACAGATCTCCTATGAGTACTACTTATTCATTCCTTATAGTGTTTATGCAAAAATGGTAGAGGGGTACTTCAGTTTATTCTAGTTTTGTAGAGGGGATCATAAATCTAGTCAAACATTGATCACCATATCTAAATTTGCATGACATCCTTGTGGCCTCGCCTATATTATCTCATTCGGCCCTGGCAAGGCAATAATTCTTCAAATGCCCATAGTGCCTACATTTGGCATGCCTAAAAAGAACATTTTCAGAGTCGAGAACTTGGAAATATTCCATTTATGCCACTAGCACATTAATGTCATTAGTTATCCCAAATCCTAACCTAGTTCTACGCATATTCTCCCCAAAAAAGTAGTTGTGCAATCAATATTTTCAATCTTTTCATCCATAATGATATATCTACCTATGGCATTCCCAATGGCTCTATATATCTCTTATGTCCATAATTTCAATGGACATGGGGAGTTTTACCAACACTAAAGCTTTGTTAAGTCTTACCTTCAAAGGATCAAAGATTTGTTCTAGTAAATGAAGGCTAACATGTATCTCCTCAAAAAGCCACATTCATGTACCTACTTTGTTTATCTTCTTTTGATGTAAACATTGAATTTATATAACCCCTTTCCATGAAAAGATCAAAAGATAATATCCAAGAATTGGTCCCCAAGTTTTCTTCATCCATTTATTTAAGGTCTTCTCACCAATTTTTGTTCTTGGTAAAAGACGCCAATGTGGCAAACTAAACATAGAACCTAGACCTTTATAACAGCATCTTTGATTCTACTTCAATCCTCATTTTTTATGTCTTGGTTTTATCATTTTTGCCTTCTTCTTCTTTCTATATTTTTTTTGTCAAATGGCATAATAGCTCAAGGCCTCCTCCTAATGTTGCTCTTTTTAATATTTAACATACATTGGTTTGTGAATGTCCTTGCTTTTTGAACACCTCTCCATATTCAAAGATTACATCATCCTAGATCAGACTTGGCCTTGAAATATGATCCTGGTCTTTTGAAAGGTAATCCCATATTCTAAAGAAGGGCACATGTATGTGGATCCCTCAAGGGTTGCATTCGAGGCCCTTTTTGAGAGGACAAAGGGTATTTCAAAAACCTTGGTTCCGATGAGTGGTATACTTCAATGTTTTTCAAAACCATTAGTGGTGAGGTATCGATTCTTTTAACCCTTTCTCTTTAATCATGGTTAAGTATGTTTAATGATCCATATTTCTATCAATATCTTTTTATTTTTTTATTTTGGTGTCCTCCCACATTGATATTGGGGGCTTTAATCATAAACCAATAACAATAATGCACAACCTTGATTCAGCCATCATGCCATCATGTTGTGCTCTATCAAATTATTTCCCAATGAGAGATTTTTTTTACCGCATCTGAAGCCTTCTTTATTTTTTCACCCTAGGTGTTTGAAAAAAGGCCTGATATGATACTTCTCAACCTTGGATCTTGGATATTCCAAGAGATCCATCCATCATAGATTGTTATTCACTCCTTATTTT
Organism: Larix kaempferi; assembly: GCA_027924585.1. Lineage (NCBI taxonomy): Eukaryota > Viridiplantae > Streptophyta > Pinopsida > Pinales > Pinaceae > Larix > Larix kaempferi. Next base: position 2,107,452 of record BSBM01000031.1, on the reverse strand, counting down.
GACTTGTGGTAGTCCCACCAACTTCTTTGAAACTAGAGATGGTGACCTAAAATCTCAAGCATTTGTCGAGCAATATGCAATTATTAGCCACAATTTCTTTCTAACCAAGGAAGATCAATAAATGCCTTCACAAATCTTGAACCATGTTGAGCTCAAACAAGTCATGGAGAAGCAATGAATCAATCACTACACATTCAAACATTCCCACTAAAAGTATTGGGCACTCATTGTCAACCACAACTTGATTAGAGCTAGTTTCCTTGCCACTAGTTGTTGATATGCAATATATTAGGACCACTAGGGTTCTCCCTTCTAGTCAATGTCACTATGACCCCCACATAGATCTTATATACATCTATATCTACAACAAATTTTGTTACTTCTTTCATTAGTCCTCATTCGATATGGAATGGTGAAAACCAACCACTATCCTTAGCTAAACCAAAGCACAAAGTGACAACTACGCATTCAATCCACAAGAAGACATTCCTACCAATACTATTAAGTACTCCCCAGAATCCCTAATTGAAACAAAGTTAGTTTCATCTTTGCTAGTTGTTGTTATACTAGAAATCACAACAACTAAAGTCCCCCTATTAGTTGTTGCTACAGCTTCCCAAATGGATCAAGACAAACACCTCCTATTGTAGTGAATTCCTTTACTTATTTTATTAGCCATTGTTCCTTATAAAAATGATCAAACTCATAGCTACATTGATGCATAGCTAAAATCCAAGCTCAATCTCTAAGCATGAGACTTGGAACTATTTGTAGTGAACTCACAAATCTTCATTGAGAATATTGCTCAAGCTTCATGATAAATCTCCCATGAGCAATAATAAGGAGAATAATAGCTCATGTCCATGGCTCCTCATGATTAAGTAGGATGTATTTATAGTGCAAGTTAGTTAATGCTTTCCTTAATCCTTGCAAAAAATGCTTTCCTTCGCCTTCTGGGCATGTACTTTCCTTCCTTAAAGCAAGTGTCTTCTTTCTCCTTTCGATTGAGAGCTTTCCTCCACCTTTAAAGTTAATGTTTTCCTTTGCAGGTATTTTTTTTCTTCTAATTGGCAATTGTATTATACATGGATGGGAAGGTATGCAAATATTTAGCAAAAAAATAAGTGGGTGTGCATAATATAGTGCCCCACTTGTTACACATTGGCCCTGCATCTCCTTTCCCTCTAAGGAAAATTGATTTTTTTTCCAAAGAAAAAAACATATTTTTTATTCAAGTAGAATGAAAAATACAATCATAAGATGCTTTATGCACAATAAAAAAGTCGCTACAATAGAGTATCATAAAAGTTCACAAAATTTCATCACTAATCCTCTGCCATAAAAATATATACATCTACTCATCTAAAATCAGTCCAAATAACAGAGCTAATGTATTATATCCTCGTGCATGGGGCACATACAAAAATATCTTTGAACTATCATCATACTAAAGATATCATGCAAAAAAAAAATCAGCAAGTATTGTACTGACATGTTACAATTCCAATGGTAAGTAAAACTTAGAAGTCTTGTAAGACAAATTGTCTATAGCCGAGTAGGATCCCATCTTGGAATTTAGATAAACATAATCGATTTTCTTCAAGTAAAAGTTCTTCCTTTGATAATATCAACTTCTTGGTTATCAAAGGAAGGATTGCCTAAAAATCTGTTTTAGATGACCAAAAATGCAAAGAAGAACTGTATTTATTATCTAAGACTAATCGAACATCGAATTGATAACTAGAAGGGAGTCTCCAAATATCTGAATTGAACCAAGTCCCTTAGTCACAACCAACTTAATAAGAAAATAGAGAGCCTAAAATTCCCAAATATTGTTTGTCCCTCTGCCCATATTAGCCTTGAAGTGAAAATAATATACATCTAAAAGATACAAAGTGGATCCAAGGCCACACAACCTTTCCAATTCTTGACAAGATCCATCGAAATGACCCGAAGGAATTGTTTTATCCAGTTATAGATCAACTACCACTCTTGAAGTCTTATACTTAGAAGCCCAAGGCAAATTGTTATACATTATTTTATCATCACTTTTTTAGATGTAAGTTCCTTTTCTCACTGCGTATTATGCATTACAAATGAGACTATGAGTACTTGCCAAAACACTATAGATTCCACACTCATTCCTAGTTTTCTAAATGAAGGATGATATTCTACACTCATTCCTAAGGATGATATTATTTTCTAACTAAAATATCAATTAGAAATCCTACCATACTTAATAAAATTGAATCATATTACCTCCTTAGATATCATGCCTTGTCAAATCATTTTTCAATTATCATGCACATAGGCGCGTGGGATAAAAGATAACCAAAACACCCCACTTTTTCAACAAAATTTAGGCAAAAACCGGTAGAACTACTTTTTGGACTAAATGCCCAATTTTAAACCTACTCAGATTGTCGAAATTGAGATCTGAGCACTCCAAATTGAGATTTGGGAAAAAATGCTTTGTCGGATTCCAGCGAGTTGGGTGCGTTTTAGTTAGCCCTTATACTGCTCCGTGCATAGGTTTCTTGCCCACTATTACAACTTCATATCATATAAAGTATTTCTTTACTAAATAGTTAAACACTAATGGGGCATTTACTACTAAGCAACCATTTATTTGAAGCATGTAAAAATGGCATACCGCGACTTTACATATTGTAACTTATAGGTATATGTTACAAAATTGGGGATATTTAACCATGGAGAGAGGAATCTTTCATAACGAAAATAATATATCAAACTTTGACATTGGGGTCAATGACAAGATTTTTTTTTCCAAAAGAAAAAGAGTTTCTTGCTATTCATTCATGAATCAAAGAAACTACACATTTGTCTCTTGTCATATAGACAGTAACATTCAAAACAAGTTCCTCAAGCAATAGCCAGCAACTAGCCACTACCATATAAGGTGAAATTCCAGAAATTTTCTCCAAAAAAAAAAAAAACTAGCTTCAATAATATAAACTGTACTGAAGTTTGTACCTATACTCCGACTGCATAGTAAATAACCCATATACATGAACCTAATACATAATCAGTTTTCTCAAAAAATTTCATTGTAGCTCCAAAAATCGACTGACTTAGTCTCTAAAACGATGGCATCACAAAAACTAAAAACAATAAAAAAAGAAACAATCAGTAAATAGTAACCAGCTTCTCCTCCACAAGCTGGTCACCAGAATAATACTAAATAACAACACTGCCCTCATCCAATACAAGTCCCTTTTTTGAAAGTTGATCTACCAATTGATTAAAAACCCTGCTCACCTGGCAAAATGTAGTAGATGTAAAACAAGCTAAAAGGGTCTTAATATTTGTTTTCCAAGCTTAGAGGGCAGGAACCTGTAACCTATGTTTTGATAATACCCAATCAATGATTGCATTGGAATCCCCAAACACTGCTAATATTTTGATCCCCAGAGAATGTGCCAGAAAGAGAATGCCCCACAGAGCAATAAGTTCAGATCTAGTATTATTCCCCAAGCCACATCCAAGATGTAAATCCACCCGCTAATCCCTATCCAATTTTATATAGCATCTAGCACCACATCGACCCAACTGTGCAACTCCATCAAAGAATCCCACTGGATTAGTCATATCAATCACCAGAGCATTTCTTAATCGATCCTTTAAGGGTTTAGTCTTCCACACCATTCCATACATAAAGCATTTGATGAAAGCCACCGAGTTTATAAAGGAATATGACTTATGATCAAAGAGGATAGAGTTTCGAAGTCTCCAGACTCCCCATATAAAATTGACGAGAAAAATCATAGCAAATTTATACATACTGCACCAGCCTTTCAAACAATTTGATAGCGAGTTTCCACGCCACTGTCCCTGTTGGACAAATATCAATGAAACCTCCTCCCATAACTGTTGGGTATATGAACATAAAGCAAACAGATGGTCGCAAGTCTCCTCAGCACGCAGACACAGATAACATACATTTGGCCCAATGCCCCCGTGAAGTCTGAATCTATCCCCAGTATAAATCTTATAGTTTAATGCCAGCCAAAGAAAAATTCTAATATTACCAGGGATATCCCATCGCCAAATCAAAGGATGCCACCAGTCTTTTGTCATTATCACCAACTCAGATGCCATAACACTATATGTTTGGGCAGCACTAACAGTGCCATCCCCAATCCTGTAATCCCAACAAAGTGAATCCAGATCGTTTGTAAGCCTGATTCTGGCATGCCTCAAACCAGAAACAAAATTATCCCAATCATTAGCCACGGCTCCATCTAGACATAAATCCATTGCACATAGCCAATCTCCCCCACTTAAAGTACCAGTTTGAGTCTTTATGATCTGGTTTAAGAATTGTAACCCCATATTCCTTACTGCTAAACAAGTGTCCACCGAAATACGGGAGTCTGGATGGCCAAGAATTCTATCCCTACCAATACAAATTTGATAACTGTTACCCACCTTCCAGAAAAGCCAGCGTTGAAGGTATGGAAGCATGGCCACCAATCCAGTCCAGGTAACCGATGAATTTCTCTTCAGATAATTTCCAGAATGCAGCCATCCAATAATCGAGGCAGGGTTAATATATTTGTCCCTAATCATTAAACCCCACAAACCCCCATCATTCAAGCCATGCCAAAGGGACTTCAGGTGTAATACCTTATAGACCCAGTATAGATTTCGGATACCGTAGCCTCCATCAATCTTTGGTCTGGAAATGGTCTCCCACGACACTAAATGGGAGCCCTGATATAGAGATTGTCCCTTCAATAGAAGATTGAAAAAGAGTTTCTGAATCATGTGCAAAATGGACATAGGAACATGGGCTAGACTAAACCAATAAATAGGCATATTTACCAAAACCGAGTCTGGAAGGACCAGTCTACCACCCTGAGATATCTTCCTATTTTGCCAACAATGAATCCTACTCTCCACCTTTTGCACAATCCACAGCCAGTCATTTACCAAATAAGAATTTGGTTTCAAAAAATAACCCAAATAAGTCAATCCCTGACATAGAACACGAATATCAAGAGGAAAAATAGTATTCATAGATTGTCTTAAATCATCCTACAAATTAAAAGCATATAGACAGGATTTCACATAGTTGATCTGCATCCCAGCCGCCATGCAGAAGGTATCGAAAATATATTTGAAGTGTAACCATTCATGTTCTTTGCCAAGCCCAAAGATGAGAATATCATCAACAAATAACATATGTGTTATAATCAATGAGGAGAGACACAAATACCAGTAAACAAACCCTCATCTCTAGCCTGGTGAATGAGTCTGCTAAGGCCATCAATGACAAGAATAAACAAGAGAGGGGATAAAGGACATCCCTGGCGGAGTCCCCGAGAAGCCTAAAAAACTGCAGTAGGACAACCATTGATAAGAATGGAAAAATTAGTAGACTTGATACACCCTATAATCCACTGGGTGATCCAGAAATCCAGACCTGCATTTAAAAGGAGTAACTTCAGAAAAGACCAATCAAAAAGGTCATATGCCTTTATCAGATCTAAATTTAAGGCCAAATCATCCATCTTCTTGATCTTAACCGTGTGCAGGACCTCCTGTGTCGTCCCTACTGCATCAAAGATCAATCTTTTGTTTAAAAACCCAAACTACTCAGCAGAAATACCACCAGATAAGCCCCCCTTTATCCTCTACGCAATAGTTTTTGAAATCAACTTATATATCAGATTGCATAGAGAAATGGGGCAAAAATCCTAGAAAGATGAAGGATTTGAAATCTCTGGGATCAAAGTAATGAACGTGGCATTCACATAACCAATAACTATGCCAGAAACCCGAGCCTCTTCCACCAGTCGAACTAACTCCGGGCCCAGAATATCAAAGAATTGTATAAAAAATTCACAAGTCCAGCCATCCGGCCCAGGAATCTTATCCTTCTCCATGTCCTTCAATATAGTCTCAATCTCTTGGAAAGTCACGGGTGCATAGATCGCAGCACAGTCCAAATCCAAGAACATACGGGGCATAACCTGTAGAATCTTCAGTTGCTCCGTCAAATAATTAGTTCAAGGTTTTCTATAGATATAAGAGAAGTAACTAGCAGCCTCATCTGCAATCCCAGGGACATCCGAAATAAAGTTTGCACCTGAATCAGTAATACCCCATATGTCCTTCTTTTTTCTCCTCCCATCTGCAAATGCATGAAAGTATTTAGTGTTTTGATCCCCACTAGATAACCAAAGGGCCTTGCTTTTTAGCCGCCACATAGCCTCCTCCGTAGCCAAAAGGGAAGCCTTTTGTTTTTCCAGTGCACTGATCTCAGTCATAAGTAAAGGATCAGTAGTCATAATAAAAGGATGAGCCATCATATTAGCAATAGTTGATTCTACAGCCCGTAGATCCAAACTCAAGAGAGCCTTCCTTTCTCGAATCCATGGTGCCACCTTTGATTTTAGAAGACGCAGAAAGCCTGGAAGTCGAGTCATAGCCGGAGAATCCGAGTCCCTCGTAACAGAACCCCATAATTGCCGAACCATACCAATGAAAAAGGCCTCAAGAGACCACAAATGACAATATTTGAAAGGAAAGTTTGTAGGAAATTCAGCCCTACCAAAACGGAGTAGAACAGGTGAGTGGTCCGAGATATGAGTAGCCTCCACCCAAGAGGTGCAATGCGTAAATGTACCAAACAAATCCTCATGAACCAAAAAATGGTCAAGGCGTTTAGCCACAGCCACATCACCCCTTCTCCCGTTTCGCCAGGTGGGCACCAATGGATAAGGCCGAATATCAGTGAGACCATATGTATCAAAGAGGTTAACAAACCAGGAATTCTGTAGAGGTTGCGCCTGAATACTCCAAGAATCCCGAGTACCCAAAGTTAGATTCAAATCCCCCGTTATTATCAGATCTGTAAGACTTAATAACCTAGAATCAGCAAGGCCCTCCCAAAAGAGTTTTTTCTCCACTTGAGGGCCGTAACAATTGTAGACATCAATAGTGCCATTTAATACCCTACTCCTACCAAAGAGTAAGATACCCCCTCCCAAGATGAAGGGTTTAAACATAAATAGAGTGGGATCCCATGCAGATAGAAACCCACCCGATCTCCCAACAGCCCCTACCATGCACACATGCCAGGCAGGCAAAAAAGAGGAGATGAAATCACAAGCTTTTGTATCATCACAAAGTGTTTCCTGTAAATGAATAAGGTCAGGTCTAGTAACAGCAAGCAGACGATGGAAGGCGTTGTGTTTGGGAGCACCTCCAACCCCACGAATGTTCAAGGTCAAAAAAATCATTTAGAAAACCTCGAAATGGCCCCCACTACTCTAAGTGGCTTGAAAACTGAAGGTGACACAGAACTTGTATCATTGCATGACTGTAATGAGTCATCAACTGAAAATAGAGTACTCACCAAACCCCCACAAGTATCCCGAGCCAACTCCTTCCGACATCTCCCTCCATCTTTTTTCCTTATGGTCACATTTGGGAGAGGAGGAAAATCAGACTCGGAGACCAAATTACCCTCACAGACAACCGGAATAGGTGCTGAGAAAAGACCCTGACTCCCACCAGCAGTTTCATCAACATAAAAGACCGTGAGAGGGGATTTAGGCAAAGAATGTAAAATAGACACTTCAGCATCAAGTAGTTGTGTGTCAGATAGAGGAGGAAACCAAGCAGGATCATCAGTCGAGCAACCCCCAACAATGGTATTCCTCGGCAGGGCCATATCCGGAGTTTGATGTGGTGACATAGAGGTAAGAAAATTAGTCGAAGGTGTATAACCCTTCCCCCACCCATCCAACCTCTTTAAATCATCCTTTGTAAGGGAGTTATAAATAGCAGGAAATAGATCTTTAAACATACTGGAGAAGGTCGTCTGCTCCAAAGAATCTTCAATCTGTTGAACCTCCTCCAGCCCTAAGTCGGATAGCTGTTCAGCAACATTAGTAGTCAAACCAGTAGTCTGGGGGTTCTTAACACAACCACATTCCTTTCGCAGGTGACCAGGTTTTCCATAATTATAGCATATAAAAGGGGTCCGCCAATAGTCAAGTTCCTGAAGAATGACCCTGTCACCCGATCGAATCGGAACACTCTTCGGAAGACCCTTTGTAACATCCAGTTCAACTAAAATCCAAGCACATCTCTTATCCTCATCATAGAGAGACTTATCATTGAAGAAAACAAAAGAACCAATATGGTTTGCCAGATTGAAAAAAACTTCACGTGCCCACAGTGCCAGAGGGAATCCTTTTAGCAAAACCCAAAAGTGGTTTGTTTGAAGTTGTTCCGTAACTGGGTTAAAGTCCATATGCCACCTCTTTAAGCATAGGGATCCTCAATCAATAACCCAGATACGTTCAAAGATCATGGTTGCGTGTTCCTCGTCCAGGAAATGGAAAACAACCCAGTTGTTTACCAACATATGAATCCTCGGCACATAAGTGAGCAAGGGTTTCCAGTGAGTAGTAACGCAGGAGATGAGGTCCGACCGACTGATATCCATATAACATAGTTTTCCAACCAAAGCCCGAGCTGTGAGGCTTAATACCTTGCCAATCTGGACATCTTTACCAAGAACCATTTCATTCCCTTCACCATAGCTTTTTATGGCCTTTAATGAGCGATGAAGTCGGGATTTAGCACCCCCACTCCTAGAAAGACCACCTCCACGACGCACATTATCACATGGTTGATAAAATTCCTTGTCGGGGCCTGTGTCCTCCTCTAACTCCACCCCAATAGATGTGTCCCCATAGAGAAGTGGTTCAATCAATAACTGGGAGTGTTCCAATGAAGGACCCACACCAACCTCAGATGTGTGAGTCGAGGTTTCCACTGTATCCCCCATAGAAAAAGATTCTAGTGCCAGTGCTAGCTGACATTTTGAACAGTCGTCAGTACCCAAGGTTATGATGCTTCCTAGGCAGCCAAAATAACCGTAGTCCCCAACCTAGAACCCTAAAGACAAAAACTAATCATCACCAATAACCGCCAACCTAAACAATAGTTATTGGGAATCCGAGAAAACCCAGACCGTCAAGACCCCCATACCGTTCAAGGAGGCGTAGCCATGTAAACACCATACATAACATTATCTAACCCTAACCCTAGTTTCTGCAACAACACCGCCATTAAAACCCCTGCCTCCTCATATCTGTCACTACCAAGTGTTTGGCCTCTAGGGGTCAATGACAAGATACAAGCCTAGTCATTCTCAAAGGGGAATCTTGCCCACTAAATCATTGGAACAAGCAACAAAAATAAGTCTATTTTTTATTGGTTTAATAATTTAGTTTTAAAAATTGAGAAGTTTATATGGTTTGAAACAATCACATTTTAGACCCAAAAGGTTGTTAATTTTTGTTATGTAGTGAAAGGTTTTTTTAGTGATTTGAAACTTTTTTAGCTTGTATTGAGGGTTATATATATATATATATATATATATATATAATATCCGCTAGGTTATGATTTGGTGGTAACTTGTAGTGTTTTTTGTTGTAAATGATCTAGATTAAAATTTTGATGAGCTTGCTTTTTCTCAGTGTACAATTTAGCAATCATGCCTTTGCGGCTCTAAGACTTTTGAGGCACATGCTCTTAGATGTTTCAAAATAAGTGCTTTGTTGGGTTTTATGCTAATTATAGTTGCAGCATACACACAATAATGTGTAATATGAGCTAGCTCAATACCAACAACCTCATCTTCATTAATAAAAATGCTAGAGGATGGGGCCACATTGCTTCTAGGGTTGTCATTGCATTGGGTTGTTTCCCTTTTGAGTATGTGCATGTGTGTGTGTACAAACACCATATACGTCCCTAACGTCTTAATCATAACTATTCCAATCCACCCTAAGAAAGCATTACATTAAACATACCTTATCGAAAAACAAAACATAACTACATATATTTTCATAATTGACTATTGATTTTATAGACGTAAATTGAAAACATAAAACTAGTAAGAAAAATACTTATATTAAACTAGGGTAGTTGAGAGACGTGTTGGTCTTGGAATCCATGGCTTCAAAGTTGGCTTGGCCCTTGCTAATGGAGACACTTCCTCTTCCATGTACATTGGGCACTAAGACAATGAGACTTAAAGATTTCATTCATGATGAAGTCTAGGCAATAATAAATTTTATTTTTCAAAGTCTCTTCCTCACTCCTCTCATTTTCAAAAATATAGCAATATGCTACTAAGCTCATGTTTTTTGCAAGATTATGCATTTTCCCTTGAAATGGGCACATTTTTGAGCACTTTTCTCCTCCTTGTCTCTAAAACGCACTTCAAACCCAATTAGAGCATTGTAGATTTTTTCCTTTGAGACTTTGAGACTATGTTTTGGCTTTGTAATACTCTAGTTTTGACCCTTAGAAGGTATTCAATGATATTATTTATAATTGTAAATGTGTGGTTATTGTAATGAGTGTAGAGTCATGTGAGCTTAAATGAATGACTTGTAATGTAAATGTTGTAAATGTGTTTGTATTAATTCCTAGTGTAGAGCTCAAAGTTAAGGCCCAACAAGATGATGATTGTAAACAAGATGATGCAAATATACTTTGTATGGACCATGTGGTAGAGCTACCATAATGCATTTGAAATTATGTAAAAAGGAAATACTATAATATAATACATAAAGGTCCAAGATGGATGTTAGGAGCATAAGGGGGATATGAGTCCACAAGAGTGGGAGATTAAATGGGGTCCATGAGAAATAAAGTCTTCATTGCATAATGCCATCTAAAAAAATCACACCCTTTCCATCATGTGCCTTAAATGAAGATCATGGTCATCACCTTTGACTTAGAAAACCAATCATGAATGCAAGAAGTGGTTGTGCAGGTAGAGACTACCTTACATAAATAAGGAGCATGGGGAAATGTACTTATAAAGAGAAGTATAATCATTTTGATAAAATGTAGAAGTCCCTCATTACATTCCCTTTGCTCATCGTTTTTACACTCATTCTAGCTATTATGTTTTCATTTCCATACTATATTTTCACGTAGTATCTTCATTCCATGTTTGCAAATTAATTGAATCAACACTATGAATCCAGGAATGGGAAGGTTGAATGAGCACAAAGGATAGGTAAAGATGGGAATCCATTACTAACATGATATTGTTGCTCATTGACTTATTATGATCCAAGGAATTACTCCATTGAGCTTTCCTAAAAGGCAATCAACAAATGGACTTTTCCAGCTTGCACTATATCATAAGCTAGTAGTGATTTCTTTAGAGACTAGATTAGAGAATGGAAAGGTCCAACCTATGTTGTATATGGTAGTGAAAAGAGAGTTTCATGGTTAATTCATACAATGTTGGATGGGGTACATGGAGTGTTCCTTAGTGAGTAAATGAATGGAGTTGTGAGAGCAATGGGTTGGGTTGAGTGCGGAAGAAGCCCATGGTCCTTCATTTGGTGGTGGAATCTACACTAAATGTTAATTGTTGGGTGGTGAATTGATCTAACACAACCATTTTCTTGGATCACTTTTGTTAAAATCTAAGTGTCCACTTCTTACATTTTTGCAATTTAACTCTATCTTTTATGTAATGATGGTGAATTTGTGCATGCAATGTGTGTGAATTTTCTTAAGGATGAATATGGGCAGGTGTTTCCCATGATTTCAATTAGTATATGCTTAAATTATTCAATTACATATTTAATCATGTCTTGAGCATGCATTCATAGTATGTTGGACTTCTTTTGGAAGCCAAATCTATGTTGTTTATGGTTAATTTTATTGGTTAATACCCAAAAAATTAAATGGGATCAAGTGGATACTCTTTTGTTAGCTCTCATGGCATGGACGAGTATGACATAGGATTCTTCAAGTCAGATGAGCTCACATCTTGACTAGGTGGAACATTACCTCGCAAAGCCATGGCATTCATGAAACATTCATGAGGATCGAAGGGATTTAGGTCTGCTTGTTTTCTCCCTTTGCAAACTTTTTGGGCACTCTTTAGAGTTTGTGCCTTAATCGACTATTATAAATTTTCCCTACTTTAGATTAGTGTAATTTGAGATATGCAAGAATTAAAAAAATATTCAAAAAGGTATGAAGTGTTGACCCTCTTACACTTTAGCTGAGGGTTGAGAAGCTTTAAATATGCATCAATAACACCTAAAGTCCAAGGTGGAAGATGCCCTCAAACACCTTCATTAGTGGTTGTAGCCTAATTAAATATGTATTGATGATTGAGCTATGGTTAAGTCTAACTAAAGCCTCTTGTAACCCCATAATGATTAGGCGTAATGTGTAGGGCGGGGAAGGGGGCACCCCTTTGGCCTAGATTCATAATAAAAAATATCTTCCAATCCCCATCTCCCCCCCGCAAAGGAACCTTCTATAGAAAGGGGCATAGATAACTTGGAGAAGATGGTGCTGAATTTTCTAACCAATCCATAATTTGGCTAGGAGATCTTCTTACATGTACATCATTGCTCCCTTCAATACAATGCATATAACTTGGTGAATCCGTGTGACTTTCTTCATCATTTCCCATGAGGGGTGAAGGATTTTCTCATTAAGATAGTCAAATACAATATTGGAATCCCCTTCATATACAAGATTTTTAAATCATATTCCCAAGACTTCGACCATACCCATGATTGGGATTGGACTTTGCTTGGATATTTGAGGTTTTAATCATAAGTTTGAGAATCGATACCATGATGGTTTTTAAAAAGACCATTGTCCATGTTAGTCCAAGGCTTCCCTAGAACACTCCACCAACATTGAACTTGACCCAACCTACCCAACCCACTAGTTTGAAAGGGGGGAGGGGGTCAAGATTAGATTGCAAAATTACATACCTAACCTCTGTCCATTAATGAAGTTTTATCTTTAGAAGCTTCACATATCATTTTTTTAACTAGTTTCTAGTTATCTTGATGTGACAATTTTCATCGTCCCTAATTTATAAGAGTTTAGATTATTGTAGCCAATTGACAACATTCAAATCAGGTTCCTTCATCCAAGGCACCATGAGTGGGGGTTACCTATTATGCTAAAGTTTCCCATGCCTTATACCTAGTTCCAACCACTACTGCAAGTATAAATGCATAATGAACACAAGTACAAGCACAAATGTGTCATTGGAGAAACTTGAACTATGATAGGAGAAACAATAGAACCTCACTTTCACTAACCCAACAAGTCATTGTTGGAAGAATCCTTTAACTTTTTAAATAAAAATCAAGGAAAAAAAGTCAACATATTTGTTCTTGAAAATAACTAGTTATGAACAATATTCCTTATTGTGCCTATATAAATTGTGTGTCAAGTAATTTGTAAAGGGAAAATGTGTATTTTTTAATGTCTCGATGTTAAGCAAAACAATGCAAAATAAATTGCTTAATATTTTGTATATTTTACCAACAACCTCATTTTGCTAATAAAAATGTTAGAGGATGAGGCCATGTAGTTCCTAGGGTTTTTAGTGCATTGGGTTGTTTCCTTTTCGTGTGTGTGTGCTTGTGTGTGTAAGAGAACCATGCAGGTCCCTAATTAGATTTAGTGTCTTAAGCATAGCTTCTCCAATCCACCCTAATAGAGCATTATTAAACATATTGTATCCAAAAACAAAACATAATTACATATATTTGTATAATTGACTATTGATTTTATAGATATAAACTTAAAACGTAAAACTAGCAAGAATAATACTTATGTTAGACATGGTGGTTGAGAGACATGTTGGTCTTGGAATTGATGGCTTCAAATTTGCCTTGGCCTTTGCTGATGGAGATAGTTCCTCTTCCATGTGCATTGGGTGCCAAGACTCAAGGACTTCATTCATGACAAATTCTAGGCAACAATGGATTTTCTTTTGAAAAACCTCTTCCTTGCTTTCTTCTTTTTAGAAATTAAGCAAGACGTTACCAAGCACATATTCTCTAGTAAGGATATAGTCTTTCCTTGGAGTGGGCATATTGTTGAGCACTTTGCTCCTCTTTGTCACTCAAATGCTCATCAAAACCAATTAGAGAATAGTATACTTTTTCCTTTGAGACTTTGTTCATTTTTGTCTTTGCAATACCCCAATTTTGACCCTTGGAAGGCATTGTATTGTATTTATATGTGTAAATGTATGGGTATTATGGTAAGTGTCGAAACATGTGAACTTAAATAAATGACTTGTAATGTAAATGTTGTAAATATGTTTTTTATGGATTCCTAGTGCAGGCTTAAGGTCAAGGCCCAACTAGAGAATGACTATATATATATATATATATATATATATATATATATGATGTAAACATATTTTTTTATTGACCATGTGCTATAACTACCATGACAAATTCAAAGTTATGTAACAAATAAACACTGGAATAAAATACATAATGGTCCAAGATGGTTGCTAGGAGCGTAAGGGGGCTATGAGTACACAAGAGAGAAGGATGAAAGAGGGGGCATGGGAAATAAATTTTTTATTGTCCAGTGCCATATCAACAATCACATATTTTCCATCATGAGCCTTAAATGAAGCTCGCTGTCACGTTTGACTTAGAAAGCCAATAATGAATGCATGAAGTGGTTGTTGAGGTAAAGTCTACCTTACACAAATAAAGAGCATGGGGATAGGTACTTGTAAGGAGAAGTATGATCATTTTGAAAAAAAGTAGAATTTCTTCATTCCATTCCCTTTGCACATAATTTTTACACTTATTCTCACTGTTATTCTTTCAATTCCATACTATATTCTCATATGGTATCTTCTTTGCATGTTTGAAAATCATTTGAATCAACATTATGAATCCAACAATAGGAAGGTTGCATGTGTTAGGATATTCCTATACTCCATCCTAGTCCCACCAGTATTTTGATCATTTACATTTTCAGCCATGCATGCACCTTTTAGGGTTTGCATGCATTCTAGGGTTTGCATGCATTTTGCATGCATCCCAGTCATCAGTCCAGCACGTATCCCTCAGTTAGCCAGCCCCCAGGAGCTTCTCACTATTCAGTTTTATCCCTCCAGTTGCTTAATGCGCCCTTCTTCCTTGATTTTAGGGAGCAACTCGCCCTCCTTCACCTACCAGTCCAGTTGTCACTCAGTTACACTCAGTTACAGTCAGTTACACTCACTTACAGTCAGTTACACTCAGTTACACTTAGTTACACTCAGTTACAGTCAGTTACACTTAGTTACACTCAGTTACATTCAGTTACATTCAGTTACACTCAGTTACACTCAGTTACATTGAGTTACACTCAGTTACATTGAGTTACACTCAGTTACACCTACCAGAGTTAGTTTGACTTATGGTTGACAGTTACTTGAGCATTGATGACTCCACTGATGATGATGAAGACTTCCAGTTGCGCTCCGATGATCATGAGGACACCTAGTTGTGCTCCGATGACACTCCAGTGATCCTTTGATCACTCCATGAAGGCTAATTCGAATTGCCACCTTAGGCATTCGAATTCCTCATGCATTGTATTATTTATATGTCCATTTGTGATTAATAATTTAGTATGACCGAAGTATTATTGCTTCTATCTGAGTTCTACTGTACCATATTATTCTGTTGCTCATTATACTGCATGTATCACTCTTCTTCTATTTTCTTGCTTAATCATAATTATTCTCTTGTGAGATACATCATCTCTTAGATCTGCTGTGAGGATTTTCACATGGTATCAGAGCATGTTGAGAGTATTGTTTATCTCCATTCTTGAGAGTTTTTTGCAGGTTATTACCAAGATTTCGAGTTCAGCAGTTGCAGCAGTTTCTGCATTTTTGCAGCAGTAGCAGTTGCAGTTATTCTATATTGTTTTTGCAGGTCTTCTACAACTTCAATGAATTTAGAAGAAATTACTCCTCTTTCTCCATTCAACTATGATGAATGGAAACCAAGAATGATAGCATATTTGAAGAGCCATGATCTCTTTGATTGCTATTTCGAAAGAGAGTTTGAATCCTCTACAAAGAAGATTAAATGGTTGAA
Organism: Larix kaempferi; assembly: GCA_027924585.1. NCBI lineage: Eukaryota > Viridiplantae > Streptophyta > Pinopsida > Pinales > Pinaceae > Larix > Larix kaempferi. Next base: position 2,091,499 of record BSBM01000031.1, on the reverse strand, counting down.
TAAAGGTGACATGCACATTGGAAGAATGAAGCTTACTATGACTGATTACATATTGTACCCGACCATCTTTGATATTGAAACTCCAAAAGAGTTATGGGCTCATCTGGATGAAAGATTCGGCAAAAAGAATGATGGATTTGGTCCAAATCCCTTCAAAAGCAAGCAAGTTGATGCATTCGCTCCACTTGATGGTCTCTCAGATCATGATGCATTCGCTCCTCCTGATGGTCTCTCAGATCATGTTGCATTCGCTCCCCTTGATGATCTCTCAGATCATGAACCAGTATCATCTCATATTGAAGTTGTTGACAAAGAACTTGCAGATTCTCTGCTCATGCTCAAACTTTCTTCTCTTTCTGTGCCAGTTCACACTCTAGATATTGCAAAAGGTCCTAAATCCTCTCTTGCACCAGAGTTTGTTGGTTTGCATCATGATCACATGATTATTTCGGAGGTAACATCAGCTATTGGAGGTAATGCATTCGCTCCTCTTCAGCAAACATCTCTTGTTTACTACTATATGATCATTAGCACATGCTTTCAGAAGGTTATTGAAGAATATGGCCATTGCCACCTGCTTGAGATAATTTCTCATGCATATGATAGTTTTGATCTCACCCTTGCTGGTTCAAAGGAGATCTCAAGAAACTGTTTTGAAAGTCTTAAATCTGATTTTGATTTCAAGCAAACATGTAATAGTTCTTTTTGGCATAATCTCACCCATGGTGGTTCGAAGGAGAAGACAAAGGACTATATGCACATTCAAAAATTTGATCCTACCTCAGCTGATTCGAATCACAGGTTCAAGGATCATTCTAATACTATTGGATTTGTTCTCATCACATTCGATCTGAAGAGCAAGTACAAGCACATGCTTTTTGAGCATGATCCACTTCTTCCCAAGAAGAAGATACCTCCAGACATATGACCAAGCATCACACATGCTTGAGTTTGGAGCTTTTATTTTTTTTATGTGTGCCTTACAGTCTATTTTTTGAGGAGGGGGTATGTTTCCCATGAAATTTTCCCACTTCCTTGGTTTATTGATTGTTATTATTCATTGTATTGGGTGACCTTTGGTCTTAGTTACCAGGGCCCAGGATGGATTAAGGGGGGGTGTTAGGATATTCCTATACTCCATCCTAGTCCCACCAGTATTTTGATCATTTACATTTTCAGCCATGCATGCACCTTTTAGGGTTTGCATGCATTCTAGGGTTTGCATGCATTTTGCATGCATCCCAGTCATCAGTCCAGTGATCATGATGATCATGAGGACACCTAGTTGTGCTCCGATGACACTCCAGTGATCCTTTGATCACTCCATGAAGGCTAATTCGAATTGCCACCTTAGGCATTCGAATTCCTCATGCATTGTATTATTTATATGTCCATTTGTGATTAATAATTTAGTATGACCGAAGTATTATTGCTTCTATCTGAGTTCTACTGTACCATATTATTCTGTTGCTCATTATACTGCATGTATCACTCTTCTTCTATTTTCTTGCTTAATCATAATTATTCTCTTGTGAGATACATCATCTCTTAGATCTGCTGTGAGGATTTTCACAGCATGAGCATAGGTGATGGGGGAAGACAAGAATCCATTACCTACATGATATTGTTGCTCATTGTCTTCCTATGAGCCAAGGAAAGACTGCACCAAGATTTTCCAAAAGGCAATCAACAATTGGGCTTTTCTTGCTTATACTAGAGCATAAGCTAGTACCAAGTTCTCAAGGGACTATATAATAGAGAAGGGAAAGGTCCAAGTTGTGTTGTGTTGAGTACATTAATAGGGTCATGAGAGCAATGGGTTGGGTTGAGTGGCAACAAACCCATGGCTTCTTCATTTGGTGGTGGCATCTGCACTATAGTGGTGAATTGATCTCGCACAACCAATTTATTGCACCAATTTTGTTAGAAGACAAGTGTCCACTCCTTACATTAATTATGCAATTTAATTGTATTTTATTTGTAATGGCAGTGAATTTGTGCATGCAATTAATGTGTGTGAATTTTCTTAAGGGTGAACAAGGGCACATATTTCTCATGATTTCAATTAGTAAATGTTTACATTTTTTAGGTGCATCTTTGATTTTGCACTTAGGCATGCATTCATAGTAAGTTAGACTTCATTTGGAAGCCAAACCTATGTTGTTTATGGTAAATTAAATTGGTTAATGGCCAAAATTTGAAAATGGATCAAGTGGTTACACTTTTGTTCGCTTCAATGGCATGGATAGGTATGCCATATTTTTCTTCAAGTTGGATGAGCTTACATCTTCACTGTGTAGAAAAAGACCTTTTGGAGCCATGACATTCATGAACTATTAATGGGGGTTTAAGGAATTTAGGGCTTGCTTGTTTCCTCTCATTGCAAACTTTTTGGGCACCCGGACCATTATAAATCTACCCTACTTCAAATTAGACTTCAAGATAGGCAAGAACTAAAAAATATTTAGGAAGGTATGAAGTGTTGACCCTCTTCCTCTTTATTTGAGGGGTCAACACCTAATGTCCAAGGTGAAAGATGTCCTCAAACACCTTCATTAATGGTTGCTGCATAATCAAATATGTAACGATGATCAAGTTGTGGTTAAGTCCATTTATGGCTCCATTTAAACTAACAATGATAAGATGCAATGGGTTAGATGGGGGGCACCCTTTTGGCCTAGATTCATAATAAAAACTATTTTCTAGTCCCCATCCCCCGCTCAATAGAGGAACCTCCTAGAGAAAGGGGTATAGGTGGCTTGGAGAATATCTTGGTATAATTTGCTAACAAAATCCATCATTCAGCTAGGAGATCTTCTTACTTGTACAAACCCATGCCCTTCAAGACAATGCGTAGCTTGGTGAATCCACGTGATAGAAGAGGCATGTGTTTACCATGCACCTGCAGCAAGAAGACATGACACAAGTTCATTCAGAGACAAATCCTCTCTGAGAAATGCATTAATTGTGCTTAAAACATTCTAAGTGGCGCAAAAAGCCTAAAAACTATTGAAAAGTGGGTTTTCAGTTGAAAATAATCTAAAATAAAGAAAATGAGGAATCCCACATTTAGAAGAAAAGCCTAAGGCTCATTTCCCACTGCTATATAAGAAAGGCTTTGGGGCATGGTAAAGACACACAAAGGAAGAGCAAAAGAATGCTAAAGAGATTCTAAAGGAGGAGAAAGAGCTCAAATTCTTCAAAAGCAAGGGTGAAGGAAGGGAAGCTTATGGCAATGGAGGAAGGATGCACACCTATATCCATGGTAATTATGTATCTTCTTTCATTGTTTTAATATGAAGTAATTCAAGTTTCTACCATTTTAGTGTTGAATGTTTGCTTATCTTGCATGATTTTAATTCTGAAATGTCCTTAGATCTCAATGAATGTTTAATGAATGAACTTAGATCTTAAGAAATTTGTGATAATTGCTTCATTTCTGACATAGAATTTCACCAATTCTTAGTAAAATAGTTGAACTAGTGTAGACACAACCCTGTACTAAATAGTATTATCAATTGGCGACCATATGGCTTGAAAATTCTTGATATCTCATGATTTTTCTTCATTTTTGGTGATCTCTATCCTTTAGATCTACTCATGTTAAGCTTAAAAATCATTAAAAGAACTTAAGATCCAGCTTAAACAGCTCAAGATCAACCTAAATACACCTTTAATTCATCAAACTAGCTCAATTTGCATTCAGATCTGAGTTTCTTGATTTTTTAATTAGTGTGTGCCTGTTTAAACTCTATTTTAATCTTAAAGATATGTTCATCTTTTCAAAGCTTTCAATCTCTGCTTTAAAATTTTCAAAGCTTCAATCTATGTGTGATCATTTCTTTAAATTTCGTGTTGATAAATCCCTGCGTGATCTTTCCTTTAAGAATTCTTTACACTCTACGTTTGAAACTCTGCATTTAATTGGGCATATGATTCGAAACTCTGCTTTAAATCTTTAAAATCTGAACAATTCCTTTAATTTCGGCGGTTGAGTCTTGGTTTAAAAACTAAATTTGAATCTTTAAATCTCAGCATTGAATCTTCCAACTCTGCGGTGAAGTTTTTAAAATGAGACTCCCAAATCTTTAATGCATAATTCTAGTTCTGCAAACATGACTCGGCCACAATTTGCTTCTGCGTGCAATGATATTTACAACTATGCGTCGAAGCTTTCAAGATCCAAGCTATGAAAGCGTGTTAAATAATCACTACATGAATGCGTGAATCCTCAGTGACGATCCGTGTAGCCAAACCCTGCTAAAATCTTAAATGATGTTGAAAGAAAACTTTGCAGGTTATCTCTCTTCTAAAGAGTTTTGCGTGAATCGGCGAGTTCAACCCTATTTAGCTCTGCATTTTTAAAAAAAAATACCCTGCATCTCTGCGTTTAAACTCTTTAAGCTCTTAATCGTAGATGTTTACACCAGCCCTGCGGGAAATCTTATCAGATTTCAGCGTGTGTTGTTGGTGAGTGTGCCGATTGGTTCAATCTCTGAGTTGAAGGATCTTATAGATTTAGATTTCTTCCACATCTACGTCGAAAGAGCTTTACGCTCTGCCCTCCTCAAACTCTAAAACGCTGCATACCTTAAATCTTTAAAACCCTGTCCAATTTGAGTTTAAACTCAAGTTTCACCCATGGAAACTAGCGTCTGAGGCATTTTCAAATCCTGCGTTTTATCTTTGCGTGGATAATTTCCAGTGTGAATGTCTGTAAGAGCTCTGCCCTTATCAACCTTGAAACATTGTGTGCAATGGTTTATGACTGCATACAAGTATTGTTTTCAGTCTGCAGAAAAAGTAGGCACTGCATACGTGAAACCTTAAAAAATCTGGGCATTTTCATTTTTTAATTTGACTTGTTAAAAACTAATTTTGAACAGGCCTGTTAGTGAACGCGTGTTGATAAACTTTGAACTAATTTTGAACAGGCCTGTTGGAAACTTGGTTTTTGCTGGGACTCTTGGCTGGCACTTGGGGGCCGTTGAACCTGTTTCTCCTACGGGAGGGGTTCACGTTTTTATGTATGAACATATGGTACTTTTTATGGTTTTTCTATGTGGCTGTTTGGCACAGCGGCTGGATGATTTATTTAGACACATGTACTGCTTGGCAGTGATGAGATGTATGGTTTTTTATGACAGTTGGCAACATTTACTATTTCGTATATTAATAGTAAGTTATATTTTTCAGTGAAAAAAACTTTGAAACCTTCTTGAATTTGAAATTTGAAGTGAACCATGAGTGCCCAAACCAACAACTAAGACCCCTTTTCATGATTCTTCAAAATACTCATTTCCATAATGTGAAAATTGTTTAAACTTTTGCATAATTCAAACTTTTTAGTTTTGGATAAAAAGACCAAAATTTGAAAAAATTTAAATTTTCTTTGCATGATTCATTTAAAATCTTTAAATTTGGATTAAAAATAAATAAAATTGATTTCAAATCTTTAGTGTTGAACAAAAACAAAAACAAAAAAATTGAAAAAATTTTAAAGTTTTTTTTTTAAATCTCTAATTTTGGATTGAAAAATTTTTAAAGTTTTTTTTTTAAATCTATAATTTTGGATTGAAAAAGAAAAAAAATTGAAAAAATTTTAAGGTTTTTTTTAAAATCCATAATTTTGGATTGAAAAAGAAAAAAAATTGAAAAATTTTTAAAGTTTTTTTCTAAATCTTTAATTTTGGATTTAAAAAAAAAATTGGAAAATTTTTTACAAAGCTTGGAAAGTTTGGATTAAAATTGAGGTATGCTTGGAGTTGTAGGACTTAAAGTGCCATTCACACATTTGCATTTGATAAACACACTTTAAACACCACATGTTGAGATCATTTGAGAGCAATTTTTTTCCACAAAACAGAAACAAACTTTAATTAGTTACATTTTGTCTTAGGAGTTTGAATGCTTTCATGATTTTCATGCATAATTAGAGAGAATTGCACCTTTAGAGTTCAGTTTTCTTGAGATATATTATGTATGAGGTACCGTATCCTCTTCACTCGCATCTTATGATGATCTTGTGAATGAGAAAGTGTATCTCGTTTGTAATAGTTTAAGAGTTCATTTTTTCAAAGCATCTTATATCGAGCCACCGTATCCTCTTCACTTGGGCCTTATGGCGATCTTGTGAATGAGAAAGTGGATCTCACGTGTAATAGTTTAGAATTTAATTCATAAGCATTCTAAAGGACTCTGCGTATCCTCTTCACTTGGGCCTTATGGCGATCTTGTGAATGAGAAACAGAGATCCCCCGTGTAATAGAATTAGATTCATGTTTACTTGAGATATTTGTTTGGGTTACATTGGTCTTTACACATCGATTATCATCCATATTTCAGAAAAAACTGTGCATGACCTTACAAAATTTACCAATAATTTTGCATGTCTGAAAGAAACTCATGAACCTATAACTCTCCCTTAATTTAGAATATTCATCGAATTGAAAGGTAGAGTACGGAGCATTTTGCATTGTTTGGTTCGTTTTTCTGTTTTTGAGTCAAAACACCACCAGTTTCATTTCCACTCCTAAAACTAACTAAACTACACTTAAAATTGGCGCTTAATCTAAAATTGAGAAACTTTTGATTTTCATATCACCAACAAGTTTAGGTTAGTGCCCTGGATTAGGTTTGGAGAGTTAATACTCCTGGGCTGCAAAACTTTGAAACTAGCATTGATTAAAGAGAGTAAATCCATTCGTAGCAAAAAATGATTGTTGGGAAAGCGCTTCTGAAACATGCGTCAAGCACGAGGTCAAGCTGGATAAGTAAGGGTGGTTCCCCCTTCTTGCTTATTTAGTGGGACATGAGCTTATCGAGGAGATTTTATGTTCAGTGACAAGTCCTCGGGGTGACATCACTGTTTCTAGAGTTTTTGGTAATGAGAGTTGTCCTCGACTTACAACTGTTCCGCCCGACAATCGATTGTGAAGTGGTAACTTTAGTGGCTATTCTTAGGATATCACATAGGCTATTGTGAGTGGGACACACTTGCAATACCTGAGACAGACTTTGGAACTTTTACTCCTTGTGAGGGTGATTGGTCAGGAACCAACACTTGCACCCCTAGCGATTAAAGTTTATTGTAATTGTTTCTCACACCTTCGCTCCTAGCAATTGTATGAGGACATGAATTCCCTCAGCAGCTACTAGTTTTGGAAGGCCCTACAATCCAACTTTTCACTGAGCTTTGGTTCTTTGGAAGAGTAAGTTTGCTTGCTTAAAATCTCTAGGGAAGTTTTACTGTGTGGACACTTTTTATTTTGTTGAGTCTAGAAAGCCATAGGATTGTTTGATTTTGTTTTCAAAAACTTTTTAAACACATCCTTTTATCAATATTCTTCAAAGTGGCTAATCTTCTGACCCACCAGTCACGACGGAATAGAGGTGAGTCACCATAAATTGAAGGCCCCGCTACATCGCGGAGACGATTACAAAATACAAAGCACTTTGACTTTGAAACTAACACACTTATAACTTCAATTATCAACAATAGAGCAGAAACACATCAAACAAATACTGCAACACCACCTATCAAGGAAAACACAGAAACTGTTGATCCTCTTGCTCCATTTGAAATTGAAACATTAGAAGACAACACTGCAAATCCCGTAAATCCACCTTTGACAAATCTTTCAGACCCAGTGGTAATTCACATCAGTGAACCATTGAACACCATAAATCCTCTTTTGGCACATTTGATACACATGCAAAATTCAACATCTAACCCCATGGCTTCATCAGGAGCACAAGGGACCCCATCACCTCAACCCCAAACGGTTATTGGAGGTAGCAATACTTCCAATATACCTATGGCTTCATCAGGAGCTCAAGGGACCACATCAACACCATCTCAAATGAGTGTTGGAGGTAACAATACTTCCAATATCCCTATGGCTTCATCAGGACCACAAGGGACAACATCATCACAACCTCAAACGGTTGCTGGAGGTAGCAATACTTCCAATTTGACCTCTACCACCATCCCAACAGTTAATTTACCTGCTTCTACCATAAGTTCAACTAGCACTTCACTGCCAGTTGGTACAGTTTCAAGTCTCAATACCGGAAGTACATCCACTTTACCTGCAGGAATCCCTACTGGAGGGAGTGCCTTACCAAACTTGGGTTTCCCATATGGTTTGGCTACTCAAGGTCAAAACAATCTAGGAGTAAATCAAAATCCTATTGGCATACCAAACAGTCTTCCAAGTTCTACACCCAGGGGGAATCCTTCATTTTGGAACCTCAATATCCCTAGTGGAATTAATGGACCATGGAACAATAATGCTAATTGGGGTAATACTCCACAAGTTAGTGGAAATGCCTCGGGAAACCATTATCTCAACTTTCCTAACATAAATCCTGGGGGCAATCTCATACCCCCAACAGGTAGCACACCAGGAGGTAACCCATCCACCAACCCCATTCCACCATGGAGTGGGAAGGTTCCAGGAAGTACCCCATCTTCTTGGGCACCACCCCTGCAAGGGGGCAATCAACCTTGGAACGCATCTCCAAACCAAGGAAACAATCAATGGAGTGGTCAGATTCCGACTAGCAACCAATCTAATTGGGGTCCACCCCCGCAAGGGGGCAATCCACCCATGAATCCCAACCAACAATGGAGTGGTAATGTTCCACCAAGTAACCAATCTCAATGGAACATACCCCAGCAAGGGGGCAATCCACCCATTAATCCTATGCCACAATGGAGTGGCAATGTTCCACCAAATAACCAATCTCAATGGAACATGCCTCCGCAAGGGGGCAACCCATACATGCATCCTATCCCACAATGGAATGGACAATATTCACGAAATAACCCATCTTTTTGGATGCAATCTCCGCAAGGAGGTAATCCCGCTTGGAATACTTTTCAATCCCAAGGACCACAACAGTGGAGCCATCAAGATTCACCCGGATATCAAACGTTTGCTTCGGCATCATCCAAGTCACCATTTCTAGACACATTGAATCTACCGGATTTATCCCGGCTGACTAATGACCCTATTCTTCATTTAAATGGGTGGCCAACCATACCAACCAAACTACCCTCAGACATACCCAAGTTTAACTGAAAACCAGGGGAAGATCCATCAAATCATGTGATGACATTCCATTTGTGGTGTTCATCTAATTCCCTAGTTGATGATAGTATTAGGTTGAGGTTGTTTCAGCAGACTCTAACGGGAAATGCTGCGAAATGGTACATTGAGTCGCCCCACAATACATTCATAGAATTTTCATCTTTAGCTATGGAGTTTTTGACACATTTTCAATTACCTATCTGCTATGAGATGGGAACCGAACTTTTAACTTCACTTAGGCAATCCACCACTACTCACATCTCGGATCATATCCACGAGTGGAGGAGACGTCGAAGGCTTATAAAAGTTGAAATACCTGATCAATTCTTAGCAGATTGGTTCATAAAATCACTATTGCCTACTCTTGCCAAAGATGTAGCCATGATTGAAGAACAACTCATTCAGAGTGCTCACTTTATGACTTAATTCCCCATGCTGTAAGACCTACGTCTGATCTAGCTAGGCCACCAAAAGGATGTCATACCGATGGTGTGATTGGATCTGTAAACCAACTTGAACAGATTACCCAACAATTGGGACAAATGTTAGTTCAAAATCCGCAACCCACAACTGGCCAGGCAACTCAGCAATCTGCAACTCCTACCCAAACTTCTGAAGTACTTACGGTTCAAACTGCGGACCCAAAAGGAAAAAAGAAGAAGCAAAAGAAGAATCCCAATGCTAACCCTAGGACAGGAGATGCACCTAAAGTGAATAATCCTACCGGAGGAAATCATGAAAATAGGAAAAACAAATACCCTTGCAAAATTTGCTAAGAGGATCATCCTACTCATCTTTGTCCTCATATGGATGATATTCATCGCATGTTGGCACAACGAGGAGGGCAACAACCACAACTTGTTGTCCTAACTCAACCCTTCCCCCAGCAACAACAGATGGTTGTTGCGGCGCCAGCACCTCCACCCGGAGGAAACCAGGCAAACCCCCCACCAGGGGGCAATCCACCCAACGCTAATATCTTCACAATTGGTGAACATGACATCCACATCCAAACAAGGGCTCGTTCTTATGATATACCTTCAAAAGATGTCGAAACAGCCGGATCTTAACCTAGTGGTTTTCTAAATATTGAAAAACAACCCATAGACATGGTGCCTCAATCTCCGAAAGGGGTCCTCCGCAAAACAAAACACAACCCCAATGCGCGAGCTGCTCAAAACTACAATGTGGTTGAATATTTAGCTCAAGCTCCTTGTGCAATGTCTACCTTGGAGGTGTTGCAAAGTTGTCCCGCTCAACAGAAAGCACTATTGTATGCCATCGGGGCTATTGATCCATCAGACACTAATTTGATCACATTTGACTTAGAACATCCCACATGTAAGCTTCTCTCACAGATTGCATTCCAAATTAAAGTAACTTCACATGGTAAGAATATTTTTCGCACCATTGTGGATGAAGGAGCCTCTACCTGTGTCATGTCACTAGCTTGTTGGAAAGCTTTGGGATCACCCACCTTAGTACCATCCCACACAATTCTCAATGCATTTGATGGCCATTCGTTCCCACCTCATGGACTTATCTTGGCTTACCCAATTGAAGTAGGAGGCAAAACAGTTCAACTAGATGTTGAGGTAGTGGATGCACCCATAGACTACAATTTTCTATTGGAACGCAGTTGGATTCATAAGATGATGGCTGTAGTATCTTCCGTATTCCGAGTCATTAGGTTCCCCCACCAAGGGAAGATTGTAACAATCGATCAACTAGATTATTGCACACCTGAAACTGGTATCCACTCAAATGTACCCTTTGTAGGGGATTCAACGAGGGTGCTCCAGGAGATTGGGGTAGGAATGTTTAAAGACTCATCCCTTTTGGGAACTTTTCCACTTCCACCACCAATATTAACCCTTAACATTGCTCCGATTTTCACCATTACATCGGAAGTATACTTTCCATTAAGAGTTTTCTCTAATTCCATTTCAGAGGTTGGTTCCACCTCATCGGTTGGAACCTAAAAAAAAACACCTTAGATGAAAAGAATGATGGAAAGACACATACTCCTGCACAGCATGATGAAATAGAGAGTAGTGTTCCCTTCTCTGCCGTAGAGCTCGCTTATCAAGCTATTCAAATGGCTTTGGTAGAAACAGATCAAAATCCTCCCAAGATGGAGGAATATGATCCCTATATTTCACCTGTTTGGGCCTTGAATTATCAAAGTAACCATGATCTCCTAGATCAGACTTTCTCTTCGGATGAAGCCATCTTAGAGGCCATGAACCTCTCCGAACGACCCTAGGAGGATATGCATCACAAATCCTCGTTTCTTCCTAAGATCGATTCATTAGAAGTCAAACCTAAAAAAATTTACTTCGATGATGACATCAGCAAGTACCAATGCCCTGACCATATACGCAATGTGAGTTCAGAAGGAAATTCAACGAAACATTTTTACTTTGATGATGACATCAACAAGTACCAATGCCCTATCCAAATACACAATGTGAGTTCAGAGGGCAATTTGGCGAACATTTCGAAAACCATCCGAATTGATATATCTATCAAACCTGGCATTGTTGAGCACATCAACATAGGTGCAGATTGTTTGTCATGTCCCAAATTTGGCATTGGGTCACAATGGCCTAATCACATTGGCCCTATTCATTAGAGTTTGTCAAATTGATGCTAAAGGTAAAATAATTGCCAAGGAGGAAAATTACTAGTTTCCTAGGTTTGGGGTGGAAGCTTTCGGATTTGGAATAATGGGGATAATAAATGATGTTTGAATATTAGAATGGCATAAATATTTAATAAAGGAGCTAAATAAATATATACAAGTGAAAATCAAAGTGCCATTTGATCATGAACACACATGGAGGAAGTGGGACCCACATATGGCTAGATTTCCCCACTACACTTGGCATCATTCTCTCACCAATTCGAATTCAAGGTGAATGGTAACATACTTGGGGGAGTCCAAAAGGTATTATTCATTGCATGACTCATCCAAGGTCGAAATATAGAGGAAGAGTAACTCCCATGGAAGAGGAAGAGGCAATTTGGAGCTAGTGAGACACTTGGGCTAAATTCCCTAGCTCGCTGACAACAATGATGAAGATGCTATGACACCTATGACACAAATCAGCCCTGAAGGATGACATATGACATATATGACATGTCAGGGCTAAAAATAGACTCCAAAGAGGGCGCTCAAGGGTGTTAGGGCAGCTAAGATGCTTCCACATGTGATTTAGTGGAAGTGGGAGACTAGGAATTGTTGTACAAGTGGCGTTCTTTGGAATCTCTTCCCAACTTGAGTTGGCATGAGTCTCTTGGAAGGAATTCGACCCATGGAGGACATTAGAAATTTATAAATGTCAATAACAAAGAAGGAAACCAGCTTTTGATTATTTTTAGAATTTGCAATTGCATTTGTGAAGAGGGAGAGCTAGTGGATGACTAGTTTCTTGCCTTAGCCAATTTCGAGGGTGAAAGATTCCCATCCAAGTTGGTAATTGGAAAGGCCATTCAGACTTTTCATTTGTAGCTTTAATGGAGTCTTTATTTGCAAGTGTAAGCTACAGGGAATCTCATGGTTTCTTCTATTGCAACTCACTCCTTCAACCATTTCCAGTTTTGATGGCATATTCTTGATCCTTGAGGGAGGGCGTTTTTGGTGAGCTATTGTACTCTTTGGGGGAGCTTCTAATGCCCCATTTATTTTGTAATATGAATTAAATACTCAGTTCTTCATCTCCAAAAAATTTCAGGGCGAAATTCCAAGTAGAAATGTGTAAATCTCATTTTTAATGAAAGAACAATGCCATTTCCCCACTACCTTGTTGTGAACCAATGTATTGCTGGTGATTTCGAATGAATGGATGATTCTCTGATACATTTGTGATTAATATACTACCATGGATTTATTTTACAAGTTTCATGTACTATACTTGAGCATTTAAAGTATTTTTACTCAGTTTAATTGCATTGGGAGAGGAAATAGTGCCATTTCCCCAAGGGTCGAATTGGTGATTTTTGCAGCTGAATGGGAGAGGGTTGAAACAGAGATAATAATAAATTAATGATGCACATTAGACCTTAATAACATACTTAATACATTTCCTACCTCTGTTCATAAATTTGAGTGGGTTTGGAAACATTTGGGAAGCCATTGGGTTCAGTACTAACTCCGGGGGGATTTGAACCCCAAATTACTAGTAAAATTGCATACTTGGTCCAGAATCTTAAGAGAGTTTGTAGAGGTATTTTGGTGACCATATATCATCCCTGAACATCATATTCAAGTCCTAATATCATTCATACACCTTTCTTGAATATTTGAAGGCATTTGGAGTCAATTCGAGACCTAGAGACCAATACTAGTCAAAGGGAAATTACTAGTAAAGTTCCCTACATTGGCTAGAATTGAAAGAGGATTTGAATAAGTATTTTAAAGGTCCAAAAGAATCCCTGAAATACATATTTACGTTCTAACATTATCCATATACCTTCTCATAAGATTTGGGAGCAATTGGAGCAATTTGGGGACCTAGAGCTAAAAACTAGTCAAAGGTCTAACTAGGGAAAAAAATGAAAAATTGCCATTTTAATAAAATTCCTAACAAGGGACATTACATTGTTCCCCTGAAGAAATAAGATTTTACATTGCTTTATTTAAAAATTTCCGTGATGTATTTGCATGGTCTTATGAAGAAATGCCAGGCATCGATCCCAGTATCGTAGAACATGAGATCAAAACCTATCCTAATGCCAAACCTGTGCCGCAAAATCTACATCCAATGAACCCTAAGAAGTTTGCTGCCATTAAAGCCGAGGTCGAAAAGATTTTAAAAGCTGGATTCATCTATCCTGTTCCTTTGACTGATTGGGTATCCAATCCTGTTCCCATTAACAAAAAACAAGGAACTATCCAGGTTTGTACTGATTTTAGAGATCTGAACTTAGCTTGTCCCAAAGATAACCATCCCACACCCTTCATTGATCAGATCATTGATGAATGTGCCAAGAATGAAATCTTCTCGTTTATGGACGGCTTCTCCGGTTACAACCAAATTCAGATAAAAAAGGAAGACCAACATAAAACAACTTTTATATGCCCTTGGGGGACCTTCGCTTATAGGAAAATGCCATTCGGCCTTAAAAACGTCGGAGTTACCTTTCAAAGAGCCATGTCATATGCATTTCATGACATTAAAGATATCGTCAAGGTTTACCTTGATGATTTGGCAGCTAAATCTAAAAAGACAGCTGAACATGGTGCACATTTACAGGCCATCTTTGAACGTTGCCGCAAGTACAACATTAGGTTAAATCCACATAAATGCATGTTTTGTGTGGAATCTGGGAGGTTACTTGGGTTCATAGTGTCCCAAAAAGGGATCATGGTTGATCCCATCAAGGTTGAGGCAATACTTCAGTTTCCTTCCCCGAAAACAATCACTCAACTTCAAAGCCTTCAAGGGAAAGTTAACTACTTGAGGAGATTTGTCGAGAATTTTGCTGAAAAAGCTAAAGGTTTCATGCATCTCTTAAAACAGGATGCAATATTCATATGGGATGACCAAGCTCAACATTCATTTGATGAAATAAAGAAAGCTTTGGTCTCTACCCCAGTGCTTAGTCCACCAAACTACAATCGAGACTTTCTGCTATATTTGGCTGCATCTCCTTCCACAATTGGAATGGTTGCGCCGAGAGGCGCTCTACAGTCCAGTATGGGGGAGATCTTGTTAGTCAAGTGTTTGTCGAGTTTGTCGAGTAACAAAATAATACAAAGTAAACAAAAAAATAATAATACAAAGTAAAAAGTAATAAATATTATGTCGGCCATAAACAAGAAAGAATAATACAAAGTAAAAAGTAAATATAAGACTTAAACTAAAGACTTTAGAGCTGAGGATTAGGTGTTAAATATTATGTCGACCATAAACAAAAAAGAATAATACAAAGTAAAAAGTAAATATGAGACTTAAACTAGAGACTTTACTTTTTACTTTTAATACAAAGAAAAAGTAAATATGAGACTTAAGAGTGTTTTTCGAGTAACAAAATAATACAAAGTAAACAAAAAATAATAATACAAAGTAAAAAGTAATAAATATTATGTTGGTCATAAACAAAAAAGAATAATACAAAGTAAAAAGAGACTTTAGAGCTTAGGATTAGGTGGCTTAGGGATTGCACTCAAGGAGCTATTCAAGGAGAGGTTTGCACCTCGGGAGATTTGATCCCTCTCGGCGCTTGATAGAGCTTAGGATTTGGATCTTGGCTAGTCTTAGCACAGGAAGACGAATCATCTCAAGAACATGTTATTTACTATCTTAGTAAGGGTTTGCAGGTCCCAAATTGAGGTATTCCCAGGTCGAGAAGTTGGCCTTGGCAGCAGTCCATGCTGTCCAATGACTTAGACATTACATACTTCCAAGGAAAACAACCATAGTGGCTGAAATGAACCCCATGAGACACATTTTGTCCTGCCATGTCATTCGTGGCAAATACTCAAAATGGATAGTAATTTTACAAGAATTTGACCTCGAATTCAAAAATGCTAAAGCCAAGAAGTTGTTAGCATTTGTTGAATTAATGTCTGAGTTACCCATAGAGAAGGAGAGTACTATATCTGTTGAAACTTGGGCAGATGAACATGTATTCCTCATTGCAACTTCTGATCCTTGGTATGAAGCATTCATTATATATCTTCAAACCCAAAGGATCGATCCTCAGCTTTCTAGTATTGAACGACATCATATTCGACATCGATCTCGAAGACACCTCATCATTGGGGATACTTTGTACCTGTTGTCTGCCAGATTGCACACTAGCAGCGGGAATCTTTCGAAAGTTGTCTCCCTCACTGGAAGTGGGGAGAGGTGTGGCCTTGGGGGCAAGCAATGAGCCAGGTACTGTCACCTGAATCCTAGCTCCTCCGTTTAAGCTAACTCCTAACGAAGCCAAGGGGGGTAGTCCCTACAAAGAGTTTCATTAAGGCTCTTATGTTTTAAAGTTTTTTGGTGAAGTGATGTGGATGGGTGTTGTTTAGGAGTTTATTGCGATGATACCAATTTACGAATGAGATAAACACAAGATAATAAAGCAATCCACGTTGCTAAATGAGATAACAAGATTACAGTATTCCTCAAGACTTGATAATCAGATGAAGCATTCACAATATGAAAAATAAACACAAGAACAAATGGTCCTGATCAAGATATAAGTTTTAAACAACCAGTGCCTTATGGAGTCAAAGAAAAGATGTGATGCTGAATGTGTGGGTCTTGAAAGGTACTGTTCGTGAGATCGTTATGAAAATTATCTTGTTAAATTGTAAATTTTAGTGGTCTTTGATTATTAGGCTAAGAAACAAGGATATCAAAAGAGTTACACCAAACAGGAAAAATACTGGAAACCTCTTAGATGATAGGTCGGGAGCACCCAGATTCAGAGGATAGGTGTCCAATGTTTAAACTGCCCTCGAGTCTGGCAGTGGATTCCCGGCACCACCTGTTTCAAGAAGCAACCTCAATATTAAACGCCGGTTTCGATTGGGGTAAAGTTTTAATTAGGTTATCATTTGTAAGCTTAGGAGATCCTTCACCTTTCTAAGTACTAGCCCAACCTTTTCAGGTTGGCAGAGCATACGGGTGTTGGACAATCAACCAAAATAAATTAATTAATGAGGGAATGTGAGTTGAAGTATTTTATCAATTAAGAGCACCGTTCAACTCTCTGATAGAGAGCGCTCTTGACTTAGTATTAAAACCAAAGTTCAAGAGACTTTTCTAATCTAATATGCCTAATGCAGGGGGAAAATGCACGTTTAAAATGCTCTCCGACAGAGAGTGCTTTTGACTTGGATTTGGCCAAGTTCAAGAGGCTTTGTTTATTTTATTGCAAGCAGAAGCAGTTGTGAAAAATAACTATGAAGCTTAAATTACTGAAGGTAAAAATATGATAACAAGATATGATAAGAGGCTTGAAAATAACTGGAAGCAAGATTTAGTGTTCTACCAAACAAATGTTAATCTAAGGTAGGATCAACCTCCGAACAAGGTCGATCACTTAGAACCGTTATTCCTTGAGACTTTCCCGCTAGGTGAAACTTCGACAAGGAGGCTAACGGGGGAACGAGAAGCTACCACAAAACTATGTGGCCTTTGGGATACAATCCCAAAGTTAGCTTGCTCTGGTCAAAACTTGGAAATAGAGAAAGATGAAAGTAGACAATTTAATCTAAAGAAGGAAATGAACAAATTAATCTATGAACTTGAAAAGATAAGATCTAAGCTAAGCACGCCACAACACTCTTCCCCAAATGGGGAAGAAAAACCCAAAAAGTGGAGGACTCCTCCACTTAACCCTTTATTAACTTGATTACAATTGCCCTGGGAATTTACCCTTGAAGGACTTAGCAAAAGGTAAAGACTTAGAAAATTACAACACTCTTATGAGTATACAAAGGAGAGTGTGAAGATCTAGTCTTCTTGGTTCGATAAGTGTTTCAAGTCTCTTCTTGTTTTTATCTTCCAAAATCTTGCTTTTGCTTAAGAGGATTTTCCTCTTGCTTTCCTACACATGAAACCAACTCAAGCACCCATTATTCCGTTAATCAAATCAAATAAAATTGAAAACTACTAAGTCTAGTATTGAAAACTGAGATCTAAAACATGAAAAACATGAGATTTTGATGTGAAAAATTTAAGATGGTAAAACGGACCAGCAAACAAACTAAGCCTAAAAAGTGATGGGAAAGAGATCTAAAGTGTAAAATTTTCAAGATATTTTTTGCATAAAATTTCTATCTTTCAAATGGAAACAAAAATTCAAACAAGTACAAGTTCTACTAGTGCAAAATAAGGAGATCTAACTACTAAAAGAGAACCAAATCTAACAATTTACTTTTGTCTTTTATTATTGTTTTTTGTACTTTGTAGGGCTCTTTTTTGAGGTGGACAAGAGGGAGAAGAGTAGATAGGAGAGGATGGACGAGACGAGCCTAATGAGACAAAAACGAAAGGTAGGAGAAAGCTGGGGCAAGATTGGAATGAATGGAAGAAAGAGGAGAAACAAATGGAGGAAGGAAGAGTAAACTAGGGCAAAAGATAAGTCAAACGAA
Source organism: Larix kaempferi (assembly GCA_027924585.1). NCBI lineage: Eukaryota > Viridiplantae > Streptophyta > Pinopsida > Pinales > Pinaceae > Larix > Larix kaempferi. The sequence goes on along the minus strand of BSBM01000031.1, from coordinate 2,073,304 downwards.
AATGGTAAGAAGGCTAAAACGAAGGGATGAAAAGAGGGCTTTGAGAAGGGAAAACCTATGGAAGAAATGGGCTTAGCAAAACAAGGGCAAAAAGGAGGTCAAAGAGCAAATAAGATGGGCTTGAAGAAGGAAGCCCTTTAGAACCAAGGTAACCAAAAATGTTTTTTGAACTTTGTTGTTGATAGAAAGAAATAAACGCTTAGTCTCGATTGCAAATCTTAAGATTTTGTCTTTGAGATGGCTTCCTGAAAACAAAAATGTTAGGGCATAATACTGATGGAGAGGAGGGAGAGACAACCGATTTCATCTCCACTCTATCTTTTGGATACCTGCACACATGCAATACTTACACCAACAAACTCAATCACGCTTAGTGTGTTAGACCAAATCGAAATAAAAGACAAACAAATATTACCGACTATAGTTTGTACTTTTAAAACAAATCTAGCCTAAAACCAACAAGTAACTTGGACCATCAAATACTTGTTCTTTGCTTCTTAATAAAGAGTTCTAAGCTAAGCAATGATTTGAGCATGAAATGATATAAATAAAACAAAGACAAGTATCACCTCAATGATGGAAGATTTGCTCACAAACACAAGATGCACATCATAAGCCTCCAAAGCCAACTTTATTTCCAATAATAGCCAATAGCTATAAGCTCTTACAATCTCTGCATAGTAAGTTTACAATAACCATCCATGAAGAGAGAGCCCAAATGGCTTCTCTTAAATAACAAAACTAACTGCTAAAACCCTAATTCGAATTTGGCTAAAGAGAGCCAAATGACACTTGACAAAAATCGATTTCCAATCACAAACTAGTCATCAGGAGGCTTGCAGTGGTAGTAGATGAGTTGACATAGGTTTGGGGTAACATGGGAAACTTCACCCACCAATGGAGAGCCTCCAACTAGGATCCACGTGAGCACACAAGGCAAGGGCGTGAGCTAGAGGAGGGAGGGCGAATGCTTGGTGTGGGAGTTTAGTGGAGCAAGTATAGGGATTCGCTTGACTTAGGTGAGAGCTAAGCTTTTTGATTGCTAATTTAGGGGAGGGCACCTACCAATTGCATTAATGAAGCCAACCAACCCATTAATCAATTGCCACATCACCAAATCGAGTTTCTCAAGGAAGGAGGGTGAATTCTTTATTGGAGTTTGACTTGTGCTGACTGGATAGTGGTCTGGTTGATGACTGAGATGATTGGAATCCTCTTTAATTCCCAGTGCCATGCCAATTAGCCTTTTATTTTATTCTTTTCTTATTATTTTGGAGAGATTTGGATATCTCCAAAATATTCAATTTTATTACTTTAATTAATAATTTCTCTGTAAATGGCTTTTTAGAGAAAATATTAATTATGAGGTTGAATTGACATCCGAAAGTTGGGTTTAGCTGGTCCATGGGTCATGTGTGATTTTTGGCTTATGAAACGAGCCATCAATCACTGAATTCGGACCCCGGATGATTGACATATTACAAATTTGAATTTCTCTATTTAAACTATAGAGAAATTGATTAAAATTTAAAAAATAATTAAAACCAAAAATTCGACGGACCCTGTAAAAAATTTTCTGAGGGTCCTAGAGACTTGGGACATGACCAAAACCTATTCTAACAGTGTCTAGTAGGCTTATATACATTAGTTGGACTCTAATAACCCCCCACGGCTTAGATTTTCAAAATCGGGCATTCCAGCTTTGGAGGAAGCGGGAGAAAACCTCATCGATTATAGCTTGGCTATAGGCAAAGTATAATTGACAAGGGAAAAAACTCCTTGGAATACCTTAGTTACTTAATCAAGTCATGGGGAACCGAGACACTCAGATCCTACTAGCACACTTTATTACAAACCCCATGGGGCCATGGTCATGTCGACTGAAAAACAAAACTGGCTAGGCCTAAATGCTGCATCATCTGATACATTGGAGTACAAACATTCATCATGTTTGTCAAATGGCAGCTCCTCAGATAATCCAACTATGGTACAAATAAGTTGGTAACAGTACCATCGAGGAATTGATATGATTTTAAGACGTTGTTTAGTACACGAGGAAGCTGAACAAGTTTTGAATGATTGCCATGCTGGGGCATGTGGCGGTCATCTTTCTGGGTTGGCAACTACCCAGAAAAGTTTGCGTGCAGGATACTTTTGGCCTACAATTTTCAAAGATTGCATTAATGCTGTCAAAAAGTGTCACCCTTGCCAAATTTACACAAGAAAAATGCGCGCACATCCTGCTCCTTTACACCCTGTAGTAACCGTGGGTCCATTTTCTAAATAGGCCATTGATTATATGACAGTCAATCCACCTTCAGCCGATGGCCACCATTACATCATCATAGCAATGGACTACTTTACTAAGTGGGCTGAAGCGATGCCTACATTCAATTGCATAGGTAAAACTGCAGCATACTTTCTATTCAATCATGTGATAGCAAGGTTTGGTGTACCCAAAGAGATCACCACTGATAACGGAAGTCATTTTAGGAATTCCTGTATGGATGAACTTACAAACCGGTTAGGATTGCGGCAAGACTTTTCCTCGCCATATTATCCTCAAGCTAATGGACAAGTAGAAGCCATCAACAAGGTTTTGAAAACTATGTTATAGAGGATGATTAATAAAAACAGGAATAACTGGCACTTGATGTTGTTTACTGCTCTTTGGGCCTATAGAACAACTGCTAAAACTGCAACCGGATTCACTCCTTTCCAACTGGTTTATTGAGAAGAAGCTGTGTTTCCGATTGAATGTGAAATCCCATCATTAAAGATAATTGTCGAACTCCTACCTAACACTTCTGTAGAAGAGGAAAGGCTTCTCCATCTCCATTCTCTTGATGGAACTAGAAGAGAAGCTTCTCTAAATACAGAAGCACACAAGAAGAGGGTTAAAACACAATATGACAAGTCCATCCGTGCCCGAGTCTTTTCTGAAGGCGATATGGTTTTAGTTTATGACCAAGACCAAGATAAAATAGGAGAAGGGAAATTTGTACCTAAATGGTTTGGCCCACTTGTTGTCAAAACCGTGTTAAAAAAAGAAGCTTATGAATTGGTCAATTTTGATGGGGAACCCATGTCAGAGATCAGAAATGGTCTCTATCTGAAGAAATACTTCGCATAGGCACTGATGCCTCGCACCATTTGTTGTATTATGTTGTATTCTTTGTATAAACGTTTGTACATTAGTTATTCCGGGCACACACTTATCTTGCTTGGCATTGTCACTTTGGCAGATGGCACAATAATCTTTCACATATTTGGGATATGCGAACGGCGCCAACCGTAGTTCTTGGAACGTTGCTTCTACCGCATGGGTCGTTTTTTCACCTAATAACGAAGTTCTTAGTTCAGGAGGCACTTTTCTCAGATCCACAACCAACAATCACTAGTACAGAATGAGAGATAAGTGACCAAGCGACCAAACAAATTGGTCACCACAGCTTTTTCAAGGGATAAATGACCAAAATTGAGAAATTTTAAGTGAAATGACTAAAAATGACCAAGATAAATGACCAATTTGGCCACGGGATAAGAACTAAACTAAAAATGACCAAGATAAATGACCAATTTGGTCACGAGATAATAACTAAACTAAAAATGACCACATAACAATTGGTCATTTATGTGGTCATTTTTAGTTGTGTCATTTCGGCAATGGAAAATTATAATTTTGATAATGAATTTGTACAATTTACTAAATTTTAACACTGCAGATGGATTCAGAGACCCCCTTCTTTAACACTGCAGATGGATTCAGAGACCCCCTTTACTGCAGTGTTAAATAAGGGGGTCTCTGAATCCATCTGCAGTGTTAAAATTCAGTAAATTGTAACATTAATAGTACATATTTCCCCTACAGGTCAGAATTACTATTCTCTCTACTAGCTTACTAAGACCATTAAACCATGAATTCAAATGTATTCGTCTCAGTACGCTATTATTAATCCATGTATGTTTAAATTATGATGCATTTTATTAATTTGCACTATGCATGCATTTTATTTAATTTTGTTTCCCCCTTGGAGACATTAATCTTTATTGGTGTCATGGAGTTATGGCCCATGAGGGTCAAAATCTGAAAGACTAGTTTAATGGATTTTTGTCCCATGGTTGGGAATGCTGGGTAGGGATGCCATGTGATTTGTCCTCATTAATATGAGCTCGATGTTAGGAAAATTTTGAGTGCTTATTGGATAGATTGAGCTTCCTAAATTGTGGTTTCTCCCACGTCAAATTATGTCATTTACACATTGTAAATATGACAGTGGACATTCTACCTCATCTGCCAGTTTGATGCCTTTATATCATTTTGTTGCTTGAAGGCATTCAACACCCTATGTAGTCCTTCTATTATTTTGAAATGATTGATATGGGAATGAAGGGTTGCTTTACTTGATTCGTTTTTTGGGTTGAAAGAGACTAGCTTGAGTTTCAATTAGTAAAATCGAGTAAAAACCAAGGAAATATAGGTTCACATCCGTTGGATCTAGAATTCGTCCAACCAAATGCTATTTGAAGTTAATTTATAAAGGCCCAATTAGTATACCACAAGCCTTAAAGTACTTGTCTAATTTCACTAGCATACCATCGTTGTTATGTTCTTCCACTGAGTGTATTAACTCTCCATTGGTAATGGTCCTATCTAAATTTGTGTGCATATAACAAAGCTACTATTCTTTAGTGATATTATTTTGGAGATGATCTTTTTCAGTTGATTGGCTATTACTTTTGAAAGCAATTTATACTCATTCAATTTTTTTAAAGAAAATTTGGCAAGGAAACCAAAGGAATGCTTCTCCACATTATATAACATTCATAGTAACTTTATTAAAATTAACAAAATATCCAACAACATTTACAAAAAGAGATGAAAAAATGATAAACAAGTTTTATGTGATTGACATTATCTGGTAAGGTCCCAATTTGCGATAATATGATAAAAAAGTTTGGTTGTGGTATGAGCAAGTGTCCTCTTTGCAATTAAGAATAAAAAAATATAAATCATGTCTTTGTTTCTTGCCCATACATGGTTAGTATGTGGAACCATGTTTCACATGTAAATGACATACTATTTATATGGAATGGTATTGGTCTCTAGGAAGCTCTACATGCATGGGTGAATAATGTAGCTTCCTTTGATTACAGGGCTCTTCCAGCTCTCAAGATATGGGGGGTATGGATGGCCAAGAATAAGATCACTTTTTCAAGATATACATACCCCCCCACATGTATATGCAACTAAATGTTTGACAATCTTTGATCATTTTCCTCATACTATTCATCCTCCAAAGCAGAGAAGGGTTATTGAGGAGATTATAGATGAAATTAGTTGCTAGGCCTATTTCGATGGTGCCTCCCAAGGTAGGCCTAGCATGGGAGGAGTTGGAGGGAATATGTTCATATCTGATACTCATTGGTACAAGTTTGTAGCTGGTATTGGGAGGAGTACCAATGACCATACCGAATTGATGGCTCTTAAGTTAGTTATGCTTTTGGTTATCTCGAAAGGAGTTTTGAAGCTCCAAATATTTGAGGATTTTATGCTGGTTATAGACTAGTTAAACATGAAAAGGCCTCGAAAGAACATCATGTTGAAGCCTTTATATGAAGAACTCATTATAATAGGAAGCTTATTTCATGACATATCATATCAACACACATACACGGAAAGGAATGAGGCTACAGGTTAGTGAAGAAATATAGCATCTGTGGGAAGGAACAATGACACTATAAAAAAATTAGACCCAGACCACATCCTAGTTAATCCATTTTTAGCCTATAAACAATGTAGTTCATTTATTAATATAATGAATTGCAATATTTTTCCATGGAAAAAAATGAAGTGATCCCCTTTATCTATTTTATAAACATTATTACATATAATCTTCAAAGAAACACTAATTTTCAACCATAAAAGTGACATCTTTCATTGACTCACATCTTGAATACCTAATTGACTCTATTCATTATTAGTGAAGTTAATATACATTACAATCACGACCATGGTAAATCCTCGAAACTTGGCATATTATTTATTGTTAATTTGTTGAGAATTAAAAATCCCGCACTCTAAGCTACTAATTCTCGTGGTTACAATCCCGCCAAATTTTGAAATATTTTGTGGTTTCTCAAAATTAAATGGAGCTGTATAAATGCTAACTAACTCGCTGGAATTTGGTAGAGCAATCATGACCAAAATCGCAATTTGGAGTGCCCAGATCTTAATTTTGACGATCTAAGTAGTTTTAAAATTGGGTAATTAATCTAGAACAAGCAATCTCAATTGGTGAAATTACCAAAATTGAAAAATAGCAATTTCCAGCAAGAATTTTAACATTTTTTTCTCCCAAAACCACCCGAAAAGCTGGGCGTTTTGATTGTCTTTTATCCTGCCTAAAATTAAACTCCCTTCTTCCCGCCTCTTCCTCTGCCTCTGTTTTTTCCTCCTTCGTCTACTTCAAACCCCCTAATCTCCTCTTAGCTACATTCCATTTCATTTTATGCTTCCACTCCCATCTTTTCTTCATCCCACGTCCCCATATCAAATCGCACGACTGCCTATCGGTCATTATTCCTGCTCCATTATGTGCAGGATTGTAGGGAACAAAGAGTCATGGAGAAGGAAATATTACCCCGGGCGCCCTGGAGGCTATGATCGCAAATCCTTTGCCCTCAGAACCATCTGATATAGTCATGCAGATCGTGGATCTCAAGCCTGTAGGGAGCAGCAACACCAGATTCACGTAAACATCTTTTCACATATGTTACCGTTTAATATTTTGTTTTTCATCAGGGCTTGTCTTTTGTTTTCAGGTAATTTTTGTATCGAGAGTTGTCCCCCTGGCCATGGCCGCTGTCTTTAAGATGCCGTACTTTACTGTTAGTTTTGATTTTATATAAGGTTGATATGTTTGTGGTACAGATTTGTCCCAAACGATGGAAAGATGAAGCGGCAATGCTTCCAACGAGTATGGCTGGCGAAGTTAACTTTGGCAAGCTACAAAATCTGTGGCTACTTCGTATTGTCGAGTACACTTGCAACTGCATTCAGAATCAGCCACAGAGGTACCCTTTCACATTGCAATGCATCTCCTCTATGATTTATTATGTCCTCGGTTTTAAATGAAGCCTCCACTGTTTTAATGGCCTTTGGTATGCTTCTGTTGTGCGTCAAACAAGTCAACTCGGCAAGTTTAATAACCCTGTGCTGCACACTTTAAACTATATTCTTTTGATTCTTGATTGTAGTTTCTAAATACTAAATACTGTAGTTTCTAAATACTAAATACTGTAGTTTCTGACATTTTACAACTCTGATTCTTCAATCTTTATTCTTAACATATTGCATAATGCAAATTCAATCTTTCTCTTCAAAATGAAAGTTGATCCTTGCATTTTCTTCTAGGGCTGGAGCGCTCACGCCATAGTTTTTGCAGGAAACTATTATTTATAACCAAAACCTTTCGATCCCATTCTCAAAACTTAATCTTTTGCCTTTTCCAGGGTTCTTTCATATTTCTTGCAGAGGGGCGAGCTGGCTGATGAGGGATCCGGGGAATCGAAACCAGTGGAGGGAGATAACATCACCCAACTTGGCAATCCCTTCTTGACAGGGGCAGATATTTTTTGACCAAATTTGTAGGCACTTAGCACGATTGCGCAAGATAATGCATTTTCCCTTTTATCATATGTGTTTTATGCATTGTTGTACGGTCAAACATTTCCAGGATGCTTATTAAAATCACTATAGACAAAATGAGCCCCCCCATTCAATTTTGGTACCCAGGGTTCGGAGGCAGAATTATAGGAAATATTTCTATTTAATTGATGAGAGGTTTGTGTTCGATGTGTTACAAATGTTAGAAAACAGAGAACCGGACAGGATCACAGAGGATACTAAGCAAGCCTCGAAGAACACGGTCGATTAGTACTTTGATAAACAATACACACAGAAGGGTATATGGATTTGAGGATAAACCCCATCTTTTTCCCAAATATGTCCAAAACGGGTCCTTTCAAAACATGGTTTGCAATTGTTTCAGGGATCAAAGCATAGTTTTAGACCTTTCTGTTTTAGTTAGGAAAGTTGACCATCTCAAACCTTAGGAATTGTCAGAATAATGCCTACTATATGAAAGGCCTAGACCTCTTCACTTAAGGCACTTAGTACTTGTTACAATGCAGGGAGTTGGATTCGACAATTACGAGCACAAAAAGGATTCTGAAGATGCTTACAACAATCTTGAAAGTTATGATTGGATGGCCTGAAGGGAAATAGATGAAATTTTGTAGAAATCAAGGATCCATCCAGATTATGGACCCTAATAATGATGACGATTCAGATGGAGAAGAGGTTCAACTGAGTGTTCATAATCCTGTTCTTGCCATTCCCAAAATTCTTGACATTTTGTATAGTCTTCGGAGAATGTCCAGGTGTGTGACAATGGTTCCACTCCTGTAAATTTTAATGTAGAACAGTTTTCCATTCACCATGGCCTCAAGGAAGTCCTCGCTACATAAAAGATAAAAATAATAAGGACAATAAGCCTACTTAGTTACAAGGCTCCACCAAAACAAATGCTTTCATGTCCAAAGGTCGCATGGTTGGAGGTGTTTCAGGGCTAGTGGGGATCATGATGGGGACGGTTTCCCATCTAGAAAAAGGAAAAGGAAGAAGAGTAGTGATGGGGAAGACTCCTCGTAGGCTATAGCCAAAAGAAACCTAAGACTCCTAATATGGCACAAGACGGTAAAGGAGACGATAGGAGAAAGGAGTCAAGATACAATCCCCTTGTTATTAATCTTGAGCAGCATGGTATACCTCAACCCATCCATATTGCCTCTACAACAGAAAGCAGAAATACATATATCACCTCCCACACACCAGCAGGAGCCCGAGTCAATTGAAGATGCATCCTTGGTCCCTAATAATCCTCAATCACAAGGAATAACGGAGGAAGATAGTTGGTTGCAATAGGTTTTGATGGAGAGGCAGCAACAATATCAAACACTGGATATTGAGGTCAGCTTTGAGCTTGAAGAGTTTGACGAGTAATACTGGACCTTTGATTATACTGAGGAGCTGAAAATTGTTTGTATGAAAACAACCACCCGAAGGGGTAGGAAACCGAAATACCATGTGAAGACATCACATTTTTTTAACACAACAAGTCATTGATGTGGTTGTCATGTCTGCCATCAATAGTCTTAAAATGCATCAAACTACAGGTCAGATTGTGGAAGATAAGATGTAGTATCAGGCCCTGGAAAATGGATGCTCAAGGAAAATGGTTATAGAGATGGAACCTGAAGTCAGCTTATAGTAACTGAAGAAGTCTCTTCTTGTTATTCAACCTACATTCACCCTGCCACCTTGTACCATGATCCTATTGGAAGAATTCACTTGGTTGCTTCATGTCTTAAAAACATCAAGGAATCATTACAATTTGTTGTATAAGAAAATGAAAAGTTAATTGGAAGATCTTGGAATTTATCTGAATGGCTGTTGGAGCTTGCAAAACTAATTATTGTTTCTATCAAGTGTTCTAAACAGTCTGAAGTCAAGGTTGAAACATTTTGCAATAATAAGGTCAAAATTATCATAGATAGCATGTACAAGATCTCTATCAAATTTACAGCTACAAATAAGATGCCCAGTGCCTTCCAATTGAAAGAAATCCAACATTATTTTGAAGAGAAGACCTGGTTTACAAAAAATCAGAACAATATTACGGTAGATAAGATAAGATAAGATAATTATATTAAGGGATTCTCCGAGTATAAATTTTGAAAAGAAATTGCAAGAGCTTCAACATTGTTCTGCCTAGTTTGCAGGGGAGCGAATAGCTGGTGAGTGATTCATCAAATTGTCCACTCAACAGAAAAAAGGTCTAGTTAAAAGATTTTGGTAGCAAGGGGAATATTTCAAGGGAAAAATTGTTAGATTCACTTACATTCTCTTACATTGTTTCTCTTTATCTATTAAAGATAATGTTCTATTGTTTAAGGAGAGTTGGAAGATTAAACGATGCCCATGGATTTGTGACTACTTGAAAACTGGACCTGGATATCTGATAGTTGGTTATCTTTAATTAATTTTTACATGTGTTTTACAGGACGCATGGCAAGATGCAGATCCTGACAATATGTTGTATGAGGTGTGTTGCTTACCTGGCTTCTTCCATTGGTAGTTCTGATTATTTCACATCTTTTTGAAGTTCTTAGAAGCAACTCTGAGAAGTAAGAAACTTAGTGTCTGTGCTACATATTTTCATTTGTGCTTGCATGATTTTGGTATGTTTGGTTTCCTATTTATTAACCTATTCCGTGCATAAAAATATTTTGAAGTAGACTTATATGTTCACAGAGTGAATTAACATTCTGTCACAGTTTCTGTAAGTGGGCAAAACATTCTGTCACAGTTTCTAGCTTTGGCACTAATACCAAATGAGATCTCCGTTTACCTATCACTATGTGAATTTCTTTGGCTAATGTCAAACTATAATACTAATGTTATCTGTCTAAATATATAATGATTTTATCTATGCCAGCATACTAATTTTTTTTTTTAGTTTTCATATTAATTGTATTTAATTAATATTATAAGTTTCCAATTTTATACATACTAAACTTTATTTTTTTTAGTTTTCATATTAATTGTATTTAATTTTATTTTTTTCACATTGGCCAGCATCTCTTCGTTCAATATCTATAACCTGAGTTGGAAACTTATTCCTGCCTAATCTACTAACCAAAAAAGCTTCATTTACAGATTGTATATTTTTTGAGAGTCGATGTTTTTTTTTTCTTTTTTTTTTTCTTTTTTTTTCCTCGGAAAAATTCGTAATTTTATTTCAGAATAGGAACAAAATTACATTCTGCACATGTAAAAGGATCACTAAGATCCCTACATTGTCACATATTAAATCCCATATTAATTACATCAAAAATTCCTTTGTTGATATGACTGTCCTCCAGCCTGCATTCCGACTAGTTATTGACCATCTCTGATCAACTACTGTCAATACTTCCCGCATCAAAAACCCATATGGATTCAAAAATGATGATATGGCTGTAATAACCCAGCCTGTATCTCGTCTATATAGAGTCTCAAATAATGAAGGTCGTGACCCTCTCAGATAACCAAAATTAATTCTGTTCAAAACATCCAGTCTACAGTAAACAGATTACCATCTGTTGAAATCTGATAGCCAGCAAAATCACTGCAATATTCATAACCCTGAATTTAGTCGACAGTATGTGTCCAGGACAGCGCTGATACGCGTCCAGAGCGACCGGTCCTCAAAAACAATATCCTGTTGATAGCCTCCCGGTGAACGATTCAGCGAGCAGCCATCCCTAATCTCCCCCAACAAACAAATTCGTGGTAGATCAATTCAGTGTCTCATTGTCCTCGTAAAATGGTCTGTGATAATAGCTGAAATTTCCTGCCGGAGAATGAATAGTAATCCTCCATGTACCATGAGCTAAAGCCTGCTGCGTTGCCTCCTTGGATAGCTGGTCTGCCATCCCATTCCGCTCCCGGTAAACGTGAGTAAATGTGATGTGGTTGAAAGACAATTTTATCCGGTTCACCTCTTCCAGGATAGGTAATAGATCCATCACATGACATAGTGTAATCTCCTTGGCCCAGTTGATGACTAACAGGGAGTCACCAAAAATCTGAAGAGATAAGCAACCTTGTTCAAGGGCAAATAACATCAGCAATTTTAGCGACATGAGTTCTGCATAGTTATTTGTTCCTCTTCCCAAACCAGCCACCAGATGGAAGTAATGCACCTCTGATTTGTAAAGGACTCCCCCCCCTCCACAAACCGATTGTTGATTTAAGGAGGCACCATCAAAATATGCCCACGGCATGGAGGGATCAATCTGTTCTACTCGCACAGGTCGAGTTCTGCTCACATGTACAGGGGCCACAAAATGTTGAGTGACCGCCACCATTTGTGCCACGACAGTTTCCAGTGGAACCCTGCAGTCCTGGAAAATCACCTTATTGCGGGCAAGCCATATGCCCCAAGTGTATATACACGGGAGAGCCCGGAAGGGGGAGGAAGATTGAACAGACCACCATGAATGGAAAGCTTCCAGCACGCTCGCGCCCCTCCACCTCACCTTAATGGCCAATATATAGCAGATATCAATCCAAACAGCCTGTGAAAATCGACAGTGAATGAAAAGATGAGCCAGATTCTCTTCTGCATCCCTACAAAGAGGACAGATCCCCGGACCCTGGAGAAAACGTTTTTGCAGGATGTCCCAAGTAGGGGCCTTATTTTCCAGGATTGCCCAGAATAGAAGTTTTGCTTTACCCGGACAACTTAACTTCCACAAATATTTCCACCACCACACCAATTCCCTGTTATGGTTTTCCACATTGAGCAGGATATATCCATGTTTGGGTGAATATATACCGGAGGGATGGTGATCCCAGATAAGTACATCAGCCCTATTAGTCAATCTGATATGGGTAAGTCTTAATCGCCGTATATAATCCTCCCATTCCACCTGCAGTCCAGCCGAGATCCCAAGTTGTCGTGCAGTAAACCACCCCTGTTGCCAAATAGTAGTAGCTCCCTGATCCGCCAAATCAGTCAGATAAGAGCATCCTCTAGTAGCCAAAAAGGACCTCAGTTCCACAGAAAGGACATGTCCACCCCTGCAACCAACCCAAGGGTCCATCCCTATTCGAAGGAGACGCCCATCGCCAATCCACCATACTAATCCCGACCCGACTAAAGAGAAATGCTGCACCACCGCTTTCCAGACCACCGAGCAGTTTGCTCTCGACTTATCGCTCAACCTGATCCATTCTAGGAGAGTTAAAGGGGCAATATATTTATGATAGACCACTCTAGTCCAGAGACTCTGTGTATGAATTAAGCGCCACGACACCTTGGCCCCCAAGGCTTTTGCAAACATGAAAATGTTCTTTAATCCCCACCCGCCCAAAGCCTTAGGAACAACAATTTTCTCCCAACGGACCCACACCAAGGCCCGATGCTCACGCTTACCTTTCCAAAGAAAGGCAAAACACAGTCGCCTGATCTGCTCCAGAACTCCAATGGGTATCCAAGCAAGAGACATCCAATACACCGGAATAGCTTCCAAGACTGATTTTATTAAAACCAGCCTCCCAGCCCGAGAGAGCCATTTATGACTCCAACCATGAAGACGCAGTTCTAATTTAGCTATTAACCAGCACCAATCTGTCTTCAAATAAGCATTCGGTTTCAAGTGAAAGCCAAGGTACTGGAATCCATCGTCTATATCCAAAGTCCGATATGGTAGTTTGTTGACCATATAAAGAATCTCCTGCTCGGATAAATGTGAGCATGTAATAGTAGATTTGTCAATATTTACTAACATACCCGCAGCAGCTTGCACCAAAAGGAGGCCTTCGACCACCTTGTCAATATCCTGGCGCGAGCCATCACAGAAAATCAGGATGTCATCAACAAAAAGGAGATGTGTAATGAACAGTACCTGAGAGATCGATATGCCTCTAAAAGAGCCATCAGCTTTTGCCTTCAGAATGTATCGGCTAAGTCCCTCTGCAACAAGGAGAAACAACAGCGGAGACAGGGGACATCCCTGTCGAAGCCCCCTTTCAGCCTGGAAGAAAGGGCTAGCAGAACCATTAATCAGAACAGCAAAGTTCACCGTAGTGAGACAGGCCATAATCCATCTGATGAATTCATAGCAGAACCCCAGATGGGTAAGAAGCATCCGGATATAAAGCCAGCTAACCCTGTCAAAAGCTTTGGAGAGATCGATCTTTATCACAGCACCCTTCTGCTTCTGCACCTTGAGAGTGTGTAATCCTTCCTGTGCAACTCCAATGGCCTCATGAATTTGGCGTCCTTCCAAGAAGCCAAATTGCTCACAAGAAATGTGCTTAGACAAAATAATCTTGAGTCTACGCGCCATAACCTTAGAGATGATCTTATAGATGCAATTACAGAGAGAAATCGGTCTGAAATCGGCAAAGCTGACAGGCTTGTCCGTCTTCGGTATCAGAGCTAAAAAAGTGGCGTTGAAGGGGCCCTGTACAAACCCAGCCTTGCGAGATTCTTCCACCACATTCAAAATCTCCTCCCCGAAGAATTCATAGAATCCTAGGAAGAATTCTATAGGCCAGCCATCTGGCCCCGGGCTGCTATCTTTATTAAAGGATTTCATAACCATCGAGAGCTCATTCTGTGTCACCTCCTCCATCAACAGTCTGTTTTCTTCCTCCCCCACAAAACTGGGAAAAAGCTGTGTCACCTGAATAACCTCAGCAATGGATATACCAGGTGGAGCCGTGAAAAGATCTCCAAAATGTCGAACTCCCAATTCTGCTAATCCATCAAAGCTGGAAACCTGTTCCCTAGTATCGGAAGATAGTTCCCAGATAGAATTTGTGAATTTCCTCCCCTTAGCATATGATTGAAAAAATTTTGTATTCTCATCACCGCACTGAAGCCAAACCGCCCTGCTTTTCATTCTCCACAGCTCTTCACGATCACATAGAATCACATTCCTGCGACTCTCCCACTCCAACAATTCACCTTTCTGCATTTCATCCAGGAAACCCATGCCCAGACTGTTTAGTATCCTAGCAATGTTATGTTCAGCATCTTGTAAATCCAGATCATCTATCGCCCTTTTGTCATGTGCCCAATTGCTAGTGACCTCTTTAATTCTTTTCAGATTGTGATAAAAGTGAGCACCGGCAGGCGTCTGAGAGTCCTGTGGTCGATGAACCCAATGCTCCTGAACCAGTTTAATGAAAGTCTCCTCCTTCAGCCAGCTAGGATTGAATTTGAAGGGGCTGGGTGGTTTTTTCCTGCTACCACGTAACTCCAGGAAGATGGGGCAATGGTCAGATATCCCACCTGACCCTACCCACTGTCTGATAATATCAACCCCATGTGCCAACCCTTCGGCCACCAGAAACCTATCCAGTCGTTTTGCCACTCGATGAACCCCAGCTCTCATATTCCTCCAAGTAGGAGATAGCTGGGATGGTATGATGTCGAGAAGATCCTTCCTGACAAATGCATTAATGAAATAGTTTGCTAATGAATCCGGAACAGCCCGAGGCCCCCAGACTTCAGAAGACCCCAGAGTAAGGTTGAAATCCCCACCCAAAATCACATCCCTGCCATCAAATATGTCCATACTTAACAAGGAGTCCCAGTAGCCCACCCTATTTAAGTAGGGCCCATAAATATTGAGTACCGTGATCATCCGACCTATCTCCGCATCCCAAACTTCCAAGCCAAGTCCAGAGGATATCCCCCAAGTACAATCACATATGCAGCTCGAGACCTTCCACCCTGATGCCACCCCTCCAGAGCGCCCCCTGGCATCCACTCCTACAAACTTCCAGCCAGGGAGCAAAGATTCTAATGCACGAACAACATCCTCACAGCCACCCAAAGTTTCTTGCAGCATTATTACATCCGGTTGATTTAGGTCAACCAACCTACGTAGCGATGATTTTTTTATGGGGCTCGCCAACCCACGACAATTGAATGACATAATTTTCATAAACAATCCCCATCCTGGGCTTTCACTGCTCTAAGTGCCCACTCAATAGATGATTGTGTTCCCATCACTAAATCCACTTTTTCCCGTTCTTTAGCTTTAGTCATATGGGATTTACGTCCCCTACCTTTCCCCTCAACACTAGTGGCCAATTCCGGTAGTCCCTTGCCCCCTGATCCATCTGCAGTAATCTCCCTACTACGAAGTGCATATCGAATATTCCTACCCTCGGAGCATGTAGAGTGTGAGGTGGAAACCATAGATGGCGTGACATTACCCAAATCAGGCCGAAGATGATGATCATCCAGTCGAGGAGGAGACCCAAGGCTGCCCCCCCCCAATACAAATGGGACATCTAGTAAGGATACAGAAGGAGAAAGAAATGGAGACTTACCCGTGTGTATCGCTGGTTGACCCCTACGATTAGAGGGCATCTCCCGCTGCTGTAATGTGGCCTGAGATTTTGGAGAAACAGAAAACGAAGAATCCCCCTCAACAACAGGTGGCTCACATCCATGCTGCTCCAGTCCAGTGTTTACCAAGGATGGCAATCGACCCTCTGATTCGAGCCTCCCATAAATAACAGAATGTTCCACAGAATCAAGAATCCCCCCCCCCGTCAGTAGCTGGTCCACTCCCACCCTCCACCACCACCTGAGAGTCCACTTTCAACACTGGGACAGCTACATTATCTGCAGCATGATCATTCAGAGGCATACTTTTCCGGAACGATAAGGGACAACTGGCTACAAGATGTCCAAGAGCGTGGCAGCGATGACACCTAAATGGCACGCCCACATAATCCAGTGGTTGAACATAATCCCCATCCTTAGAATGAACTTTTATCTCAGCAGAAAGTCCCATTCGAACGTCGAGGTTGACTAATATCTTAGCAACCGAGTATATGCCAGTCTTAAGATGGGAGGAATCAGAGCACACGTAATCACCAAGAAAATTCCTGATCTCAGCAAACCTAGTCTCGTTCCACATATGCATGGGAAGTCCAGGAAGCTTAACCCACAGCGGTTCTTTAGCTACTTGTTCCGTTTTAGCGTCGAAGAAGGGAGACCATCTTTTCAGAACAAGTGGGACTCCCAGCATCGACCAATGATTACTCAGAACAGCATTGACCTCCCCGCTGTTCAAGAAAATGAAGGAGAACCAACCTTTCGACAAAACACGGACCTCAGGGACCGATGGCGCGATGTTATGCCACTTCTCTGCCACCCAACGTTTAAGGAAGCCTCTGCCTAATCTCCTGCCATGAACATGTCCTACCACAGCAGTATGTGAGTAATCCACGGCCTCTGCCATCGTCACATCGACCCCCAGCACTAAATGATCCAGTCTCTTACGTTCTTTGACCTTCTTAACAGGGATTTTAATAGAGTCATCCTTGACAGACCTCCCTGTTCCTGGCTGTGAATCTTCATTAGTCGATAAAACCTCTCTCCCCTGGTCCTCCATCGATTCACCACACAGCTGCCAGCGAAAAGATCCAATCGAGTAACACAATGAAAGTGATACAGATAAATCCAATTGTAAAAAGTGCAAGATAGTTGCAAATGGAGTAATCCTTTCCAGAAAATTGTCTAGAGTGGTATTCCCCAGGAAAGCAGCTCACGGCCTGCTAGCAAGTGATATGGACCCCGGCAGTGGGCAAAGAAACAAGAAATCAAAAACCACGATCAGCTTCAGCTCGAATCCACCTGAACCCATCATCCATTAAAGAAAACAACCTGCTACATGCCCGGTCTCTAGCTACTCTGCGATGGTGTCAAGTAGCTCTGCTCCAGTCTCAAAGGTTCTCATCATGCACAGGATCCCCATACAGGGTAGATCTCCCTCATACTGCTGCCCATAGTAGCGCACAGATCAATAGGCACGGTCCACAAAATTCTTTTCAGTAATGTGATCCACCAAAAACGTTCCAGATAGATCCTGCGATGTACACAGCTACCCTCATTCACATTACCTTCCAGAAATCACCCTCAAATCTGCCTCCAGTATTCGCCATCCATTATCTAACGTACTCCTTCTAAGCGCTTCTTGGAGCGAATTCCCGGAAACCTTATTCTTGTATCGAGAGTCGATGTTATGCATAACATCTTCCTCTTTATTATCCACTTTTCATTCAAATTATACTTTTTATTAAAATAAATATCCATGAGCTTGCCAGTTTTATGTCTTTATGTTTGGTTTATAACAAAAATGCTTCTATTTCCGTTTACAGGGTACTAATAGTCATAAAGTGTAAGGTGGTTTCACCTGCGCTTGATGTTGAAATCACTGAAATAAAAGTGAAACAAGAAGAAAAACAGGTGGATATAAAACCTCAAGTTAAAGCTAAGGTAGCTGATGGAACTGTTTCAAAGTCTGTTGCATAGATTGTGCATGAGCAACATGGAAAGTATGTATATTGTTGTGCGCTCTCTTTCTCTGTGTTTGTTGTGTGTTTTTTTTTCATTTGCTATTCAATTCTCTGCCACTAAAGTATATATTCAATTATTCATCTAGATTTCTTCATGTTTGAATATGAGCAATGCTACAGTTTAGATATGTACTTTCAAGCCTTCACTTGTAAGAACGCTTTAGTTCTCTTCAATCAAAATAGGTATAATGCCACTTTTTCATTGCAAATTTCACATTATTATTCGGTTGATGTGGTTGTTTATTGGGATGTTATAGTACTTATGGTGAGATGTTTCCTTTGTCTAACTGGTGCCGCTATTGGTAAGTTGTTCGGTTCCAACCTGCATCATGTGCACATCTCCATTCTCGAGGCAGGGGATTGGTTGCCAGGAGGGACATGGGCCAGGTCTAAGGTTGCTTTCTGATACTCTGCATCAATATTCACTAAATTCTAACCTGGGCCTAGCTAGCATCTGTTTGATCCCCAGATTGTGGTTGGTTGTTGGTTTGGCGAGTCTGGTTGTTAGTTTCCCCTTCTAAATGCAATTTAAAAGGCATTGTCACAGGTTAGATATTGCATCATGATGTGCGAAGAAATTGATGGACTACAAAAATGGCATGCACTGCATAAATACACTACAAACTAAAAGGGCTTTCGCTGCCGAAATTTTCCGCAGCAAACACTTTTGAATATTTTGCTGCCAGAAGCTAAAATTTTTGATAAGGTAGTTTTTTGTACCAACATGAACAATGTAAGAGAAAGTTTCAGTTTGTGTGAATTATGTGAAAGTTTTGATGTATTTTGTGCAGTTTCTCACTTCAATTTTTACCTCTACAGTATTGCAGGATGGGGTGCTTATACTTTCTTAATAAATATGAGCAAATTCAGATGCCCAAGATCATGAAAAGACAATTGTGATTCTTGATTTGGTACCACTTGGAGAAAAATTTGAGAATACAACTGCAGTCTTGATTTTTGAGAGATTTTGGCAAAAAAGGTTATCATTAACATTACCCTTTTTGGTGACTATTGGGTAATATTTGTTTCTTACCTAGGTATGTGACCATTTTCCATAATTTGACAAGATGGTGTTAACTGTTGAAAATTTAATTCTCATATCAATCCATAAGAAAATCTATTTAAGGGTGCTAGCTCAATGGTAGAGCACCTGCCTTATAGGCAGGAGGTTGGTGGTTCGATTCCACCGTGCCCTATTTATATTCCGAAACCACTAAAAAGAGATAAATGACTTAAAAAATGACCAAAATTTACATATAAATGACCACCAATACAACATGAGAAATAAGTGACCAAAATATGCATATAAATGACCAGTTTTGAGTTGGTGATCACTGGTAGCAAATTAGCAGTCATTTATCATGTGACAAAAAATGTGGTCATTAATTGTGGCAATTAATGACCAAATATATTACCAAATTAATGACCAAATATACGATCAAATATATGACCACAAGATAAGCTGTAAATGACCAAGCTAAATATGACCGCATTTTTGGTCGCGTGATATATGGCCACTAATTTGCTACCAGTGGTCACCAACTCAAAAGTGGTCATTTATATGCTGATTTTGGTCGTATTTTTGGTCACTGATCTCTCATTTTGTACTAGTGAATGTTGCAGATTATAGCGCAGTCATTGAGCTTCTTGTCGAGGCTATCACCCTTGGCATCCAACGAATAATCGTCAAACTGGACTCAGACTTAGTTGTATCCCAGTTAAATGGTCAGTATTAGGTTCAACATCCTACACTGTTTAGAAAGTTTCTACGAGTACGTCTTTTAGAGCATCAGTTTGAGTTTATTGAGTATATACACGTTCCTAGAAATCTGAATAGTTTGGCTGATTCTTTGGCCAGCTATGTACTTGTTTGGCATCTAAGTCATTAACATCATACCAAAAATCAAGCATGTACATTATTTCATGGCCAATTTAATTGAACACATCATTTAAAGACATAAGTAGAACCAAAATAATCTAGCTTACATCATAACCCAAAAAGTGTGTAAATTTTGCACACACCAAAAAGAATAGTGTAAATACTATTTCTCTTTTTTATTCTTTTTCTTACAGATAACACCCAAAAAATGTTTATACAAACAAAAAAATGAAAAAATTTGGAAAAACTCGAAAATATAGGAAGCTATTTCAAAATTTTCTAGTTCGACATCGAAACTAACCTACTACTGGCAGAACAAAGACTAAAGGTTCATAGCTTCTAGGATTTCAAGCTAAAAGGGGATGCTTCCTCTCATACATCGGCTACACAACGAACACATATGGTAAATCATGAGTATTTTTACTTATCTTTTATTCATACATGTACAAACCGTATCCTTTTGAATTATAGAGAGCTGTATAATTCCTAAATTTTAGTTATCTTTTTAGATTTTAAATACACATGTGAACCAGTTTCTAACTGCATTGTTGGCTAGTGAAATGGTTTTTGATTTCAGGACTTGAAGACTTTGACTCAGGTAGTTGAGACAGACCATGATTCATGATGATCTATGATTTTGGCATTTTTCACAAGACTCAAGCTAAAGAAAACCTCATTGAATAATTCCTACTTGGTCATTTCACCAAATTGGATAACCTCAGTCACATGGTATTACTTCACCGTCCGTCGACACATAATCCTGCTTCAGATAGCCTACCCCGGGAGGGAACAGCTGTAAGAGTGTGCACAACTAGCTTAGCCCTTGTTTGCAATATGGATCTTTGCCTTGGCCTAACCCGTGCCCTTGAAAAATAGGCGTACGCCCATGCAACACTCGTTCCCTCCTATTTATCATAACATTCTTTATTCTTTTTTATAAAAATGAAAAAGCATAAAAATTAAAAAACACAAAAATCCGAAAAGGGAGAGACTTGAATCACTTCATATTATAATCCTTGAAGAAAACGGCAACAGTCAATCCTTGTCGCCCTTGAACACGGCACATAATTTGGTCCCCACTGTTGGTACACCATCTGCATTTTCCTTAGGAAACTGTACCATTATTTTGAACAGATCTCCATCGATGGGTTATCCTTCCCATCAACAATGGAGCTTTCATTAATGCATCTGGCATTAGCAGATTTCATTAAGGTCGGTTACTCAAAGTCCTATGTTGCCAAGTGTCCACTCTTCGTTGTGTTATGTGTTCAAGGGAAGTCCAAACCGTGTTGGCCATTCCTCAAATATTCCTGACCAATCATGTCGGCCTTCCTTGTGTCAGTATACAGTGTTGGATCTTGCGGTTCTACCAAATTATATCATACTATTGATCTTTGTTTCGTATTGGTTGATGTGGTATGCATCAATGCCCTCCTTCCGATGGATCTATTCCTATCGACATCAAATCATCATCTAGGACATGGATCTAGAAACCCGAGATTACCTTGGATCTTGCAGTCATTAGTGGCAGGTTTCCTCGTAATGACAGTGGGTATACATCAATGACCCCTGATTGTTTGATTCTACAAGTGTTCGACTTCAGAACATCTATTCACACTTGTTAGTTTGTACTCAGTACCTTAGAGTCCATCATCACTATCGGTGGGTCTCTTTGCATTTGTTAACGGTATACATCAATGACCGGTAATCAGATGGTGTTTTATTATGCTCAACATCAGATCACTTATTCGCATGATATAAACTCATACTATCGTTGATTTGTATTGAAGACCTTGGGAAAAACAGTTGTATCACTCATCGATGCATTGCCCGAGCTGTGCAAGATTAGACTGCCATGTCAGAAGTTCAATAAAGACTTTGTTCTCGCACTCATCAAAGTACATGTTTAAATTTCAGAAGAAAAAAAATTGTTTTTGACATGGATCCACTGTGTATTGTCCGTGGCCATGCTTGTTTACTGCTGAGCATGGGTATTCCCACCTCAGGAAGATAGTATATATTTGAGAAATTGCTATGTTTTGCAGGTGTGATCCTCAATCCTGCTCCTGTGAGTTTTCCTTCCCTTATCCTTGCTTTGAATGATAAAGAGTATCAGTATACAGAATATAGATTTTAGTAATGTATTTCGGCCCTTAGCTCTGCTTCAGACCTCACACATTACGGGGCATCTGTTAACAATCAAATTAACACTCCTAGTCATGTGACAGAAGAGGCATATGTTTACCATGCACCTGTAGCAAGAAGACATGACACAAGTTCATTCAGAGACAAATCCTCTCGGAGAAATGCATTAAAATGCATTAATTGTGCTTAAAACATTCTAAGTGGTGCAAAAAGCCTAAAAACTATTGAAAAGTGGGTTTTTAGTTGAAAATAATCTAAAATAAAGAAAATGAGGAATCCCACATTTAGAAGAAAAGCCTGAGGCTCATTTCCCAATGCTATATAAGAAAGGCTTTGGGGCATGGCAAAGACACACAAAGGAAGAGAAAAGGAATGCTGGAGAAATTCTGAAGGAGGAGAAAGAGCTCAAATTCTTCAAAAGCAAGGGTGAAGGAAGTGAAGCTTATGGCAATGGAGGAAGGATGCACACCTATATCCATGGTAATTATGTATCTTCTTTCATTGTTTTAATATGAAGTAATTCAAGTTTCTACCATTTTAGTGTTGAAAGTTTGCTTATCTTGCATGATTTTAATTCTGAAATGTTCATAGATCTCAATGAATGTTTAATGAATGAACTTAGATCTTAAGAAATTTGTGATAATTACTTCATTTCTGACATAGAATTTCACTGATTCTTAATAAAATAGTTGAACTAGTGTAGACACAACCCTGCACTAAATACTATTATCACCTTGTATAAAGAAACCCAAGCTAACGAATGATGCCAATCTTACCAATGGATATAGTATCTTTCCCTCTTGCTCAAAATAAGCCCAAACAAAATGCAATGTCTTACATTTTAATATCATTAAACATTTGAGAAAAGGTAAGGAAATGGCATTTGAGAAGAAGTAAGGAAGAAGGAGTAGCTTTAGAATCATCTAACTATCTAGTTTATTTTATTTATGTCCATTTTTGTATAACCAATTTTAATATTTTACTTAACATTTTCATATAAATTTGTAAAATTTATTTTGTTGTTGTTGTTGTTGTAAATAAGTGTTTTTTTTCAAGACTTAATGGGACTAAAGCTAGCAAGAGGAGTTAGGGACCTGAATCATGCTCTGTTTGCAGATGATTCCCTTCTGCTGGGAGGAGCTTCTACGATAATTTCCAAAACCTTCAAAGTTGATCTAGAAGATTACTGCAAAGAATCAGGAAGCAAGATTAATATTGATAAATGTCAAATTTATGGATGGAATGTTACAGGTCTAGAGCTTAGAGCCATCACCAGAATCTTTGGGTTCAATGGAACTACATAATGGACATCTTTCAAATATCTCAGACTGCCAATGTTCCTGAAATCACCACGTGGTAAAGATTGGCTTCCTTTGATCGACAAATTCAAACAGAAATTGCAGTCCTGGGGGACAACCTGGTTAAACTTGGCAAGTAAATTGGTTTTGATTAAGTCAGTATTAAACAGCTTGTCCATCTTCCAACGCTCTCTCTTGCTTGCTCCGATGGGAGTCCTTCGTAAGATGGAGAATTTAATTAGAGCATTTTTCTGGAATGGTGGAAAAAATAATAAAAGGAGAATCATGCTTGTCAGTTGAGATAAAGTCACAAAACCGATGATGGAAGGTGGTCTTCAAATAAAAGATCTAAAAGCCCAAAATCTTGCTTTGGGAGCTAAAATTCTCTAGAGACAAGTCTCAACGAATCCAGTTTGGGCTTAGAAAGTCCTCTGGAATAAATATTTTCAAAATAAAAGGCTTCATAGTTTAGATTCTCCCCCGGAAGCATGCCTTGGCACACCAATTTATACTCTCTGTAAACATGCTCTTCCTCTAATCCAAGAAAATTTGTTTTGGGTCTCTGGAAATGGGAAAAAAATAAACCTGTGGGAAGATAGATATAGGGAAACCCATTAGCCTCTGTGCTATAACTAAGAAATTTAAGTCTCTGGATGACTAGGGAATGAATCACCACATTATGGGATATCTCAAAATGGTCCAATAATACTTGGATCAACTAGAAAAAATTGGATACTCCACTTTATCTTCAACAACCCTATAACAAACTTAAGGAACTGCTAATTGGAAAAACACCCATTGATGCAAGGAAGAAGGACATAAGAGGTTGGGGCACAAACACTAGATCGTACACTATTGCTCATGGTTGCAAACTTCTCAAGGCTATCCCAAATGTCCCTATCCATCCAGGGGTCAGGGCTGGAATCTTGAAAGAAAAAAACATTCCCAAAATTGATCTATTTTCATGGACTCTGGGGCACAATAGCATTCTAAATCTGGAATGAAGTGTTGGATATCTGGAAAAATAAAATAGTTATTCCATGTTCTGTCAAATCTCTATTTGAAAACTAGAGCTCGTTGTACCCCAAAACGCTATCCTCCAAAGGCTGGCTCAAGCTAGGATGGTTGGCACTCCCAAAGTTTATTTGTTGGGGAAATCTAGCTTGAAATAAATCTCGAATTTTTAAAGAGAAAGCATTGAAACCGATGTAGGTTTTGTCAAAATCAAAAAGTCTTTTAAAAGAATTCTTGCAAGGAAAGATAGATAGGACTATGATAAGATCTATAACCCAAGATGAGAAAGAGTGGGGACTCCAGTTGGGTTTGACTCTTCCATCCAAAGAAGGATCTACTAAACAATTGGAAGACTGGCAAATTAGATTAAATAGAAATAACTTTATGAAGTGGAGGAAAAGAGGCAAAACTCATAGCCTCTTCTTTGATGGCGCGACCAAAGGAAACCCATGGAGAGCAGGAGGGGGGGGGGGAATTATTCGCAATCCTGATGAAACTTATGAATATAGATATGCTTGGGGATTGGGCCACACAACTAATAATCAAGCTGAAGCGTTGGCCCTTCTACAAGGTCTACAACAACTTAGAAAGCAAGGAATAGACCAAGCCAAAATTATTGGAGATTCACATACTCTCATTCGTATACTGGTGAAGAATTCGAGCTCAAATGATTTAAAATTGGAAATAATTGTCACTAGAATAAGACAGTTAGCCTCTTCCTTCTCAAGAATTAATTATTTCCATGTCCTTCGTGGCAATAACGAAGAGGCAGATAGGGAAGCCAATAGGGTTGTTGCACTCCAAGTTGGAGCTCTTCTCAGTAATGATGAGGAAGAAGAATGGGACCCTCCGCCTTAATGCTGAAGCTGGCAGAGACGGGCGTTA
Organism: Larix kaempferi; assembly: GCA_027924585.1. Classification (NCBI taxonomy): domain Eukaryota; kingdom Viridiplantae; phylum Streptophyta; class Pinopsida; order Pinales; family Pinaceae; genus Larix; species Larix kaempferi. The sequence goes on along the minus strand of BSBM01000031.1, from coordinate 2,048,085 downwards.
CAAAACTCAACACAGATGAAAGGTTGAATACGCAGATGAGCGTTAAAAGAATAATTGATCAACTGAAGACTGTGATTGGGAGCGTTAAAAGAATAATTGATTAGGAACGCTATTGGTAAGTAAGGAAAAATTTGGATACGTAAAGATAGAAGGTTCGTTGTTGAAATTTAGAAGGTGAAGACTGAAAGACTTCAGTTCTGATTTGCTGAGACATAGATGTGAAATAACCCTGTTTAAGAAGGAAGGGTGGACATAATTCAGAGGCTTTGTAGCTGCATTGAGTTTTCTAAAATTATAATTTGTGTTACTGTTGGGGATGGATTTATGGGAAACAACTTGTTTGTTGGTTTCGTACACAACCAAGAAGTTCCCCAATGACTTGCCAGGTTTCTAGAAATCAAGAAGCATGGATTCTCAATCAAAATTGATCTCGTTTAAATCTAGTTTCTAGAAGATAGACTTTAGGCCCTTGAGGCAGATTTTGTAACCTTTCCAGTGATATGGCAAAAAGTGTTTTTTTTTTCGAGATTGGTATTTTATGTATATTTATGAAGAAAAAAAATAGAAAATCACTTATTAGATTTAAAAAATATGTAATTAGTTTTTAATAATTAAGAAAGTTTTCCAATTAAAAAACATATTAACCAAGTTTTCTAATTAAAAAAACATGTCTTTGTTTTCATATTAAATTTTAATTTTCCCATGGGAGGCACATAAATTGGTAATGAGTGAATGAGATTAGGTTCGTAATGAGTAAATGAGATGAGAAATTATAAATGGAAAGTCACAAGTTCAAATCCCCATAAATACTAGCTTTAAAAAATATTAAATTTTAACTTTAAAATATAAGAATATTTATCCTAAATTTTATAATAAATCCAACAAAATAAAATAACGCTCATATGAAAATTCCCTATTATATACAACTTACATATAGATCATGAAATATATACCTAACAATATTTTATGAATATATTTATTTTGTGAATATGTTTTTAGATACTTTAAAATAAAAATAAAAATAAAAATATTACTTAATATTCAGATTATTTAATATTCAAATTAAATATACACACACATTTAGAGAGAGAGAGAGATTTTTTCAATAGATATCTATTTTAACTAGATCATGAAATATATACCGAACAATGTTTTATTGATATAATTGCTTTGTGAATATGTTTTTCATACTTTAAAATAAGAAATAAAGATATTACCTAAGATTCACATTATTTATTATTTAAATTAAAACACACACATATAAACTTATATTTATATAAATATATATATATAATTTTATAGATATTTTTTTAATTATTTTAAATTCCAATATACTATTTACTATTCACACTATATTTAGGATCACCCCATAATGGTTACTTACAGAGTTTGAGTTAGATTCTTGTTATATATGAATAACATATATATTTTATTAAATGTCGTAAAAATTGATTTGTAAATTTTAATCAAAATTAATTAAAAATCTTATTTATATAAGAGTTGGTAAAACAAAGGATCAAAATATATTTTTTAATTAAAACGAATATTGTATTAAAAAAAAAAAAAAAAATCGTGGTTGTAAACCAAATCGGCAAGATACAAAGGATCGAAATATAAATGTTCTCTATGGAGTGATATATCACTATAAATAAGTCCATATATCTCTATTACATAACAAAAAGATGCATAATTAAAATCAAATGATCAATATACAAATTCTACTTACTCACATTTTTACGTATTGCAACCCCAAAGTACATAGTGGTAAAATCTAAAATATTACACCGTATTTATCTTTAAGAAATTCATTATTTCTTCGAGATACAAAATCCAATCCCGTGATAGTTAACCTAATTAACGGAGTTGTATAAAAATTCAATGATTTGGATTTAAGATTTTGACCAATGTTTATTTTCATGTGAAACACCTAGGAATACCACATGGTTAACAACATGGTCTCCTAGAAACATCCCATTTCAACCACAACTTAATCCTAATTGACATGGTAATACCCCTCAAACCACATCTCCCCACTAAGAGGAACTTAACAAAGTCTAAGCGAACAATCATAGAAAATGCAATAATCCAAGTGACATCTTTCAAATTTCTATGCTTTTACTCATTTAAGGGCGTACACATATTCCGCTCCGCTAAACTATATTATAGGTGAATAATTCAATGTTAATAAATATTTTAATTATTAAGTTTATTTTTATAAATTTGTGTTGAGTTTGATGATGATTCTTTACATCACAAAATTTCATACACTGATTCATTGTCATGTCCCCACTGACCTACTAGGCCATTGGAGACCATGATCCATTTTTTTTCTTCTCCAAAACATTGACTGAATGCCCATACACGCAGTCAAAAGGTTTCAGTCCCGCAATCTGCAACCCGCATCCCACAACAGCGGATCCCGCAATCTACATCTCGCAATCCGCAACCCACAATTGCGGATGCGGAATTGCAGAAATTCCAAAACACATAACCTTGAGCTCGGCGATCCCCGCAACCCGCATCACGCAATTGCGGATGCGGAATTCCAACACGCATAACTTTTGAACTTGACAATCCCGCAACCCATAACAGTTGATCCCGCAATTGCGGATGCGGAATTCCAAACATATAGTTTTGAACTTGGCGATCCCGCAACCCGCAACAGCTGATCCCGCAATTGCAGATGCGGAATTGCGGAATTCCAAACATATAATTTTGAACTTGGCGATCCTGTAACCCACAACCCGCAATTGCGGAACCATGCATGCGGAACCCTGTCTCTGCCAAGGCAACTTCATCAAATCTTCCAAGGGGCATAACTCCTTCTTCCAGCATCCAAATGGGACAAGGTTGGTACTTTTGGAAAGCTCTTGGAGAGCTCTATCCAATGGTAGAGTCCCTTGATCAAGTGAGGTATCTAACCTCCCCATTTTCTTCTCTGAAGTTCTGTCTATATCTCCACTTAGACACTTCCAAGCTTCTACCTGTCAAGATCTTCCTTTCCATCTGACCCACAGAGGTTCCTTCAAGCACTTCCATGGCTTCCCCTTCTTCCCCAGGGACTAGATGTAAGTATACATCCCCTTCACAGGGTTAGTTATACATAAACATTCATCTTCAAACCATGAAACTCTATCATACATTATTGCATATAAAATGCATTAAACAGATTTAATCAACACATCTATAATATGTAAGAATTACAAGGCATTAAACTCATGCAATATAAGATATACATATGATAGTGAACTCAACTTCTTACTTAGGCCTGCACATGACTTCATGTCAATCCCATTCATATACATACATCCCACAGTTCCATAGTTATACACAAGCATTCATCACAAAACAATGAAACACCATCATTTACTATAACATAAATACTTATCTTTCAATTCCGAAGGAACTGGCTAAGTGAGAGCAATGTTCCACCCAACCTTAGATCTTTGTCTAGCCTATACTATTTCAATTAAGAGATCACCCCCGAGTTGGGCAGTGTATCCACTAAGGAGGGATAATAGGTTCTCTCACAGTCAAGGCTCCATTCTCATACTAAACCAGTATGTAGTTGGGTTTATCAAGCATTCCAGGGCACCTACCCATGCTAAGCCAACCTACAGTGGTTTACCAAGCATTCAGGGAGAACAAGGAAGGCGTTGTTAAACCAGTGAGCTCAACTACAGAGCTGCAGGCATCTCAACACTCAGTTGACTTGGCACCCACAATACCTACCACATCCAACACAAGGAAGACCTACTGCAGTGTTACACAGTCCTTCAAAGCATCTTCTTTTCTAGTGTTATTCTAAGATGGGCATAGAAAGTTCCAACCGCTCTCAGCCGACCTGGCACCCACAATACCTACCACATCCAACACAAGGAAGACCCTTTTTCTGCTGCACAATCTCTCACGGTCCTTCCCTTCCAGTGCTATTCCAGGATGGGCATAGAACGGTCCAGTCACTAGTTCACTGAGATTATAGCCTTCACTGGGTTTATCAAGCAACCCAACCCTCTCCCACAGTTCAACAACTGATTCATTACCAGGCTTGGGGTTTCCTCACTGCCGCTCTGCCAATACCACTCTGTAATATCTTTCTGTCAATACCACTTTGTAACTATAACTAGGGTTTGCACACATGGTTTTCACGTCTATCAACTCCTGGATAATATCTATCACACAGGAACACAATTAACATCCAATTTCCCTTCCTCGGATTGGTTCGATGTATACAGGAGATACATGCACGAATTCTCTGCGAGGGTCGATGGCTCGTGAAAATGGCAAGTGCGTAAATTGACGAGTGAGTGAGTGAGGAATGAATGTCCCAATTCCCTCGGATAGTCAAACAGGTTCAACGAGTTTCGCCAGGCGATTGAGTGTTTTCTTGGACAAGCAACCAGAGCCATGCCTTGCCATATGAAATCACATGCATGCTCCATACTCCATCGGCTTCAACAATCAGGGTTCTCAACCACCCACTTCAATTGCATTAATTTCAACAACGAGTTCAAACGGGTTCTCAGTCAGACATGTGGCAATATGGAAACCAATCCCAAACCCCCTCACCTCTCCCTAGTGGATACACATGGCCCCTTCTCATTAGTTGCCTCCTTAGCCAGCTTCTTGGTTATTTTATTCATTCAATAATAATTACATCATTTACATTTCTTCATGGCTTAATCAGCCCATGAATAATCAAGCTGTCCAAATACTTGCCTAAGCAATAACTTAAACATCCACTAGTGGGGCCTTGGCCTTGAGCCACACTAAGGAAAATACACATACTGTATATACACAGTATTTACATTGAAGCCAATAAACATCAAGGGCAAAATGGGGTATTACAACTCCCTCTCCCTTAAAATAACACCGTGCTCGCTGTTCTAAAAAATGAACAAAAATGGGAATGCCTCTTTGATGGCATCCTCCAGCTCCCATGTGACCTCTTCTGGGCTAATGTGCCTGCATTGCACCTTTACCTGCCCTATGGACCAGTTCCAGAGCAAGGTGACCTTCCTGTCAAGGATGCATGTAGGCTCCACCTGGAACTCTCCCTCTGGTTCCACCTGTATCACATGCCAATCAATGATATGATTAGGATCATGTACATATTTCTTAAGCAAAGATACATGGAAAACATTATGAGCTTTCATGTTAGCAGGCAATGCAATCCTATATGCAACTGGCCCTATCCTATCAAGGATTTCAAATGGCCCACAATATCTAGGTGCCAACTTGGCACAACTTCCCAACTTCATGGAACTCTTCCTGGGTTTCACTCTCAAGTAGAGATGATCCCCAATCTGAAATTCCTTATGCACTCTTTTCAGATCTGCATAACTCTTCTGCCTATCCTATGCTGCCTTCAAATTCTGCTTGATCTTAACAACTTCCTGTTCCATCTCCTCAATCATTTCTGGTCCAAGCACTACTCTGTTCACTGGGTTGTCCCAACTCATTGGAGTTCTGCATCCTTTGTCATACAATACTTCAAAAGGACTCATCTTCAATGATGCTTGATGCCCATTGTTGTAAGCAAATTCCACTAAGTGTAAATAATCTTCCCACTTAGATGGCTTATCCATCACATACATCCTTAACATATCTTCAAGGATCTTATTCACTCTCTTAGTTTGACCATCTATCTGAGGATGGTAGGATGTACTAAACTTCAATTGAGTTCCCAACTCTTGGAACAATCCTTTCCAGAAATTGGATGTGAACTTTGTGTCACAATCTGAAACTATTGCCTTGGGAAATCCATGCAATCTGAATATCTCCTTCCTAAAGATATATGCAATGTCATTAGCCTTGTGGGTGGACTTGGCTGGAATGAAATGAGCTACCTTCGATAGCTTGTCCACCACAATCATGATTCTTCACTGTCATTGGCAACCCTGTTATGAAATCCATAGAAATCACTTCCCACTTCCATTCTTGGATTGGCAATGGCTGCAACAATCCTACTAGATGTTGGTGTTCTGCCTTGACCTGTTGACACTTCTAACATCTAGCAATGTACTCAGCTATGTCCTTCTTCATACCATGCCAGAAGTATTGCTTCCTCGCTGCTGTTTTAGTCTTCTGATATCCTGGGTGCCATGAGTATGGTCTTTGGTGTATCTCATCCATCACCAACTTCTTCAATCCTATAATGTTCGGAATGTACAATCTGGTGTTTTGATAAATGAGAACATCATCCTCACCTAACTGATATCTTGCATAATTTTTCGTCTATAACATTATGCTGCAATTTCTCTTTAATCTGAAGATAGACTTCATCACTATCTTGAGCCTCTAAAATTCTTTCCTTCAAATCTGATTCACTCCTACTTATTGTTGCAATATGAAATTTCCTGTTGAGTGCATCAACAACCTTATTCTCCTTACCTTTGACATGCTTAATCTCCAAGTCAAACTCACAAAGAAACTCCATCCATCTAGTTTGCCTTGCATTCAGATTTGGATGGTCAAGCAAGTATTTCAAACTCATATGATCCGTTCTGAGCTCAAATCTCCTTCCCAAAAGATAATGCCTCCATCTCTTGAGAGCGTGAATTATGGCTACTAGCTCTAAGTCATGGGTGGCATAGTTCCTTTCATGCTCTTTAAAATTTCTTGACTCATAACAAATTACAGAACCTTCTTGCATTAGCACTCCACCGAGTCCCTCAATACAAGCATCAGTGCATACCACAAACTCCTTACTCGGATCTGCAATCTTCAAAACAGGTGCACTAGTAAGCAACTCCTTTAACTGCTGGAAACTTCTTTCACATTTTTCAGACCATGTGAATTTGATGTCCTTCCTCTGCAATGAAGTAATGGGATGGGCTATCTTGGAGAAGCCTTTAATGAACCTCTTGTAGTAACCAGCAAGGCCCATGAAAGATCTAACATCTGTTGCATTCCTTGGAGTGGACCAATCCATGATGGCCTCAATCTTCTCTGGATCTACTGCAATGCCCTCTGCTGATATAATATGACCCAAATACTGCACCTTCTCTTGATAGAAGTTACATTTACTCACCTTAGCATACAGTTGGTGCTCCCTAAGGACTTGTAACACCATCCTCAAATGCTCATCATGCTCTTTTTCATTCTTGGAATACACAAGAATGTCATCCAAGAACACAATCACAAACTTATCCAAATATATGCTGAAGACACTATTCATGAGGCACATGAATGTAGCAGGTGCATTGGTAAGACCAAATGGTACCACTGTAAATTCATAATGCCCATACCTAGTTTTGAAGGTTGTCTTATGAATGTCTTCTTCCTTTATTCTTACTTGATGGTACCCAAACCTCAAGTCAATCTTTGAAAACACTCTAGCTTCCTTCATCTGATCAAACAAGTCATCAATCCTTGGCAAGGGATACTTGTTCTTGACTGCCATTTTATTGAGCTGCCTGTAATTAATACACAACCTTAATGTTCCATCCTTCTTCTTAACAAACAACACTGGTGCACCCCATGGGGATATACTCGGTCTAACATATTCTTTGTCCATTAACTCCTGCAGCTGCATCTTCAGTTCCACCAACTCTGGTGTGCTCATTCTACAAGGAGCTTTGGAGATGGGTGCTGCTCCTGGAACAAGATTAATGGAAAAGTCAATATCTCTCTTGGGTGGCAATCCTGGAACCTCATCTGGAAACACATCCTGAAACTCCTATAATATCCGGAAGTCTTCTACCCTGGGTCCCTTATCTTCTGCTGAATCTGATATATGTACAACATATAATTGGAAACCCTTTTTATAAAACTTCCTTAATTGCAGAGCTGAAATCTGCCTCACTGAAACGTGCTTTGGAATCCCTTTAACCAACCTTGGCTTGCCTTTCTCATCAAGGCATTCCAATGCCTTCTCATAGCAGTCCACCTTGGCTCTATGTCTTTCCAACCAATCCATGCCAATTAGGGCATCATATGATCCCAATGGCAAGATATTTAATTCAGCATGTGTGAGGAGTCCATTCAATTCTATAGGACACTCCTTCACTACTTCACTTACCTTTCTCTTGTTACCGGTGGCCAATTGAACTATCCAAGCCTTGTCATGCTTTACTCTACCAAGAGAACAACTTTCAACTACCTTAGGAGATACATAACTATGAGTAGACCCTGGATCAATCAAAACAGAAATAGGTCGCTCAACAATCTTACCTGCAACCTCCACCACTGCTGACTGATGGTCTACTTGGTGATCATCCAGTGCTGCATAGATCCTAGGCGTTGCTCTTGCCATATCCCCTACTTTAGTTGCTCCTCTAACATTTTGTAAGCTCCTGGGGTTCTTATTTGCAGTTGGGCAATCCCCGAGCATGTGGTTCTCCCCACAACCCCAACGTTGAAGTGGCCCTTTTAACGCTCTATCGGCTACCACAACTGGCTTGAATTCTCTTCTTGCTTGTTGGCCTTGTGGAAATCTCCTAGGCTGATTTCTAAATGGTGGTTTAGACTCACCTTTCTTTTGATCGAACCTTCCCTTAGGTTTACCTTTCCATGGTGGCTATGCCTCTGCCTTACCTTTATTCTGCTCATAGCAATGCTCCACCATCCTGATAGCTTCATCCAAGTTTGGTGGATTTACAAACTCTATCCTATCTCTGTAGCTCAGCGGTAGACTACCAAGGAAGCTTTGAATCTTCACTCTTTCATCCTTGATGTAGTCCACATACCTCAACAACTCCATAAACTTATGAACATGCTCGTCCATAGTGTTCTGTCCTAGTCTGAGTTCATTTAACTATTTTTTTTTGCTATCATAATACCTAGCTGATAGGTACTTCTCCTGAAAGTATCTTTGGAATCTACCCTAGCTGACTCTTCTCTCACTGATTCCTTTCACTTGCATGAGGTGATCCCACCAAATAGAAGCTCTTCCACTAAGGTTGTAGATAACAGCCTTAGCCTTTTCATTCTCTGAATATTCATGCATTTTGAAGTACTTCTTCATCCCAAGAAGCCATGCCTCTACTTCTTGACCTTCTTTACTTTCACCATCAAAAGTGGGAGGCCTTGCCTTCTTAAATTCACCCTGTGGAATACCTCTGTGTTTCTTTCTTCCTTTACTCTTGCTTCCAGTGTGTCTTGGGCTCCCTTGAGAACCCTCTGAATCCTCTGACCTACTAGAAGAAAACTTAGGAGAGGGTGTCCTGTGCTTTTGGCTCATAGAACCCCTTCTAGGGCTTGGAGTTCTTCTCATGGAACGACCCCTATACTGACTTTCTGCATTTCTTTCCTCTCGGCCTTCGTGGCTCAGGTTAGAACCACCGTTAATCCTTTGTTGCAAGTCCGTGAGACTCTGCAAAATGGCTGCATTGAGTTGATGTTGCTCATCTTGCGCTTTCATCATCCGCTCATTAAAGCTAACCATAGTCTCAGCCAAGTTTGGGGGCATCACTTGCTCCCTTCTCCCATTAGACTCGGCCTCTGTATGCACTTCTTGCACATTCTCACCCAGTACATCATCTTCTAGTCCAAACGAGTCCTGTGCATCATTCAGAGTGACCATTCTCACACCGTTCTGTGCGTTTCCCTGTGATACAATTCGTCTTACATCTGCTGTTATCTCTGTGCATGTTAGATACATTCTATTAGACATCACAAGCATGCAAATAAGCTCTATCATACCCATTCAAACCGGGAATGATTCATTCGAACAATTAATCAATCAAATAGGTTCATTAAAAATCACGCCATGGGCGCATTTCTCGACCCAAAATTCATGCACGTTCCGACCCAAACAGCTCCCAGTGCTACAACTGAAGCTCTGATACCACTCTGTCACGTCCCCACTGACCTGCTAAGCCATTGGAGACCATGATCCATTTTTTTTTCTTCTCCGAGACACTCACTGAATTCCCATACACGCAGTTAGAAGGGTTCAGTCCCGCAATCTGCAACCCGCAGTTGCAAACCTGCAACCCGCATCCCACAACAACAGATCCCGCAACCCGCAATTGCGGATGCGGAATTGCGAAAATTCCAAAACACAGAACCTTGAGCTCGGCGATCCCATAACCCGCAACAGCTGGTCTCGAAACCCGCATCTTGCAATTGCGGATGCGGAATTGCGGAATTCCAACATGCATAACTTTTGAACTTGACGATCCCGCAACTCGCAACAGCTGATCCCGCAATTGCAGAATTCCAAACATATAGTTTTGAAGTTGGCGATCCCGCAACCCGCAACAGCTGATCCCGCAATCCGCATCCCGCAATTGCGGATGCGGAATTGCGGAATTCCAAACATATAATTTTGAACTTGGCGATCCCGCAACCCACAATTGCGGAACCATGCGTGTGGAACCCTGCCTCTGCCAAGGCAACTTCATCAAATCTTCGAAGGGGTATAACTCCTTCTTACAGCATCCAAATGGGACAAGGTTGGTACCGTTGGAAAGCTCTTGGAGAGCTCTATCCAATGATAGAGTCCCCTGAACAGGTGAGGTATCTAACCTCCCCATTTTCTTCTTTGAAGTTCTGTCTATATCTCCACTTCGACACTTCCAACCTTCTACCTGTCAAGATCTTCCTTTCCATCTGACCCGCAGAGGTTCCTGCAACCACTTCCATGGCTTCCCCTTCTTACCCAAGGACCAGATGTAAGTATACATATCCTTCACACGGTTAGTTATACATAAACATTCATCTTCAAACCATGAAACTCTATCATACATTATTACATATAAAATGCATTAAACAGATTTAATCAATACATCTATCATATGCAAGAATTATAAGGCATTAAACTCATGCAATATAAGATATACATATAACAGTGAACTCATCCTCTTACTTAGGCCTACACATGACTTCATGTCAATCCCATTCATATACATACATCCCACAGTTCCATAGTTATACACAAGCATTCATCACAAAACAATGAAACACCATCATTTACTATAACATAAATACTTATCTTTCAATTCTGAAGCAACTGGCTAAGTGAGAGCAACGTTCCACCCAAAATTAGATCTATGTGTAGCCTATACTATTTCAGCTGAGAGATCACCCCCGAGCTAGGCAGTGTATCCACTAAGGAGGGCTAATAGGTTCTCTCACAGTCAAGGCTCCATTCTCATACTAAACCAGTATGTAGTTGGGTTTATCAAGCATTCCAGGGCACCTACCCATGCTAAGCCAACCTACAGTGGTTTACCAAGAATTCAGGGACAACAAGGAAGGCGTTGCTAAACCAGTGAGCTCAACCACAGAGCTGCAATCATCTCAGCACTCAGTTGACTTGGCACCCACAATACCTATCATGTCCAACACAAGGAAGACCTGCTGCACTGTTACACAGTCCTTCAAGGCATCTTCCCTTCCAGTGCTATTCCAAGATGGGCATAGAAAGGTCCAGTCGCTCTCAGCCAACCTGGCACCCACATCCAACACAAGGAAGACCCTTTTTTTGCTGCACAGTCTCTCACGGTCCTTCCCTTCCAGTGTTATTCCAGGATGGGCATAGAACGGTCCAGTCACTAGTTCACTGAGACTATAGCCTTCACTGGGTTTATCAAGCAACCCAACCCTCTCCCACAGTTCAACAACTGATTCGTTACCAGGCTTGGGGTTTCCTCACGGCCGCTCTACCAATACCACTCTGTAATATCTTTATGTCAATACCACTCCGTCGTTGTAACTGGGGTTTGCACACAGGATTTTCACGGCTATCAACTCTTGGATAATCTCTATCACACAGGAACACGATTAACATCCAATTTCCCTTCCTCGGACTGGTTCGGTGTATACAAGAGATACATGCACGAATTCTTTGCGAGGGTTGATGGCTCGTGAAAATGGCAAGTGCGTGAATGGGCAAGTGAGTGAGTGAGGAATGAATGTCCCAATTCCCCCGGATAGTCAAACAGGTTCAACGAGTTCCCCTAGGCGATTGGGTGTTTTCTTGGACAAGCAACTAGAGCCATGCCCTGCCATACGAAATCACAGACATGCTCCATACTCCATCGGCTTCAGCAATTAGGGTTCTCAACCACCCACTTCAATTGCATTAATGTCAGCAACGAGTTCCAATGGGTTCTCAGTCAGACATGTTGCAATATGGCAACCAATCTCAAACCCCCTCACCTCTCCCTAGTGGATACACATGGCCCCTTCTCATTAGTTGCCTCCTTAGCCAACTTCTTGGTTATTTTATTCATTCAATAATAATTACATCATTTACATTTCTTCATGGCTTAATCAGGCCATGAATAATCAAACTATCCAAATACTTGCCTAAGCAATAACTTAAACATCCACTAGTGGGGCCTTGGCATTGAGCTCTACACTAGGGAAAATACACATACTGTATATACATAGTATTTACATTGAAGCCAATACACATCAAGGGCAAAATGGGGTATTACATTCATACTTTAGTAATTATGATCATTCGATGATTAATAAGATCATGGTTTAAAAATTAAATTATTATTATAAATATCATATCAACCATATAAAAAAATTAAAACACTAACACAATATAAAAATAATTTGATTTCAATTCACTCCAATATAACATGGTATAAATATCCCAAAAATAAAGTGTGTTTGGGATAGGTTAAATGCAAATTGTATGTTTTAACAAAATTATGGTTTGACAAATTGATTTAAGAGAAGCAAAATTTACATAATATATCAAATTAGGATAAAATTTTAAGTTTCATTATCTTATTCATTGCAGGAAATTTGGGGTTTGATGGCTAAGTAGTTTTGTGGCAAAACAATTTTTTTCCCTACTACAATTTTGCGGTAAGAGTATCATTTTTCTATAGCTTTTGTCTTATAGCAATAGCTATTATTTCTATTAGCAACTGCGGGGATATTGCCACCTCTTGGCTCTTGTTTATATAGCTTTAAGTATTATATGTTGAACAAAGTCTGCCAAAAATCAAATCCTGAGATCTTAAGATTTGATCCTGAGTTGACTTTGTTCCTTCCTTTACATTTTTTATTTAGTTTTTATTTACTTAAAATGGTAATAATTTTCACCAACAATGGATGATAGATGAGGAACTTTATTTGGTAAGCTTATAAGTAAAATGGAGAATCAAGATCCGCATGGAATAACGCAACAGTTAGATGGCGGTGGGGTTTTCCCATCGACTCGGGGTCCATTCCAAAAGGGTTAGAAAGCTCCCTTGATTCCAAAGTGGAATAGCAGGGTGTTGAGTTTGCTGTGAAAGAAAAAAAAAAGTAAATTGAAAAATCATAATTAAAACTTAAACAATAATCTATTAATAATTAAACCTTGATCAATAATCTACTAAAATATCTTCTTAAAAAATGAAAAATCAAACAATCTCACTTTTTTTTTCAAATGAAAAATGCTATACTTTAATTGAAAGTATAAAAGGGTTACAGACATAAAAACGATCAAATGACCAGACCGAGCATAACAAGAACCTGAGAGCCGAGATGACCAAAGCCAAATGCCATATCAACAACCCCGAGAGCACCAAGGAAACCGACAAAGAAACAACCAGTTGATATCCAACCAAAGAAACAGTTGCCAGGACATACCAATCCTCTTGAGGTCGCATAGAGCAGGAAAAAACATAATGGAAAAATGTACAGGTGATGGTAAATATAGTGCCGAATACAAAAATATATCGACCACCCAAGCAGATGGATGAAAGGCCGGAATAAGAAGCCGCTAAATATAGATGTGAAAACCAAAAAACAAAAACTCTGCCATCCAGAAACTCGAAGAATATAAACAAAAAGCTAAGGAGTGAAGAGCAGCCAGTATCCCGAAATGGGCCGAGCCTCACCAACAAATAGCTCGTAATGGATCCGACCCTCGGTAGCAGACATGCCCCGTCGAGAGAGTGCATCCGCATCAATATTATGCTCCCGGTAAATGTGGATGATCTCGGTCTGAGAGCAGGTGTTCAGGAGAGATCGAGTCTTATCCAACCAATCTCACTTTCTACTACATCGCAATCACATCAACTATGATATGGTAAAAAATAGATTTACCAAATTTAATGCTTAGAGTTGTTGTAAAGTTGGGCCTTACACTTCCACACGTAACTAGTTTACATGGTGGTGCTATCGTGGTGTACCAGGGACCTTGACACTTCCACACATAACTAGTTTACATGGTGGTGCCATCGTGGTGTACCACAATATCAAATTGCGGTGACTTAAAATAATCTACAAGAAATTATTTTAAATCATTTACAATAAATTATTTTAAAAGGTTTAACCACAAATATTTCTATGTATTGCCATGCACGGAGGACAAATAAAGCAATTTATAATTAAAAGGGAGTCTTTCAACTTAAGCCCACAACATCCCAAATGAGACGAGGAAGGAATTAGAGATATCTTTGAATTTTAAAATATGAGGTCAATAAGCCTTAATCTCCCAACTTCCATTAAAGGAATAAAAATAGAGAATTCAAGGTTTAAAGGCTATTAATGTTCAACTTTGTCAATTTGACATCTTTTAGCAAACCTTGCATCTCCACATCTTCTAGCAACCTGGCATCTTCCAAGGCTCTCATGATGATTGAGTTATATATTTAAGGTATCTTCCAACAAACAAACCAACTTCAAATCTACAAAAAAACTACACCCTTTCAACTTAAGGAGACAAATTCATTTAAATAAATGTAGAAGTTTATGAATTAAATCATTGATTTCATGACGAGTATAAGCTAGTACATGTTCCTAAAAGGAAGACAAATTCATGATCTATAGGGATTGTTCAAGAGGTTTTGCATTCGGTTAAGATAAAAAAAGGTGTCTTCTATCATCATCATAGTGGACCTTTCTAAGGCATATGATAGAGTTAGCTAGTTATTTTTTAGACTATCGATGTTACAGGCTGGTTTTCAAGTGTAGTTTGTGAATTTGGTTTTAGCTTGTGTTTAATCAATTTCTTTTCCAGCTCATATTAATGGTTCTCCATCATCTTTCTTCAGACTTGGCAGGGGGATGAGACAGGGTTTACCTTTGGCACCTCTCCTCTTTATTCTTGTGGTTGAGGGATTAAGTAGAACCATCATTCATGCCATATCCAATGGTTCTCTCAGACGCTTCAGGTTTGGTGGAAATGTGTGCATAACTCATCTTTTATTTGTTGATGCTATTCTCTTGTTTTTTGATGGTTCTATAAGGGATATGGAGTGTTTTAAAGCAATTTTAGTAAACTTCTCAGCTGCTTCTAGTACGGTCATCAATGATAGGAAATATTTGATTTCTTTCATGTATCTAGATTAGTTGGCTCAAGAATGGATCAGTTCTATTTTTTAATACATCATTGTGAATGTTCAGGATGGTTTAAAGTATTTGGGTTATGTGCTCAAGCCTAATGATTATCAAAGGCGTGATTGGGATTGGCTAATTGGGAAGGTAGAGAGAAAGTTTTAGCTTTGGTGTAATAAGTGCCTTTCCTGTGGGGGTAGACTGGTTTTGGTTAAATCTGTTTTAGAAGCAATACCGATTTTTTGGTCTTCTCTAGCTCAAGTGCCTGTTAGTACCATGGATCATAGTAGAAAACTTCGTTATAGTTTTATTTGGAAGGGGAATAATGATGGTTTTTCATATGCTTGGGTTGCATGGGAGAAAATTGCCTTGCCAAAAGCTTTAGGTGGCTAGGGACTGAAAAAACACTTCCTGTTTTTCCAAGGCGTTGTTGGCAAATGGGATATGGAGGATTCTCATGAAAGATGGCTTATGGGTCTTAGTTGTTCACCATAAATACATTACACCTCTCTCTATTGAGGAATGGTTTCGGTCCTCTGATAAATCCTCTCATAATGTGTCTTCCATTTGGAGGGTGCTCTTGATTGCCTTCGATTTGATCAGCTCCTGGCTCGTTTGGAGGATTGGCAATGATAGGAAGATGCAAATTGGTTCGGACCCCTGGATTGGTAGTTTTGCTCATCGGCTCCTTGATCACATGATTGATGCTTTAAGGGATCAAGGTATTATTTTCTTATCCCAGGTGGAGGACATACTCCAATCTTCCCTACAGAATCAAGTATGGTTGAAAGTCGAGGATTTGGATTTTGTGAATGAATATTTTCTAACCTGGAATAGAGTCATAAAAAATCTAAAAGAATGTCATATCCACTTGACGGATCGAGAGGATGATCTGATATGGTGTAGAAATGCGGCTAGTGGTAACTACAATCCAAAATTTGGCTACAGAGTTTTGAGAGAGGAAGAAAACCTCCCTGCGGTGCCATGGTGGAACATAGTTGTTTGGAACCTCAACTGCCCCTTAAAGTTAAAATTTTCATGTGGTTGTTTTTTCACATGAAAGTATCAGTTTGGGAGGTTATGATCATGAGATTTTGGATCGGTCCCAGCATATGCCCTTTTTGTTTGAACTTCCATGAAGAGTTAGATCACCTTTTCCTTCATTGTTCATATATCAAGAATTTGTGGGCTCAAGCATCACAAGCTACTTGGAATGTTTGTCATCTTCATGAAGCCTTTAAAGATTGGATTTCAAACAACTATTTTTCTGAGTTCAAAGCTCTTCCAGCTTTGCTGATTTGGGGTACCTGGATGGCCAGGAACAAGGCTATTTTTGGTGATAAGGTTCTTCCTCCTATGTACACTATTTATACTAGTATGGCCACCCTAAGTCTTTTCCCATAGAAAAAAGCCACCACCTAAAATCAGAAAGATTATGGAAGAGAAAATTGACAAATCCATTTGTTGGGCCTATTTCGATGGAGCTTCATAGGGAGATCCAACTATGGGGGGTGCATGTGGCATTATATACCTCTTTGATTCTCACAGGTTCAGTTTTGCAGTGAGACTAAGGCCAAGCACAAACAATTGTGCAAAACTGAAGGCTTTAAAGATGATCCTGGATATCACTCTTTCCAAAGGTATTGGGCATTTACAGGTTTTTGGTGATTCAAATCTAGTGATTAACTGGATGAGGCTGAAAAGAGCTTTGAAGAATATCTTCTCAGTGGCCATCTATGAAGAACTGGTTCATCTTCTTGGCCTTTTTCAAAATATCAGTTTTAATCATATATATCAGGAGATGAATGTTCAGGCATATCTTTTATCCAAGTATAGTTTATAAATGGTTGCGGGCTCATGGTTATAGTGGGAACACATTGATGACAACCTTGAGGAGCTGGACCTTGGTCCTTTCCCTTTTTGAATGAAGGGGCCTTTTCTCAGGGATCTTCTGATAGATTAGCAATCATAACTAAATGTAAATTTTTGTCATATTAGTTTTGTTACTGGTCTTTGTGCTTGTTAAAGGAAGAACATCTCCTTTTGATGGGGACATCTTTTTGATGCATATATTGTATTGTAAAACTCTTATGAGTTATGTTTGGACTATTTCAATTCAACATACTCTTTTGTATCTGAAAGAAAAGGATTTTTAATGCCTATGTACAATGCATTTTGTTAGCAATTTAATAAATTGTGAATTTTCTTTCGAGGAAAAAAGACATAATTTGAATTGATTATAGTAATTGTGATAAGCCACTAAGCTCCACATCAAAGATGATAAAACTATTCACCAAAGTGCTAATAGTACACATAATGATGAGAGAATTATAGATGCAACTATGCAACCGAAAATAGTGACACAGATCCAAGTTTTTTATTCCACGATATATGATTTTCATGGTAAAATCAAATACCAATAAGTCACTATGTTGATTGACAAGTAACTTCATTATTTTGAATAAAGGCCTAAACTTTGGTAAATAATGGCATTTTTTTAATGTTCTAACTCAGAGTTAATAATGGCATTTTTATTTTATTTTATTTCATATCATGGCAATGTAATAAAGTTTTTATTGTGAACCCCTTCATTATGCCCATTAGTGGTGGCGAAGTAGATTTTGGTAAATAATGGCATTTTTTAGATGTTCCAACTAAAAGTTAAGTTAATAATGACATTTTTATTTTATTTTATGTTATGGCAATGCAATAATTTTTTTATTATGAACCCCTTCATTATGCCCATTAGTGGTGGTGAGGCTATACAAAATTTAATGTCTTAAGTAGCGTGATTTTCTTTGTAGAGTTGGAGATGACGAACCTCCCACTTTACATAAAAGGATTTTTTTTTCCAAAACAAGGAAATGCGTCTCTTGATGAACCTCCCACTTTGCATAAAAGGATTATTTTTTTCCAAAACAAGGAAATGCATCTCTCTTGAAGCAGACATATTAATAGTAAATGCTAATGTTTTTGTTCAAGAAGTGATGTTGGCAAAGGGAAAGAATTATTGAAGCACACTTAATAACTGCAAAATGAAAAATGATTGAAACACTCACTAGATCTGAGCCTTACCCACTTGCCAAAATAACAAGCCTTTGAGTTTTTTTTTACCAAAATGGTGAGCATATAAAATTATAAATTTTTGGTTAAATAGAAACATGTTTTAAAATCTTATATTTTTATTTCCAAGATAAATAAACTAACCTTCGTTGCACAACCTTTATGGCAGGGCATGATAGCATAAGCGAATCCATTTGCTTTGGATTTATGTGAACAATGTTGTGGCAACGACTTTGCATTGATGGATAAATGTAATTTCATACGATAACCGAGAAAATGGAAAATCTCCATGCAAAGAAAATATAAAACACCAAAACCCATCAACCAAACCCTAAAAAATTCAAAAAATATAAAATGGAAAATTTGATACCCCACATAAAAATTCTAGTACCTCTTAATAGGAAGAACATTGTTGTAAATAATACCTTCTAATTACTACGCCTAAGAATATGATAACAAACAGTGGGAAAACACGAAATTGGTGCAGGGAATCCTGTCTACTGACGAAATACTGAAAATATGGTTTATCTTTTCAAGGTCTATATGATAGAGTTGGATTGTAATCTTCTGTCCTTTTGATGTCATTAATATCGATACCTTTCTTCGTGTTTTGTCTAATCAACTTGGAATCATAAGCTCCAGAAGGCCTCTGGATGGTGAGTATTGTCCTTACCATGCATACATGTAGATCAGTGTATCAATTGTCATCCATTAATAATAATAGCCAACAAACCACGCATAATACAATTACTAGATTTTTACTTATTTATTTATATGATTTAATCCTCCATCAATAATAAAAATAGATTCAACTACTCAATTATCATATAATTTTATTTAAAAATATCAATTAAATAAATAATTTTTAAAATTTTATGAATAACAAATTTTAGTTTCAATTTGTTTGAATCCAATTTTCTGGGTACTTTGGATTAGGCTCCCAAAACTAAAGCCAATAGCGCAAAGCCCCTTCGAGTGGGTCCCAAACCACGCCAAGAAAAAAAAATTAGTTTATAATTTTTGTGTATAGCTCAAATTAATATACAAAACCAAAACCTATAATCTTTGTCTACAACACGACTAACAATAATAATGTCTCACTTTCAGTGAGTCAAAAAATCATTATTAACACAATTCTTTACTTTTTAATAAAATTTATTCTTTGTAAAAAAATTTCACATATTTATTCTCAAAATCACCAATTCTAAGTAATATTATTTGCTAAAACTAAAAAATATTTATATTTTTACAAAAATATATAACAACTTGGCCTTAGCTGACAATTTAAAAAAATATATACAACAACATGGCCTTAGCTGACAATTTAAAACAATATATATAAATATAACAACACGGCCTTAGCTGACAAATTCTCACTGGAATGTTGGTTATAAACTTCGCTGCTGAGTGTTTTGATATAGTAATTGAAAAATTAGATAAATAAATAAAATATCTACTCTTTCCAACTAACCTTTAAAATAACTTTAACACGGAGGAAGGAGCCTTCAGGAAGGTCATTCAAACAAACAAAGAAAAGCCAAAAGTCACATAGGGGCGGAACCTACAACACGCCAAGGATTCACCTTTTAGCATAATATCGTGAGAAGGCTGTCTGTTTGGCCTACATAATGGAAGCACAGATCACACAGCTCAACTCTCTGCAGAGCCAGAGGTCGTATAGATCCATAGATTTCCCCACACATATTGATATTGTATGCACAGTTTGCTCAAATTAAGCACAGTCCTGGATTTGGAGTGAACCGCAATTTCCAGGATAGAATGTCTTACGCGTACCTTTTCAAGTACATTGTCATCGGAGACACTGGTAGGCACCTTGATCTGTATAAATTCATTCTTTTCTTTGTGTATCCATGGAAAATTGCATTGCAATTTTACTCTAAATGTTTTTGTGTTTGGCAGGAGTGGGGAAGTCATGCCTATTGCTGCAATTCACGGACAAGAGGTTCCAGCCAGTGCATGACTTGACAATCGGGGTGGAATTCGGGGCGCGCATGATCACTATTGGCAACAAGCCCATTAAACTTCAGATTTGGGATACGGTAGCACCCTATCAATTTCTCATTGGTTTCTTTTTGTCCTTTTTCTACTTTTCATCTTGCGTATATGCGATCCCTCGCAGAATTCATCCTGAAAATGTAACTAGCACAGACCCATTTAAACTCGGATATGATATGTACCGAACCCATCTTGATATGTTGGCGATTTGTGTGAATTTGAGATATACATCGGCGAGCTTCACAACCTCGATGTGCATATGAAATGAGCCCCTGGTTTAGATGGATCTGGGTCAGTTACCGTCCACTTTCTCAATGTCTTCATTTTTTTGCCTTTTTCCTCTTTTTATCCTGTATGTATGCGATCGATCCTATGCAGATTTCATCTTGAAATTACGCACCGAAGCCATCTTGATATGCTCACCATTTGTGTTAATTTGATATATGCATCCTCGAGTTTCACAACCTTGAGGTGCATATGAAATGACACCCTGGTTTAGACGGGTCCGGGTCAGTTACCATCCATTTTCTCCTTGGTTTCTATTTTTTTGCCCTTTTCTTCTTTGCATCTTGTATGTATGGGATCCCTGCAGAATTCATCTTAAAGTTGTAAATAGCAGTGACTCATTTAAACCCGGGGAAGATATGCACCGAACCCATCTTGATATTTTGGCAATTTATGTTAATTTAAGATAATATATGCATCCTCGAGTTTCACCAACTTGAGGTGCATATGAAATGAGACCCTGTTTTAGATGGTTCCGGAGCTCAGGCCAGTTACCATCCATTTTCTGATTGGTTTCTTTCTTTTGCCTTTTCCTTCTTTTTATCTTGTATAGATGCGATCCCATGCAGAATTTGTCTTGAAATTGTAACGAGCATAGGCCATTTAAACTTGTCTATGATATGCATTGAACCCATGTTGATATGTTGGCCATTTGTGTGAGTTTAAGATATGCATCCTTGAGGTTCACAACCTGGAGGTGCCATATGAAATGAGACCCTGGAGTGTCCATATTCATTGCACCCAATTCACTCTCTAGATTCAATGCACTGTAACAAAGATACATGACGAGCTGACAGGCCACCCCACCCTCAACGCCGCTATAGAATGCATTATGCTTCCAAGTGTTGCAAATGTCTCTGATATCTCCCAAGTCCAACATTTCGATCTTTCTCCAAGGTTTTCAGGGTGTTGATTTTTCTGAGTTTTTTCCTAATTTTCCAGGTCCAAGCTTATTGTTTTTGATATTTTCCCGCATATTTCCAATAAGTTTCTTTCTGGACCCTTGGCGATGTATTCCCGGAAACAATTTTTGCAACAAGGGCTTCAGTCGGAAGATTTTTTTAATGTGCATTTGTCCCACCTTGGATTTCAATATTATTCTATATGGAAATCCATGAAGTAGATGCTCCAACATCGTATGAGGTCATATGCTCTTGCCCATGTTTGTCATATGCTCTTGCCCATGTTTGAACTTTGAATCAATTCTTTGAGAGGGAAGGATGTCAGGATTTTTATTTTGAGTTTAGTCTTCAAGTAGCCATGTTTCTCATTTTACAAATGGGAATCACGTCTGGCACATAATATTATGAAGAAAAAATAGCCATTTTTAAAAGTTATCCCTCATAAGTGATGTGATCCCATATGAATTGATCGTGTTGCTCACTTTACCATTTTCTGAGTATTGTCCAGAAAATGTGTGTAGCTGCTTCTGTCATAGATTTTGTGTGGAATGAGTACTGTATTTCGTGGATTGAATTGGTGGCCATAACTGCAGTTTTTGGAAAAGGTTGAGTGCACATCTGCTTAAAATGTTTGTCGTTCCATGCTACATTCTTTTTGGAATTTATATGCCATAGGAATTTAGTTTGTGGACAATGACATTTCTGAATCACAAAATAAAATTAGCATCATTTTCAATTTTCAAGTTTGAAACTTGTGAACTTAAGGAACTCACTGATTTATCTCTTCTGTAAATTATTTTCTAGTGTCAGCCCAAATAATAGAAAGATGAAACTGATAACTTGGTTAGATAGATTGTTTGCATTACAACCTATTGCCATGAGCATGGTTTAGCACATGGGGGATTTGACTTGCCAAGTATATCTTTCCTGTTATTGTAGGCAGGACAAGAGTCGTTTCGATCGATTACAAGATCATACTACAGAGGGGCAGCTGGAGCACTTTTGGTTTATGACATCACAAGGTATTTTATTTGCTTTTAAACTTCCATCACGTTCCAACTAATCCTTTTGGCAATCTATTATGAAAGACCAATTTCACTCTTCCTCTGGTCATCTGTTTACATTATCCGTTTGTTTTTTCTGTTAAGTTAACCAAATTAGAAGATTAAGGAATGCATTTCATGGGATGGATGGAGGGTTGCCTATGTAATAAACGATTCATGGGGTTGAGTTACAAGCTCTAATTGTTATGTTCATATGGAATATATGCCTTCACACCAGTTTTCTAATATTCCCCCACTTTTGGAGGGGATTGTTTCATGAATAATATTAACAACAAAAAAGAAGCCTCAGAAATTTCTGCTTGCTTATTATAGATCAGTCATTCATGTTAGCTTTTTAGCTCGGAAGACACTCTGCATAATTTTGTCTTGTATGCGGAAGTGACCTTGCATTTACATTACCTAGGCACTTGACTTTTTCTAAGTTGTAATAAAGTGGCTCCTTTTTATAAAGTGACTTTCATGTAATGTTCCTAGTCCATTATAAAGTGATTTTTATAAAGTGACTTTATGAAGTAAAAGTGCACATATTTCATAAAGTGAAAATACTTTATTAAAAAATTATAAGTGAATTATTTTGGAGGGAATGAATTTCATCCCTTGATCTTGACCGTTGGATTTAGGGATTGGGAAGGTGAAAAGTCACTTTCATGTTATAAGAGCAAGCCTAGGGCAATGTGCAAAGACACAGTTTTTCCAAGAGTGAGCATTTTGGGCATTTGTGAGTTTTTTGAGAGTGAGAGCTAGAGTTCTCTTGGGTGGCTTGATTCCCTAGGAGAGGGATTCATCCCAAATAGAAGGTGGCTCAAATCCCAAGGCAGATCTGCTGCAAGTTTTTGCTGGGACAAACAGCTGGGCCGTACTTCTCAGCTGGCATGCTTTTCGAGAAATTGCTGGGCACAGATTTCGAGGGTTGGCACACAGTTCGAGATTTTTTTTTTCTTTTTTCTGCACAGTCCGTACAGTGGCATAGATTTCGAGGTGCTGCGTGGGATGGATTTCGAGGTACTGCTGGGCATGAATTTTGAGGCACTGCTGAGCACTGATTTCGAGGTGTTGGTACAGTCATTAAATGCTGAATTTATTGCTGCTGTAACTTTGATTTTATGCCTGAAAATTGCTAAATAAAATTGCTCTTGGACTGGTTTTCCCCGTGGGGGTTTTTCCAGGGTCTATTTTGACCAAATCTCACTGTGCATTACAATTTCAGATTGCTGTTATTCTTATATTTTCCGCTGCTTCATTATCTCAGCTAGTGTGTTTCAGCTTGTTATGTATTATTTAAATGTCTGTTCTGTGATTTAATTAATGGTAGCCTAAGTCTGAATCTAGAGGTTGTTGAGTGGTTGAGATGGCTGTTACAGCCTGATTTTTATTCAACATGGTATCAGAGCTAGTGCTCTGAGATAACAGTTAATTGTTGGTGCAACAATGATATTGACTTGTTGGACAATCTGTTTTGACAACTTGTCCGCTGGAAAAATCTATCTGCAAGGGTGTTGCAGGTGTTGGGGCAG
This sequence comes from Larix kaempferi, assembly GCA_027924585.1. NCBI lineage: Eukaryota > Viridiplantae > Streptophyta > Pinopsida > Pinales > Pinaceae > Larix > Larix kaempferi. The sequence continues at coordinate 2,024,004 of BSBM01000031.1, read as the reverse complement.
ATTGTGGTTATTCTCTTTTTACAGCAAAGAAGATGGCTAGTTGCATCAGATTTGAGGACCGATTGGATGGCATTTCCAACTACTTGCAATGGAAAGTCAGGATGACTGCTGTACTTAAAGAGAACAGATTGTGGGTAAATGCTGGCACTGTAATAACTCCTCCCACTGATCCTACTGCTGTTGATATACATGAAGTAAGAGATGCTAAAACACAGAGGATTATACTGGATGGTGTCAAGGACCATCTCATTCCACACTTCGCTGAAAAGAAGTCAACTCATGAGATGTGGGATACACTGAAAAACTTATATGAGGCGAAGAATGAGAACCGGAAGATGGCACTTAAAGATAAACTGCATGGGACCAAGATGGCCAAGGGTGAAGGTGTTATCCTATCTTACCCGGGTCTCACAAGTAAAAGATGAGTTGGCTGCAGTTGGGGAGGTCATCTGTGACTCTGAGTTGGTGAGGACGGGCTTGAGGGGCTTCACCAAAGACTGGGAAGTCTTCGTGAAGTGTGTTGTTGGTTGTGAACACCTTCCAGATTGGAGTAGGTTTGGGATGATTTCACTCAGGAGGAGATCCGGGAAGGGTCTCAAGGTAGTGGACAGATGGAAGGTGCTATTGAAGAAAATGTTGCTCTTTCAGCAAAGGGCAAGAAGAAGTCCAATAAGGGCTTGAGCAAAGTAAGATGCTTTGCTTGCAACCAGTATGGTCATTTTGCATCTCAGTGTCCTGAAAAGAAGAAAAAGAAGAAGGATGAGGCTGTTGCTGCAACTGCTGAGGTAGATGATTTTGGGGAAAGGTTTAAGAAAGAATTCTCAATGTTCTCTCTTGTATCTAGTGCCAACAACAATGGATATGCGATGAACATGAGTTGGTTCATTGACAGTGGAGCCTCTCGTCACATGACCGGAATGTATCATATATTCCACAACATTACTAAGACAGATTCTGACTGGATGGTTGAGACTTTGAGAGTGAAGGGGGAACGACACGTTCCGTGCGGGGATTTGGGAGAATCAGATTCCAGATCCGACAGGATGAACTCCTTGAGCAGGATGGAGTTCTGTTTGTTCCAGGGTTGAGTGTGAACTTGTTCTCTGTGTCATCCTTGGATGATGCTGGGTATTCGACATTGTTCTGAAGAGGACATGTGTACATTTTTCCTGAAAGGGCAGTTCGGGGAAATGTTCTTGTATACTCAGAGGGAGCGGAACTGATCCGGCCATAGTTGATTGGTGATTGGTTTGATGAGCTGTACAAGTTTGTTGGACAGCCCATGATGTATGATTCAGAATCGGAAGAGGAGCAGGAGGCTCTTGAGGCTGCAGTGGCACCAAGATTTCAGTCTCGATTTCCGATGGAGGAGAGGGATTCTCTTCAGAGTACCGACGGGAGACTCAGCTGGTTTGAGAGGACCAATGCTCAGGATTGGAGGATGGATTCTCCTAGTAGCTCAGGGTTCAGGGTTGTTGCCAGAAGGATGTCTTCAGATTCCAGTTCAGTGCAGGTGGTAGCGTCGGCTCCAGGTTCAGAGGGAGCTCCTACTGTGAACAGTGTGATGGACCTGAGGACCAGACCAACGGATAGTGATGGCAGTGAGTAGTGAGTACCTTCCTCGCTAAGAGGGAGTGTTAGCTTTTTAGCTCGGAAGGCACTCCGCATAATTTTGTCTTGTATGCGGAAGTGACCTTGCATTTACATTACCTAGGCACTTGACTTTTTCTAAGTTGTAATAAAGTGGCTCCTTTTTATAAAGTGACTTTTATGTAATGTTCCTAGTCCATTATAAAGTGATTTTTATAAAGTGACTTTATGAAGTAAAAGTGCACATATTTCATAAAGTGAAAATACTTTATTAAAAAATTATAAGTGAATTATTTTGGAGGGAATGAATTTCATCCCTTGATCTTGTCAAGACAAGATTAGATCTTGACTGTTGGATTTAGGGATTGGGAAGGTGAAAAGTCACTTTCATGTTATAAGAGCAAGCCTAGGGCAATGTGCAAAGACAGTTTTTCCAAGAGTGAGCATTTTGGGCATTTGTGATTTTTTTGAGTGAGAGCTAGAGTTCTTTTGGGTGGCTCGATTCCCTAGGAGAGGGATTCATCCCAAATAGAATGTGGCTCAAATCCCAAGGCAGCTCTGCTGCAAGTTTTTGCTGGGCCAAACAGCTGGGCCGTACTTTTCAGCTGGCACGTTTTTCGAGAAATTGCTAGGCACAGATTTCGAGGGTTGGCACACAGTTCGAGAAAAAAATAATTTTTTTTTCCTGTACAGTCCATACATCTGTTCAGTCCGTACAGTGGCATAGATTTCGAGGTGCTGTGTGGGATGGATTTCGAGGTACTGCTGGGCACAAATTTCGAGGTACTGCTGAGCACAGATTTCGAGGTGTTGGTACAGTCATTAAATGCTGAATTTATTGCTGCTGTAACTCTGATTTTATGCCTGAAAATTGCTAAATAAAATTGCTCTTGGATTGGTTTTCCTCGTGGGGGTTTTTCCAGGGTCTGTTTTGACCAAATCTCACTGTGCATTACAATTTCAGATTGCTGTTATTCTTATTTTTTCCGCTGCTTCATTATCTCAGCTAGTGTGTTTCAGCTTGTTATGTATTATTTAAATGTCTGTTTTGTGATTTAATTAATGGTAGCCTAAGTCTGAAATCTAGAGGTTGCTGAGTGGTTGAGATGGCTGTTACAGCCTGATTTTTATTCAACAATTCATAGATAGATAAGTGCTTCCAGCTAGAGAAATATTGTTCTGAAGTAATTGAAATTTCTGTAGGAATTGCAATTTCAAATATTTCCTGTTTGAATTGCTTTGTTAAACTTGCAATTATAGGGACAGAATGTAGCGACAGAATGTAGGCCATAGTTGCTGTGACAATTTTTGGAATAACCGCAACAAGTTCTGTTACTAGTTCTGTTGCCGGTTTTGTATGGAACCAACCATTTCCAGTTTAGACCCCTAGTTTGGACCGAAACCCTTGTAAACTGGTTCAAACCAGTTGGTTTCGTCAAAACCGCTCCGGGTTTAATAACAATTGTAGCAAGTATGTTGCCCACTTCATCTGTCAATGTTCTTGTATTTGTGATTTTGTGTTCAAAAGCTATAATGTTTGGTATGAATGAGTGTTTCGTTGCCAAGGAGCAGGTGTTGCCAATATCTAACTTGTACCATGGCATATAATTTTTCTATTTTTATTTTTTACGGAAATGGGTAAGGATTTTTTTATATATAAAAGAGCTGTTGTAAGCCAAGTAGCAAGAGTTACACAGAGTTCAAAAAAATAAATTGTCTTACAGAATAGAGCCTGTAGACAGAAGTTTGTCCCAAAAGGTCCTTATTACAAACCAAAAGTGCTTCTATCTTAAAACATCTAAAGCTATACTGCTTGACAAAAGTGTCAGATAACAAAATACATGCTTTGTAGACATGAACAACCATATTAGTTTTGGGTAAAATAATGTCCACTGTGAGCCTCTTCCATAGAGATGTCCTCCACTTAAGGTCCCTGGTCATGAGGGGTTTTGTGATGTTCTTTGATGCTGCTTCCACCTGCTGCACTCTACCCTCATCTACCCCAATCTCCCTGGCTGACCCAATTGACATAGGAGGAGGAGCAACTAGTGACTGAACTCCTTGCAAAACTCATAATTATATTGTAATGCATATTGAGAGGTCGTTGGCCATCTTTTCCATTCTGTCGCCCTGTTGTTCAAGGTGCAGCTCCAGTTCTTCCTGTTTTGCTACCTATTTCTCCATGTGAATATTGAAGTATTCCACTTCCTGATGCATTCCTTCTAACTGTCTTTAGAGATGTCTTAAAATTCTCTTTAAGACATCACCTGAATTTCCAATGAAACCAGTGTTATGGCCATTGCAGCATAACTATTAAAAAACACTGAAAAAACTGTAACACGACTCACAATGACCTCACACAGACTTGTAACTGACGGACTGGTTGACTGATGCATGCAAGAAATCATCTTGAGCTTCTGAGTAATTTTAAGGTGAGGACTAAGAACTTTCTTACCTGAACAAAGAAAGAACTTTCTTACCTGAACAAAGAGCACTTCAACAGAGAAGGATACCACTACCGTAACTTTCCCAACTACATAGAATGCCTCCAACTGTGCCCAGAAGTGCCGTAATCCCCTTCCCACCAGACTCTGGAGCCAAAGGAGCAATGGAGAAGACCAGCTTCCTGCCGGAATCACTGCATTTCATAACCCAAAACAGCTCAGATATCCCACCTTCACTCGGGGTCTCCATTACACTCAGGCTTCAGCTTAAAGTCCCGATTGTGCTAGAGTAATTTCGTTTGAGGGAGAGCACTAGAGGCATGAGGGGCACTCAGGCTTCAGCTTAAAGTCCCGATTGTGCTAGAGTAATTTCGTTTGAGGGAGAGCACTAGAGGCATGAGGGGGAGTAAATAGTTAATACTACTTCCTTGATCCTTGGTCGATCTATCATATCCATTGCCACTTGGGATGCATGCTCTTACGCTGTTGTGTTGAGTAATTCATACCTATTCCATTGATACTTTGTGGATGAAGTAGTATATGAGGCAAGTTTCATAAATAAACAATATCTACGGGATCTATAGTTGCTTATGAGGTTCCCCATTTTTAACTATGATTCCATTGCCCGGCCTAGTGCCTAGATTTGCCATAAAGTCTGCATTGCTATTATTTTCCCTTAGAATAAATACATACCAAGTTGAAAGAGGACAGAAGGTCTAGGATTCTCAGCAGCATATGAGATCAAATTGCATTCTTAACAACAATCCTTTTCTTAACTAAATTGATGATCAATGATGAGTCTCGAAAAACCAATACAGACCTGATTTGCTGAGGTTAAAGGATACTGTCCTGCAATACAGTGCACGAATTTCTGCTTGGTTGTTGGACATAGTTCCCAATCCCCAGGCATAGTTTGCTTCTTGTTTTCCTTCAGCTTCATATAGGACCCCCTGCTCCTGTCACCCCTAGCATATAATTCTTTATTAGATGTATTGTAGTTCATTTTTGCATGCTCTGTTCTTGACATCTCAGTGGGCTTTGTTCCATTGCTAATGAAATGATACATAGAGCAAAATGCTTGGTTGTTTTTGCTAATGGATCACAGGGATGTCTGAGAAGAGAGATATTGAAGATGTCGACTCATAAATGTGTTTTCTTCCATCCTTGTGCAAGATATGAATGTTTTGGAACCCATTTTAGATAACTCTATAATAATGCTGATAGGGATATCCCAAGAAAATGTTACAACGTTCCATGGGTGTGTCATCACAAACAACAATGTTGATAAAAGGGCCAATTGAAAATGTGATACTTTAAGTATGGGCTACTTGTGTTGGCTGTGCATTAGTTTTCAATAATCTAGAGTTGTAGGGTCACAAATGCATTATGTGGCCAAGTCTTTTGGGACCAGATTCTTCATGCTACCACTGTTGATTATAATTTGAACCATTTGATCCTCAACTTGGAAATTTTGTACAAAAAAGATTCTTTATTAGTGGAGTATTTGGTAGTCATTAAGACCATTTTTTTGGGGGAATACTTCTTATAGAATCCCTTTGGCTGTGCTTCCATGCTATGACAGGCATATCTAGATTCTATGCTATCAAAATCACCCAGGACTTGAACCTGGCCTCGTCCACATGCACTCAGGGGGTTTCGAACTTAGGTCTCTGCGTTAATACAAGGTCGATCACCTTGCTGCTTCTTGCTAGAGCACACTGCTGTGGGACAATCATTAAGACTAATTGAGGATTGGGTGCTTGAGGAATAACACTTTTAATAGTTTTGTCGTCTACTTTTAGATGTTGTTTTGCCATGAGTGTTATACCCTTGAGCTCTTTTTATTTATTGCATTCTTATTAAAATGGGAATATGGCTTGTGATCTGAGTAGGTAGGGTTCATGGGTGCGGATGTAGGTATGAGGGTGTCATATTTGAAATAAGGCTGCATGGGGATGCAGGGAAGGAAGGTGCACCACATATATATGTATGTCTGTGTGTATAAAGCATGTGATTTTTTTTTTTTAAAGAAAATAGAATTAACATTTATTTAAACTAGTAAAAACTTAAAACATAAAACCTTGTGATCTGGATCATAAAACTAAATTCCTTATCATTGATTAGCAATGATTTGCAATTCGTATGGTTTTGTCAAAACTTGGGGAAGCTGACATGGTTGTGGGAAGTATGAATATCGAGGAAAGTTAGCATGTGTATGGTTTATATTTTGGTACTAGACACACAATTTGATCATTGTAACATGTTGTCAGGCAGTGGAAAACACAAATTTGACCTTTTAAGTTTTTACAACAATTGGACATAAAATACATAGATTAAAGCTCTATACCAGCTAGCTAGGCATGGAATATGTTGGTTGATCTCTTAGAATAACTTTTTGGTAAGATTCATTTGGTAGATCACATGGCATAGAAAATGCAAATGTGACCTTACTTCATATTGTGGTGCAGATCAAAGCTTAAAAATGGGAATATTGGGCATGGGGTTAAATTGTACAAATCAAAATTTTGGATTGTTTCGAGGGCACATTCCTCGAGCTTTTTCGGGAATGTTGTCTTGCACTTGGGATGTGGGACACATTCTGAGACAGGCAGACCCAGGAACACATCCCTTGGAAACACAACTTGTGATAGGTGCAATACATGCATGAAGTTATATCCTAGGACATGGAGACTTGGGATTGCATCCCTTGGCAACATAACTTGTGATAATTGCTATACTTTTGTGAAGTTTTTCTACCACTTTTGTTGACCTTCTTTGGAGGTATATGGTGCGTGTCGCTATTTTACTAGAGGAGTTATTGGGTGGTTGGATCTATCAAGAATGTGGCTATGTTATTGCTCCTACCAATGCCTTTTCAAGTTTAGCTTAAAATTTTAGGGCCATTTGAAAAGTTGTTTGAGTGAGGAGGTAATGGGAAACAACTCAGTTTCCTGTTGGATGCCAGAGAAGAGATTGCCCACAAATTTTATCCATAAAATTTCATCACTCTCTTTCATCTCCATTTTGATTGCCAATATATGAAACAAGTTGATATACAATTGCACTGTTTGAGCACTTGTTTGGAAAAAGATGAAAGCACCACTTCATAAGATCTTTGCAATACTTGAAAGGTAAAAATAGATGGGAAAGACTTCCTTAAACTGGTCCCACCCTTGTATAGGGTGTATACTACTATTTACAAGGGTGCTTGTAATTCTTACAACCAGTGTTACAAATATCGTGTCGGCGAATATATCGCCGAGGGTCCAAAAAGAAATTATCGAATTTACTGGTGAAAGTGTCGGCAAACATCGACAATATATCGTCAGACTTAAAAAAATACAAAAATATTCATTTGTTTTCAATTTTCTAAACATCTAAAGCAACAAGAACATCAAATAATTAATAAACACATTACCACATGAATATGGAAAGAAAACCAATATATAAGATGTATAAGACATCTAGTGATAGATCACACATAAAAAATGAATCGTATCCTGGATCCCGAGTCCCCGACTATTGAATCACCAAAAAAATACAATCAATGTATCTTATATAGAATGAAATAAAGTAAATAAACAATTGATTCCCTCTAAATCAAGTAATTGCTCTAGTAATGGCTTTGCCTCTAGAGCTAGAAGGCCCTATCTGTCATGGGGGTTGTAGCTGACTCTATGTATATTTTAAATCGCTATATATGTATATGCATATTTTTAATTAATAAATGAGCAAGGACATTTAAAAAAATGAATGTGAAACATAAACCATAAATAATACATGTCGGCGAATCATTGTCTATATTGGGATCCTATTCATCAATAACACCCTATGCCTCCCTCCTCTAGGCTCTAGTCCTTGCCTGTACCTTAAATCTCAAAGTTGATCCTCCAAGGACATTAGTCAACAACTCAACACCTTACAATTTTGATGAAACTTCCTAATCCAATCGTTAAAATAAGGTAGAAAAAACTTCTCATGCTTAATAAGTGATTTTGCTTGAGTGAAGAGTAAATTTTTATTAAGGTCGTGACAAAGGAGTTCAACAATCAACACGACCTACATTGAGGGGTTGATGTGCTTGATTAAATGCCAATCCCATACCCTCATACATGATAAAATCCAGTGGAAACTTTGTAATCCTAAACTCCTGAAAAACTATTAAGTCTGTTGAATTCTGAATGGGATCTAAAACTCTACTTTTTGCATATGAAGTCTGATGAGGTTGGAACCACTCTCAGACATCCTGAAACAATTAATGGTAATGTTAAAAATTTAAGTAAAAGGATAGAAAATGAAAGATAAGGAGGAAGAATTTAATATTACCATGTAATATGACCAATCACTAATGAAGAAGGCAACAAATTTTATGGGCACGACAATTTTTTTTTTCCAAAACACGGCAAATGAGCAAAAAATCGTGATATATTCAAAAAAATCGCCAAAAAATCGCGATAAAATCGGGAAAAAATCAGCAAAAATTCGGGGAAAATATCGGCCGATATATTGCCAATATATCGCCGGAGGGTTAGCATCGCGATATATCGGCGATGTTTGTAACACTGCTTACAACCATGTGAATACTCCTGTAATCACGATTGTTTGAGCACCTGTAAAGGGGGTTTGGGTTTGGAAGTATGCTTCTAAGCTTAAGAGCCATGTGTCTAATTCATTGGCTTTGATGGTGTTGTCAAAATGTGGGATGTTAATCTTCGTGTCCATCATGAAATCAGGTTGAGTGCTAGGCACTGCTGTATGCACGGATTCATATTGCATGAGGTTCTGAAACATCATCAATATCATCATGGTATTGACTAAATTTTATGGAAAATCTTAGTTTTGTTGACATTTTGTCTGTAATTTCTTTAGTCATGATTTGGATCATGCTAGCCTCTGCATGTTGATGTGTATCTACAATGTGTTCAGGTGAATATTGTGGGTCTTATTTATATGCTAATGCTACTAGCTTCTTTTAATACAAAAAGTTGAAATTACTCCAAGGAAACTTGGAAGAGTCAAGATGTGTCTTTTGTATAGCTATTCCATATTTACAAAGGTTGCTCTGTAAATGATGTCTAAACTAAAACAATCTTTTAGAACACTGGACAAAAATCACCTAAATGACTTTTTTTGAAATCTCTTTTTTGGCTAAAAGAAGCTCAATCAAATTATAAAGGTCCTAATGACCTTCATACAAAAAGAGGAATAAAATGGGAATATTACAAATTACATTAAATACTAAGCATTAAAGTCCACAAAAGTTTTTAGAACTCATGTTACCCATTTGAGAAATTTTCTCACTGTGCTAAAATCTCTATGATTGATAATGTATACAAGTCTAATGTTGGGATTCTATGCTCAATGTTTGATGGGGCTTAGTGTTGTTTTTTGGCCTGCTGAAAGGCTAGGGGAGTTGTATGTTATTTATTGTTTATATGGGTTATTGTGAAGATGTTGACGTTGAGGGAAAAACACAACAGGGAAATGACACTAAAAAGATCAACAGTAGCATAACGAATGTGGATGTTTCAATGGTGGGAGTAGCATTATTGAGTGGGTGAAAGGTAGCAACCTTGACTGTGGGAGGGGTTGCATGGTCAACCGCTCAGTTATGAGAGCCATTTGAGCAACATAGAGGTTTGGGAAGGGCTACAAAAAAAACACAAGAGATGTTTAGTTGGTTAGGAACTTAGGACGGCTAGCATTGGCTGCAAAAGAGATGGCAAAGAATAGATGCTGTCGCTGCTTCACAGGTGAGGGCAGAATTTGTCTGAAGGTGCAAGCCAATCAGGAAAGAAAACCTGCCAGTCAAATGGCTGGAGTATGCTGGAGATAGATGCACAAAGGTGTTGTGACTTAGGGAGATCTTTAGCTGAAACAGAGGGGTTACAAGGACAAAGTGGGCTGCCATGCAAATCTTGATGTTGTGCAATGGAAAATTGTAGTCGAATCTGTCATTGGTTGTCTTCTTCAATTTGTAGGTTTGGATTGTCCTGTGGGCCATTTAGGCTGTTCCAAATTTGCAATCATGTGATTGTCGAGGGTACTTTCCAAGAACGCTGATGAATCTTGACTTTGGGTAAGTACTAAGGCCAAAAATAAATCCTGAATTCTGAATTCAGAAAGTATGAGCCAAAACCTTTAGAATATTGGGGCACTTGCACATCCTGTTATCGCCCAAACTCACACCCTTCAAGATAAAGTCCTAAAGCTTTAGAAAGTCTCTAGATACGAGCTTAGTGAAACTAAGAGGGAGGCCAATGTGACCACATGGAACCCTCTTCTGCTCTTTAGGTTGGCTCTTCTCCAACTCAAGGGAGGCTTCCCTAGGATAGGATCGCTAAAGCTTTCAATGAGGTTCAAGGTGAAATAACGAGATGGCTATAGCAAAAAAGTTTACGATAGTAAATAAGAAATAAGGATGAATGGATTGGGGACTAATGTCTTATCCATTGGGCCAATGTGACCACACGGAACCCTCTTCTGCTCTTTAGGTTGGCTCTTCTCCAACTCAAGGGAGGCTTCCCTAGGATAGGATCGCTAAAGCTTTCAATGAGGTTCAAGGTGAAATAACGAGATGGCTATAGCAAAAAAGTTTACGATAGTAAATGAGAAATAAGGATGAATGGATTGGGGACTAATGTCTTATCCATTGGGCAAATGGGGTCAACCAAGGTTCATATGAAGGATTTTAAAGAAAGATTAAAGGGATTAGGGTTGAAAGATTACAAACCCTAATCACTTCTAAATGCTTCACAAATTTTAGAAATCTACAATAGGAAAATAGTAGATTAGATATTTTCAAATGATTTCGGAAGGATAATTGCATGCAAGGGTAAGAGAGCATATAACCAATATTTTAGATACATACTACAACCTAAACTTCCAATTGACAACCATCACATAGAAGAAGAAAAACCTTACTCCATTAACTCAAAACCATTTGTCATTTGAAGATTCCATCCATGAGCAAAACATGAGAATCACAATACCATTCAAGAGAGAACGCTTTGATTCACCATCCAAAAGAAACCAATAGATATTCAATTAGGCTCAATGGGATTTCTCCCCAAATCCAACCATGAAAATAGATGAGGAAGGGATACCCTTTATATAGAGAGTGTACATCAACTTCCTTTACAATAAAATAATAATTTCCCTTTCTAGATCTACTATTTTCTCAACCATTTTTTCTAGACATGGCAAACTATTGGTTAGATCCACTTTTTTCTCCAAGGAAAATAATACAATAGCAGTTCTCATCTAACCAACCCTTTGAGAAGAGTTCAACAATAATAAACAAATGTCGTTGCTGATCCACTTGCCACAAGTAACTAACTCCATGAGAAAGTTTCAACAATGAATAAACAATGCAATTAGTTACCAACCACCTCCAGAATGGCTCAAGGAAAGAGGTCGGAACCCTCCTTTGAGTGATTGACCAAGCATTTTTCACCATGAGCATTTATTAGTGATGCTCTTTCGAAATCATCAAAATACTCAAGCATCCAAGGTGGGGCTCTCCTTAAATCAAGTTGTCAAAGAAAAGCGACGAGTGCTTCAAGATGACAGTTTTAAAAGTGTAATTTTCTCAATATTTATCGGATTTTCTATTATAACCACTTTTTGCAAATCCCATGGCCACTCTTCTTCTAATGTCGTTGAGTTGACAAAATTCTAGACTCCGTCAAAAGATAAATGCTCCCAAAGTTAGGATGCCCCTCCAAAAATAATATCTTCCCATGTGTCAAGTGCCATCAAATCCCCTAGGGCATTCCATCTAGGATCCCCTCAATCTCAATGATCATCAATTCAATTGCATGAGAGACTATTGTGCCTAGCATACCCCTCTTAAGTGATTTTTAAATTAATCTTAAGTGCAAACCTTATGTACTTTGGTTAATTAGTGTGATTAATTCTATTTCTTTGTTGACTTTAACTAATCACACTAAAACCTTAGAAACCCAAGGTTAAACACTTAATTAATCCATCACTTAAAAAGTAAAATTATTAACACTTCAAAACATAGGGAGACTTGTTGATGGTTTTCCGTTCCATAAATATTTTTAATCCATCACTTAAAAAGTAAAATTATTAACACTTCAAAACATAGGGAGACTTGTTGATGGGTTCCCGTTCCATAAATATTTTAAATGTTAATTAATTGCCTTATTACCTGTTATCACATTTTATGTCGACAACAGCTTCCATACTGCAGACTGTGCGGCTGAGGACCGCACAGTACTTTTTTTTCCAGATCAGGAGATCGGTTGCCTTCAGATGAGGCATTTTTGTTCAGATTGCCCCTAGCAGACATATCAGAGGGGACAGACAGTTGGACTTACCATCTACCACAGGGTTACCTTTCCTTGCCAGGCTTTGACACAAGCCTATTTGAGACAGTTACCAAGTCTTGTTCTGATCGAGATTATCACAGTACAGTGCTGGTTTATTATGTGCCCGGATTCAGCAGAGATCCAACTCAGATACAGGTTTAGTAGCAGCAGGTATATGGTGCAGCAGGTATTGCATATTGTTGATTATTGCTCATGTTGTAGATTAGACTCATTTATACTTGTTAGTACACTAACTTTGCATGAGATGATATATTTGGTGATCTAGCTATGATATGATGTGATTGGGCCCTTGGTGATGTCAGTCCACCCCTGCGGTTAGACTTATGTATATGCACGCTGAGTTATGTCCTCCATACTTGGCATAGACTTGATCACTTAGCCTCCCTTGGTAGCTGACTTTAGCACCATTATCACTTTCTCCACCCTTCCGACTCATCCATGGCACTTCTTCCCCGACTTGGATTCTGATTTGTGATCTCGAGGACCCCTTTCCCCACTGATCTCTGAGTTTGCCATGACTCCCTGTTTATTGTGCCTCGGCTCTTGAGTGTGTGAGATACACGGTTAGACTTGGGATTTGCTCCTGTCGGTTGCCCCCGATGTTGCAATGCAGTTAGGATTGTGTAGCCTCACCGGGTGCTCCCCATTGGTCATCGAAGCTTGTATTACTCACCCCCATTACCTTTGCAGTATGAGCACCATGTTTATATCTTTTGAGATATGTATGTAGCCCAAGAGGGCCATGAAGAAATAAAGAAATGAAGAAATGAAATGTAAATTAGGCTAAAAAAGCCATTGTATTGTAAATTGTGAAATCTAGCCAAAAAAAAAGGGCTAAGTAAGAAACTCATTGTAAAATCCATGCAATGTGTTTGTAAACACACATGGATTCTGGTCAGCTATACATGTCAGCGTTTGTAGTGGTTATTCCTCACCTAGTCCTGCGGGACAAGGAGGTGAGAAGGAGCAAGGGACAAGCTCAAGATTGCCCCCTAGAGTCTCAAGTTACGGTTTGTCGGACACCCAGTTTGGCGGCTCTAGAAAAGAACCTCACGGAGTCTTCGGATACGGATGTGAGTTGTGAGATACTTGTTAGATGATTAGTGGTGGTTTCCCTGCACTATACCCATTTGTGAGGCACCGCCCTTCCCTGTGTTCTGTCATGGCATACTTACCTCAGTGGACCCCGCTTTCCCGAGTTGTCCAAAGGGTCACATGATCTTCATCCTCGTCCTCCCATGTCCTTTGCCTTGTTGTCCATATCACCTAGAGTCAGCAAAATGGTCAAATCTATAGAGGTGTATAGCTTCTTAGTCTTTTGGAGGTGGTGGGCCCACTTCACCATGGCCTTGTATTATTTCGGGATTTAATATATTTTTGATCACCATGTTATCATTTATTGCTTAGTAATGTACTAACTTGTATAATTGAGCCTTGTCACTTCATGATTGCATACAGGTTTCAGCTAGCACTATTGTTGACCAGATTTGACTTGGTCAAACTGGGTTGACTACGCCAAAAATGGGCCCAAAAAAATGTTGCGATCGGAATTTCGATTTCGATCATTTATTATCTACAGGGGTTCCATATGAGCATGCAATTGACGAAATTGCAAAATATTGAACCGTTTGAGAGATTTTTAATTATTATTGGTCAACTTTGACCTGTTTTAATTAAAAATCATGGATTTGGGGCAAGTAATGCCAAAACGATGGATCGGGGTCGTTCGAGTGGTCATACCTATTACTTTTGGGGTCTACGATCACATTGCAGCAAACGGTTCGGCAATCCGGGCAATAAAAGTGGGTCAAAAGCCCAAATATCATCTTCAGCCATATAAACCAGCAGAAAATACATGGAATCAGAATTTGACCAAGGCAACTATAGGTAAATGGAAAAATTAAAGGTTGGCAATGGTAAAGGTAATCTCTAAGGTATTTTTGGTAATGTTTGATGTAATATTTGGGCATTGTGGGGCCCTCCATGTGACAGTTCACCATTGAGTTTGATTTGGCCCATAGGGGCGTTTTTCTCCTTGGGGGGAATTCGATTTCTTGTTTTGTGATGGTGCGACCCTTGTTGTATATGGTTGGGGGGATAAAACCCCATATAGACACCCCCCAACCCCTTTGTTTGATGTATGGCCCCCACATGGGCCCCTCTCCTCCTCTAGTGCGCTTCTCTTGGGGCAATTCGCACCCCCCTCTATGGAGCAATCTCCACCACTCGATTTTGATGGTTGGGGATTGATCTCCACCCTCCGTTTTGGGGGGAAACCTATCTTGAGAGTGAGCCATCTCTATAAGAGAATGGACTCACCTCCATTGTACTTCTTCTTGACATTTTTGAGATTCGCTATTGAGCTCTAGAGAGACATTTCTTCATCTTCTTGTGCATAGTGATTGAGTGTTTGATGTTGGCTATTAGCATATTGCTGGTGTATTGTTGAGTGTTTATGTGGTGTCTCTATCTATCCTTGGCCAAACGAATCTGCAGGTAGAACGACCATCAGAGGAGGGGCGCATTTCCTGAGCTAGCAGCTCCGTCTTGGGCTCACTCTCCGTGTTTCAGCAAAGGGAAGTGAATTTATACTTGTTATCTTGCTTTTCTTCATCATTTGTCGTTTACTTGCTAGTATTTCCTTGTCATTTGCCATAGTTTCTGATCCATTTCTCTCTCTGGCAGGTACAAGGGCGCACTTGGTCATCTGGCTGCTCCAAACGCTAAGGGAAATTGCTTGGCTGCTCAACACTTGGACTTCAGCAGTTGTTTTCAGCATCAAACTCTTCTTCTCTTTGCTCCAGGTAGGCGATCATTGCCGCTCTCTCTAGTTCTCATCTTCTTATGAATGTTAGGCTGCAAAACACTAAAATAAACCCTAAAAATTAAAATCTACAAATTTAACCGTAGGAATTCAATTTTCTTTCCAAACCGGCTTATTATTTGCCCTTAAAAGCTTATATCTCAAGTTTGGTTAGATTCCGACTCCATTTACCCATAGATTAGGCACTAGTCCACTTGGCAAAAATGCCCCCTGGGGGCGTTTTTCTCTTTTAGCCTGTTGGGTGTGTTTTGGGGTTATGGGTACTCATTAATTTGCTTCATAACGTCTTTTTACCTTTGAGTATCAAGTATTAGTAGCTGGAAGTGAGTTTAAACGCCATTTTTTTGACTGCCCTAGGTCCATTTTTCTACTGTTTAACCCATTTCCCTAGGGCTGTTAATTTCACTTCTTGCTGGTCCATTTTTTCTGCACTAAATCAATCACTTAATCACTCTACAATCACTAGAAGACGTGCTTAAATTACTTAATCTAATTTTGCCATGCTAGAGTAGTCATTATATGCTTCATTCCCCCATAGGCAGAATCTTCAGCCACTCTTCTAGTCATCTTTCATTTTTTGATTTAGTTTCCAGCCTTGAGATCTTTCATTTATTCATCATAATACACTTGTATCGGGTCTGATTTCATCTTTCATAGATTATCTTCTCATTTCAAGATCCTGATCCTACTAGGCTGGAAGAAATCTCACCTTCAGTCATCCATTTTGTTCATTGCTTTGAACATCTTTTGGGTTTAGGGTGTCTGATTGCTGAGCCTCAACCTTCACCGGTTGAGTGGGTCACCCCCTTGACTAGGCCAAGTGCCTTGTCTAAAGTGACTGCAGCCTTGTCCGGTGTGACTTCTGTCCCTTGGACGGAGGACCTGGCTGTTGTTGGTTACACCTTCCTGGTTGCTCATCCTCTACCGACCTGGCTGTTGTTGGTTACACCTTCCTGGTTGCTCATCCTCTACCGTCCCTATTGGGATACCCTTCTATAGCAACTAGAGTTTGTGTGATAACATTACCTTAGTCAAGTATCCTTTAACCATCATTTAGAGAGAGTACATCATCTTATGAGCATTGTCTTACTTGTTAAGCACATAATACGTTACCAATAATCACCATGAAGACATGAGAGCACATCACATCTAACTCCTAGCCAATCCCCCTGACCACTACTCAACCCTGAAGAAGCACCATCTTTGAGTCAAGAACACAAGTGCACCTCCTGCCCATCCGGTTGTCTAGCAATAAAGAATTGCAAGCTCAATCCTTGTGAACAATTTCAAGTGATGTGATTTTATCACATGTGTGATCCTCATACAATATGAGGGGTAACACACCCAATCGAATTGAAACAATAAATCCAAGAATTTCGGAGGAAGAACTATCCAAAAGTAATTTTGTTGAATAGATAGTTGAAATTGCATAAACTACCAAAGATAGGGTGAAACCCCTATTTATGCAAAAGAGAGAGAAACCCTAACTTGAGGCCCAAATTATTATTAAGGGACACTGGACCCCAAATTATGAACATATGCTCAAATTAGCTCATGTACATTGGTTTTATTTGCATGAGAAATTTTTTATAAATAGGTACAAAACAAATAGCTTCCCTATTTAGGAACAAGCTTCTTTCTTGATGCATTCTTGGTTGACCAGTTCTTCCCCTTTGGTGGATAACAAATGGTTAATTTTTTTATTATGTTTCTTTTTGGTGGACCTCTTATGGAAGATGGTGGTGTTCTTGTCTCCTCTGAGCCATCTCACTTTCGCCATTTGTTTTCATAAAGTTCTCCTTGAGCTCTATTTGTCTTGTTTTTCAAGGATTTCATTTTCTTTGGCTAGTATATTCTTTATGAGGCCTTCTTTCCGGATCTCCTCAATGTCTTGTCATTTTTGTTGGATTTTGTGCAACTTCAGAAGATATTCTTATTATATTTTATTGTAATTATTTGTACTTCCTACCGGAGTTGATCTTGATGTAATTAATCATGTAAACCCTTGAAAGAATAATGTAAACCTCGGGGGACAAAATTAAGTAAAGAAAAGAATTATTAAATGTGTTTTTATATTCCCCCAAGACAAGTCGGCCTAGTCAAGTTAAACAAGTCGGCCTCGTTAGGGAAAAGGTCAGTTTGGCAAGTGTTAAAGGGGATGTGTTCCTCATTTGATACACTCACTCATCACAACAAGTTCGCATCACATGGAGAGGAGCTCGCACCTGCAACTAGGAGAAGATACTTTGGGGTTTCTAGTTGGAAAGTTCTTCCACTTTTCTCTCTCATATTGTACTTTGCTCTTAGAAATGTTCATCTCTGTACGAAGGTTGTTGGGTTTTCTCCCTATTGGGTTTCCCAGGATAAATTCTAGTGTTCTTTGTTTCTGTGCTTTGTCTTGACTCTTTCTTCTAGTGATCCTGTTGATCTTATGCATTTGAATTATAATGCTATAATTGTATGAAAAACTAACATGGTTTCAGAGTAGTGCTAGAAGAAGCCATTGCCGGAACTAGGGTTTCATCTTTCAAGGCATTCACTCAACATTTTGGCAGAAAAAGTGCCTTGGGAATTTCGCTCTAGGAAGGGCGCATCTATGGGTGAAGGCAAAATCCAATTATGAGAATTTTCATTTTTGACCTAATTTTGCAGCTGCAGTTACCGTAGAAATTAGGGTTTTAGTTTTTGACCTACTCCCTCCACAGATTTGGCTCGACCCCACTTTTTCTCAACTTGCCTCGCTAGGGCTCATCTCCTTGTGGAGTCAGTGTTCCAAGAATCCAACTTTCATTTTTGACCTAGCTCCTACTAGGGTTTCTGCTTCAGATCTGCAGTCAGGATGATTGGAATGAAGGTTGAAGATCGTCTGGAAGGGGCTTCCAACTTCATCTCTTGGAAGTCTTCTCCTACTAGAAGAAAATGATCTCTTGTAGTTTGTCAATGAGAAGGTCCTAGAACCAAAAGCCGAAGAAGACAAATCTCGCTGGAGGAAGAATGATACCAGAGCAAGAAGGATTTTGGTGGACTTAGTTAGAGATCACTTGGTTCCTCAAATATCAGGAAAGAAGACTGCTAGAAAGATGTTCAAAACACTAAAGAAGCTATTTGAACATAGTAGTACCAATGTGACCCTCACATTGAGGAACTAGCTATCGAACATGAAGATGTCCAAGTCAGAATCCATTGCCTTATACTTCATGAGGATCACAAAACTAAGGGACAAGCTAAGTATCAGTGGAGATCCCATTGATGATAAGGAGCTTGTCATTACTACTCTAAATGGTCTCCCATCATAGAATAGAGGTCTCTCATGGTTGTTCCCACAAGAAGGCAGTGGGAACACACCCACAAAAACAATAAAAGATAAGTATTTGGTTTTCTTGCTTACATAGATCTGTTTTCTCTTATACATATCAAATTATATGCAGATCTATCAGGAAGTGTATTGAGCATTTGATATAGTTTACTTATTGATGTACCGTAGGCTCTTGTTGTATTTGTTATGCATATGAGCTGCACAACATTCCATGAACATGTGATAGAGCTAGTCTAGATGATATCTCCTTTTTGCATGCTTAGAGTAGTGCACACTCTTGATGGCATGTTCTAGTGGAGATAGCAAACATCTAGATAGTTACCATATGTGTTTGGGAGACATGTTTATGATTGTTGTGCTGAAGCATTAGCCAAGATGCCTAGTGTAAACTATTGTCATTGCATAGAAATAGAAATTGGTTAAATTTGATTATGCAATGTCACTAATCATCAGACAAGATTTGACTTGTAGGGAAAAGACCATATGATATGGCCTACAAGAGAAGGATGGTGAGACTTGTTCCAATGAACAAGTGGTGGACACATGAATCTCGTTAATATTTAGATTATGACTCTCAGCCTAGAAGGATGACCTCGGAAGAAGCTTTCACAGGAGTGAAACTAGAAGTGGGCCACCATCGAATCTTTGACTGTCCAGTCTACATACATGTGCCCAAGAAGAAAAGGACGAAGTTAGAATCTTTAGGCAAGAAGGGAACCTTCATGGGATATGGTGAGTCTTCAAAGGCGTACAGAATCTACATCCCAGGATCAAGACAGATTGAAGTTAGTAGGGATGTGTTCTTTGAAGAAGAGATGGCTGTCAGGAAAGATAGAGGATTAGACATGGAGATTGATGCTGAGAAATGCTATACCCAAAGGAGATGAGATCATCTCCCCCTCCAGCAGTTCAGAGGGAGTTAGCAGAGAAAGATGAACCCATCAATCCCATTGATCCAGTTGATGTTCCCAAAGATATTGCAGTAGGCCGGAAGAGGCCTAGATGGGAACAACAAACTTTGCAGGATGCAAAGGGGCATGAAGCTCCACATGGTACTTTTCGAGAAAGTAAAATACCTCAGAGGTTCTCCAATTATGTAGCATTGATGAGTCACATTATTGACTTAGAACCTACCTCTTATGAAGAAGCATCCAGACACCAAGTTTGGAAGGATGCCATGGTGGAAGAATACCAATCCATCATGAAGAATGATGTGTGGGAGGTTGTACCAAGACCTGAGGGAAAGTCAATAGTGACTTCCAAGTGGCTATACAAAATCAAACATGGGGCAGATGGGAGTGTTGAAAAACACAAGGCTAGATTTGTTGCCAGAGGATTCTCTTAGAAAGAGGGAGTCGATTATGATGAGACATTTGCTCCCGTGGCTCGATATACTTCCATCATATCGATCATTGCTATTGCTTCAGCTATGGGATGGAAGTTACATTAGATGGATGTCAAGACATCCTTTCTCAATTGAGGAAGAAGTATATATTGAACAACTAGAAGGGTTTGTTGTCCATGGAAAGGGGTCTCATGTATGTAGGCTGAAAAAGGCCCTGTATGGACTCAAGCAAGCACCCCGTGCTTGGTATGGATGGATAGACGGATTCTTGGTGAGTCTGGGATTCACCAAGAGTGACGCAGACCCCAACCTTTACTACAAGGTTGTGGATGATGAGCCATTGATTTTGGTCCTTTATGTTGATGACCCAATTCTCAATGGAAATGAGAAACTTATCGTATGTTGTAAGAAGAAACTTGCCTCTGAGTTAGAAATGAAGGATCTTGGATTGATGCATTACTTCTTGGGATTGGAAGTATGGCAGAGGGAGAAGGAGATTTTCCTAGGTCAAGTAAAATACACCATAGATATTTTGAAGAG
Source organism: Larix kaempferi (assembly GCA_027924585.1). Taxonomy (NCBI): domain Eukaryota; kingdom Viridiplantae; phylum Streptophyta; class Pinopsida; order Pinales; family Pinaceae; genus Larix; species Larix kaempferi. The sequence goes on along the minus strand of BSBM01000031.1, from coordinate 2,003,588 downwards.
ATTCGGAATGTTGGACTGCAAGTCCATGGCTACTCCGATGGATGCAAATTTGAGAAGACGAGGGATTCTGCTTCATATTCAAATTTGATTGATCCCACTATGTATCACCAGTTGATTGGATCCTTGATGTATCTGACGAACCACCAAACCAGATATATGTTTTGCTGTGAATGCTCTAAGCTAGTTTATGTGCGAGTTGAGGAAGATTCACTGGATTGTTGCAAAACATGTGCTCAGATACTTGCGTGGCACTGTGGGATATGGCCTGAGATATGCTTCAGAGTGTGACTTGAGATTGCAGGGGTTCACAGACTCAGATTGGGTTGGATGTGCTGCAGATAGGAAGAGTACTTCTGGATGTTGCTTTGGTTTGGGTTCTGCAGTGATTTCCTGGTGCAGTAGGAAGCAAAACTCAGTAGCACTCAGTACTGCAAAGGCCGAGTATATGGCTGCAAGTACAACAGCTTGAGAAGCAGTATGGCTTCGGAAACTCCTTGCAGGATTGTTTGGCCAGATTCCAGAGCCAACCGTGATTCACTGTGATAACCAGAGCTGTGCGTAGATGTTAGTGAATCCCGTATTCCATGACAAGTCGAAGCATATAAATATTCAGTATCACTTCATTTGTGATATGGTGCAGAAAGGTGTGGTCGAGTTACAATATGTTCCGACAGATAACCAGACTGCAAATGTTCTCACCAAGCCTCTTCCCAAGATAAAGTTTGGATACTTTCGTGGAAGACTTGGAGTAGGAGAGAACATGTCCCTCCGTGAGAGGGAAAGATGATATAGAGATGTTTACCCTGCTTTCACTTAAGTGCCTCTACACGTCCAGGTTCTCAGCCAGGTATGGGAGTGATCCCATTGGCAGATGAGACTAACAGGTAGTAGATGGTTGGGTTCCACCTAGGTGCCTCTACTTGTCTAGCTTCTCAGCTAGGTATGGAAGTAATTCCATCAACAAATGAGACGAACAGGTAGTAGATGGTTGGGTTACACACAGGTGCCTTTGCTTGTCTAGGTTCTTAGCCAGGTATGGGAGTAATCCCATCGACAGATGAAACGAATAGGTAGTAGATGGTCATGTGATGCTTGCATAGGTACCTCTACTTGTTCAGGTTCTCAGCCAGGTGTGGGAGTATCCCATCGGTGGATGAGGTGAACAAGTAGTAGATGGTCGTGCACCTCTGCTTGTATAGGTTCTCAGCCAGATATGGGAGGATCTCGTTGGTAGATGAGATAGACAGGTAGCAAATGGTAAAGAAGATGGTAAAGCCTATCTCTCGGACATCTAGGTAGGATGGAGAGACTACTCTTGGACTCACCGAAGGATTGATGGAGTTGATACATGATGACACTTCTTGAATGACTGAGACTGTGTTGACAACCTTCAGTATGTATAGAGATGATCGAGACAGTATAGATGTATAGATGCAACCCAGATGTTCGTGATGCTAATGATGATCGAAGAATACCTTCCTTGTTGAGAGGGAGTGTTGGATTTTGTGCAACTTCGGAAGATATTCTTATTATATTTTATTGTAATTATTTGTACCTTCTACGGGAGATGATCTTGATGTAATTAATCATGTAAACCCTCGAAAGAACAATGTAAAACTTGGGGATAAAATTAAGTAAAAAAAAGAATTATTAAATTTATTTTTTTATTCCGCCAAGACAAGTCGGCCCAGTCAAGTTAAACAAATCAACCCAGTTAGGGAAAAGGCCAGTTTGGCAAGTGTATAAATAAAGGGGATGTGTTCCTCATTTGATACACTCACTCATCACAAGAAGTTTGCATCACTTGGAGAGGAGCTCGCACCTGCAGCTAGGAGAAGATACTTTGGGGTTTCTACTTGGAAAGTTCTTCCACTTTTCTCTCTCATCATTGTACTCTGCTCTCAGAATTGTTCATCTCTATACGAAGGTTGCTAGGTTTTCTCCCTATTGGGTTTCTCGGGATAAATTCTTGTGTTCTTTGGTTCTGTGCTTTGTCTTGACTCTTTCTTCTAGTGATCTTATTGATCTTATGCATTTGAATTATAATGCTATAATTGTATGAAAAACTAACGATTTTCCATGTAACATTGTCTTCTCCTGAAATATATTCCCAAATATATTTTTGTTCCAATCCTTCAATCTTCTTTTTGCATACTTGTGTTTTTTGCCCATGGCAAAAACTCTTGTGCCTTGGTATGGTTCTCCTTCCTTGCACCATTTTTTTATTCTTCTAGAAATCTCTGGGTGTATTTGCTACATCTTCTCAAATCTGAAAGGGCATTTTGGAGTCTTTAGTTTCCAATTAGTTGTTGTATGAATGGGCAGTGGTCTGTGCCTCCTCTTAATTTGTACTTGTTGTGAAGAGTTGAGGCAACAATCCTCAATAGAAACAAATCAACTTTACTGTCTTGTGACCATGAGCAACAACTGGAATTTGAGTTGAGATCTTTTGGACATGTTACCAACCTTGGACTTTCCGAATTGGATAGTAGATTCATATACTTTTTGTGCCAGAAAGAAGTCATACCGAGGAAGAAGCTAAAGATGGTGGAAACTGAAAGGTCTAGAAATCCATTCATCCTGAAGTTTTTCTTGTCATGGTCCTTTTGTTTGCATATTTATGGCGAAATCAATTATCGAATTGAGTTGAATCTCCATGAAGATTGTACGGACAGAAACTGAAATATGGGTAAAAAGTGAAGGGCTTGGTTGTTCTTGTCTTGTTTATTCTTGTTGCTTCAGTTTCTCATCCTATTCAGAAGTAGGTTTTGGAAATAACATCAAACTAGATCAAAGTGGATTGTGATATGATGCCTAGTGATGAGCTGCATGGAAAGCATATTGTCATTCCAAATTTCCTGTCATAGGTGAAAATATACCTATGATTTTTAATAAAGAAGAGGCTTCAAGTGTTTTTGACACATACCACTGAAGTAGGACTCACAGTTATGAATTACTGCTTCATTCTCTTGTGGTTTATTGCATAAGCAAAATCTCCTTTGTTCTTTATCATTTGTGCCATACTTATTGGGTATGGGCACATATCGATGGAAGCTTGAAACACCCAATTAGGAGTCAGGACGATTGCCATTTTGTTCTTGGAATTTATTGCTATCTGGTTATTCAATTCAGACGTTATGCTTACCTTCATTCTATTGGAAATAGTGCAACTTTGGAAGCTATTCTTTTTATATTATTGTTGTACCCCCTACGGGAGAAGATATTGATGTATTTGATTGTGTAAACCCTTGAAAGAATTAATGTAAACGTTGGGGTGAAAAATACACAAAGAAAAGTATCTTTAAATGTTATTTTATCTTTCCCCAAGACAAGTCAGCCCTGCCAGTTAGATAGGTCGGCCCAGTGGGTAAACTACCCCAAAATAGTGGGTAGATTGCCCCAGACAATGGGCAAAAATGCCCTAGTTAGGTCGGCCCAGTTAGGGCAAGTCAGGTCAGCCTAGTAAGGGATAAAGTTACCTTTTGATGTGTATAAATAGAGAGTTCCACCTCTCATTTGATTATTCACTCAAGCAAGTTCGCACTAGCCAAGGAAGTTTCGCTACTGCAGCTAGGAGTTTGATTTTTGGGTTTCTCCACTATTGGAGAAGTTTCTCTCTTATTTTCTTGGGTTTGCGCTACTACTATTTGGATGTACATCGTTCTCTATTGGAAGGTGTGAGCTCAGGGGAGACAAATAACTTTGTCTATGGTTGGGAGATGATTGTTCTTATCATCATGGTTAAACGGGCTCCACACTCATTTTGTTTCTGTGCTTTGCCATTCTTTTAGTGATCTTGGTTATGTTGCTATAATTTCTAACATGGTATCAGAGCAGTACTAGAAGAAGCCATTGCCAAAAACTAGGGTTTCACTTTTCGGGGCCTTCCCTCATCAGTTTGACTTGAAAAGAGCATTAGAAATTTTGCCCTAGGGAAGGTGCATCTTTTGGTGAAGGAAAATTCCAGTTCTAAGAAGTTTCATTTTTTTGACCTAATTCTGCAGCTGCTGCAGTTACCGCAGAAATTAGGGTTTCAAGTTTTGTGCTGTACCCTCCACAAATTTGGCTCAACCCTACCTTCTCTCAACTCGCATTTCTAGGGCACATTTTCCTGTGGAGTCAGTTTTGTAAGATTACAAACTTTTTTGACCTAGCTCCTGTTAGGGTTTCTGATCCAGTTCTGCAGTCAAGATGATTGGAATGAAGGTTGAAGATCAACTTGATGGGGCTTCCAATTTCATTTCTTGGAAGTCTAGGTTTCTTCCCATATTAGAAGAAAATGATCTTTTGAAGTTCATCATAAGAAGGTCCCAGAACCAGAAGCAGAAGACGACAAGTCTCAATGGAGAAAGAATGATGCCAGAGCAAGAAGCATCTTTGTGGATTCAGTAAAAGTCTTCTAGTATGTCGAGGTGATGATATGAAGATCCAGTCTGCGATGATCTCCCAGCAAGAAAATGAAGAACAAAGGACTCTCATGGTTCCCACAAGGATGCAATGGGAGCCTACCTACAAAAACAATAAAAGTATTTGGATTTATTGCTCTTGTAGATTAGATCTGTTGGTTTTGAATATGTTTCCATAACAATTTGTATGCAGATCTATATTCCTAGGATTAGGAAGGATGTAGATCTAGTTCCTTTATTGATGAACAATAGGATCATATAGTATTTGTTATTTATGTGATTGTTTAAATAGCAGTAATGCTACACAACTTTTATGAACCTGTTATCACACAACTTGTAGTTGTCCCTAAAGGTATCCCATCCAAGATGGTAGAGGTGTTGGACAACTAAAGAGGTGACCCAAGGCTTGCCACAGTTCCCAATGCAAGTGGGTGTCACGATAACCGAGGCACCCCTCACTTTAGATCAAGAAGAGTCAAGATTAAGGGGGAGACCCTAGCCAATCTATGAAGACTAGCTAACCTAAAGATTCCTAGGGAAATGTGTAAAGTTATGCAAGGAGATCAATGGTGCATGATTTTAGATCTAGAAAAGTAAGTGGACCCAAGGTGGTTAGGGCTTGGTTGAGAGGCTTAAGCAATGGACAAATGAGTCAACCAAGTGTTTGATTTAGGCCACTTAAGAAGTTAGGCAAATAAATCTAAGAAAGAACTAATGCATTACCCAATGACCCAAATGGAGCTCATCCCTTAAAATAAGGAATGGGGTTCACAAGGTGAAAATCCATGGGGAAAGGCACTAGGGGTAGGTTTTGAGTGATGATCTATCCAATGAAGCAACAAACTCAAATACTGATGTACTAGAACCTAGCAAAAGGCCTTCCTCAAGGAACACGACTTTGGAGAGACCAATGTGCCCTGGGAAATGGGTCAAATGGAGTCCAATAACCACCAAACTATAGATCGGGATTGTCGTGAATATTATTAAGGTGGGTTTTAAATTTTATACCCAAGAGCATGCTAGATCCAAGTAGACTTAAGAAAAAGTACAAATGAGGGTTTTAACTTTAGGGTTTTATGACCAATGAAGAAGAAAGAATGGATCTAGGTACATACCTTGTAGAACATACCTCTAATGCTTGTGGCCACTTTGCAAATTGATAACCTCCTCCCTATGTGTATATTCAAGAGTGAGATCTAGTGCTCCAAGCCAAATCGTCCTCCCTCAAAGATGACCAAATCGCCCTCCTCCTGCGAGACAAGATTTAATTAGAAACAAGCCTAGCAAAAGAATGATGAAAATGATGAAGAGATGTAAAAGAAAGCATCAACTATGTCACAAAGATACAATAATGATACTCCCTGTCACAAAGATCAATCCAAAGCAAGATATGAGGGTCCTCCCAACAATAGCCTCCTTGAAATCGTCCTCCTCTGCATCAATTCAGACTCCCTACAGAAAACGTCTTGAAGCCCACGAACCACAAGTGATACATAGAGAAAAGGTTGTATATTCAACATGCAAAAGAATCCATCAAGACAAGAGAAGTAGATCCACAAAATAGTATTTTATTCCAATCTTCAAGAGCTCCAAAGGTGCCTTTACAATGAGAGGGTCTCTTCCTTTTATAGGATAGGAAGACCAAAACCCTAAACCACTTTTGAAAACTAGTGGTTGAGATCAACAGATATAACAATGTAATCAACGACTAAGATGAGCCAACATAAGAATAGACATGGATCACTCAAATAGAGGATGACATCATGGCTAAAAAGCCTCTAAGAGGGGTGACGACATACATGGGGGTGGCTAATAACAAGGGAGCCACAACATAAGGACAAAGACAAGTCACTAGGAGCACATGGTGGGGCTAGGAGGTATTATTCCCCTTCACTAGCATGACCCCATGGCACAATAATATAAAATATGAGTCTATGACATGTCCAAGTATACAAATGATCAAATCCTGCCCCCATCACCAGAGGGAGACATGCAATAAAAGACCTCCTGTAGCCATTGTGGACCCCACTGAATGGTGCAAGCCGATCTAGAAGAAGGGGGATACACCATGGATGACCTCTGAGCAGACCAAGTGCCAAAACTTGCCTCAATTGCCAAATCGAATTTCTCAATGACCTTTTTATTCCATTTTTTAATCCTCCTGAAAACTCTAAAACTGCCCAAAACTTCCTCTGGGGTGCCTGCGCTGCCAAATTGAGTGTACCATCATGTTTGGAAGGGGGGTAATATGGTAAAAACAAGTGGCTGGACCACCCCCTTCCTCTGTAGCGCCCTAGGCAACGACTTGCCTCCAATGCTCTTGCTGGGACAGGCCACATCAGCATGCCCAAACCGGTCAATGGGTGGAAAACTGCTAATATCATGCCCAAGAGTGCCTGAAACTGAAAGACAAGTTTCTCAATGGATCCAGAAGACCCAAATCCACTAGAGATGAGTACTCATACACCTCATGATAACCTGTAGGATCATCTGTAGGGTCCAACATACCCGAATAGTGTAAAATATGATGATCTGGAAATAATAATAAACAATACAAACTGCATCAATCATCATCTAGAGCATATGCCCAACATATGGAATCATCAATAGGTATATGTAGGACCATAGATCAACATCATATAGCATAAGTGGTCCATCTCATCATGAATCCCAAGGATGACCATGGTCAAACTATGTTTGACTAGGTCAAAATACAACCAAAGACTAGATTATAACAAATGACCAAGACATGTTCCTTTAATTATATTCACAGCCTAACTTAAAGTATAAACATCAATCAAGTGGCAGTTAATACATAGATATTCAATGTTATTTATAACTTACTTGCACCAAAGCTTTAAAGACATACTTCATCCAATGGACATGGCCTAACTGCTAGCATAGGGTGAAGGCTAAGGACAAGGCTAGGTAAGAGGGATGCCTTGACCAACTTAACTAAGTGATACTTTGGACAGGGGAAAGGGGAGCTACACACCGTGCTGGACAAGTTAAACAATGGGAATGGTAGTGCCTCACAAATGGATAAGTTGTTTAGAGAGTGCTTATTCAACCTTGGCATCATGTCTACATCAAGTTGATCCAAGCTCATTAGGATCATTCATTTCATTTCCATGGCCAACAGTCTTTAGATTTGGCATACATCTAACCATTGCTTTTTATTTGGCCATTCATTTATAACATTTTGAGGTCAGCAATATTTAGATTTCGCATACATTTAGCTATTGCTTTTTAGACCTTTTTATTTGGACCCTTCATGGGGTACTTTAACATTTCATTGTTTTAGCCCTTTTCCATTGTGATGAAAATCACAGTTTTACATTTCATTTATTTCCATGGGCTTTCATAAGAGATTTCCAATAATTTCCGTACAAGTAGTACATGTGCTTTAGGTTTTAGCCAACAACATCTCATGTGACTAGGGGGAATTCCACAAATCTAAACCACACATCGGGGCAACCGACTAGAGTGATAAAGGCATAAAATCCAACTCACTAAGGCAAGTTCTGTCACCAACTCAAAGCCGAGACACAAAACAAACGTGGATGCTATCCAACACAGAGGTAGAAGCAGGGAAGTCCTCCATATCAAAAGTCAAGAAGGCAAGTCAAGGTGAAAGCCAAAACAAGGAAAGTCATGGATGGATGGAGTCAAGTGAATGTGGTGCCTAAGCTAGCAAACATAAATGTCAGGAAAGACCATGTCCATGCTCATAGGAGGGTAGTGAAACCAATGAGTATAGTCAGTAAACCTTTAAGTGCAAGTAATACATCCAATTCATTATTTAAATCCAACCAAGATAGTTCGTTTCATTTATTAAATAATACTGCCACATCATGAGCTATATACCAAGTTAATGCTATGAAGATGACTAAAACAACAAGATAATAATCAATGATAACAATCACAAGTCTAATGGTCATATCACTGCATATCAATAATCATCATCTAGAACCAATGAAACACTGCTGCAATAATAACAACTGGAACTCTGGGCACTGAACTAAATCTGTATGGAACAAAAGGTCATATCAGTCATCAAATCTAAGCTCTCAAGGCTCAGCCTTGGCACAAGGTCTACACACTGTCTGATATAAGTTGCTCTGATGTGTAAGTGATCATAAATGATGTTGCTCATCATGACTGATCTCACTGAAACTGTGTAAAGGCAAAGCTCTCAAAAGTGCAGATATCTACTTAGCAAATATAGTAGCCCAGCTACTATGGTGTGATAACAGAACCTATCTTGGATGATATCTCCTTCTAACATGCTTAGAATAGCACACACTCTTGGTAGTATGTTCTAATGGAGATAACGGACATCCAGATAGTTCCATATATATGTTGTGCCAAAGCATTAGCTAAGATGCCTACATATTTGTGAACGATTATTATATGAATTGATTAAATTTGATTATGGTATGTTGCTAACCATCTGACGGGATTGGATTTGTAGGGAAAAGACCATATGATATGGCCTACAAGAAAAGTATGGTGAGATTTGTTTTGATGAACAAGTGGTAGACACATGAATCCCGATGATGTTCAGATTAATCAAAGGCAGGAAGCTTCTAGGAGCATGACTCTTAACCTAGAAGGATGACTCCTAGACAAAGCAGTTAGATGGAAGTCATGCAAACAGACGAGGACCTAACACATCCAACTATATTTGATACATGACCCACATGCCCAGAGGATCCAATCTGAAGATCGAGGATGAGGCGCTGATAGATCCCAAGGGATGAGATCATCTCCCCCTCCAGTAGTTAAGAGGGAGTTAGCCCTTGAGTTGAGGATCTTGGCCTATTAGTGATGTGTTGAGATCCTCCTAGGACAAGGAAGATCACAATTGAGATCCTGAGCAGATCCAGCATGATGACTGTGAGTACCTGGCTACATCGTTGCTGGTAGATTCAGACTGACAATTGAGAGCATCTTTGATGTACCTCGTCGTCACCGGCATGAATACTTACATTTTAGTAAGTAATTGTGCTCTTTTGCTCTGTGAAAGCTAGTGCTCAGATTGGAACCCGAAGTGAGAGGGAGCAGGATGCTCTGTGGATAGCTCTAGAGAGGGAGTAGGATGCAGAGGGAGCAGGACACTCTAGCACAGAGGGAGTGGGACACTCCAACACAGATGGAGTTGATTTTGATGAGCCATTGATGTTGATGATCTGTTACTCATTGGGAATGAGAAACTAATTTATGGTGTACGAAGAAGCTTGCCTCTGATTTTGAAATGAAGGGTTTTGGATTAATGCATTACTTCTTGGGATTAGAAGTATGGCAAAGGCAGAAGGATATTTTCCTAAGTCAAGGAAAATACACCATTGATATTCTGAAAAGATTCAGAATGTTGGACTGCAAGTCCATGGCCACACCGATGGATGCAAATCTGAAGAAGCTAAGGGACTCTGCTTCAGATTCAGATTTGATTGATCCCACTATGTTGCCAGCTGATTGGATCTTTGATGTACTTGACAAATACCAGACCAGATATATGTTTTGTAGTGAATGCCCTCAACGAATGCATGTGCGAGCAGTGACAGATTCATTGGGTTGCTGCAAAACATGTGCTGGGGTACTTGCGTGGCACTGTGGGATATGGCCTGAGATATGCTTCAGAATGTGACTTGAGATTGCAGGGATTTTCAGACTCAGATTGGGCCGGATGTGCTGCAGATAGGAAGAGTACTTCCAGATGTTGCTTTCGCTTGGGTTCTGTAGTGGTTTCCTGGTGTAGCAGGAAGCAGACCTCAGTAGCACTCAGTACTGCAAAGGTCGAGTATATCGCTACTAGTACAACAGCGCGAGAAGCTATATGGCCTCGTAAACTCCTTGCGGGATTGTTTGGCCAAATTCCACAGCCAACTGTGATTCACTGTGATAACTAGAGCTGTGTACAGATGTCAGTGAATTCCGTATTCCATGACAAGTCGAAGCATATAGAGATTCAGTATCACTACATTGGTGATATGGTGCAGAAAGGTGCGGTCGAGTTACAGTATGTTAAGACAAATGACTAGACTGTAGATGTTCTCACCAAGCCTCTTCCTAGGATAAAGTTTGAGTACTTTCGTGGAAGACTTGGAGAGGAAGAGAACGTGCCCCTCCTTGAGAGGGAAAGATGACATGGAGATGTTTACCTTACTTCCACATAGGTACCGCTACTCGTCTAGGTTCTCAGCTAGGTATGGGAGGATCCCATCGATAGATGAGACGAACAGGTAGTAGATGGTCATGTGAATGGTTCCACATAGGTAGCTCTACTCGTTTAGGTTCTCAGGCAGGTATGGGAGGATCCCATCGGCATATGAGACAGACAGGTAGTAGATGGTCATGTGAAGTTTGGTTCCACACAGGTACCTCTACTCGTCCAAGTTCTCAACCATGTATGGGAGGATCCCATCGGTAGATGAGACAGATAGGTAGTAGATGGTTGTGTGAAGTTTGGTTCCACACAGGTACCTCTATTCGTCCAGGTTCTTAGCCAGGTATGGGAGGATCCCATCAGCAGATGAGACAGACAGGTAGTAGATGCTCGTGTGAAGTTTGTTTCTACATAGGTACCGATGCTCTTCCAGGATCTCAGCCAGGAATGGGAGGATCCCATCGACAGTAGAGACGGATAGGTAGCAGATGGTCGTGTATGAGAGACCTCTGAGACATCCAGATAGGATGGAGAGGCCACTGCATTCTCCGGACCACTCTAGGATAGAGTGAGGAGATCTCCCAGACATCCAGACGGGATGGAGAGGCCATTGCATTCTCCGGATTACTCTAGGATAGCGTGAGGAGATCTCTCGAACATCCTGATAGGATGGAGAGACCAACGCACAGTCCCAGACACTCAATAGAGTGGGGAGATCTCTTGACATCATAGGACATGATGGAGAGATTTAGTGCATTCTCCAGATCACTCTGAAAAGAGTGAGGAGATCTCTTAGACATCTTGTGATGGGATGGAGAAGTTGGTACACACTGACGCACACTGGTACTCTTGACTCACTGAAGGATTGGTTGAGTTGGTGCATGCTCCCCGAAGGACTGGGTTGAGCTAAGGCACATTGTATTGATTCCTGATGGATTGGGATGAGATGATGCTTGCTAGACTCTCCGATGGATTGTGTAGAGTTGTTGAGTTGATGCATGAAGGACTCCCCGATGGACTGTGTATAGTTGTAGAGGTAGTGCATGTTCTCCAATGGACTAGATTGAGCTGATGTACGAAGATCTAAGTTACTGGATTCGCCTAAACCCCTTAAGAATCAATTTTCGAATCAGAGGAGAATCGCGGATTCGAGGATCCGATTCCGGTTCTTGAAGATTTGTTTTTCTTTTTAGGGGATCCGTATCCGTTTTAGGATCCGTTTCCGGCAAATGGGGAATTGAATCCACTTAAGGGATACGGTTTCATGTTTTCAGGGAATCGGATCCCATTGGAGGATTCGTATCCCTACCCTCGAGATATGAATCCTCCAATGGGATCTGATTCCCCTTCTTTATTAAAAAAAAAAACGTTTCACATTAAAAAAGGGCCCACGAATTTGCTGAAAGCGGGAGTTTTGTTAAGGCCCACGAATTTGCTGAAGCCGCTCACATTTCCATTTCGACTTTGAGCAAGCATTTCATCCATTTGTGAGCTACAGGCGACAGACAATAGCTAGCGCTGAGCAGAGAACACTCAGCACAAGGGCTTTTCTCCTCCAGCACGGGTCGCGGTCGACGTTTCTTCTCAGTTTCAAGCAAGGTTGAGGTAAGTATTTAGATTTATGAATAATTATTTTTTAAGTTTTATTATTTAAACATTTTGTGTTTGTATTCACTGTGTATGCTTGCTAGCATACAAAACAGCGTTGCTGTGTATGCTAACAAGCATACACAATAGCGTTGCTGTGTATGCTAACAAGCATACACAACAATTTTTTTTATTGTGTATGCTTGCTAGCATACACAGCAGCGCTGCTGTGTATGCTAGCAAGCATACACAGTAAATTTTTTTTGCTGTGCATGCTCATTGCAGGGCCAAATTGCCAATTTGCTGTGTATGCTAGCAAGCATACACAGCAGCGCTGCTGTGTACGCTAGCAAGCATACACAGTAAATTTTTTTTGCTGTGCATGCTCATTGCAGGGCCAAATTGCCAATTTTTAATTTTAATTTGTTGGCGTTGCTGTGTATGGTAGCAAGCATACACAGTAAATTTTTTTTGCTGTGCATGCTCATTGCAGGGATAAATTGCTGCTATGTATGCTAGCAAGCATACACAGTAAATTTTTTTGCTGTGCATGCTCATTGCAGGGCCAAATTGCCAATTTTTAATTTTAATTTGTTGGCGCTGCTGTGTATGCTAGCAAGCATACATAGTAAATTTTTTTTGCTGTGCATGCTCATTGGAGGGACAAATTGCCAATTTTTAATTTTAATTTGTTGTAAGTTACTAAGTTTGTAACTTGTGTATGTCGAACTTGTGAGTAACACACCTATATGTAATTGCCAATGTGCAGTGCCAGCTTGCCAGGTTTACTGAACCGGTGAACACAGTTGACAGTTACAAACTTACACCACACTAGCAATGGCCTCACGTCAACCAGGGCAGTCTAGGGGGGGGAGAGAAAGCGGAACTCAACAAAAGCAGAATGTGCAACAAGCAAAATCATTACCGCCATACCCTGTTGACTCTCCCCTGTGGAAAGTATGTCATCAAGATTAGGCCAAAAGAGAAAAACAAAGGTGGTGGTAGTTGCTTGTGGAACTGCAATAGGTGCAAAATTAATTTTACAAGGTCATACACGAGGGTTAAGGCCCATTTTCTTTGGTTGGAAGGTGATCATGGAGTTCACCATTGCAAAAAAATCACCTGAAAGGATGTGGAGGCATTTCAAGTAGAGAAAGATGCTGCTGATATGGCCAAGGCAGAAAGGAGGAGTTTAAGACAACCGTCCTTCTCAAAAATGGGAAATGATGTTCCTTTGATTGTTGAAGAAGCCTGCAAGAGACAAAACATTGGACCCTTGGCCAAAATGTTTGACATTGGAGGGAGGGATGAGATGGACAGTAGAGTTGCAAGAGCTATATATGCATGCGGATTGTCCTTCAATGTAGTGCGGTCTCCATATTGGCAAGACATGATAAGGGCAGTGAATGAAGCCCCTAGGGGTTACATGGGACCAAACTTTGAAAAGTTGCGCACAAGCCTTCTACGGAGAGAGAAATTGCTCGTGGAGAAAATATTGGCACCGGTCCGTTCCTCTTGGAGTGGCAATGGTGTCTCCATTATATCTGATGTTTGGACTGATACGGTCGATAGGCCATTGGTGAACATTATTGTCATGTCTCCTATAGGCCCATACTTCTTGAGGGCAATAGATGCTTCAGGGGAGGAGAAGACTGCTAAATGGATTGTTGAAAAAATTTCAGAATCAATCGAGTATGTGGGGCCTTCAAACATTGTGCAAGTTATAACAGATAATGCACGTTCATGCAAAGCAACTGGGGCAATTATTGAGGGAAAGTATGGCAATATTTTTTGGACACCATGTGTGGTCCATAGTTTAAATCTTGCTTTCAAATCCATTGTTACTGAAGTTGAATGGATGAAAAAACTATGTGAAGAAGCAAGAGAGATTCAGATTTTTATCACTAACCACCAACATGCACAAGCTATGTACAGGGAATTTGCTAGACTCCAACTTCTTAACGTTGAAGAAACCAGATTTGCATCACATTATATAATGATTAGTCGGTTAGTAGACATGAGGGATGCTTTGCCCTCTATGGTTGTTAGTCCACGGTGGCAGACATGGAAACAAAGCAACAATGAAAAAGCAATGCGGGTTAGAGGTACAATTCTTGATGAGGCTTGGTGGGTTCAAGCTGAGCTTTTTGTTTCCATAATGGAGCCACTTTTTGATTTGTTGAGACTTTGTGATTCGGATGTGCCTATGCTGGGTGACATCTATGAGGGAACCGATCGTATGTTGGATTCTTGAAGATAAGGACCCTCTTTTGCTTGGTTCCATAAAGGACGTCATAATTAGTAGATGGAACAAATACAATACCAATCTACATGCTTTAGCCTATGCCTTAAATCCAAAGTACTATGATGAGGCCTACTTGGCTAAATTTGGGGGTAAGAGGAAGGCCCCACACAAAGACAATGAGGTGGCCAATGGTTTTAGAGCAGCTATTTCAAAGATTTGCTATGATCAGATGGAGCTTGCAGAGCTAAAGAACCAGTTTACTTCATTCATCACAGGGAGTGGTGTATTTGGCAATGTAAATGCACTAGCCGATAGAGGAAATATGACACCTCTTGCATGGTGGGGATATTATGGTGCCCAAGCTCCAGAGTAACAAACCCTTGCACCTAGAGTTCTTTCACAGGTTTGTAGTTCTTCAACAGCAGAGAGAAACTAGAGCACTTATGGGTTCATCTATTCAGTCAAGAGAAACAGGCTTCAATCAACAAAGGCAGAAGATCTTGTGTACATTCACTCAAATCTTCGCCTCATCTCTCGATCAAAGTTGGATTATAGTGAGGGTCCTTGGAAACTATGGGATGTGAATCCCGAGGATGCAGATTTGGATACACTTGATTGCTTGATGGCCAACCTCTCTTTGGTTGATTCTACAGATCCTTTTGTTGTTGGGGATTTAGATGAGGCACCCATGCCTAGGACTAGCTCGATTGTGCCAGGTTCTTCTTCTTCTGCTGCTGTTGGGCAGAGTGGTAGTCGTATGGCATCCTTTTCCCCTGCTGCTTCATATCATCAGTCCGGGGAACTAGGTGCCGTTCCATTGGAGGATGTGGAGGGAGATGACTATCTATCAGATTAGTTTATCTCACTGAGTCATTCTAGATTTTCATATTTTTAGTTTACACTTTACTGTTTTTCATTTCAGGCTTGTGGAGCTCTCTAGATAAGCTCACTTTTTGTTATTTTGAAGAACTATAGCCTTGCTTCATGACTCTTTGATATTTATCATTTGACATTTACCATTACCATGTTGACATTATATGATATAAATTTATAATCACTGAATCAGTATAACATGTGTGATTTGTCATTATCATTATGTTAAACTTATGAACTTATGAATTTGATTTAAAATCTGAAAATTACATGTATGAATCTATGATGCTATTGCTCATTGATGTATGATCATAATGTTACTGATTTACTGTTATTGTATGAAATTCAATTTGGTTTCAAATCTGAAAACTACATGTATGATTCTATGAATCTATGATGCATTGATGTTTCATGTTATGAATACGATGTATGATCATGTTACAACTTTGAATGTATGACGTATCATGTAAATGTTACATGTATGATCAATATAGCTGATCATTGATGAATGTATGATGCATTGAATTTTGATGTTAATCGTTACCTGTAGCCTGTATATGATTTTAAATTTGGGATTTTTTATAAAATTATAGATTTATATTTTTAATTTTTAAATATATATTATTTATTAATTTATTATATATATATATATATATGTATATTTTAATATTATAAAAACATTAGGGTTAGGGTTCCGAATCCCCGATTCTTAATTTTGGAGAGTGCCGAATCCCGTATCGGATTCTTCAGCCGATTCCGATCGCACCCACAGTTCGTGTAACCTTGACGAAGATTGATTTGTTGA
The DNA here is from genome assembly GCA_027924585.1 of Larix kaempferi. NCBI lineage: Eukaryota > Viridiplantae > Streptophyta > Pinopsida > Pinales > Pinaceae > Larix > Larix kaempferi. Next base: position 1,987,503 of record BSBM01000031.1, on the reverse strand, counting down.
CACTTCTCGACGGACTGAGATTGTGTTGGAAGACCTTCCTTATGATATAGAGAGGTCAGAGATAGTTGTGATGTACAAATGATATCCAGATGTGTTCCAGTGTTATAATACTGATGATGCCTCCCTGGCTAAGAGGGAGTGTTGGAGTAGTAGCTGCATGAGGCATCACCTCATAGGTCGACCCAAGAAAGAATAAAATTAGAATACCTTCCTTGTTGAGAGGGAGTGTTGGAAATAGTGCAACTTCGGAAGCTATTATTTTTATATTATTGTTGTACCTCCTACGGGAGAATATATTGATGTATTTGATTGTGTAAACCCTTGAAAGAATTAATGTAAACCTTGGGGTGAAAAACACACAAAGAAAAGTATCTTTAAATGTTATTTAATCTTTCCCCAAGACAAGTCGGCCCAGTGGGTAAACTACCCCAAAACAGTGGGCAGTTTGCCCCAGACAATGGGCAGAACTTCCCCAGTTAGGGCAAGTCAGGTCGGCACTAGCCAAGGAAGGTTCGCTACTGCAGCTAGGAGTCTGGTTTTTGGGGTTCTCCACTATTGGAGAAGTTTCTCTCTTATTTTCTTGGGTTTGCGCTACTACTATCTGGATGTACATTGTTCTCTATTGGAAGGTGTGAGCTCGGGGGAGACAAATAGCTTTGTCTATGGTTGGGAGACGATTGTTCTTATCATCATGGTTAAACGAGCTCCACACTGATTTTGTTTTTGTGCTTTGCCATTCTTTTAGTGATCCTGGTTATGCTGCTATAATTTCTAATACATTCATGACCTGTATGAATGTTACCTTACTTGTTTTCCTATATATACTCATAACTATTGATGGCCTTGATGAGCAGTTTGCTTTTAAGTTTTCTTGCTGTCTTTCTCTATCATACCCATATGAAGCAGATATTGGGGTGTGCATGTACTATTTTTGGAAAATGCATCTTATATTTCATTACTGAACAATAAGTAATACATCATGAATTATCAATGTTACATTTATCTTGTCGGTGAATTTATGCCGAGGCTCCAGAGTATGAATTATAGGCAATGTTGGGGAAAATATCGGGAAACTTAAAAAAAACACAAAAATAATCATTTTTGTCTTTATTTTTTTAAACATCTAAGACAACAACAACAGCAAACACAAACATTGCTACATAAACATGAAAATAAAACTGATATATAAGATGTCAAGTGGTACATCACACATCAATATTGAAATATGATATCTGTCCTGTGTTATAAGTCCTGATAGGATGATACAAAATCACATCAAAAGAAAAATTGGTCATCTGATGGCAATGAAAGCAGTGGATTTCCCCTTGTTTGCTTGATGGAAAATGGTTACTGTATCCTCAGGGTTCAATCCCCTAACTCACTATTGTAAAATGAGTGTTAAAAGACCAAGAATATGGTTACAAGGAAAAATTGACGTGGACTGGGTGATAATTTCCACTAATTCACGATGTTTACTGAAATTATTGTGAGAATTTGAATTTATCACGATATTTTATAAAGATGAAATTATTACGATAAATTGTGGTGATAATATCTGCGTGGGGTTTAACTTGCGATATATTGACTTATCAGTGATATATTGCCATTAAGTGTAACACTGCGAATTATACATCATCAAGCCAAAGTGTAATCACATAATAGGCGACCTCTCCCTAGATAGGTGAGAAGAGCTAGTAGCATGCCAAATTTGGCTCCGATCTCAAAAGATTGCCTTTTCCATTAAAAGGAGATGACTGTCAATTTGATGACATCCCAAACAATTCTTCCTGCCTGTCGGACCATCCATGAGGCAAATTTTCCCATGGTATAGAATGCTACTGATGTACAGGCAGACATTGACATAAGTTTTTCCTATGAGTAACTGTAATGAATTTCTTTGAGCTTATTGAAACCTTCCATTTGTTGGAAAAATTTAAACCTTGATTTACAAAAATGGTTCCCATCAATTAAATGGTTGCAAAGATGGCTGAATGACCTCAAAGGGAGATTTTTCTTGTTCTCCATATCCAAATGGCATTTATAACAGGTAAGTAACTTAGTTGCAGAATAGAGACCCATTTACGAAGGGTATATCTGAAACCGCTGAAATATTGATTAATATTGTTTTTCCCAGAATATATATCTCACAAGAATTTTAAATAGTTCGGACTGCTATGACAATTATAAATTGATATATTTATGCAGTTGTCAAGAATTCCAAATTTTACAACATCCTGACCAAAGTTACGAGACTTGACTCAGAGAATGACTCAGTAAAGTAAAAGTGTAAGAGTTTAACTTGAACTCATGAAAAACTAGTGAGTTGACTCAGGAAACTTAAAATAATATTAAAATACACTAAATTTCAGTGGAATTGATTTTCTTCATTAATATGAAAGTTTACAGTTTCCATATGATGCAAAATTTCAGTAATAAATGATTTCAAAGTAGATAAAAGATACTACATACTACATACTATAGTAGCAAGATTTGAGTATGAATACGGATACGAATATGATTTGGTATGGAAAAATATGTAACGAAAAAATTTAAAATATAATATGACTAAAATATGGAAGTAGACATCTTATAGATAAAAAACATACATTTTTCAAATTTAAAAAAGTTAAAAATATAAATAAACCATTGAAACTTTTAAACCAGCATAGATCCATCTTAGACCTGGATCTATACAGCACCGAGAGGATCCAATTTCTTGTGGTGTGAATTTTTTTAATCTTCTTATTTTTGGTAACTTATTAGTTATTAGCCAACATGAAATTTTTTTAATTATTTTTATTTTTATTTTTGGTAACTTATGAACCGATGTGAACTTTTTAATTACTTTATTTTTATTTTTATTTTATTTTTTGTAGCGTCACGCTACATAACGTTACATGACAACATCACCCCCATACTGGGCTGTAGAGCACCTTTCTATTCTTGGTGCAACAACTGATTTCTTGAGGATATTTATAAGTTTTCAAACAATTTTTTTTCATCTTTTTAATTATGTTTTAAAACATTTTGAAGCTGATTGGCAAATAGTATCAAACATACATAGTGAACAGTGTTCAGCATTAATTCCTACTAATTTTAATTACAAGTCCTCCTATATGAGATTAGATATTATAATTACTTCGGCCACTGAATCACGACTGAGAACTGTTAAATGCTCTGGAAGCAGAACCCAGAGCATCAATGGAATACAAATTATAGGAGAAATTCCAAAGAATAGCATAGGAATCATGGTAATGGCAAGATGCAATAGCATCAACAAGCTCCTTCTCATGGCAGAGGATGGAACAGCAGCTCATTAATTAGAGTTTGGGTCTGCTGAATTATATTGAAAAACTGAGAGCCAGATGTCCTGAAGGCTGATAGGCAGTTTACAGGAACGAGCCTGAGCCACTGCCAACACATTTAATAATGCACTGAATGCTTCTAGACTTACAGTTTGTTTAGCTAAAAACAGTTTGTATATTATGATTCACAAGCAGCAATGGTGAAAATGTTGGCACACGACATAACCCCAGTGTAGGTTGCTTCCACTTGAATTTTAGTCCTGTCTTAGACCTCGAATCCTCTCTGGTTACACTGAAGGAGTCATCCAACAGTTTTGAACCATCGCACTGCAGCAGCAAACCGAAGTTAAATTTCAAGATGATGAGACAAGTAAAGCAGAAGTGATTAGTCAGCTACCAAACCATAGCTGTCAAACTGTATCTGTACTATGTGTAATATTCACTGTATTTCAAACTTTGTGTGAATTTTCGTACAGGAAAAGCCAATACAGTCAAATCTTGCTACTATGCTACATACTACATATTTATAAAATGTCATGTATTCTAGATGGGGGACAAGTCCACAGGTCTATGCCAAAATTGGTTCAGAAAAATAAACAAAATGAATGCTGTATGTTTTCTAATGTGTGTTATAGACAGGCGACCAAGTCTGAGTTGTGAGTCAAACTTGTCAAGTCATTTTGACTTGTGAGTCAAACTCACTGCGTCAATCTGACTCTAGAGTCAAACTCACCATGTTAATCTGACTCGCGTTTGTCTCTCAAATCAAAATTGCGAGTATGACTTGGGTTCAAGTTAGACTCGTAAGGGCTGATGTGACTCGATTTCCTCAAAGAGTAGAGTCAAACTTGAGAGTCAACTTGGACTCGGAAGAGTCTGGTAACTATGATCCTGATACTATGACAATTTCAAAACTGTTATAGCTATACCAGCCTTGGCATCTTATCCTTGAACCATACAACCTACAGAGCAGTTGATTTCAAAATTGGATCTTGTCACCTCTGGTGGAATACAACCCATTTTAACTTTCCTGTACTTCATTTGATTTATTTCTCCGATGCAGTAATATTCCTTTACCTGGTGTAGTTATGCATGCCCATTTGTATTAAAACCAACATAATATTTCAGCGATTATTTATAATGTTATGCAGGAGAGAAACTTTTAATCACCTTGCTACCTGGCTTGAGGATGCTCGGCAACATGCAAATTCAAATATGACTATCATGCTTATTGGCAATAAGTGTGACCTTGACCACAGAAGAGCAGTGAGTACTGAAGAGGGTGTGGAATTTGCTAAGGAACATGGGCTAGTCTTTATGGAAACATCTGCAAAAACAGCTCAGAATGTTGAGGAGGTATGCTTATTTTGGCTTTCCTCATCAGTTTGATTACAGTTCAAGTTTTGCAGATCTCATTGACAATCTTGCTGTTCTCAGGCATTTATAAATACAGCTGCAAAAATATATCAAAAAATTGAAGAAGGAATATTTGATGTTTCAAATGAGGTCTGTATCACATACTTCTGCTACTTGTTATACTGAAATGCGTTCTTGCTTTGAAGATAATTTGATTGTCCATTATTATTAGATGTATAAAACTGTGCATTGTATTTGAATTTCAAATTCCATTAAATATCATTTTAAAATCCTAAATGTGTTCAAACTTAATTTTTCTCTTAGATTTTTTCTAAGTCCTTGATTGTTCTATTGTCAGTTTATTTGCACATGGCATATATTGTTTTATGTTATATATTTTACACTTTGCTAGCTGATCTTTCATTGCGCAATGTAATCTGATCAGATTTCCTAGGCAGGTTGTTCGTGTTATGTGATGTGGCAACCTACATAATCGAATTTGATAATAACTCTTCTTAAAATGTTGCAATTTTTAAATACTAACAATCATTTCAGGCATGCTATTGGAAGCTATTGTTGTCATTATAACACTTTTTCTGCTTATCCTTGTTAAGTAAAGCATAGCTTGGTGTTTTAGTGGTATCATGAATAATAAGGCAAAACAAAACATGTCTTAAATCATATTACAATGACAATCCATGCATACTTTGCTAGGCTCTAATGCTGTGCTTCTACTTGAGGCAAATTAATCAATCATTTTGATAATTTAGCATACATGACCAATGGAAGATTGTAAGGTTAGTACTATTGATATCAGTTCCATATTTTCCTTTTCAACTGCAAGGTTAGATCTAGCAAGTTAATAGACCAGGGTGTTTGTGCTCAGGAAAAGCTTCTCTCTTGGGAAAGACTGTATCCAGGAGGAAATTCGGATGGAGTCCAAGGCTAGCAGTTAGGGAGGTGACAGTGACCATGCTCTATTTGATAAAACAAAAAAGGGCAGAGGTAAAGGACCCAGCAAGGATAAATGAAGAGTGAGGAGTCACCCTTACAGCCAGGGAAGAAGGAATCGAGTAAAATCAAGTGCTTCACATGTCATAAGAAATGGCCATTATGCATCACAGTGTCCGCAGAAGAAGGGTAAAGGGAAGCAACGGTAGAATCATGTAGCTTCCTCACTGAAATTTACATGAATGAGTTTGCCTCCAAATTCGAGAAGGATATTTGATATTTCGATGGTATCTTGCCTTTCTTCCAATACAGTTTCGAAGAATGCATGGTATGTGGATAGTGGAGCATTGAGGCATATGACATCAACTCTGGAACTATTTTCAAGTCTATCGGAGCATGTCTCTGGAGTTTAGGTCAAGCTTGGTGATGATGCCAATTATCTAGTAGCAGGAGTTGGTACCATTCCTTTCCAACTCCAGTCAAGTAACTCGTTAGGCTTTGATGATGTGTTATTTGTTCTAGGTCCCGAGAAGAATTTTCTTTCAGTTTCGATCATGTAAGATAACGACTATGCAATTGAGCTCAAGAACCACCAAGTCCTCATAAGACTGAAGGAGTCTAGCCTAGGATCAACTCAAGGGATTGGGGTTAGGGAAGGAAATTTATACAGGTTATAGGGTGAACCCGTTCGAGCCCTAGTGCATAAAACAAATAACTTGTGCGAGTTATGGCACAAGAGAATGGGGCACCTGCATCACTAAGTGTTGCCTATTATGAAGGAGATCATCACAGGCCTTCCAGAGTTTAGCATTGAGCAGTAGGGTGTATGCAGAGGGTGCGCACTTGGAAAGCATGCCAAGGTTGCTTTCCCAAGCAGTTAGCACATGTCTAAGGGGATCTTAGATCTAGTGCATTCAGATGTGTGTGGACCGATGTCATTAGCATCAATCACAGGAAGCATGTTCAATGTTTCCTTCATTGATGACTTCTCTTGCAAAAACTTGGATCTACTTCTTAAAGACCAAGGATGTGGTCTTTAGCAGGTTTTAGGAGTTCAAAGCTCTTTTGGAGAACCAAATAAAGAAGAAGATGAGAGTTTTGAGATCAGACAATGGGGGTGAGTATACCTCCAATGATTTTTGGAAGGATGCAGGAATCGAGATGGAGTTCATTGTTCTGTACAACCCAAAACATAATGAGGTTGTAGAGTGGAAGAACCGATCCATCATAGTGGTTGTTGAGCCATGATACATGACCATGATTTGTTGATGTTTCTATGGGCAAAAACATGCAATGCAACAATATACATCCATAACAGGTGTCCTTACAGGTTTTTGGAGGACAAGACACTAGAGGAGGCATTCACTAGTGTGAAGCTAGAGGTGAGTCATTTGTGCATCTTTGGTTATCAAGTTTACATCCATGTACTAGTTGAGAAGAGGACCATGTTGGAGCCCTCCAGCAGGAAGGTTTTGTTTGTTGGTTACAGCGAGACTTCAAAAGCCTACAAGATCTATATTCCATGGGAGAAAGACAATTGTAAGTAGGGATCTAAAGTTTGAGGAAGACTTTGCATCCAGGAAGTCTCATGAGCTTATTCCAGTGGTAGAGGATGAGGGTTACCAGTGATTTCTAGTTTAGGGCAAACCTTCAGATGTAGAGGAGGAGCCACCAACTCCTACCATTTTTTTCAGGAGACCTCGATGGTTCACGCAAACATTAAGGGATGCTTAGGAGCATGTCGAGGATCCTAAGAGTTCATTCAGGGAGAGCAGACTTTCGAAGAAGTTTTGGAACTACATGGCATTGATGAGCAACATCATAGATTTCGAGGCTTCCAGTTTTCAGGAGGCAACGAACCAATAGGTTTGGAGGGATGCCATGGTGGAGGAGTACACCTCCATCATGAAGAATGATGTATGAGACATTGTACCTAGACTAGGGGGGAAATCAATACTAACTTTCAGATGGCTCTACAAGATCAAGCATGATGTAGATGTCAATATAGAGAAGTACAAAACAAGGTTTGCGGCAAGAGGGTTATTTCTGAAAGAGGGAGTGGACTATGGAGAGACTTTGGCTCCAGTTGCTAGGTACACTTTCATTAGAGTAGTGATGTCTTTAGTCTCCATTATGGGATGGAGGATACATTAGATGGATGTGAAGACAACTTTCCTCAATGGGATAATTGAGGAAGAAGTGTACATATGATAACCTCAAGCTTTTGAGATTAGTGGAAAGGAGTCCCATGTGTGCAGACTGAAAAAGGCCTTGTATAAAACTCAAGCAGGCATCGCAAGCATGGTATTCTAGGATCAATGTATACTTGCAGATTATGGGCTTCACTAAAAGTGAAGTACATCCCAACTTATATTTCATTTTTGTTGAGATGGATATGCTTATTTTGGTGCTGCATGTAGATGACCCGTTTCTTACAGGATCGTAGAAGCTCATCGTAGGGTGTAAGGCATATATGGCATCTGAGTTCGAGATGAAGGACATCAATATGATGCACTACTTCTTTGGGTTAGAGGTTTGGCAGAGACTAGGGGAGATTTTCCTTGGGCAGGGTAAGTATGTAGTTGAGATCCTAAAGAGATTTCGGAAGGAGCACTGCAAACCTATGGCCATGCCTATGATCACTAATTTGAAGAAGCTAACAACTTCAGATTCAGATTTGCTGGATCCCACTTTGTACATGCAACTGATAGGTTCCTTGATCTATCTGGTTAACACTAGGGAAGATATATGTTTTGCAGTGAACACCTTGAGTTAGTTCATGGTGGAGCCGAGGCAGGATCATTGGGTAGCAACAAAACATGTGCTTAGATACTTGAGGGGCACAGTGGAGTATGGCCTGAGATATCTTAGAGATGGTGCCTACAAACTTAGATTGGGCAGGCAGTGCATCAAACAGGAAAAGCTCCTTAGGTTTTTTGCTTTAGCTTGGGATCAGTTTAGCCGAAAGTAGACTTCCGTGGCACTTAGCTTAGCAAAGGCAGAGTATGTGGCAGAGAATACAGGTTGTGAGGTCATATGGCTTCACAAGTTGCTTGTATGTTTATTTGATCAAGAGTTATATCCCAAGGTGATTTACAGTTACTGTGATAATCATAGTTGTTTCAAACTCTCTGAGAATCCAGTTTTTCATGACATAACCAAGCACATTGAGATTAGTTATCACCATATTCAAGACAGGATTCATAAGGGAGCAGTGAAGCTCCAATATGTACCCATAGATCAGCAGGTTGTTGATATTCTGACCAAGCCCTTAGCAAAAGGGAAGTTTGAAGCATTTGGAGACAAACTTGGATTGGTGTAGAATTCCTTCCTCACTAAGAGGGAGTGTTGATTTTGTAGCTCAGACAAACACGTTAGCATAGTGTCAAATGTGCAGGAAGTCGTCCAAGTCAAATCTATTTTGTAATTCACTTTATTAATAAAGTGAGTGTCTTATATTTAGCTGTTGAGTCTAATAAAGTGTTTTTAATACGTTAATAATTTAGACAATCTCAACCGTATATCTCACCGACGGATTAGCGTTTCAGCTAAATTATAAAGGCAAGTCAAGGTGGAGGGTTAAGACATATTCATATTTTACTTGAAGACAGTTTTGTCGGAAGGTGAAGAAACTGATTTGAAGAGCAGAGTTAGAGCACCAGTGAGGAGCTCGATTCAGCAACCAGGCAGATTTCAGCGAGCAGGCAGTAGCATAAGCAGATCCGTACAGCAGTACGAACAACTGTACAGTAGGGCAGCAAGCAGTGGCTGATTTTCTTGGTTTTTAGTGGGCAGATTTCCTTAGTAAGTGTGCAGATTTTTGCTTTGGTTGAGTGTACCGTACAGCTGCATGTTTTTGGCAGCTGTGGAGGTTTCCTTGTAAGCTTTGATCTATTAATGAAAATCTGTTTTGAGGGAGTAAATTGTGTGTGTACTGTGTTTATGCTTCAGCTTTTCATTTTCCAACTATATGTGTGAATACTGCTATGTGAAGAATTTCATTTCTGCAAATTAAATATCAGTTTGTTAATTTGAGAAAATAAGGACAACATTCACCTAGGGTTAAGAAAGTTTTATAAAAATTGTCCCCATTTTTTGTTGGAGATGGTGAAAACTGTTGCTCATGTGGATTGAGAAATCTACTTGGCTTGTGAAGACAATTTGCCTTTTTTGTTAATCAACTACATGGTAATCTACTTTCTTCGTACATTAACCTACTTTCTTCTTATGTTTTTTCTCCAAACATCTAATAGCATATCCTCTAAGATTAAGGCCGGCAATTTGGGAGTGAACATGTGAATGTCTCATATGTACCTTTCCTTCTAATTCCAATGGCTCATACAATTTGTGGTGGTTGATATGAACCACATCATGAATGCCAAGATGCATTGTAAGGTCAAGGTGGAAAGCATTTGGGACCTTGGGTTAGTAGGCCACAAATGCTGTAAGGATTTGTTACCTTCTAAATCTGTACTTGTAAAATATTCAAGTCCATGCAAGAATGCGAATCTAGGGGAACTTATTAGAAACCGTACCCAATGTCACCTCAGTGGGATTTCTCATTTCCCTTCACTTTAGGCCAGATATCCTCATGCACAAGGGGGGTTTCCCTATGTATGATTGCTAAATCACCCTTACAGTAATCTTCAACAAACTAGATTTAGCAATCCAACAGTTTATGATTTACAGTGGATATTATTGTGGCGAATTCATGTAGATTATTGCCTATCCTTGGGCTAAATGGAGTCAAAACACTTTGAAGCTTGAAAGACTTAATGAGACAATTTTAAAGTTTTAAACCCAAGAAGATGCTCAAAACAACAATCAATCCAAGTTATAACAGTGCTGCAAAACCATATTCCAGCCAACCATACCAAGCTCATAAAGATACGGTACTATTTTAATTGCATTCTTGCCTCTTCACATAAAATCGGAATCTGAAAATGAAGTAGAAGACAGTCTTTATTAAAGAGAACAGCCTAGGTACATAGCATAAATCAGATATGAAATTAGGGTCTAGAAAATGACTGTACAATCTCTCTTCAGACCTCTTAATGTTGAAGTTTATACCCTAAAACAGCAGCAATATTCCCAGCATAAGAGAGAAAAGGTCAAGGCACAACAACAGCCTTACAATTGCTGATGACAGCCCTGAATATTTCCTCAAGAAGCTCCAAACCTGCACAAGATATCTTCAACTACAGCCCAAGCAGTCTAGGGATTTCTCCACAATAAAAACACACTTAGCAAGATATCTTCAACTACAGCCCAAGTGGTCTAGGGATTTCTCCACAATAAAAACACACTTTGCAAATGAGAGGGAGGCCTCTTTTTATAGGCTCTCTTTGCAACCTTAGGTGAAATACAATATCAATAGAAGGGTCTAGATTCTCGTAGAAGTGTCCACATTTATTCTTGAAGAAATCAAAATATCCACATGTCATCCTCACATGCTGGCCACCCATTTTCCTTATAGAACACCTCACCTCATTATGAATAAAATGTCATAAAAAGGTGTGTTCTGGAGCCTTCATAAGTAGGTCATTCCATTAAATGTGGCTTTAAGTTTGTTTTAATAGCAAATTTATGACAAGACTGCCACATGGCCTAGGATGATGGACAGCCTTAATGTACCCAAAACTGGCCAAGAATGCTGGATGGCTCCTTAATTGGTGAGTAATCATCCTTGAAGAGGTTTTAGAATGCCACTCATCATTATTACATGAGGGGCGTTCCATGAGGGTGCCACATAAACAATGCCTACAAGACATTTGTTGGCTCCAAATATGTAGAAAGTACTCTATGTGATGCGAAAGGTGTCCATGAAAATGATCATGCCTCCAAATATGCAAATATGCCTCAGGGAGTCTGAACATGCATAAAAAATGTTCTCTATGAATTATGCATCCATAAGTGTGACATTGCTTGATTCTTTCCAATGCCTTGCATGATCTAGTGGTAACAGGAGGCTACCTAATTTTTTGTGGTGGTTGTTGTGCTTAAACCTTTGTCTATTAAGGTGTAACGAAACTTTATGTTCAACTTGAAAACACTGGATTTCGTGTCTCTCGAAGAGTGTTGTAGTTTACCTATTTTTGAAGAAGAATATGACTTTGGCATGTATTCGTGCTAACTATTCTATAAATATAATGGCTTTGTCTTGCTCTTTTTATTCACATAGGCTGGAAGAGGTGTAGCATTGCACACATACATGATTTGTATACATTTCATACATTAGAAACTCAGAAATGCAAACAACTATGTAAAACTCAAATAGGCATGCTTTAGAATGGGGGGGGTGAGCTTAATTTATAGGCAAAAGTTAGGTTTTAAGGCCCTGTTACCACCCAAAATGCAAACCAGTGCTGAGTGTGCACTCAGCACAAGAAGTATTCATGACCCTTTCTCAAGACTGTCGAGCATGCCTTTCTGTCTAGTAATTGGCTACAAGGAAGCCTGAGGAGTTCTGCGGTGCTAAGTTTGGGTATGGCACAATGAATAACTTGGATGCTTGCTGAGTGACATGTTGAAGAGACCGGATTTACAGGAGGCATACTTGTGGGTGCTTTAGGGGTTGGATTGTGCAAGTATTGTGGCATTAGGTAGTTGCGCCTTGGATTACTTGTATATTTGTAAAACATGTAGGTAGTGGCCGAACTCCCTTGTTGTACCCTTGTAACTTTCTTCATTATAACAAGTTAAGGCATCCACATTGGGTGCCACTCTTACTTTTGTGTTGTGGTCTCTTTACTTGGATGAATGTTATTCTTCCTTCCAATGTTCTATCTAGCTAAGTGTTAATAAATATTGGTTGAGTGTTAAAAGTATTGTTGCGATCCTCTAAGGCCACAGTTGGACACATGCCTAGTTTTTAGAAGAACTTGTGTTTAGTGCTAACAAGTTGTAGCTTAGGGCATAGTTATGGGTAGTCTCTAAGTGAAGAGGCGTTTTCTAGTTGTAGTAGGTATAGGTTGGTCAAGCCCATTACATTCTAGCACCTAAGAACAAAGGTAAGCCTATTTCTCGTTGGATTTGTGCAAAAGATCATTTTGAGGTATAGGTTGTTCAAGCCCATTACATTCTAGCACCTTAGAACAAAGGTAAGCCTATTTCTTGTTGGATTCATGCAAAATATCATTTTGCTAAGAATTGTCGAATTGGCCAAAAGATGTCTGCTATGGAGCAAGTGGACAAACCCCTAGGGGTTTTGCAAGTCTTGGGTGCAATGTTAGAAAGACAAGTTCACAAAAATTCAAGAACAAGACTTTACAAGGCTTAGCTATGTTTAGGAAAAATTGAATGGATGGTTAGTCAGCGCAATGGTTGACAATGGTGCAACACACTATTTTATGAAGGAAGAGCTGGTCATGGACCTTGGGTTGAAACTTAAGCTGGCACAAACTTCTTTTGAAGTAGTGAATTTGGAAGTGGAGAAGGTGGTTGGAATGGCCAATGGAGCAATCTTGGTGGTTGGTGTGGAGCTGTAAGTTTCAAAGTGGTGCCCATGGATGACTTTGAAGTCGTTCTAGGGTAGGAGTTCATGAGGATTGTGAAGACAACATCCATGCCTCACTTAGATAGTTTGCTCATCTTTTCAAGCAAAACCCTTGTCTCTTTTCTACATTAAGGAGCCAACTGAGAGTTATCGCTAGGATGACTGCCTTGAGTATGGTTCCTACAACCAATCAAGGAGTTGAGTGACCTTGGAATGGAGGACTTGAAGAATTTAGACTTGGTGGAAGAGCATCACATAGAGCTTCATGACGAAGTTTTGTGTAGCCTTTGGTGGATAGTGGTTGAGTGAAGGCGTTTGAAGAGAAGTTTGCTAGTTTGGAAGCCATAGTTGACTCAATATTGACAATAGTGGCCAGAGTGGTGGAAGCCTGCTTGGACAAGCAAGTTGTTCATGCTCTGAGTGGATGGATGAAGACAACGTACGATTCGGCCAAGGAAACTTGTAGATTGGGGGCAAGCTGCAACGATGGGATGCATGGGAACATTCAACTTGCACGGTTCACGTTGGATACCTAATCCTACAGGCTTATGGTTAAATTATAAATATTGTAAATTGAAGAGTCATAGGTAAATTGGAGTCATAAATAATATGAAGAGTTGTAGGAGATTAATGTACCTTTTGGAAGATGAAACCAAAGGTCACAACTCATGTATTTATATATGTGACACTCGTTAATAAATTCATTCAAGCATTGTGGAGGCTAATGGTATCAGAGCCCTTGCCTTATTTATTAACTCCATGCTAATGTTCTGTGTACTACCTCTAGATTCGTCAATTGCCTCTTTGCTTTGTGTACTATCTCCAATTCTGAAAACCCTAATGTTTACCGCCATTTTGTATTTGGTAGCACTACCATTCTCACCGTATGATGACATGGTATCTTTTTACACCGCCAAAATGCTTGTACCGGAATATAACCCTATGCTCACAATCCACAAAAGTTTTCGTCCGTGTGAGTCTTTGGATATCTCCATTACCTCTATTTGGACATCTATACCTGTGCGTGGATATCTCCATTACCTCCGTGTGTTAAAATTGTGCATCTATACCTTTGCGTGGAGTATTTTTGTTGTGGTGAGTTGAGGGTTGCATGGTACCAGTTTGCAAACCCTAAATCCCGTGCGTACCATCACCATATCATCTGCCGATTTCCTCCAAGCATGGAGTACATCTTTGCAATGAACTGTGCATTGAATCGTACGTTTTGATATGATATAAGCTATGTTTTGGTGGCATTACTCCTTTGGTAGCATTGAAGATAATATTGCCAAATTTGTATTGCAATTATAACTTATACTACGACAATTTGCAAATTGTATTGTAATAAATTATATTGCATAGTGTATTACAGAGATTGAAGATAATACTGCTTAAGTGCTTTTGTCTCCATTGTCGGAGTGGTGCTCAGTGGCAAGGACAACTATCTAGAATAGTTGAGGAAGTTCAAGCACACTCTGATCATTAATGATTTGTGGGATGGCATTTGGGAAGGAGAGGGTGATGCTACACCTGAAGAACTGATGCTACACCTGAAGAACCTACAGCAAACAAAGAGCTTGTCATATGGAAGAACAAAGATAAGAAGGCATATGCACTGATCATTGCTACAATAAGTGAAGAGGTGAGTCGACCTATCATATTTGCTAAAAATTCTTATGGTATTTTGAAGAAATTGAAGGATTTGTATGACACACTCAAAATTGGAGATAATTCAATTGTTGTTGAAGCTCTTCAACCTAGAGTTGAAAGATAATGATCCCATGGTTGTAGCATCTGAGATTAAAGCCATTATGCATGACATTGATGCTACTGGTGTGAAGGTAGACCTTGCTCTCACATCATTCATCAAGGTCCTCTACCCCAACTACTCTCACCATCTTGAATCACTTCAAGCTAGTGGTCAACTAAAGGATCTCAAATTTGAAACTTTGGTAGAGAAAATTGCAAAACGAGAGAAAGCCTTTGGAAAGAAGACAATTCAATCCACTGGAGATACTATGTGCCTTGCTCATAAAGGGAAGAATCAATCAAATGATTCTTCTAGAGGAGAAAGCAATAGGGGAGGACGTGGTAGAAAGAATTTCAGAGGCAAGGGGGTAGACATAATCACTGCAAGAGTCCTGATTTTCATTGTGTTTGTTGTGGCAAGAATGGACATGATGCAAAGCATTGTTGGGCTCCATAGGAGAAGATTAAAGAAAAGCATGAACAAAAATAAGCAGAAGATAAAGCTCTTGAATCTGCTCATTTTATTCTTGCACATTGCAATATTGGTATAAATGAAGTTTTGTTCAATACTTCATTTGCATCTTGGAGAGATACTTGGCTGCTTGATAGAAGTGCAACATGCCACATGACATTTAGAAGAGATTTTTTTGCAGATTTGAATGATAATGTAGATGGGATTGTGTACTTTGTAGATAAGTCTAGGGCACCATCGGGATTAAATTGTATGGATTTCCTGATTTTATGTTGTAGAATGTTCTCTATCTTCTGGAGTTGCAAAGAAACTTGCTGTCTCTTGTGCACATTCACCAACAAGGCCATTCCATCCACATATTTGATGGGAAAGTTGAGATAAGGAGATCCTCTGACAACCAAGTCATCGTGACTGGATGGGAAGATGACATATTGTTGAAGTTGAAAGGGACTTCTGCAAGGGCACATAATTTTGCTGTAATATCCTTGGGAAATATTTAACCCAGATATTAACTCAAGTTCAGAATTTTAAATAATCTTTACTTGTCCATTTTTAATCAATTCACCGAACAGAGCAGGAAGTCAGTGACGGGTAAGGAGACTTGAAATTGAGTTTGGTAAGATGAACTTTCAATTCTGGAATTTGTATGAGATGTGTTCAGCAGCAACAAATCAGATCAGAGGGAGAGTCCTAAGCATAAAGCACTGGGGCCATTTATGTTTCCGACAACAGCTACTGCTGAAGCCTTCCGCAAAGCTTCTTGGGCACACCAGCATATGCTTACTAGACTGGGTGGGTTATTGAGGGTCCAAGGCTAAGTTATGACAGACAAATAAGTTCAATGGATTCACTGGGCAGCATTCAAAAAGATTTGGAAAGAGTAAGAGTGATTTGACAGTCTTAAGCCAATATTGGATTACTGAGCTAGTTACTTTCCAACCTTTACAAAAGGGGTTTAAATGCTTCTAAATTCTTAAAGTAAGGACTGATATGGAAAATATAATGAATTATTAACCTCATACAATTTACGGAATGCAAAACTGACACTCAGAATGAATTTGGAAGTCATTTCAGTAAAACTAGTCACAAATGGTGCTCAATGAGCTAGTCTCTCAATCTCAGTTACTAAATGACTTTTATTAACTGAAATATTCTGTTCTGAAGCATGATAACGTTCTGATATATTGTATTCAACAACAGTAGGTCGAAATATAACTCACTGAACCAATATGGCACTCATTTATTTAGCTCCTCATCAGTACATTGTCTTGTAGACTAGAAACCCCCTCATAGGGCCATAGAATAACTGAAAGGAGAGATGTATTGACCAAATCTCTGTTCTGAAAGTGTGGTATGATCTTCTACAGGTTTGAAACAGAGTATGGGTTGCACACTGAGATTCTAAGAAAGGATGGGGCGCTATCCACAGCTCTTCTCTTCCTTGTAGGGAATACACCTCCAAATCTAGCTGTCATTGTGAGAAAGAGTAAGAAGAAGAAGATGGATCAGTTTTGAGGCTGCTTTCTGATATTGGACATTTCTTTTGACTGGACATATGGCTGTACCAACCCTCCATCAATCCTTGGGAACATTCACTGGAGCATTCATCTTCAATGGGAGAAGCGTCACCAAAACTAGCTAGAATTTCACTATATGAAAGATCTTCTCTTCCAATAGACTGGAGAACTTCAATGAGAGATGGTAGTGACTGATAATGGCTGTAGCAGCCTGCTATTGACCTGCATAACACTCACTGAAGATTATAGGACATTGGGGCACATCACCCAAGAGAAACAGTTGAGGCACAACACTCAACTAGAGAGGCTCAAAGCTCTCAAACCAAAATTACAAATGATCAAAAGTTGTCAAATGGAGTTGGTTGGATTCTTTTATAGACTTCATGATGACCTGCTGAACAAGTTCTTGGATTGGTGACCTGTGAGGGCAGGTTACCCACTTTCCCAATCTACTCCAAAGCCATGAGGGCACATTTCTTGAGGAGAATATCAACTTTTGAGCTTTCAAAACTTTCTTTCCTTCACCTTCTTCACTGAATTTGGGCAAGTGCGCTTTAGGTAGCTTTTTTGGTTGTTGCTATTTTCTTTCTGAAACTTTCCACTTTCTTTACTTTCCTCTTTCCTGCTTTTGTCTGATTTTGCCATCTTTTGTCAGTTTCCTTTCTGGGTTCATCTTGCCAACTTGTCTCCATTAGATTCCTTAGCTTTTCTGAGACTTTACCACTTAGAAAAGGTTGGCTCACTTACCAATTTGAATTTCCTATCCAAGTCATCAACCACTTGGCACATTTATTAGTAATAAACATTTAAATGACAATAATATAACTCAGAAATAATTTTGCAAAGCAATTAATTAATTATCCAGTAATTAATTAACTACTATGGTGTAATTGCCTCAAAACTTCCCCAATTAATTAATAAATCACCTTAGCACTTGGATTGGGGGTTAATAACTTCATGGGGGCCCCTCCTTATCCATTTAATTCCTCAAATCCACCCTTAGGAATCTTCCTTTATCCATCCATTAATTATTTAATTAATGCCTAGGTGACTTAGGCTAAAAACACCCAATGGACCATAGCAAAAATCTGGGGATATGACAGTCCTCCCTTCCCAAGATTGCTTGTCCTCAAGCAATTTTAGGTTCCCACCAAGCTTTTGCTGCACCACTCTGATTATATTTGTCCCCATCCACTGAACAGTCTAAAGATTAAACTTGGGCCTTCAAAAAAAATGAAGAACAACTGCATTGTAATCTATATCTGCAATTAACTAGCAATGAACAAAATTTTCAACCCAACTAGGATAAATTGAGTAGAATTCTTGGATCCCACTGTTTCTCCTGCAAGGAGCAGAATTCTCCCATCATCTTTGGCAATCTGTCACTCAAGTGTATGCCAGGATCCCAAAGTATCAACTGCATTTTCCCCATCATCATAATAATTTTAAAGAATCTGTCATCAAACATTTGCCTTTTCATCCGGGGATTAACTGCTAGGGCATTGCTTCCAACCAAACCAAGTGGGGAGCAAAATGTCTCGTCCAGTGAAAACATCCAATGGCTCAACCCTCTGCCATTGGAGAAAATTTTCAAGCATCCTTCCCAACATGTGGATTCCCTCCACATAGGCCAACCTCTGCAAGTAAAATGTTCCGTTAATTTAACTTGGCAACTTGCCTGCTTAGCTTCCAAATTTTCTTTTCTAGTGAGACCTCTATCCATCCATCTGGTGGGTGAATCAGAGATCCTGCTTGCTGATTCACATGAGCTGAAATCAACCATATCTGCTGCAATAAGATCTATCTCCCATAGGAGCAGATCATGATCCACCTGTGGTACATGTGGCATCAACAAGAAAAACTTCTTCACCCACTGTTCATTCCCCATTGTTATTGTTGAATCGATGACATGAGGGAAAGGACTGTGAACCTTCTTTGTATGTCTGTAACCTCCAGTAATTAGACTTATGGCTGCAACTTCATCATTATTGGCTGGCCCAAATTGGGTGCTCTCATCCAACTTTTCCATGGGAGAGTGACTGTTTCCAAGGAACAACTCAATTTCCCTTAGGAAATGATCAGGTGCTTGGTTTTCATCAAACTGTTCTGCACACTCCTCAAGCACATGTAAAGATAAATGATCCTCATGATCCACCATCTCATGAGGTTCCTCCTTATGATCATGAATGGTTTCACCCCAATGAAATTGACTGAATGGTGTGTAGGTGGGTAGGGAGGATCTTTGCAACTTTTCATGAAGCTGCAATATTTCTGTCTTGGATTCTTGGAGGGCACTTTGAGTGCTTCTCAAACAATCTTGGGTGGCTATTAATTCATCATTGAGCTTGCTGATCTCTTCATCATCCCTCAAGGATGTACCATGAAACAATTTTACAAGCTCCAACAAACTATCTCTATCAGAAAGCAAGTTCAAGAATTTACCTTTTATGCTTGCCATGGCTTTCTGAAACTCTTCCATGTCTCTCATGGAAGACTGCTCCCCCAAATTCCAACAGAGGTTATTCATTAAGGCATGGGTGTCATTGAGGGTTTGAAGGGCTTCTTGAATTTTGCATTCATTCATCTTCAGTGTCCCTTCAAGGAAATGAGGTTCTGGCATATGAACCTTCTCTTCTTCTAGCTTCCTAGGATCAACTTCAGCTGATTTTGTTGAAGTTATGAAAGCTGATCCATATTTTGGGGTTGCAAGATATTCATATTTCAGATCATGAATATCAGATCTTTGGCTGCAACTGGGGTGCTCATTCATCTCTGGTGCACCAGTAAGTCTTTCTCTCCAATTTTCAGCCCTCCCCAATTCAGGAGTCTCAACCCCTGGGGGTTCAACCAAGCTCATGTTCTCCTCTGAAGTGGCTGCCCCATCATGCTGACACATAGGCATATAAAAATCAGAATTGAAAAAACTCCCATGTGTTATGTTTTCTCCTCCTTGTGATGGTGTGTTGGTGGTTTGGTCTTCCACCAATCTCTCATTTTCAATTTCTATTGTTGCAAGACCTTCTTCTTTCTCCATGGATCTTGCATCCACAACACCATCACC
This sequence comes from Larix kaempferi, assembly GCA_027924585.1. Lineage (NCBI taxonomy): Eukaryota > Viridiplantae > Streptophyta > Pinopsida > Pinales > Pinaceae > Larix > Larix kaempferi. Next base: position 1,967,597 of record BSBM01000031.1, on the reverse strand, counting down.
AATGGGTACTTCCATGTCTCCCACATATATATGAGAATACACATCATTAGATGCTTCCTCACACTTAAAACATTCCTCAAGAGGTTCTCTTCCAACCATGTGGGCATCCTGTAAACACATTTCTAGTGATTTAGTCCTGTAACTGCATTCACCCATATCACCAAGGATGCAAGACTCAGCATCCAGGGAATCCCTTATGCAATAATCATCCTCTGATGTGGCTGCAACATCATCATTATTCAAACTAGTACAAAAATTTGAATGTGGTCCATACCTTGGCATCATGCTTATCTCTTCAATGGGTGGGGTTATGGTGCCTTGTTCTACCACTGATTCTACTAGTTTACATCTAACTGATGTCTGGTCAATTTCTACTACCTTGTGAAGCTCATGTGGTATCTTTGGATCTGATTTATGTTCTACTTTTAGATTTGATCCTAAATATGGTTCAACACCCCTAACAGTACCAATCTCATCCGAGATGATCTTGAGATCCTCATTATAGAATCTTGCAGTAGATTCTTCTACCATTTTGTCAACAATCGCATGATTGGGTTTTGGGTCCTATTTCTCTTTGGTTGTCTTAGGATGAAGATTCTTGGAGGCTCTTCTTGAAGAGGATCCAAAAATTCTTGTGAAGTCACGTGCATCCAATAAATCTTTCATATCTTTTATTATCTTTTCCATAGAAGGTTGACCTTTGGCTGTGGAACATGCAACTTTTTCCTGAATATGGCTATCAGAATAACCATAGTTTCTTCTTCCAATCATGATCTCATAGGAGATGCTTGTGGAAGGTACTTCTTGAGAATTCTCTTCATCATACTGTCTGCAATATTCTTCATACGGCTCATCATAATCATCATACTCTTCATAAAAATAATCTTCTTCTTCATGCAACTCAAACTCTAAATCTTCCATGAATGGAACTAATTCCACAACTGCAATTTGAAGATAGTGCTGAGCTACCTTTCCACTGAGAGTTACTTTCCACAGGCTGAGCCAAGGAAACTGCTTTGATACCACTGTAATATCCTTGGGAAATATTTAACCCAGATATTAACTCAAGTTCACAATTTTAAATAATCTTTACTTGTCCATTTTTAATCAATTCACCGAACAGAGCAGGAAGTCGGTGACGGGTAAGGAGACTTGAAACTGAGTTTGGTAAGATGAACTTTCAATTCTGGAATTTGTATGAGATGTGTTCAGCAGCAGCAAATCAAATCAGAGGGAGAGTCCTAAGCACAAAGCACTGGGGCCATTTATGTTTCCGACAATAGCTACCGCTGAAGCCTACCGCAAAGCTTCCTGGGCACACCAGCATATGCTTACTAGACTGGGTGGGTTATTGAGGGTCCAAGGCTGAGTTATGATAGACAAATAAGTTCAATGGATTCATTGGGCAGCATTCAAAAAGATTTGGAAAGAGTAAGAGTGATTTGAGAGTCTTAAGCCAATATTGGATTACTGAGCTAGTTACTTTCCAATGTTTACAAAAGGGGTTTAAATGCTTCTAAATTCTTAAAGTAAGGATTGATATGGAAAATATAATGAATTATTAACCTTCTACAATTTACGGAATGCAAAACTGACACTCAGAATGAATTTGGCAGTCATTTCAGTAAAACTAGTCACAAACGGTGCTCAATGAGCTAGTCTCTCAATCTCAGTTACTAAATGACTTTTATTAATTAAAATATTCTGTTCTAAAGCATGATAATGTTCTGATATATTGTATTCAACAACAGTAGGTCGAAATATAACTCACTGAACCAATATGGCACTCATTTATTTAGCTCCTCATCAGTACATTGTCTTGTAGACTAGAAACCCCCTCATAGGGCCATAGAATAACTGAAAGGAGAGATGTATTGACCAAATCTCTGTTCTGAAAGTGTGGTATGATCTTCTACAGGTCTGAAACAGAGTATGGGCTGCACACCGAGATTCTGAGAAAGGATGGGGCGCTATCCACAACTCTTCTCTTCCTTGTAGGGAAAACACCTCCAAATCTAGCTGTCATTGTGAGAAAGAGTAAGAAGAAGAAGATGGATCAGTTCTGAGGCTGCTTTCTGATACTGGACATTTCTATTGACTGAACATATGGCTATACCAACCCTCCATCAATCCTTGGGAACATTCACTGGAGCATTCATCTTCAATGGGAGAAGCGTCACCAAAACTAGCTAGAATTTCACTATATGAAAGATCTTCTCTTCCAACAGACTGGAGAACTTCAATGAGAGATGGTAGTGACTGATAATGGCTATAGCAGCCTGCTATTGACCTGCATAACACTCACTGAAGATTATAAGACATTGGGGCACATCACCCAAGAGAAACAGTTGAGGCACAACACTCAACTAGAGAGGCTCAAAGCTCTCAAACCAAAATTACAAATGATCAAAAGTTGTCAAATGGAGTTGGCTGGATTCTTTTATAGACTTCATGATGACCTGCTGAGCAAGTTCTTGGATTGGTGACCTGTGAGGGTAGGTTACCCACTTTCCCATTCTACTCCAAAGCCATGAGGGCACATTTCTTGAGGAGAATAGCAACTTTTGAGCTTTCAAAACTTTCTTTCCTTCACCTCCTTCACTGAATTTGGGCAAGTGCGCTTTAGGTAGCTTTTCTGGTTGTTGCTATTTTCTTTCTGAAACTTTCCAATTTCTTTACTTTCCTCTTTCCTGCTTTTGTCTGATTTTGCCATCTTTTGTCAGTTTCCTTTCTGGGTTCATCTTGCCAATTTGTCTTCGTTAGATTCCTTAGCTTTTCTGAGACTTTACCACTTAGGAAAGTTTGGCTCACTTACCAATTCAAATTTCCTATCCAAGTCATCAACCACTTGGCACATTTATTAGTAATAAACATTTAAATGACAATAATATAACTCATAAATAATTTTGCAAAGCAATTAATTAATTATCCAGTAATTAATTAACTACTATGGTGTAATTGCCTCAAAACTTCCCCAATTAATTAATTTCTCAATTAATTAATAAATCACCTTAGCACTTGGATTGGGGGTTAATAACTTCATGGGGCCCCTCCTTATCCATTTAATTCCTCAAATTCACCCTTAGGAATCTTCCTTTATCCATCCATTAATTATTTAATTAATGCCTAGGTGACTTAGGCTAAAAACACCCCATGGACCATAGCAAAAATCTGGGGATATGACATTTGCACACCTCTCTCACCATGATGAAGGTACTTTGTCATCTAGACTTTTATGGCATGCTAGATATGAGCATATCAATTGCGATAGTCTTTGTTTGTTGAAGAAATATGGTGTTTTTGGTTTGCCCACTATTCCAAAGAAGTTGAAGGAAGGTGATGCTTGTGTCCTCGACAAACATAGTAAGCAACCTTTCCATCATTCAAATTCTAGAGCATGTAGAAAATTAGAGTTGGTACACTTTGATTTGTGTGGTCCATGTATGTTGCTTTTGTTAATGGTAATAAATATATCACGACTTTTATTGATGACTACATTGAGATGTGTTGGGTTTATTTATCGAAAGATAAATCTCAAGCCTTTGAAACATTTAAAACTTTTCAAGGATGGATTAAAAATGAAGCACAATATCAGATTGGGTCCCTGCATACTGATAATGGAGGAGAATATACATTTAATGAATTTGAAGCCCATCTTAGGCAACATGGGATTAGGCATCAAACCGTTGATCTATACAATCCTTACCATAATGGTGTTGTAGGAAGAATGAATAGGACACTCTTGAATAAGGTACACTCCATGCTATTTTTCAAGAATGTGAATTTGATGTTTTGAGGTGATGCAGTTCTATGTGCAATCTATTGAGAAACAAAAGTACATATCATGCTTTTGACAATAAGACTCCATATGAAATATGATATGGCCGCATTCCTTCGGTGAGGCATCTCAAGGTCTTTGGTTCCACTTGTAATGACTTAATTCGTAAGGACCAAAGAAACAAACTTGTTGCAAGGAGTCGAAAGTGCATCTCCTTGGGGTATTGAAACACTACCAAGACATATCGTCTTTACGATGAGTTAAATAATATTTGTATTCTTTCTAGAGATGTGATTTTTCTTAAAATGAATAAAAATGACAATTCTGTGGAGAGGCAACTTGATCTTTTGGATAAATTTACCCATGTATTTGACAATGAGATTCCACATCTTGAAAGGGGGATCCCTATCTTGGATCAATCTTTGGAATCTCCTTTTGCAAAACCATCTCCCCCTCGTGAAGAAGTTTCTGCCACCTCACCATAATAGGAGGTTCAATTGAATGATGTGATTTAGAGGATTGGAAGATTGACTCTTGAAGAGATCGAAGCACCACCAATTGAGCAACCTGGACCTTCATAGAAACTTTCAAAGTGGTTCTTGAAGACACTTGAAAGTGTTCATCCTAATGAGGTTGGAGAGATAGGAACCGGAAGTTCGACAAGACAATGAGATGGAGGTGTTGTAGATGATTCAAATTCAAGTGATACAGATGATATAGATGTTTCATATGATTGTGAATTGAATTTTCATATGATTGTGAATTGAATTTATTTGCTAACCATGAACCAAGTCCTTTGAAGAAGTTGGTTCTCGTGATGTGTGGAAAGAAGCTATGCAAAAGGAATATGATGCTCTCATCAAGAATGGGACATGGAAGTTGGTGGACTCTCCATTTGGAACCAAACCAATTGGCTGCAAGTGGGTCTATAAGAACAAGTACAAATCAAATGGTTCACTTGACAAGCATAAGGCAATGCTTGTGGCAAAATGATTTGCACAAAGAGAAGGCATTGACTATGAGGAGACTTTTTCCCTTACAACAAAATGAGCTACCATTTGTACTCTATTGGCTTTGGGAATTTCATCAAATGGATGTGAAGATTGCTTTCTTGAATGGAGACTTGAAATAGCATAAAGCACATCAACATGAAGTACCATATGGTTTGACATCATGTTGAGGCCAAGACCATTCATTTGATACATTGTTCCACAAGTGAGTAGAGTGCAGGCATCTTCACCAAAGCGCTTAGAAGAGAAATGCTTGAAAAGTTCAAAATGATGTTTGGACTCACAAACACCCCTTCAAATTATGGGGGGGAATGTTGGATGCCTAATCCTATGAGATTATGGTTAAATTGTAAATATTGTATATTGAAGAGTCATAGGTAAGTTGAAGAGTCATAGGTAATCTGAAGAGTCATAAAGGATTAACGTTCCTTTTGGAATATGAAACCAAAGGACACAGTTCATGTATTTATATATGTGATTCTCATTAATAAATTCATTCAAGCATTGTGGAGTTATCTATGCTTGTTAGTTCAGACTTGGCAATAGATCAAGTTGACAAGGTTGAGGTTCATTGACCTTGGTATGTAATGGCCAAGGAAGAGGCTGAGCCCTCCTTGGGCACACTTGGATAGGAAGATTGGCAAGACAACCCAAAGACTGAAAGATTGTTGGTTAAAGGTATGATAGAATTGGTTCAAACATGTCTCTCTTAATGTATTTGAGCTAGAGGTATGTTGGTCGTTCAATTGATTCATGTGACTTAATTGATTTCGGACATGATGTTGGCACAGTTGTTGGCAGTGGCCTTGGCAACCACCTACCATCTTCTTTCATTGACATAATGCAGTGGGGCGGCTTGTTACCTAATAGTATGCAGTAGAGTCTAGGGCACCTATGAAGTTGCCAAGATTAGTGAAGAGTTGGAAGGATATTGTTTGAGAGAGTTGTGCAAGCAGACTAAACTTTAAAGTGCAGAAGGAAGTGGTTGTTTTGGGCACGGAAAAGTGCATTCTTATGGTTTGGATGCGACTGTTGGATTAGCCACACATTCAATTCTTTATAGGAGGGATTTCAATGTACATAAGCATGGTAGAATGAGTAAGAGTACTTAAACAACAATAAGTTGGGAGAAGTGCAATGTTGGACAGTTAAGTGGGCTTGTTGGTGAAGGTTAAGTTGCAACAACAGTAGCATTGGCATCCAAGTAGTGTGTGGCCGAATTTGGGCAAAAGCACTTCAGTTCAATAAGCAATTTGAGCAGTGGGATTTTGGTAGTGGCATTGCGAAGTGGTTGAAGTACTTGATCACGGATGGATGTGCTAGTCCTAGCAATAGGCTTTGAAAAACAATGGAGTTTGTGGAGACTTTGTTTAGGACGAAAACAATTTTAAGTGGTGGAGAATGTAAGGCCCTTACTTGGAGCTGGCAACATGTCCCCTTTCCCATTCAGTGAGACAGTCATTCATAAGCATTGATTGGTTGTGATGATAGGTCACAAGTTGGGATGAGCATGCCTTGGGCGGTCTTGCATGATGGCAAGGCACACCTTGTACCAAAGAGTTTGGCAGAAGTGATTTGTCTAAGATGGACAATGAGTTCAGTGTTTTCATAAGAGGCTTCTCATAGAAGTTGTATGATGGCTTGGACAATAGTCACCATGTTCCTTGCTTGATGGGTTGTGGTGCTTTGGTTTGTGGGCGTAATGCCTTGGTCTGAGGGCATGAGTGCCTAGTTTGGTTAGGTGTGCATCACAGAGTTGGATGAGCATTGGCTCAACATGACGTGAAGCACAAGGGATGGGAGGAGTGCCTTGGACATTGTTCAAGTGGGGCGGTTGAACTTGAAACTGTGCAAAGGCATTTATTCACTCAAGGAGCCATTCATTCATCATTTATTCATCAAGTGGACAAGGAGTTCTGAGGTGCTAAGTTTGAGTTTTGGCATAGTGAACAACTTGTACACTGGTTGAGTCTTGGGCAGTTGCATGGAGGACTTAGACGACTTGACAAGTGTCTAATGTATGGGAGAGTTAGTTTTATACTATTACATGGGAGGAAAGGGATCTGTGGGAGGTAGACCCATGGATGCTTTAGGGGTTAGACTGTGCAAGTATTGTGGCAATAGGAATTTGTGCCTTGGGTTATTTGTACATCTGTAAAATGAGTCATGGGCAGTGGCTGGGCTCCCTTGTTGTTTTCTTGTAACATTCTTCATATTAATAAGTTGAGGCATCCGCCTTGGGTGCTGTCCATACATTTGTGTTGTGGTCTCTTTCCTTGGATGAATGTTACTGTTCCTTGCATTGTTTTGGTTGGTTAAGTATTGATGAATATTGGTTAAATGTTAAAGTATTGCTGGCAATGTTTTAAGGCCACGGTTGGATGAATGCCTAGTTGTTAGCTAACTTGATTGCAGAACTTAGTTGCAGATTTAGCAAGTTGTATCTTAGGGCTTTGTTATGGGCAAGACCCTAAGTGAAGAGGCATAGTCTGGTTGTAGTAGGTGCAGGTTGGTCAATCCTTTGTGGCCGAGGCAAGGGAGTGCTGCACGACCCAGGGTGTTGAAAATGAAAAATTTCTGGACCAGTCCCTTGGGATGTTTCCTCTAATGAACTCTTTATCACATGTTGAGGAAGAAATGTTGTGACTAAACACCTTCCCTTCTCCATTCTCCCACATCCATGCATAAACAATAATAAAACCTGCACAATGAACAAATGGATACAGTTGCAGCAAGGTTTTTTATTACTTTGTGGTTAATTACATAAGGCTTAAGGCCCATCAATCTCACATATACACATAACCTTGACTAGGCATTCATGCTATATACAATCTTTAGGGTTTGTTGACCATAACTAAAATTAAACTTCATCTCTTGAAAACTGTATTAGGTTGACTGTAGCAATAGAGTAATGCATTGCAATCTTAAATGATATTATGTGATGACTTATCAAAGTAAGGGCCCATTTGTATGAAAATGAGGTGGAGTATATATATATATATATATGTAGCCAAATATGAAATGCAGTTCAAGTTGAAAAACCTTAGTTTGTGTACTTCTAATTTGTTTTTTAATATCTTTTTCCATCAACCAGGAAGTCATTATCCTCAATGCCATGACTCAATTTGTGAGGACTGTAGTCAACATAATTTACTTCATTATTCTGGCTTATTCAATCTGTAACGTTTTTGTATAAATACAATATTTGATTTAGTTGTAACCAGCTAATTTAATATTCAATTTACTGCGGTCATTTGCAGACATCTGGGATTAAGGTTGGCTATGGGGGTGGTGCTGGAACAGCGGGATCAGTTAGAAATGATTTTACAGCTCCTCAGAGTAGTGGTTGTTGCAGTTGACCTTGGTGTGGATGTTAATTATTCATAGAGCATGTTGTCAGGAGATCATAATCTATTATATCCTTTTTGAATTCTGAGATCAGTGGGGTTGTTAACTCGTTCGCAGGGCATAGATTTTCCCCTTAAACATGATAGGTTCTTAACAAATAAATTTACTTGCCAGGTGTTTTGATTGGACTTGTTTTTGCTCCTCGGTCTCACTTTTCTCTCTTATTGTGTCTTTCTGTGGGAGGCGATATGATGTATTTTAGGAACGTAGGCTTTAATTTTTAGTAAAAGGAAAATCTTAGTGTGAATGATCATTGACCTTGATGATTGTATTTTAATGGTGCTGTCTCATTCTTAGCAATATGAAGTCTATGTCATGACTAAAATAGGAAGCATGGGTGTATGGAGCATTAGAGAAAATTGGTTGATCTTGATGTGGACGTTAATTATTCATAGAGCATTTTGTCAGGAGATTATAACCTGCTATAGCCTTTTTGAAATCTGAGTTCAGTGGGGTTGTTAACTAGTTGGCAGGACATGGATTTTCCCTTTGGACATGCATGATAGGCTCTTAACAAATAAATTTACTTACCAGGTGTTTTGATTGGACTTGTTTTTGTACCTCAGTCTCACTTATCTTTCCTCTTTATTGTAACTTTCTGTGGGAGGGAATATGATTTATTTTAGGAAGGTAGGCTTTAATTTTTAGTAGAAAAAAAATCTTAGTGTGATTGATCATTGGCCTTGATTATTGTATTTTAGTGGTGGTCTTATTCTTTTAGCGTTATAAGTCTATGCCACGACTAAATAGGAAGCATGGATGTTTGAAGCATCCGAGAAAATTGGTTTATTATTTTTTTCTTCAAGGTAGCTGTTTATTTCTCAAAAACTTTATGGAAAGTAACCTTCCAGGCTTGACCAACATTAGTGATCAAAGAGGCTAAGCTACAATAAAGACTTGTAAAGATAACAACTGGATGGCTTTGCAAACTGAGGCAGTCATTTAATTTGATGGAGCTCTGCTGTCATTTCCGTCCATATTTGCCTCGTCGAAGCACCAGAAGGATCAGCATTATGTGTACAATACCTGGCACTTGGGGATATGTACGTTTTGAGCATATAAAGACATCTCCTGAGCACTATGTAGGCTTCCATGAGGAAGTAAATGGGAGTATCCTGCCTGTGGACAATTCTCTTAATTTGTGAAGTCCACATTAACTCCAATTGAGTGAGTGCAGGGCTCAATATAGTCATCTCCACAACACATTTGAAATCATAAGTCTTCTGAACTCGAAAAGATGAGCCCCTCCAATTCTTCCCTCCATTTCCTTAAGTTTCAAGGAGTAAGGATACCATAACAAATCTAGTATTTCTAATGTTCATGTTCACCTAACCTTTCTACCGTTGCTACAATTGCAAAAATATTCCCAAGATGGCAGATAAGAACCCAAAAGTGTTGTGGGAAAAAGTAGTCCTGACCTGCTTCTTTGATGCAGTCTGATCTGAAATATGTGGTGAATGCTCCTATGTTGCACTGTGATAAATGTTGGAAATTGTAATGAAAGTTATTGCACTTTGTGTAATAAGCACAACGTGGAGAATAGTGCAGATGCAGTCTGATCTGAAATATGTGGTGAATGCTCCTATGTTGCACTGATAAATGTTGGAAATTGTAGTGAAAGTTATTGCACCTTGTGTAATAAGCACAACTTGGAGATTAGTGCAGGTGTAGGATTGGTGCACGTGTGATTTGGTTCAAGTGTGCTGATTGTTGATTGATTATTTTAAGCTAAAATCCTATAAGAATTATTTTGGATTGATGGAATTGTAGCTATCAAACGTTTAACATCGAAAAATCTGGTAGAAATAAGGGTTTTCGAGGGCGCTGAATTCATTTTTACATAAAACAACAATTTAATCAATCCAAAATGACAATTTTGACAAATATTGCATGGTCGGATTTTGGTGATGACAAATCGGAAAAATTCAAATTTGTAAAATGTTTACCCTACTTCTAGAAAAATATATAATTAAAAAAGATAAAAATAAAGCAAAAATTAATTAGTTTCTCCCTCCCCTTTAACCCTTGACGACAAGCAGCCTTTGACCACTTCGTTGTTGTTAAATAGGGGTGTTCACCATCTTTTGGTATCAAAGTCCGGTGGCAGGGGTTTGTCATGTCGACCACTTGATGCACTTCAGTTTTTCGACATGGAGTAGTGGAGTGTGTCCACCATCGAGGTTTTGGGGAATAGTGGAGTGGACCCACCGTCGAGGTTTTGAGGGGACTAGTGGTGGGGAGGAGTGGAAGAGGAGAGGAGAAGGGCGAAGGGGAAAATGATGGTTGGGGAAGAGAAAAAGGGATACTAAGGGTTTGCAAGTTTATATATATATAAATCCCTTTGATTTTAATATATAAAACCTTTAATACTTCTCATATATATAGAAGGATTTGGAAGGTTGTAAGCTATATATATCTTACAAGCCTTCAGACCTCTAACAACCTTTATATATATATATATTTTTTTTTTAAAATAAAACAACCTTTATATATATATATATATTTTTGAATAAAACTGTTTTTTAATTCAAACTTTAAAGATTGTTTTATATTATATAATATTTTAAGTTTTTAAGTTTTATAATGTTATTAATTGAGGTTAAATATATATATGTTATTTTTTTTAATAAAACTGTTTTTTAATTGAAACTTTAAAGATTGTATTATATTATTTAATGTTATTAATTGAGGTTTTATTTGTTATCTATTTTTAAATGGGGATGAAAGGGCATGAAATGGGTAGGGGCAAAGGGGATGGTTTCTTGATGAGAGTATCCTTGTAAGGCTTTTGGTGGCTTTGATCTATTGGGTGGTTAGTGAAATGGGAGCAGAAGTTGGGGGAAGTCATTTTTTTGGTAAGTAGAGCTTTGTGGGTTTTTTTTAATGGCTGCATCACTATTGAAAACATAAAAGGCCATTTGTGGAGTTGGGGAAGAAGAGGGGACTGATTTTATGGTGAGCCAAAGCTTGATGTGGCCACCACTCATAACACTATCAAGGATGAGTGGTCAACACCATTTTTTTCATTTTTATTTTTATTTTTATTGCAATGGGATATATATTTTCATTATATTTCAACAATTTCTTTTATTAAATACATTTTATTGTAATTTTCTATTTTATTTGAATGAATTTTTCTATCTACTGTTTACAAAAAATAAAAACACCAAACTTCTTATTAAATTTTGTTTTTTAATATATATCTTACATATGAAAAATATCAATCATTCTAAATAAAGAATGATCATGAACTGTCCTCCAGGGACTTGCATTCCAAAATACATCATGATAATCAAAATGTTACAAAAGATATGATGCAGTACATGTCTCCTACATCAGTTTTACAATTCATCAAGATATCTTCATTTACCCAAAATTACAATTCATCATGGAATTCTTCAACCAATGTCTGGCCTGGAACTAAAAGCAAGGCATTTTTTGATAGCAGGTCATCTTCAGTGTTTAATTCTCTGTAAATATGTGAGATAGTAAAAACAAAGAATTAATCTCTTTGCCTTTGGATGGCCTGAAGGAGGTGTTGAAGATGAGGAGCTCTAATCTGCAAGTTGTTGTTGGCCCAGTCGACAACCATTTTTGAGTCTCCAAAGAGTTGTAAGCGGTTCACCTTCCTTGTAATGGCCAATTCCAATACAAAATGTAAAGCTGCAAGTTCAGCGTTATTGTTTGCCCAGTTCCTTGGCGCATATTTCAGCTGGAGTTTATGATTGTCAACCATATATAAAACTCCGCCAGAGCCACCCAAAGGTGGATCTCCTTGACTCGCACCTTCAAAAAAAGCCCACGGAATAGATTTATCAATTGATGGGAGCACCAGTATCCTTGGCTTTTTTTATTTTTCCAGAATTTTGTGTTCTTTGGTCCACTACACAACCAAGGCTGTTGTTACTTCTATTGGAATAGAGTGATTCTAGAGAATTGCTAAGTTTCAAGCCCACCATACTCCATAAATGAAAGAGGAGGGGAGGCCGCTGTAGGGACGTACCGAGCTATCATTCCACCAAGACTGAAACTTATGTTCTAGAGAAGTAACGTCTTGAAATGCCTGGCACTTTAGTTCAACATAGGCGGCCTTCCAAACAGTCGCTGCATAGGGACATAACACAAATAAATGAGGACATGATTCTTCTTGAGAAAAGTATAAAACGCACCAACTTGGGCCTTGCCATCCTCTTTTTAAGAGATTATCCCAGGTCAGAAGTTTATTGCCGAGTGCAAGCCACAGGGTTAGCTTGGCTTTTAAGGATCCAACGGACTTCCAAACAGGAATCCACCACCACTCTTTTATGCCATCGAAGGAGGCCGCGGCCTCTGTTTCATAGCCAAGTTTCGCGCTGAAGTCCCCTATTATAATGTTTTTCGACTAGACCAATCTGTCCTCAGCATCCTCCTCTAGGAAAATATAACAGGAGTCTAACAAAGTGTAAGAGTTCCATTTAGCAGCAACGTTCCCTTCTAGACTCAGTTCTGTGGCAGATTTCCAACGTGAGACGTTTGCACCTTCTGAAGACCGAGACATGGCATTATGTTAGCTGTTAATTCTTTGAAGCTTAAGAATTTCAATGGTAACCAAGGAGAGCTTGTAACCATTTCCTGCCCCGATCCAAGGATCTCTTCCAATACGAACTTTTATCCCATTCCCAATGCTCTAGGATAACCAATCTCCTATCAAGGGAAAGGAGAGAATAAAAGCTTTCCATCCAATAAACTCATTTTTAAAGGATTTATTTGGATTCCTTATCCAGTATAGAATGGAAGTATTTCGACAATACTTAGACAACATTACTCTTCCCCATAATGAAGAAGGATTTTTAATCAACCTCCACAGAGACTTGGTTGCCAGAGATTGACAAAATAAGAAGGGGTCTTTTACACCCCAACCTCCAAGTACTTTCAAACTGGCCACATTTTTTCAATTGACAGGAGGTATACCTTCATCCTGCTTGCTAGTAGACCATAGAAAAGAGAAAAACTTCTTCCATATTTTGTGAAGAATCCCTTTAGGAATGTATGCCACTGAAGCCCAATACACAAGAATGCTTTGAATAACCGCTTTCAGAAGTACCAGTCTACCTCCCCTAGAAAGGAATTTGTTTGTCCAACATCCAATTCGACTTTCCACCTTCTTGTACAACCAGAGCCAGTCTTTGAAGGAATAGGAGTTAGGATTTAAGAAGAAGCCTAAGTACTTAAACCTTCTGATAAGGGACTTAAAGTATACGGAACTTCGGCCTCTAATCTGCTCTTGACTGCTGTTGGAAGAGAATTTTATAATAAAACAAACTTTTCCACATTTACATGCATCCCAGTGGCCTTCGTGTATAAATTTAAAATCTTTTTCATCTCAAGGAAATTGTCCAAAGAGCCTTCCCCCAACATAAGTACATCATCAACAAACAGGATGTGGGACAATTCTACACTCTCAGAAACCTTGATTCCCTTGTAGGAACCATACGGCTTAGCTTGAAGAACCAATCTGCTTAGAGCGTCTGCTACCAAAAGGAATAGGAAGGGAGAGAGGGGGAAGCCTTGTCTTAAGCCTCTAGAAGTTCTGAAGAAATTTGAAGGGGAGCCATTGATGAGTACAACAAATGAGGTTGGATGAATGCAACCCATAATCGAATTTACTGAATCCACAACAAAACCAAGCTGAACTAGAAGCAACCTTAGAAACGTCCACCTAACCCTATCATAGGCTTTAGAGAGGTCTAGTTTAAGAACAAGAGCTTGACTTTTGTTCTTATGAATTGAGTGTAAAGCCTCTTGAGCAAGAGAGACTGCATCATGTATCTGCCTGTTGAAAAGAAAACCATACTGTTCTAGAGAAACAATTTTGCTCATAATTGGTTTAAGCCACTGAGCAATGATTTTGGCGATGATCTTATAAACTACATTGCAGCACGAGATTGGTCCGAAATCTTCAAAGGAAGAAGTTTTTTGTTTTTTTGGAATAAGAGCCAGAAAGGTTGAGTTTAGCGCACCAAGAACCTTCCCTGAACTCTGAGATTCCTTAACAGCTTTCAGTAAATAAGATTTTATCAACTCGTAGAAGCCCTGATAAAATTCGATTGTGAAACCGTCTAGGCCCAGGCTTTACCTTTACGAAAGGAGAAAACTACCTTTTCCAGTTCTTCTTCCTTTATCTCTTCTGCTAGGTCTTTGTTCATTGCCTCTGAGACCTTGGTAGGGAACATACTAATAACTTGTAAAATCTCTTGAATAGGACATCCTTCAAGTTCTAAGAAAAGGTTTTGCCTGCATCTGCCTTTTCTTTGAAAGACCTTAGAAGTTTACCATTTTCATCCTTAAAGTCTGGGATCGTGTTTACATTCTTCCTGTGGGAGGCACACCTATGAAAATTTTTGGTGGTGTTATCACCTTCCTTTATCCAAATTGCTCTACTTTTAAGTCTCCACAACCGTTCTTCTCTTGCTAACAACTCTTCCCTCAGAAATTCACAATCTTTCACTTCTTTCAATTCAACTTCCAAAAATGTACCAGAGCTATTTAGACTGTAGATTTCTCTTAACCTTGCCTCCACTTCTTTTAGCTGCTCCCGTTGTTTCGCAATATAAGCTTTTCCCCAAGTTTTAGATGCCTTTTTAGTTCTTATGATGTTGTCAAAGAATTGCTTCATAAAGGAAACAAAAGAACTTTCTTGTAAAGGGATCCATGTCTTTTCGACTAGAATTTTGAAATCCTCTTCTTGGAGCCACGAAGGATTGAACTTAAAAGGCGGAGGAGGTTTGTTTCCAACTTTTTCTAAGGACAATATGATTGGCCTATGATCAGACAAGCCCCCAACTTCAACCTAGGATTTAACTGACAGAGGGTCGTAGACCACATCTTCTGAAACCAAAAATTTGTCCAGTCGTTTGGATATAGCATGTTCACCACATCTATTATTCCTCCAAGTCGGTTCTAATTTTAAAGGTTGGACATCCACCAACTCGTTGGATTCAAAGATGGATCTAAAAAAATTACTTAATATGTCCTTTCTTGCTGAGGAACCCCATACCTCTCTTTCTGATAAAGAAAGATTCAAGTCTCCTCCCATTACCACATTCCTGGAATCTAGAAGACTAGAGGAGAAAAAGGACTCCCAGAAGGGTTTTTTATTCGAAAAAGGCCCATAAACATTCAAAAAGGAGAAAGTCTCCCCTGTTCCCAGATCTTCCAGAACCGTTTTCAAAATATTATTAGATTTTTCAACTTTCCTTTCTTTGAGAGCCGGGCTCCATGCTATTAATAATCCTCCGGAATGCCCAACAACATCTATGTGAGCAAACGACTAGTTAGTGAGCCAAGGATCAATTGCTTCTTTGGCTTTCACTCCTTCCAACATAGTTTCTTGTAAAAAAATGTCTGAGGGTTTAAGATTTAAGACCAACATTTTGAGAGCTTTTTTCTTGAGAGAGCTCCCAACTCCCTTGAGTTAAAGGACAAACATAAGCGCGCCCCTTCCCGGGCTTTCCTTGCTCTAAGGGCTCTTCCTATTGTTGACTTCCTTCCAGATTCGACCTCCATCTCAACTAGCGACCTAGCTTTCGAGATTAGAGATTTTCTGTCTAAAGTCACTTTTGGCAAAGGGTCTAAAGCCAAACCACCTTTCGAGGCTAGATTTTCTCCACCTAAAAACTCTTTTTTTGATCTAGTGTTGTAGGTTTTATGTTTAACCCAAGAGGGGGGATCCCTCTCCTCCTTTGGCGGAGCCACGTCAAGACGAGATGTTATTGGGCTTGAACAATCAGGTTCCGTAACAACAAGATTTAAAGAGTGAGGTGGTGGAAGGACATCGTTTGAAATGTCTGGCTTTGAAGGGTTCGAGATATTCTCAAGGACAAAATCTTTAGAGGCAGAACATAAAGGGGACTCAAAACAAGCTTTATATTAATTAATTAGTGTAATATATATATATATATATATATATATATATATATTTTTTTTTTTTATTTTTTTTTCCTGAAAACATAGATTATAAAGCTAGTTTTAAATTGTTTGTATAAATAATGATTAATTTTTGGTTTTTTATTCTATATATATTTTTGGGGTATATATATATATTTTGAAAACATAGGTATTATAAGTAATAAAACTAGTCTTATTGTAAATTTATCAATATCCTAGAGTAATATTTATTTGAAAGATTAAAAACAATGCCTTTTACCAATACATTCACAACTTGAAAAATCACCATTTTTACATATTTTACCAATAAGTAGATAAATAAAACCACCTTCAACAAGAGTATAAAAATGTGATTAATGTGAAGTTACTAAGATGTTTTAAACAACAATGAATAAAAATCATCCATTTTGTTTAATTTTAGACGAGAATCTTTAAAGAATATTAAGTAATATATACATACATTTTTCGCAATCTTGTCCTTAGATTAGCAACAATGTTTTATGTATAATGTAAATATAATTAACATTCAAAGCTTATGCACAAATAATCTTAATAAATATATTATAATTAGTAACATCGAGACTCAAACCCTGCTCACGATCCCATCAAAAAGACATTTGAATTCTTTTAACTTGCCTTGTGTAGAGAAGTACTCATGGTGAGAACCTAATAACATTTGGATCAATTCCCTTCTCTGGCATATCCTAAAATGGATGGCTTCTTACCCCTTTCCCATCTTACAATTCATTGATCAAGTGTGTTGTTGGTGAAAACATCATAATTACATCTTCTTGGTTCCATCTTTAAAAGCATCTCGTTATCCCTCACAAGCTTCCCATCTCTACACCACCCATTGATAATTGTATCATAGATGATAACATTTAGGTCATACCCCTTGTCCCACATCTCGTTCAATATCAAGGAGCCTCTTCCACTCTCCTACTCTAATAAAACCCCCAAACTAAGGTCCCAATATGTGTGACATCATGTGGTCACCCTTGGTGTGGCATATGATTGACCAACCCTTGATACCATTGATGATGCTTTGACATGCATATAATTTTCCTTCAAAACCCTTTATTGAAGGTCCACTTCCAAGTTTGCTTTTGGTTCCTT
Organism: Larix kaempferi; assembly: GCA_027924585.1. NCBI lineage: Eukaryota > Viridiplantae > Streptophyta > Pinopsida > Pinales > Pinaceae > Larix > Larix kaempferi. The sequence continues at coordinate 1,950,359 of BSBM01000031.1, read as the reverse complement.
TGTTGCAAAATCACCTACTGCCTCAAACATCTATTTTTTTCCCTCACACACCAACAAATTCACCCGAGTATTGGACTAGTGAATAATGGCCTAATTGCCTCACCTTGTTCCCATAGCTTGTTCACTTGCCATTTGGTACTGAGAATTTAATGATCTTACAACACTTATGATAGCCTTGAGTCCACCACCATCCTTGTCCAATAGTTTCACCTACTTTGACGATGTAATGTGTTTAGGTGTTAATAGGGATGACCACCCTCCTAGACCACTACGGTTACTCCCATTTCCATGCAAAATCTTTGCCTCAGTGAAGATGGTAGCATCCTCCACCGGGTCTAATGAACAATCAACTTGATCCTCATTGAAACCTAGATTCCAAAGAGCCCCAAATGTTGATGAAACCTATTCCATCCTCCTAGGATTTCAACTTCATCTACAACTCCTTTTACACTCTATCTCAACATCTTATTTATTTATTATTATGAATTTAATAATTATGATTATTTTTGACTTATTATTTCATATTATTTAAACATTGATTAGATTTATGATTATTATGTATGTATTTTACAACATATTAATCATGAGAGGAAAACATATATATATATATATATATATGAGCGCAAAAAACCACACATATATTTTTTCCATGTTTCCAAGCCCCCACCATCTAGCTCATAGGTGAGAATGAGATTGCCAATAGCTTGTCATCCCCAATCAACAATTAGTTCATAGAGATCCTCAATCAACAATCAACTCACAAAGAGTGAACATGTCATAATCAACAATTAGCTCACGAAGAGCCCAAATCAACAATCAAATTGAAGAGTGAACATATATATATATATATATGAGCGCAAAAAACGACACATATATTTTTTCCATGTTTCCAAGCCCCCACCATCTAGCTCATAGGTGAGAATGAGATTGCCAATAGCTTGTCATCCCCAATCAACAATTAGTTCATAGAGATCCTCAATCAACAATCAACTCACAAAGAGTGAACATGTCATAATCAACAATTAGCTCACGAAGAGCCCAAATCAACAATCAAATTGAAGAGTGAACATGTCACAAGTGAGATTTGAACCTAGGTGGGGAGGATAACATCTTGTCCACTCCACCATTCAAGCTAGACCTAATTGACAAAAAAAACCATGTATAAATAAACACTAATAAAATTTTAGAGTAAAATAAGAAATAGCCATGTAATTTTATTGCCATAAACAAGTGAGATATTACCCTATATGAATTTGACAGTAAAGTTGATTTAATTATTTTCAATTCCATCCTCTTCTTTCCCTACTATTCGTCACTATATAAAAAAACATAATAAAATAACTAGAGTTCAATAAAATAAAAAAATTGCTAATATTTAAGGATGTAATTAAAAAATATAGGGTAAAAAGTTGTCAATACCTTTTGATTAATCTTGATCACTTTCATCATCATTAGTCCAAAATAATAACTAGCATTTGCCCCTTGAGGGGCAAAAGTGAACGCCAGTAGGAAAAGAGTAAATTTTGTAACAATGTTAGAGACTAATTTTCTTTCCCTTTAGTATACAATGAATCAATAAATGCAAAGACGTTATATATTTAATGATAAGGAAATTGTAATTTAAGTGGGTTTCACTATTAAAAGCATACTTTTTTCTTTTATAAATTATATATTCAATTAAAAAAAAATTGTATAAATATAAGATTGACTCTAGACTTCAGTAAAAGACTCGACCATATTTGACAAAGCCGACCGAAATCTATAGCCTCTACTCTATATATAATGACTCGACAAGTTTGAATATCGAGCAAAATGGTCCGGCCACTTTATGTGTTGAACACTTATAGTATCGACCAACCTTTAGTGACTCAATCATACAATGTCGACCAATTTACATTTGGTCATCGACCATATTACCACCCACCGAAGAGACCGACCATATTGAAGTTTTAACCACTCTTTACAAAACAAATACCTCCTCCGACCTCCTCCGACCTCCTCGACCTCCTCCAACCTCCTCGACCTCTCCGACCTCCACTGACCTCCTCGACCTCGACCACCTCCGACCTCGGACCTCCTCGACCTCCTCCAAGCTCCTCGACCTACGTCCTCCGCCGACCTCCTTCCTGCTCTTTCCCGACGCAGACCGCCGCCGACAGATATTCAATGATATTTTTTTGAAATCTGAATTCTGTGATGAGTAAATTCGTCATCAATTTAGCAGCATGATTTCAATGTTTTTCTATTTCTGGTTGATGTAATGAAGTGGAAGACTGGTAGTTCTTCCTTAAGATCTGTGTGACATAATGAATAAATTATACGTGGCTTAATTTAGATTGCTCACATGTCTAAGGAATATTTACAGTAGGAATCGTGGGCTTGATTTTTAAAAAATTGCTCCAAGAACCTCGAGCTCTACACGCAGGGAACGCTTAACCTGGTTTGATTTGCACCTTGATCGCGAGTGTGCAGAAGAAATGTGCTGACTCGATTAGCAATGGCTACTGGAGGGGGCCCCGAGGCCTTCCCTCCTCTGTCCGAGATGGATGTGTTCAAGAAGCTGGTGGTAGCTTGTGGGAAACGACCTCCGAGTGAGCAACAATAGAAATTCGTAAAACGAATGGCGAGCATCCCCATTGTTGACCTACTGTGGGAAGACCCATGCAGATCAGCATTGAATCTATCAGAAAGAGGGCTCATAGGGCAATTCACCGGTCTCTGGCCCTTGCCGAAAGCAGTAGATATCTGGGTGCAAAGAAACTAGCGATCATTGACTCAAGACGGCATCAGCAGTCATCTACTGGGTAAGGGTTTCTTCGTTTTTGCCTTTGCCAATGTAGAGGACATGAACTTAATTTTTAGGAATGGACCTTACTTTATGGGCCCTCAGGGGATATCCCTGAACAAATGGACACCGGACTTTGATCCGACACAAGATGTTTCCTCGGTTGTCCCAGTCTGGGTCCGCTTGCCTCACCTACCTTTGCACTGTTGGAATCCCAAATCTTTGGAAGCCATCGGCAATAAATTGGGGAAATACATTGACCGAGCAGAGAGGAAGGATTAGTATACCTGTGCCAGAATTTGTGTGGAGGTGGATTTGGAAGTGGGGTTGCTCGAAGCAATACAACTCACAGTGGCTGATTGGTCGTACATACAAGAGCTAGATTACGAGCAACTACCATTTAAATGTAGATATTGTCATGGGTATGGACATTTTTCCAGGCATTGCAAAAAGAAGGGAGAGGAGGAGGTTGAGAATGCTAATGGCAATCAATGGATCCCAACTCAGAAGCCAAAAGCAGCAAAACAAGCCACCAAATCAAAAGGCAAAGGAAAGGCTATGGGGATTGAAGGTCCATCCTCTAGTCAGCTACAAGGTGAAGGGAGCACATGACCACCAAGGATGGAGACATCTAATAATCCATTTGAAAAACTCAGAATCCCAAAGGAATATTTAACATTAGTGGCAGAAGAGGTTGAACAACAGCCCAACTCAATGACTGAAGACAAACCCCATGCAGAAACTGTATCTTTACAGGATGGATCCCCAATTGGAGTCTCGAGCCCCCTCTCCTACGCCAAAATGATAAGAAAGAAGTCTCTGGAGATTTTAGGCTCTTCGGACGATGAGACCTTTGAGAGGCCATCGAAAAGAGTTGGCAGAAAATCTCATAGGGAGATAAGGGTGGAAGAAGCAGAGAGGCAAAAAATGAAAGGTAGTCAACCAACGATCGAGATATCCATCGGCATAAATACCAAAAACAGACCTCCTAAGGGAGGAGCTGCCCCCCCACCAGCCAGTAAGTAATGCGTCTAGTCTCTTGGAATTGCCGTGGATTGGGGAATCCCTTAAAAACTGAAGCAGTTAAAAATCTTGTGAAATATGAGTTTCCTGAGATCCTCATGCTCCAAGAGACTAAAATTGAAGGAGAAGCCCTCCTTCAACTCAGTAAATTGAATTGGAAAAAGAATGTCGGGAGAGCAGTCAGTGCTAGGGGCTCCTTCGGAGGGCTGGCTACTCTGTGGGAGGAGGATAAATTCCATCTCGAAAGTTCTCATGAAACACAGCACTGGATTTACGTCGCTCTTGTCAATCTATATGTCCCTGTTCGTTATGCTGAAAAGAGAGAGTGTTGGCAAACTCTGTCAGCCTTCCTTGAGTCAAGATCCCCCAAGAATATAATTCTTGCTGGTGATTTCAATCTTGTTTTAGAACTAAAGGAGAAGCGGGGTGGAAACACTATTCGAGATCAGTTCCTACCTTTGGTTGAAGATCTTCTTCAGAATTGGGACTTAATTGATATTAAGCCCAAAAAAGGGTTATATACCTGGACCAACAATAGAGTTGGGGATCAACATATTTCTGCCCGTTTGGATAGATTTGTAATTCAGAGCTCCTCACTGTTTGAAAATAAGATCATCTCCTCCAACAGTCTGCAAAAATTGTCTTCGGATCAAAGCCTATTTTACTGAAGTTTGAGGAGGAAAAAAATTTGGGACCCATCCCATTCCGGTTCAATCCTCTTTGGGCTAAAAGAGATGGATTTGTGGAAACAGTTAACAATGCCTGGAGAGTCCCAGTTAATGGATCACCCAATTATGTTTGGGAGCAAAAAGTTAAGGCAACCAAGGTGGCCCTGAAATCTTGGATAAAAAAGCCCTCTGGATCACCTATGAGCTGTAGAAAGCAGTCTACGAATCAGTTGATGGGTTTGCAATTTGAAATGGAAGCCAAAGACATCACTTATTATGCTATCCAAAAGGAACAAGATGCCTAGATCATCACTTTTCGAGCTTACAGGCATGAGGAAGAATAGTGGAGACTTAAATCAAGAAGTCTCTGGTTGAAATCGGGAGACATAAACACTCCATTCTTTCACAAACAATTCAAAGCCCGTCTCTCCTGGAATCATTTGGACGAAATCACTGCTACTGATGGGACTGTCCACACTGATAATGCTCATTTAAAAGAGGCAGCAACTTATCATTTTCAGGAGCTTTTTACTGAAAAAGAAATGGATACGGATCAGGAATTTACTGAATTTCTCACTAACATTCCGAGTCTGGTTGATGAGACAGATAATGTAAGTCTTATGAAGCCCTTCACTGAAACTGAGATTAGCAATGTTATTTGGGCAATGGAGCCGGATAAAGCCCCGAGGCCTGATGGATTTTCCATTCATTTTTACAGAATTTGCTGGGATATTATCAAGGTGGATCTAGTCCGTATGATCAGGGGTTTCCACCAAAAAGCCAAGGTTGGAGGCAACATTAATTCTACTTTTTTGGCTTTAATCCCCAAAGAATCAAATCTTGGGACCTTCGATAGGTTTAGGCCTATCTTGCTGTGCAATGCATCTTATAAAATTCTGTCCAAGCTCATGGCCAATAGAATCAAGCCATTGCTGGGAAAGCTCATCTCTTCCAGTTAGGGTGGGTTTGTGAAAGGTAGGAACATCATGGATAATGTGACCATTGTACAGGAAACCATTCATTCTAGCCACCAACGTAATGAACAAGGGATGATTATTAAACTAGATATGGCTAATGCCTTCGATTGGGTAAGGCATTCTTTTTTGTTTCAGGTTCTTCTATCTTTTGGTTTTAGCACTGATTTTGTAAAATTGATCAAAGCATGCATATGAAGGCCATGGATTGCCCCTTTAGTGAATGGTAGGCCTGCCAATTACTTCCAAAGTACTCGGGGCATAAGGCAGGGCTGCCCTCTGTCCCCCTTCTTATATATACTGACGATAGATTCCCTCAGCAGAAATTTGAACGTAGAGAAGGTAGCAGGAACACTTCTAGGCATTCGAGTGATGAAAGAACTTGTCCCCATTAACCATGCCTTATTTGCAGACGATTCTCTCCTTCTGGGAGGAGCTTCTGTCAAAATCGCAAGGGCTTTTAATGAGGTAATACACAGCTTCTACAAAGCCTCGGGAGCTCTGGTCAATAAGAGAAAGTGTGCTGTCTATGGATGGAACGTGAATCATGCTACCATTCAGCGAATTGCTCATTACTTACGCTATACAGGCTTTGCAACTTGGCAAAACCTTCAAGTATCTTGGCCTGCCTTTAACTCTGGGCATCACTAAGGCTACTCATTGGCTAGAGGTTATAAGCAAAATAAAAACTAAAATGATAGCTTGGGGAGGACAGTGGTTAACCAAAGCTAGGAAATTAATTCTCATCAAATCTGTTATATCCTCTCTGCCTCTCTATCAGGCTACGTTTTTATTGGCTCCTAAACTGATTTCTGAGCAGGTAGCTAAGCTTATTCGAACCTTCTTGTGGCAAGGAGGTAAGGGGAATCAACATAAATACCATTTGGTGTGCTGGGATGTTGTGAAAAAATCGATTACTGAAGGAGGATTGCAGGTCAGAGATCTCGGGCTAGCGAATCTGGCACTTGGTGGTAAGACGCTATGGAAGATATTCTCCAATCCCAACCACCCTGTCAGCCGTGTCCTTATCAAAAAATATATGAATGGAGTTTATGAGGCCAGTATGGATGAAGCTATCGCTAACAAATGCACCACGTTGTGGCAATTATGCATTCGTGGCTGGGAATTCTTCAAAAATCAACTTTTTCGAATACCTGGCAATGGGAGACGGATTCTCTTATGGGATGATAAAATTATGGGTCGGACTCCTCTCAGGAAGAACGCTGAATTCCATGAATTACGTAGCTGGCTTACCCAGCGTGGCATCATTAAACTTGCAGATATCTCAAATTGGGATCACAAAGGTAATTGGTATGAGTGGAATTTGCCCAGGCCACCTGACAGGATGTTCAATTAAATTCGCTGCTTTCAGCACTTAATGGCTTAGCACCAGTTCATAAGCAATTAAGGGATAAATGGGTCTGGGGAGAGACGGGTGAATACACTGCAGCCCTAGGATTTGCTGCCCTTCAGTTGCAACAACATCGGGCTCCATCTAATGTTATGTGGAAGCAGGTCCGGGACTCATTTGGCATCCCTAAAATTAATTTTTTTAGCTGGGTTCTCTTGCACAGAAGACTCTTGACAGGTGAGAACCTTGCTAAACATGGAATAATCGGGCCACACAGATGTCCTCTTTGTCAATCAGACCAGGAAACAATTGATCATTTGTTCATCGATTGCCCTTTCATACAGGAGGTGTGGCAGCTGGCGTTGCAAGTTCTCAACGCTCAGCCTCCTTTCCAGTGCAATATAGTCTTCTTATTTTCCACCTGGACAGATCGATATCCTCTGGTTATAAAGAGCAATTCTTTTGTGGGCCAAGATCTGGCATGTAGTCCCAAAATATCTCTGCTGGGAAGTGTGGTTAGCCAGGAATGAGAGCATTTTCCAAGATAAATTGTGTACCCCTGTTATTGTGGTTGCTAAAGCCAAGGTGCTGATTTTGGAAACGGTGGAAAATCATCCCTCTGATCAAAACAACTTGCTTCTTCCTACAGAGAACAGTTGGATTGGTGACCCTTCACTACGGACTAGAAATAAGATTTCTACCCGACCTATCAGCAACCTAGAGTGGAGGCTCCGGCACAACGAATCCAAATTTCAGCAGTGGTGGAAGAGTCAAGGTAAAGTCACTATTTTTTTTGATGGGGAAGCTAAAGGAAATCCAGGGAGAGCTGGAGCCGGAGGGGTTTTCTATGCTTTTGATGGTCAGATAAAGGGCAGTTTCAGCTGGGGGTTAGGCCAGTGTACAAATAATCAGGTTGAATTATTAGGTCTTCTCAAAGCTTGTCAGATAGCTCATGAAAATGACGATCATGATATTCAGATATTTGGAGACTCGGAAATCCTAATTAAACTCTTAAACACTGAAGATCACTTCAATAATGTGGTGTTAAATAAGATCTTGCAATGTGCCCAGAATTGGCTGCAAAAATTCAATTCTGCCTCCTGTTTCCATATCCTTTGGAGTCTAAATCAGGAAGCTGATTTTAGGTCCAATGTAGGCTTCCTTTTAGCACCAGCTGACTTGATTCAGAATGAGGGAACTCCTATGTGGTCTCCCATCCCATAAGATGGAAGCTCCTTGCATATTGTAATGTAGGATTTAGGGCATCTTTGAATCTTGAAGTTCTTTGGTATTGTCTAATGGGTTGTTAGGCATAAGCCCAACCGTTTTTTCTCCAATAAAAATTATCTGTTCTTGTTAAAAAAAAATTTAGATTGCTCACGAAGAGTTAAAATCTGGAGATAAACTTACTCTTATATTCACATAATTTTCATTAAACACAAATTCCTTTTGACGTGTCCGGAAACCTTATCAAGTTGATGAACTTTTGCAATTGTGTCAGCGTTTAATATTTCTGACCTGGTGAGTTTGAAAATGAATATGGATGAATGAACCCTTAATGTTTATAAAATGTCATCACTCGATATTTAACACCTACCATAAAAAGATAAGTCCTACCATTTTTCTCAACTGAAGATAAAATGCAAACCTGTACCCCCTGTTGTATTTGGCAGAAAAATGGGAAAGTAAAAAATGAGTTAACGATCTTTGCATTGACCAGTACTATAGTGTTCGGGTACACAGGGTACTCCCAAAAGACCGAACACCTAGAGCAACCACTTCACACAAACAGATCACAGATCGATACACTGATGTTTTGACGTGGTTTAAACCCTCGTAAGGGAAACACTCCACGGCCCCGGCCAAATAGTTTCTACGGGACAATTTATTATGCAAAGAAAGAAAGTTACAAATGAGATTCTCATAATCGATCAACTAAACAATGACCCTCCATGCTCTTTAAATAAAGATCATGGACCAATCGAGTGTTAAGCCACAGATCAAGGTTAGGTATGATCTAAGAGAAGTTGAGCTCTCGGATCACTCTATGTTGGGAACATATCGTGACCATCAGATTAAGTAGTTACAAATGCATACTAATGCATACTAAAGAAATACACTTTCCCTAACGGATATATTACACAAGTTGATCTTAACTAACTCCTAAGTGTCTAAATATCCTAACATCCCCCCTTAAGAATAACTTGGGATAGGATTGAAGGATTTACAAAAGTGACACTATTAGGAGAAGGAAGGAGGAATTAGAGCCTATCCCCCCTTAATGACAAGTTCCTGAACTCCTAACATAGATCGAAGTTTAGAAAACTTCGCTTCTGTAAAAGACTTGGTGAAGATGTCTGCAACTTGATCATCTGTAGGGCAAAATAGCACTTCAAGAACACGATCATGAACAAGATTTCTGATGAAGTGCATATGTAGCTCAATGTGTTTGCTGCATTGATGTAAAACTGGATCTTTGGCAAGCTTTATGGCACTTTGATTGTAGCACCAAAGTGGAGTAGGCTGTTGCTGCTCAAATCCGAACTCTGAAAGGATCTGTCGAAGCCATAAAGATTCCCGATTGGCATTAACTACGGCTCGATATTCTGCTTCTACTGAAGAAAGAGAAAGAGCTTGTTGTTTCTTATAAGCCCAAGTAATAAGTCCAGATCCCAGACTGAAAACATAACTTGCAGTAGACTTTCGATCATCAGGATCGCCGGCCCAATCTGAATCAGTGAAACCAACCAACAAAGGTTTCTCCCCTGTACTGTAATGAATCCCAAACTGAATTGTACCTCGAATATATCGAAGTATTCTTTTAGCTGCTTTCTAGTGACTTTCATGAGGTGTTTTCATATAACGGGCAACACGACCAACGACAAAGGAAAGGTCAGGACGGGAATGAGTCAAGTATAAGAGACTACCAACAAGCTAACGATACAAGGTGGCATCTACTTCAGGTGAAGTACAAGTGGCAGAAAGTTTGACTCCAGACTGGAAGGGAGAAGGGGATGGTGTGCAATCTTCCATGTGAAAGCGACGAAGAAGGTCACAAGCATACTTAGACTAAGAAAGAAAGATTCCTTCTTTGGTTTGCAGGACTTGGAGACCAAGAAAATAATGCAAATGTCCTAAGTCTGACATTTCAAAATTTTGCTTAAGACTGGATTTCACATGGGCTATAAGCTTAGGGTCAGTACCAGTAAGAATAAGGTCATCAACATATAGAACAAGTATGATGAGATGGTTTCCTACTTTCTTGGTATAGACATTGGGGTCAGAATGGCATCTAGAAAAACCAATGTCAAGGAGAAAGCTATCCATTTTGGCATACCAAGCTCTAGGAGCTTACTTAAGGCCATATAAGGATTTTTCAAGGCAACAGACAAGGCTATAGTTATTCTGAACATATCCAGGAGGTTGTTCCATGTAAATTTCCTCCTGTAAATCACCATGTAAGAAGGTAGACTCGACATCTATTTGATGGACTTCCCAGTTGTGTAAGGCTGCAAGGGAAAGAACAAGGCAGATGGAGTTCATTTTTGCAATAGGAGCAAAGGTTTCATTGTAGTCAATCCCTTCAACTTGGGAAAAACCTTTGGCAACTAACCTTGCCTTAAGTCTTTCAACACTTCCATTTGATGCATACTTAGTTCTGTAGACCCATTTACATCTGACAAGTTTTTTTCCTTTTGGAAGAGGTACAAGATCCCAAGTATCGTTCACCATTAAGGAACGATATTCTTCATCCATAGCTGCATCCCAATTTGGATTTCCTGAAGCTTCTGCAAAGGTTTCTGGATCATGATTCTCGGAAACTTGAGCCAAAAGAGAAGAGGCTCGCTGAAACTGAGAACGTGTTTGACGTTGATCTCTAGGATCACCAGCAAGATCTCCAGCTGCTTCACATGTTGAATGGACCCATAGAGGAAGCACTTGTGCTGGTGCAACTGGAGGAACATGAGCAGGCGGAGGTGGATTTTCATCCTCACTGTCATCATCAGAAACTGGAGTTGGAAACTGTCAAGGAAGTTGGAAGAAGAAGAAGAAGGCATAAACGCCGAATCAGGCTCGCAGGCCAAAGATGGCACAATCGCCGAGTTAGGCTCGCAGACCAAGAGTTTTTCATCAAATTTAATATCTCTTCTAATGATTATATCATGAGAATGTGGTTGAAGAAGTCTATAACCTTTTACATCTTCATAATATCCAACAAATATGCACTTTTCACTTTTAGGCTGCAATGCTTTCCGTTTTTCATCCGGAATGTGAGCCCATGCTTCACTACTAAACACACAGAAGTGACTTACATCAGGTTTAGTTTTACTCCATGCTTCTTTCGATGTGATACCCTGTAAAGCTTTAGTGGGGGTGCGATTAACTATGTAATTTGCACAATTAATGGCTTAAGCCCAAAATTGAAGACTTAGTCCCTTAGATTGAATCATACAATTTGCCATTTCTTTTAAAGTGTGGTTCTTCCTTTCAGCTATACCATTTTGTTGTGGTGTATATGGAACAGTGTGTTGTTGTTGGATGCCTTGTTCAGTGCAGAAAGTAGTGAACTTGTTGTTAACATATTATCCTCCATTGTCAGATCTTAACTTAATAATTTGATGACCAGATTGTTTTTCAACAAGGGCCTTGTAGGCCAATAACATGTTAAATACTTTGCTCTTACGTTTTAGGAAATAAACCCAAGTGCGTCTGGTGTAATCATCAATGAAAGTTAAGAAATATTTGAAACCAGAAAAGGAAGCAGATGGAAGAGGACCACACAAGTCACTATGCACAAGCTCCAAGGGAACTGAGCCGTGCCAAGAGGCACGTTTGTCAAAACTGTCCCGATGATGTTTTCCGAGTACACAACTGAAACAAACACCATCCCTGCAAGATACCATCGGAAGACCTGTCACCATATTGTCTTTACATAGTTGTTGCAATGAGCGATAATTTAAGTGAACAAATCGCTCATGCCAAATTTTGCTCAAGTTATCACTATGAGCAACAAAAACTGAAGGGAAAGGTGATGACCCAAAGTTGTTAAACTTGTACAACTTGGTAATATCATTAACAATTTCGGTAGCTAGGACCTGTTGAGGATCTTTAAAATCCTTGATTACAACTTGGTGAGGTGTAAAGGTCACAGTTTTACCTTCACCAAAATGAGTGATTTGATAGACTGATAACAAATTGCAGGAAATTTTTGGAACACATAGTACATCACTGAAATGACCATTATCTACTAGAACTGTTCCAGCTCCTACAACACTTAGAGATCTATCATCACCAACAAATATTTGTTTGGTGTTACATTCATGCATAGTAGAAAAGATGGCTTGATCCTTAGCCATATAATAAGATGCTCCAGAATCAATGAGCCATTCATTTGAAGTAGAAGAAGAAGATGCATTATAAGAATAACTAGAGGCACAAAGTGCATGTCCATGAGAGGTAGATTCTGAAGGCAAATCTAGGCTGATGTGGTGCTTCTTCATTGCTGCTTCCAAGGCTGCCATCTTCTTGAAACGCTTAGATTCATCATGATTATCTTTCCCGCAATAGTTACAATGACGCTTAGTCTTCTTGCCTTTTGGCTTGGATCCTTTGTCATTTTTTAAAGAAGGAGCTGACTGAGAGGGTTTGGGACCCTTGTTTGACTTATTATTGCGAAAATTTTGTTTCTTGGGAGGCTTGGACTTCTCTTTCTGTTGGGACAATAAGGCTTTCCTAGATGTATCTGCATTGTTGATTATTCCAAGATGGATAAGTTTATCTTGCTCTCTAATCAAGGAATCACAAAATGATTCAAGACTAGGCTCTTGATAGCTAACTGCATTCAAGGATTCTTTCATGGAGTAAAATGTAGATACAAAAACAGAATATGCAAGTCCAAGTTTTGAAAGAATATGATAAATGCATTGTTTGTCTTCCCTCTTAATCTTACATTCTGCACATAAGAGTTTAAGAGTTTTGTACTTAGATAAATAATCTTGAATGCATGAAAAATCACTTGGATTTAAAGAAATCAACTCATTTTCGAGTTGGTGACCTCGAATTTCATTGTGTTTACCAAACACAGATTCCAACTTGTCCCAAGCAACATCAGGTTCATTAATTCCAGATATGTGGAATCGCAAATCAGTAGAGATTGACATCCCAATCAATCCACGAGCTTCGTCACATCTATTTTCCCATTTGATTTTCTTATCATCATCAGTGGGTTCTGTTTCTTTCCCTGAGGTAATTATGAAAAGTCCCCTACTTCGTAGAACATCCTCCATACGAGATTTCCATGAGAAATAGTTGGAACTGGTAAGTAGAATATCACAAGGGGCAGCCATATTTGTAAATTAATGGCTATAAAAGCAGAAACCAATAGTCTGGATGCGAATATCTCGAAAAAATAGAGGGTTAAAAAAAACGGCACTGAAAACTGACTTCGGATGATGAAGTTATGCTTGAACAAAGAAACTGTTGAAGATGTCCCCAATAGTGACGTGACAGATAAAAAATGACCAGCTAACAAAAAGGACCCCCCTCTTCCTAAGATGAACCTTTTACAATCACTTTTACAAGAAAGTTGCTTTAAGTGAATCACTTTACAATGATGTTACTTTAAATAGTGCAACAATAAAAAGGAACTTAAGTGACTCACTTTGTATTTGTATTTTTTATTATTTAAGTGAGATGCACTTTTACAATAAAGTAACTTGATAATAGAAATTGCATGCATTTTTTCTTTTAAAAGTAACTTCCTAAGACTTGAACTCAAGACCTATTAAGGAATAAAGCAACTTTGAACCAAGTGAGCTAGATTAAAAGGTATGTAAAATATGGGAATGAGGAAGGTTTTTTTTTTTTTTTTTCTACTCTTCTTGCTCGATTTCCGTGCTTGCATTTTTTCCTGCAAATCACACCACAAACCGAAACAAAAAAAAACTTTTCCACACTTGTGGATTTAGATCTCGTTAGCTTGCTCGGAAAGTCTATGTTTTCTCTCTGTTTCTAATTTGCCGAGATCGTGCAAAGGTGCACGGCAAAGAGCATACGCAGCCGAAAAAAACCATTTCCCTTTCTGTTTCTGATTTGCCGAGATCGCTTAAAGTGCACGGGAAAGAGCATACGCAGATAGGGAAAGCAACAATCTGAAACAAAAAAAATATAATAGTAAAAACTGATAAAATATGAGATTTTTCTTCTTCTTTTAAAACAGAAAATAAAAAAAATGCATCACTGTAACAGTATACCTTCAGATCTGATGAAATACGCGTTTCTGAAGCAACCGTGAACCGTTTTCGATCAAACAAAAACTATTTCCCAATGGAAACGGCACTCTAGACGCAATGGAACACCTCCCACAGCCCAGAAATGCACAGAAATACCAGAACCAAAAACCCTTTTGAGTTTCGGCAACAACAGTTCAAGATCTAGATCATAACCAGAAGCGGCTCTTCATAAAAGCTCTAATACCATGTTCGGGTACACAGGGTACTCCCAAAAGACCGAACACCTAGAGAAACCACTTCACACAAACAAATCACAGATCAATACACCGACGTTTTGACGTGGTTTAAACCCTCGTAAGGGAAACACTCCATGGCCCCAACCAAATAGCTTCTACGAGACAATTTATTATGCACAGAAAGAAAGTTACAAATGAGCTTCTCATAATCGATCAACTAAACAATGACCCTCCATGCTATTTAAATAGAGATCATGGACCAATCGGGTGTTAAGCCACGGATCAAGATTAGGTATGATCTAAGAGAAGTTGAGCCGTCAGATCACTCTATGTCGGGAACATATTGTGACCATCGGATTAAGTATTTACAAATGCATACTAATGCATACTAAAGAAACACACTTTCCCTAAATGATATATTACACAAGTTGATCTTAACTAACTCCTAAGTGTCTAAATATCCTAACATGTAGTTTATTCACATCGCAGAAGACTCCTATAATCAAAGGCATTGAATAACTCGAAGGTTTCTTAGCACCAACTTTCTTCAATACATTATAACCATAATGAGATAAAAAAATCCAGATAAAAAGTCTTTTAACTAATAAAAGCAATAAATTTATACTGGGAAATGTGCAAGATAACAGAATCTAAGCCCAACAATGCTGCAAAAATTCAACCATATAAGATGTTGAGCTGAGACTACAAGTTCGACCATATACACTTTTGACCTTTTTAAAAATAAAGTGACATCAAGTGATATCGACTACAACAACATTGACCAGTTTGGATATCGACCATATCGACCATAAATGACTCGACTGATTTAGTATCGACTAGAAATTGTATATGTCGACCACCATATCGACGAGATTTACTAACATATCCTCAAGATCAATTTGAACCTAATAATATGTTGAGTTGAAACTACAAGTTCGACAATATACACTTTTGACCTTTTTAAAAATAAAGTGACCTCAAGTGATATCGACTACAACAACATTGACCAGTTTGGATATCAACCATATTGACCATAAATGACTCGACTGATTTAGTATCGACCAGAAATTGTATATGTCGACCACCATATTGATGAGATTTACTGACATATTCAAAAGTCAACTGCGTTCTACATTTATGCTCATGAATACATTATGTAGTTTAAACAAGCATACACAATCATACAGAGACAACAGACAAGAGAGAGACAAGCACTAGTCTTTATTATTCAGCAAGGGTGGAACCATACATAGAAATATCTTAGTTAACCATTATATTGGCTCAACAACCTATATATAGATGTTTACATTCAGTTATACAACTGTATTGTCAGTGCAACTAACCGACATATTCGGACTGGTCGATGGGACTTGTCCACTTATATTGCAAACAGTCCAGCGGAGGTTCTAGTGTCTTCGAACATGTGCAAAATTACTGAACAAAACTTGTGTATAACTGTGCTTTAAGTGATAAATGTAGCTGTTATGAGTTGTTTGGAGTGGAACTGGGTGCTGTTGGTTGTTGCAGACAGACCTCGACAATTGCTTCAGCCGAAATAGACATTTGGTGCTGGAAGCTCTCCCAATGGCGCAGTGTGTTCTAGATGTCGATAGTAAGTGTTGTAAGGGTCGACAAATGAGCTATCTGTTCTTGAGTAGTTTTTCCCTGTAGATGAATTAGGTCGGAACCGAAGAGCTCTATTTTCTCGTTTGCAGCTGAAAACAGTGTTTGAAGACGTGGTCGGAGTTGTTCTACTTTGTCAAGGTTATGACGGGCCTGGCTCAACCACTATGCTTCACTTTTTTCCAATTTCTCCAGTTTCCTATTTTCCATTATCAGTTGTTCCTCAATAGTTCTGGCCATGGTTTCATCAGCTACTCGATGTTGTTTATGAAGATTGTCAATTGTCTCGCTTGTCTCTCGCATTTCTCTAAACACGTTGCGGAGAATGTTTTTTGCTATCTCTGCTTCATCATTATACTGTATGAGCTGATCGTGTGCTGAGTTGAATGCTTCAAACTGTTGCGACATCAATGACGCTGTTACTATGGCTTGTTCTTCTCGGTTCTTGGTGAGCTGTTCAGACAATGCCGACACGATATATTCGAACTGAAATGATTTATAAAGTGTGCTTGTCGTGTCGGAGGTGACTGGAATTGGTATGACCTGTTGCACTAAGTCTTGATACTTTGTCAGAAATAGAGTTTGGTCTTGTTCCACCTTGTGAATCTTGTCTTCTGCTTCGAGTCGTCTATGTCGCTGTTCTCAGTTGATTGCATCAGCCAATAAGTCGAGCTCTTCTTGTGGTGCCTATTGTTGATGATAAGCTTGACTTTCTTTTTGGGTCGAGGGTGTTAAGCTTCCAAAAATTTCTTGAATTGCTCGTCGACTAGTATTTTGTTCTTAGTTGCATCTTCCAATATTCGCATTGCGCTGTCGTATAATTCAGTTTCATCTTCCACTGTCAGCTCGTCAATGGAAATTTTTCTTTTGCCCTTGCCCTATATTTGTACATCTCTTGCTTGTCGAGCTATGGATAATTGGTCGGCCATCTGCTGGATGTTGTCGGTTGTCAAGGTGTACTCAGGATTGTCCGATAGGGTCTCTTCATCTGATTGTTCAGCTCCATCCGGTGAATCTTAGTGTGGAATGAGCGTAAGTGCTAAAGGTTCTGATTCGGCCGCGGGCTAAGGTTGAAATGTAAAATTGTGCATATATAGGCGGCTTTCATACGCTTCTTCTTTCTCTGGATCCATTAAAGTTTCGACTATGGGAATACCGACTTGGTGTGCCATAGCAGGAATTATCAATTTTGTGTTGGATTGCCTTTTAAGCTCATTGAAGATTTCCTCGATTGAAGGGTAATAGTCGAGAGCTTGTGTGGGTTCGGTTGCTCCTTCCAAGTACCAATTTAATGTATGGTCCAGTGCAAGTTCAATGTGAGCGGATGGAGGCAGACTCTGTCGAGCATTCTAAGATATTCTCCATCTGGTCGATCGAACTTTTAAGTCTTTGAACCAGGCTTCTAGCCAAATCTTTACTGTTGACAGCCCAAGTCTGCTGCCCTCCTTTCGTAAAGCAATGGAAGTTCTGCATTAACACAGGCCTTCTTTAGTAAAGTCTTTATTTCCTGTTGGTATTATATGTATCATTGCTATCTAGATGATTAGAGATGGGTAGCGAATGGCCGTTCCATCCTCTTGGCACTTCAAACATATGTTCTTGATAATTTCGACAAGGTAGTTAGCCCAGTTATATATTTTTCCATCTGTTTCCATGCTTAGGACAGGCTCTAGCATTTCAATTTTTAAGTCAGACCCTCGACTGGAGCTTGACAAAGCGGTCGACACGATTCGTGCAGCTATTTTATAATTTTCATATTTTATTTGGGTCACCAATAACCCCCGAGAATTCTTTCCAGTTGGGTGGTCTGTAAACTGCTTGATCAATTCTAGTCTCTGTCGATTAGGTACATCTGCACCTTTGTTTGATAACCCTGTAATCTTGTGGATGACCTCACCATTTATTTCCACTGGAACGTCAAAATAGAATTTTCCATTATGATATCTTCTTTCTACGAATTGAGCAATAATGTCTTTGAGTCCACCAAACTATTCCAGCAGAGGTGCGTTCATGTATTGCAGAATGGTAGCAGTCCGCAGTTTTTGGGATGGCTCCCTCCAATTTCCATTTGATTCCCTTCCTCATGCAAGAATATCTTTCCAATTTTTTCGCCAGTGTGGCTCGTTTACTTTAGCATTTCGAACCAGTTGTAAGCGGGTTTTCGCCGGTGTTTGGGCCATCTCCAATTGACGGACTTTAGCTGTGGCTGAATGGGTTGTAGTCTGACCTTTCTTGGGCGCCATCGTTTCTGTAGAACTATCAGGTTTGCAAAAGGCTTCTGTTTTCTTTGAAGTTTGGTTCTCCAGTGCTTGGAAAAGAGTATCCAATAATCTTCTAGGTCGGGATTTATGGAGGAAGCGTTTGGCGCATGTGAATTAAAAGTACATGATTGCATTAAAGAATGATTTGACAACCTATTTAATTCCGAGTGACAGCCTATCTGTGCGTTGTCGCGTGAATGTGGATTTTTCCCATCTATTGGTCAGCGATCCTTACTGCTTGTTGCTTGTAGATATGCATCCGAAGGTCATGCTTTATCTGTCTGAAATTGTCGATTGTGGCTAGTCGGGTGCGATTGAGGAATTCGACCAACTGTTACTGGCTCTTCTCTTTGCCTATGTATTTCTGGTTGCTTTTCTTTGGTTGTAGTTTGGGTAGAAGTAGATGCAATCTTCAGATATAGTTTGTTGTGTAGCTCTGTCATATTGTGTACCCTTTTATATATTTGTTCTTCTTTCAGAAAGTGATTTGAGTACTCAAAAGTGATTTTATAAGAATCACAATGTTTATCCACCTTGCATTTGTTGTCATTTCTTACAAATAGTTTTGTTCCAAAGTGAAAAGGTTGCAAGTCTGCAATAAAGGATTCCACTGCCTTAATCTTACGAAATTTGTATCCACCAATGTTGAATGGTACAGGTGGGTAAGAGGATATTTTGTTGTGATGGAGATAGTTACCAATTCCATTGATGAACACTTGTCTGATCGCTTCTTTATGTACAATGTAATATGTAGCATATTTGGGCAATAGAGAAGGAGGTTTCGTGCCCCCATACATTCTAATGTATGTGCCTTCTGATGAGAAGTAATAGTCTCTATATTCACCTATTACATCCAAGGCATTTTCTGACGTACAATTTGCTTCTTTATTGAATACAAGTGAATAAAGGGGCATGATTAGTTCTTCGCATAGTAATTTGTAGTATCCTGCATATTGGTGAGCCCAAGTTAGCTGATATGCTAAATGAATGAGAGTTTCATTCTGATTCCAAGTACATCCCAAATTAGGGAAGGGTGGCTGACTAATATGCAATCGATAAGGTAGCTAGACATGAAGAATTCTGATTTCCCTTGTGAAAGGCCGATTTGAGCTGTAGAAATGGTTGACGCCATACTTTCTGAAATAATAGTTGCCCAATTGAAGATTGTACCATGTGTGGCAACACGGTATATCAATGGAACCCAATTGAGTTTATAGTTGTTGGCGTTTGGTAGACCGAAGAGTCTGCTCAACAATAGGACTATGATTCTATAGGGGGTCCTTAAGTTTTGGGTGGCATATTTCTTGGTATGTTTGGGTCTAAGTTGTTTGTCTGGTAGCAACATTTCCCTTGCACATTCAACATTATCTATATTGGCACGTCTTACCCAATCGCCAGTTAGGAATACTTTGGAGGTAGGCAGCTTGTATGCGGCTGCAAGCTGGGTTGGTTGGAAGGATGTGAGCCGTTCCCTAATGGTGCTTGAAATTATCCTTGTCATAGTATCTACATGGGGCAAGATCCATACAATAACCTCTGAGCAGTGAAACAATTCTGGCCGCGTAGTTTCCTTGTGAAGGTTGGACCTCTTGATGTTTTCATAAATTATGGTTTCCTCCAAGGTTGAATTAGGTATTCTTCCATCTCTGATATCTATGTACAACTTGCCCCATTTGAGCTCCGCGGTGCGGCCTATGATGGGTTTAGTGTCTTTAAATAGTGTTTCCATTTGTATTTTTTGAGTCGTTTCCTTTTCAAGGTCCATCTGTTCGGCCTTTCTTTTGTCGATTTTTTGTGACATACCCGATTTGAAAACATACAGTGCGAATAATGAGGAATCTTGATTTAAATGTTTACAAAGTACCTAGTATTGAAGATAGAGGAATCAATGTTATTTATTTAAATGTGTAAACTTAAACATACATAAGTTGTAAACTTCTGTTGCCGTTGTAAGCAGAAGATATAGTACATTTGTGCTTAAACAATAGTAATGAAATATTGAATCAATATATGTTATACAACTATAAATGGAAAGAATACAACAAAAATCAATCTCTTCAATGGAGCTCTTCTTTAGTCGAGGTCTGACTAGTTGTCAAAGATCCGACTCTTTTACAAAAAATGATTACTTTAAAAACTCGACGCAACCAACGTAAATGCTAAGCATTGACCGTTATTTTACATGACTAGAAGTAGGCTTATACTATATGTCATGTGGATGAAAATGAAATTTTGATATCTATCAAACAATCGTAATTCCGTCGATGCACTACGAGATATTAGCTTGACCACTTTAAAAGAACTTCGTTTTGGTCGAATTGATGGACACTTCGTTGATGGAGACAAAGTGACGGTCACTTTAGTTTTAAAAAAAGTATGGTTCATAGTCGAGGTGGTCGAGCCTTTAAAAATTGGTTGGCTCTTAAGTATGTGGTTCAATTGATG
The DNA here is from genome assembly GCA_027924585.1 of Larix kaempferi. Taxonomy (NCBI): domain Eukaryota; kingdom Viridiplantae; phylum Streptophyta; class Pinopsida; order Pinales; family Pinaceae; genus Larix; species Larix kaempferi. Next base: position 1,929,761 of record BSBM01000031.1, on the reverse strand, counting down.
GACAGTTCGTTTTGGTTGGCGTGAAGTTGTTATTGTGTAAACATTATCAACATATCGAATTGTTGATATGAATTTTTAATTTGTTTTTCGACAATATTTGTAAGATATGGTTGGAAGTAAAAATGGTCGGAAGTCAAAATGGTCGGAGTTGGTCGAGCCTTTAAAAATTGGTCGACTCTTAAGTATGTCACTATGTAAAGATGATCGACATATTGTTGCTTGAGCGACGACTAGGATGATTGACCGTCGACCAGGATGATATTCTTGCTTATGTCAACTATGGAATTTGACCAGTATTAGAATCCACTATGAGTGGTTCATTTGAGATAAAAGAGCGACCAGCAAAAGAAGTCGACGATTAAGTCGATAGAACTGTATTGAAACTGTCGCCGGTAGACAAGGAGGACAATTAGTCGGTTGTCGACTTGGATACAATAACCATGTGTATTTAATAGTTTTCTGAAGATAGAAAATAACGACCGAGAGTGTTAGTCAAACAGAGAACCGACTATCATTTCGATCACATTACTTCATCAGGCCATGCAGACATTTTGTGGGCAGACCCTCGACAGTCTTTATGGGATAACTTTTTAAGCATAGTGACATTTTATATTTAGTGGAAAAAAGACTAAGATGGGATGAAATGTGTTGATGTGCTTGCTTTAAAAAAAGTAATGACAACACAAGAAAAGTGTTGATACGAAGATTAAATTTCTTGTCTTCTTTATAGAGTAGTATTTTCTTGTCTTTCATAGGCAAATATTCAATGATGGTAGCAATAGGAATACAAGATCTGAAAAAAATAGGCAAATCATTTTGAAAAAAGGAGAACATAGTAAAGTAATAGGTATGCAAAGTAGAGCTACAAAGGAGCAGGAATATAACTTTATGTAGCATGTGGCTGCAAAGACTTTGAAGCAAGTAAGTTCTCTTCTTGTATTCTGTGCTGCACATAGGGACTATCTTTCATTCAAGAATACCTACAAAAGGAAAAAAAAGTGGAGATATGTGAAGGCCTGATAGAGATTTTACTCTTGATATTGCAGTGAATGTAAGTCCTTGTTAGTCAGTGTTGCCAATATCTATTGTTGCATTTTGCAGGGTCATCCCTTGTGCTTTATGGATTGTTAAACCCCATGCCATGCGAAGTGGTACTTGCCTTCGTGAACCCCTTGTTATAGGAGGGATGGGGACATAATTTGGATTGGAAGAATCCCATGGGGGGCCATTGTAGTGGAGAAAATCAGTTACAACATAAGATGGCAATGTAGGCAGTTGATTGTTGGAGTTGTATACAATTGCAATAACTTTTCCAAGTGAGCCGTTCACAAGTCCTGCTGAGACACACAAGTTGGCTGTCAACATGACTTGTTGACCAATTTCTAGTAGAACCTTGAATGGAAGTTGGTCATCATCTATTGAGCTTTGCACATGTTGTTTCTTTTTCTCTGCAAAGCAATGTGCAATTGGCATGTTGAGGAGTTTTAGCATTTGTTTGTTGTGCAATGCAACAGAGCTATTAGTTGCGTACAAGTGAGTGCATTGGTCAAATGTATGATTGTCTTCATGTGAAAGGGACGAGGTTGTTCTTGACATGAGGAGCGTCCAATCTTCAAGAGTTGGTATTGCATTTCAAAGATTGAGCAGGAGTTGCTGAAAGGAAACTTGAGAAGGGGTGTTGCCTTGTTGTCGAAAGATAGTTGAAAGAGTGACAAAAGTGTCAAAAGTACGCCAGAGAGCATTCCCTCATGATGCACCAACATATCATGGGGATGTCCTTTAGGGGGGGTAGTTGTCCAAAATCACCAAGGAAGATGATGGAGCACCCACCAAATGGAGTTGTACATTGGGACGGGAAGGCTTGTCGTAAGCGGTCATCCATTCGGGTTAACATTTTTGGGCCAACGAAACTCATTTCGTTAATGATTATGTATCGGATATGGCAGAATTGTTGTTGGAAGCTTGAAAGGGATTGTCCTCCAAGAGGATGCATCTCAGTAATGGGTATGCGAAGGGAAGAATGTATTGTTAACGCATGTATGTTAAAAGAAGCAACACCGGTGGGAGCAAGGAGGAGCAAGGGTGAAGGGTTATCGCTAGAGGCATGTTGGAGTGTAGATCTAAGGCAAGAAATCAAGAAAGACTTTCCTGTTCCTGTAGTGCCTTGAATGAACATTTTGAGTGGGGGAAGGTTTGTAGCATTTGTGGAGTGTGCGATGATAAGGTCAAAGGCCATGCGTTGTGTGGGATACAAGGAGGCAGGAGAACATGAAGATGAGAAGGTGTTAGGTTGTACATGTGCGAACATTCGAATGACGTCAATGAATGATATAGCTGTTGCATGGATGTGTGAAGGAATATGGTTTTCAGTCCAATTGTGCTCTTTGTCAAAGTCACGATGGCCAAGCATGTCAAGGTCATGAACATAGAGGTTGTTTCTAGGGCAGAGTTGAGAAAGGATTTCCCATTCATCCATGGAAGGGGCTAAGGGGAAGTGGTTTGAAACAGAAGTAGAGTCATCAGAGGGAGGGGTACTGGGGGGTTCTGGAAAACAATCAACATGCCATGCAGTATATGTGTCTTTAATGCGAACCCAATTAGAAGTTATGGCCAATGCTGTGGATCCAATGTCATTGTGGAGGGTGCGAAAAGGTTTGTATAGGAGGAGCTCACTCCAACAAAAGGAAACAAAGGAATCTGCAGTAATGGGTGGAATGGTAGTGAAGCGAGGAAAGACACGAATAATTTTGGGAGGGTAGTTTGGTTTCCATTGCGATTTCTTTCTACGAGGTGAGTATGACCAAGAGAGTGCAGCTTCAATAAGGGTAAGTTGTTTGAGTGCAGGTGGGCATTGCATGTATGCATAAATGAAGGTGGGTGTTGTTGGGATGTCAGGAGAGTCATTGGAAATATGGTGGAAAATGCTTTGGCTAACATTTAAGGATAGAAAGGAACGATTGCAAAGACAAAGAGGGAGTTTTTGGAGCATGTGGCAAGTCTCTTGTGCACCAATGTCTCGCTCTGCAACAGTTTCTGATAGAAAACGTCTTATTGGTAGAAGGATGGGGGCATCATGTGGAGTTGCATGTGCAAGACGAGAAAGAAGTGCATGGTAGCTTTCTGATTTAGGCTCTGCCTTTGCTTCATATTTTGAAATATATTTGAGGACAACATGTCTAGAGAGAACAGGTTGGCAATCAACATTCACTCGCCAAATTGAGAGCATCGTTGGGTTGTGAATATTTAGAAGGGCATCATTCCTTGTAGGGTTGTATGTTTTCCGGCCTTTTGCATCAATGAATAAGGAAGAGGTAGGTTGTAGATCAAAGGGGAACCCGTAACGACATTGAAGAGATGATCCTTTTGTACGTAGGCAAGAAGATTCTGAACATTTTGTTTGCCTTTGGACACAATTAACAAGGTCTTCATAGTCATCCAAGTGATTAGTTGCAAGTATGGAATGTGATCCAATGGTGCATGGATCATTTACAATAGAGGCTTGTAAGGTTGGATTTTGAAAATGGTTGACACGAGGATTCCATGCTGTAACAAACTTGTCAAAGTACAATTTGGCATCTTCAACCTTGGTAGCATCTGCCCAGTCTAACATGTCCATATTGGGTGCATTTTCTAGCCATAAGAAGCCATGTATATGCGTAGATCCCCTGTGTTTCCATTCATACCTACATGTAAAATATAAATATTAGGAACACATATTTTAGGTTTTAAATACATTGAACCTTCATGGGAATATGAGTTGTTACCAACCTGCACCAGTAGTCTTTTGTAGAAAGGCCTTTTTTAAGAACCTCTTCTAGGAATATTTTGAATCTATTGTCCATGTATTGAGATGCAACATGTGGATTGGATATAATGTTGCGAATTCTCCATTGGTGATGTTGATTTGAAGTGGATGGAGCTTGTCCAGGCATCAAAGAATGCAAATATGGCCACTTTGTGTCAGCTGCGCTGAGTGTGAAGAAGAATGTAGGTGTCCCTTGTTGAGTGATCATGTCAGTTAGCTCACCCCTTCTTTTGTTCCAATAGGAGCGTGTCCCGCGAAGCGCATAAATTGCTCAACGATTTTAGCATCAGGCAAGTCTTGTAATTGCTGCACAAGTTTTGAGATGGTTGGAGGCAATGTATCTTCAATGTTACATTTTACAAACACGGAAGCAATAGATTGGCTATGATGGCGCATCATGAGGTTATATATGTAATAATGAAAATGAGGATGTTGGCCAAATCTATTATCATGGTATCTAAGAAGGTGTAGTGCATAATTGTCCATACCAACCTCTTGAATGTGTGGTTGTTTAATCATTGTGACTCCCGTGGGAAATAAGGTTGGGAAGGCCATTGAGAGGAGGCCTATTGTGTTATACTCATTGATAGGGAAAATGTCTATTGGGGGCCAGTCAATGCAAGGTAGAGTTGGTGCATCGCTTGTGCCCAATAAGTGTTTTATTTCATCAACCTCAGTTCTACAATTTGTTTGTGTAGATATAAAGGAGGATGATTGTTGTTCATGGGGTTCGAGGAAGCTAGGTGAATGAATAGTAGAAGTTGAGGTATGTTCAACAAATGGGGTTTCAACGGGTGTGACATGATGAAGGAGGGCTGAAATGTTAGTTGGTTCAAGAGGAAAAGAAGATAATGCAGTTGAGTTAACTTGGACATATTTGTAGTATGGATCATTTGAAAGCTTGTATTCGAGAGCAACAAGAACACGTGCTCGACTAACAAAGAATTCATAAGGCTTTTTCATAGGACTGCATTTACGAACGATAAGGATGCCAATGTCTAAGAGTAAATGAGGGAGGAAAGTGGCAAGGCTAGTAATGTTTTGTGGGAAGCTTATAGTGTGGCCAAAATATGTATATTGTCCCCCACGAGCATGAGTGACTTGTAAAATTGGGTTAACTCGAGAAATGAGCATTTCTTCAACTTGAATAAGGGCTTCTAGCACTGATGGTTGTATCCCAGGATCCATATTGTTTGCAATGGAATAGTGGTGGCCATTTTGTTCCGCATTGCACCGAGAACATGCATATGCACCAGAAAAGTGTTTTATTTTAATTCCAGGATATGACTCCATGCATATAGAGCATATTTTCATGGGAGATAATTTGTCCAATCTTGTACGGAATCATTGCTGTGCACCATCTAGGTCGATGTTTGTTGGATGCGTTGTTGTGGATGTCGATGGTGTGGAGGGTGTAAGGGGAGGTTGAGAAACGTGAAACAAAGAAGGGATATGAACAAGTTGACGAGCAGCTCTATATAGAAGGCGTTGACACTTGTTGTTTTCATTTTTCTTTTGAGCGTATAGAATTCTTCTGCGTGCATTCTTTTGATCATTGTTATCATTGGTTGACATGCCTACAAAAAAAAGTGTTTAGTGGTTGTGGAATTTGTGGTGCATTTGGTGGAAGAGAAAAATACTATATATGTAATAATTGCAAGAGTAAACAAAGGTATATTGTATAAGATAAATGGTTCTCCATGTTGCATTTATGGTGCCTTTGGTGGAAGAGAAAAATAATATATATGTAATAATTCAAAGAGTAAACAAAGGTACATTGTAAAAGATAAATGGAACATGCATAATTTATGTGAAGTTGTTGCAAGAAAGAAATAAAGACACTCCTGAACAGTGTTTATAAAGAAAAAAAGTATAGACTTGACAAAGCAATCTAAATTATAACTACAAATTTGAAAATTGCAAGATAGGCTGCAAAAAAGATGTGATTTAACACAATGGTACAACAAAATTAAATAATATAATATTCAAGACTGCTCATTGTTGGTTTCAAGTACCACCTATGTATAAGTGTGTATACAAAAATGTGTAGTTGCTAAGTATGAGCTAGAAAGTACAAAATTCAGAATTGAAGAGTAGAATGATGTTGGGGAAAGTGTTTTTTAAAGGTAGAGTTCAAAACTTGCAAGCAATTGGACGTTTATTAACCACAATGTGTTCACTTTCATCAAGTGTATCGACAAGGGCCGATGATGGAGAAACCTCTTCTGACATCACAAGAAGCACCTTCAAGCGAGCATTTGAATTAAAAGTCTGTCTTTACTGATAAGGTTAGAAGGTATTGTCGAGAACAAACACGTTGAACAATTTCCAAGAGAGACGTTGGATCATTTGATAGAAGACAAAAATATTTTGCAGAGACCCCCATGAGTTGTTGCAAAGCATCATCAAAAGATATGATACCGTATAGTTGTCCAGTAGCATCTGTGATGTCAAGTTTGAGTATGTATCGGTAAGCACACTCTTTAAACTCCCCATCACATTTTGCACAATGCCAAACATTGCCAACTTTGTGGGAAATTTTTTTCATGCATTGTATTCCATTGACAAATAGAGGGCATGCATGGAAATGAAAGTCATTGATGTTAATATGGGTGATTGTAGCAATGATTGAATACCAAGTTGCCTTCTTAGAGGGTTGGAAATATTGTAGCACAGAGATGGAAATGCGTTTACAGGAGGTAGAAGAAGACGAGTTGGATTTTATGCTCAAAGATGGGGAGGCTGAACGGAATCCATTGTCAGCAAAACATGCTTGGAGAACTTGAGCTTCTTCGATATCCGGGTTTATAATGAGGTTGCTGTTTGAGATGGTTCCAATGGTTTTTCCATTGAATTCTGTAACACGCCCACCTTTTATTGCAAGGATAGAGGGAGTAGCCAAACCTCGAAGGTTTCCAAGTTGGGAACCCTCAATTGTGCAATGATCCCCCCAAAGTGTTATATCTATGCTATACCCGGACATGTCCCTCAACCCAACTGTTCGACAAATGGTTTCAGAGCCATCCCTTTTGCGTATAGTTGATGCAGGGGAAACATAAATGACAATTCCGAGAAGGTCAACCATGGAATTGAGGGGTGTAGTTTTGATGTCATGGATAGATTTAAAGTTGAATCAAATAAAAGGAATAAGTGGGCACTCTTCCAAGCATCGTTGAATTGTTGAGGAGGAGTTAAGGAAAATATCGAAAGCACTTTCTAAATGGTTGTATGTTGGATTAACGATTTTGATTGTGCCATTTGAGACTATGTAGAATATGCCAACTTGTATTTGGTCATATAATGAGGTAGCTAGTTCATTGAAAGCAGAGATATGAATCTCATCTCTGGTAGCACTAACAAGGTCAAACCCAAAGAGTTGACCAGGGCCTTTTTTATTGGTGTAGGTGTTATACTTGTCTTTGCAGTAACTCGTCCTTGAATGGTCCAAGTTTTGTTGGAAGGGTTGAGCAATGTGAATTGAAGAGTATGTGCAACAAGGTTTGGCGTTGGAGAAGGTATTGCAAGTGAAGGGTTTTGGGAGTCAAGGGCGTTGTTTTCTAAAATAGATGAACTGTTGTGGGCTGTAAAGTTAGGTGTGAAGTCGAAAGGGGATGGGTAGAATACATAAATGAAGGGCTTGAAATTGGTTTCAATTTTGGGATTATTTTCCTAGAACGACAAATTTTATAGGAGACAAAAACTGTTGCGGTGCAAATTATCTGCCTAAGTTAGTAGGAAACATATATTGGTAAACACAAGGAAATGAATATATACCAATCAAGTAACCTTTCATCTGAAACCAGTAAATAAATTAGATACATGATCAAATACTAACTTTCAAGATTGAACATACAAGTAAGACGAGTAAATAAATGACAGTCCATTGACAAAAATAGACTCTAGTTTCTAAAAAAAACACCAAAAAAGAGAGTAGAACCTTGTTTTTAAATATTAAACAGGAACAGTGGAAAGAATACAGAAATGAAGGGCTTGAAATTGGTTTCAATTTTGGGATTATTTTCCTAGAAGGGCAACTTTTCTAGGAGACAAAGACTATTGCGGTGCAAATTATCTTCCCAAGTTAGTAGGAAACATATATTGGTAATCACAAGGAAATGAATATATACTAGTCAAGTAACCTTTCATCTCAAACCAGTAAATAAATCACATACATGCTCAAATACTAACTCTCAAGATTGAACATACAAGTAATAGGAGTAAATAAATGGCATTCCATTGACAGAAACAGAGTCTAGTTTCCAACAAAAAACACCAAAAAAGACAGCAGAAACAGACTCTAGTTTTCAACAAAAAAGCAAAAAAGATAGCATAATTTTAGCTAAATTTGCTCTTAGAACCTTGTTTTTCAATATTAAACAGGAACAGTGACAACAAGATAGCATTGTGCATATACCAGATGCCTAATATAAAGATTATTTTTCTGGAAGGGCAACTTTGCTAGGAGACAAAGACTGTAGCAGTGCAAATTATCTGCCAAAGTTAGTAGGAAACATATATTGGTAAACACAAGGAAATGAATATATACCAGTGAAGTAACCTTTCATCTGAAACCAGTAAATAAATCACGTACATGATCAAATACTTACTCTCAAGATTGAACATACAAGTAATAGGAGTAAATAAATGACAGTCCATTGACAAAAACAGACTCTAGTTTCCAACAAAAAACACCAAAAAAGACAGCAGAAATAGAGTGTAGTTTTCAACAACAAAAAAGAAAAAAAGGCAGCATAATTTTAGGTAAATTTGCTCTTAGAACCTTGTTTTTAAATATTAAACAGGAACAGTGACAACAAGATAGCATTGTGCATATACCAGATGCCTAATATAAAGATTATTTTTCTGCAAGGGCAACTTTTCTAGGAGACAAAGATTGTTGCAGTGAAAATTATCTGCCAAAGTTAGTAGGAAACATATATTGGTAATCACAAGGAAATGAATATATACCAGTAAAGTAACTTTTCACCATAAACCAGTAAATAAATCAAGTACATGATCAAATACTTACTCTCAAGATTGAACATATAAGTAATAGGATTAAATAAATGACAGTCCATTGACAGAAACAGACTCTAGTTTTCAACAAAAAACACCCAAAAAGATAGCAGAAACAGAAGCTACTTTCCAACAAAAAACAACAAAAAAGGGAACATAATTCTGGGTAAATTTGCTCTGAGAACCTTGTTTTTAAATATTAAACAGAAACAGTGAGAACAAGATAGGATTGTCCATATACCAGATGACTAAATTAAAGATTACTTTTCTGGAAGGGCAACTTTTCTATGAGACAAAAAAATGAATATATACCAGTCAAGTAACCTTTCATCTGCAACCAGTAAATATATGACATAAACAGACTCTAGTTTTCAACAAAAAACACCAAAAAAGACAACAGAATCTTGTTTGAATATATTAAACAGGAACAATATTTAGAACAGGATAATTATAGCAAGTGAAATGAGTTTTGGTTTGAGAGGAGAACCTTTTTTTTGAATAGAAAACAATAATCTTTGGCTCTGCAAGAGGGTTGATGGTCTGTAAAAGAGCAACACATTGATGGCGATTCGAATGCTGAGAAAAAAACTGGGATTATGTCACAATAACAGCATCGAAGAACAAAAGAATGAGAGAGGCTTTACCCATCGAATTTTATAAACGATCAAGAGTAAAGGCGGTGCATTGGTGTCTAAGCACATTTAACCATTGTTGCATTGAAATCTGTTCTCCTATCTCCACAAGATCGAATATCCAGCAGGTCCAATCCATCAAATCCAGATATACGTCGATAGGAAGAGATCGGTACTACTGAAGCAAAGTTCATAACTTCATGATGGATTAAACCCAAAAAAATCAATGTTCATGTGGATAACCTTATAGAAGGTTGTTCAATGTCCAATCCGTCATTGAATGCTCAAGTTTCTAATAAAAAGTATAGATCTCGTAATCTTTTTTCGTGCAGAGCTACACCGCCTGTTTAGACTATATGAACCCAAATACTGGCGAGTTTGGTCGATATTCGAGTTGGGCGAGCCTTAAAATTTTGGTCACCTCTTAACTATTTGGTCGAATTGATGGACACTTTGTTTTGGTCGGCGTGAAGTTGTCACTGTGCAAACATGATCTACATATGAAACAGTTGATATGAATTTGTAATTTTTTTTTCGATAATATTTGTAAGATATGATCGGAAGTCAAAATGGTCAGGTCACTTTAGTTATAAAAAAATATGGTCGATAGTCGAGTTGGTCGAGCCTTTAAAAATTGGTCGACTGTTAACTATGTGGTCAAATTGATGGACACGCGTCGACTGTTAACTGTGTAATTTTGTTTTCGATAATATTTGTAACATATGGTCGGAAGTCAAAATGGTTGGGTCACTTTAGTTATAAAAAAATATGGTTGATAGTTGAGTTGATCGAGCCTTTAAAAATTGGTCGATTCTTAACTGTGTGGTGGAATTGATGGACACGGGTTGGAAGTCAAAATGGTTGGCTTACTTTAGTTTTTAAAAAAATATGGTCGATAGTCGAGTTGGTCGAGCCTTTAAAAATTGGCCGATTGTTAACTGTGTGGTCGAATTGATGGACACGTGTCGATTTTTAACTGTGTAATTCTGTTTTCGATAATATTTGTAAGATATGGTCGAAAGTCAAAATGGTTGGGTCACTTTAGTTATAAAAAATATGGTTGATAGTCGAGTTGGTCGAGCCTTTAAAAATTGGTCGACTTTTAATTGTGTGGTGGAATTGATGGACATGGGTTGGAAGTCAAAATGGTCGGCTAACTTTAGTTTTTAAAAAAATATGGCCGATAGTCGTTGGTAGAGCCTTAAAAAGTTGGTCGCCTCTTAACTATTTGGTCAAATTGATGGACACTTCGTTTTGGTCGGCATGAAGTTGTCGCTGTGTAAACATGATCGACATATGAAACAGTTGATATGAATTTGTAATTTTGTTTTCAATAATATTTGTAAGATATGGTCGGGAGTCAAAATGGTCGGGTCACTTTAGTTAAAAAAAAATATGGTCGATAGTCGAGTTGGTACAATTGATATGAATTTGTAATTTTGTTTTCGATAATATTTGTAAGATATGGTCGGGAGTCAAAATGGTTGGGTCACTTTAGTTAAAAAAAATATGGTCGATAGTCGAGTTGGTCAAGCCTTTAAAAATTGGTCGACTCTTAACTGTGTGGTCGAATTCATGGACACTTCGTTTTAGTCGGCGTGAATTCTGCAAATCGCCGCGACATGGATGGGGTTTGCGTGAAAGGGGCAAAGTAATGCAAATACGATCGGTGTGGGCGAAAGCGGAAAAACACGTGCCAGGATTCCATTGGCTCTATAGACGAGGAATCTATCTGAGGTGGAAGGTCATGCTTCTCGTTGGTGAACGCCTACGGCATAAATATATTACAATTAATCAATGAAATATAAAAGATAAAGGGATAGAAACATAAGTGACTAAAAGAAGACTAATTCAAATATATTTCACATGATATGGTGTATGTATTATTTATATTTTGACCACTTCCTCATGACAATGTTATTTCTTGAATATGGAAAAGTTTCCACTTCCAAAATTTAAAACCTCTAATTTTCCATAAACTTGTACATTGTCATTACTTAAAAGCTTCTTCTTTTTCTTCTCTCGAGGCAATTTTTCATCTCAGTTCATCATCATAAATGCACATTGTGGTTAAAAATTAATATGCATGTTATAGAATGAATAAGTACCACGGAAAATGTAGTATATTGACTTCAATTACCCTGAATTTCATTCAAAATACAAGATAAATCGTAATGCTAACATGGTTAGAGTAATTTCATATGAGACTCGACTTGTAACTTGGTTTGAGACTTTCTTTTCTTGTTACACTCTTTAGAAATGCTCCAATTATTTTCTCAAGATTTTTTGAAACATAAAACAAAATATAAAAAGTAATGACTATAATTCTAAATGCGAGTGTTCATAAAATAAATACATATTTTTCAATATTATATAGCAATAAAATAAATACATATTTTTCAATATTATAAAGCAATCATAAAGTATGTAATTACAACTCCACTTGGGCCTTTTGTTGTTATTGTCACCGATTATTGTATCTTTACCTTGTCTTCTATGTCCTTCCTCATCTCTTTCCCAATGTCCAACATCATCATCCAATCCCTTTACACTAGAAGCCATATGATCTTTAGATCTATTACAATGATACACTACTAAGGTAAGTACATAAAACTGTAGAACAAAATATATGCATATTTGACATGAATATCGAAAATAAACTTGCATAACATCAACATATGTACACAATTTTTTTTCAACAAAATGTAACGAAAGTTTCCAAATCCAACCAAACTTAACCAAACTTTATTGTAAAGATTCAAGTTGATGTGATCACATCCTGCTTATGATAGTAACATTGTTTATGGTTTTGGTATCATGTCTTGTTTTCCCATTCCTTCATATGGTTTTTACCCAAGTTAGTTATTACACACTATAATTATAGTGACATCCTTAGAATTTGTTCCACATCAATAAATAATGCATAGAAAAGAATACAACAAGTTAGCTACTATGGGATCAATGGTCGTGATTATCCAAACACACTACCATTGGATTATGTGCCTATGAATGGGTAGGCATAAGAATCCCATCGATAACTAGTTTGGATAATTAATTGAAAGTATACATGGAAATACAAAAATCTAAATGGTATCTAATGTAGATTGGGGAGTGGTAGTGATAAAGGTTGCTAACTAGTATTAATCATAAAAACATTAAAACTTGAGTGCTAATCACACCATTTAAAATTGATGAAAACATTTCCAAGTGAATAAAAATACACATAACTCTCTTGGATGATAAAGTATATACTATATATAAAGAATAATATATAATTGATATATATTATATATTAACAATTACCATTAAGGCTTTGGATAAAGTGGAACCCATTGATATTCCTATAATGGTTTTAGATTTGATCACTGATCTATGAGATATTTTTGTATCCATTAAGAGGTACTTATACCACCTATGGTGGAAAAGAAAGTACAAGAATAACCCACAAATATAACATAAAAATGAATGCATATAATATTTTAATATTGTGTGGTATGTCTTCTAGCATAATTATCAATGAAGAATAATATAGTCACCTCAAAATGAAACTATAGAGAGGTTAGTAGGGTTGGGACACTCTACATTGAATTCCTTGATAAACATTTCACATTGCACTATTAGAAATCTAATTGCATTCATTATTTAGAAGGATAAAACTAAATTTGCAGCACCAAGCTCTCCAACCCTTTGTGGTGGGATTTTATCTTACAATGCAAGGTTGTCATGAAAAAGGTTCTCTTTTAGCATTAGTGTTAGTGGAGACTCAATCATCATTCAATTCCATGTGCTAGTAGGGGTGCTACAAAGTTTGAATAGAGTGATTATTGTGCCTATTAGTTGGTATGCATAAGATTCCCATTAATAACTAGCCTAGATAATTAATTTAAAATATACATGGAAGCGAAAAAATCTTGATGGTAGCTAGTGTAGATTGGCGAATGGTAGTGATAACCAAGCTAGCTAGTATTGGATTAATGATAATGATTATTCAAGATAGGTATTATTGGAATTTTGTGCATATTAATTGTCAGACACATTAATATTGCATGCGACCTTTGTCCCCTAGTTTCTCGAACTCTTCCCTAGTTATCATAGGAGTTTATGAAAGCGGTGCACAATAAATCCAGGTGACTATTGCTATGTTGAAGCAAGAAATTTAGGTCACCATCCTTGTAGAGTAGTGCCCTGCAAATGCTCATAAATGCACAATAAAATGGAATTCTATATCAAAATCTATTTATAGATATAACATAATAGTATAGGATTCATTCACTTTCATGATACCCAAAATCTCACATAGTGCATAACAATTTCCCTTGATGCATGAGAATGACAACAAATGATGAAGTAAGTGAGGGGCATCTATAGTAATGTTTTTTTCTTTCCATTAGACACCTTGGCTAATATGTAGTTATATTGGTATTTGGCATGTGTTTAATACCCTATTGAAGCTTCAATCTTGTAATGTAATTTTAAAGATGATATAGCCAAGGACCAAGCTCATGTAATTGTATTTGAATAGTTATTACTTATTAATAAATATAAGTTGGTTGCGAATAAATATAAGTTAGTTGCGAATGAGGAGTGAACATTGTGAAGAAAGGGGACTATGACTCCATGAAAGGGAAATGTGTGAGAGGGTTTTATAATCCTAGGTGGCCATTACTTTATAGTTGTGCCTAGCCTTATCATGACCCTTGATCATTTTATTATTATTTTATGTTTAAGCTTAAGTTTGTTAACCTTGGCTCAGGGGTTTCAAGCATTGATGTGATTAGAGTTTTGTAGTGGAGTTCGTGGTTTCTTGGTGATGGAAGATGGTGCTTGGTATTCATGCACCAAAATCCATTCTCCTTGGTGATTTTTCCATTCGACCCATCATTCCAGTCTGTTTTTCCATTCAATTTGTCAATCATTGAAGACTGTTGTGGGATTTTTCCATTGGAGTCCGTTATTTGAACCTTGGATGGGTGTTACAGAGAAAACTTCCTATGGCTTGGGGCAGACCACAACAGACAACTGACTACCAGAAAATGACTCAATTCCCAATGCAATGCTAAGATAATGGAGAATATAACCAACCTTGAACCGGACGTTCGATGGAGATCCTCGTTGAACCTTTCAATTTATGCACTTGAACCTACAAATTAGTCTTGACAGCCAATACACAACAAGCGCATATAATATATGAAAGACATTAACATCATCAATAGAAATGGTCCATGATATCATAATTAAATTCAACCCAATGTAATGTAAACAACATTCACAACATTAATGGACGATAATATGAGTATTTCTATTAATGAATAACAAGAAGTTCAATGTGATACGACCTCTTGCCAGCAACCAAATCTGAACCAAGAATTGGGTCTCTCCACTTGTGCCTCCACCACTTCAATCCCCCATGTAATGGAAAACTCAAAATAGGATAGGAGTTTGGTAGGTGAACATAAGGAGTTCACAACAACAAGGATAAATGAGTGTAGACTCAAGTCACGGAAAAAATCCACTAGAGTTCTCTTGCTCTCTCTTTCTTCTCCCTTCCATATGCCATATGTGCTCAATATATAGCCTTCCAAAGGTAAGTGAAAGGACACATTGAGGCGTTTCGGGGAAAATGGAGGGCCAAAGGTCACCCTAAGACCGCTTTTTGGGAGTAAAAAGTAAATTTTTAATGATTTTTACCATTTTACTTGGCACTCGCGGGCTATAGTGGGACAACTCGCGTGTACGCTAGCTAAATTGGAATAGCTAGCGTACAGGAAGAAAAATAGGGAAAAAGTGTTTCTGAAGGACATAAAGTGAATCTCAGTCAGTGAAATGGATCCTGAAGGCCAAAGAGCGCTGATGCTCACAAGGTGGGAAATTACGTTGTAACTGATACCCCCTAATGTGTGAGGTCAGAGAATGGTGCTACAATGGCCGAAATACATTATAAATCTCAGAAGTGGAGTGATCGAGACACAAGTGGAAGGAGCATCTCACTCGTCATAATACAACAATATCTCTGAGTACATGTCGGTACAATACCACAATCTGATACAATGGGCATGAATAGGCAGTACATAGTGAATATATGTCATAAGTGATCATAGCCATGATCCATCTACAGTAAGATATGGTTCCTTGCTGAAAAGGAAACAACTGGTGCAAATTGGAGGTACAAACTGCTAATATTTGAGAGATGATATCTCAAATGTAAAGTCACGATCATAAGTAGCATATTGAATGCCACTATCGCCTGGGGTCTTCTCCACAAATCATCTACAGTGCAAGTCCCATCAAGTGAATAAAGGTGTTGAGGTCGAACCTGATGTGACATCATCTGATTACCGGTCAATGATGTATACCGTTAACAGACGGGAGATAACCCACCAATAATGAAAATGGGCATCAAGGCACAGAGTACAATCATCAAAGTGTGAATAGATGTGTTGAAGTCGATAACTAAGATGAATCCATCGATCAGGGGACATTGATGTATTCCCCAAACTGTCGTGATTGCAAGCCTCAAGGTACTCAACCAAGCTCTAAGCCTCAAATTCTGGAATAAATGGGTTGATTTCGATGGAACGAAAGTCGCTAGAAGGAGGGCATTAAGGCATCCCCCATCAACTGGCACGAGGTAACAGCTACGCTGAAAGATTTGGAAGAACTCAGGTGAAACAGACTGACTCAATAAGGATGGCTGACATGCAATAGTCAAGAGATATGAGGAGTGGCTGACTCTAGTTTCAAGACTTCCTTTGAACAAGAGCATGAGCAGATGGATAGACTCAGGCAGCATAGCCTTAACATAGATTGTGTGATGCAGGAGGCATCAACAAAGGGCTCTATAGTGACTGGAATCTTAACCAATCAGTGGAGTAAGATTGAGGAACGAGTATAGCTCCTAAGGTCCTACTATAGTCCCGACTCATAATGTATGGAGTGGAATGAATGCTCTGTTCAAAGGCGAAACAACAACTGCCAACTAGAAGTAGTAACCATAATCTCGTCCGGCTTTTTGGAATATTTGATTTTTTTGGTCTTTTTCATATTTGGAAAAGCTTGAAAAATAATAAAATTGCTTATAGTAAAACAATTGAGGCAATGAGTGTCAAATGGCGAGCAGACTAGTCCCAAGCAATGGAACATACCTATGATCAATGCAAGGAAGCATGTGCAGGATGTGGACACTCGGAGGGGGTGTTCCCTTAGGGTCAAAAGGTCATCAAATTGTGAAAGGAAAATGGAAGCTCTCCAGGGCTCGACGGGGAAAGTGCTCAGGCACCAAGCTAATAATTGAGTAAGCGGGAGCCGGCACAAGGCTCAAGTGACAAACAGGATGATGCAATGCAATCACAACTTGACACAAAATGGGGGGAGTCCTTATGGGAGATGGCCAGCATAAGACAAAGTAGAGTATGAGTCTTTATCGCAAAGTCATGGCGTAACTACAAAGGATTCCCGATCTTAAGGACAAACAACGACATGGGAACCATAATGCAAAAGGGGTTCTAACTAGGGTACCCATGTTCGAAAAGGCCCTACCGCCACATAACGACACTTCTATAACAGTGTGAAGGTTCCATGTCGGTTAAGAAGCGGGGTCGCACCTAGGGTTCATGAAAATGGTCAAAAGGTCAAATGCATAATAAACTAATGAATAACAATAACAATTGTAGTTTATTTGATTCAAACTAATGAATAACAATAAACTTTTTTTCTTCTTAAAAAAAGGATAACCCTTTTTTCAGGAAGAGGGTTAATCTAACCCTTTATTTTACCTTTTCCTGGATGAGGATTAATATAACCCTTTTTTCACTGAGGAATATTGATTTAACCCCTTTTTCACCGAGGAGGATTGATCTTGTCCTTAAGGACCGCATGGGATAGGGGGAACTCAAATTCTCATGGTTATATCCAGTGGTAATATACACATTCCTGTTCCTTTTTGTTGGCAACATTCTTTGTTCATTATTGCTCTGACTTATCCAAGCACCTCGTTCTAGGCCCATGCACCTGCCCTGTTTTTCTCACCCTCACTCCATCATGTAATTGCGCCCTCTGCCACCCTTCATCTTCGATTTTCATTTGTTACCCACCAACAACCATCCAGGTTGAATTTGAGCATAGCATGCCCAAGTTGAAGCAAAGCATGCCTAGAGGTTGAAGCAAGTTGAAGCAAAGCGTGCCTAGGTTGAAGCAGAGTAGAGCATGCCCAAGTAATTTATGAAAGTTGAACATAGTAGAGTGTGCAGGTAATGTGGACGATTCCCTCATATCCATGAAACCCTTAATGAGAATTTGAATTTCTTCATTCAATGAAAATGAAATAATTGTGAATGGAACTTTGGGAGACGATGTTAGTCCATCCCTTAATATTTCACATATGTGATCGACTCACAGATAGGGTGTTGGTCATTATCCATGCTAATTGCATCAAGTAAAATGACTGCCTAGCTAGCTCTTCCATAGGTCAAAGTCACTATCTTTTGAAGGCGGGCAACAAGATGTGCCTTTGATAAAAGAGTGCATTTGGAAGCTTCCATTTTTATTTCACAATCAACAATGTATGGTAGTATCAATATCTATATATGTATGAATATATCAAAAAATAAGATTTATATGTTTTTCTCTAGTCATTTAGGGTTGGCATTATTCACTTTAGTCTCTTGAAGCATGAATGTGACTGATTTTGTCAAATCCAGATTTATGGTGACGGCTCAAAAATCTCCATTCAAGTAGAGTTTCCACTATGTTGAAATCCATGCAATATTGTCTAATGGTTTCATTTTTGCATAGATTTTGTGGGGGTAAAATTGAACTCGTTGATAGTTATTTTAGTTCCAAAGTGGCCAAGGTGGGATGATTGTAATATGTTGGAACTATGATTCAAAAGAACAAGCACCTAACTTTATGTATTCATCTTCTCATTGTTCAAATTCTCTTCCTTCGTGCCCATTCGAAGTTTGGTTTTACAGACGCTATGGTCTATGACATGGCCAAGGAGGCCAGTGTAGAGTAAGCTTTTAACTTGCTCGCCCTTTTCTTCATTTGTTTTCTTTTATGTTTCATTCGCAATTGTTAAACATTTCCATTTAATCGAAGCCATGAGATTCTTTCAAACTTCCATTTTGGGTTTATCTTAAACTGTAAAACCCATATTTCATTTTTTTTCTTTTATGTTTCATTGGCAATTGTTAAACATTTCCATTAAATCAAATCCATAAGCCTCTATCAAACTTGCATTTCAAGTTCATCTTAAATTATAAAACCCATATTTCAGGGTTTTGTGTTTGTTTATTAGTTTTGCATAGATTCTTTGAACATATAAAGAGATGTGATAAAGCTCTTTTCAGGGTTAGGGATTTTGTACATATATTCTAGTGTTTTACGTATGGTAGGGTAAAATCTTCAATGGCTTCGAAGGGTGCTTCATTGAAACCCCACTTCGAGATGATCAATGTGGATATGGTCTTCCAGTGAGCGATGGATGTTGGAGAGAGTGTTACTGAAGAACCAAACAACGTACCAATACAAGAAAGGTGGAGGATCCCTATGGCTTCACATGGAGTCTTGCTACTTCCATTAAGGCGTTTCCCAATGAATAGGATCACACCCAAGCTTAGTCTTAGGTGTACCCATTTTGTGTCTCATTTGCTTTCTTTAACTTTGGCCAAGCTCTTTAATTTGAATTTGGAATACAGTTTAAATTTTGGTAGGCATACAATGACCCTTTGAGCTCGAGGGAGGGTTTTACATATGATATCCCTCATGATTGTCACCTTTTTATACAGGTTCATGGTAACTAATGTTTTTGTTATGTAATATTTTGTAGCTTCTTTGAAATTCAAGTTCTCGGGTTTGTACATATGCCTACCTTCCCGGGTAACTGTCACTCTATCATTTTAGACAAATTGATAATAGCTATTGTTTCGACAATTGTTTCAAACATGTAATATTTTGGGGAGCTTCTTTGAAATTCAAGTTCTCTATTTTTTTCAGCTTTGAAACCAATTTTGTGAATATTTTGTAGCAAGTTGGTCATGAATGATTATTTACCTCTATAACCTACATGGTTTGTTATAGTATCATTTGAGCTCATAAATGATTAATTTCCAATATACCAAAACATAATCCTTGAGTCATTGTCACTTAGATTTACATTATCTCAATCAAATACATAATTTTATCCACACATCAACACCATCAATATCAATTCTCAACCAAATATATATGGATCCAAAAGCATTATTTTACAAGAAGTAAATAATAAAAACCAGTTTATTTACTTATTATAAGTGGATGCATTTGGACAAATAGCTTCATAGAATATTTTTCATAACTTTAGCGTAGATACCACACCTCCATACTCAACAATGAAACAACTTAGCTTGTCCCAATATAGATTAATTAACATATTGTTTGTTATAATTTTGTGGGAATTGATCAACTCTCACATGCATTTGTTAATGTAATCAAAGTAGAAGTGGGTTTCTCAATGAGTGTACAATTCAAATAGCTTGATGTAACTAATACATTCTTTCTTGTAGCAATTGATGAGTGTGTAGCATGTTCTAGTTGATATTATTTTTATATTACTTTCTATATTTGTACCATGTAACTATAAATATAAATATGTAAAACTAACCAAAAAAAAGATGTGTTTGAAGAGTTCTATTTTATTTTACAATGCTTTGTAAATTTGTGAGTATGTTGTGTGTATGCTACTACTCTCATCATAAGAGCATATATAGATGCCAATAAAAGTTAACATGTATGATTACATACAACTTTGGGTTTAAAGGCACATCATATAAAAATGTTAGCCCCTTCATCTATTATTCATTCCAATAGACAAGACAAAGAGTGTCACATGCATTTGTTAGTATTTCTATCCACTGGGCATTTATATAACTCTTAAATGCAAAAAATTGGCTCGATGGAATTCATAATTCCATTTGCAAAATGTAGAATAGTGATTGTAGGAATACCTAGAAAGGCTATATAAAAGAACTAACTAGCAAAATCAAAATAAAATTCAAAAAAATTGTTCCTCCAGTTGATTAGTCAATGTAAGTCATTGTTAAATCAAATTTGAATATGGTAATAATATACGAGACCAATTAAAGATTAAAATATATCATTAAATATTATTAGTCAATGTAAGTTACAATAAGCCAATGTTTCTTGCCGCAATAAACTGGTATTAAAATAATTAACTTAGCAAAATGGAAACTCCATAGTATAGATGATGTACGGAGTGACACTATAAGAAAGTTGAAGTTAATATGTTTTGTCATTTTTATGAAGGTATAGAAGTCTATTTATGTATACTACATTATTGGAATCCATTTACATAAACTTGAAATGGTCACCTTACAACAAAGTGGAAAATTAACTACACATTGATTATGATTTGTTAAAAAAATTAAATATATTTGAAATGTGACTCCATTGTGGAAACACAAACAATGGCGATGCACATTCTGGAATGTGAAGCACACAATTTGATTGCTTGGGTGCCACTGTGTGACTATAAGTTCTTAAGATATAGGGTATGAACCCAATTTTCAATGCAAAAGCAAACAATCCTAACCTTACAATGGTTTATATATTTTTCTTACATCGTTGTATAGAGTCAATCTCTCTACTTCAGTCCTCCAAAAAAAGAACCAAAAAGGCCTCTAGAAATTGATTTGTACATGATATGCCATTGGAAATTGGAAGCCATCAATTTGAAACAACTATACAGAACCAACATTTTGACCATAACATGTATAATCGTGACACTAAATAATAAGGCATTAAAAGGAAAGAAACTATGAATGACATTCTAATGGAGTCAATAGAAGCTTAAGACCCATCTCTAATGGAATGTCAAGAATAAGCTAGAAATTTAACCCTCTACAAGAGAAACCTTTTGTGAACTCATGTAGCCTTACATAAACTATTGCCATTAAAAGGAAAAATGTCTCATAAAACTTTGTTAGGCACTCGTGAAACTATAGATTAAAATGATAAGGCATCAAGTAAACAAAAAACTAGAATTTCATTCACACATCGAATTACAAAATGACAACTGAAGAGAGAAAAAGATTAAACATACAAATATAAGGAGAGGATGAAGAAATCTATTGTTTGTTGTTAAAAGAAATCCTAAAGGAAAACCGATAATATATACACAATTAAAAATCTCGGACCAATTAATTAGTAGACAACATTAACTATTTTTCATTCAAATTCCAAAAAATGATGAATGCATACAATTTCCAAAATTCATTTTTGCATTTTACACCTACTAATAATTACAACATTTCACACCTACTAACAAGTACAACATTTCACAATTTTTCATACAATTTTAGTTGCAAGAAATGCCTTTTTAAAAGATGGGGATTAGACCTAAAAGTTGTGACAACACTTTTACATTTCACAAATTTCATATCTTTTGGGTGGAATTCTCCTTAGCTACCTACTAACAATTACAACATTTCACAACTTTTCATATAGTTGTAGTTGCAAGAAATTCCTTTTGAAAAGATGGGGATTGGACCTCAAAGTTGTGACAACACTTTTACATTTCACAAATTTCATATCTTTTTGGTGGAATTCTCCTTTGCCACATACCTTGCCATATCCACCAATTACAAATTTTCCAATGTAGAATTAGATTCTCGATCACTAAAAAGTCATCAATGTCATATAATTGCCTTCCCCTTAAGCTAAGACACCTTTGGAAAATATGTTGGTCGCTTTAACAACTAAAATAGAGTTTTCAAGTTATCATTTTTGCATCTTTAGCTACAAACTTATCCTCCAACATATAACTTTCTAACCTTGTCATAGGCATGTGTTTAGGTGTAGCATTGGCTTCAATTCCGCTAAAATGATTCTTTGCTTGTGCAATTGCCTCTCCATTGGAGATAGCGGCGGTCCTTGTAGGAGAAGGAGGATACACCTCCACATTTTAATAGGCAGCTTTGAACCTTGCTCTCAATCCTTCATGCCACTTAATTGATTACCAAGAGACATCCACCTCGAATCCCCTTCAATCTATTATTATAAACATAATAACATTGGTTAGAAAAAAAAATGGAATCTAGATGAAATTTGAAGTGATTTGAAGCTTATAAACAATAAATACATAGCCTTTTTACCATCTATCACATGATTCTAACATTGGAAGATGAGGTATCCCATGAGCATGCTAGTATCATAGTAAGGCATCCTACACATAGTTGTCAATAATTACTTCTAAGAATTTAAAGTTAGAAATATGAAATATTGCATGCATAAAGATGTCCTTCGGCACATGGAAATATTATTAACATATTATAATCAAAATGTATCAACAAGAATCTTAAGAAGCTTGGTCAAAAGAAGCAAGAGTGTAACAAATGATAATGCCAAGTAGAAAAATTTCACCTCAAATACTTGATGATATCATAGATGAAGTGTTTTCTATTTACCAGACCCACTGTAAAGCACTAAAATTGCTATGTTTGAGACATACGTTAATCTAGTCAGGTTCACTTAGACTCAACAAATTGCACATTTCAAGGTACATGAAGTATATGAGCAATAATTGTTGGTCTAATCTTGTAGTAAAAAATTAATTTGGGAATATTAACAAGAACCCACATTAAAAATCATTTTTTAAACTTATTTCATCTCGTTTTTTACTTGTTTCTTGAACTTCAAAAGCAAGAACATATGTGTCAATTTTATGGTTCACTTCCAGATCACACTTGATATAAATACCAACAAGACAATGTTCTTTATTGTTATTCAAACAATGGCATGTTCGCCTTGTTCTAATAATTTGTTGAAGTTTATTAGTCTTCACCCAACTAAGCTCTTTAATGCGATGATGATCCCATAGTTCCAAACCAAAACATTATATTAACCTGTGTCATCCCAAGTTGATTTCCACAATGAAATAAATGAACAAAGGATGTTAGTCACAAGAACAACAAGTGTCACTATAGTTAGCTATAGAAACGTTTTGGGCATGTTGGTTGGCAAAAATACTCCCGATTGATCTCCTTTGCAGTCAAAATTGCAAGAACTTAAGACATCTATTTCCCATAATTTAGTTAGCATGCAACAACAAAGCATAACACACTTCAAAATCATCTAACATGACATAAGGGCATACCATTATTTTCTATTAACCTAGAGGAAAATAAATTCATTAGTCTATAGAGTTGGCACATTCAAATTTCTCATCTCGTCGTCAGTCATTGTTCAATATGGAAACTCCATGTGAATATCCCAGGATGGGTCTATCATAATAACTCTAAATTGACCCAAAATATCCATTTTGAAATTACATATATCACAATTATCCATCGTGTCTCCCCAAGCTCAACTTCTAAGCAATATTTTGCATGCAACATTTTTAGAAGTGGAAGGCCAGCCATCCCTTGGTGTAAGCAACTCCTAGGCCTTAATTGTGTGTTAAGGAAACAAATACCAAAAGTGAGATGCAGAAGGTCACTCGTGGAATTCAAAACAATACATATTCATCTAGGCTATATGGTATGTCCTAGCTTGTCAATTAGGAAGAGACTAATTCCTCAAATAAAGTGTGCATGGAAGCCATTGCTAGAGTCAAATCATATCCACTCTACCTTTATTTTTGCAAAATATCTTGGGAGTTTCAATAAAATATGAAGTGATATCTCATAATCAAGAATGTTCACAAGATATACTGTAGTTGAAGGCCAAGATATACTTTAGTTTAAGTCATATCATTGATGTTTGAGGACATCGAGCAAACCCATAACAATAAATTGTTCTTAAAATCGTATCAATCCATTCTACCATTTTTTTTGCAAACCATATTGGGAATTTTGGTATCTCTTAGCAAATACCTATATCTAAATAAAGAATCCAACTCCATTCACAATTAAGGATGTCGATAGGATATATTGTAGTTGAATTCCTATCATGAATCTTATAGGAATGATGATAAATTATTCTTAAAATGTCCAATTGACAGTCATGAGAATTACCTAGACAAGTTCCAAATTTCACATCAATAATGACATACAAAAAATAATGTTGATACTTAAAATACCTATATTTGAAAGCAAAAACACTTCTTTTAAAAACACATAACGCTATCAATTTTCAAGTATTAACTATAACTGAAAACAAAATTGTAGTGCCCCAAATAATTCCATTCAAAAAACAGAAACACATTGATTATATTTATGCAACTATTGAATTTTAATATGCGAGTGTTGTGCAACTACTAGTTCTTAAAAAGTGAGATTATTGGATATTAGTCTATATTTTTTAACAGTAAGATACATGAACAAAAATCATGATATGTTGAAAATTGTGAATTTTAAACAAAAACAAGAGCCGCATGCGGCAATGTCCGTGACAGAGCATGAAAATATCAAAGGAGACAAGTAGTGGAATAACAATTGAACCATGCAAAATAGCATAGAATACATCTACCAACTAAACCATTTAGGATGAAGCAAAAAGACATAAATGATATAAACACATAATATTGAACAATTAAAAACATATATAGATAATTGGATCTACAAAGATGAACTCATACAAACAAGGACAATGATATAGCTAATACGACAACATCATATGAACTAGCAGAGGTCAATTAAAATGATAGATATATAGCAGTCCATAGGCTCAGTTTTCTTCAGTTGTACCAGCTTGCCATTGTAATTAAATGCATTTATTTTCTTATATATTCCTTGGATTATGTTAAACAAAAGTGTGTAATCACCACAGCCAATGAATACACTACCACTGCGTGTTGATTCACTTTATATAAGGATTACATGTGCACATACCCTGTTTTCCATGCACTATAGTTATAGACCTTAAATTTAAGGTATCATAATTGAACAGGTTAAATATTTAAATTATTGAAATATATTTTTAACAAATTACAGCGATGAGATCCGCAATACCATTCCATGATAATTAACATCCATGATGTTCTACAACAGTTTAATCAAAGTAAAGTATGCAAAAAACAGAGAACAATCGCCTCGCATTTTATCGAAGTAAACCCACATATAGACCACGTAATATCTCATCAATTTACTTGGAGCATGGAGCAATACCAAGTCGTTGAATTTACAAATTTGTCCACCATAAATTCATTCTTCTGTGCACACTTCGAGCGATGGTTTCCATGTAGAATGAGTTGCGGCCTGCTTTGCATTTACACAAACACCTGTAACTCCCTCTGCTTGAATTTTTTTCAACAGACATGATGCTAAAGCCTTTGCATGTCTTTAGCTACCAATCATGGGGGGATGGACGTGGTGATCTATTGCTCCTTGTAAAGAAACTACCAATCATGGGGGGATGGCCATGGTGCTCTATTGCTCCTTGTAAAGAAACTACCAATCATGGGGGGATGGCCATGGTGCTCTATTGCTCCTTGTAAAGCAGCAAATGAATGCAACTTTTTCCAAGTCACCGTGCATATCTGCATGGTCTTGAATTAGAACAAGCTTTACATGAATTTGATAGTATGCAATGATTTTTCCAAAAGGAAAATCACCTACGTATTTATTTTATATAAAAATGCATACCAATTGAGTCTGAAAATAAGTTCAAAAGTTCCTTAGATAACAATTTCCAACTTTAAATTTGAAAACCAACTTATTTTAAAAAACCTAGAAGAAATCGACCTGTGTCGATAATGTGTGCAATGAAATACTCTTGGGTTGCTTCGAAATAGGGTTTTATGATAGCAGCTTCCTCATTGGGCATCTACAATCGCAGGAGAAAAAGCGTTCCAAGGGATGGAAGTGGTCAACACTACAAGAAAAAATGCCTACGGTGATGGTCATGCTTGTGAATGACCTTAAAGGGTAATCAACAATGTCACATATGATGACAAGCGGGAAAAAATCGTCACTCTAATTGTCTTCAGAGACATTCCTTTAAGGTGTGTCACCAAATATCTTTTCAGTGACACATTTTGTGAGGGTTGTTAAAGGACCATTGGCAATTCTCTCTTTGGTGATACCTCTAGTGACAGTCCTTTAGTGTCCCTCACTAATACCCATTGGTGAGGGTCATGCTTGTGAAGAGACTTAAAGAGTCATCACCAATGTCACATATGATGATGGACCTTAAAAAGTAGCCATTGTTACCAAATGTTTTACTGGTGCTTTATAACTAGTCCATGTATCATCAACATCATGCCATGAAGATAATCAATTTATGTTCTTTAGGAGAGAAGTATCGTTGGTTCGAACATCATCACAAGTATAGCTCCCCTCAAACATAATTACATGTTGTTTGCATATGTTGGAAGCTTCAGGACAGAACTCGTGACTTATGAAAGTAAAAACCAACTTGATTTATGCCCATATTGCAATCTTTAAGTGCCATCAACACTGCTATTATGGATCTCTCTATAGCAGATATCAAACCTGTTAGTCGCAAGAGGAAAATCAAGTTGAAATGATGCACACCCGGGCATGATAGAAGCTCATTTATTTAAAGATACTAGAGCTATATCCTTATACAAAGTGTTTTGGATACTTTCTTTGAATAATTCTTAACTGGATTAGGTCATACACATTATTAATGGATGTAAAGGTATTTGTAGAGGAAATTCACAACGTGCTTCAGCATATAGTGTTATGGAGAAAAACTTCCTATGGATTGGGGTAGACCACAACAGACAGATGACTACCAGAAATAAACTCAATTCCCAATGTAATGCTATATAAATGTAAATGCTAAGATGTGGAATAAATAACCAACCTTCAACCGGACGTTCGATGTAGATCCCCGTTGAGCTTTCAAATCTCTACACGTGAACCTGCAACTTAGCCTCAACAATAAACACAACAAGTGCATATAATATATGAAAGATGTTAGCATAAACAATAGCATGGTCCATGATATAATAAGAAAATGTACCCAATGTTAATAAACCATTCACAACATCAATTGGACGAGAAAATGAGTATTTCTATTAATGAAATAAGAAGTACATGATACAAGCTCTTGCAGACAACTCATCTGAACCAAGAACTAGGTCCATCCACTTGTGTCTCCACCACTTCAATCCCCCATGCAATGGAAAACTCAAACTATGAAGGAGTTTGGTAGGTGAACATAAGAGGTTCACAACAACTAGGATCAATGGATGTAGACTCAAGCTATGGAAAAAATCCATTAGAGTTTTGATGCTCTCTCTTTCTCCTCCTTCCATGTACCATAACAGCTCAATATATAGCCTTCCAAAGATAGGTGAAAGGTCGAATCGAGTCGTTTCCGGATACATGGAGGGCCAAAGGTCACCTTATGACCGCTTTTTGGAGTAGAAAGTGAGTTTTTATTAAAATTTACCATTTAACTCGATGTATGCGAGCTGTAGTGGGACAACCTGCGCATGCGCAAATTGTTGTTGATGTATATGTAACTTCGGAATGTATTTCACCCATGTATTTCATATATGTATTTTGTACTCCTATAGAGATGGCATTATTCCTCTATACGGAAGTGTTTGTATTCCTATAGATATGTTATTATTCCTCTATACGGAAGTGTCGTCATTTATATTGTAAGTGTCGTAACTTATACTTGATGGGTTATTAGACCACCTTGTTGGGGTCGGCCTTGTATAAGTCATGTGGGTCGAAGGGTTATTAGACCACCCTATTGGGGGTCGGCCATGTGGGTCAAAGGGTTATTAGACCACCAAGTGTGGGGTCATCCCGGATTAAGTTAACCATGGGTTAAGCTAGACATGTAGGCCCCATTAGTTTATTGGGCAGGACAGAACAAGTATAAATAGAGATCAGGAGATCTCTATTTGTTCATTCATTAACACACTTCTCTCATTTGAAAAGTGGCACACTTATGAGGAGGAGGCTCTGCTGCTAGGAGAAGACTATCTCTTGTATTCTAGTTGTATCATTGCTCTATCTATATCTGAGGAAGTTATTGGGGTTTTTCACCTTTATGGTTTTCCCCAAGTAAACTCTGTGTCTCTTGTGTGCTTGCATTATTGTGTCCATGATTGATATGCTGTAGATTTGTTGTACATGTTGTTCTCTCAGTTAAGATCCTAGATCAGATTGAAGTAAATTCTGAAAATTTAACATGGTATCAGATCTAGCCTGAAAGAAGGCATGATATGGCATGTATGACACTTGTTGCACTTACGATGCTAGGGCTTGATATAGCAAAAACCAGTCATTGTAGAACTTTCGCTATAAATCCATTTTGACGAAGTTTTCGGATCTAAAACTTTTACAGGTCGAAGATAAGATCCCCATGTACCTTGTATCCAAGGGAAAACCTCTAATTTATTGTACTTTGTGATTTATGATCTGTACAATATAGGGTTTCTGCCTCTTCCAGATCTGAGTCAAAAATAGGTGACCTTGGAAAGAAGGTCATAACTTGGGCTAGGAAGCTCCAAATGAAATTTCGTAAAAAGAGACAAGTAGTGCACAGACTGTACTATCTCAGGAAACGTTTTTAGAGGACGAAGATGAACCAGTGACACGTGGAACACCGTACAATTTTGCTCTCCTATTTTATCCCATAAATAGGTCACGTTGCGACACTTGGCATAAATCTCTCTCAGAGAATCCAATTGAGGTCAGACCTATCGGGATAGAAATATGACAGGTCAGGATACCACAGAAAAAGTTTTCAGACCTTGTGGATTGAAAAGTGCGGAGTTACACCAGAAACAATCAGGTACATATTTCTGTCAAAATAGAATTATTTTTGAGCACCTTCATTCATGGCTTCCGGAATCTAGGGTTTCAGAGAAAGTTGGAATTTTTGTAATCGGAGACTACGGCTGAATGATACTCATCAAAATAGAAATTTAGAGACCAAGATAAGAATTTTTGGTTGGGAAAAATACCGGGCTTGATCAGACCCTAGTTCAGGACTTTGATCATAAAAGTGGAAAATTAGGGCTTCTGCAAAAATGGGAATTTTTTAAATCTGTGACCACGGCTGGAAGCTCCTCAGAAAAATAGAAGCTTAGAGCTTTGGATCAAACCTTTTGATTGGACAGAAGGGTGGGCTTCATCAAGCCCTAGTTCTGGGTCATGTCCAGTAAATCCAGAAGTTTCAAAGGCAAATTTGAGGGATGAAACTTTGCAGTTTTCAAATTCTGAGTATACTAGCTTGATCAGATCAAGGCGCATATTTCTATCCTTTCAGAAGTTTGAAATTCAAAGTTTGAATTTTTAGGGTTTCTCTGACAAACCCTAATCCAGCTCTAGATCCAGTTCCTGCAAATCAAGTGGATTGGGTTAATCCTAGAAGAGAATGGATTGGTCACCTGCATAAGTGAAGAAGTTCCTGTTTCAGAGGGAGATGAGGCTAAGGCCTTACATAAGAATATTACAAGCAATCTCGACAGGTATGACTCATCCAGGTATGTCTCGAGATTTGTTCATGATTAAGTTTATGATATGTTTGTCTTCATGTTATTACGGTTAGAACAATCTTGATTTTAGACTTGTCGTATCACCTTAATAAAATTATGAATGCATTCATTAGGGTGTTGACACTTATTATTGTACTAATGCATTATGGTGTTGTATGAGGTTTATGTTGTCCGCTAACATGAAGGTACACCAAGAAAGACAAATCATGTTCTAGTTCAAGAACATATGATCATGGTGACATGAAGACAAAGATTCATCCATTGTCATGGATCACATAGAAGATCCATTTACGAGGTATGTATAACTTGGTTCTATAATGGTTAACCTATGAGATATGCAGGTTACTAGCACAAGTCATTGAAGAGAACAAGAAGACATCATGTGAGTATGTTAGACATAACTAGCTAACATACTAATCCAAGTATGTTTTTCCTATATCAAGTTAGAATCCTACCTTGTGATAGGATCTCTTATATAAGTATACATGGCATGATTGATAATGATTATTCATGGGTTTGAGTAATCATGGGTGTATGCATATTATGTTTATTACCTTAATTGATGATATGACTAACCAGAAGAGTCATGAAAGTATAGGTTTGAGTAATCAAGGGTTTAGGCATATTATGTTTCTTACTTTAATTTATGATATGACTAACCATAAGAGTCCTTGAATACTAATGCTTATTATTTCTGTTTGAAATGATCATGACTATACATGTTTAAGATTATTGTGTTTTGATAGTATTAAGATTATACTAATGAATGTGTGATTATGTATGAGACCTCGAGGATAACACAATGATGATATTAATAAGCATGCATAGTGATTAAGGATGGATATAAGTTCAAGGACAGGTAATCCAGGAAGCAAAGATCAAGAGGGAGCACACTTTAGTTGTTCCTACAAGGAAGCAAAGATCAAGAGGGAGCACACTCTAGTTGTTCCTGCAAGGAAGCAAAGATCAAGAAGGAGCACACTTCAGTAGTTTCTGCAAGGATGCAAATATTCAGAGGGAGTTGACCACTTCTCACAATCCACATTAGAATGGAGTTGTAGAAAAGAAGCAAAGACTGAGAGGGAGTCAACCCAACAAACAAACAATGATAAGTATTTAAATTGTCATTACTTGCATATTTTATTGTTTAAATAATACTGTTCAATAATGTATATACGGATGTTCCTAGAATTAGGTTGTGTATTATGCATATTAGAATAGTTGCATTGATGAACAGTATACGACTAATATACATGGGTAAGTGGCCTATGGCACTGTACAACATTCCATTGCTACTTATCTAGAATGAAACCTCTTTGCTGACATGTTGGGAGTTGTGCACACTCTTAACAATGTTCTGGTAGAGATTGGAAGGCGTCTAGAAAGTTACGGGATATGGATAAATGTTGTATTGAAGCATTGGCTATGATAATTGCATGATTTAATGACATATTTCTTTATGTGTAAGAATTTGTTCTGAAAACTATGAGCTGTTTTCTAATCACGCAATTTAACTTGTTGTGTAGGAAAGATCATCACCTACAAAAGAAGGACTACAACATTTGTTCAGCAACAAAGTTATCTCTTGAAAATATTGAAGATATTGAAGTTCCCGGGATCTGGGAAGATTGCCATGATCGAGGAGTACTAGTCGATCATGAAGATGTTTGGGATGCAGTCCCAAGACCTGAAGGGGAGTCTGTAGTGACTTCCAAGAGGATCTACAAGATCAAGCATGCTGCAGGTGGTAGCATAGATACTTTTGCTCCTGTAGCCAAATACACTTCCATTAGATCAGTACTTGCTCTGGCTGCAGTGATGAAGTGGAAGATACACCAGATGGATTTCAAGACAGCTTTCTTGAATGGTTTAGTTGAAGAAGAAGTGTATGTGGAGCAGCCACTTGGTTCTGAGACACATGACAGGGAGTCATATATGCACAGAACTTGGTATGGTAGGATATACATCTTTCTATCCAGTTTGGGCTTTACCAAGAGTAAAGCGGATTCCAACCTTTACTACAAGGTTGAGGAAGGGAATCCTGTGATTCTACTACTGTATGTGGATGACCTGTTTGTAATGGGAGATGACAGATTGATTGCCGACACACAGCAGAAGCTTGCTGCCAAGTTTGAGATGAAGAACTTGGGGATGATGCACTATTTGTTTTTGGCATGGAGGTGTGGCAGAGTGCAGATGGAATCTTCCTTAGACAAAGGAAGTATGCAGTAGAGATCCTGAAGAGGTTCGGGATGATGGACTGCAAGGCTATGGCCACACCTATGGCATCAAACCTGAAGCTTCTGTGAGATGCTTCATCTGATCCGGTTGATGTCACGGTGTATCGTCAGATGATTGGGTCCTTTATGTACCTGACGAACACGAGACCAGATATCTGCTTTGTGGTGAACACATTGAGCCAGTTCCTGACAGATCCCAGAGGTGTTCACCTGGTTGCTGTAAAGAATATTCTGAGGTACCTGAAGGGTACGGTTGATTATGGGCTCAAGTATGATGCGAATCAAAAGTTTAACCTGCAGGGTTATGTTGATTCAGATTGGGCAGGCAGTGCTGTAGATAAGAAGAGCACATCTGGGTGCTGCTTCAGTATGGGATCAGGTGTGATCTCTTGGTTTAGCAGGAAGCATTCCTGCGTAGCACTGAGTACAGCCGAAGCAGAGTATGTTGCGACGGATGAGCAGGTTGCATATGTATTGACCAAGCTGTTGGCCAGACTGCAGTTTGAGTACTTCAGAGAGAGGCCTGATGCACTTCAGATCGAGGTTCCTTTCAAAGGGAAGTGATGAGTCTGGAAGATGCAGATGCACATGAGCTTTTCTGACATGGTTGATGTGTTCTCCCATGGTCGTGATATAATTGTTGAGCCATTCTCACATCTTGGTAGATGTGTTCTCCCATGGTGTAGATGTAAGGGTTGAAGCCATTTTTCACATGGTGGTAGATGTGTTCTCCCATGGTGAAAAAGTAAGGGTTGGAGCCTTCCCTGAATGGTGGTAGATGTGTTCTCCCATGTCGATGGTGTAAGTGCTGGATGATGTGCATCTGGGATGTGCTTTGTGGAACGATGAGATGATCTGAAGAGGATGATGTTATGATGATCTGGAGGATCATGGATGATGAACATCAAGACGATGCTCCAATTACTGCTCTGTATATGCATCAGGATGATGCTGGATATGATCAGTTGGATCATTTATATGTATATGTATGTACGCATCATGTTGGATGCTGGATATGATTAGATGGATCATTTATATGTATTTTGTATATGCATCATGTTGGATGCTTGGACCATGTATCTGTATATGTATCAGGTGCTTACATTGTATGATCAGGTAGATCATGTATGTTGATATGTATCAGGTATGATCAGGTGGATCATGTATTTGTATTTGTATTAGGTGGATACACTGTATGATCAGGTGGATCATGTATGATGATATGTATCAGGTAGATACTTGGTATGCATCAGGTGGATGCATTGTATGATTAGAATGATCATGATGACGAGCTTTAGGATGTTGCTCCAGATGATATGTACCAGAACGGTACAGTGATGATGATTAGTATGATCATGAGTATCGGGATGAGGCTTCGTGTGATGATGATCCGTTGGATCATGAGTATCAGGTTGATACTTAGAGGTCAGAGATTTTATGTGGAAGGTTGTGCAAATAGCATGTAATCAGTCTTCAGATATCCGATAGGTTGAGTTGTGTGCTCATAATCAGTCCTGGGATGAGGTATTGCTATGTAATATGTAATCAATCCTCAGATATCCGATAGGTTGAGCTGTGTGCTCGTAATCAGTCCTAGGATGAGGTATTACTACGAAGAGATGTAATCAGTCTTGGAGATCCGATAGGTTGAGCTGTGTACTCGTAATATGTTCTGGGATGCTCTTCAGAGATCTTGCCGGTCGTGTTGTGGCACATAAATGTTCCTGGGATGCTCTTTAAAGGTATTTTCTATTCACATGTAATCAGTCCTGGAGATCCGAGAGGTTGAGCTATGTGCTCGTAATAAGTCTTGGGATGCTCTTTATAGATCTTGTCGGTCGTGCTGCGGCACATAAATGTTCCTGGGATGCTCTTTAAAGGTATTGTGAAGGAGATGCATGTAATCAGTCCGGGGAGATCTTGCCGATCGTGCTTAGGCACATAAATGTTCCTGGGATGCTCTTTCTGGTATTGCATCCGTACATAAAATTAGTCCTGAGAGACCACCTCTATCAGACCGTTCGCACAGATGATGAAGACTTGCAGGTGGTGGCCCTACATCCAGTATGAAAAAGGACTAGCTATGTAGAACTTCCTATGACGAGTAGATTCAGAGATTGGTTGAGATAGCAACAGCAGTGACGATGATGATGACGATGATCTAGAGAAGAAGACTTGTGCTAGCAGATCTATGTCGAGAAATACCTTCCTAGTTAAGAGGGAGTGTTGATGTATATGTAACTTTGGAATGTATTTCACCCATGTTTTTCATATATGTATTTTGTACTCCTATAGAGATGGCATTATTCCTCTATACGGAAGTGTTCGTATTCCTATAGAGATGTTATTATTCCTCTATATGGAAGTGTCATCATTTATATTGTAAGTTTCGTAACTTATACTTGAT
Organism: Larix kaempferi; assembly: GCA_027924585.1. Taxonomy (NCBI): domain Eukaryota; kingdom Viridiplantae; phylum Streptophyta; class Pinopsida; order Pinales; family Pinaceae; genus Larix; species Larix kaempferi. Next base: position 1,895,239 of record BSBM01000031.1, on the reverse strand, counting down.
GGGTTATTAGACCACCTTGTTGGGGTCGGCCCTGTATAAGTCATGTGGGTCGAAGGGTTATTAGACCACCCTATTGGGGGTCAGCCATGTGGGTCAAAGGGTTATTAGACCACCAAGTGTGGGGTCTGCCCGGATTAAGTTAACCATGGGTTAAGCTAGACATGTAGGCCCCATTAGTTTATTGGGCAGGACAGAACAAGTATAAATAGATATCGGGAGATCTCTATTTGTTTATTCATTAACACACTTCTCTCATTCGGAAAGTGGCACACTTATGAGGAGGAGGCTCTGTTGCTAGGAGAAGACTATCTCTTGTATTCTGGTTGTATCATTGCTCTATCTATCTCTGAGGAAGTTATTGGGGTTTTCACCTTTATGGTTTTCCCCAAGTAAACTCTGTGTCTCTTGTGTGCTTGCATTATTGTGGCCATGATTGATATGCTGTAGATTTGTTGTACATGTTGTTTTCTCAGTTAAGATCCTAGATCAGATTGAAGTAAATTCTGAAAATTTAACAGTTGTAGCAAAGTAGCTTGCGTACAGGAACACAAATAGGGAAAACTGGGTTCCTGGAAGGCAAAAAGTGGTTATGAGCCCATGAAATGAATATCAGAGGCCAAATAGTATAAATGCTCACAAGGTGGAAAAAGATGTAATAGATGCCCCCTAATGTGTGAGGTCAGAGAAGGTACTACGATGGCCGAAATACATTATAAATCTCAAAAGTGGAGTGATGAAAACACAAATGGAAGGAGTAGCCCACTCGTCATAATAAATAATGTCTCTGAATACATATCCGTACAATACATAGCAATATCATACAATGGCCATGAATAGGTAGTATATAGTGAATACATGTCATAAGTGGTCATAGCCATGACTCAGTAAGATATGGTCTCTTGCTGAAGAGGAAACAGCTAATGCAAACTGAAGGTACAAACTGCTAATGTATGAGACTAATATCTCATAAGCATAATTACGATCACTAGTAGCATACTAAATGCCACTGAAGTCTGGGGTCTTCTACACAAATCATCAACGGTGCATACCCTATCAAGCGAATAAAGGTGTTGATGTCGAACCTGATGTGGCATCGTCTGATTACCGGTCATTGATGTATACCGTTAACATACGCGAAATAACCCACCAATAATGAAAATGGGCATCAAGGCACGGAGTACATTCATCCAAGTGTGAATAAAGGTGTTGAGGTCAAACATTGTGACGAATCCATCGATCAGGAGGCATTGATGAATCCCCAAATGTCGATGGCGAGAGAACCTACCACTAATGACTTCAAGCCTTAAGGTACTCAACCGACTCTAAGTCTCAATTCTGGAATAAATGGGTTGGAGTTGATGGAATGAAACTAGATGGACGGAGGGAATTAATGAATCCCCCATCATCTAGCATGAGGTAACCAGCTACGCTGAATATTTGGAAGAACTCAGACAAACAGATCAAACTGTATGGGATGGCCGACATGCAATAGTCAAGAGATATGAGGAGTGGCCGACTCTGGTTTCAATACTTCCTTTGAACAAGATCATAAGCAGATGGATAGACTCAGGCAGCATAGACTCAATGACTATATAATAATAAAACTTTGTGACACAAGAGGCATCAACAAAGGCTCCATAATGACTGGAAACTTAACCAGCCGGTGGAGTAAGATATGAGAAACGAGTACAGCTCCTAAGGTCCTACTAATGCCCTGACTCATATTGAATGGAGTGGAAATGAATACTTTGTTCAAAGGCGACACGACAGCTGCCAATAAGAAGTAGTAAATATTTCCCTGTTCGACTTTTTTAGTTATATGATTTTTTTGGTCTTTTTCATATTATGAAATCTTGAAAAGAATAAAAATTTCTTATAGTAAAACAAGTGAGGGAACGAGTGTCAAGTGCAAGCAAACTAGTTCCAAGCAGTGGAACATACCTATGATCAAGGCAAGGAAGCATGTGCAATATGTGGACACTCGGGGGGGTGATCCCTCAAGGTAAGGGTCATCAAGCTGTGAAAGATAACTGGAGGCTTTGCTTGGATCAGAAGGTAAAGTGCTCAGGAACATGGCTAATAACTGCGAAAAGCCGGAGCCGTCACAAGGCTCAGAAGGCAAGCAGGATAATGCAATGCATTCACAACTCGACACAAATGGGGAGTCCTCATGGGAGATGGACAGAATAAAATAAAGTAGAGTATGAGTCTTCATCGTAATGTCATGGCGTGACTACAAAGGACTCCCAATCCTAAGGAGGAAAAATGGCATGGGTGCAAAAAGACATAAAAGGATCTAACTAGGGCACCCATGGTCGGACAAGCCCTACCGCCAAATAACGACACTTCTAAAGCGGCATAGAGGTTCTGTGTCAGTTAACAAGCGAGGTCACACTTACGGTTAATAAATGTGGTCATAAGGTCAAATGAAAAAATGCATGCGAAATGATATCCTAACCTATATGCCAGGTGTAGAAAATACCTGGCGAAGGCGCGAAACAGTTGAAAAATCCACTTTCGTCGGAAAAAACTGTTCAAAATGGCACTTTACAAGTTCATATTAGTCCAAAACGGCTCGAAACGACAAAAACTATAGGAAATTGGGTTTTAAAAAACTATAAATAGTAAAAAGATATTACTATTACCATTCCATTTTCACTTTTACCCCAAAATAGTGCTTTTGGTTAGTTTTCACCTTCGATCTTCAGCTGCATATTCCAGGAGCTACGGGCATCGGATTCACGAACCGTCTGGATTAGGTTGGTGGTCTCATCCCCCTCTTCAAATTCATAGCTTTATTTCAGTTTTTAGTGGTCAAAAATTTATATTTTTCCATAGGTTACATCCAAAACTCGTTGTATGCGGGCTATCATAATACGGGTTGCGTGGAGGGATTTATGGGTGCGGTCAATGCATGCGTTGACCACGTATACGTGCGAATGTATACATAATGGGAAGCGTATAATGCCGTGGGTTTAGTTTTTTAAACATGTGGGCACTAAAAATGCATTTTTTCTTGCCTCCAGGATGGTCCTAGAGTGGAGAGAGAGAGAACATGACATTGTTGATGAGCATGTACGCCAAGATCTACCCACCCAACAAGTGCTGCAAGCATGTGGGATTTACAAATTTTGGAGCATCGGGGGTTTAAGGCCCCAAAACCTATTGCTCGCACAGTTGGTCAACTATTGGGACACAGAGGCACAACAGTTTGACCTAGATGGGAAACCACTTCCATTGGAGGTGGAAGACATAGACTTTATTACTGGATTGTCCCATCGAGGGAAGACAACGAGTCTTAGGTCTCGCAGTGTGGGGGGAGGAATCACCATCAATGACTACATTGAAAGGTATTGTATCACTGGCACCCAAAAGGTGGGTATCCAGGTCCCCATAGAGGCCATAGCGAGCCTAAGCATGAAGATCATAGTCCTCACCCTCAGGAGGATTACAGGATCGACTACTCTTCATCAGGCCTTGAGGCTTGTGATATTATACACAGCTGAGTGTATGAGACCAACAGTATATGATTGGTGCAAAACGTTGTTGGTTGCTATGAAGAGCCAACTAATGGAGTGCAAGCTTGGATAGGCAAGAAATTTGGCTTTGGCATTATCTTATGCAGTTTTTTCTTTGAGAGAGTACCAGGCTTGAGTTTGAGGGTTGAATTCCCTCCGCATAGTCTCTGAGATCCCGCCCAGACCCGGTGGGAAGAGGTGTTGACACGGCAGGGTGGTGGCGGACAAGATTCACCATATTCATAGGAGTTCTTTCGCTGGTGGGCACGACAGATCATCGCCATCGATGACTACCCATATGAGGGGATAGACTACTGTGGAGATAGAGACATGCCGCTCCCGCCAGGGGCCACATTCGGGGACATAGGTATGACTACTCTTTTTAAGTTTTGTGTATTTAAATTTTGGGATTTTTTATTATAAGTGAATGCAAAAATATTTTTGGTGTGGTATCATATTAATGGGTGACTGTTTGCTCGCAGATCTAGGTCCACGAAGACCTCAAGGTTTCCCACGACACCGTCGCAGAGGAAGAGGAGGAGAGATAGTAGGTGCAGCGGCAGAGCGCACACTGGAGACGATACGGGTCAACCTAACCCACATGGCAGCCAGAGTATCGGTCATAGAGGTGGAGCATCTCCTAGAGGCGATGCATCGACATTTTGTAGGGGTACCGGGTACCTGGTTGTGGCTGCTCCGGCGTATAGCCAATGCCGTACACTATTACATTCAGACTTATCCAGCTCAGGAGGCTAGGGCTCCCCGCAGGGCTTAGATGCCATGAGGTCTCACTATTTTTGTATCGGATTGTATATTTTTGAGAGCTACGGGCTCCAGTTTTGTATTATGACACCACTTTTTATATATATAAAAACTATGATTTTTTTACTCTACTATTGTGTATGTACAAATGTATGAATGATTGTTATTTGTGTGCTTCTTTTATTGATGTGACCAATTCCAATCTAGGACATAATTAGCATATGCATCATTTATATTATTAAAACGTGTCGGAACATGAATGTATGTAATAAAACAAATTGACGCTCCAAGAGTCTTACCCTTAAGAACCTCCTTAGTATCGTAGGATCCCTCACACGGTACTGGCCGTTCAACTGAGACACAACCAGTTGCGCATCCAGGCGAACTTCTAAAGATTGGATACCATGCGAAATGGAATCCCGAAGTAGCTCAATAACAACACTATACTCGGCCACATTGTTGGATGTAGGACCAAGACAAGCAGCTCCTAAAGACACAATCTGACGGTCGGGCGAGTAAATGACCCACGTAGCAGAAGCAAGTCTCTGCGTATGATGGATATCCCCATCTGTGAATCCCAAGAACGTTGGAGATTCCACTGACATCTGTTAACCAAACGGAAGCGAATCAGCAGACCCAAAAAATCAAAAGAAAGCTAGAATATGTACAAAAAACTATACAATAGTATACAAACGTATCAGCTTGAGCTAGAAGCTCAAGCATAATACCGCTTGAGGTAGAGCTAGTTTCTAGGATCCTTCAAGGCATTGCCCTCGTAGTCCTCTAACTCGTAGGCTCCTTTTTCCAGGACACGCCTCACAACGTAAGGACCGTGCCACATTGGGTTAAACTCGCCTGCCCCCAAGGGTTCTTTAACTTGGTCATAAAGGAGGACCAAGTCACCTTAAGCATATTGTTGGGGACGGACAGACCTATCATATTGAACCTTAACACTACATTTGTTAGCATCAATTGCTACGGCGACATCCTGATGCTGCTCGTCAAGTTTCTCGAGGTAGACTAGACATTGCTCTACTTCGGAAGTGTCAGGTAGGAGCTCTATAGCTAGTTTCAAAGAAGGGATTTCGCATTGAATTGGAAAGATAGACTCCACACCATGTACTAACTGAAATGGTGAGAAACTGGTAGAAGTCTTGACTGCGGTTCGATATGCCCACAAAGCAGGATATAACATAATGTTCCAAATGCTCTTGCTTTGTCGTATGGTTCTTTGTAGAATGACCTTTAGGAACTTATTAACTGCCTCGACCTCACCATTCGCTTGGGGATAATAAGAAGATGAGTGATCTTGCTTAAATCCTAGCTTAAGTGATAAATCCAACATCATATGGTTTTGGAAGTGACTTCCATGGTCAGTGACAATCTCCTTCGGGATACCAAATCGATCTATAATCTAATTGAATACGAAGTGGGCTGCAGTTGTACCATCGGCTTTAACGATCATCATGTCCTTAACCCATTTGGTAAAATAATCAATGGCCATGATGATATGGTGATGCCCCCCAGCCGAGGTTGGGTTGCAATCCATGAAATATTCCCCCCACTTGGTGAAGGGACTGACAGTGACGTGACGACCGGATGTAAAGGAGCAGGATGTGAACGCATGTTCAGAGCAAATACCTGGAAAGGGTGACATCTCTTCACAGCATTTACACAATCTTTGAATATGGTAGGCCAAAAATAGCCCGCTCGCAAGATATGTTGGGTTGTCGCAAGCCTGAATAAGTGACCACCACACTCTCCACTATGGCAGTCATTAAGAACTAGCTTCGCTTCTTCATGAGTTAAGCAATGACGGAGAATAGAGTCTTTTCCTTAGCGATACAGAGTTTCACCGATGATGACATAATCTTTAGCATGATGTCTCACATGTCGTCGCTCATCTCACGAATAGAGCGAAGGGAACTTCAGAGTTTGTAGATATATAATGATATCCCCATACCAAGGGTCCGTTGACGAGATAAGAAATAAATGTTCATCCATAAATGAGTCTTTATGGACTACTTCCTCATCAAGTCTCAGGAAATCCGACATCAGCTCTGTGAAAACCAAGGACTTCACCGAAGCAAAATCAAGATCAAACTCTTGAAGGATGACAATCCATTTATTATATTCCCCCCCAATTATGTGTCGTGAGAGCACAAATTGAAATAGATTGACATGCGCTATAACGGTGGTCTTCCTAAGAAAAATATAATGTCGTAAGCGTTGGACTGCATTAATAGTCGCAAGGGTCAATTTCTCCATGTGAGAGTATCTCAATTAAGCATCTATGAGTTTTCTACTCAGATAATAGACAACATGCTCCTGAAGCACATCATCCGTCTGAACTAAGGCCATACCAATCATCTTTTGAGACGCGACCACATAAAGAAAAAAATCTCTTGCGAAGTCGGGTGGACTAAGAAGAGGGGCCGATACCAAGGCTTTCTTCAAAGCATCGAAGGATTGTTGGGCTCGCTCATCCCAGATAGAAGGGGTGTCCTTCTTCAGTAACCACGTGAAACCCTTAGTAATATTGGCATAATTCATGATAAAACGGCGTAAGAAAGTGGCTCTCCCTTGGAAGCTCTGAATTTGAATCAAGTTACGCGGGGGAGGAAATCCTACACCAATATTCCTAGTTGTCGGCTGAGAATTTTTTATCTGAGGAACTTTCATTCCTAGTGATGCAACGGTATTGGAAATAGTGAAATATAGTTGATTGACAGTCACAATCTTGCCTTCATGGGGAAAACAGATAACTCTAAAAACAGAGGACATGATCGCTTTCATAGCATAGATCCAATTCCTACCCAGTAAAAGGTTGTAGTTGATGGGTGCATCAACCACCTCGACTTCTATTGGCACGGTCTTCCCACCCAAGTGGACCTCAATGGAGGGGTTAATACCATGCGGTCTGAATGAACGACCATCAAATGCAATCAACACGGTCATAGACTTCGACAAAGGAGGGGATCCTAGAGCCTTCCAACAAGCCAACGACATAACCGATGTAGAATCACCTTTGTCAACCACGGTACGCTTAACGATCTTTTGTAGGCACCTAACATGGACTTGAAAATCCACGTGGTAGGGAAACCGAGGCTAAACATCAGTAGTGTCGAACTTGATAATGTTCGAGCTACACTGATCCTGGACTCCCAAAGTACATAAAAGGGTAGTCCTTTGAAAGGGACAATCCTGGAGAACCTCAAGCGCTGATATGGCAGACAGAGTTTGGCCCAGATATTCTACAATGGATTAGTTCTGGGCGGCTCAAGCATTGGGATTGTGCGTTGAGCGCTTAAGAACACCTTTCGGTATCCGCGGCTTAGAGTTAGGCTTCTCGATATGCAGTGGGGTCTTAAGAGGAGGGGGCTCATTCCCTAACGGAGGTTGTGGAAATCCATAATCACGAGAGCGAGTAGCTACACTAAATTTTGATTTAACCATGTTAACGCATCCGTAACCGTCGGCATGGGTAGAGAACGTCGAAGTTTCAGTAGTCTCACTACTGGCGAGGAAGCAGTCAAAGCCATATTTTGATGAAGAGGAAGGGGATCCTTAAGCACAGTTGAGCTCTGTGCAAGGTGCTTCTTAGCTTCCGCAAGGCGAGGACACAAATGTGTAAGGTGCTCTTCCGTGCAAAGCTTACAAGGAAACTTCACTTTACGTCTATGTTTGCGGTCCTCACCAGCATTTCCGTCGTCCCAAGGAGGGTTGGCGTTCTCTTTCTTAGTGTTATTATTCTTATTATTCCCACCCCTACGATTATTTTTCCCCTTCTTATTCCCACCAGGTTGTTGGTTACCTGATGAGTTCGTCGATTGTATAGAATGAACATCGGACAACTGGGTGGAAATGGACAAGGCATGAGCATGTCTTGGGGTAGATTGGCTAATCAACAGATTGTGCATCTGATTCATAACCAAGTCCAAGGGACGAGTACTTGTGGAACCAAAAATACAATCGGCGTGCAGTCCAGGAACTAGCTTGGGCTCATGTCGTGATCTCGGTGCGTCAGGTATAATATCGTATAAAATGCCAGACTGAGCATAGACTAGGTCCAGCTGCTAGGATTTGAAAATAGCTTATTCCTTAGTCATAATACCAGATAAGGAAACATCTTTTGAAACATAAGGAAGTAAATACTTAAGGAACCATTCAAACAAAAGCTCTGGAGGAATGTTGGCTTTCATTAGCCTCTTCCGTCGGCGCCACTCTTGAATATGGTCAGAGATATGTGTGGCCTTGTCCTGGCGGAAGGTAAATAAAATCTCAGTACCAGTATCATAAAGAACTGGCAACTGGAAGTGATCTAGGAAAACCAAAGCTAAATCCTTAAAACCTCTATATGTGCCCCCAGGCAACTCAACATACCATTTCGCAGCTGCCCCCGTGAGGATGTGTTGAAATAACCTCAAACGAATAGAGGCATGGTTCAAGGAATTTGAGGAGCACCATAACTGAAAAGTAGTAACGTGATCACCTGGATCCTCACCCTTATTCCCCTCAAACTTCGGAATGTCAGAAGGGAGCTTGGTGGGGACTGGAGGCCATGTAGGATCCTGACACACTGTATCAGTCGTGAGCTTCGAAAGATCGGGTAGATTCAATCTAGCAAGAAAAGGGAGCTGAGGCTGTGAAGCTTGATTATGAGCCCTCGAAAGAGACTGAATCTACGAACTGTAATATGGGACTGTATACATCGAAGGTGACACCTGAGGTGCCGACAAACTTTGGTAAAAACCATGACCATGACTATAAGGATAATAACCTCCTGCAAAATGGTCCATGTTGGAATACACAGGCACATGCGTAGCAGGGATTCCATAGGAAGGATTGGGATAGTAGTTGGGACTAACTAAAAAGCCATGAGAATGGGGTCCCATATACCCACTCGAGGAAGGAATACCGGACGAGTGAGGGCCGTATGAAAATGGTATATGCGCACTCCATGGAACCGAGGAGCTAGTAGGAGGAGGATTATGAGAAATCACATAAGCATTCAAGGGCACAGGCATAGAGGCATGTGGATTAATGGACAAAATGAAAGTCATCGATCCAGTACCTAACGTGAAACCTCCACTTAAAAATGGGTTCACACTAACACTAGGGGATGACGAAGGAGGTGGTCCTCCGCCAACACTCGGAATAGATGGAGGGATGTGACTACCCCCAAACTGGTGGGCGGTGTAAGCAGGCATGGTGCCCCCAACTCCAACACTAGAGCTAGCATGACTACTAGACATGGTGGAAGTAATAGTCGGCATAAAACCAAGGATACCATATGAAAAAGGGCTTGAGGTTGAAGGGATGAATGAAGAACCAAAAATTGGCATCCCCAAGGATGAACCATATAAAAAACCTGAAGACCATGTTCCTTTGAAAGGGTTCGTGCTCGTGGGATGGGATGTTCCAGACCCAGGAGGAGTGTTGTGTGATGAACCTCCTCCCCATTCACCTCTAGGAGTGACCAAAGGGGAGTTTCTCATGGTGCTACTGGACGGAGTCATTAGGACTCTCGTCGTGCTAGATGTGGAACTCATAATAGGAGCTCTTTGAATATTGTGAGATGTGTGTATAGGACCAGCGGTAGTCCTCCGACACTTCTTAATAAACCATCCAACCTACGAGATTGACGGAGAGGCGGATCTCGATCCACGATGACTCAAAAAAGTCAACAAATCAACGTCTCCTAAAGGCCTACTAGATCGTCACAGAGCACACACCTAAAAGAAACCTGCATCCAAATGCACACAAACAGGACTAGATCAAGGGACTTCCCGACACTACATCCGGTATGTCTTGCCTAGGAGAGGCTTGGGACTCCTAAACTATAACTGGAGGTAACAAAATCAATTATAAGGGCCCTCATACTTCACTGCGTGCATAGGGTCAAATTCCCATACAAACAACAACTGTGTTGTCCGACCCCTATCTAACTCAGGATACTCATAGTATAATCGTTGCAAGCACCCTATGTGATACCTAGGTAAAGCAACTATGGCCACCACGTATAACCAATGCTCAGGCGAATAGTCGCAGGTGGGATCAATCATATGGGCAAGGTAACTAAGCCTGAAACTCAAGAGTCCCCAAACACGAACAAATCCTGGAAATATATCCCACGTTCAACTAGTATTGGAGGGCTATCTCCGCAACCAACCTCCCGTGACCTCGTACTTAACTATGTTTTTGGTAGAGCGTCCCGAGAACACTAATGTATACCATGGGTTTCACCACTCCCTGGTTAGACACATAATGTTTGGTTCAATAGTCTTGGATTGTTAACTCATAGTGATCTATTCCAAGACTCTAAACCTATACTAGTTGGTGCACCCTATAAAAGAGAAAATCATTTCTAATCAATTTTAGATTAAGCGTTAATTTTAAATGGCTGTGATTACTCAAAGGATATGGTCGTGAAACTAATGATATGTAAAGACTCAATGATATGCACACCTGGAAAATACTAGACTCATCTATCCATAAAAAAGATATGCCACTATAAAAATAAAAATGCAATCTCTGTATAATTTCATGCTCAAGCAAGTCCTAATGAAAGCACAAGCACTCTAATGCAAAATGAAATAACATAAAGCAAAATGTTTTTGTATTTTCGAATATAAATTAAATTAAAATGCAAATTTTTTTGTATTTTTCAATATAGATGAATGAAAAATGCAAGCGGAATCAGAACTCTTCAAAAAAAATGTAGAGCATGCAAAGCAGACAACCCAGCAAACCCAAAAAGCAAGACTCAGCCAAGCTAATGAGCTATAAAAAAAAAATGGTTGAAAACCAAAATCTCAAAAACTAAAGAAAGAGGAGTTTCTAGTCAGTAAAGAGGCATGGAACAGTCAGAATACAGGCCTACTAAGACTCAGGAACACCCACAATTCACCCAGCAACAACCAAAGATCAAAAACAAATCAATCTCGGAGTTATATGCAATTGTTCATAGAACATTAACATCTATACATAGGCTACTGTACTGACAGTAGCACATCCACGCGGGCTAAGCAAGGCTGACCCACGTACAGGGAAAGGTAGGTGGACCAAAAATGAATCAAACAACCAAGAAAAATTAAGATTTTCTATGTAGATCCTAACAACCAACCAACGACACAGAAACTCGACAGAACAGAAACTCAAAATAATGAAAAATGCCCCAAATCCCCAAAATGGAGGTTCCTCCCGAGCGGAGTCGCCATTTCTATTACGGAGAAAAACTTCTTATGGCTTGGGGTAGAGCACAACAGACAGATGACTAGCAGAAATCAACTCAATTCCCAATGCAATGCTATATAAATGTAAATGCTAAGATGTGGAATAAATAACCAACCTTCAACCGGACGTTCGATGTAGATCCCCGTTGAGTTTCAAATCTCTACACTTGAACCTGCAGCTTAGCCTCAACAATAAACACAAGCAAGTGCATATAATATATGAAAGATGTTAGCATAAACAATAGCATGGTCCATGATATAATAAGCAAATGTACCCAATGTTAATAAACCATTCACAACATCAATTGGATGAGAAAATGAGTATTTCTATTAATGAAACAAGAAGTACATGATACAACCTCTTTCTGACAACTCATCTGAACCGAGAACTAGGTCTCTCCACTTGTGTCTCCACCACTTCAATCCCCCATGCAATGGAAAACTCAAACTATGAAAGAGTTTGGTAGGTGAACATAAGAGGTTCACAACAACTAGGATCAATGGAGGTAGACTCAAGCTATGCCAAAAATCCATTAGAGTTTCGATGCTCTCTCTTTCTCCTCCTTCCATGTACCATAAGAGATCAATATATAGCCTTCCAAAGGTAGGTGAAAGGTTGAATCGAGTCGTTTCGGGATACATGGAGGGACAAAGGTCACCCTATGACCAATTTTAGGAGTAGAAAGTGAGTTTTTATTAAAATTTACCATTTAACTCGGTGTACGCGGGATGTAGTGGGACAGCCTACGCATGCACGAGTTGCAGCAAAGTAGCTCGCGTACAGGAACAAAAATAGGGAAAACTGGGTTCCTGGAGGGAAAAAAGTGGTTTTGAGTCCATGAAATGAATATCAGATGCCAAATAGTATAAATGCTCACAAGGTGGCAAAATACGCTGTAACATGGTGGAAAAGAAAAACCTTAGGAAATGATGGAATATATATGTATATTTAAATAAAAGCATACATATATACAAAATAAAAAAATGAAAAATGAAAATGATACAAATGATTTAAATAAAATTATACAATCATAATTGAGGAAGGGAACCCCTAAGGAAATTGTAGATTAATATATATTTTTGAAAATGAGAAGGTTATATTTTGAGTCAAAAGATCTGATTTTTTTTACAATAAGCAAGTATAAAGAGTACAATCATTGACCCTTAAGGAGTGCAAAGTTTTTAAGATAGAGAGTGTTATTTTTCTTTCTTTATTTTCCCAGATTACATGTGTAAGTTCTAATACATTGATTGGATAAACAAACACATAAGCAATACATACTAAAATAATCCAACTCAAAGAATAAAATAGAAAATGTTTTGTAGCCACTCATTAGATAAAGCTTTAAGGATCAAGGGTTTCATAATGATTACATCGAGAGGCACTTTCTACAGCCCAAGTGAGTAAGATGTGTCACATTTGTAACGTTGACGTAGCACATGTCGACTCCAAAATAACAATGTAAAATATATATATATATATATATATATATATATATATAACCAAGCACATGTTGACTCCAAAATTAAATTAACTACATTGTAAAAACACATTTATATAAATATATATCCAATTTCAATTTCAATTTCCATTGATAAAGTAGCTTGAACTAATGATGTTAAAGATTAAATCGATGCTACATGAAAAACAATGAACGCTCATATTTAATATTTTCTTAACAAAATTATCATGCATTTGGATTGTTTGAAACTCAACGTTTCAAAATACCAATTGGGCTCATCATAAAGAGAAAAGAATCCACTTGATGATGAAGCAAGTGGCTTGAAACTAAGTTTCAAACAAACCAACGCAATATTCCTAGAATTGTAATTTATCCCTACGTAAGAAAATGAATCATAAAATTAACATGCTTCAAGTGATAATTGATAGCTATATTAACATTTAAACGTACATGCTATAATAACACAGTCAAATTCTAAGATTTTGTAACCAGCGATATGAAATAAAGGAGTTCACACATCAATTTCAAATATTATTGAAAAATCTAATTTGAAATTTATATATACAACATAATGAATTTCTTACATATGTTAATTATTGAATTTCTTTAATTTAACTTAACTATTGTATATATGACTATCCAAATAAAATTCATATGCACACTATATCTCAATAAAATCATAAAAAATATTAAAATGTTAAACATCCATATTTTTGTCATGATCTAATATCCCTCTAATTTGAAACCTATGCATTGAGAAATGCAAGATAATATAATGTTATTGATTTAAGTGATTACATTTTGTATCATTTCATTCTTTCCAAGGCAAGTTAAGAGCTTGAATGGTGTTCGAATTGAACCTTCTTTACCCTAATATATTTAGTTACCACATTTAGCCGAGTAGCTAGAATTAGCACAATTAAATAGTCAAAACCCTTATCCGATTCAATTACTATTTTAAATATATCGACATCTAATATTATAATGGGGTAATTCAATAATTGAGTTTGTACATGAAATATTTTACTTGAAGTAACTATGGATGGGTATCATCACCCTAATTTAATTTACTGAAATGACACTCAGTAGCCAAAATCTAGGAGTTCAGTTGATCACCAAATCATTATTGGAGCCAAAAACCTCGCGGTTAATTCATTCATTCTATCCAAAGCTTTCCAACAACCTGTTCTATCCATTTTTTATGTTATCATTCAGGTCTCACCATTTTTTATGGTATCATTCAGTTAAATAGTTGAAACCCTGATTTTATTTAGTTTCCACAGTTAGGTGAGTAGACAAAACCCTAATATGATTCAATTACATTGAGGGACATCTATGATCTATTGATATATTTTTAGATGGATATTTTCATTTTGATCTAACACAAACATGTGCATTAGTAAATGTAGTATGATCTAATAGTATTGTTAAGATGCATTGATTTTAGTGATATTACATTTTGTATGATATCATACATCTAATAGTCAAAACCCTAATCTAATTCAATTTCCATAGTTATCCAATTGGAATGAATCACCACTATTAAATAGTCAAAGCCCTAATCTAGTTTAGTTACATTGAGGGACATCTATGATCTATTGATCTATGTATTTAGATGGAGATTTGTGTCATGATTTAATGCATATATGTGCATTGGGAAATGCAATATGATCTAATAGTATTGTTAAGATGTGTTGATTTGTGAGTGATTACATTTTGTATGATACCATTCAGTTAAATAGTTGAAACCCTAATTTGATTTAGTTACAATAGTTAGCCAAGTAGATAGAATCACCACAGTTATGTAATATGGTTTAATAGTATTATTAAGATGCATTGATTTCAATGATATTACATTTATATGATATCATTTAGTTAAATAGTCGAAATCCTAATCTGATTCAGTTACTAGTTAGCCAAGTATATAGAATCACCATAGTTAAATAGTAAAAACCCTAATTTGATTTAGTTACCACACATAGGTGAGTAGATTGAATGACCACATTTAAAAATTAAAAACCCTAATATGATTTAGTTGTAACCAAATTTAGCCGAGTAGATAGAACTATCATAGTTAAATAGTCAAAAACCTAATTTGATTCAGTTTCCATAGTTGGTCGATTATATAGGATCACCACTGTTAAATAGTCAAAGCCCTAATCTGATTCAGTTACATTGGGGGGCATCTATGATATATTGATCTATGTCTTTAGATGAAGATTTGCGTTATGATTTAATGCAAATTTGTGCATTGAGAAATGCAATATGATCTAATATAAGAAGCATTGATTTCAATGATTACATTTTATATGATACCATTCAGTTAAATAGTCGAAACCCTGATTTGATTTAGTTACCGCAGTTAGCCAAGTAGAGATAATCACCACAACTATGTAATATGATCTAATAGTATTGTTAAGATGCATTGATTTCAACGATACTTACATTTTATACGATATCATTCAGTTAAATAGTCGAAACCCTAATCTAAGTTAGTTGTCGCAGTTTTCCAAGTACATAGAATCACCGCAGTTAAATAATCAAACCCTAATTTGATTTAGTTACCACAGATAGGAAAGTATATAGAATGACCAAACTTAAAAATTAAAAACCCTAATATGATTCACTTACCACAGTTAGTCGGGTACATAGAATCACCACAATTAGATAGTCCAAACCCTAATATAAATTGGTTACAATTTTGACTACATATTGGCATCTCATATTCTAATGTGGTGACTCGGTAATCTAAGTTTGTATATGAAATATTTAACTAAAGTAATTGTGGCTAACTATCTTCTCCCTATACGAATTTAGAAAGTATATCTAAAGAACTACATATGATTGTTGATAGAATCACCAGAATTAAATGGTTAAACCTTAATATAATTAACATCAAAACACTTAACAAATAGAATCCAGGAGTTCAGTAGATCGCCAAGACATTGTTGGATCTAAAAACCCCATTATTGATCCATTCATTACGGCGAAAGCTTCCCATCCATCTTTTCT
This sequence comes from Larix kaempferi, assembly GCA_027924585.1. Taxonomy (NCBI): domain Eukaryota; kingdom Viridiplantae; phylum Streptophyta; class Pinopsida; order Pinales; family Pinaceae; genus Larix; species Larix kaempferi. The sequence goes on along the minus strand of BSBM01000031.1, from coordinate 1,879,249 downwards.
CACCATTTTGTATGATATTATTTAGTTAAATATTTGAAAGCCTAAACTAATTCAGTTTTCACAATTAGCTGAGTAGATAGAATTACCACCATTAAAAAGTTGAAACCCTAATATGATTTAGTCACACCGAGGGACATGTATGATCTATCAAAGATATCTCTTTAGATAAAGATTCGTGTTATGATCTAACATCCATCTAATTTGAAATATGTGCATTGAGAAATGCACTATGATTTAATAGTATTGTTAAGATGCATTGATTTCACTGATATTACATTGTGTATGATGTCATGAAGTTAAATAGCCAAAACCCTAATCTGATTGAGTTTGATTACTCTATAGTACATATGTAATTCATCCTTAAATTTCATTGCATTGTTTCACATGTATCTTCACTAAACATGATTAATTTATCACACTTCAATGTGGTAATTTTGGTTCTTAAGCACCATTGTCTTGATTCCGCCACTATGATTAGATGGCTCTATTAAGCATGGAGAGGGATCAAATCCCTTGAGGTGAAAATCCCTTTTAGACTCGTAACTTTCCACTCATGACATTGAAGTTGAAACAATATTTTTTCAAACCTACATAAAAAGGGAAATAACTAAAGTTACTCTCGGTGCTCTAGATGCTATCATGTACAAATAAATTTATTTGGTATCATATGCCGGCTCAATTTAAATTTTTATAGTTAAACTAAAAATAATAAAACAAACATAAATCTATCTTAAACTTGGATCTAAGCATCAAGAAGAATCAATCTTTTTGAGGTATAAATTTTTCTTAAATTTTTTACACATCAAGAAACAAAATGACACAATTTGATCCCTATTAGTACTTGATAGATCCAAGTTTAAGATGGATCTAGATCTATGTTACTGTAACCTATTTAAAAGAACTAAAAGTTTAAATAAAGCTTTTATCAAAAATATCATGAAACAAAGTTTTATCAACTAAATAATCTTCAAATAGTAGCCGACCTAGAATATTAGCATCCCTATAATATAGTTTTCTTTGTAGTATCCTGCCTAGCATATTAGCCTCCCTATAATATAGTTCGCTTTATGTACTTTTTGAAGAAAATAAATGTGAAAAAATAAAACAATAATTATTATTGTAAGACCGAGGCTTAAGTAAAACAAGCTAAGGAATCCGTGTTTTTCAAAGCTCTCGGACAATCTGGGGGAGTAAGGCTATTGGACAATCCGGGGGACTGTTATCTGCTTTGAACCCACGTTTTTAAAATCTCTTGGCCTTTACCTCACATCTGGGGATCATTCTAAAAGGTAGTGTGTTGGGGTTCTCAGGTGAACTAAATTTGGCGAATTGCTATGGTCCTTATTCAAACAGAAAAAGCTTATGGGAACAAGCAAATCAATTGGGATTACTTCAGCTCCATAACCTGATATTAGCAGGTGATTTAAATTTCACCTTGTATGTGGCGAAAACTTGGGGGGTATCTGCCATGCTCGAAAACTTAACTTGTTTTTTTCAGGAAATAATCTCTACGGCACGCTTAAATGATATTGAACCGATGTCGGTCGGCCTGACTTGGAGCAATGTTAGGAAGGGTATTGAAAAGGTATCCAAAATACTTGACATGTTCCTACTTGGAGACAATCTTTTGGAAGTGGTACATAGATACAGATCATGGATTGAATTTTCATCAATATCGGATCATCTCCTGATTTTTCTTTAATTGCATTTCTATGGCCAAAGGAACCCATACCCTTTTAAATTTAATCACAAATGGCTAAAAGATTAATATTTTAAGGATTTGGTCTTGGAAGTTTGGCATAATTCAGACAATGCATTCAATGGTAATACCTCCCCAAAAATGGTCCAAAACCTAAAGTTACTGAAAACAGAAGTGATAAAATGGGAAAGGAAAAAAAAGGCACAAAAATATGATCTTTTAAAGATTGAGGCACAAATAGAGGCATTACAAACGAGGAATTCGGATGGATCTTTTTCAGATCAATCAAGATTGCTATCGATTGAGCTAGAACAATAAAAACTAAAAATTATGAATCGGGACGAAGAGTCGTGGTGACTAAAAATCCGAGCCCTTTAAATTTCACTCGGGGACAACAATAACAAATTCTTCCATAAATATGCAGAAAATCGAAATATATACAACTCAATTTGGTCCTTAAAAAACGAAGTTGGTGGCTGGATCAATTCACGAATGGATCTGCAATCAGAAGCGGTAATTTTTTGCTAACATTATTATACGGATCTTGGGGATCAAATGGTAAGAGAACGGATAAAAGTTATCCGAGAATACCCCCATTTCTTCTCGGACCAAGAGGGTGAAGCGATCTTCAATCCAGTAACTTTGGAAGAAGTCCACAAAGTGTTATTTGGTTTGGCAAAATAAAAAATCCCAAGTCCAGACGGTTGGACTGTGGAGGTTTTTTTGGCTTTCTTTGACATCATGGGATCAGATCTTCTAGTAGTGGTCGAAGACTCCAGGATTTTAGGTGAGATTCCTCCGGCTTTAAACTCTACCTTCATTACTTTAATTCTAAAATTCTCTAATACTGAGTCTTTTGAAGATTACATACCAATATCATTATGTAATTTGATATATAAAATAATTGCAAAGACAATTGCTAAAAGAATCAAACCAGTGCTTTCAAGAAATTTGTCTAGGAAGCAGTTTGGGTTTTTGGAGAACAGATAGATACTAGACACCATAGGAGTGGCCCAGGAAGCCACCCATAGCATAAAAGTCATAAATCTAAAGGTTATGATTCTTCAATTGGATCTGTCCCGAGCATGTGGTAAGGTAAATTGGGGCTTTCTTAGATTATCCTTGATGCAGATAGGTATTCCATGGAAAGCAATTCGATGGATAATTGCTTGTGTTACATCAGTGCATTTTTCCATTCTGATTAATGGATGCCCGAACAAATTTTTCTCTAGATCCAGGGGTCTGAGACATGGTTGCCCCCTCTCCCCGCTGCTCTTTCTGATTGTTATTTAAGGCCTCGGTCATCTCATTTTAAAGGATAAAGAAACAAATTTGATAAAAGGTATAAAGGTTACATCTAAGACATCAGTCACTCATCAGTTATTTGTAGATGACGTGATGCTTTTTGGGGTGGCCCGTAAGGATGAATGGGAGAATATAAGGAATTCTCTATTCTTGTTCTGTAACTCCACAGGAATGATCATTAATGAAAAAAAAATCATGGTTTCTTAAACACAATCTGGAGGAAGAGCAGCTCGAGGACATATTACAAATCTTGCCTTACAATTCCTATGATCTGGTAAATGGCACGAAGTACCTGGGGTATTTTATTAAACCAAATGGTTACTCTTCAACTGATTGGAAATGGTTACTCAAGAGATTCGATAGTCGCATTCATCAATGGTGTTGGAAGTGGATTTCTATTGGTGGGAGATTAACTCTTGCAAAATCGGTTCTTCAGAATCTCAGGTTATATTGGTTATCATTGTGCAAGGTTGCAATGTCCATTCTGGCTGGCATTTGGAGGAAAATTCATAATTTCACTTGGTCGGGAAGGGAGCAACATAAATTCCACTTGGTTGAGTGGCACAAATTGGCTAGGCCGTATGAACAAGGCGGATGGGCTCTAAAAAACATCCAAAACTTCTCAATAGCCCTCCTATTAAAAATACTATGGCGTGCTCTATCCATGGATAGTCTTTGGAGCGGAATTATAAAAGAAAAATACATTAGGCAATCTCCTATCGCGCAGTGGTTCAGATCTTCATCCAAGAAGGAAAAGGGAATATCAAACATTTGGGCAAGATTATTAACTTCCAAACAAGTGTTAGCAGATTGGCTAGCCTGGTCACCGAGTAATGGAAGACAAATTTTGGTTTGGGAAGATCCCATTATTGGTGGTCTGGTTTGATACAGACTATCTCCGGAACTTGTTTTTATCCTTAGATATCGTGGTATCTATCAACTTAATCATGCTTTGATAAAAATCTTCTCCAATCTCCCTCGGCAGGTATGGATAAATGCAAATCAACTGGGTTTATGGGGCGGATTGGCTAAGGAATGGTCGGATTGTGTTCTGGACCTTAACAGAGGAAACATTCAGATACCTTCTAAAGATGACGAGTTGAAATGGTCATGGAATACTAAGGATGGATCTCTAATAGCATAATTAACCTATCATTCGATTTTTTCATTCTTTCCTCTGGAAAAGCAGTGGTGGCATTTAAGTTGTTGGAAGTGGAATCTCCCTTTAAAAATGAAGATTTTTTCCTGGCTAGCGCTGCAAAACAAAATTCTATGCTGGGAAAATTTACAAAAAAGAGGTTTCATCGGTCTAAATATGTGTATAATGTGCAAGTCTGAGGCGGAATCAGTGACACACCTTTTCATAAGTTGTTTTTGTTTCTAAAATATGGTTATTTGTCAAGCGTTCTTTCACCCGCATATCAAAGTGGTATGGAAACACTCTACAGGAATGTATGCTCAATTAGTTCAATCAGGATAGGGAGCAGGGAGAATTAGCATGTTTCATCATATGGGAAACATGGAAATCTAGAAATGCCAGTCTCTTTGAAAATTAAATCATCAACCCAGAATGGTGAGCAGGAAAGGCTATTGTTGGATTTTTAGAATTTCCTAGATCATCTCTAGTCATGCCTGACTGAAAGAAAGAATTCAAAAACCATTACTGCATCTCTCGGAGGTATGAATGCATGTTGATGTGGTGATGGGGCCTTTATCGAGTTGGATAATAAGCACCATATTAAACTATGGATGAACTGCAGAACAAGAACAAACACAAAAGGTGAACTACTCGCTCTGTGGATGCTTCTATTTTATGCAAGACAAACCGGTCCTCCATCAAATCGCAGGGGACTCTCTTACAATCATCAATTGGGTTCGACGTATTGGATCAATCTCATCATTGATACTCCTCCCTTGGATGGATCAAGTGACTCAATTTCTAAGTGATATGCCACAGGTCAAGTTCATCCACATTTTTCGGGAATTTAACTAGACGAGTTTCCCGCAGGGGTCTGGTAGCGGCGGAGGGTTGTATTTTTTTTTAGGCTTGGGAGGATCTCGTCATGATATCTGCTAGTGAGTTACCGATCTATCCTCTCTGATTTTTATTCTTTTCTCTAGTTTCAGGCACTTTTGTTTTCCTTTTTAGTGGCTCATATATCCTTTTTGATGCCTCTTAGTTTGGACCCGTAGTCTTGCTTTGGCAATTTGTTGGGGTTTTCTTCTTGTCCCTCTTTCCTTCCTAGTTTCGACTGTGCTTTTGAGTTGGTGCTCGTTTGCATCTCCCTTTTGGTCCTTTTTTTGGGTTGTTCTGTGTTGCCTGGATGGTCTTTATCAGTTTCTTGTTGTATTAGGTGAGCTTGCGTTAGTATTTGGCATTATTTTGGACTAGACTTTGTCACCGCTACCTTTGTAACATTTATTATACTTTTATAATTGAATATATAGCTATTTCTTGCAAAAAAAAAAAAATGAAAAATCTTTAAAATAGAGGGCTTTTCTCTATAACCTTAACATCCTTTCATTTGTAAAAATGCCCACCTAAAACAACATACTATCATGTGAAATGGAATTAACAAAATAAGCTAATCATCATATGTATTGTACAGAGCTTTCCTCTACAACATAATGTTCATCCCACTCTATATTTTTCCAGCAATAAAGTAAATTAAAATAAAATGAGATACAAGCCTTTAATTAAACCTGGGAGTTTATGCATTATTGAGCATGAAATTTTCCTAACCAACTTTAATCTTAAACCCACCCTACATTTTTTCAAGAACTAAAGGAACATAAAATAAAATAAAATGTTATCTATTAAAAAATAAGTATTAAACATTTTGGAGGAAGAACCCTTGGAGTTTACGCCATTCTTATAAAATAAAATGCTATGCTATTAAGAAATGAGTATTAAACCTTTTTGGAGGAACAACCTTGGGAGTTTACGCCATTCTTAGAACAGGGCTTTGCTCTATGCTATCAAAAAATAAGTATTAAACCTTTTGGAAGAAGAAACTTGGGATTTTACGCCATTCTTATAAAATAAAATGCTATGCTATTAAGAAATAAGTATTAAACCTTTTTGGATGAACAACCTTGGGAGTTTACTCCATTCTTAGAACACGGCTTTTCTCTACTATCCTTAAAAATGTCCATATGTCCACCTCAAAGACAATACAGTCGTATTGTGTTTGACCAAGCCTTAGATATTTTTCAAGAACTGAAGCAAACTTAAAATGAAATGAAATACTCAAAAGAAGAAGATACTTGAAATGATTAATATCTAATCTAATTAACATAAATGACACGTAACAACCAAATCCAGGAGTTCAGTAGATGGTCAAGTCATTATTGGAGCCAAAAACTCTATGATGATCCATTCATTCTGGCCAAAGCTTCACTTCCATCTTTTCTCACCATTTTGTATGACATCACTCAATTTTGATAATTTTGTATGATATTATTTAGTTAAATATTTTGAAGATTCAAGTAAATAGAAACACAAACATTAAATAGTTGAAACCCTAATCTGATTTAGTCACGCTGAGGGACATGTATGATCACTCTATAATATATATGTAATTTATCATTAAATTTCATTGCATTCTTTCACATTTATCTTCACTAAACATGATTACTTTATTACACTTCAATATGGTAACGTTGGCTCTTAAATGCCATTGTCTTAGATTGAGCATAGATCCATCTTAACTCAAGTTTAGGACTGCACCTCAAGGGATTTGATCCCTCCCTATGCTTAATAAAGCCAAAGTTAAGATGGCTATAGTAAGAATATTACTTTTTTTTAGAGAATCGTGGAAGAAATTCAAACGGCAAAGAGAATTCTTCCATCTACATAAATACAAACTTTGTAAACTCAATTTCTATAGAGAATCCATAATCCATTAAAAATATGGATATCTATTTATTTACTTATTATTGTAACTTTGTGATAAGGTTGTCCCTATATGAAAAAGAAAGGTGTCATTCATGAATTGAATTAATTTTGTGTTAGTAAAATTCTTGTTAGTACAATTCTAGTAAAAGTTTTTCATATGTTTCAAGGTCATAAGGAACATCCATGAGACTTGGTCTTGAAAATCTACTCATTGCACCAAAATTTTACTAATGGTAATAAATAATGCAAATGATAGTGTAATAAATAAGGTAAAAATCAAAGTGTATTAAAAATAATTGGCACTCATTAAACATTAAATAAACCATTATTGTTATTGTCTACACAAATATGTTTAATTTGTTAAGTTAGATTAAGACCCTTTTATAAATTGAAATAGTACAAAAGGATAACACAAGAAGATACTTAAATCTCTCTTTCAAATGAAATATAATACTCATCTATCAATTTTAAAAAAAATATTTAACAATTAATTCAAGCTTTTGTTAAGTTAAATTAAGACCTTTTTATAAATTGAAATAGTACAAAAGGATAACACAAAAAGATACTTAAATCTCTCTTTCAAATGAAATATAGTTATTAGTTGAACACTTATCTATCAATTTCCAAAAACATATTTAACAATTAATTCAAGCTTTCTAATACTAATACTTTTATTTAGTGAAATATTGTAATGCCCTTTTATATTTTAAAGCAAATCCTTAATTATATTTATCCATCCCATAAATATAATAAGAAAAATTTTAATTAATATTTTATGGAAATTTTTGAAAAAATAAAAGATGATCTAGGATATCCACTCATATTGAAGATAATATTTTTTCAAACCTACATAAAAAAGGAAATAATTAAAGTTATTCTTGGTGCACTACAACCTACCTAGTATGAGGCTAGTATGGAGGAGATGTTATCACATACAAGAAAAAATAAATAAATGTATTTGGTATATATGAAAATTAAATAAATCAATTTGATATCATATAAATGGTCGGCTCAATTTTAAATTTTATACTTCAACTAAAAAATATTAAAACAAAAATAAATCTAAGCACCAAGAAGGATCAAATTTAATGAGGTGTAAGTTTTTATCTTAAATTTTTTACACATCAACAAAAAAATGACATAGATCCAAGCACCAAAAAAGATCAAATTTTATGAAGTGTAAGTTTTTATCTTAAATGTTTTACACATCAACAAAAAAATGACAATTTAAAAAATTTGATTCCTCTTAGTACTTGATAGATCTAGATTTAAGATAGATCTATATGAATGTAACCTATTTAAAAAGAACTAGGAATTTAAATCAAATCTATAAAAAACTCACCTTATATTTTTAAGGCACTAAAGTAAACTTAGAAAAAAATGAGAACTTTTCTTAAAATTAAACCTGGGAGTTTATGTAATTACTGAGCATAAAAAAATCTGTGTAGGCAGGGATTTTCCTGTACAACCTTAATCTTAAATCCACCCTAAAAAATTTCAACAAGAACTAAAGTAAACTTAAAATTAAAATAGAATGAAATGATATCAAGAAATAAGTGTTAAACAGGAGCAACCATGGGAGTTTACACCATTCTTGAACAGGGCTTTGCTCTACGTCCTTAAATTCATCCTTTAATTAAATATATACACCTCAAACACAATAGGGTCGTGAGGAATGGACTTGGAGAAAATAAGTTGATCATCTGCATTGTACAAATATTTTCTGTGCAAGGTGATGGTAGACCAAGTCGCAATTTTTCAAAAACTGAAGCAAACTTAAAATGAAATGAAATACTTGAAACAAAGAAGAAGCATTTAAACTTTCACAGGAACGCCATTGCTCAGCATGATAAATACATTGCATCTTGTGATCGACCTTCATTCTTTCATCTCTCGTCTCTCTCTATCTTGTACCCATCCAAAAGAAAAAGAAAATGCCTGTGGAAAAATAAAAAAAATTAATCCAAAAGCACTGAAGAAAAGAAGAGGCAAAACCAAAAAAAAATATAACACAAGCAACTGACAGAGAGAGGCAGAGGAGCTGTTGAAACGTGTACTTCATTTTTCCATTCTTTGTGTCCCGATAAATTGATAAATGGATCTCAAACGGTCACAGACATTATCTTCTTTCTCCGCATTCTTATTTAATTTCCATGTTTTAAGTTTTCTTCTGGTTATTCTTTCTTTTGTGTGTTTTCCGGCTGCCATTTTCATAATAGAGACAGCATCCAAGGCAACCAGCCGAAAAATTTCTGTTCATGAAACCACTGGCCAATGAGCGTGACCTTGAAAGCGGTTTACCCTGCAACGTTGGCGAGATTATCATCTCGATCATAATTACATTATTGGAATTTGATACTATTAAAAAAATGGAATAATATATATATATATATGGGGGGTTATTATTATCCCGGCCTTGGCAGGCATATATTTTCTTTCCAAAGTCAAAGTCTTTTGACTTATATTAATTTTTATTTTTTTGTTTTTCATGATAAAGTTTTGTAATGTTTAAAAAAAATAGCAAACAAACTGAATTTCTAAAAAATTGAAAACATATTTTTTATTTTTTGAAAAAATAAAATCAAGTTTTTTATTGGTAAAGTATACCTTGGATTTGACATAAATCCTTGGTGGAGATTTTTTAATTTTAAATATAAAAAATATTTAAAAAAAAAAATTTAAGAATTTGATACATCAACAATAAAACAAAGTGCATATGAATAGGACAAGGATAGGAAAAATGCATTAATGGTGTTATAATCAGAGCGTTTTCCGGTTGTGAATCCGTCGGCGTCTTCTCGCATTTTACAGACATTTCACAAAAATTGAGCCTCATTTTGTCGTCGCAGCATTCTTCTGCAATTGTAGGCCACATCAGAGATTTGAAGCTTGAGCAATTTAATCTCCCATCTGAATATTTTGTTCACGGGATTGAATTTGGGATTCAGTTGTTGTGTCAGATTTCTAGAATTGCAATTGCTATTTTTCCTCGTTCGAATCTCTGAGACTGCTAATTTTCCCAAGCGGCTCCATTGCGCCATTGTGTGGTGTTATGCAATTGAGGTGGGCAGAGACTGGAGACTCGAATCCCAGACCTTTGAGGAGGGAAAGTGTGCGAAGATTGGAGATTCAATCCATGGACCACTGAGAAGGGAATTTTGCAGATGAGACGAACGTGCATTCAGATCTCGTCGGGGAATGAATGAATGCAGTTGTTCTTAGATTTAACCTATTTCTAGTTTGCAACTATCAATGCGTACTATTATTGTTAGTCCAACTACAAATCTCTACTCACACGAGGCACGCCTTCTCTGATGTTCTCCTTCTTCCATGATAGACAATACTGGAGCTCTCAATGCAGTCGCGACCTTCTTTTCCCAGAAACCCTTTCAGGTAGTCTATTTTTCATATGCAACGATAATAATACATTTCCAGCACCCTGTGAGAATCTGCAAGCTCCGGAGAATATTGTACACCTGTAAATGGATGGGCATGGATATATATTCTATTATTATTTATACTGTAAATGGAATATTGCGGTAGTAATAAGAAAAAAATATGATACTGACCTGCATTATTCATTGGTACGAAACAGGTGGATAATTTAGCACCTGACAAGTAAGGAGAACCAAAGATGCAGCTATGGTGGAAGGCCAAAATCGCAGCAACTGGCGATCTACCAGTGCCAAGCATGCCAAATATTTGGCCGTCTTCTCAACCTTTGCGTCTCCTCCTACAATGTTCAAGTAATACTTGGAAATAGAACATTGTGTGAGTTGTTAAAGACTAATGTTCTATTTAAAATTTTTGAGATGTGAATATACTGTGCAAGAATTACCAGAGAAAGGTAGTTGTAGTAGGTGAGGACCATCGGTAATCCAAAACTTTAAGGGCAGTCCATTCCATTGGAACAACTTCTTGTTGCTTAAATACGTTATTTGCGACTGTAAATGTTTCCTGCCTGATACTAGAAACAAAATGCTCGAATTAATATATGTTTCATTTTCTAAGAAGTTTGACGCAATTACAAATTTAAAAATCATTTTAATACTGTAATGATCTAAATGCATTTTAATACCACAAATAGAACTTGAAAGAAATAATCTTTTCAAATTTATAACAATTCGTAGGTTGATTCTCTTCAACTCTAATTGCAAGTGTCATGCAGGCGATACCCAGGACCTGTATATGAGTATCGTTTGTAAAAGTCCCTTTAGACAAGAATATGTCCAGTAAATTCGTGCTTAAGAAGAGTGTTTCCAACTGAAGATGATACGAGGCTGTGTACTGCACCACAGCAGAAGTTACGAATTAATTATTGAAAAATCCACAGACTTTTTCAAAATTCCAATTCAATTTAAATCGTGCAAAATTCTTTCCTCCATAATCCAGTTAAACATCAGAATACATTGTTTTCCTATGGCGTCGATCAACTGAGTATCAATACAGTCCAACAGATGACTTTGCAATGGATGTTTTTTACGCTCTCTTGCTTTAAATTTATGAAATGCATCCTCATCTCCATCCTCAGTGCACGTATAGTCCTGCAGATCAGTGCAAGAAACAAAAGCATTATGAATTGAAATTTCAAACCTATAAAGAGTCTTGGATTTTCACATATTGTTTCATTGCAAACTCATTACAGATCTCCTTTAAAAATAATAATAATTTAATATTCCCCAAAGATGAATATGAGACTGGCAAGAGATCAATGAACAACTTGATTTGCTAGTTATTTTAATTTACTCTAACAAAAAATAGAAATTGTCTCTACAGTAAATGAAAATAAATCTTAATGATCAATGATTTAAGCTTTACGAGTTCCTGATTCTCGTTTTTTAGTCTTGACAAGAGAATTTATTAACAGAAATATAAATTTCCTGAACCAACGTTACCTTTAAATAGTCCGAAAATGCTTCATTACCACGACGGGATTATGTAAATTCTCGGCATGCCAGATCAATTATACTAAACGAAAGCTCCGACAGGCCATTGGAACCATTGGCAGAAGCATAATCACTCCACAACCTAAATTTCTCTTCAAACTCAGCAATTAATGGATAACAGGAACTAGCAAGGACTGAGGGTCGCACAGCGCCAAGACAAAGTCTGGCTTCCAGGTTTTTTGTTGGTTTGGAGACTCGGAAGGTGAAATTCGTTGTTCTGAATATACAAGTAAGGAATTATGTTTTCCACCTTCACGTTGCACGGTACTGTTCCTGCACGAACACGAGATTTGTATAGAAGTGGTAGCAGCATCAACTTCCAAGCACGAATTTTCGGAATTAGACGTGAATTTAGTTTCAAGAAGCGGCCTCTTCCCTCACAGAACTTGAACTCGTACAGCTTGACTTATTGTTGTGACGCTTGTGCTTGAGCGTCCCGACATTGTCTTACAACTTAGACGGAGACTTACAGCTTAGTGCACCGATGGTTTTGCTCAAACCTCCCGCTAGCTTGACACCTGCTCCAACCCTCTAACACGTTCACACTTTTCTTCCACGTGCTCTAGCCTTCTCCCTTATGGTTTTGCTTCTGTGTAGCTGTCGTGTAGCGCGTGGCCCACTCCCTTTGGCAGGGACTAAGGTGTCACACAGCTTTTTCCCTTGTTATAATTATTTTTGAAATTGACAATTATCTTCTAAATTTGTCAATTATCTTCTAAATTTATCTTATCTTCTAAATTTAATAATAAAAAATATCTTATCTTCTAATATTCTTAATTTAATAAAAAAGATACTTATTATCTTCTAAATTTCTCTCATCTTCTAAGTTTAATAAAAAAAAATCTCTTATCTTCTAATCTTCTAAATTTAATAAAAAAGATACTTATAATTTCATTTTTTCTCCATCTTTATGACACTAAATTTGCTCCCATTTACGAATGAACAAAATGAGACTAAACTTTTTGGACCTTCCAAATTTAATACATATTTATTTTACAGTTTAGACCTTCCAAATTTAATACATATTTATTTTACAGTAATGATGATGACTATACTCACGTTGAAGTTGAAACAATAACTAAAGTAAAAAACTCAATTTATTTCAAACCTAAATAAAAAAGGAAATAACTAAAGCAAGGAATTCAAAATTCAAACAAAATTGGGATTATATTTATCCATTCCACATAGAAATAACAAAAAAATCATTAAACAAGATTTTATCAACTGAGTGGTCCTTTAGAGTAGTAAAAATATCATTAAACAAGATTTTATCAGCTGGGTGGTCTTCAATAACAAAACTATCATTAAACAAGATTTTATCAACTGGGTGGTCTTTCAAGCAGTACAAATATAATTAAAAAGATTTTATCAGCTGGGTGGTCTTCAAGTAGTGGCCTGCCTAGGATTAGCCTACCTGGAGTTTTCTTTTGTATACTCTATGGACGAAATAATATGTTGAAAAAAATAACATTACATGTAGAAGCGTACAGATCTGGCCAGCTAGTGTTGTAAGACTAGGGTTAGGTAAAACAAGGTAATGAAAGATCTGTAAAACCAGGGGTCAGGTAAAACAAGTTTATGAAAGATCTCTGTAAAGTGCAGGGCCTTTCTCGATATCCTTGAAGCCATCCTTTAATTTGTAAAATTGTACACCTGAAACAAAATACATCTATGGAAGGCCAAGCCAACTCTTATAGATAAGGCAGTACAAGGAGAAAGAATTGAATGCCCTTACTGATCTCTAATTAAGAAATTAGTGTAACGGGCGAAGAATTGGTGTAAGTAATTTCCTCTGGTGGAAGTATAAATTATGTCTAGCTGGTGTGAACACATCTCTATAATTCGGTGGACATCGGACATCCAAGTATTCTGGTGATTAACCATGTAATACTGTCATGTCATGAGAAATGGAATTGAACAAAATAATCTAATCATCATATGTATGTATTGTACAAAGCTTTTCTCTATAATGTAATGTTCAACCCACCCTATGTTTTTCCACGACTAACAAAACTTTCAAAACTAAACCTGGACGTTTATGCCATTTCATTCTATATTCTTAAAACCATCCTAAAATTGGGCACCTGAAACAAAATTATGTAATATACTGTCATGAGTAATGGAATTGAACAAAATAAGCTAATCATGATATGTATGTATTATACAGAGCTTTTATCTACAACGTAATGTTCATCCCACCCTATGTTTTTCCACGACTAACAAAACTTTCAAAATTAAACCTGGACGTTTATGCCATTTCATTCTATATTCTTAAAACCATCCTAAAATTGTGCACCTGAAACAAAATTCTGTAATATACTGTCATGAGAAATGGAATTGAACAAAATAAGCTAAGCTCATCATAATATGTATTGTACAGAGCTCTTCTCCACAAAGTAATGTTCAACCCACCCTAAGTTTTTCCACTACTAAAGTAACAATGAAATGAAATACAAACCTTTCTCAAAATTAAACCACTCTTCTCCACAATGTAATGTTCAACCCACCCTATGTTTTTCCACTACTAAAGTAACAATGAAATGAAATACAAACCTTTCTCAAAATTAAACCTGGGAGTTTATGCCATTACTGAGCATGAAAAATCTGTGCAGCACAGGGATTTTCCTCTACACCTCTAATGTTAAACCCACCCTACAATTTCTCAAGAACTAAAGTAATCTTAAAATGAAATGCTCTTCAGAAATAAGTATTAAACCTTTCTGAGGAACAACCCTGGGGTTTACGCCATTCGTTAGCAGGGCTTTGCTTTACGTCCTTAAATCCATCCTTTAATTTTTAAATATGTAAACCTGAAATATAATATGGCCATAAGGAATGGAAGTAGAGAAAATAAGTTAATGATCTGTATTGTACAAAAAATTTCTGTAGAAAGTCAAAGTAATGTTAACCAACCCTGCAATTTTTCAAGAATTGATGCAAACTTGAAATGAAATGAAATACTTTAAAGAAAGAAGCATTTAACCTTTCACAGGAACGCCATTGCTGAGCATGAAACAACGATTACGGTAGCGTGTAAGTGTATGCAAAGCGAGTCCATGATCTCATTTACCATATCAAGATAATTATAAGAACTCCATTATAAGAAAGTGAGAGGAAAAATCAAAAGGCATACATACAAGAGACGCATGTGGAACAAAACAAATAACAGAGAGAGGCAGAGGAACTGTTGAAACTTTACAGACATCATGGATCGTTATATAGATATATGGATCTCAAACGGTCACAAACATCATCATCATTTTATTTAATTTTTGTGCACTCTGTGTGTTTTAATTTTTGCTTTTATTACAAATCCCTGCTAGCTTTTATTACAAATCTCCTCTAGCTTTTTTGCCAAACTTTTCGGCCAAGAAACCGTGTACATGTATCTCGGTAGCTTTTTTCGACCAAGCAACGGTGTACATGTATTTCTGTTTTCCGGCAGCCACTTTCATAGTGAAGGCAAACGGTCGGCATGTTACAAAGAGGGCATGCACCCAAAAAACTGCTGATCAGTGTTGATGAAACCACTGGGCACGAGCGTGGCCACGAAAGCGGTGTTCCCTGCGACGTGTGGGGTGATGTTGAAAGGTAGTGTAAGCGGAGTAGCCATTTGGAAATCATTCTAAGTTTTGGATTTTTTCAAGTCATCTTTGCTGTGGAATTGGGCGATTTTGCATTACTCAAATTGTTTTTTTATATTAGTTTTTTTTGCTCAGGGGTATTCTAAATGTTTTCAATCTTTCCTAGTATATTTTATGTTTTATTTATTTTATGTTTTATTATGTCTGGTTAGAAATCTTTAAAACTTTTTATAATCACATATTAGTTCTGAAAATTGCATAATTTGGGTATCATTGGGGTATTCGAGGGTAGTGAATCTATTTATAGATTCAAAAACACAATTTAAACACTCTCAAATTTGGATTTTACCAAAAAATATTTTACCGGATTTCGACCAAAACCTGCAGTAAAATCTAAAACATAGAATAAATAAACTACTCATTTTGCTAACCCCACTTTGAGTGATTTTGATTGAACTTTGAAACAATCTCTCTCTATATAAAGTGTGTGTATGTGGAAAGGTGGCCTCTAGCCCATGCTCCTATCCTTTTACAAATGGAGAAATGGGACTCAAAACTTCCTAGCTGTCAAATTCAATGCATTTACTATGATGACTTAAAAAAGAACTAATTCTTAAGAGTGGAGGCATGTGAGGGAGGAAGTGATGTTTATGCCATGCAATAATTTTAAGACAACTTACAAATAATTAAGAGGTTACCATTGAAAGGGAAAAGGAAATGTACAAAGATTCACAAAAAGATCTTATAGAACTTGATGGTGAAATTTCAAGCTTTATCAATCTAAAATATGGCAAGTCATTGCTCGTCGTTTTGAGAGTCGAACTGGTAAACGTTTACATGCAGCTAGGGTCCCTCCCTAGCTGCCACACCCACCCATCCTTCCCCTTCAACGTCGTTTTATTTCCTGCACTTTCGGGTTTGAGGCGTGCCTTATATAGTGGGGGCTCATCTATGGTGGTGATATCCACGACAGCGAAGTTTTCTTCCTCAAGTGGCATTCCATATTGTGTGTGGTGGCGACGGTTTCTCACTACTATGCTCACAATGCTCGTTGTTGCTGAGAGTCGACATGTGCGAGCTCTTCTAAGGTGGTGGAAATCCTCAGCGGCGACATTTTATTCCTCATAGAGGCGGCGTTCCATCCTCTATGTGGCGGGTGGCAGCATTTTCTATGCGAAGGTTTCCAGGGATGTGGGGAAGGGCTTCGAGGTTTTTCCGAAGCTCATATGTTGTTAGGGAGAGTCATTTTGTATTGACAGCCTCAATGCTCGAACCTTTGCTACTATTTAGCATTTTATTTTGTAATGTGCTCTGCACAATGTATGATGCATTGTAATAGGGCGCTTTTGGTTGCCTTATAATAGGGAGTTTGTCAACAGTTTTATGTTTGTAGAGTTTGTAGTGGTGTTGTATCCTTAATCCTGTTGGGTTTTCCTATAACTTGTGAACATAAATATGGATTATGTTATTCTATACTTTTATTCTAACATAAATATCAAGTATAACAATTTTTTGGGGTGAAAAAAAACCATTCAAGGGTTTTCATTGAGGACGACTTAGTTATGTTGAAGACAACAGAGGAAGAAAGAAGGAAATTGCTTGAGAGAGAAGAAGAAAAATGACACTAGAAGAACAAGGTGGTTGATTGGAGTAGAGTGACAAGAATACTAAGTTCTTCTAAAACTATGTGAAGTTTAAGAAAATCCAAAATACCATTTGAGAGATTTAAGATAGAAATGGAGGTGTAGCTTAAAATTTGGAGGAAAATTGAAATGCAAGAGTTCATCTTTTTCACAAATTTTTCATGAGCCCAATAAGGAAAACATTGGTGAGGTAATTGAGTTTTCTTCCTACTTCCCTATAATTGTAGATGTTAATCAAAATGAAGACACGATGGGGAAGATAACTAGGAAAGAATTGAAAATGGTTGTTCACTCCTTCCAAAGGGATTAAAATGCAGCTAGATGGATTGCCCAATGATTTTTTATATGCCTCTATTATTTGATTAAGGGGGATCTATTTGGCTATATTGGATGAATTTAGTATAAGGGGCGGGATTTTAGGGGGTTTACTAATTCCCGAGGGCAATCCACCCCCCTTTAAGGATTTTAGGTTGATTTCTATTTGTAATGTCATTTACAAATTATCTCAAAAATCATTGCTAGGAGGTTGAACCCAATATTATCTTCGATGGTCTCATGTGAACAATTTGGGTATCTAAGTAGTAGGCACATCCATGATTCAGTTGGTCTTGCACAAGCAACCCTTCACTCAATCAAATTCAAAATTATTTTTTGTTTGTGCCATCAAATTGGGTCTCTCAAAAGCATACGACAAGTTTAGTTAGCTTTATCTAAGGCTTATAAGGATTCAAGTGGGGTTTGGATTATTTTACCCTTTGTAAATTGAGTTGGAGAATGTATGTCAATTGTTTCCTTTGCACTTGATAAATGAACATGCTTCTTATTTTTCTCTCCCACTAGAGGTATTAAGCAGGGGTTCCCCCTCTCACCTATGCTCTTCCTCCTTGTAGTTAAAGGCTATGATAGGCTATTAATGGGCCCTTCCAAAGGATTGGGAGAGTTTTCAAGGTATAAAGTTAGGAGGGCGCCTCATTCCAACCCACATACGTTTTGTGGAGGATGTATTGTTGTTTGGTTAGTTTACAAGGAGGTGTTGGAGATATATGAGAAAGCCATTGGAATGGAAATATATGGAGTTAAGTCTTCCTTAGCATTTTGTGGCTTAACTAATTGACAAGAGGAGTCCTTGCTATAGTTATTACCTTGTAATATTGTTGTTTTTGACATATTTCTAAAGTACATGAGCTTCGAGTTTAAGCGAAATAACTATGGCTAGATTCAAATGTATTAAAAGATAGAGAGGAGGGTAATCTTGTGGTGTAAGTTTGTGATAAATTATTTTCATTGGGTGGGAGACTTACTTTGGTGAAAGTTATTTTTGAATCCACCCTTATTTATGGGAAATCGACACTAGTTTTCATTCCTAAAGGCATTTTTAAAAAAAGATGAGAAAGGAATGTTCCAAATTTCTTTGGTAATGTAAAAGGTAAATTAAAGGAAATCATGCCCCTTGTGAACTAGCAAAGCCAAAATCTGTCGTAGGATGGGGATTGAAGAACATTTTTTCTTTGGGAAAGCCCTTATTACTAAGAACACTTAGGAGACTAATATTGAGTGAAGACTATGGCAACAAGTTTTGGTAAGGAAATACATTGATCAATTGTCCTTTGAGGAATTTAGATCACCCAATAAAAAAATTGCAAATGGATCTATCTATTGGAAATATCTAGTAGAATATTTCACCCTAGTTGAATTGGAAAACACAAGATGGAACTAAAATATGATTGGGTCTTGACCCTTGGATAGGGAGAAGGGTAGTATACAAACTCTATAAATATTTGGTTGATAGAATATGACAACAAGGATGTCCCTCTTTATCCAATGTTTATTTTCCAATTCATTGTGGAAACCATCTTGGAAATATGAGGAATGGGTCAAGTTCAAGCAAGGAAATATATCAAGGTCTATTCATCTTCAAGACAATCCATATCAATTGGTTGGTCTAGGAACTCTATTGTAGGAATATACATTGTCCATAAGGGATATGCATCTGAGTTCATGGACTTGGAGGAGGGGGGGGGGGATGTTGGTGGTGGAGTTTTATTTAAAAGTTGAACTTTCCTGTAAAAGATAAAATATTTGTATGACTCGCCATTTCCAATAAAATATTAACTTGGGAAAACTTACAAGGGAGAGCTTGATACGGTCCATGGTTATGTTTTATATGCAAAGAAAATAGTGAAAGTGTGAATCACCTTTTTTCTTGTGCCACTACACTTTGATGGTATGGGATGCTATAAAATCTCTGTCATATGGAAAAGGAAGTTGGTATCGGAACAATTTGGAGGAGGGTTAATAAATTTGTCTAGATGACAAGGAGGACACCCAACATAGCTCAATACTTGTGGTAGTATTGTAGGCTATATGGTTGGAAAGAAATAATACCTTGTTCAATAACTACTCAATGACTCCTATGTATGTCCTATATATGATAAAATTCACATATGAATATTTTCAACACTCTTCAAAGGTCAAGATGCGGAGGCAAGCTGGTTAAGTGGAGATTATTTGATGGGGATTACATGAGAAACCTAGGTAAGTGTTTGGTTGGTGTTGTATTGTTTCTCACAGGGAACCATTGGATATTCTTCATCTGTGGATTGTGAGATATCACAAACCACTAGGATGAACTAGAATCTCTCACCATTCTTCTTCTTTATCATTGGAAAAGAAAAATAATATCTATTTAAGTCTATGGGGACTCCAAGATAGTGACATAATGGTTGATGGGTAGGATGGTATCAACGGACCATTATTGATCAAGTAAAGGAGTTAACAAATGTTTTCACTCATTGTTTCTTCAAATATGTTTTTAGGGAAATCAATGTGAAGGAAGATGGCATGTTGAAAAGCAGTGGATTCACAAGTAAGCAATTTTGTGATGAAGAAATACAAAGATGAGGAGGTCGTCTCCCTCCCTCTAAGGAAATTTTTTAACTAGAATTGTTACTATTAAAATCCTTTGATCTTGTGTCATGTGGCATAGTGTTGTTTTAGGAATCCCCCTTATGCTCCTAGGTTGATTCTCTGGAGAGTGGGTCAAGCTCTCTCATAGTCGAGAGTGTAAATTTCTATATTCTTTCCTTAAATCTACATGCAAATCATATAATTATAACCAAATGAAAGAGAGGAAGAAAGAGGAAAAAACATATTACTCTTGGTCATTTGATGATCCAAAGTGTGTCGGTCCTTTTTCTTATTGCTCCAACGATATACATGTACATGCACACATATCAAAAAAATACCTTTCTCAAATCCATTTGCATTTTAGTAACCAAAATATATATAAATATAAAGTACTTCAGATAAAGTGATCCTCATCCAATTAACGCAATCACACTCATGATCAGTGACAAATATTGGGGAGGGGGGGGGGTGAAGAATATCAAGATCTTATTTATATGAAAAGGAAACATTACAACAACATGATTACTTGATTTTTGATTGCCATGCCTTCTTCATGAGAGATTAGATTATCTACCCTTTCCCACATGCTTTAATCCTTTGTCAATGACAATCTACAATCTCTTATGTCACATGGAGGAACCAATATAGGAATCCTTTGATCTCCACTCACTATCCCTATGATTTTAGAGAAGTAGGATAGTAACTTCCCCTCAACAATGAAGACATGAGCTTTGGAGTGATATCACTTTCGGTAAATTCTCTCAGCACTTGGACTCTTGATATAACTTTTCCTATATGCTTCTATTAGCCATGGATATTCCATTTATATTTTGGGGAGGTGGCAAGTTCAAGTTCAAGAGTGAATGCATGTCACAACAGTGTTGTCCATGCATGATCTACACTTGTGGCTATTTTTATTCCAAATATTTATTCCATGTTTTATGGCTATTGAGATGTGGTCGCAGTTCTTGTACAGAACAATTATGGTGGGCCATAGTTCGCCTTTATTAAAGTAACCATGAGGCTTGCACTTTTCTTCACAAAAAAACATGGCCACATGTCCATAAGCATGCAAACAACTAATCTAAGCTCATATTTTTCAACTGTTCCAATGATTTTGATTGGTAGTATGATGTATTCATGTTCCCCATATCAAGGGTGTGAAATATCTATATAATAGGATTCCCCCTAATAGAAGAGGTCTGAAGAGATATTGATGGATGAAAATTATTATGAACAAAGGATGTTTTGCGAGTGGGCTAAGGAAGAGTTTCATGGGATATGGATTTGAAAACACTTAACATAAACCAAAATATCAAATTTAAAACTCCCCCCTAAGGCACACATACCCATGCTCATTAATAATGATCATAGCCTCAAAAAATGTGTTACAAATATATGGAATATGAAAATGTAACAGAGCATGCCCATGAACGATACACAATGAATTTATGTCGAACTACACTGTAGCCACCAATACATACAATGTGGATCTATGTTTTAGTGTATATCAAATCAATGTTGAGTGACTTGGAATCATTTATAAATTGACTTTCCAATGTACCCATCATGTAGTGGTACCTTTGTGCACAACTTGGGTGATGCCATTCCATCCCAAGGTCTTCTATCCAAAATATCAATTGAATGAGTTTTTATATATGAATGAATGATATGTAATCTAACATATAAAAAACTATCTGATCGCTGGTCATTTATGTATACCATTAATAGACTTGGGGCAATTCATTAATAATGATGATGTGTGCCAAGGTACAAAGTACAATCATCAAGTGTGAATAAATGATTTGACATAGAACAATGAACTGAATCATTCAAATAATATTTAATGATGTATACCCACTGCTAACTATGAGTGAACTTGCCACTGTTCTCTACAATCCCATAAGTACTGTAAAGGGTCTCTAACACTTCTTCCCATATAATGTTTTGAAGTTGATAGGAAGAGACTTGTTAAAAGGAGAGCATTCAGGTATATCTCATCACCTAACATGAAACATGTAACTAAATTGATTAATGGAACTAAAAGTGAAAACCATTAGATGTTTCTTGATATTGGGATGGTCGACATGAATGGTCAAAATATGAGGAATAGCCAACACAAGTTTATCCACTTCCCTTAATGAGCACTACATTGATATGATTTGGGTAACAATTGATACTTAGATAGAGACCAGTGAAAACTATCAACATTGAATCCATTGAATTGGGACTTCGTAATGATTGGAAGGATAATCGATTGGTGGAGTAACTCATCATTATGTACGAATTCCTAAGTAATATTAACCTCAACTGCAAGAGTATTTGATGCAAACATTTGTTATGTTCAAGGGAGACATACACGAACACCTTTCATGTCAATAGAACAAATTACAAAGGTTGATATTCTCCCCGCCCCACTGGGACTTTTTTATTTGTTTTAATGTTTTTGTCTTTTTCATGTTTTTCAAAGCGCAAAAAAGAAAAAAATATGCTATGGTATAGTATAGGAAACAAGTGTTGTAAAGACATGCAGCTACATTCAAAGCATAGGGTGCAGTCCTATGCAAAACAAAGGCACCAAAGCTACTAGGATACTTATAAACATTCAAAAATGTATCACCTCCAAAAAAAATGGGTTAAGATACTTTTGGCCAAATAAGACGCAACAAAAGTGAAGGAAAAAGTCGTACGCACAGTACAACAAATTACAATTAGGTATTATACATAGCGGAACAGGTAATGAGGGCATAAGCTAAGGTAAAATGACAATATTAAGCAAAGGTTTGGCATAAGGTCAAGTTGTGGATGTGTTTGCACAAGCCAACAACCTATTGTCACAGCGAAAATGATCAAATTAACTAATTGCAAATTGAAATTTTTTGAGGAAATAAACCTGCACAATCCTACACATAGACAATGAATGGTCAATAGAGAAAAGGCTATTAATAAAAAACATATATGAGCCATAAAAATGACTTACCGTGGTTGTCTCTTGCAAAATAATGAGAAAATGGCTATTATATAGATCCATGAGGTAAAACATTTGTCCAAAAGACTTAATATAGGTGAAAAAATATTTTTTTAATTCATTGTTAATGTAGTAACTTGGTGATTTTAGAGAAAATTTTGGTGCCCTTGGGACTCAACTAGTGTTGATAATGGGAGATTGGGCCATCAAATTTTCAATACAATCCCTCTAAGTAAGTGACCTCACTCCTCTCTACATTTCCATTAGTTTCATTTTTTATCCTTTTTAATTTTCACAGGTTGCCAAACACTAGTTGGCCCACATTTGCACAGCCTTGGTTTTGGTATGTAACAACCATGAGAAAATGGTCGTGCTCACAATTTTTATTTACAACGATCATGGTCATTCATGACTATGCTTAGTAATAGCCATGCCCATGCCCTAAAAGAGCCCAAAAAATGAAAAAAATGTTGAAAGAGCTGACCCGATTTCTTACTATTTGGTTTTGTAAGACATACTTCCACCATAATTGAGTCAAAAGAGAGAGAGAGAGAGAGAGAGAGAGAGTACGAGAATGCAAGTATTGATACCATGTGGCATCAACCAAATTTGAATACCCTACATGATTGCAATCTTCTAAAGTTATTCCATTGTGCTAAAATGTGCACGCAGGGGAGCCTATTATAGATACTAGTGGGGTGGTGAGACCATGAAGAGCAAGTGTTCTACGTGGGAAACAAGATTATCCATTTATATGTCGAGGACATCTACTTTTTAATAGGTTTTTATCAAAGGGCAGCACCAATCTTGTTCAAAGGAGAAGGTATAGGACCGATTACTTTAACAATTTTAGAGTATATATATCATTGCACACCACACACAAGGCATATAGAAAAGCATCAACTAGGTGTTGATATGATGGATTCAATATTTGACCCTAAATACCATCCTATTTACTATCACACAAGTTTCAAGATCGACTGCAAAGAATCTAACTTCATGTGTAAATATGTACTAGGCACTGGAGTGCTTACAGCCCATTGTTTTTAATTGGTGCTCGACCCTCGTGGTCAATATGTGAGACCAGTTGACACAGTAGAGGACTGCAAGGAACGTGAAGCAATTTGAATATGCTTCAATTCTTTGTACCTATTTTAGGGAGACGGTTCCTGACATGTTCCCTAGTATCTACACTCATCAACTTGGACCATAAGAGCCCAAGATGCGATGATGGGTTGATCTAATGGTTCATCTGGGAGGTGAACTTACTATTCATACCTTAAGTCCTAAATTCTTTGACTAGTGGGGAGAAGAGATCATTGTAGTAGAAAACACTCCTTATATAAGCGTGGACTTCAAGCAAGATTATGAGCTATCAATTCCTCCTAAGGCCTAATGGGGCCATACAGGTAAGAATAATTTCCTTTCTATTGCTCTCGTATTGTTTTTGGTGTTTTGAAATTATTTAATTTTTTATGGATTTTTTTTAAATGTAAAAAAGATTTTTTTTTTTTTTAAATATGCAATGTGTACTACCCATATATTCTCTTGATGGCATATATGTTGTTCTAGTGTGACCTATAGGGATCCCCCCTAGTAGGTGTCATGCAAGAGAGGAAGAACAATTAGAGCTCAACTATGAGGATATGGATGTGACTAAGATAGGAACCTGTAGGGGATAATCATGGGAGTCCCTATGACACAAATAGAGGAGATGCCTAGGAAACTTCAATGTCATGTGGTTGGGGTTCCTTAAAGGATGATAAGACTTCTGAGGTGGGTACCTGTTAAGTAAAGCATGCACATGAAAGTCGGGAGATGCTCATGTTATAGATATTACTTTTTCACCCAGAAAATAGAAATATTACAATATACAAACTGAAAGTTGCATCCCATTACAAACCTTTGGAATGAAATTGAGCCTGAAGTCTTTGGAATGACCTAGAGTTTGTTGACCATTTTGAAGTTCTAGATTGAAATAGAGATAGTTTCTTTGATCAGGATTTGAACTAAGCATTCAATAATCAAACAAATATTCTGAAAAGGTCATCCACAAAATCTTCGATATTTGGAAGCTAGTAGCAGCGACTCTTAAATACTCAAAACTACATAGAGAGAAGTAACCTGATCATACACACAATGTTCCAATGTGCCAAATTTTGCAATAGAACTAGCATACTTCTTTGATATAGGATCAAGACTGAGACAAAGACAGGGCAGATAATTATATAGTATACTATATTGAATTTTCTGCATCTTGCAACATCTCTTCCCCATCTTTGCTGCTCTTCTTTCCAAAAAAGGTTGTCTTATTGGCTTTGTGTTTATCGACTTGTTCTTCTTCAACATGATTAGCTTTGAGTTAACAAGAATAAGTAAGAATAGATATCCAACTATACCATAATTTCTCTCACCTAATAAGAGAACTTTAACTTATCAATATCACAACTCCTCATGTTAAAATAAAAGATATGAAAGAACAATCACAAGGGGTCAACTCTCTATAGTACCATATAAAACTATAATACTTAAAAAGAAAATGTTCGATCCATATATGGATATCAAACTACACTTTCGACCCATTTCAATCATAAGTATTTATAAATACAATAATAATTTCAAACTAAGGTTGTACCCCAACAAGTTGCTACCACACATTCAAATGTAAAGATACACATAATATAGAATCATGCCATCTAGCATTCTTCTCTCTATCATACACAGTCAAATCAAGGGTTGTACCCTTTTTCCAATATACAGAGGGAACAAACACATCACAACTAACAAAGCGAATGGTAAGTCACCCTCTTGGAGGAAAACGACCTCTGCCAACATCCTGCAAGGTTCAACTATCTATAAGAGAGACTCGACCTCATCAGCAGAGGTAATATCATGTCTTCAATCCTAGAAATGTGAGTATTGAAAGCAATTAGAATACGAACAAACAAGCATCCAAACCAAGGGTTGCGCCACTCTAACCGTAGAGGTAAAAGATCACAGTAAGCTCTTCAGTATAGGTTGTGCTAAGGTTGATACAGGAGCACCGTTCCAGTGATGCAAAAAAGGCAGAGGCCACACTGGCCCTTACCCATCCTGCTAGCCGGTCCATTTTTCGACACCCCAAGGTCGTGCAGCTGCCCACTGAACGTTCCAGCTTAATGAACTTCGATTCCACAAAAGGTCCAAGGCGATGGCACAATCCGCAACTTGGCCGTGCAGTTCTCGATGCTTTCATATATACCTATGGGTTCATTCAATACCTTTAGAATGCCTTTTGTATGTAACTGCCTAGATCTACTCACGGGATCTCACCAACTGCTCTGCTATAAACACATACACACACGGAAAATGAACCCTTCAATGCACACGAACAAACTGGACAAACTCCTTGGAGGGAAAACCTAGTCTGCACAAATACAACCAATTTTTTCCATACGAGGGTTAGGAGTATATGCATACACGGAATATATACAGTTAACTGCATGCAAGCAAATCAGACAACTCCTCTGTGTGTGTCCAAAATGAAAAACGAAAATGTATTGTCAAATATGCACATATAGGCCAATAAATTCCATTTCTTCACACAATATTGGTACAGATGAATCCCAATCTGCAAGGTATAACCCAGAAAATTCCAGCTGGGAATGGGCCAGGTGATGATATACTTGCAATGTTACTAAACAATATGGCAGTCGGTGGTATTGCTGGGTATGGTAAGCTTATCTTCTTCAGAGGGTGGAAATACAACACAACAGAAGAAACTTGGAATATGACAACAAAATGTATCTTATCTTGCACACAAACAAATACAGAGACGCCGTGGAAATGGAAAAGTGGACAAAGTAAGTATGGGTGATACTTATGGTATAGTCCTCTTAATAGTTTTGGCCACCGAGAGAATTGTATATAATCCTATGATTCTGCTTCGACTGGTGTTGCTTACCTCTCCACCGGTGGATATGTTGTTGGTGCAGGTGGTGCAGGTAGTGGTGGACAGGGGTTCGGATGTAGATATCGATCTGCTCCTGGTGGAGCTTCACAAGTGCCAATGCAAATCCCAGTAGTGCAGGTGGTGGTTCTAACGACGATACTAGCATAATGGATGTCCAGCATTCAGGAAGTCCATGCAGTGGCCTTGAATGACTAGAAATTATCCAGGAAAGGAAGTAGTAGCATCTGAGACAAAGAAGAAAAAATTAGTGATATATGATGCACAGTTCTAGATCCATATGAGGTTGTTCCAGTTCCGTGCCTCCCAACTGGTTTCTGCAAAACTAGTAGCGAAAATAACAGTGAATATGGGTTTAGATTCTCCAGTTGCAGTCATGGCCCAACCGAGGTAACTGTCGCCCACGATGCAGGACACAGGTTGTTGATGGAGATTGTTGATGAGCTCCTCAACATGGCCTTTTATGTTATCCAATGACGGATACTGTTCAAACCATAAGCATTTCTTTTCTGTGCTCCGTGGTTTTTTGTTTGTTGTTGTAATCATTTCTTTTCTGCGCTTTGTAATTTTTGTTTGTTGTTGCAAGCGAGACTAAGCTGTATACATCACAGGTTCCATCACTATACATGCCACACTCCCTCCATGCATTGTCGGGGTATGCATGCCATGCTCCCTCCATGCAGTGCAAGGGTTTGTCAAGTGACCATGTGTTGTCTCGTCGGGCGAGCAGGTGACTCAAGCATACTCGTATATCGTATATGTATATTGCCATACCGGAGTGCCTCAAAAAGAGGCCAAATAAGGCCTCCAAACAAACTATTGGCTAGAAACAAAAAAAACACTTAAAACTTTGGTTAAAACGCATGTCAGGGTAATATCATAGCAGAAAATCGATTTATTAAAATAATTTGTGTTAACATAAAGTGCATTTAGATTTTTTTTTACGGATGAAAATTTTAAGGATATTGTTTTTTATTTTTTTGAGTTTTTTCATCTTTACCATTTGAGCTGCGCCTCACCAATGACAAATTTAGCAATTTATAGAAGTTCATTTTTTCATATTGAAATAAAGTTCTTTCATAATCTTTTTTTGAAATTTTAAATATCCAAATTATTTTAAAATAAAGCAAAACTTTTAAAAAAACTTTTATGTTGAATTTTTTTATTAGATAAAATTTTTTTTACACAACACTTATCATTTTTTTAAATTTAATTTATTTATATAATCTTAATAAATATTTTCACATGACTTTTTTATCATTTTTTTTCATTCTCACATTTAAATTTAACTATTTATTTATATATAAATATAAAATTATGATAAATAAATTATCAATAATTATAAACTTAATTAAAAATATTACAAAAATAAAGAATAAAACAAAATATAGAGATAAGCTTTTAAGAAGAAAACCCAAACTTGTTATAAATTCTATTCAAAATTATCCAAACTTGTTCTAAATTCCATTCAAGATTTCGAGATAAAAAATAACAAGGTATGTGTACAAGTGAATTTTCAGTTTTTATTTGTTAATTATATTTCAAAACATAAAATTGTGTTAACACAATTTAACATTGCCATAAAAAAATATATTAAAATTTCTTTATGAATAACTCTTACTATTTAATAAGAAAAACTATAACTCAAAGTCAGTAACATTGTGAAAAAAAAAGTGTATATATCAAAATTTCAAAAAACACTCAGCTACAATACAAATTGAATAGAAACAAAGAAACTCAAAAGTCTCAGAGTCGATGCCTTTCTCGACATTGAATTGAAAATCCAATTTAGTTTTCTATTCTGTATATTTAATAGTTTAACCCTGGGCAAAGCTTTCCAAGTCAAAGAGATGAAAGCTGGCTGTGTATAGTTAGGATCGATCCCACACAAGAAAAAAAAGGTCGAAGTTGAAGTCCCTCCACCTCCACGGCAAGACTGAAATATGTTACCAAAACTTGCTCCATCCATGCCCGTCAATTGATGATTATATAGATATGAAAGATAAAAATATATCAGCAGCGTCTTTACCATAGGTCATTATATATATGAATAACAAAATATACTATAACAAGAATCTGAAAAAGATAAGAGTTCTCCAACTAAACTAGACCATTTAGACTCCCATTTAAACGACGGGTCAACCAATGGTTGCTTCTTCACCCGACATTCTTCTTCTTTATTAAACTAAAGGTTAAATATATTGATAAAAATGAAAAAATGGTTGAGCCGTGGCTGGGCCAAATTTGGCTGAGTACATTATTCAAAAAATCTGTGTGTTGTTTGCTTTGAGATTTGGAGACTTTCCCTGTTTGTAAATTAACAACTGCGAGTTAAATATTTGAACACGATCTACTCTTTCTTATAGCTGGAATGCAGTGGAGATCAACGATAAATTCATGAATTGAGTGCATTGTGGTCTGTTCACTTTATACATTGAATTCGAATGCTTTATGTGATGATTGTCATGCTGGATACTTGGTGTCGACTGTTCATCATTTCTTTACATCTTAATCTTCCTGATGATGTGTAAACAAGATTCCCAGGATGTGGATCAGCATGCAACAATCCTGTGTCTAGGAAGATTTGGACAAAAATTTCTTCTACTCCTGCCAGTCAGATGATATATTGCCTTTACCAAAGCATTTCTAGGAGTGTCTACTGTATGAATTGGGAAAGTTTTTGCATGGCAATTTCGCTGCCACTATGAACCCTGTACATTGTTAATACTTCTATGAGCTTCCCACTGCTGTAACCAGGCAGCTTTTCAGTGTTTCTGACCGCTAATGGATCACCATCAAGAATATTAGTCCTTGCATTGTGTAGAGTCAATCCTGGGTCAGGTGCATCCTTAGCAACCTTTTGGCAGGTTCCTCTTCGTGACATGAGTTAGTTTTTTGTGTTAAAACATCTGGTACCTGTTCAGTTCGCTCTGGATACCATGCTCGGTGTCGATTGTTCGGCAATCATCACTTCTTGACTCGCATAAAATTGGTGGCTTGTAATTTGGATCAGGGAATGTGGTGATAGCTTGTTTCCCCACTTGAAAATTCTATTTTCCCGGGTTCAAATCTGGTTCCAGCTTTTGCTTCGATGTTTTTCATTCAATTGTCAAACTATTGTAAACTGTATGCGTATTGAAAGCTTTGATGATTACAAGAGAGTCTCCAAACACCTGTAGTTTCTCAATTATGTATTTTTTGGGGATTTGGCATTCTTTTAGGAGAGCTAATGCTTTTGCTAAGTTGTTTGAGCATGTTCATAATCCCCATCTATATCTGGTTCTCGATGCTCCTCCAGCAAATAGCAAGACCCCCCCTGCTCCTGCTACTCTGGGGTTTCTTTTGGACGCGCCATCAAAGAACAAACGGTCAATGTCATGTTTGTTTCTCCAATCTTCAAATTTGGAGTTGGAGAGTCTGATTTTCCAAAGTGGGAGGTTCCGGCGACGTGAGCCTATTTCTTTTATGGGACTAGAGGGAGGAGTGCCAATCCAATTTAGCTCATTTGTAGTGAGGTTTGTGTCTGTTTTGAATTTGGAAGAGTTCAAGCATTCTATAAGGAAGCCTTTGGCTTGTCCAACGACTTGTAAGGGAGTGAGGTGGGAGTCCTGGAAAATTGCTTTGTTCTTGGCAATCCAAATTTTCCAACAAGTAAATTTGGGGATGGTTATCTAGATTTGGAGCCAGAGCTTCTTTTTCAAAAGGGATAAGGGATAGGTGGATTTCCAATCTTTGAGGAGGCAAGTGGTAGTGTTGAACATCGACATGGTTATGTTGAGATCATGAAGCATATGGTTCCAAACTGTTTTTGAAAATTGTCAATCCAGGAATAAGTGATCTAATGATTCAAAATTCTTGTGGCATAAAGGGCACCAATGTGGCCCAATAATTCCTCTTTTGATGAGGTTGTCTCCAGTGAGGACCTTTTGCTGAGCGAGGGTCCAAATGAAAAAATTAACCTTGTGAAGTCCAAAAGGATTCCAGATCAATTCCCATAGGGTTTTCCTTGAGGCATCATGACTTTGGAGTGCGCTGAAACCCAGGGTAGTGGTGTATTTCCCTTTTGGGCCCCAACCATGTTCATCTTTGTCTTGGGAGTGAGTAGGAGCACATCCAATTAAACTTTCTATAAGGAGAATTCTGGAGGGTTCTAGATTGGATGGAATTGAAATATTTTTCCATCTTTGCCATGTGCCGGAGGAGTCCCAGGCGCTGAGATCATTTAATGTTTTTATTCCTTGCTGAGCGAGCCAATGATATATATCATGGAGATCTTGATTGTTCTGGAGTGGCTTGTTTCCCATAATATTGTTAGAAAAAATATTTATGTCTTTCCCATTTCTGGGAACCCAATAGAGTTCATGAGATAAAAAATACCATGCGATTTTGCATAAGGACAAAATTGAGGAGCCTTTGGATGCTGGTTTGTTGTCAAGGCATCTGAGAGTAGTGAATGCTAGGTATTTCTTCTTTAATAATTGGCTGACTCGATGTCGTTTGTTGTGCAGAATCTGCCAAAGGTATTTTCCTCCCATTGCCATGTTTGCCTGTAGGGGATCTCGAACTTGGAGACCACCTAAATGTTTTAGCTGTTTTATGATGTTCCAATTAACCAAATGTATTTTGTTCTCGTTGTTTTTCCCTACCGTCTAGAGAAACTCTCTCAAGAGTTTGCTTATGCAATCTGACACTCCTTTGGGTGCTAGCGGAAGAGAGGATTGATAGATTAGGAGAGTTGAGAGGACTGCTTTTAGTAAGATCAGTTTTCCATCTTTATTGAGCTAATATCCTCCCCAATTCCTTATTTTGGATTTGATTTTGCTGATAATGTCTTCCCAATTTCCAGATTTTGAGAGCCCTTGTGTTATTGGGAGGCCTAGATACTTGAACTTATCCCATTGCTTGTGGACTTTGATTTTGAGTATTTGGGCGATGTTGACTGCAGAGGTGTTGCTTAGATTCCATTCGTATACTGCACTCTTGTGGAGGTTAATCTTACCTCTTGTGGCTTTGCAATACCAACCCATATTTTGCTTAAAATTTCGGGCTATTATGGAGGAGCCCCCTCCCAATAAGAGGGAATCATTAGCGAAGAGGGTATGGTTGAGGGGCATGGAGCTTGGAGCTAAATTGAGGCTAGGTAGGGATCCTGTTCTGAGATCAGAGTTCAACTTTTGACTGAGGGAGTCAGCCAACATTATGTATAAGAAGGAAGACAAGGGGAAACCTTGTAGAATTCCACGCGTAGCTTGGAAGAAATTGGTGGGGTGGCCATTTACTAAGGGGGCAATCCATGGACCTCTTATGCAGGCTGAGATCCAGTTAATGAAGATATTTCCAAAACCAAAGTTTTCCATGACTTTAAGGAGGAAGGAGTGCTTGACACGATCGAATGCATTGGCCATATCGAGTTTGATGAACATACCTTTTTCCTTGCGGATCTTGCTGGAGTGGATAGCTTCCTGAATGAGGATGACATTTTCGAGGATTTGTCTTTCTTTTAAGAATCCTCCTTGATTGTTTGAGATGATTTTAACAAGGAGAGGCTTCATTCTGTTTGCCAACATCTTGGAGATTATCTTGTAGGATGAATTGCATAATGAAATTGGTCGAAATCTGCCAAAGGAGTTGGGATTTGTCTCTTTTGGGATAAGAGCGAGGAATGTTGAATTGGTGCAGCCTCCGATCTTTGCTTTTGAGTGGAAATCTCTGATCATTCTCATATAATCTTTCCTTATGTACTACCAGCAAGATTTGTAGAAGTGGATGGAGTATCTGTCAGGTCCTGGAGCCTTGTCAGTATCGAAGGACCATATTGCGTTGGTGACCTCCTTCTCAAAGAATGGCTTGAGGAGGTCGAGGTTGTCTTCAACTGTGATGTTCTTCGGAATGTGCTCGAGGAGGATTTGTTCTCCTTCCTCTCCATCGCTATCCTCCTCCGTAAAGAGCTTTGAGAAGTGATTATGTGCAGGGATCTTGATGTTTTCATGTCCTTTGACGGTTGATCCATTGTTAGATTTGATTTATGAGATGTAGTTGATAGAGTGCCTAGCTTTAGTCTGTTTGTGGAAGTAAGAAGTATTCCTGTCGCTGGCTTTGAGCCATGTGCTGCAAGATTTTAATCTCTAGTATTCCTCTTCTTTATAGAATGCTTGGTAAGCTTTGACTTGATGCTTGACCTCTTCCAGTAGTGTAGCGTTATCAGTTGGGTGTTCGTCCATCGAGTTTTGATAATCTTCCAAGTCATCTACGGCCTTCTTTCTGTAGTTAGAGGGTGGGGGGAAAATGATTTTGGCCCACTCCTTTAATGCTTTCTCGGTGATGATAAGTTTCTGTTCCCAAACAAATCTAGGGGATCTGATTATGGGAGTTCTCCAACTTTTGTCGAATACATCCCAGAAACTTATGTGATCAAGCCATTGACGGATGAATCTGAATGTGATCGGGTCGAGATCTTCATCTTCTTGGATTTGGAGTAGGATTGGTTTGTGATCCGAGGCAAAGTTTTCCATGATTTTTGAGATAATAGTATGTCCTTCTGTCAATAGGCTGCTTTGGACAAGGAATCTATCAAGCCGGGCCATGATGTTTCCTTTACCTACTCGCTTGTTGGACCAGGTAAATTTTCCTTTTTTGGGTTTGATATCAAGCATATCCCATTTCTGAATGAGAACTTCTATTTGGGATTTGAATATGTCCTTTTCGATGAGGCCTTCCTTCTTTTTAGCTGTGGAGAGGGTTATATTCATATCGCCAGCAAGAATGAGATTTTGTGGAGTATATGCATCCAAAAAATCTTCCAAAAGCTTTCAGCAGTCTTTTTTTTTGGAGTATAGGTTAGGAACATACAGATTGAAGAGTGCGATGTGAATGTTGCTTTGGGTGTGAGTGATTTTCATGAAGATCTAGTGTTGAGTGGCGAAGGAGCTGCGTAACTGGAATTTTTCTGAAGACCAGAGGGTTGCTAGGCTTCCAAAGGCTCCTCTAGCACTGACAGCCATACCTGCGTTCTTCTTCCATTTTTCCTTTCCAATGGTTAAGGTAGCATTTTCATCGATCTTGGTCTCTTGAAGCATGAGGATGTCTGGCATGTCTATTTTTTGGAGGTCTTTGACGGCTTCTATTTTTCTAGGACTGCCCAGTCCTCTGCAATTCCAAGAGACCAACTTCATTATTTATTATTGTGAGTAGAGGAGGGACCTCCTCCTACTGAGTCCCCCATTTTCTTTCCTGCTATTATGGCTCTAGTGTTCCTGTTGAATGCCATGTCTACTGTTGCTTGGGTTCCTTGGGTTTTCTCACGTTCAACTTCTTCTTCCCTTAGATCTTTGGTCGATTTTCGTCCTAGTTTTATGGATGATCTATCTATTAGATCATTCGAAGATGCGGGGGAGACCAATGGTTTGGTTTTTGTAATTAATGCACAGGAGGGGGATAACGTACCTTTATTCAAATTAGATATAGTGGGGCTTGGTGTTCTCTGGGGATGGAGCTCTTTCGGATCTTCTTGGATTTGAGGGGATTCCTGAGATTCTTGTTGTTTAGAGATTTCTCCTTCTTCTCGGGCTTCGAGGGCTTCTTGGATTTCTGGAGTTTCTAATGCCTTGAATCCGTTCTCTTTGTTAGCAACCTGAGATTTTTGATGCTGATAGTCTACTTTCCTTGAGCTTTGAGCTTTTGGTCCCGATTTGGGGATTGCTGTCCATTGTTCTTTTTTCCCTCCTGCTTCCGGATCTGCGGGCTTCTTCTTACAATGTCGAGCAAAGTGCCCATATTCGTGGCAATACCTACATTTAAATGAGATTTGTTCGTAATCCAATTCCTGTATGTGAGACCAATCTGCCACAGTGAGTTTTATGGCTTCTGGGAGTTCACATTCCAGATCTACTTCAACACATATTCTTGCACATGAGTATTGATCTTTTCGATCTGCTTTGTCTATGTATTTTCCAAGGGTGTTTCCGATAGCTTCTAATGATTATGGGTTCCAACAATGTAGGGGTAGATGCAAAAGTCTTACCCAAACTGGGAGTCCAGATGGGATATCTTGGGATGGGTCAAAATCAGGGTTCTATTTATTCATGTATAGCCCTTGTGGCCCCATGAAGTATGGGCCACTCCTGAAGATTAATTCACGATCTTGTTTGCTTTTAAAGACGAATGCAAAGAAGCCCTTTCCTAGGAAGTAAGATTTTACTTCTTCCGATATCAAAGGTCTCCAGTTTTTCTGAACCCATGTCTTAGTGGTTCTCAGATATGGCTACAAGCCTGTGAACTGGAAAATCAATCCTCGTTCCAATAGGTTAAGAGCTATCTTGCAGGGTTTCTCTACCAGCAGCGCTACAGTGGGTATCTCGGTAATCTTTTTCACAAATTTCTGTTGTGCGGTAGACAAGGTTTTTTTTCCTTGAGCTGCAATCAATTTTAGGAAGTTAGACATATCAGAAGGGAGAGGAGGGTCTGCATCTCCTGTCGAGGCCATTGAGAGCATGGGCTTGAGGGCCAAGCCCTAGCCGCAGGTGGGGCCTCCATTCAGACTCCTTGATCAGAACGATCTCTTGGATCGGATCGCTAAGGCACGCTCAGCTCGCTCGCTGATCTAAATACCCGACATTCTTCTTACATACGATGGCATGTTCGATTTAAGTGCTCTTCAAGTCTGCATAGTGCGGCATTGTGAAGATGGAAAATCCGATCTTACTCTCTGTGCTGAAACAAGTTTTTGACAATATTAAAAAATATTGAGCTGGTGCAAATACTTGCGAATGCGTAAAACACAAATACTTGGAAATCCGTTCTCTATGCGTGTTGAAATCTCTTCACCAAAGAGAGGCGTTGGCTCAACAAGTCAGCCCCTTTGACACAACATAGGCAGTAGCCGTGGCTTAAGACCAAGCCTTATCCATGGTGACTCCACAGAGCGTACCAACTTCGTCCATGCTCACGAAGGCAGTTTTGATGCTCATGAAAGCAGTGTTGTGTTGTGTAGATTCAAAATTGAAGTAAATCCCGCCCATGTGCTTTACATTTTGAAAATTCAATTTTGAAGCAAAGCCCACCATGTATAGGTATGTCGACCTACGAAGTTCTGTTGCCGGAGAATAGCCGCTGCGGCTAGTCGAAAAGTTTCCGCTGGGTATGGGATGTATGGCCATACCTTCTGCAATAGACGGACGGCTCAACTGACAATTGACAACATTAATGTGGACGACGGCGGAGGGGCGGGCCATTGACAGGACACGAAGGAGTTAGTCGAAGGGATGGCCGGAGGGACCCGACGATTTCTTTGTTCGTCGAAGGGTTAGACAACTCTGTTATATTAATCCTCCTATATGAAAATGGGTTAAATAAAGCGTTAGAATTCCTCCTATATGAAAATGGGTTAAATAAAGCGTTAGAATAATGTCACAAGGAGGTTAGATTAATGTTCGTTGAAAAAAAAAACGTTAGATTAATCCTGCTCCGTAAAACAGGGTAAAAATAATGTCACAATTTTTGTTGGACGCAAATAAATTATTTTATTTTAAATTTTACCTACATCTGTCACCGTCAATATCATCCGAGAGACACCACGTGTTCAGCGACATTTGCACATCGTAAGTACACCACCTTTCACCTTCATACAACCCATAGTGAAAGGAAACCGCTTTCAAGTAACTCTTCCCACAAAAGCAGTTCCCGGGTGTTCTCTCTCTGGTAAGAATCCAGCCGACGGTATTGTATACTCTCCCTAGTAAGATTGTGGTCGGTGGCCTCGGATGCGCTCTCTACTCCGATAACGGCGGCCTTGAATGCGCTCTCTCTGGTAAGAAAAGCACTGTGATTTTCTCAGATTTGTTTTGAAACGGCGGACTGGACAGAAATTAGATAAAATGCGGAGAAGAAGAGTCCCTGTGACCGTTTGAGATCCTGACCTATATATATTTCAATTGGGACAGAGAGAATGGAATACTGAAGCGCAAGTTTCAACAACCTGTCCCTCTGTCTATTTCTTTTGTCATTTGTTTGCCTCTGCGTTCTTTTCTTTTGATGTTTCCATTGATTGTGTTATTTGTTTTACCTCTGCTTGTGTTATTTGTTTTGTCCACATGGCCTCTGCATTCTTTTTTTTCGATGCTTGATGTTTCCATTGCTTGTCAAGTCGGCCTTTTCTTCTTTTCTTTTTTTTGGATGATCAGAAGACAGATAGATATGGGGAATGGCGGTATGGAGGTTTATCCCAAGGGATTGGATTTGCATACACTTACACTCGGCAGAAGACAATATGGGTACCCTTATGCTCAGCAAGGGCATAAACTCCCAGGTTTAATCTTGAGAAAGGTTCGATACTTTTTTCTTCACAGTATCTTATTTCATTCTAAGTATATTTTAATTCTTGAAATTTGTAGGGTGGGTTGAACATTAGGTTGTAGAAAATAATCTCTGTACAATACATATGATTAGTGTATTTTGTTAAAGTCCAATCCTCATGACAGTATTTGTTTCAGGTGTATGTTTCTACAAATTGAAGGATGGTTTTAAAGGCTGTAGAGAAAAGCTTCGTGCCGTACAGATATTTCACTAGCTTATTTTACGTAAGACCTGTTCTTAAAACAATAATAGGTAAGCTCTGTACTCTTTCACATATTGTGTCTTTTATTTGTTCATAATGTGCACAAAGCAAACAATATTCTAGCCAGGCTACTACTTGAAGACCTTCTCTTTCTTTTTTGCAAGAACTTCACAAATAGTTCACAGAATCCTGTTTAATGATATTTAATCTTGTTTAAATATATTTTTGGTATAGGATGTCTATATGGATTCTGGAATGGATAATTAGAAGTAGAAACTATGTTTAAAGTATAATTAGTTCTGGATGATATTTCAATCTTTAAGGCAGGCTACTACTTGTATATTATCCCCTTCTGCTATGCAAGAACTTCACAAATAGTTCAAAAAATATGTTTAATGATATTTTTGGTATATATAAGGTATATATGGATTCTGGAATGGATATATAGAAGTGGAAATTATGTTTAAAGTATACTTAGTTCTTGATTATATTTCGATATCCTTTCTTTAAATAGGTTACGTCAGCCTTATTTATCTAAGTTCCAATTGTTTTCACTCTGAACGTGTGTCCTCGACCATTCCTTTCTTGCGCAAGAATTCCCATAGAATGTTCTGAACGTGTGTCCTAGACCATTCCTTGCTTGCGCAAGAATTCCCATAGAATCTTAACATGTATATATAAATTTATTGTATCAAGTGAATGTACATTGGAAAAAATATATAAGGAACTGGGTTTATTAAAACATAGCGGGCCATTACAATACTTCCTACCAAACAAAGATACTAGATGCCCAAGTGTGCATTATTTGTTCAACATTTCTTAGATACCTTGAGAGGGAGATTTAAGTACCTTGTATGTTAACCTTTTGTATGATGAGGGTCTCAATGTAACTTGCAAATTTAGCATCACTTTCAGCGTTTGTCTCTTAGACCATCCCTTTCTTTTTTCAATAATTTCCTTAAAATCTTTATATATATATATATATGTATGTATATATATATGTATATATAAGAGGTGATTGTAGAATGGATAAAATATAATTAGGAACTCGGTTAAAACATAATGAAGCATTACAATACTTCCCACCAATTGAAAGTACTAGAGGGCCAAGAAAATTGTAATTGTGCAACAATTTTGTAGAATATTGATACTAATGTTCCAGTCATGACCGTGATACCTCTGTTAGGGAGATTTAAGTACCTTTGTATGTTAAGTCATTAACCTTTTGTATAATTTCAACCTCAGGGAAGGTTTCAATCTACCTTGCAAGTTGAGCATTTGTGTGGCTTTGCAACAATTATCTAAATCTAATGGGGTGCAATCTGTGTTAGAATACATTTAGATTGCTATCTTGTTACTTCACTCTATCCTTTGCATTCTTTGATGCCATTAGCAAAAGTATGGTGCAATAAGTAAATGGTGTCTACTATGTTAGAATACATTTAGATTGCTATCTTGTTACTTGCACTGTATCCTTTGCATTATTTGATGCCATTAGCAAAAGTATGGTGCAATAAGTAAATGGTGTCTAAGGAAAATTTGTAAAAAGGTTTAAAACATGTAGGCAATTGTGTTGATCTATCATTCTATGTAACTGGTACTGTCCAATTATATCAATACAATATTTATAGTAAGATTTTGACCCAACTCATGGGATGCTTATGGTTATACGATATAAAAAATTGAACCAATGTCTATTTGACCACCTTAGACTTACCATTGATAGACCACCTTAGACTTACCATTGATCTATGATTAGAACATTGTGCTCCATTATAGCATTTATTTTTTCCATAAAAACTTTGTATTAGATATTTCAAAGTTGAAGATATAATATACATTGGTTTGTCTTTATGACTCTATGCTCTTCATCTAAAAAGACACTTCAAAATGGCTTGTCAACTGGATGCTACGTCTGTTTATTACAGTCTGCTTGGGCCATTTAAGGCCTCTTTTTCTGCATCAAAGAACAAAAAAAATACAAACAAAAATGTCTTCCAGGCTTTGACCGCAATAGCTACCCTTCTATTTTAAAATGTATAGAGCAGATCAATAAAATGACCATTAGTATAATGAGAGAACAATTTTTGGATGGAATTCACTACCCTTGAATTCTTGCTCAGAAAAACTTCCTTTGTGCAAAATAAAGGTTTCTTTAGATAATTTGTTGGCTTCAGAGTTGAATTCTTTGTAAACACATGAGAATGTGATTTCATAAAAAAAATCTTTGCCTCAAGAACTCTATTCCATTGGAAATAGCTCCAAATTATCAATTTGACACTTACCATTGGCCCAATCCATAAGATGTTTACAATGCTCCATTATAGCTTAGTCTAGAAATCATTTAGAAATATAGTATATCTTATTATAATATAAGTAGGTAAACTTAAGTGAATGTAGAAATGGGTATAAGCATTTTCTTTGCTTTCCGTACTATCATTGTGTCATCATTGTATTGCAACATGGCATAAAGATTGTTGTCGTGTAATGACTTGGTTTTAACCTTTGGAATGATCTGAACTTGAGCTCATATATATGTTTGGATGCTTTGCATAGATATTTATTTCATGGCATAAAGATTGCTGTCTTGTAATGGCTTGGTTTTAACCTTTGGAATGATCTGAACTTGAGCTCGTATATATGGTTGGATGCTTTGCATAGATATTTTATTTTACTGTGCTTTATTACACCGGGAAGTAGATATGCTTTATTACATTGGGAAGTATGGTGATTTTGAATATTTGTAAACACGGATATTTTTCAGTTAATAAAAGAACCAAGATTGATTGGACATGAGCATCTAAAGGGGATGTGATACCGCAAGAGGGGTAATGTGAGGGGGTCGAAGGGAATGTTGATATACCTAAATACCTATGTTTACATGACATAGTACTTTGAGAGGGAGATTTAAGTACCTTGTATATTAATCTTTTGTACGATTTCAACCCATAGGAGGGTCTCGATATAACTTGCAAATTGAGCATTTTTGTTTATTTGCAAAAATGATTTATCTAAATCTATAGTAGAATACATTTATGTTTGAAAAAATAGTGTTTAAGTAGTGTTCTCACTTTTAGCGATTGTGTCGTAGACCATCCTTTTATTTTTGCAATAATTCCCATAAAATCCTAACTTACACACATAAATTGCATTAGGTGATTGTAGATTGGATAAAACATAATTAGGAAATCGGTTTAAAACATAGTGGGGCATTACAAAACTTCCTACCAATTAAAGGTACTAGAGGGCCAAGAAAATTGTTCAACATTTTCTAGAAAATTGATATCATTGTTCCACTCGTGACCATGATACCCTTGATACCTTCGATAGGTAGAATTAAATACCTTTGCATGTTGCGTTGTTAGCCTTTTGTATGATTTCAACCTCTAGGAAGTTCATTTTTTTCCATATTAGATATTTCATAGTTGAAGATAGAAGATACATTGGTTTGTCTTTAATATTTATGACACTTTCTGCGCTTAAAAGAATCTATGCCCTTCATTTAAAAAGTCACTTCAAAATGTTTTGTCAACAAATTCTACGTCTGCTTATTACAGTCTTCCTGGCCCGTTTAAGGCCTCTATTTGTGCATCAAAGAACCAAAAAAAAATACAAACCAAAATGCCTTTCCAGGCATTAACAACAATAGATACCTTTTTATTTTTAAAATGTATAGAGCATATCAACATAATGACCGTTAGTATAATGACAGAATGACCGTTAGTATAATGAAAGAACATTTTTTGGATGGAGTTCACTACCCATGTATTCCTGCTCAGAGAAAGTTACTGCAAACTGCAAAGTAAAGGCTTCTTTAGATAAATTGTTGGCTTGAAAGTTGAATTCTCTATAAATGTGCGAGAATGTGGTTTCATAAAAAATTTCTTTGCCTTAAGAACTCTGTTCTTAATTGGAATTAGCACCAAATTCTCAATTTGACACTTGTCATGAATCGGAATTAGCACCAAATTCTCAATTTGACACTTGCCATTATCCCAATCCATAAGGAGTTTTGAATGCTCCATTATAGCTTAGTCTATAAATAATCTAGAGATAAACTATCTCTATCTATTAAAAAATAAGTAGGTAAGCTTAAGTGAATGTAGGAATGGGTAAAAGCATTTCCTTTGCTTTCTGCAATGTCTGTGTTGTCATTTTATTGCAACATGGCATAAAGATTACCATCTTGTAATGATCCGGTTTTAACCTTTGGAATGTTCTAAACTTGTGCTTGTATATTTGTTTGGATGCTTTGTATAGATATTTTCTTTTACTATGCTCTATTACACTAGGAACTAGGAAGTAGATATAACATGGTGATTTTCAATATTTGTGAGCTTCGATATTTTGCAGTTAATAAAAGATTCAAGACTAACTGTACCTGAGCACCTAAAAGGACTATGATCCCATAAGAGGAGGGTAAAGGTGAGGGAGTCTAAAAAATGTTGATATGCCTAACTATCTATGTTTTTTATCCTACCCCGCCTTACCATTACATTAATCTTCACTTTTATAATGTTGATATTGAATCTAGCTTATAATTTAATAGAAGACAAGAGAAGTGGATATAAAAAATTCCTATAGTTTAATAAAAGACAAGAGAAGTGGATATAAAAAATTCCTAGATCTAGGCAGATTTGGATTATGACTATTCTTGTGATCCTTCATTCATGCAAAAAGGGGGAATTTGAATGGGAAGAGGGAGTTAGTTTTTGGAAAAGTGAGTTTTACCTTGGAAAAAGAGACTGCAATATTGAGGAACTGAACAATCACGAAAGAAAGCCATTAGAACCTTGTGAAGAGTCAAGATTTAAGAAAAATTATGTTGGAGTTAATGTACAACAGTTTTGACCTTTCTATGCCCACATTGAAGAGCAGAGAAGGAATAATTCTCCTTGACATGTTGTGTCAAGCAAGTAATGTGGCTTCCAAATAACTGCTTTGATTAAAAAACTTAGTATTGGGGTACTTGGTTAATATAGTACTTGCTTTTGAAATGGAGAGACTCCCCTGAGAATTTTGTATTATCTTCTTCGTCCTGGTGGTATCATAGCCTAGCTAGAGTGCCAGCCTACGGGTGGGTGGAAAATTGCTATGCTCCATTGAGTTGCTTGGAATTCAATCTCTGGAAAAGATAAGTACTTCATTAATATTATGAAAATTCTTATTATGTTCTGAGAGTAATTGATGTTGTTTATAGTGGAATGCAATTTTTATTTTCCTTTTTGGTTAAAGTATTTATGCATGAACACCACTCTGTTCTGCAGATCTTTGAATAAAGTATTTTTTTCTCATTCTTATCTCAGATAATATCCACCTCAATACCTCTGTTTGATTGATTGCATAATTGAATATATGTATTAGTGGTGGTCAAAATTTCAAAGACTGTAGAGTGATTAGGTATAGATAGTGAATTTATCACAAGTTGAATGATCCATCTAGTGGTAACCAATACGCATTTCATTGATGGAGTTGACACTGTCTACAGTATGGCAGAGCTGTTGATATGTTATTCAGATATTGGGTTATATGATTTATTGATCCTCAGTTGCAACACAGTGGTAACCAATACCCATTTCATTGATGGATTTGACACTGTCTACAGTATGGCAGAGCTGTTGATATTGATCCTCAGTTGCAACACAGTGGTAGAACATTGCCCCTATTAAAATCCCACTTGAAAAGTCCACTATTTGGTATTCATGTACCAGTCAAAATACCATGCACAATTATATCATTTGCAGATTCCACACTGAAATGCTTATACACTATCATTTGTTGGATAGTACAGACCAATATTGTCAGACTCAGACTCTGCATAGACTTGGTTGGCTTGGGGCTCGGCAGACTTGACTACTCAGGAGAGACTCTACAAATAGAAAAAAACTCAAAATATAGTAAATTTTGCATAAAAAAATATACTAATGACATTTTTAATCCATATAAGTTATAAAACCACAATCTATGCAAAATTTCACTGGATCATCTCATAAAAAATGATAATACAACTTTTGACACTCCATATTTATATGCAAAATAATGAATTGAAAGATGATTCCTTGAACAAATTCACAAATAGTACCAAGTTCAACTTCATGACTCAAAATATAAGTAGAAAATCAAAATAGACAATTTCTCTAAGCCCAATCTCAAGTCTCATGCATGACTACAAGAAGTAGAACACCTAAAATAGGTTCTAGAGAAGCTAGTGCCAACATTGCTAGACTGAAGCAACAACTGTGATGCATGTGT
Organism: Larix kaempferi; assembly: GCA_027924585.1. Classification (NCBI taxonomy): domain Eukaryota; kingdom Viridiplantae; phylum Streptophyta; class Pinopsida; order Pinales; family Pinaceae; genus Larix; species Larix kaempferi. Next base: position 1,835,546 of record BSBM01000031.1, on the reverse strand, counting down.
ATTGGGTGTTTCCATTTCAGAAAATGGTACACTAAAGGGATCCTCAATTTCCTCATCAAGCCAACTCAAATGATTAGTAGGAAATTCATCCTCCAAGACCCCACCCCATCAGAGACTAGATCAATCTTATCCAATAAAATTGGATCCAAATCCTTTTCTCGTAATTGTTTTGTGAGCATCCAAAGGTTGTAGTATATGAAGACCAACTTCTCTAGCTGCTCATGCTCCAACCTGTTGTGCTTTTTGTTGTGGATGTGCTAAAATACTGACCAATTGCGCTCACAACTTCAAGTGTTATAGGGTTGACTCATAATTCTGATGGTGAATTCTTGTAGTTGGAATTTTGATGGTGAATTCTTGTAGTTGTGGCGTCTTGGAGCCACAATTTGTCCACCAATGGGTTATAAAAAAAGAAACAAACACACAATGTTTACAAGTTTTGCAATGGCAAACTTAAAAGAGAAAACTAGCAAAATTACAATGTAACGATTTACAAATTGAATCTTACTCAACGTTTTCTTCTTCCTAAGACTTTGGGTTGAGCTAAATCCAAACATGCCAGATGATTCCCTGTACATATCTTGCTGCATGTTGATTTGGTCTTGAATTTCTTGATTGGGGTACATCCTCTCAATGCATATTATCACACCTCTCATCACCTTGGGATCTTTTTGAATTTTAGACCCCTCATATAATATGCTAGGATGATTGAGATATGCTCCTGCTGCATGCAGTGGTGAATGTAGTTTCCTGTCCCACTTGGAATCAATAATATCTTATACAAGGAGATATTTAGATGAATCTCCCTTATAGAAAGCCTTGATGGCCTCTTTGGCCCTGTCCATGGCCTCATAAGTGTATCCCATAGGTGGTTTGTCGCCATCCATGATCCTAAACACTTTCGCAGTCGGTTCTATCATGTTGACAACCTCAATGATTTTCTTCCATAAATCATCTTTAAGGAGACACTTTCATGGCCATTGCATCTAGTTTTGTGCTATCTTTCCAAGATAGCCATTGTAGGCTACAAAACATCTCGTCTCAATGCTTGGTACTAATTAAGGAGGCTTTGGAGGGAGAGAAAGTTTGTGGTGAAGTGGGGTGACTAAGCTCACCCTCTGTGAACTCTCTCATAAGGTTCAACATCCAAGCATGGTTGTAAATGTACTTGGTTATTTGTTTGCATTCATGAGCAATATCTTGTACCCACTCCAACTTCCCTATGTCCTCCAAAATCAAGTCTATGTAGTGGGAAGCACAAGGGGTCCAAAAAATAGTATGGTATTTTGCACACAACAATTTACTAGCTGCCACATAATTTGCAGCTTTGTTTGTGATTACTTGGACAACATTTTTGACCCCCATTTCTTCAACAACCTCTGCTCACAATGTATATATCAAATTTGCATCCTTCACATGTGAAGATGCATCATTATATTTTAGAAACATGGTTATTTATTTGCACTCATGAACAATATCTTGCACCCACTCTAACTTCCCTATGTCCTCCAAAATCAAGTCTATGTAGTGGGCAGCACAAGGGGTCGAAAAAATAGTAGGGTATTTTGCAACAACAATTTACTAGCCACCACATAATTTGCAGCATTGTCCATGATTACTTGGACAACATTTTTGATCCCCATTTCTTCCACATCCTCTACCAACAATGTATATATTAGATTTGCATCCTTCACATGTGAAGATGCATCAATATATTTTAGAAGTATGGTTCCTTTAGGAAAAGCCATAAGTAAATTGATAATTGTTTTTCTCATATGATCTGTCCACACATCTGATAAGATTATGCAACCTATAATCTCCCATGGGCTTTTAATGCCCTCTAACTATGCCTTTACTCACCAATTGCTCATCTAGATCTTTCCCCATAAGTGCATTGTAAGATGGGCCTTTGTATCAGGGGCCGACTCTTGCAAATGCATCTCTACCATGGGATGATAAAAAGGGGACTTTGTAAGGTTAAATGAGAGGTTTTCATGTTACCAGAACCTCCTCACTCCCATATCTACCTCCCTTTTCCTTTTGTTACAATTGGCCAAGGTTGGTTGAGATCCTATCAACCCTTAGATTTGCCCCTTGGCAATCTGGAAGGTTAAGGGCTAGTTGACCTGAAATGGACCAATATATAATTTGTCATCTATTTTGGTGTTTTCGAGGTCGAAAGATTGGATGAATTGGCTTGTAGGGCCCATTTTAAGGGCATGTTTCATTTTGCAGATTTGAGGTCCATAACCTTTTGGGGTTTATTCGAGGGTCTAAACAATGTTTTTTGGAGTGAAAAGTTTATCACTTGTCCAATGACCCTTGACATGATTCTACACTTTGAGATCTTTTGAACGATCCAAAAATTGCCTCAAACGGATTTCATATGCAAAAGTTACGCCTCCTGCAAATTGACTTATCTAGTTGACCAGCATGGTATCGAGTAGATTCCTTGTCAGCTTTCGTTTCTCACACATGCATAGCTAGTCATGTGTGGAATTTCAAGAACATCCTGGAAGGTCCAAAAAAACCTAACCCTAATCGAGAGTTGGGGCATGCAAAAACTGTAAACCTAACCCTAGATGACTGTTAGGCTATGTTAAATATCAGGACACTAGGAAAATAAGGGGTTCCATTATTTTGATGTTATGTATTGTTTGATAGTTGAGCAACAACACGAGAGTGGTTGGTAGAGCATAATAGAGGAAGGATGAGATATTATAGTAGCCATTAAGGCCGTCAAGTCATAGGTAACTCCATAGAGAGTACCACTTTTTTTGTATTTGAACTGCATATTTGGAGAAGAAAAAAGCAAGGCATAGTCCTCACTTCTGGTTGGGTTTTTCTCCCTTAGTGGTTTTTCCTTGGGTATATCTTGTGTTAATTTGTGTGGATGTGTTATTTTGCTCTAGTTGTTTTCCTTTCAGTTTCAGTGATTTAGCCTATTTTGGTAATAAGCTAATAAAAAGAACTATGTTGTAAGATTTGTTGCGACGAATTGTTCCAGTGGAATTATATCCATGGTAGTTTATAGATCACCATCACATTCCATTATGATCGTATTCAAACTTGTTCCAGAGAGACAACTTTCATAGGTTAGAGATTGGTTTCCACGGGGTTCAAATGTAGGATGATTCAATGATATGATCCAAGTTCAGAGTCAGAGACATTTCATAGGGTTTTCATCAGTATTGGAGGAGATGTCTATTTTTAGCACTTTACCTATTTTTTAGGAGATAGAGTTCGAAGGTCTGCACAATAGAGCAATGTTTTAAGATGACTTAGACTCAGAATCGGTCAAGGGTTAACTCGGACTCAGAATCGGTAATGAATCGATCGATTTGAATTTAATGACTAGGTTTACTAAAAAAATACATAAATATTTAAATTTTAAAGAAAAACAATATTTTAAAGATTCCAATCCAGGATTCCAAAGCATTAGAGACAAAATATCCAAAGTCTGCTCATGTATATATCAAAATAGAAGGAAGTGTATTGTACAACAGTGCAATACAAATCTGGAACAAAATATATAATCAATGATGCCTAAATAGCTTGTAGAGTCCAAAGAAACAACATGCTATGACGCCACTACATAATGCATCAATGATCATACATCATACATGTCATTGATCACGATGATAAATCATCAAACTCATCACCACTGCTAGAACAAGAAGTAGAACTAGAATAAGGACTAGCAATGGCATCATCATTTGGCTTAAGCTTGGACTCCTCAAGGTCATATACAATTGCAATAGTAGTAGTAGTACCAAATGAACGCCTAGAAGCATGAGTTTAGGGTTCATCTTATAGCTTTAGGGTTAGGGTTGGATTTTAAGTTGCATGAAATAGGGAAATGGGGTCAAGTTTCAATGAGCGAGGACAGTTAAAAAAATGAATGTGAAACATAAATCATAAATCATACATGTCAACAAATCATTGCCTATATTTGAATCCTATTCATCAATAACACCCTATGCCTCCCTCCTCTAGGATATAGTCCTTGCCTCTATCTTGAATCTCAAATTTGATCCTCTAAGGATATTATTCAACGACTCAACAACCTACAATTTTGATGAAACTTCCTAATCCAATCGTTAAAATAAGGTAGAAAAAGCTTCCCATGCTTAATAAGTGATTTTTCTTGAGTGAAGTGTACTTTTTTATTAAGGTCATGACAGAGGAGTTCAACAATCAACACCACCAACATCAAGGTATATAGAGGGGTTGATGTGCTCAATTAAATGCCAATCCTATACCCTCGTACATGATAGAATTTGGTGGAAACTTTGCAATCTTGAAACCCTGAAAACTAGTAAGTCTATTGAATTCTGAATGGGATCTAAAATTCTACATTTTCCATATAAAGTTCGATGAGGCTGGAACCACTCTCAAACATCTTGAAATAATTAATGGTATTGTTAAACATTTAAGTAAGATTCATCCATCATTCAAAAAGGGTATTGTGTTGGATGAGCAACCAACAAGTATAAGGCAAGCTTTTTGCATTGCACTGAGAGTAGAGGAATTCCTGAATCCTCACTGTCGAGAATGAACAAAATAATGGAAGTTGTTTTTGTGATGAACTGCCTAACAATGATTCTTACACATAGTGGAAAAAATCGACGAAAAATCGGCGATGTCTCGAAAAATCGCGATTTTTTCTGGGTGTCGATTTTTTGGACCGAAAAAATCGCGATTTTTCAAAAAAATTGACCCTGGAAAAAAATCGGCAAAAATCGGGAAAAAATCGACAAAGATCGGGAAAAACTCGAGAAAAATTGGGAAAAATCGATAAATAAGGGAAAAAATTGGTAAGCAAATTTTGACCCTATTAAAGTACAATTTTTGCATTTTTTAATGCTTTCCGCGGTTTGCCGATTTTTTCTCCGATGTTGCTGAGAAGATGTTTTATGGACCTGTTATCACCAAAACTATAGTTTCCCCCTAAAGATGGATCCAAGATGGATGGCAGAGGAAGGCAACCAAAGAGGTGAAACCAAGATAGCCTCGACTCCCCACTGGATGGTTCACGCCAATTGAGGCAATCTTCACTTTAGCTATCAAAGCCAAGATAGCAAGGGGGAGACCTAGATCTACTCCCGATAGGAGAGATCAACCAGATCACCAGATCAAATCAATCCAATGAAGTACGTAAGGTGACAGGTATGGAATCCTAGATATGAGGAAATAGGACCACTATGGAGGCTTAGGAAAGGTGTGATATGATAATGAAATATGATACACAGTGATTCCATGATTAAATATGATTTCAGGACACAGAGCTAGTTTCAAATGGTCAAAATCAACTGCCTTGGGAAACGTGACCCTTAAAACAGGGAAAGTGTCCCAAATAAGAGATCCGACAGTTAGGGCTTTCTAGTTGTGCTTGATGAAAGGATATGACAGTGTTTAGGTGTTCAAGCAATCAGAAAAAGGTCAACCACCAAGTAAATCTCACAACCCAGGAAAGTCGTGAGCCTTGGGAGAAGGATCAGTGCCTTGGAAAATGGGCCAAATGGAGACGGATGTCCACCAAACTATAGATCAGGGATGCCAAGGTGTAAAGCAAGGTGGGTTTTGAAGATCAATGTCATCCAATGGCTAGATCTCAATAGATCTGAGATTTAAAATGCATCACCAAGTGACCCAAGTGGGGCTCAACCCTCAAAATGAGGAATGGGGCCCACAAGGTGAAAATCAACAAGGTGAATCACTAGGGGTAGGTTATCAACTATGGAGAGTAAGGATCAAGTGAGATCTCACCTACCCAGGTCCTAGATCTAGTAGAACTCACCCTACCAAGGAGTGCAACCTCACTTGGAGAGGCTAAGTTGCCTTGGGAAAGGGGTCAAATGGAGGCCAATCCACACCAAACTATAGATCTGAATTTCCATGGATGCTATAGAGGTGGGTTTGCAATATCTTACCCAAAATCCCACTAGATCTGAGTAGATATGAAAAATTGTAAAATGAGGATTTGAAATATGAGGGTTTTAACAATTATTTGCTTATGCCAATGGATTGGGATCAAGAAATAGTATACAAACCTATGGATCTTACCTGGATAACCTTGTAGATGCCTTGATGATGATGATCTATGCAAACCCGATCAATTTGAGAAGCTTTGAGGTAGTTTTCTATGAGATCGATTTAGTCCAAGGAAGCCAATGCGCCCTCTCTCTTGCACAACAAACGTCAACAATATCAGATTTGATGCAATCAAGAGATAAGACTAATGCCACAAGAGAAATAACAGAAAGATAGCATAGATCACAATGATACTAATGATAACCCCCTGATACAAGCAAATGTCAAGTGGAGCGAGTTGAAGAAGCCTTGCAAAAATGCCCAAGTGAAGTTGCCCTCCTGTAGACAAGACAAAAGTTTCCAAAAAATATAGATCTTACCACAAATTCCAAATGCTAGGATGCAATAGACTTTACAATCACCATCTAAGAACACCAGATGCAAAGGAGACCCAAGAATTTCCACAAGAATGTTTTTCTATTATCAAGATTCCAATAGCCACCTTTTACAATGAGAAGCTCTCTCCTTTAAATAGGATCGAGAGAGACCAAAAACCTAACCACCTTTTGAATGGATGGCTAAGATTAAAAGATCAACATGATCTAATCAATGGTGTTGAGATGAGCTCAATAATACAATACATGGATCACTAATAAAATAATACATCAATGGACCAAATCGCCCTAGGAGAGGGGGGTCCCACCAAAAGTGAATGATAAAACATAAGATCTAGCTCATGGTGGGTCCAAGGGGTGATTTCTAACACCCTTGGTCAATCCCCATGGCACAATATCCAAGAAATAATACTCTAAGCACCAAATCGTGCCTCTTTGGGAAAGTCGTGAGCCTTTGGAGGCTCCAGAAAATCATATAAAATGCCAGAAGTGATGGGTGTGGGTCCCACTGGAAGCTGATACCACTGGAGAAGGTGTGGAAGACATCCCACTCATCATCACAATTCATCCCATGCCAATCCCTTCCCTCAGTAGCCCAAATCGAATCTCTCAGTATCCATTTTTACCATTTTTTAAACTGCCTCGGGAAATGTGAACATGCCCAAACTGCCTCCTGGAGTGCCTGCGTTGTCAAGGCGAGGCCACCAGGCTCTCTGGGAGGGGGGTAATATGGTAATATCAAGTGGATGGACCACCCCCTCCATGCACAGTGCTCTAGGTGAACTCATCAACTCTTTGCTCTGCTCTGACAGGGCCTCTGATAGGCCAAAACTGCACTAGGATAGCCAACTGAGGCTAAAAATCATTGTAACTACCTGGAACTGAAAACAGTCTGTCTCATTGGACTCAAAGAGCTCAAAACCATCTAAGATGTGTACTCATACACCATATAGATCTTTGCATGATAAAAAATAAATACCCATAATATCCAATAGACTAAATAATAATAATCTGTAAAAGTGCTGAAAAGCACAAATCATCATCATAAGCCTGAAACCATTGCATAGAACCAACTGGTGACCTGTACTAGACCATATATCATATCACTGTATCATCTGAGGTCTGCCACCTCATGTCCTGTGGTTGACTTTTTGTCAAACTAGGTTTGACCAAGTCAACATGAGCCAAAATATAACTTAGGCTACCATAAAACTGCCATAAAACTGCTGCAAGTCTCAAAGGTTAATACATGCTCTACAATTCATTCAAGTAACAATTATAACAAGAAGTAATCATTATTGGCGATCTAAAACCAAATATATAAAGTCATTAATTATTATTATTACTCGGACCAGACTTTCAAAACCATACTCACTTCACAGTTGTGATCAATTTACTAGTGGAGGGTGAAGGCTAAAAGTCAAAAGGCTTGGCTAAGGGTTGACTACTGACTTGACTTTGTGACACTTTGGAAATTGAAAGGGGATACACACTCTAACATATGCTAGACAAGCATTAACACGGGGGATGGCAGTATCTCACAGATGGGTAAGTTGTTTAAAGAGTGCTTATTCAACTTAGGCACCATGTCTACTTTTATAAACGATGATCCAGTTTCATTAGGATCCATTGATTTCATTTCATGGCATTTTTTGCCCTACATAACCCTTCGGATCTCAGGTGTGATGATAAGCACAACTAATCACAGCTTGCATCCAAGGCATGTTTGTACATACATATATAAGGTCAGCAATCGTTTAGATATGGAGTTTAAGGACCATTGCTTTTTTGGACCTTTCATTTATACTCTTCAAGGAGTATTTTTAGCTTTTCATTGCTCTTGCCCTTTACTCACGTGTGTTGATAAACACATTCTAGAGTTTACAGTTTCCTGGGCGAATTTACATAAGTTTCCATAAGTAATACATGAGCTTTCAGTTTTAGCCAACACATCTTAAGTGACTACAGGGAGTTCATACCAATGCCAAACATCGGGACAACCGACTAGAATGATTTAGGACTACAATCCAACTCACCAAAGGTAAGTTCTGTCACCAACTCAGAGCCCAGACACAAAAAATAGGTAAGCCTATCCAACACAGAGGCTATAGTGGGGGAAGGTCCTCCACGTCACTAGTCAAGTAGTAAGTCAGGATAATGAACCAATTGGGAGGTAATGGATGGATGAAGACAGTGAATAATGAGACCAACACTAGCAAGCCAAAATATGGTGGGAATGATCACCTCTATTCTCCCTAGGGAGGCCAAAACCAATAAGTATGGGTAGTGAACTTCTAAGTCTGAGTGGGGACAAGCATATATATAAAAGTACAACCAGGTCCACATATCTATATGATCTCCAGATCATGATACTAAATGCTAAGACATGCTACAAGAATGAATATAAAAGCAATATAACTATAACACCAAAATATACTTGCTGAGTCATATACCTGAATGCACAATGTCTGAACCATCATCTGTCCTCTGAAACTGCTACTGTAACTCTAGGCAATACTGACTGCTCTGTATCAATGGCTAAATGGCTACATCGGTCATCTCTTTGAGTGTCCTGAAACTCAGTCGTGGAATGGGGAACACAATTGTTGTCCATATAATAAACACGATCCATAATAGATGCTCATCTCAACATCTCAATGTAAGGGAACTGGCTGAAAAGTGTACTGGAATCTGAAAAATAGTGTATGGTAGCCTGACTACTATATATGTGATAACAGGACCCTCGCCGATTTTTGCCGATGCCGATTTTTTCCACTATGCTCTTACATGGATGATCACTGTCACACCCCTAAGGTGTGACTGGCAAAAACTGTTGAAGGTTGTGTAACTTTGGAAGATATTCTTGTTGTATTATTATTTTACTTCCTTCGGGGAATATTCATATTGTATTTGATCATGTAAAAGTCATGAAAGAATCAATCCAAACCCTACTTGCTAATTCGATTCAGAAGAATCCAAAAGAAACATTAAATAAGGTTAATTTAATGTTTCCCTAGTGAAGTCGGCCGTGGCAGTTAGACAAGTTGGCCCCATAAGGAAAAGTCACTTGGAAAACAAGTATAAATTGGGGAGGCACATTTCCCAATCGGGATCATCACTCACTCAAGCAAGTTCGCATGGCAAGAGAGAGAAGGACAAGTTCGCTAGAGGAGAAGAGTAGCTACATTGTGAAGACATCTTATCTTTGGTTTTCTATATTATATATTCTCGAGATATTTGTGGAAGAGCTTTAGATCTTCGTTGTACTAGTTTGACATTGTACTTGTTGACGAATCTATATTGAAGAAATTGTTGGGTTTTATTCCCTTGAAGGGTTTCCCAGAGGAAAATATTTGTGTCTCTTTTGTATGTTGTGCTTGTTGTTCTTTCAGTGATCCTATTTCTTATTGTTATTGTGATATTGTACAAATTGGTTAAAGATCTAACCTAACTACTATTCAAGTACAAATTCTAACATGGTTTCAGAGCCGTGCTAAAAGAATTCATTGTGTAGCTGTAACTGATGAAAGTTGGAAACTAGGGCTTCCTGTTCTGGGCACTTCCCTCCATAGATCAACTTGAAAAGGAGGTCAATCTAACTCGCCCTAGGAAGGCGCACTTTCTTGTGGAAATAGATTTCAGATCTAAGGATTTTCAATTTTGACCTCATCACTACTACTCGAGAAAACTAGGGCATCATATTTTTGGCAGTTTTGACCACAGATCCATAAGAAGAATACCTTTTCTCAACTCGACTTGGGGAGGCACATCTATTTCTTGGATCAGAATTGCAATATTCACAAGTTAGAAAATTAGGGTTTCTCTAACAAAAGCTATGTTAACAGATTTTAGAAGAGCATTGAAACAAGCACTTGATTTGAGCATCTCAATTGGTAAGTTCTATAATCCTTATTTCCATTTGAAGTTCTCATATTATAAAGATGACAAACAACACCAAGCTTGAGGATAAGCTTGAAGGAGCTGATAACTTCTGAGCCTGGAAGTATAGAGTACTTCTCATTCAAGAATAAAATGATGTGGAGAAGTATGTTAAGGAAGAAGTTGCAGAGTTAGAGGGAGAGGAAGACAAAAAAATACATAAGAAGAATCTGGTTAGGGCTAAAAGGATCATTGTTGATTCTATTAAGGAACAATGTTGATTCTATTAAGGATCACCTGATTCCTCATGTTTCATCCTTGAAGACTCCTAAGGAGATGTTTGATGCATTGACCAAATTATATGAAGGGAAGAACATCAATTGAAAGATGACCTTGAGAACTCAACTCAAGAATGTAAAAATGCAAATTTCGGAGACCATCCAATCCTATTTCACAAGGGTCTCTCAAATCAAGGAACAACTCGAAGCCATTGAAGACACAGTTGAGGAAGCTGAAATTGTAATGACTACCTTGAATTTCCTACCAAGGTCATGGGAATCCTTTATCCAGGGGATATGTTCTAGAATGAAGCTAATAAAGTTTAGCAGGTTATGGGAAGAATGTACACAAGAAGAATCTAGATTGGTAGCCAGAGAAGGGAAGTTCGGAAATGATGAAGATCAAGCCTTAGCAGCTCATACGAAGAAAGGAAAGTTTAAAAAGGAAGATCATCCTTAGAAGAAATACAAAAGGTATCATAAGTATCACAGGTCCCAAAAAGATTACTCATCAGTTAGATGTTACTCTTGTTAGAAGATGGTACATTGCAAAGAATTGTCCCCATGCAAAAGAGAAAGACAAGAAAGGAAAGAAGAGGTATCGTGCTCATGTTGTAGAAGATGGCGAGTATGCTCACAAGAAGGCAAGAGAAGATTCTACAATTGAAGAAGAATAGGTTTTGATTTCCACTCTTACAGGTACTGTCACTCATGGGAGTGATACTTGGCTCATTGGTAGTGGTGCCTCCAATATCCCATACCGATTTAAAGACTCCCTCATGAACTTGAGAGAGAAGGATTCACCTCATAAGGTGAAACTTGGAGATGACTATCAATATCCCATAAAAGGGGTAGGAGAAGCTTCCTACAAGGTAAGCTCCAACAAAAACATAAAAATGAAAGATGTCTTGTATGTACCAGGTTTGAAGAAAAATATCCTTTCCATATTAGCATTAGAAGAGAAAGGATTTAGAGTTGCTTTTGTTGATGGCCAAGAGGAAAAACTATTAATGATGCAGTTTCAAATTTTCAATTGGAGAACAAGATGGAGGCTTGTACAAATTGAAGGGTCGAGCTAAACAAGCCATGATTCATAACACAGTAGACCCGTGTGAACTTTGGCATAAAAGATTTACTCATAGCAACTACAAAGTCTTTCCAATTATCAGCAAAATGGTGACAGTTCTACTAGAGATCCAGGCAAACCACGATGGTGTATGCAAAGGATGTGTTCATGGCAAGAATGTGAAAAGTCCATTTCCAAGCAGCGACAACAAAGCAAAAGGAATCTTGGATATTGTACACTCAGACGTATGCGGACCAATGTCATCAAACTCACTGAGCGGGTATGCATATTATGTTTTTTTTATTGATGACTATTCTCGTAAAACTTGGATTTACTTTTTGAAAACTAAAGATGAAGTGTTTAGAAAATTCAAAGAATTCAAAGCTCTTGTGGAAAACCACATTGAAAAGAAGATAAAGACTCTAAGATCAGATAATGGCGGGGAATACATATCAGAAGACTTCAAAAGGTTATGCAAAGAATATGGGATTAAGGGGGAGATGAGCACTCCCTATAATCCTCAACAAAATGGAATAGCAGAAAGAAAGAATTCGACAATAATGGAAGTAGCGAGGGCCATGATCCATGATCGGGATCTACTGATGCACTTATGGGCCGAAGCAACTAGAACTGCAGTATATGTGCATAATAGAACATCCCGCCGTGTACTTGGGAACAAGACGCCAAAAGAAATTTTTACAGGAGAGAAGCTAGAGGTTAGCCACCTGAGGATATTTGGTTGTCCAGTATATGTACATGTTCCCAAGGACAAGAGAACAAAGTTGGATCCCTCAGGAAAGAAGGGCATATTTGTGGGATATAGTGAAACATCTAAGACATACATAATATATATTCCAGGCTTCAAGAAAATTGAAACAAGCAGAGATGTAACCTTTGATGAGGATGCAGCCTTCAACAGATCAAGGCAGACTCGTTCAAAAGAAATTCATTAGGAGATTGAAGCTCCCAGAGTTACCGACACTGGTGTAGAAGAAGATGTGGTTCTAGAAGATCAGACTCCAGAAGACCATGATATGGCTGAACCACAGAGGCTTGTAGATCCACCCTGAGAGGTGAATACACACAAGAGAAGACCATCCTAGGAACGTTAGCCTATTCAAGATGCAGAGAAGTATGGTGCTCCAGATGGGACTTCTAGAGAAAGCAAGAGACCTCGACCATATTCCAGCTATGTGGATTTACTATGTGATATCATTGATGTAGAGCCTTCCAATTATGAAGAAGCAGCCAAGAAGAAAGTATGGAAGGAATCTATGATTGAAGAATATAAGTTGATCATGAAGAATGATGTTTGGGATGTGGTTCTGAGACCAGAAGGGAATTCAATAGTGTCTTCCAAATGGATCTACAAAATAAAACATGCAACAGATGGCATTGTCGAGAAATACAAGGCAAGATTTGTGGCTCGTGGATTCTCCCAGAAAGAAGGAATTGACTATGAAGAATATTTTGCTCCTGTAGCAAGATACACTTCAATTAGAGCTATACTTGCGATAACTGTAGTGATTAAGTGGAAGGTACACCTGATGGATGTAAAGACAACTTTCTTGAATGGTGTGGTAGAAGAAGTGTATGTGGAGCAACAACTGGTATTTGAGACACATGATAGGCAGACACATGTGTTCAAGTTAAAGAAGGCCTTGTATGAATTGAAGCAGGCACCCAGGACATGGTATGATAGGATTGATAGTTTTCTGACGAGTTTGGGATTTATCAAGAGTAAAGCAGATTCCAACCTTTACTACAAGGTTGACAACGGGAAACCAATGATATTGCTTCTATATGTAGATGACCTGTTTCTAACAAGAGATGAGGAGCTCATTGCAGAAACTAAGAAGAAGCTCGTCGCAGAGTTTGAGATGAAAGACCTGGGTATGATGCACTACTTCTTAGGTCTAGAGGTGTGGCAGAGTCTAGATGAGATTTTCCTTAGCCAAGAAAAATACGCTATGGATATCCTGAAGAGATTCAGGATGTTGGATTGTAAGGTCATGGCTACATCGATGGCATCAAATTTGAAGTTGTTGTGTGATACTACTTCGAAGATAGTGGATGCCACCTTATATAGACAGATGATTGGTTCGTAGATGTACCTGACGAACATGAGACCAAATATATGCTTTGCGGTGAAAACTTTGATTCAGTACATGGTTGAGCCGAGATGTGTTCACTTGATTGAGGCAAAGCATGTGATGAGATACTTGAAGGGTACACTTCAGTATGGACTCAGATATCAGTTAGATCAGAAGATTAGCTCGCAAGGCTATGTTGATTCAAAATGGGCCAGTAGTGTCACAGACAGGAAGAGTACTTCAGAATGTTGCTTCAATTTGGAATTAGGCATGATTTCTGGGTTCAGCAGGAAGCAAACTAGTGTGGCACTGAGTACAACCGAGGCAGAGTATATGGAAGCATGTTTAGCTACCACTAAACCAGTGTGGCTACGGAAGTTACTTGCAGGGTTGTTTGATCTCGAGTTAGAGGCAACTTGTATTTTCTATGACAACCAGAGTTGTGTGAAGATGTCCAAGAACCCAGTGTTCCATGACAAGTCCAAGCATATCGAGATCAGGTACCATTACATCAAAGATATGGTACAAAATGGAGTAGTGAAGCTCCAATATATTACGACAGATAAGAAGACAGTCAATGTGTTGACCAAGCCTTTGTCGAGAGTGATTTGAGTACTTCAGGGACAAGCTTAGCGTGATGCAGAGAGATGTCCCTCATAAGAGGGAGTAATGAGTCCGATATACGATTTCATGGATGTAGCTGATGATGTGATAGCAGCACGTGGTCATTGACGGGCATGTATTACTAGTCTCTGTGACAACTGGAGAGAGTGACCAGCTCATGATGTTTGGAGAGAATGACCATACGTTGGCAGATGGGAGAGAGTGACCATAATTTTGTATGCGTATCCAGTTAGAGCTAGTATGTGTGTGTGCACTGGAGAGAGTGACCATACGTTGGTGGGTTGTAGAGTGTGACCATACTTGTGATGATTGGAGAGAGTGACCATATGTTGGCAGGTTGGAGAGAGTGACCATACTTGTGATGATTGGAGAGAGTGACCATACTTTTGTATGTTTATCTAGTCAAGTATGCATATCCAACTGAGTATGTGTATCCAGTCGAGTATGCGTATTCAATCGAATATGTCTATCCAATCAAGTTGTGTATCCAGTCATATGTGTGTGTCTAGATTCCGTGTTAGTTAGACGAAGTCCCATAATGACATAATGTGTGCTCCTGGCTTGCTGATGAGTTGCTACTGAGATGTCCTCGGATGTATGATCGTAACAGATGCATGTTTGAGATGATGGCTTGCTCGTGGAGAACTTCTTGTGATATATAGATTCGAGAGATGTCAGAAGTCAATGGTCAGAGTAGAGATTTGCATCAGTAGTGATGATGATTGTGTCCGTAGAATACTTTCCTTGTTAAGAGGGAGTGTTGAAGATTGTGTAACTTCGAAATATATTCTTGTTGTATTATTATTGTACTTCCTTTGAGGAATATTCATATTGTATTTGATCATGTAAAAGTTCGGAAAGAATCAATGTAAACCCTACTTGCTAAGTCGGCTTAGAACAATCCAGTTTCCCTAGTGAAGTTGGCCTTGGCAGTTAGACAAGTCTGCCCCATAAGGAAAAGTCACTTGGAAAACAAAAATAAATAGGGGAGGCGCATTTCCCAATTGGGATCATCACTCACTCAAGCAAGTTCGCATGGCAAGAGAGAGGACAGGTTCGCTAGAGAAGAGTAGTTGCATTGTGAAGACATCTTATCTTTGGTTTTCTATCTTATATATTCTCAGGATATTTGTGGAAGATATTTAGCTCTTTGTTGTACTAGTTTGACATTGTACTTGTTGACAAATCTATATTGAAGAAGCTGTTGGGTTTTCTTCCCTTGAAGGGTTTCCCAGAGGAAAATATTTGTGTCTCTTTTGTATGTTGTGCTTGTCTATCTTTCAGTGATCCTATTAGTTATTGTTATTGTGATATAGTAGAAATTGATTAAAGATTTAACCTAACTACTATTCAAGTACAAATTCTTACAAAAACACACTAACCACACATAGTAAACAAAAATATGCAGTAGTTTTATTCTTAAGAGCAGTAATATAGTTAGGAAAATAGTTAGCATGTGAGGGGATGAAAAACATAAAAAAAAATATTCATAAATTTTGTATTAATTGCATACCTCAGACTTTGATAGGGTTCTAAAAGTAAACTTGCATTTTTTTAACGTTTAGCCCATGTCTTAATTAAATAAAACTCTTGCTTCACACACTACATGAATTAGATTTGAAAGCTGGGTGGTTTTCTTTAGTTATCCTAGCCCATGACCCATATTTTATCATTATCATTGCCACAATTTATTCACAAATTAGAATGCCAATAAAATCATGAATGGAACTAGGTTCCATCCACAAAAAAGGTTTTATCTATGAACATTTCATGATTGTAGAAAGTATGCAAACTACACAATAGTCTTCTCTATTAACTCATCATAATTAACACGATCAAATCTATTTCACTAGTAACCAATCCAGGCACTAGTGTCTTCCATAACTCAATCTGCTCACCAAGTAAATATTTTAATGGCACTATAATTATTGTCAATACCTCAAAAAATGTTTCAACTTCCAGGCTTCCCACAATGATGCCATTCAAATCGAAATCTAGTAAATATAAAATCTATACAATAAATACTAAAAGAAATATATTGGATTGCTTGTGCTATTTGAATGTTAGTCCAAGAAAGAAATCATGCAATCAAAGGATGGTAATGGAATTATTTTCTTCTCACAATCAAAATTGTTTTCAGCTTCATCGGGACCCACATCCATCACTTATGGCACTTTTTGATGATTTCTGAAGCCTCCTAAGGCTCACGACTTTCCCAGAGAGGCGGCACGATTTGGTGTCTAGATCATTTATTCTTGGATATTGATCCATGGGGATTAACCAAGGGTGTTAGAAATTATCATTGCATTTTACTTGTATTTCCTCCATATTTGATCTCACTGATTGAATCACTTTCCTTGGTTTGACAGGTAGAGGAGGTCACACTTGTGGGCTAGGGCATCATTTTGGCAAGCAAATTCAACAATTTCTCATTTGATCTCTGCGGGAGTCTTCCTCAACAACAAGGCATCTCATCTCATCACTCAGGTATGATCTCAAGGTAATTTCTCTTTCCATGATCTATCCATTTGTTTAAATGCTTCAAACCCTTACTATTTCAAAACCCTCATTTTACAATTTTTCAGATCTAGCTTGATCCACTTGGCTTTTGGTTATAAAATTTAAAACCCACCTATATAGCATCCACAGCAATTCAGATCTATAGTTTGGTGAGGATTGGCCTTCATTTGACCCACTTCCCAAGGCAAATAAGCTTCTCCAAGGGAGGTCGCACTTCCTGGGAGGGGTGAGTTTGCTAGGATCTAGCACCTGGGTAGGTGAGATTCCACTTGATCTGTAATCTACACATTCAATAACCTACCCCTAGTGTTACACTTCAGTGATTTTGACCTTGTGGGCCCCATTCCTCATTTTGAGGGTTGTGCCCCACTTGGGTCACTCTGTGGCGTACTTCAATCTTAGATCTATTGAGATCTAGCCATTGGATGACCTTAATCTTTTAGATCCACCTACCTCAATACCTCAACATTCAAAATCTGTAATTTGGTGGATATTTGACTCTATTTGGCCCATTTCCCAAGGCACTGATCTTTCTCCAAGCTCATTCGACTTTCTTGGATTGTTGGGATAGCTTGTGGTTTGATCTTTGTTTTGGTTGCTTGAACCCCTTGACATTGTCATATCACTCAATCAAGCACATCTTTGATACTGGTTAGCCCCAATTTAGTCCTTAACTACCATGCATTGGACACGATTCCCAAGGCAGTGGATTCTCTCATAATTGACTAGTACCCTAATCCTGGATCTTATTTCAAACATCATAAGTCACTCTTCCACCTATAATGGACCAAAGCTACACTGTTTGAACCCCTTGATCCAAACGATTATTCATCTTGTGACTTCTTCCATAGATCTAGGGTTCACCATACACCTTACGTACTTCAACTATACTTGACTTGATCTGGTGTTTTGGTTTGATCTCTCCTGTCGGGAGTAGATCTGGGTCTCCCCCTTTGTTGTCTTGGGCTAGATAACATAAAGTGAAGATTGCCTCGATTGGCGTGACAACCATCCATTGGGAGTTGAGGCCATCTTGGTTTCACCTCTTTGGTTTCCTATCCCTTTTGCCGTCCATCTTGGATTCATCTCTAGGGGCACCTACAAGTTTGGTGATAATATTTTGGCGCCGTTGTCGGGGAGGGCAAAAGCCTGCCCTGGTTCGACATATTATTTGTCACTCACTCTCTCCTGCATTTTAAACGACATACATCTTGGTAGAAGAATTTAAAGACCACTCGGCGACTTCGAATCGTGACTCCGCTGAGGAGCGAGCTCATTTACATCCTTATAATACTAGAAGTAAAACAAACTTAAATCAAGTTGAAGGAACCCCACTTACCTATCACAAAAGAGATCCTAAAGCCCAATCTTCGAATTTCTTTTGGAAACTTGTTAACTCAGATTCTCCAAACCGCATCTCAGGGTCTCCTTTGTTTAATTTGGTTCCTCCTTCGTCTCCTAATTAGAACTTGAACACAAATTCACTAAATCCAATGGTCGGAACAAACTCTGGAAACCAGAATGTTCCTCCTCCACAAAATCCAAGGATCTTCGGAAGAAAGGCTGAGCCATCTCCTTTATACTTTTCCCAAATCCAGGGTGCACCCCATGACATGCCTGAAAAGTATTTTGAAAAGGCTCCCAGGTTTGATGGAGTATCTGCTGTCTCCATTGAAGATCATATTGATAAAGTATGGGAACACATGGAAGCATATGGAGCATCTGAAGAAGATGTCTTCATGAGGGGTCTCCTGGCATCTTTAGAAGGAGATGTTAGGAAGTGGTTTGACAGGTTTCCTACCTCATCCATTGATGGGTATGACAACTTTGTCAATAAGCTTAATAGTGAGTGGTCCCGTAAGTTAGATGGGAAATTTCTCTTGCATCAACTTTTTGACATTAAGAAAAGAGAAAATGAAACAACCCATGAATTTAATGTAATATTTGATAAGATCGTGGCTGCTATCCCTGAAGAGATTAAACCAAAAGATCAAGCGATTGTTATTCATTACTTGAATGCATTCGAAGGATGGCTTGGTTATCACTTGAAGGATAAAAACCCAAATGACTTAAAGACTGCCCAATTCAATGCAAAGATGGCTGAGCAGAATGCAACATCTGTGGGGAAACAAATTTTTTTTGATCAATCTACCCCATCCACTTCCAGATCTGACCCTAGAATCCGAAAGCCCAAGGAAATCGTGAGTGAGCCTAAGGAATCAAAGGACACGTTAGAAACAATGCAAGACATGATGAGACATCTAACTGTTTTGACTAAAAGTGTTGCAAGTTTAAATGATCTTGAAAGACATAGGAACCCTTATGGCCCTAAACCTTATTAGAACAACAACAGAAGGTTTGAGGGGGATAGAGATAGGCGATGACCTGAGTATCCAGAAAACTCTGAGAAAAAGAATGTCAATTGGTGTGATGAAACAGAAGAAGAACCATCTGACACCAGTAGCCCTGATGACCACCCAGATAACATCAATTTTATTAATGACTTATCCTATGATGAAGATTTTAGAAGAATCCTTCTAGAGGAAGAGCCATGGGAGCAAGAAGAAGAAATAATCAAAGAACCTAGCTCCTCATGTTGTGCCATAGATCTCCCAAAACCAATGGAACAACCAAACTCAAAGTATAAAATCTACAAACAAGGAAATAATTCCCAGCCTTCTTTCCTTGACAAGCATAAGAAGATTAATGAAGATAAAAGGGAAGAGGAAAATCTTGTAGTGAATGATTATGATCTAAAAATTGATATGAAGAAAGAGTTAAGCAAGATAATGTGTAATGTCCCTGTTACTGAGTTAATGAAGGTGCCCTTTGTTAGAATCCAAGTAGAGGAGTTCTTTGATGGCATTGGCCAAGAGAAAGCTCCTGAGATTGTCTTAGAATCCTATCATATCCAGAGCCTTAGTGGAATGCAACTTAGCGAAACAAAGAAGGATCCACCAATAAACATCCATTCAACAATTTATGAGAGAAAGAACGGTGGTCACCCTCCCTTTTACCTTACCTTACACATTCAGAACATGCTCCTTCA
Organism: Larix kaempferi; assembly: GCA_027924585.1. Classification (NCBI taxonomy): domain Eukaryota; kingdom Viridiplantae; phylum Streptophyta; class Pinopsida; order Pinales; family Pinaceae; genus Larix; species Larix kaempferi. The sequence continues at coordinate 1,815,609 of BSBM01000031.1, read as the reverse complement.
CAATTGTATGTTGGATTTCGGAGCAGCTATGAATGTCATGCCTTTACAAGTCATGAAGGAAATGGGACTTGAAGTGACTAGACCTTATAGAAATGTCTGTGGTATAGACTCTCGACGAGTGTAGTCTTATGGTTTGATAAAAAATCTTGAAGCTGATCTTTTTGCATGTTCAGACATTTCTACTATGATGGATGTAGTAGTGATTGACTTGCCCCCAGCATATGGAATGCTTTTATCTAGGAAGTGGGCAGCCGGCTTAGGTGGATACCTTATGATGGATTTGTCATATATTTGTGTTCCTAACTCTGATGGAGCTTTGATTAGGGTGAACAAAGAACCTTGTTATAGCGAGCATTTAGAATCATTTGATGAAGGGCTAAAAAACACATATGGGGATGAATTGTTGAATAATGCAGAAACCAACTTGTTGAAGAAGAAAATGAACTTTGGGAAGATAATGAAATGTTCATGGTAAGGGAAGATTCCGACTCCTCTTGGGAAGAGGAGCGGATAGTTGAACTTGCTAGAAGGATAAACTCGGATTTACTTAGGAATGAGTTTTCAGAGGAAATTGATGAATTGAGAAGAAGTGAGAATCAACCTCAGGGTCAAGAACAGAATAATGAAATAAATCAAGAACAAATTATTGAAGATCAAACGCCTGAAGAGTAAGCTAATGAAAACCCCGTGGTTGAAGTTGATGAATTTGATGACATTAGGAGGGGAGAAAGAATTCATTTTATTGTTAGGGAGTGGTTTTCCTTAACTGATCATAATAGAGAAAGGGAAAGCCAAGGGCTTGCACCTATTTATCCATGGGAAAACCGTCCTGCAGCATCTACTGTGGTTGAAACCAATGAGGAATTTGAGGCCTCCCATTATTCTAATGTAGATGATTCCTTGTCCCACTTATCTTTAGAAGATGATAATTTAATTCGGGTTCATGATAATTCTGTAAGTTGGGAAGAGGATGCCTTAATTAATGATGCACCTGAAGGAGACTTTAACTTAAACAATCTTGTTATTTTTCAAACTCCTTCGGATTCTCAAAATAATGCTTTATCTACATATCCTCGTATCCCTAATCTTCTTCTACCACCTGAGTCATCTAGTCATCTCAATCATGGTCCTTCTCACATTCCTAGTTCTTCTACATTTCATTCTGAGTCAGTTTCTACTGGGTTGGAAAACATGGTCATTCTAGTTCCTTCAGGGGAAGGCTCTAGTCATAATACTGTCATATCCCATGAGCCACCTCCCTTGGAAGAACATAGAGATTTCTGGACTGTAGGTGAAGTTGTTAAAAATGTTGTGTCTCCTCATGAGGAAGAGTCAAATGAAGTAGTCCAAGAGAGAAGAAGAGAAATTAGAGAAGTCCTTGTTGGCAGGATTGCTATTTCATTAGATGGTGGTTCACCCAAAGTTGATGCAGTTCCTTCTAGGAGGAGCTTAAGAATTGTCACACATCAACCACAAAACCCTGCTGAAATCCACCCTATGCCCATTCGCAACATTGGAGTTATTCCTGATGCTGTCAATAGAAATAGGTTTCCTACAGGAAGTCAAGTCATCATTCCCAACCATTTATTGCATATTAGATCGGGACAGGTTGGCGACTTGTGGGTTGGACCTTTCACAGTAGAGAAATGCATTGATGGCATATGCTTCTTGACCACTGGTAGTGGACGACGTATTTTATATCCTGTAAATCAAAGGGACTTAAGGGATTATATCCCTGATCCCACATAGTTGGGATTTCTCCGCTTGCCTTTCCTGGTAGAAGAGAGTAGGTAGAAACTAAATAAGCCTGCTTGGGTAGTAGTTGTCTTTTTCAGCCATTGAGTTCGGCGCCTTTTGTGTGTTTTTTCCTAAGCTCCTTTTGAAGCTCTTAGTTTAAACTGAGTACCTGTCATTTTCTTTTCCTGCACAATAAAATATCAAACTTATTAAAGTTTTGTTAGTAGATTTAAATTTATTTTCTGCATTTATATTTCATGCATTTAAATTTCTATCATAGAATAGATTTTATTTCAGTTGGATTTTATATTTTTTCCATCCATGTTGCATGAGGTATTTTGATGTTTGTGAATGCAGATACAGGTGTATAATATTAAAAAAAAAAAAAGACAGCTGAAAGCAAAATGGTAGAGTGTTGGATCGAGGATTCGAGTAGCAGAGTTCGAGGACCAGAGATTTTGAGGTTCTCAATCGCTCTTTTCAGAAGAGCACTTGTCCCAGCCGGAGCCAGATGTTATCACATATATAGTAGCCGGGCTACCATACATTATTTTTATGATTCCAGTACACTATTCAACCAGTTCCCTTGCATTGAGATGCTGAGATGAGCATCTACTATGGATCATTATCAGATTTTGGACAATAGTTTTATTCCCCATGCCATGATTGAGTTTCAGGACACTCAGAAAGATGGCCGATGTAGCTATTTAGCCATTTATACAGAGCAGTTAGTAGTTCCCAAAGTTACAGCAGCAGTTTCAGAGGACAGATGTTGGTTCAGATGATGATTTTTCAGGTATATGACTTAGCAGGTATATTATGGGGTTGTGGTTATATTGCTTTTATCTCCATTCTCGTAGCATGTCTTAGCATTTAGTATCATGATCTGGCGATCATATAGATATGTGGACCTGGTTGTGTTATATATATATATATCATATTTGTCCCTACTCAAATTTAGAAGTTCTTGGCCTATACTCATTGGTTTTACCCTCCCTAGGGAGAATAGAGGTGGTCATTCCCGCCATACTTTGGCTTGCTAGTGTTGGTTTCATTATTCATTGTCTTCATCCATCCATGACTTACCCAGTTTGTTCATTACCTTGACTTACTACTTGACTAGTGGCATGGAGGACCTTTTCCTCGTTGTATCCTTTGTATTGGATGAGCTTCCTTGTTTATTGTGTCTCGGCTCTGAGTTGGTGATAAAACTTACCTTTGGTGAGTTGGATTTCCTTGAGAAGTCCCCCTAGTCACTAAAGATGTTGTTGGCTAAACCTGAAATTTTTAGTGCTGCCATGAATACAAAATATGAAAATGAAATGTAATATCTTGTATGAAAAAGCCCATTCATGCAATGTGTTTCTCAACACACATGAATGAAAGGCAAGCCAAATGAAAATGGCTATGAAATGTCAAATGTTATATCTTTTGTGAAATGTAAAATACCTAGGTAAACAAGCTGTCTGTGACACACCTAGAAGAGCTCAGGTAAACAAGTGCCTTAAAAACACACCTGCAACAAGAAGCCTAAATAAATGTAAATCTATGCAATGTGTTTGTAAACGCACATGGATCAAAGGCTATGGAAACTCTAGGCCCAAAAAGTAATGGAACTTAAATGCTATATCAAAAAGATTGCTGGCCTCATTTGTATTATGGATTGTGCACATCTGTGCAAGGTGAATAAACACTTTTTGAACAACTTATCCATTTGTGAGACACCGCCATTCCCTATGTTGTTTCTTGTCCACTATATGCTATGGTGTGTATTCCCTTTTCCATTTCCAAAGTGTCACAGTGTTAAGTCAGTAAGTCATCCTTTGACCTAGCCAATTGTGTCTTAGCCTTCACCCTTCACTAGCAAATTGATCACAACTATGAAGTGAGTATGACCTTGAAAGTCTTGTCTAAGTAATAAATAATAATTATGACTTATTATATTTGGATTTAGATCGCCAGTAATGATTGCTTCTTGTTATAATTGCTAAAGCATGTTTTAACCTTGGACACCTTGCAGCAGCTGGATGATAGTTTGAGTCATATTTTGGTCATGTTGACTTGGTCAAACGTCATTTTGACCAAAAGTCAACCACGGGACATGAGGTGGCAGACCTCAGATGTTACAGAGAGATGATATATGGTATGGTACAGGTCACCATGGTGGGCTTATGCAGTGGTTTCAGGCTTATGATAATGATTTGTGCTTTTCAGCACTTTTACAGATTATTATTATTTGGTCTGCCGGATATGATGAGTATTTATTTTGGACCATGCAAAGGTTTATATGCTGTATGAGTACACATCTTAGATGGATTTCGACCTTCCGAGTCCAATGAGACAGTTTGTTTTCAGTTCCGGGCAGTTACAATGATGATTGAGCCTCAGTAGGCTATCCTAGTGCAGTTTTGGTTTGTCGGAGGCCCTATCAGAGTAGTGATGAGATTTGCTTGGTTCACCTAGGGCGTTGTGCATGGAGGGGGTGGTCCAAACACTTGTTATTACCATATTACCCCCCTCCCAGACTCATTGGTGAGCTCACCTTGACAGTGCAGGCACTCCAGGAGGCATTTTAGGCAGTTTGGGCAATTTCACATTTCTCGAGGCAGTCCAGAAATGGTAAAAATGGCTACAGAGGAATTCGTTGGGCTACTGAGGCAAGGTTATGGCATGGGATGATCAGTGATGATGAGTGGGATGTTTTCCACACCTTCTCCAGCAGTTTTAGCTTTATCGGGACCCACATCCGTCACTTATGGCACTTTTTGATGATTTATGGAGCCTCCTAAGGCTCACGACTTTCCCAGAGAGGCACGATTTGGTGTCTAGATCATTTATTCTTGGATATTGTGCCATGGGAATTGACCAAGGGTGTAAGAAATTACCCCTTGGACCCACCATGAGCTAATTTTTATGTTTGATCATCATGATTTGGTGGGATCCCCTCTTCTAGGGTGAGTTTGTCCACATATTGTATTATTTTAGTAGTGATCCATGTATTGTATTGTTGAGCTCATCTCAACCATTGATTAGATCTTTTGATCTTTTAATCTTAGCCACTCATTTAAAAATTGGTTAGATTGTGGACTCTCTCCTTCCTATTTAAAGGAGAGAGCTTCACATTGTAAAGGGGACTCTTGGCTCTGGATTATTGGAATAGAGAATTATTATTGCATCTATTTGTTGTGTTGTGGTGAATGCTTTTGGAGTTCATTCGTTGATTCTTCCTTTGCACTGGGTTCTTGGAGATTTTGTCTTGCTATATTTTTGTACCACGTTTTTGCATCTACAGGTGGAGGCCGATTTGGTTTGAGGAGGACGTATTGGTAGGGGAGGACCCTCCCTACTTCTTTGGATCTCTTCGTTGGTAACAGGGAGTATTACTGTCTCAGGACCTTCTATTTCATGTTATCATTGCATTTTACTTGTATTTCCTCCATACTTGATCTCACTGATTGAATCACTTTCCTTGGTTTGACAGGTAGAGGAGGTCGGACTTGTGGGCTAGGGCATCATTTTGGCAAGCAAATTCAACAATTTCTCATTTGATCTCTGTGGGAGTCTTCCTCAACGACAAGGCATCTCATCTCATCACTCAGGTATGATCTCAAGGTAATTTCTCTTTCCATGATCTATCCATTTGTCTAAATGCTTCAAACCCTTACTATTTCAAAACCCTCATTTTACAATTTTTTCAGATCTAGCTTGATCCACTTGGCTTTTGGGTATAAAATTTAAAACCCACATCTATAGCATCCACGGCAATTTGGATCTATAGTTTGGTGAGGATTGGCCTTCATTTGACCCACTTCCCAAGGCAAAGAAGCTTCTCCAAGGGAGGTCGCACTTCCTGGGAGGGGTGAGTTTGCTAGGATCTAGCACTTGGGTAGGTGAAATTCCACTTGATCTGTAATCTACACATTCAATAACCTACCCCTAGTGTGTCACTTCAGTGATTTTGACCTTGTGGGCCCCATTCCTCATTTTGAGGGTTGTGCCCCACTTGGGTCACTCTGTGGCATACTTCAATCTCAAATCTACTGAGATCCGGCCATTGGATGACCTTAATCTTTTAGATCCACCTACCTCAATACCTCAACATTCTAGATCTGTAATTTGGTGGACATCTGACTCCATTCGGCCCATTTCCCAAGGCATTGATCTTTCTCCAAGCCCATTCGACTTTCCTGGATTGTTGGGTTAGCTTGTGGTTTGATCCTTGTTTTGGTTGCTTGAACCCCTTGACATTGTCATATCACTCAATCAAGCACATCTTTGGTACTGGTTAGCCCCAATTTAGTCCTTAACTACCCTGCATTGGACACGGTTCCCAAGGCAGTGGATTCTCTCATAATTGACTAGTACCCTAATCCTGGATCTTATTTCAAACATCATAAGCCACTTTTCCACCTATAATGGACCAAAGTTACACTGTTTAAACCCCTTGATCCAAACTATTATTCATCTTGTGACTTCTTCCATAGATCTAGGGTTCACCATACACCTTACGTACTTCAACTATACTTGACTTGATCTAGTGTTTTGGTTTGATCTCTCCTGTCGGGAGTAGATATGGGTCTCCCCCTTTGTTGTCTTGGGCTAGATAACATAAAGTGAAGATTGCCTCGATTGGCGTGACAACCATCCATTGGGAGTCGAGGCCATCTTGGTTGCACCTCTTTGGTTGCCCATCCCTTCTGCCGTCCATCTTGGATTCATCTCTAGGGGCACCTACAAGTTTGGTGATAACAGGTCCAAACTTAGAAGTTAGGATAGGGTGGTTTAATAAGCATAATCGCATCAAGGTCTACCTCACAGCTCCAGATTTGGGATTACAATTTTTCGATGTCACCATTCCTTTTGGAGGATTCGTAGTTGTAGTACCCCATCTTTCAACGGTCTCTCGTCCATTGCCAGCAAATTGTTATGATTATATTACAATCATTAGGCCTTTGGCCCTAATTTCATCTTTACGGTACATTACAAGCTTGGGCTTCGAGGGGGTGTTACATTCCCCTCCCTCTTAAGTTAACATTATCCTTGTTGTTCATAACTGTGCTCTAGTTAGAGCAATCTTTGCTTTCAACAGTGCAACTCTGTTTTTCTTGCTTGAACAACAACCTTGATTTTCCATTTCCAGCTGCTTCTTCTTGAACTTTTCTAGGATAGCCACATGCCCTAATACATTCTCTAGAAGTTTCCAAGGCTCCATGTATCGGACAATCTCTGCTCAAGCAGCAAGCAAGTCAACACATCAGGATTTTTATTCTCTTATGGTGTTTTGAAATTATAGCCAAAGCATATACACGAACATCTCAGAAATTCAAGAAATCAAAATGCTAACAACCAATACTTATCTTCATAAGCATTTCTTTTCTTTTCTTTTGTCAACATCAATTGGGAATCCGTGTTCAATTCTAGCTACTCTAGATGAGCTTTGTTTTCTTGAATACCATAAATCCATTCGTAATTTGGACATGTCTTCAAATTCTTTATCATTCTAACAATACCTATCATAGTCATCAAGATCTGCATACACCTCCATGATGAGTTATCAGATGTATAGACAAAGCACATTTATTTATAATAAAATCAGCATGCACTTAATCTAGTTTTGTGCTTCTATTTCAAATTCATAGGCAATTTACAATTATTCTACATGGCATGATGTTCATATTTATCACGATGAACTGGTTGAGCTAATGACTCAACACTCAAACTAGCTATCTCCTTAACCTTGTTAACCATCTAAAGACCTTCCTCTTCTAACCAACACAACAATGGAAATATACCCTTTCACTGCTAAACAGCCCCTCAGGCATACCAGAAACCAATTCCCTTCTTTGCAATGTAGTCCCTCGGGAACCTCTTCCTCCTCAATGGTGCTTTCAGTGTTGGCATGAAAGTTTCAATCCCAAATGTTAACACAAGTAAGGAGATTAATGGATATCTTCGCAATACCACAAACCTCCTAGAATCCACCTTAGCTTGTCTTGACATAAGGCTAACTCATTAGCCATCCACATATTTATTTTATCAAGACTTTCTTGAAGATTGTCTTATAACTAACTAGGAATAACACGATTTATTATTTGGATAAACGCAACAAAGTAACTAGGAAGAACGCGATTTATTGTTTGGATGAATGCAACAACACAGCTATTTCTATACTTGTATGGCTACCATCAACATACTTGTTATTACCTTAGAAGCTGGCGTAATTGGGTAGGTTCATTTAATGGTTTCAACCACCTCTTTTGGTTGTTATACATCAGGATTTTCACACCTTCACCCATGCATTCATTTATTCCTCCAACTCATGAGCATAGCTTAGAGTCCTTCAGCTGTACTGCCCCACCAAAGGATTGATTTGATATTCATGTACCAGTTGTTAATTCAGGGTATACTTATCAACGTTAAATGGTAAACCATATACTTATATAACTAGCTTTGTCAACTAAGCTATGCTAGCTTCCATAAACATATTTTAAATTTTAATTAAATAGGTTAGAGATACAAGTAACTCCCTTCTCTTCTTCAAGATTGAACCCTGTCTCTGTATCTGCTCGACTTGAGTTGATGCACATGACTAGGGCTCAGAGATTATTGTTGTAATGTTGTTTATATATGTTCAAACTCCACCTACAGGTTTTAGCATTAAGGAGAAATGGCCAAATTCCACACCAGTTAACAACATATTCATAGCTTCTTCCTTTCATATGCTTCATAAGCCTAGAAATTTCAGTAAGATCATTTCCTAGTGCTCTTTCATAAATATATTTCCCTCAGAAAACATATTGGGCAAGAACCGAATCATTCGGACCTACACTAAAACATCCGAGTATAAAAATTCAATAAAGCACTAAATTCCACTTCATTGTTGATCCTGGACCTTTGTGTTTAATATTTGCATTGAAAATTTTCAGTTAGAGAACTCTGCCATTGCATTTGATTTCCATTGAACAACAATATTTCTCTATTGCTTAAGAAAAACTCATTCCCTTCATAGATTAATTCTGGAGATAAATCCTATCTGAAGAAGCTGGCTAGCTGTCAAATATGATCCTCTATCATGGACTTTAATGACTGTTGGTTCAGGCAAGGCTCCAGTAGTTCATAATAATAGTTGATTTCAGTGTGGTTGTATTTAGAAGAGAGTTTCCAAGTAGAAATAGCGATGCGTGGGAGGGGATTTCAACAAGCAAAGTGTCAACACTCAATGCTATGTTTGCTTCCCCACAATGAGATCTAAACATTTGTTGATTCATACTTAGCATCTAGGAAAACTTAGCTCGAGATTCTAAATATACAGAATCACATTTCTAACTAAAAATAATATCATAAACACAACTCTTGACAAGAGGCATAGATTCCAAGCACTAGAGAGTACATGCACGTCCAACACCTACACTTTGTTGTAGGAGATAGTGTTGATGGGACGTTTAGTTAAAGCTCGTCTCAAAAATTGATTTCTTTTAAGGTTGTTTTTACTTGGTCATTCGACATGGGCATTTATCCTCTAAAATAAGAATTGTAAGAGACTTGCTACCTTAACTTAAAAGTCCCCTCCCAGATATTTCTATTTCACTTATACAAACCTCTACTTTGAATCACCTTTTTACCTGTATGTTCTATATAGACAAAATATTACCTCAAACAAATCAAAATTATGGCACCATATTTATACTCTAACATGCATGCCTCAGAATACTTAAATGATCAAGTAGATGGGAATTTGATGAGTATCCCTTTTTGCATGAGTAAAGACTAATGTGGGCAAAATGATAAGCACGACGGAGGGTTTGCTGGCCAACAATCAAAACATGGAAATCTAAGTTCAAATGCTTCTATTTCCATACACAAACAACAACTTGCAATTTTCAGCAACATAACAACTTTAACCAACATTTTTACATGGCATATACATATTCCAAGAATCCATATAATAGCCAATGGTATGATCATGCGAAAGGCAAGCACACTCAGAAATTTATTTCACTGTCATGCATGAGTTGAGTAATTCAAATTTGGGCTAGAAGTAGGCCCTTAATTATGATGTTTTAATTTGTTACATCCCTGAAGCAAGCTACAGATTAATGAGGTAACCAATCCTACATCTATATTATTACTACATGTATAATATTCATGCTCAATAACTCTATACAAGAATAAGGGCTCCATCTTAACAGAAAACCAATAATATGGCAGTCAAGTGATGTTAGTATAGCTGTAAAATATGCGGTTGGTTCAACCAAAGAGTTTTGTCATGCATGCATTTCTTATGAGGTCTAAAACTTGACCTTTCTAAAACATAACCTACCAACCAAAACACGAAGTCCAATAACGAAGGCATAAAAAGAACCATGCATGCACCCCAAAACCAACTAATTGGAAATCAAAAGTTGCAATAACCATCATGGTCTGCACTTAATGTTGTAGGAGAAAACGTTGCTATGATATTCATTATGAAAAACCACTATGCATGTCATGCACATAACTTTACTAAGCTCACATAATCATAAATGTGATGCTTCAGAACACTCTAGCCTCAATGTTAAGATGCTGCTAGCAAACTGAAGTAGAGGCCAAGTATGGTTTATGTAAATGAGAGGTTGAGAATAAGGGTTGAGACTCTTCACTTCCTATGGTAAACAATATGCCAAACCTGGGTTTGATCATATTGCATCTACTCATATTAAAGAATGATATTGTTGACATTTATTCTTAAGAAGGTACATATTTTCAAGTTTAGAACAACCATAAGCTACATATAAAATGGGATTTGGAAAATGTATGTAGTCCTCGTGTCATGGTTGAACATGGCGATTTTCAGGACAAAATTAACATATCTGAATTTATCCTCTGTAACCCGCTATGGACAATGAATGCTCCTCCCATCCTCAGGAAATTGACTCCAGCTCTCCCAGCCAGCTACCACCCCCATGTTGAGACCATGAATCATCTAAAACAAAGGTTTTTGGCCATGTTTTCCTACTCACAGGACAGGGAAACTCTACTCTCCAACCTTCCCTAGAACAACACTCTCTCAGCCCTTTTCTTCCCTTCATTTTTTTCCCCTTGAATGCCCGATTTTCATCCAGGTTAATGGGCTCCATCCCATGGAAACCCAAGCACCACGTGCCTCCCCCGTTTAACCACATGTGATTTAAAATTATCCTTTGTAAGATGTAAGGTGGCTTACATTTGTTTTAATTGACATTATGGTATATTTTATATGCTTGGGTCCAAACTTAGAAGTTAGGATAGGGTGGTTTAATAAGCTTAACCCCACCAAGGTCTACCTCACGGGTGTAGATCTGGGTTTACAATTTTTAAATTGTTATGATTGTATTACAATCATTATGCCTTTGGCCCTAATGTCATCTTTACGATTACATTACAAGCTGGGGCTTCAACGAGATGTTACAATCACAAACCAGTGGTTACACCTTTTGAGCCATATGCATAAGTCCATAAAGATGAAGAGGAAGAGTCGAGTTTACAAATGGATTTGTTGATTCTTCCTAGTAATGATAATGGAGTTCGAAAGGAAGAGGAACAAATCAACCCTGCAGATTGTATTCTTCATGAAGGTCCTCCGACAAATCATTGTTTGGAAATCAAGGTCAGTCATGATCCGATTGAGTCAAGGATGGTGGAAGTGTTTCAAGAGTAGTTTTGAAAAGTTTTGGCTTTTTTGTTTTCTTCTTAATTACTAACGAGGGACCATGTCCCAAGTTTGAATTGAAAAATGCAATCAGTGCACTTTTTTTGTCTCCGAAGACTACATGATTGATTGCACTAGAGGGTTGACTATGTTGATTTTTCTGCATCATTGATCACCTAAATGTTGATGTTTCTCTAGGTTGCAGCATTGGGCAGACATTCACTTACGGGAAATGGTTGGCTAGTGGTGAATGAGACATTTATTCATGGGAAATGGTTGGCTAGTAGTGAACGATATATTCACTCAGGGGAAATAGCCATGTAATTTGGCTAGTGGTGAACGGCCCAGGTAGGGGTAGTGCTTCTCCCAAGTCATATGGTGTGGAGATGGGCTCCAAGTTGCTATCACATTGCCTGCTCTAGGATGGAGTGATCTATTCTATATTGGAGTGTCCGACTTGTTTATTCGATAGGGTATTTCATCCCCTTGTGGAATATACAAGTCTAGTCTAATGTTGAATCGACATAGACTCTAAGAAGTGTTCGGGATTTCTTAGTGTGGGTCTATTCAACATTAGGGTTCTATGTGTGAATAGATGTGCATGTAAGGAGATGATCATCAACAAGGAGAACTTTTCTACGAAGAAGAAATAGCCAAGAAGACAAGTCAACCATTGAAGATGTCCCAGATAGCACTGAAGAAGTTCCCAGGAAGAATTGAATTCCTAGAAGACAAGTTGGCTTTGAAGAGAAAATGAAAATTGAAGACAAAAAGACAAGTCGGCCCAGAAGTGAAATTCAAGTGATTTGAAGTTTATAAATAGTAGCTTTAGCTTTTCATTTTTCATCATCACAACATCACATCTTCTATGCTACACTGATGCGCACTTTCCAAGAGGGCATAGCAAATGACCAAGGAGTAATTTTGGGGCTTCTTATTGTCTCTAGAAGATTTGCCACCCTTGCTAGGGTTTATCGTGAAGAAGGGTGAACCTCTTATCTTGCTAGGGTTTCTCTTCATGAGTGGTAACATACTTGTAATATTGGACTGAATTCTTTTGAGAAAATTTGTTGGGTTTTCTCCCAGGTTAGGGTTTCCCAGTGTAAAATTCTTGTGTTTATTGTGCATGGCTGTGTTTCTATGATCTTGTGTTTCCGCTTCAATTTAAGTTGAAATTTTCAGTGTGCAATTATTCAATGAAAACCATGGGATGAAATGAATGCTTGGAATCATTGTAAAATAATTGTCAAGATCTAGAAATAGATAAAAATTCAACACTAAATTCATGGTTACTGCTATCACACCATAGTAGCTCGGCTACCATGTCAAGAGAGCAAATATCTGCACTTTTCAGAGCTTTGCCTTTACACTTATTCAGTGAGATCAGCTATGATGAGCAACATTATTATTGATCACTTACACATCAGAGCATCCTTATATCAGACAATGTGTAGACCTTGTGCCAAGGATGAACCTTAAGACCTCAGATTTGATGACCGATATGACCTTTTGTTCCATACAGATGCAGTGCAGTTTTCAGTATAGTGTTCTCAGTGGTTATAGTTGGTTCAGATTGCAGATGTTTATATATGACCCATTATATATGTGATGTGCATTGATGTTATTACCTTGTTGTTTAGGTCATTTTGATAGCACTGACTTAGTATGTGGAAATTATGATCTGGAAGTATATTAATGTTAAATTGGAATCGGTTGTTATATGGATTATATTTATTGGTTGTATAACTGACATTTGGAAACTCTTGTGTTATACTTGTTGGTCTTTACCTTCATATGAATGTGAACATGATCATTTAGTGTCTTTCCGACCTGCTAGCTTAGGCACCATTTTCACTGGTCTCCATCCATCCATTTGTCCTTTCCCCACTTTGATTTTCACCCTGACTTACACCTTGACTTGTGATATGGAGGATTTCCCCACTTTTGCCTCTGTGTTGGACTTGCATCGATGTTAGTTTTGTGTCTCGGCTCTAAGTTGGCAATAGAACTTGCCTTTGGTGAGTTGGATTTTATGCCGTTATCATTCTAGTTGGTTGCCTCGATGTGTGTTTTTGAGCGGAATTCTCCCTAGTTGCTTGAGTTGTTGTTGGCTAAAACCTGAAGCAAACTGTACTACCTTGGAAACTATTGGAAGCCCAATGAAAAGGGCTATGAAATGTAATGCTTTGAAATGCACCCCAAATGAAATCTGTGATTAGTTGTGCTTATTAGCGCATGTGAAATCCCAGAGGAGTTATATTAGGCCTAAAAATCAATGGATAAATGTATGTTATATCTAATGATTGTTGGCCATGAAATTTAATGAAATGAAAGGTACTAAAAGCAGTGGTTAAACAAATGCTAAATCTAAAGATTGCTGACCTTGATAGAAATATACTTCATTGAGCCTACGGGTTATGATTTGAGATGGAGTAAGGGACAACTAAATCAAAGTGTCCCCTAGATCCACAAGTGACGGTTCTAGTAGTAGACAGTTTTGACAAGGTTGAATAAACACTTCTCTGAACAACACATCCATTTGTGAGACACCGCCCTTCCTTGTGTACTTTTGTCCGACACATGCTTAAGTGTGTAACACCATGTCCTTCATCCAAAGTATCATAGTTTCAAGTCAGTCAATTCATCCCATTCAGCCTAGCCTTGTATTTTTAGCCTTCACCCTTGCTAGCAATTTGATCATGTTTGCAAACAAGTATATTCTTGAGATTCTTCTTGGATGTAAATTATTTAACTAACCTATGATTATTTATTAACTGCCAGTGAAATGATGCTTAATACGCTAGAGTCTCGCTATGAAAATGATCTAGAGAGCATGTCTTAACTATTTGCACTTGCAACAGCATGGCTTCTTAGCCAGGGTTATATTTTGATCAGTTTGACTGGTCAAACCTAGTTTGACCAAGGTCAACCTTGGGATCCGTAATGAGATGGACCACTTTATGTATGATGTTAATCTATGGTCTCTTCTATATACCTTCTTGATGATTCCATATGATGGGCACAGGATTCAGATGATGATTGATGCAGTTTGTCATGATTATTATTATTTCTAGATCATTCTATTTTTACTTGTCCGGGCATGGTGGACCCTACAGATGATCCAATAGGATATCATGAGGTGTATGGGTACTCATCTATAGTGGATTTGAGCCTCATGGATCCATTGAGACACTCATCTATCAATTTCAGGCACTCCCAAGCATGTTATGAGCATTTTTCCACATGTTGACCAATTTGACCATGCTGATGTGGCCTGCCCAGCTAGATCATTGGAGGCTAGTCGTTTCCTAGGGTGCTACAGAGGAAGGGGGTGGTCCAACCAATTGTTATTACCATATTACCCCCTTCCGGACATGATGGAACAGTCAGTTTGACAATGCAGGCACCAGAAAGTCAGTTTTGGGCAGTTTCAAAGTTTTTTAGGAGGATAAAGAATGGAATAAAAGGGTCATAAAGGAATTTGATTTGGGAAATTGAGGCAAGGTTTTGGAACTTGGTATGTTCAGAGGTCATCCATGGTGTATCCCACTCCTTCCAAATCAGTTTGCAGCATTCAGTAGGGTCCACATGGTCTACAAGAGGTCTTTTCATACATTCTTCTCTCTGATGATGGGGACAGGATTTGATCATTTGTGTACTTGGACATGTCATTGTGTCATATGTTATGTTATTGTGCCATGGGGTCATGCTAGTGAAGGGGAATAATACCTCCTAACCCGACCATGTGCTTCTAGTCGCTTGTCCTAGTCATATTTTTGTGGCACTTGTATCTTTAGCCACCCCCAACTAGTGCGCACCCCCTCCTAGTCTTCTTTTGGTGAGGTTGCACTCCTTCATGTGAGTGATCCATGTGATATTTGTATCGACTCATCTTAGCCATTGATTATATTGTTGTATCTTTTGATCTCAACTACTAGTTTTCAAAATTGGTTTAGGGTTTTGGTCTCCCTCATTCTATTTAAGTAGGAGACCCCCTCATTGTAAAGGCATCTAGAGATTTTTGGCTCTTGGCTACCGGAATAGAAGAAATATTTTTTGGGCATCTTGGATCTTGATATGGATATTTGGTTATGGTAATTGTAAATGCTTTGTCCATTGCACTAGAGGATATCTTGTGGCTATCTTGCATATTTTTCCACTAATTTGATTTATAGGTGAAGAAGACGACTTGGGAGGAGTGCGCATTGGTGGGGACTCGGAGAGGCTTGCCCTGTAAACTTTTGTCAATTTGTGGATCGAACAGGGAGTGATTTTGTCTTTGTACCAATCATTCTTTGTCTTTTCTTTCTAGCTTATATCTACCCTCGTTTTGTTGGACTGATTGAGCTTTGTCTACTTGGTTTTGCAGGTACAGAGGGGCACACGTGTGAGCTTGGGCAAATCGCACTAGCAAGAGAAACTCAAAATTCTTCGATTTGATCTTTGGAAAAGTAATCCTTGTCATATTCGGCATTCATCTCATCATCGAGGTACGCTTGAAAGGTTAGTATTCTCTCTCCTTGGCTTATCCATTATTTCTAGATCACAAAACCCTCATTTTTTTATTTTGCAGATCTACTTGGATCTAGCAATCTTCTGGGCCTAATAATTAAAACCCACCTCTAAGATCAACATAGCATTCCCAATCTAAAGTTTGGTGGACATCCGACTCCATTTCCCCCCCGATCTAAGGCACTAGTCCTCTCTTGAGGAAGTCACACTTCTTGGGTAGGTGGTCTTTTGCTAGATCCAAGTCGTGGGTATTTCTCATTCTCGATTAAATCGTCAAATCTACTCATTTGCAAACCCCCTAGTTCCATTTCATTTTAAATTTGACCTTGTGGGCCCCATTTGGACCATTTCCCTTATTTAAGGGTGGGCCCCACTTGGGTATTTTTACTTGGCATTAGATCTATCTAGATCTACAAGTCCCAAACCATAAGTGGTCTTATCTTTTGCTGGTTGAACCATTTGTCATCTCCTAAGCCTCTTCAACCGAACCCTAACTCCTTGGGTCCACTTATTCATCCTAGATCTAGATTTATCCCGCCTGCATTGGCTAAGCTAGGGTCTCCCCCTTGGTCTTGCTTAGGCTTGATCTAAAGTGAAGAGTGCCTCGGTTAGCATGACACCCAGCTTGCATTGGGAATCGTGGCATCTCTTGGGTCACCTCTTTAGTTGTTTGCACCTCTATCGTCCTGGATAGGATACCTTTAGAGACAACTACAAGTTGTGTGATAACAGTTACATTGTTCATTTGAGTATATTGATTGTTCATGTTAGTTATGACAAATTTCACTCATAAATAAGGGCCACCATGCCCACATTAAAAAAAAAAGGAAAGTATTTTTTGGGTTATTGGTAGGGTAGTAGTTATCATTTCAGTTTTTCTTATCGTTGTCCTAATTTCCAGCTTTCTATCTACATTTCTAGAGTCACTCTTTGCCTTGCTTTCCAGTATTGTCTTTTCCAACATGCACCCACTCCAACTTCCCTATGTTCTCCAAAATCAAATCTATGTAGTGGGTAGCATAAGGGGTCCAACAAGTAGTAGGGTATTTTGCACACAACAATTTATCAGCTGCCACATAATGTGCAACGTTGTTTGTGATTACTTGGACAACATTTTTGACCCCCACTTCTTCCACAACCTTTGCCAACAATATGTATATATCAGATTTGCATTCTTCACATGTGAAGATGCATCAATAGATTTTAGAAACATGGTTCCTTTAGGGAAAGCCACAACAAAATTGATGATTGTTCTGCTCCTCTAATTTGTCCACCCATTTGACAAGATTGTGCAACCTGTAATCTCCCATGAGCTTTTATTGCCCTCCAACATACACCAAATCCTCATCGAGATCTTTCCCCCTAAGTGCAATGTAAGATGGGCCTTTGCATCCATGGTCGGTGCTTCCAATTGCATCTACCATGGGCTGATAAAAATGAGACTTTTCGAGGTTGTAATGGTACTAGAACCTCCTCACTGCCATATCTGCCTCCTTCCTTTTCCTTTTGTTATAAGTGTCCAAGGTTGGTTGAAATCTTGGGGTTGTGCGAGGAAAGAAGAAAGGAGATGTGTGAATTGGACTTGTTGCAACAATTGATGAGCAACTACTTGGACGTCCCATTGGAGATCTACCCATCCTTGCAGTTTAAACCTTCAGCCTAGATCACTTGTCATCCTTTTCTTTGTTAGCTTCCAAAGCAGATTGCATTTCTGTTGTGACTTATTTATGAAAACCATCACAAAATACAACACTCTAGCTAGGTGTTGTTTCAGCCTATTTATGCCCCCATACATAGTAGTCGGACAATAATTGCACTTTACTTGATGGTGATCCAGGTGTATACCGGCACGCACCTGTTCCACCGAGTTACGATGGTTCCTCATCTTGGCAAATTTCTACTGCTTTTTGGTCCCAAACTTCCGGAGCAATTTTGAGGCCCTAAGCAATGTTTTTTGGCCAATTGGGGGCCAGGGGTTGCAATGTGCGGCAAGTTGTGAACTTCAACTCAACGTGAAGAGCTTTCAACTTTTGGCAATGTGTGGAGAGCTATGAACTTGAAGTCAACTTTTTTCAAACTATGAGGAGCTATGAAGCCCTATGAAGTTTAATGTTTGGTTCAAGTTGGACATTAAAACTGACAACACTTTAACATGAGTTTGGAGTTGAAGAAGCTTGAACTTTTGCACTTTCACCTTAGGAAATTGTAGACTTAAGCAATCAAGAATCAGATCAAGCCAGATCTTGCAAGCGAGCTTGAAGACAACAGATTCTTGAAATTATTTGTTCCACATTTCCATAGTTGCATAAATAGCTGTTACAAGCACCCTACAAGATGACATTTATAAAATTTCATTTTCATTGTGAGTGAGCTTAGGACTAGAATTATGAGAAAGAAAGGTTCTATCAACTGTTGATTCCTGAAACAGTTTATAACAATGCGTATACTTGCAAAGTTGCTAGAGATTTTGGGGTAAAGGCAAGTTGAATGGAAGCTATTAGTTTAGATGTATACTAAACCTTCTCAATATGCTATAATGAACAACTCCAATATATGTGTTCCAGAAAATATAGTCTATTTTTTTTGTTTATGTACAACTTGACTTGTGATGTAAAGTTCAAATTAGTTACACTTGTCTGGACATTATAGTAAGAATTGTGAAATCCATATATTTCATATTCATTAAGCATGTAGTTGTGCATAAATGCCATTGGTTTCTCTTCTCTCGGTTTTGCATCTTGCTATTTAATGTAGATTACATTGCCTATGTAATGATGGTGGAGACGGAAGATATGCTAATGTTTTTGTTCCTATTGTCAAAAGTGTATTTTCCATAGCCATTATTTATATATGTCCGTTTTATAACATATAAGTGGCAAATGTTTATGAATATTAATTGGTCATGTGCCCATGGATTTGTTGGATGCACAAGAGTTCAAAAAATTCAATGCAGACTTAATTTTCTGTGTTCTCAGAAATAATTTTTCGATGTTCCATGAATGCGTCTCTATTGATCTCAAAACAGCTCCAGGATACACAAGTGGGTAGTATTGCACAATAGAACATTGCTGAAAATCAATGTGCAAACAAGGAGGTGACAATCAATGTTCTTGTGAACTATACCTGTTGTGGTGAGGGTTCCAAGATTTAGCTAGTATTCAGTTTTTCATTATTCTCGTCTTTAACATTCTGATTCTATTGGTTCCAGGGTCTGCTGAAGGAGCTGGAAATTGATATTAACACATTAAGTAAAGGGCAGCCAATACTCAACGATGCAGAAGGGAAGCCCAAAAAGCATATCAGCACAGAAGTGTATGAAGCCCAAAAAGAATATCAGCACAGAAGTGTATGGTTTCTTACGTGCAATTATTGGAACCTATATTTATGCTTTTTGTTGCTGCTTGTAGTGTACATGGTAATTTCTGTTATGACGGGTTACAACTTTATTGTATTGCAGGTAGGAAAAGAAAATTGCACAGAATAAGGTGAAGATGGAAAAAATGACCTCAAACATGAAAATAAAAAATGATCTCAAAGACTGTGGCATTGGAAACTTCTAAGATCAATTACTTGGATCCAAGAATTTCAGTTGCCTGGTGCAAATGGCATGGATTTCGAATTGTAGAGCTAACTATTCCCTTTTTGTAGTTTTCTATGGTATCATAAAGGCTATTGGGCAATATATCTGTTTTGTAACTTTGAGTTGGCTGACAGTGAATGTTGGATCACCTTATATGTGTTTTCTTTTGTTATTTAGTTTGAATTAACTGGAGCTGAGTTGGAATCAATAGTGGAGTGCACTTTAAAAGATAGCGATTTTTATGGTGTTCAGGATTGTTTGTCTATCTAGTATTTCGTATTCTTTTCATACAAAGAGCTACGAACTCTATATTTTACTGGAAGTGTTTATTGTTTCAGAATATTTAGAAACATAATGTGCCCACATTTTTTTGACGTAGTTCATTTTTCAATGGTTGTTTGGTTTCTGGTTCTCTTTGCAATGATAGTATCATCAATGAGTCTTGGAGTATTTGGAAGTATTTCCAATTATTCTTGAAGTTTTTGTACTTACTGATGTTTTCAACTACTCCTATTACTGGAGAAAACAGTTATAGATTTTGATTTAATGGGTGCAAAGGATTTTTATTCCAATTAGAATATATGGGTTAGTGAAACTTGTTGCTCTGTTTGTAAATGCAGATTTGCATTGCTCTTGCAAGTTGCCATTGTGTGTATTCTCTTTCGTTCACTTGAATAAACACTGGATATATTCAAATCGATCTGTAGAAAATAGGGCACTAATGTCGGTATACTTCCATCCCAGGCTGGTTCAAAATGTGGCATTAATGTCCTCGATATAATTCCATCTAAGTCTGCTTCAAACTAACCTGCATGCATTAAGAAGGCGGCTTGTAACAGGAAAATCGGTATTGTCATCTACATGTATTTATTTGCTTTTTGTGGGAATTTCTTTTAAAAGAATGTTGAGTATCTATGCTTCAGAGTTCAGTGTTGAAATAAGGATTTCAAAATTTTGGCTTGAGCTATGTACGCTAACTCATTTCCCTTTATTTCTTGTACCATCCTGTAATTTATACTTGATGTGTTTTAAAGGATGAAAAGGGCACATTATGAAGATATTATTCAATTAGCTGGTAGACTGCAACATACACATGTGCTGTAGTCTATCGTTCTATGTTTTCCTAAGGATGGTGCAAAGCAATTTTCTTGAGACGCATAGCTGTCTTTAATGGCTGCGGTCCATGGAAATTGGTGGGATTGTTGAACTTAATAGCCCATCTTTGCATTGAATCTATGTATTTCTTTCTCTCCAATGCACATATATTTATTAGTGTTTTAGATGCTAACTCGCTGTACGGTTTGCATTGAATCTATGTATTTTTTTCTCTCCAATGTACATATATTTTTTAGTGTTTTAGATGCTAACTCGTTGTACTGAGGAGCGAGGTGCTTTACAATCTTATATGGGAGAGATGTCACGTAACATAGCGTTATGCTACCAAAAACAAAAAGTAATTAAAAAAATTCATGTTTGCTCATAAAAGATACAAACCAAATGAAAAGTAACTAAAAAAATCCATCTCGGCTCTTAAAATAAAAAAAAATATTAAAACCAGCATAGATCCATCTTAAACTTGGATTTACCAAGCACAAAAATTGGATACCTCTTTGTGCTTAATAGATTTGGGTTTAAGATGGATCTATGATCGTCCTTATTACATTCACATATCCCTTGTGTGGTCTTTATTACATTCATATGTCTCTTGTGTGCATTGTTGAGTTAGTGGGCAAGAATTCCTTTTAATTTTATTGTCTGCAAGTGGCTAATATTGTTATTCTTTGCATTGAATCTATATAATTCTTTCCCTCCAATAGGGAAGTACATGATCTACATATAATTAGTGCCTTAGATGCCAATTAGTCTTTATTACATTCATATGTGGTACCTTGTCGATAAATGGAAATGATAGACGAAAGGGCCCAACGATGTGCTACCTTGTCGATAAAAGGAAATTATGGATGAATGGACCCGACAGTGCGGTACCATGTTGACAAAAGGAAAATGAGTGACGGATGGACCCAACGATGTGGTACCTAGACCCTAGACGAAAACAATTGAGGAACATTATGCATTAAACACATAAATTGCAGTTAGGACATTTGCACATCAAATGTATTTTTGTAATTAAAATAATAGAGAATATTGTTTTAGGAGCAAATGGTATACTAAACTTTAGCATTTAGTTAACACCACTTGCACCCACAAAAATAGAAACTAGATTGAACACCAAGGGGGATAGACTTGAGTAAATCTAGAAAGGTAGGTGCACTCTCTTGGAAATTTGATACATGGCTGGGTGAACTAAATTACAATTGAATAATTAAAAATTATGCATTTTTGCATGAAGCGACATGTGTCGCAGGGGATTTTTCTATTTAAGAAAGGCTTGAGAAAGGGGAAAGGGCACCCTATGGCTGAATGGTTATTGTAATGCATGTAAGCCATTGATTTGCTGCTATTGGAGTTTGGCAAGAGATCTTGGTGGTGGGAAACCCACTTCTGGATCTCTAGTATTGTGTGTGAGCTCTACGGCCCCATTGCTTGGGGGTTCGCGAGGAAGAAAAGTACTCCCGATAAGGAAGGGAGGCTAACCGAGGTGCCCATCGATGAGTCGTTGGAGTTCATAGGAGAGATTTAGACTGCACCAAATTCAACCACAATCGTCCGCATAGGTAATTTATATTATTTGAATGTTCATCTTACCCCACAGTTTTGTAATCAATGATGAAAGGAAGTCTGGAAGAGTTTTTGAAATCGACAGTTTCGAACCTGCAAAAAAGAGTGAGATTTTCTCCTGAGGATGAACCTGCTAAAAAGAGTGAGATTTTCTCCTGAGGATGAACCTGCTAAAAAGAGTGAGATTTTCTCCTGAGGATGAACCTGCTTAATAGGTTTGAAACTGTCGATTTTAAAAACTCTTCCACAGACTTCTTTTCATCATTGAATTTATATTATTATTCACGAATACAGATTTTTGTGATTTATAAATTGGTAGAAAGGAAATTTATATGCTGATGATGGGTGTAAGTGTAATCTATGTAAGGTTTTCCAATATGAATGCGACTAACTGGCATGTCGCACTTTTGGGTTATAATCCACCTTCAAGTTAAATGGTATTCTGAAAAACGAATCATTATCTGTGCTCTTTTTACATTCATTTTTATGAATTCGATTAATGCGATTTTGAGTATTCTGGAAAAAGGAATTATTTATTTCTGGCTCTTTTTATTATTTTACATTCATTTTATGAATCCGTTTGACACGATTTTACCACAGTTATGGTATTCATAAAAATGAATAATCTAACTCTGTTCTGGATCTACTCCTCACGCGAGTCATAGTAACTCTTACTCTGTCGAATTGATTGTTTATTTTATCTCTGTTCTGGATCTACTCGTTACACCAGTCGTAGTAACACTAACTCTGTCGAATTGTTAAAATTGATCTCGTAATTGATCAACCAATGTGCACAACCAACGATATCTCAAACTCAGTTGAATGTTTTATGTTAACTCTGTTCTGGATCTACTCCTCACGCTAGTCGTAGTACTCTTACTCTGTCGAATTGATTGTTATTTTATCTCTGTTCTGGATCTACTCCTCACGCCAGTCATAGTACTCTTACTCTGTCGAATTGATTGTTATTTTATCTCTGTTCTGGATCTACTCGTTACACCAGTCGTACCTAGTAACTTTTACTCTGTCGAATTGATTGTTATTTTAACATTGTTCTGGATCGGTGCGATCGAATCGTTTTAATGCAAACTCTGTACATAGTCATCGGTAATACAGATACGCATTCTATAGCAAACTCTGTACACCGTAATCATTAATGTGGTAGTTGATATTTAGGATTTGTGCAATCGTATTGCTAAACTCTGTGTTAAAGATTTTAATCCAAATTTCTGTTATGGATGACACCATAACGCTCAGATGGTGAAGAATCCGATCTCTGTCGCTGCTTAAACCCCGTGTGAAAATTTATATCTAATTTCTATTTGTAGCTAACACTCTGTTCAGACGTTATTTATCCATTCTCTGTAAGGGTTAACGCTTGATGTACAGATCGTGTAGATCTTCACCTTTGACGGATCTGATCTAAAATCGTAGCTTAAACCCCGTGTAAAATTTATATCTAATTTCTATTTGTAACTAACACTCTGTTCAACGTTATTTATCCATTCTCTGTAAGGGTTAAAGCTTGATGTACAGATCATTTATATATTCACCTATGACGGATCCGATCATTTATATATTCACCTATGACGGATCCGATCATTTATATAGATTCATGTCCATCATCTTACTGGAAAATCCCCTTCTGACCCATACATAGTATGTCATGTAAGAAGCACCGAATATATTATCGAATTCTAGGATAAAGGCACTTATATTTAGTGATAAGGATATATGCAATAGGTTGAATGGAATTACATCTTTGAAAACATAATAGAATAATTTATCATTGCTATAATGTAGAGCTATGTTTACATTATTATATAGTGAAAGAAATGTGCTTTGGATATAGCGATGCATGAATTTTGTGTTAACGTATACATTTATAATCTTAAACGAAATTGCATTTTGAGTTTTTAATTAGCACTAGTGGAACATTGTTATAACATATGGGTTATGTATGCATTAATAAACTGAATGTAATATATTAATGGATATGAGATAAGTGATGATCAATAATTGTGTAAATTGTAGTTTAGGTATGCACTAGTAATTTGAAATGAATGTATTATGGGAATCGCAAGTATCGATGATTGAATGTTTCCTTATCATGTAATTAATGTACACACACAAAAAAAAACGTGTTCCGTTGGTAGGACGGTCCTTACATACATACATGTGAAGATGGAGACAAATCCGATTTCGAATCCATACTTCCAATCCTCTGCGACACCTTATAGAGACCATCGTAATTGGGTGGTAATTTATTGTCATTATTTTTTTGCTTGAGGTACATCTATTTGTATGGTTGTAGCCTCAAAAGTACCCAATCCCTTGCTTCAAATGTCCTTTCACTATGATGTTGATTTACTTATTGTTTCATCATATTTTGTGTTAGATATAAGTTATCTTTCAATATTTGGAAAACCTCTTGTTGGTGCTCTATGTGATCCTCCACTGGTTGAACCTTAGCTTTCTCTTTCAAAGATAATGTGATGGAAGGAAGATGATAGCCCTAAAGTGCCATAAATTGTGACATTTTTATGTATTATGGAAAGATGTGTTGTACGACTATTTTGCTAAAGGAAACTGCTTGACCCATTGTGTTTGTTTATTAGATGCAAAGCAACAAATACACCCTTCCAGGAATTTATTCACAATCTCAGTTTTTCCACGATTGAGGATGGTAAGAGGAGTTATGAGGCAATTGAGTGCCCAAACAAGAAAATATTTCCTTCCAAAAATTACCAATGGAAATTGGATCTCTATCACTTACAATAATCTTGGGAATTCCATGTAGCTTTTGAAATGTTTCCATGAATGTTGCAACTACTTTACTTACTTTAAAAGGATGAGAAAAAGAGCATAAATGGGCATAATTTGTGATTTGATCCACTACTACCATGATGACAATATTTCCATCTAAATTTGGGAGACATGTGATAAAATCCATTGAGACCTCTTCCCAATCCTAACTTTGTATGGCTATTGGTTGTAGAAGACTCGGTGTCTTGATTGTCTCTCCATTATTCTATTGGAAAACTATACATTCCACCACAAAATTTTGGACATTAGTTTTAAGACATTCCCCAAAAAACTTCTTGACCCTATGGTATGTTTTCAATAACCCTAAATATCCTCCTATAGGAGAGTGTGCAATTCCAAAAGGAACTTATATTTGAGTTGAGAATTTTTACATAAATATAGGTGATCTAGGTACCATGGTGAATCATTCTTCCACACAAATTTGTTCAATGAACTAGGTTCCTCTTATAGTTGTTGAAATCTCTTGCATGCATTGTGTCCTTGCTTCTTCCAGCCAATCATAATGCATAATGGAAATAGCACAAAGTAATCCCTCTGTGTCAACTTCTTTTCTTGAAAATGCATCTACCACTACATTCTATTTTTTTTTAGATAATTCCAAAGTTATAACCTCGCATCTTTGTAACCCATTTTTGTTGCTCTTCTGAAAATAATCGTTGATCCAAGGACTTAAGGATGTCATGATTTGTTCTTAATATGAAGTGTCTTCCTATTAGGTAAAGGTGTGATTTTTTAATTACATGCAGTATGGCCAACATTTAATTTTCATAAATTGGTTTGAGCAAGCTTTTTCCTTTGAGTTGGAAAATTTCAAAGGCAATGGGCCTTCCTTCTTGCATTAAAATTGCACCAATTCCATGCCCAAAGGCATCACATTCCACAATAAAGGTTTTTGTGAAGTCAAGAGTGACTAATACAATAGTTGTACACATAGCCACTTTAAGTTTTTCAAAAGCTTAGTTTTCTTCTTGAGTCTAAGAGAATGCCTCATTTTTAAATAACCTTGTTAGAAGTTTTGTTATTTGACCATAATTCTTGACAAACTTGTGGTAATAGCATGTCAATCTTAAGAATCCTCTAGGATTCTTCAAGGTTTTAGGAATTGGCCATTCTATGATAGCTTTAAATTTGTTAATGTCCACTTTTATGCCTTCATGAAATACAATATGACTGGATATTCCACTTGATAAACCCGAAAGGCACACTTAGAAGGCTTAGCATATAATTGGTGCCCTTCCAATAGTTTTAAGACCTTGCAAACATGTTGTACATGCTCTTTCCAAGATTTATTATAGATTAGTATATTATCAAAAAATACCAAAACAATTTTTTTTTAGGAAGGGTTTAAAAATAGAATTCATCAAGCTTTGAAATATGGAAGCTGCCTTGGTAAGGCTAAATGGCATAATAAAAAATTAATAATGGCATTTATGTGTTCTAAAAGTTTTTTTCATAATGTCTTCTTTCCTAATTATGATTTGATGATATCCAGAACATAGATCGAACTTGGAAAATAAAATTGCTCCTTGTAATTCATCTAATAATTCATCAATGACAAGAATATGAAACTTATCTTTAATGGTCATCTTATTGAGCTCTCTATAAACTGGAAACATGGGCCATGAACCTTCCAATTTGTGAACCATCACCATTGGTCCAAAGAAATCACAAGAGTTATTCCAAAGAAATCATTAATTTTTGTTCCACCTCTTGTCTTTAGATCCCATTGATATTTACTAGAGTTATTCTCTTATTTCCTCTTTATCACACCTTTGAATCACCCAAAACATATATTTCAATCAAAATTTATGCAAGTTTCAAGTTAACATACCTTGAAAACCTTGCTCTTGAATTATCTATGAAATTTCAACCCCTCTAAGTCTAAAATTTCGTTCTATAGAATCTTGGTATGTATTCTATGCAACACCATAGGTTTGACCCAATTCTAATATGCCAAGTGAGAATTATGGTAATTTTCCCAAGATTTGTTATTTTTTCCCTTTCAAAAGAAAAATCTTGTATGAAATAACACGTTTCTGATTTTTTGTTTTGCTTATGAAATTTTTACCCCAAACACTACAATCCGTATTCATTCTAATGCAATAGGTGGCACTCAAATTGGATCTCTCAATATTCAAATATAATATTTTTACCTAGAACACTTGTTTGAGACTAATTTTTGGACTAGTAAAAACCCCAACTTCCACATACTATAACTATGAACTTATAATGAACCATGACCTGAAATTTTTACCACGAGTACTTCTCTTTCTCTTCTGAGGGCCCTAAAAAATTTGTTGTCTAAGATGTACCTAAAATTTTTTATAGAGAAAATGGCTCAGATACCAAATTTCATGCATTGAATTCCCAAAATAACATAAAAATAGAAAGAAAGAGTAATCAAATGCCTTGAGAACGAAGTAAAGAGATGAATAAGAACGCTCTTCTAGGAGTCAATGTCCTTATACAATGTAGCACATACATAAGACAAAATTAGATGATCCTAAAAATAGGTCTCCTTGGTATATATGTAGAAGAGAAAGGGTACAATTACAATTAAGGTCTTATCCGACCAATAAAGACAATACTAATATAATAATAGAAATATAATGTCACAATATATGGAGCTTAACATTCAACACCTATATTGAAGTTGTTGGAGTTTGAGACAAATATGGGAACTTCTAACATTATCATGAATGGATTTTTAATGTAAGAAGGTCACCTAGTAGCATATGAGAGCAGGAAGCTCCAAGACAGGAAACATAGGTATCATGTTCACAAAAAATAGATGAATGTCATGGTGCATTGTCTATAGGAATGGAGGTATCACCTGTTGGGAAAACCATTTGTGGTAAAAACAAACAATGTCGCGATCAACTACTTCGTGAAGTAGCCAAATTTGTGACTGAAGCGGGATCGTTTGCAATATTTTTACACCGAATTTGACATGATGATCCAATAGGTTGAGCATGGTGAACAGAGTTGCTAATGCGCTAAGTCATAAGGCACATCTTGCCACAATAGTAGAGGAGGAATAACCTTTTCCGGTGGTGAAAAAAATCAAGTGCAAGTTTACCAGAGTTCGACACGACAATCCAATATCGATCGAGCGGGATGAATAGAGTTGTTGATGCACTAAGTCAGAAGGCACAACTTGCCGCAATAGTAGAGGAGGAAGAACCTTTTCTGGTGGTGACATAAATTCAAGTGCAAGTCTTGGTAGACTTCCAAGGTAGAATCAAGGTAGGGTTGAAGGTTGACCCAACTGCCTTGAACATCATGAAACTTGCAAGGGAGGGAAAGACCAAAACTTTTTGGGTAAAGGATGGATTGCTTTACTTTGGTGGTCGACTTTATGTTTTGAAATGTACTAACCTGTGCAAGGAGCTATTGAAGGAGTGTCATGTCTCTCTTTGGGGAGAGTACCTGCGTATGCAATGGACACTTGCCCTGTTAGAACGAGGTTACTACTAGGATCACATGAAGAAGGATGTCCAAGATTTATGCCAACAAGACAAGATCAACGCTAGAATGTCGAAAGGTCTACTTCAACCCTTTCTCGTGCTAGAGAGACTATGGGTAAGTGGCTCAATGGTATTTATAAATTAGCTACTGATGACTCAAGGTTATGATGGAATCTTTGTTGTGGTAGACAAGTTCTTTGAGTATGCCACCTTTGTGCCCACAAAGGTTCCTTACTTGGCATAATACATTGTAAGAATTTTTTTCAAACATGTCGTGAAGTTGCGGGGTTTGTCATTGAACATCATGCCAGATAAGGATAGCAAGTTCACTAGGTGGTTCTAAATAGAATTGTTCAAGATTGTGGTGATGAATTTATTAACAAGCTCAACTCATCACCCAAAAACTGATGGGAAGATGTAATACCCCTAGCTAAGACCCTTGAATTGATCATATGTATGATGAAAATATTAATATGCAAATTCCTGTATGGCAGAACAAATGTATATATTATAATTATTAATATTAAATCCACAACTGGTTGTGCTGAGGCAGAACGCTAAAGATATCGAGGACTCATGTATTCACCAGAAACAATAAGGGGGTTAAATGTGGCCTAGGAGGAAACTAATCCACGACCCTTAGATACCCTTTAGATCCTTAAAATATCCCTAAAGTTTATCCTAAGTCATGGTTAAATATTAATCCCATTTTATTGACTTAAATAATAATTATTAAAATAATAATTATGATTTAAGTGGGATTTTGGGGAAATTATGTGTTTGCATAAAATAAGGAAACATGGATGAGAGATTCCATGTGGTTCCAGCTTTGCATGCATAAACCTATGCATAAAAAATGGAAATGATGATTATATGTTATTCCGTCATTTGGGAAAAAGGGGGAGTGTGTGCAGATGCATGGAAGGTCTAAGCAAACAGAGGAGTGAGAATTGCGAGTGATAATTCCTGTTTTGAAATGAATCTGTGAATGACTGTTGGGTTATGGTCAATGAAATGGTGAATTATGCATGAATCATTCTGGTGGAATTCCTATTACTGGTTAAGTAGTGATGGGTTTTCACTGTGGTGCGATTGGCAGGAAGCTGGAGTGGGAATTGTGTGGTTTGGCATGGAATTGGTGATAACTTATTTTCTTGGATGCCTGTAAACCTGTGTCAAATCCCTAAGAAATTATGGGACTGGTGAGATGTATGTTTGGTAATTGCATGAGTCTCAGCTCGGGGGTAGCATTTTGCTGAGAGATAGATTAGCGGAATTGCCTATGGTTGGGTGGAGCGTGGAAGCCACACAACCAGTTTCCCAATTTAAGTATTTTCCAGATAAGTTTTAAACTCTGGAAATGATGCTTTATTTCCCAATTTTGTTTAATTTATGAATGATAAATAAAATTACATGTTATAAATTCCTGAGTTGTTTGTTGAATTCTTGTACATGGAATTGACACAGGTTTATTTCTGCAATTTATTTGCTTTATGGTTAAAAATTATGAGTTTTATTTTCCGTAAGGAATTAAATTGGGCAGACTTGAAATTAGAGTTTTTCTGTGATACATTATTAATTAAAGGGAAGGGAATTTTTGGTTTGTTTAGCTATGGTATATTTTCCATAAAATGAATTTATTTACAACACCTGTAAAATTTCCCGTAGGTTAATGTTTGAGTGCCCAATGGCCATAATATTGCTTTGGACTTGTTATTTCTTTACCTAATTGTTTAAAATTTAGCTTATTTAGCTTTGACATGATGGTTGATGGAAGTTCAACAATGAAATGACTATTTTGTCATGATATTTAATTATGGTTTCACACTCAATTGATTATTTCAATTTGAGTGTTAAAAATTACCACATGAATTAAAGATGAAATTCATATGTAGTTCAATTTAATTTCCTGTGCATGGAAATGGTGTGAATTTTCATTCAATCATAAGCTTATAAATAATCCCTAATTTGCACTGCTCAAACTACTATTGATTAATAGTTAAATTGAAAGATTTCTAGAATTTAACTATTACTGCACAATAATTAGACCTCATTTCTTAATGAGCGATTGATTAGCCATGTAATGGGTTACTGCGCATAACTCAATCCATTAGAGAAAATGAAATATTTATTAAGTAATGGTTTAGTGCACATAGTTCAATTCATTAAGAAAAATGAAATATTCATGAAATAATTATTTTATGTGCAATATTGGAACCATGTTTGAATTATTATTGTTTAATAAATTCTTAAGAAGATAATTAACAACTATTAAATGTTGTTATTTAAACTTAGCATGAATGGTATCATGGTTTTGGAAAACCACGGGCTGAAAATATAAACCATGTGAAAGTAATATGTGGTAAATGCATTAAGATGCACATAATTAACATTTATACTTAATTGGTAAATTGAAAATAAATACCATGTGTTAAGGCTTAATTAATATGTCTTGTAATGAATGGTATTTAGAAACCACACCAAATAAGTTTAAATGATTATGTTGAATTGTTATGAAGATTACATTCTATGTTTTGGAAGGAAAGATATTTGCTAATGTATGCATTTTGAAGGAATGATATTTGCTATCCTATTTAATGTATGCATTTAACCCTACTACGCGGTAAACATGTTGAGATATCATTCCTTACTGTAAATATGTTGGAATTTTATGTTCCATATTTGGATAAATTGGTATTTGATATCCTACTTATTTTATGCCTGTAATCTTAGTGTGCAATTAATATGATAGTATATTAGCTTTATTACACAGTTATTTTATTGAATTATTTAATTTTATTCTTATTGTGCAGGTTATACTACGCAGGTTTTCCAATATAATAGATTGTAATTGCTAGTCTAATAAAGCTGCCTATTAGTGTGCAATTCTTAATAGGGTTTTTTTCGCATGGTTTCTACTATACGGTTTTACTGCACAGTTTTTAATAGAATATTTATTGCCCAATTTTAGTAAATGATTTACTAGGAAAGTTGGTCCAAGTTTTAATTATTTATGGGTCAATTATAAGATATTTTTTGGGAAATATTTAATAAGCTAATTATTGATGAAGTGAAATTAGAATTGATGTTAAGCTTCCGCTAAAAGATTTATTTATTTTGCTTTTGCTATGCATTGTTGCGTATTAGCTTAAATAATGCATATGAACATTATGCAAGCTGTAAAAAAATAAATAAATTATTATGTATGTTAAGTTAATGTGACACTGGGTGTGTTACAACGGACATAACAAAACAATTGTTTGTTGGAGAATTACTTCAGTGACTTTGTGTGGTCAAATCAAATGAATTGTTGGGAGTTGTTAGATTCAATGTAATTTTGCAACAACTTGTAGAATATTTCAGCCACTGGGTATAGTCCATTTGAACACCCATTGGGTAGCAACCAGTGACATTATACACATTGTTGGAAGGATTCTATGGAAGCAACCCATTGGCATTACAGTTTGTTAAGGATTGGAAGGAATCACTAGAGAGGGAATGAGTTCAACAAAACAAAACAATCAAAAAGATGAAGTGTCAGGGCATAAGAGATGTGGAGTTTAGGGTAGGTGACAAGGTATTACTAAGTTTGAGTAAGGATTAGTTCAAACTACTGACAAGCATGTCCTCTGCCTTGCTGCAAAGATATGAAGGACCCTTTGAGATACTTGAGAAGATAGGTGATTTTGAGTACAAGTTGAAGCTATGTGAACATCTAAGTGCCTTCCACCTAATATTTCACGTTAGTCAACTGTGAAATTGCAAACTAGGTGAGGAGGATCCTGGAAAAACAAGACCATCTAGGGTTCTTGCCATGATTGCAGGGCAACTGGAATGGGAAATGGAGAAAATGTTGGCTCACAAATTAGTCTGGCATGGGAGTACGAAATGGCAAGAGTACTTTGTGCATTGGAAGGATACACCTGGAGAAGAAGACAACTGGGAGGAAAACAAGTCTTTGTGGCAATACGAAGACAATGTTCGGGAGTTCGAGTAAAGGAACCTCAACACTCTTAGACGTCGATTGGTCGAGTGCTACTAGGATTGAAACAAGTTGAGTGGGAGAGGATGCACCATCCTCACCTTCCGACAGGGGCCTAAGTGCCTTGCCCAATCAGCATGGGCATGTTCAGCAAATCAAAGTGAGAACACTACGAGCCTAGACAAGCATGGCTAGGTAGTCGCATTCATGGAAATAGGGGTTTTGTTGGCATGTGCGGCAAGTGGGTAAACAATCGACAATGGGAAACACGAGAACAAGAGGTGAAACCAAGATGGAATCCAAAATCGACGCTTTCCTAGGTTTTTATGGCCATTGGCAAGATGAGGCAAGCCATGGGTCCACTTTCCAATTGAAGGGGCCTCAATAGTTAGGTCATTACAAAGTGTTCCCACTTACCTTGGATGATGGAGTCGGTGCATCCACTTGAGGAGTCGGAAAAGGGGCTTCGGCAAGTATAAAGAGGGAGGCGAGCAAAGGCAAAGGATCATCCAATAGAGATCCAAGTTCAAGGGTATCAAGCTTTGCATTGAAGGGTTGTTGAGGCATAAGTGAACAAGAGTTATAGAAGACCAAGTGTTGTGGGTGGAAAGCTTGTAGGGCACTAGAGAGGTGTTGTAGGTAGGTAGGGTGGCATCAAGTAGGTAGTTACCTAGATTGTTTGTCCATTGTAAATAGGTCCATTGTAAAAAAATCGTGGCCTAGTGCCATATGCCCCTTGGTATTAAAGTTGTGGCCTTGTGCCAGAGCTTCCCCATTGCAATATATTACATCTTCAATAATAAACACTTGACGGTACTTGATTTGGGCACTGAACATATGTGTTGTTATTGTGGTTTGCTTCCTTTATTTTTATTGTATATTGGCTAAGTATAACAATGTTAAGTTAGACAACACATTGAATAAGTCTAACTCCGAGGTTGGACATTTCCCTAGATGTTATAGGTCTATGTGATAGGTAGTCTAGAGTGAAGGTATGGACATGCCTTATGTAAAGAGGTGTAGTCCACCGATGAGTACTTTTGGGTAGCCAAGTCTCCGAGACCAAAATCAAATAATGCCGCATGACGTCAACATGAAGCTTTGGGGTTGTGACACAAGGTCTTTCTCATTTTTCCCATCACATAAACTCTTGTTTCTCATTTTGTATTTTTATTTAAAGTGATTATATGATGTTGACCTCCTTTTTCTTATAATATTTTTCTCATTTTTTTTTAAAGTAATTATATGATGTTGAACTCCTTTTCCTTATAATTTGAGTGTGCTAAATGTTAGAACTATATTTTGGAATTTTTGGTCATTTTTGCCAAAATCCGATGATAAAATATTTGTTCAAACTATCATTTTTCATTGTTCAAATTGTATTTTTGATGGCAGAAATGGATTCAATACCCTCCAATAACCCACGCACCTAAATTATACAATTCCAACAAAGTATGTCTACATTTCCAACAATTTCAACCAGATTTTGCCCACAAAAAACACCTAAAACATGTTCCAAAGTGTAGAACATTTAGCCTACACCCTTATAATTTTTTCTAATCAATTCTTTATATAAAAATAAGTTTTAAAAAATTACAAAAACAAATCTAAAAAGTTTAAATATTTTATCAGTTTAAATAATATTTAAAATAATTATTGATTAATGATATAGTGAATTCCCTAAAAAGCATTACAAAGTCACACAATTGGTTTTATATAGATTTTTGTTTATGAATATAGTAAACCAATTTCTCAAAAAAAACAAAATTAAAAAATATAAATACATTTATTATTGATAAGGAAAATTTTGAACCATGAACAATCATTTAGATTGTAAAGTACCCCAAATATATTTACATGTTATGCATTAATTGCCCATAAACAAAAATATGACATTACATAAGACAGTCCTAAGTCTATATATTTTGTTTTATTGTTATTTATATAATCCAAGGCAATGGGACATTACATAATACAGTCCTAGGTCTGTGTGGAAGACTAGTTGCATGAATTAGAATGTGAATCAAAGTGACAAATTCTGCATCAGAACATAAAGAAGACTGCCTACATGAAATAGAATCATGTATATTAAAGTAAAAAATTTGGCATCAAAACAGAAAGGATAACCAGATTAAGTAAATGCATTAAAATATCAAAGACTAGCCACATGATATCAAAGACTAGTTACATGAAATTATAGCGTACATCAGAGTAACAGATCCGCATCAAGGGGGACCTAGCTCTGCACTAGGGTTTTGAAAGTCGACCTTCGAAGAAGTTTTCTGGCGGCCATGGATCCTTCCATGGCCGATCCACTACTCCCCTACGTTGGCTTCTGTCATGCCGACGGATGGGTTTTTTTCCCATCTTGGAGTGCCTGCTAGACTTGGCGCGACGACCCATTGGGGGCTGGCGTCTTCGGCTTCCCAGTGGCGGCGGCGGTAGCGCTTGTTCAGAGATGCTGGTCCGGGGCGTGGCGATTTTGGCGAAGATGTTGGCGGCTGCGAGGGCAGTAGAGCAAGGGTTCCTGTACTCCTTGCTGCTGGTATTCTTGCAGAAGATGCGGTGCGACAGTTTAAACCCTGGTTCATCAAGATAGGCGGTCAACTGCGTTTCGGTGGCGGCCGCCATGCTATCAAGGCTCCATTGTTTTCGGCGTCTGGGGGTGTATCTACACAGCCGCTAGTGGCATGGCTTTCATTTCAAGGATTCTGGGAGGGTTTTATTTTTTTTCTATGGTAATTTCTTGCTGTTCTGTGCTTTTCATGGTGGACGGGATTAGGTTTTCTTGTTTTATATGGAAGCTGGAAAGATCGAAGCAGTGTTCCTGTTTTTTCTATGTTGTCGGATCTATGCGGGCTGTATGGACAGCAATCTTTTTGTATGGGACTTGCGGCGGTGATTCTTTGCCGTTCTGTGGCAAGGCGGCCAATACGACGGCTGTTGCTTGTCCTGTGGCGGTGGCGCAGATCGTGGTTGGTCGTGGGTTCGAAATCGACTGAGGTACTCTGAGCATTCCTGATCCAGACATGATAATGGGGATGGCTCGTCTATACAAAAAGATGGGCGTGGGGATCTCCCTCTCCTCGGCATAGGATGTGATCTGTGCTGCAGATGTATCCAATAATGAAGACGAAGAGTCTTTGCCTGCCGTAGACACGTATTCTTGGAATTCAGTGTGAGTTCAAGGATCGGCGTTGTATGAGAGGATGGAGCCACAACTGGACTGAGATTTGGAGGGAGGGCGACGGTGGCCCTATTCACTTACTGATCTGTTTCTTCTTGTGGCAACATTCTCTGGGTTCTCATTTTTTTTGGTTCAGCTCTTTATAGCTGTTTGTTTATGCTAATATGGGACAGAAATATATGAAAATGTAGGGATCCTTGTTGATTCTACTACATGTGCAATATGTAATTTTAATCAACTTTTTGAAATAAAATTACGGACATTTTCCAAGGAAAAAAAAAAAAAAAAACAGATCCGCATCAAAAAAGGATAACCAGATCAAGCAATGGATAGAAAATATTTCAAAACCGTGAACAATGAATAAAATTGAGCGATCATGCCTCAAATGTTTCAAAACTATGAAAAACGAATAAAAAGTTTGTGCAATCCTGCCTCATGTGCATAAGATGCAAAGAAATAAGTTATTTAACCTGAATTTTAAAACTCTCCAACTCAGCATACTCTCATAATATAGGATCGTTTGTTTTTTTAAAGTAGAGCAATATCAATGCATTATGCCTTGGCATGTTTTCTATCTACAATTTTGAACAAGAGGCATGGTTTGATAACTAAAGAAAACCTTGTATTTCTTAAAATATTATTCATGCAACTCTTTGTCTCCATGCAGTAAAACAGTGCTTCCAACAAACCAGCCAGCTACCCTCTTCATGTCTAGAAAGAGCCGATCTAATTTTCTCAACCAATCTCTCATGCAGTCCAAATTAACATATATTGACATTCCACAAAAATTACAGGTAAGGCTCCCAAGGAGTCAATGCAACTGGTTGGGCTTATACTTATTTATATGTCAGATCTTACTTTATTACATGGCACCACCTTACATGTATTACTTTCCACTACAGTAATGAGAAAATTTTAAGAAGGTAACCAAGATGGCTTTACATAGAAGGCATTGTTTTAGGCTTGGACCATCTTTCTTATGTGGACATCATCTTGAATGGAAGGAAGGTGAAGGCAATGGTGAACACTGACACCTCACACAACTTCCTCGAGAAGGAGCTAACGCAACAACTTTGGCTTAGGGTGCAGCCTTGTGGGGCTTCAATCAAGGCTCTGAACTCTAAAGCAGAGGTGGTTTATAGGATAGACACCTAGGTTCATGATCAACTGGGTAAGTGAAAAGGGCGAACCAAATTCACCATGAGGAAGCTAGATTACTTTGAAGTCAACATCAGACAATACTTTCTAAGGAGGACAAAGGTAGTCCTCATGCCATTCAAGGAACAATTGGTGATCTTCAAAGGAAAGAGGTGTTATGTTGTGCGCACAACAACAAGACAACCTAATGGAATAATGCAGCTGGCCTCCGCACTAAATATCAAGAAGGCAACCCAATGACCAAGTTCACATCTCAATGCACCAAATTCCCAAAATAGCATATACATGGAAAGACAGAGTAATCCAACACTTTGAAAACGAAGTAAAGAGATTAATAAGAAGCCTCATTGAGGAGGAAACCTCCTTATAGTGTATCACATGCACAAGACTGTATGACATGATCCTAAAACTAGCTCTCGGCCTTGGTATATACATATAAGACAAAGGGTACAATTACAATTAAGGTTCTAGCTAAGCATACAATTACAATTAAGGTCTTAGCTGACCAAAAAAGACAATTCTAATATAATAACATAAATATAATGTCACAATACATGGAGATTAACATGCCCCTCCACTTCAAATAAGTGTTGTTCGCAACACATGATTAAATCTAGATGTTTTTGAGTGAAGAACTCATCTTCCCTTCTCACCTCTTCTATTGTCAAGATCTCCCACTTGATGAGGAACTTATTAATTGCTCGATAGTGTCAAGGATTGTTTCAGGTTCTAGTATCAATTTCCCCTCTTCATCAATATCTGATAAAATAGTTTGGATTGGGATCTTGTCACAATTACATTTTTTAGGCAAGAAACATGGAAGACTCGATGTACATGTGAAGATGGAGGGAACTCCAATTTGGAATACATACTTCCAATTCTCTACAACACCTTATAGGGACAATAGTAATTGGCTGCTAATTTATTATCCTTCTTTCGTTGCTTGAGGGAGATTTGTTTGTATGGTTGTAGCCTCAAAAATACCCAATCCATTGCTTCAAATTTCCTTTCACTATGATGTTGGTCTACTTGTTGTTTCTTTCTATTTTGTGCTAGATCCAAGTTATATTTCAATAGCTGGAGAACCTCTTGTCGATGCTCTATGTGATCCTCCGTTGGTTGAACCTTAGCTTTATCTTTCAAGGATGGCATGATGAAAGGAAGATGATAGCCATAAAGTGCCATAAATTGTGACTTTTTATGTATTGTGGAAAGATGTGTTGTACCACTATTCTGCCAAGGGAAACCACTTGACCCATTGTGTTTGTTTATCAGATGCAAAGCAACAAAGATACCCTTCTAGAAATTTATTAACAATATCAGTTTACCCACCATAATGAGGATGCTAAGAAGAACTATGAGACAGTTGAGTGCCCAAACAAGAAAATATTTCCTTCCAAAAATTACTAGTGAAAATTGGATCTTTATCACTTACAATAATATTGGGGTTCCATGTAGCTTCTAAAATGTTTCGATGAATGTTGTAGTTATTCTACTTTCTTTAAAATGATGAGAAAGAGAACATAAATGGGAATAATTTGTGTCTCGATCCAATAATACCACGATGACAATATTACCTTCTGACTTTGGGAAACATGTGATCAAATCCATTGACACCTCTTCTCAATGTTGACTTTGCATGGTTAATGGTTCTAGAAGACCTAGTGTCTTGATTGTCTCTCCATTATTATGTTGGCAAACTATACATACTACCACAAACTTTTGGACATTAGTTTTAAGACCTTCCCAAAAAAACTCATTCTTGATTCTATGGTAAGTTTTCAAGAACCCTAAATGTACTCTTATGGGAGAGTGTGCAATTCCAAAAGGAACTTCTATTTGAGTTGAGAATTTTTACATAAATATAGGTGATCCTAGTACCATAGTGAATCATTCTTCCACACAAATTTGTCCAATGTTCTAGGGTCCTCTTTGAGTTGTTGAATTATCTTGCATTCCTTTTAAGCACGTTTCCATTCTATCCTTGCTTCTTCCTCCAAACCATATTGCATAATGGAAATAGCACAAAGTAATCCCTCTACATTTTTTTTTGTAGATAATTCCAAAGTCTCAACCTAGCAACTTTGTAACCCATTTTTGTTGCTCTTCTAAAAATAATCATTGTTCCAAGAAGTACTGAAGATTGGCATGGTTTGTTATTAATTTAAATTGTCTTCCTATTAGGTAAGGGCGTCATAATTACATGCAATATGACAAACATTTATTTTTCATAAATTGGGTTGAGCAAGTTTTTTTTCCTTTGAGTTGGAAACTTTCAGTGGCAATGGGCCTTCCTTCTTGTATTAAAACTACACCAATGCCATGCCAAGAGGAATCACATTCCACAATAAAGGTTTTTGTGAAGTCAAGAGTGACTAATACAATATTTATATACATAGCTACTTTAATTTGTTCAAAAGCTTAGGTTGCTTCTTGAGTCCAAGAGAATGCCTCATTTTCCAATAACCTTGTTAGAGGTGTTGTTATTTGACCATAATTCTTGACAAACTCATAGTAGTAGCTTGTCAATCCTAAGAATCCTTTATGATTATTCACGATTTTAGGAATTGGCCACTCCATGATAGCTTTAAATTTGTTAGGGTCCACTTTAATGCCTTCATGAGATACAATATGACTAGATAATCCACTTCATAAACTCGAAAGGCACACTTAAAAGGCTTGGCATATAATTGGAGCTACTCCAACAATTTTAAGACCATGTCAGCATGTGTACATGCTCTTTCCAATATTTGTTATAGATTAGTATATTATTAAAAGGAAGGGTTTAGTATATTATTTCATCAAGCTTTGAAATGTGGAAGGTGCCT
This sequence comes from Larix kaempferi, assembly GCA_027924585.1. NCBI lineage: Eukaryota > Viridiplantae > Streptophyta > Pinopsida > Pinales > Pinaceae > Larix > Larix kaempferi. Next base: position 1,775,986 of record BSBM01000031.1, on the reverse strand, counting down.
TGGCTAAATGGCATCATAAAAAACTCAATGACCTTCATGTGTTTTGAAGGTTGTTTTCATAATGTCTTATTTCCTCATTATGATTTGATGATATCTAGAATGGAGATCCAACTTGGTAAAGAAAATTGCTCCCTATAATTCATCTAATAATTCATCAATGACAAGAATAAGAAACTTATATTTAATGGTCATCTTACTAAACTCTCTATAAATTGGACACATGCACCATGAACCTTCCCTTTTGTGAACCATCACCACTGGTGCATAGAAAGCAGTTTCGCTAGGTTGAATGATGCCTACGTCCAACCTTTCTTGAACCATATTCTCAATCTCACTGTTTTGTGCATATGGATACCTTTAAGGGCGGATTTTAGATGGTACAATTATTGGTTGCAAGTGAATAACATGGTCATGATATCGAGTAAGTGAAAGACCTTTAGGAATATCTTTAAATAGTTTGGATTGATTATCAATAACTTCTTGGAGATCCACTAGAATAGAGGGTATAGATGCTTGAACATATAATGAGAAAAATTGTGCTATTACACCATGGTGTCCATTTTTTAGCAATTTTGTCATACTATTAGAGATTATCACTTTAGAAGATTTCCCTAGAATAACTTTGAGTTCAATTTCCTTTCATTCTAAAGAGAATCTCATGAAAAGTTCTTGAGAATTAAGAGTCATGGTTCCCAATGATTTTAGCCAATGGACCCCTAGTACAACATCAACACCACCCATTTGGATTGCAATCATTGGACTATCCAAAAAATACTCTTCCATAGTAATATTAATACTATGGCACCTCCCTGAATAATTTATAGTACCTCCATCTGCAATCATTACTTGAAATTCTAGTGCTAGATATATAAAGCAATTGAGAAGTTTGGTTGATTTGCAATTAATGAAGTTATGGGTACTACCACAATCAATCAACATTATTACCTTTTTTTTCTTTTTGATATATACTTCTATCCTGAGAGTTTGAGTGCTAATGTTGGCCAATGTGTTGAAAGATATGGTTGAAGTAGTATCTTCTAGCTCTACTTCTTGAGATTGTGCTGGTTGGATCCTTTTCCTCTTCACAATATATGTAGAATGATTTCTTCTCACTGCACTTACGCCCCTTACAACATAGTCCTTTTTATCTTCTTTCATCCATTTGTCAAGGCATAAACCTTGTAGGCTGAATGAGGTTGGGGGAGGAAACATTTCCCCCTCTATAGGTGTTAGTAGCAACCTTTATGGTAGCCATATTTTTACTTTCAACTTTCCTTTCCAAACTAAAAGCATTCTCCAATTATTTAGGTTCAAAGAAACATACTTCATGTTGAATTCTCTCCTTGAAAGTGTCCATAAAAAGATCCAACAAATTATCCTCTGTAATGTTCTTCACTTTAGGTCTAAACTTCTGAAATTGCTTGATGTGCTTTGTAATTGGACATTTTTGCTTGAGATTTATTAATTGGTTAAATAAGGTGTTTCTCTTAATATCCCCATAATGTGTTATAAATTCGTCCATAAATATAGACTAGGAGACAATATAATCCTTTTTTATGGTCACAAAGCCATTGGTACCATACAAATTGATCATGTTCCAAATGCAAAGATATGATAGTTACCTTTTGTAGAGTTGGCACTTGGTGTGGATCAAATAATTGCTCCATCTAGAATATCCATGTTATTAGATCATTTCCATCAAACTTTCTCATATCAATCTTGGGAATGAAGTAGTTCATTGGTCCTGAGTTGAACCCATGATGATGTGGATTTTGGTGTGATGAATGATCAAGTGTCAAGAACTTGAACCTCTCGTTCTCCAATTGTTTTTCAAATTTTTCAATATGTGACTAGGACACTATCCTTTTGTTCTCCTTATCTTCTTTTTGAGGAGGTTAAAAAGGGGTAAAAAGTTGTCTTATCTCATTCATAATTACCCCCTTCATATCTTCAAGATCATCTTTCATCTTTTCCATTTTTGACCCATCATTTCCATCTTTTTCATATTCAGTTTCAACTCAATTTTTATATTAATTTTTGAGTTTACCAATTGAAGATGTGTCACTAACCTATCACTCAATTCCTTAAATTTGACCTCCAAATTGGATAGTTGGTTATACATTTCTTCATTTTCCTCATGAGTTATGGCCGATCTTTTGGGAGGCTTAGTGGGAAAAGACATTTTTGTTCCACCTATTTCCATTAGAAACATTAATATTTACTAGAGTTATTCTCTTATTTCCTCTTTATCACACCTTTCGAATCACCCAAAACAAATATTTCATTCAAAAAGTTATGCAAGTTTCCACCTAACATACATTTAACAACCTTGCTCCGAAATTATCTCTGAAATTTCAACCCCTTTCAAATTTCGTTATGTAATAGCTTGGTATGTCTTCTCTGTAATGTCATAGGTTAGTTTGACCCAATTCTAATGTGCCAAGAGAGATTTATGCCAAACTTTCCCAAAACTTGTTATTGTTGTCCCTTTCAAAAGAAAAAAACTTGTATGGAGTGACATGTGTCTGATTTTTATATTATGTTTCCGAAATTTTTACCCCAGACACTATGATCCGCCTACACTTTAATGCAATAGGGGACACTAAATTTGGATCTCTCAAGCTTCAAATATAATACTGTTACCCGGAAAACCTATTTGAGACTAGTTTTTGGACTAATCAAAAACCTCAACTTCCACAGACTAGAACTATGAACTTATAATGTGTAATGCTTCCATTGGCATTATAAATTTTAATCTAATTAAACATAGATTTTGTGACTAAGCAGCATATAATCAATGTGTAACCATAACAATATATAAACAACATGCAATAGCATCAAATAACTTAGAATTTTTTTAAAACTTCATTGGTGATTCACACAACATAAATTAACATCATAAATCATGTAGCAATAGCATCATATGAGAAGTTTACAACAACATATAAACAACTTAAAATCACAAGAAAGATACCTCGTTATAAGAATGGTGACGGAGTCCAAACTGAGCAAGCTTCCCTCCTCTTCTCCTCGAGTTGCTTCCATCTTTATTTTCCAAAGCGGGACCACGGTTTTACCTCCCAGCCAACTAGGGGCCTAGCTGGCTCCCTAGCCCCAGGAAACCATTGAACGGTCCCATCCAAATGGCCTCCTGGCCCTCCGTGCCTGAGACCCCCAAAGAACAGAACAGTGATGGACTAGTAAGCTATGTATCAAATCTTCCAAGAGTTCTCAAACTCTTCCAACTCTTCCAAACTTCTCATACCCCAAATTATCCAAAATACCTCTTCCTATCAAAATTCTTACCAAAATATCCTTCAAGAGAAAAGACTCCCCCTCCTTCCAATCTCAAGTCTCATATTTATATCAAAACTCCTCCTCATCCATCAATAAATTCCAAAAATAATAGTCAACATTCAATAAATTCATTTTCTAAAAAAAATAGCAATTTAATCTAAATTAATAAAATATTATTACACATGGTTGCAAAGTCTCACTTGTCATACTTCTACATTAAATGCAACTATGACAACTCTTTTCTAAAAACTTGTGCAATCCTATCTATTGATTTATTTATATTATCCTCTCCCAAGTCAAATAAGATATTTTCATATACTATATTATACTATGAAATAATTTATATTATTTGTATATAATATTATATGTATTTCAATAATCCAATCAATTTATATAAATCTAAAACATATTAAACAAGTCAACAAACTCATACTTTCAACTCACAAGTGATACTTTCAACAATTCATCAACCAAGCTACTATTAGATAATATAACCATATTAATTTATTCATCGATCGACCAATCGTAGTATTGTACTCACGAATTGGCGTATGCATGGCCAGTGCACACGTCGTAAGCGTGGGTACTAATAATCACATTTAATGCTCCTAATAGATCATTATTACATGATCACAAATAACACATAGAAGAACAATTAAACAATGCATCATTCATCATTCATAATCATTCATACAGAAGCAATAAGACATTTAATTAAATAAACATAGTGATGAAATCCAGCATACAATCACGATAGTTAATAAAAATCAAGAACACCATCCAATCCATCATTGGTCCCATCCATCCCACCAGTACTCCAACCCCCTAATCACCACTACTTCCATCTCCTGACCTCACCATCCCGTCCTCTGCTGGAATATACCATGGAATCTCGACTACGCGTATGACCATGTATATAACCCGTAAGTGGAAGTGTCGATTGACCACATCGACCAAGCTTCCCCAGCAGGCACCCACTAGTCGTTATCACACATCCACGGGAGCGTGCTCAGCACAACCCTCCCACGACTCTGGGTTTCGGAGGTTCGATGGTGGGAAATGCCTCCACCCCTCCTAATAGTAATAGGGTCAACGCCCTACATCAACCATACTATGCCATCACTGATCTAAGGGGTCCCGTCATTGAAAAACCACTTTGGGCAAGTCACAATTCCTGTCAAAACTCACTCACCCACAAGTCATAGAAATATTGGAATTCACAATTAAATAGCATGAAATTTGATATAACGTCATTATACTCATGATGTTCAATACATCTCATGGGCCTTGGCAATATAGGAATCCGCCTATCTCATAGCCAATCAACATGTGGAATAGTTCATCATTAACATGAAACATATATATAGCCATAACCAACTCTTTCAAGTGCCAATCCATATCACTAATACGACATTTACAAATAATCATGTAAGTTATTTTTGCAAACAACTAAATTAGCATTCTACATATGGATATTCTATATTCAATTTTGCATGTTCAAATGAAATAACATATTCATTGTCATTAATAAATTAAAACAATATTTCGAATTACCATACATGCCTCAAGGGAGTCCACATGTCCACATAACAATCATCTTGATCAATCTATCTTAGTAAAACAGATAATAAGCAAATGCATTGCTAAGCTAATTCACATTAGAGTTTTTAATTAAAGACTATCAAAATATGGGGCGTTACATACACCCACCCTTCAAGAAACTTCGTCCCGAAGTTATGGTCATTTTCAATCTTAAGGGAATTTTGTTTTGATGCGATACCCCTATTCCTTCATCATAGAAGATATTAACCACTCTGGTCGCACTTGACCATCACATGATCCACATGTCGATACTATCTAATTTAACTTCTTTTATCACATGGGATGTGTTATCATATTACATATTACATGTTGTAGACACAATTGGGATAACTTTATCATGTTTATCAATTCATTTATTCCCAGTTAGTTAACATACAATCATAATTTGTTGTTGTTTTCTATATCATAGTTCATAGGAAGACCTTGTATCCCATATAGCATTTCCTTAGGTTCAAGATGTATTGTTATGATCATTTATCGATTATTAGTTTTACTAATCTTTTTTTTTTCTAATAAACCCCAATTACTTTTTTCATTAGTATATTTAATTGGATAAAATCTTAATAGTAGATTGAATGGTGTGCTATATAATAATTTGATTGTCACCATGTCTATCAATTGAGTACGCATAATCAATTAACACTTATCAAAGGATAATTCTGGCACATGAATCTCATTTTATGCACAAAATACTTATGGTTTCAATTTTAACACATCGATCGCTCCCGTCCTTATATTACTAGCCAAATTTGGAAATAGTGAAATCAACTCATGAAAACGATGAATTTCAACCTACCACCTCTACAAATATTCTTTGTATGACTGTAAGATATGGTCGGGCTTCTATTTACTCACCATGAAGTATGTTTACTTCTCACAAGTACATGTAAGGATCCAATGCTACTTTACACATCTTAAAAATTTAATTTCCATTATCCTCGTTTAAGTTATAGGAATATTGCATGGATGGTATTTCTTTAGTTATCAATATTTTCATATATTACTTTGTTTTGATTATCACTTGAAATTTTAAGTACCATTTATCAATGTTTGTCACACCTTCTCTTTCTCTCTCTCTTCTTTTGTTTTGTTTTGTTAGGTTTAACGCATATATTAAACATTAATTACATGCTTCTATAATTTTATTTTATTTCATAATTGATCATTTCTCACTTTTTTTTTACTATAGATATATTGTACCATTATTTACATTATTCTGTTTCAAAATAATGTTATTTTCTACATTTTCCCTACTATAATTATAAAGCCATCCCAATTATACTAATTTGCTTTACTATTTTATTATAATTTTCCAATGTATATCATATTATTTGTTGTTTGACAATCATATCTTAATGGTGGTATCTCTTTTGACCCTTTTTTTTTTCATCAATTCCTTTTTGGCTCTTCAAACTTTTCAATTGTATAATAAATTTTTGTTTTCGAGTTTTGGAAACCATGACTTAATACTTACATTGTATTAATATATTTACATTAGTCATTCACTAGAAATGGTTTAGTACAAATTTTCTAAATTTTGGAAACATTGTTATATGATTATAAGTTTGTTATATAATTATGAGTTGTGATTTAATTACACTAGCATAGATCCATCCCAAATGTGGATCAATCAAGCCTAAAGGCATTCATCAAGGGTCTAAGCTTACACTGATACCTTCTCACATAGATCTACAATCATGACCTCCTCGAGACTCCACATTTATAACACCTATGTCAAGGTTCATTGTGCCTTACTAGACTGGTATCCACAACAATTTAGATACTTTGCAACATTTTATAGTCCTTTTGGTGTTACGGTTCATAAGAAGATGTTATTTGCCATATAACATTTATTTTGGTTCCTGGGGTATTATTATGACTTTTTATTAATTGCCCACTTTATTGATTTTCTCTCAAATTTACACCACTTACTTTCTCATTAGAAATTTTAATTAAGATCCATCTTGACAGTTTCTTGATTGGTCTACTGTATATAATAACATGAACAACACCATGTTTATTATTCAAGTACCCTTTATCACTCAATACTCATTAAACATAGCTCTTACCCATTGAATTGCACATTATACATGTAGAATACTTACAACTGCATTTTTTTTTCTTTCTTTTGTTTTTACACATAGGTAGAGCCTAGCCTACCACTTCTAGATAGGTGCTTGATACAACTATACATTATGACTAGGCGTGAAATACACATACTCATGCTTTTATTTCTAAAATTTCATCAATGTCCTCATTCAAACCTTTGAGTACCATAGATATGTTAGGTCAACTCCAAAGCTATCTTACACTTCTTATAATAACTTAATAGTTGTTAATATTGAAGTAATAGTACATATTTGTGGTCGTTATCTTGTCTTCAACATGATGATCTCTTTATATATATAGATAAGAGGGAGACAAATTCTTTCGGGAAAATATAAAATACATTCCTAGTATTTATTAAAAGTAGAAAATATTTACATATTGTGATATTTGATCCGATGTAAATTTTAAGACCATGACATTTCATCATTTAATTTTGACATCTCATCGTTTATATATGAGCTTTTATTAGAACATTCCATCTGCAAAATCTAAAATTTAAACATAAAAACAATAACCCTATATTCTTAGTCTAATTCAAAGTCAACTCAGTGAGATGGATTACAAACTTAATCTAACATAATTTTTAAGCATTAATTAAAATGTAATCTCCCTTATATATATAAGATATTATTTTCCTTCTTTATTCACTGCGTTCCTTAACTTCGGAGATTAGATGAGTTGGTAGTGAGAAAGCAAGCACTCTAATCATATGGCACCTATTCATATTACTTCTTCCTACTTGCGTTACTGCTACACCCCTTTGGGATCTCTAAGCTGTGCAAGTCGATCGCAAATCGGAGATTTGATTGGACAACTATCTTCTCACAGTAACCGAGACAAGGAGGACATCATGAGAGCTACAAGTCTCACTCGTTTTAAATTCCAACACGGTAATCAAAATTCAGAATGCAGCAACAGAAGTGCATTCACAATATGGTCACTTCACACCAATAAAATAAAAAGGGAAAATCATGCATTCCAATGCGTATCTTCAACCATTAATGCAACTGCAGCCCAATTAGCGAATTAACAATGAGATGAAGTGAGTTGTAAACTCCTCAACCCGAAAAATTATGCTTTTCATCCCAACAAGATCATATATGAAATCTTGCAGCAAAGCAGTGTTTTCGTGCAAGATAACAGGCCTGATGATAATAGAAAATATGGTCTACCCATATCTATTGGATTGTCTTTTTTTTTATTTACTTTGATTGTAGTTCCACAATGAATTTTATTATTATATTTTAATTTTTTCATAAATGATTTGACTTGGATAGTGAAATGTCGATGAGTCTCGCCTTCTCTCATTAATACCATGGCTGGGGCTCGAGGGCTCTTGCTCCTTCCCATTCAACATTGAATAGATGAAGGTTCCACGGAGAGAATTAACACAGAAACAACTTTAATAAGTTTGATCCTTAGAGCCATCTTTTGTGCCGTACCTTGACTCTTTTTTTTTTCTTTATATAATTCCCTTATTGCATTTTTATTTTTTTTACAAAGTGATATTTAAGTGTTATCTTAATATCATTGTAATAACATTTAAATATAATAATATATATTTGTACATAAATACCTAATTAATTAATCGATTAATAAATGTTATAGATTAAATATATGTGAGTAAATGACACATTTTAAATAATTATGAATACCAGTTCTTACAAATTCCTTACTATACAACTTATATATTTTATTTGTAAAGTTTTTATGCATAATATATAAAATTGTTAATAACATTGATGGAAAGTTTTTTTTTTGTTTGAATGCTAAGCTTTATAGTAACACTCCAACTTCACAATTACCTGAGATATGTAATTATTTTCTAATTTTGCAATGAGGTTGCAACTTTATTATCCTTCATTCTCTAATTTTACTTGAAATTGCAAATTTATTATTCTATAGAAGACCAGAATAAAATCAGATCGATCATAAAAGAATTTATTTTAGTAAAAGTAATTACATAATTCTTTCTATATAAACAATTTATTTATTTTACTTACAATATTTACAAACTTCTAAATATTTTATGCGAGGTCAAAATTCCTGAGTGCAAATACTAAATGGTAAATGCAATCAACTGTAAAAAGTCGTGAGAGTGTTTTTATTCACATTGGTTATCCTTACTCTCAGGCTATTGAAAAAAGATAACCACTATACCACTATAGTCGTGAGAGTGTTTTTTGGGCTTGGTTTTCTTCTTTGTATTTGGTGTGTAATACCACTATATTTTTCAATAAAGTATGCTTTTTCCATTGTGAAAAAAAAAAGCTATTGAAAAAGCATTTTTTCACTAAACGTTTAATCACACGAAATGCAGTGATGTTTATTCAATTTTTTTTTTTTTTTTGTCCACCGGAGTTAATAGGAGTGTAATGATTCGAATCTATTTAAAGTCTACAATTGGAGATAAGCTTTAAATATATATATATATATATACATATATATTGAGAGTATAGTCGGTGAGTGAGTATTTTGCAATGAAAGTGTGCATAATTTGATCACATGAAGATGAGCATTTAATAGATTACATGTGTCTTGCTGTACTTGCCCATATACATGACGGATTCGACACATATAGGGTTGAGTGAACTGCACTCCATAATTATTGTGGAAAAATAAACCAAAACTCAACCACCATTATCCACGAATTGATAAGGGAGTAACTCCTTGCACCTTCAGATTCCATTAAATCGACATCATTTAGAATTTTAAGCTAGTTTGTAATATAAAGGATAGAATCCCAATGATTCCCCATACCTATAGTATTCATCCTTCAATAATATGGCGAGTGATCCCAATACGTATGAGCATTTATACCTAAAGTTTAACCTCCCATAATGAATTTTATTTATTTAATTTGCTCTATGTTTCAGTTATCAGTTTGGCAGGGATGGATAATCCTGGTCTAATTAGAGCCTTGCAATTAAGCCGCCACGGTTGAGCAGGATACAGGATACATACCTTTCAGACTCTAGAGATGTTAAGTTCGTTGCTAAATTTCTCTTCCACTGGATAGAGTGGTAAGGGCATTGTGGATTATATGCCAATGAAGGGGAAGAAGCGTAACGATCAAACTTCCAAGAATAACTCAGATTTTCATTTGACAGTTCATCAAAGGTATTCAGTTATCCCCACCCAAAGTGATAGCATTTTTATTAGAGATCGGGAAACTTTAAAGATCTTTAGCCATCATTGGGAGGCAAAGCGAGTACATAAATTCTATTTAGATATCGCTCAAGGCTTCCTTCCAGCTCTATTCTTCCGAAAGCTGCACTCCGCAGCGATATGTCCTCATTAAGGAGGCTGTTTACTCACTCTATCTTTTGTTAGTGCTCCAGTTCGAAAAGGAATAAGATAACTGTAGATATGTCCAACATAAGCTTTCTTCTTGGACTTACTATTGGTATGAAGCAAGGTAGTTGTTGCTTCATTCAAAAATGAGGACGAGTTCCTTGAACCCCCTCTTTGGAACTTGTGCGACTTTGCAATTTAAGATACATATCTTGTTTCAAACTTTTCTTGAAACCTGCTTTACGAATATGAGAATTCATCTATCGCAGCAAACCCTTCTAAGGAGCTAGACTCAGGAGTTCCTCCATTTCCTTACTATCATCAACCAATTCTACAAGATCAGGTGTTTTCTTCGAGTCTAGGTCTGTAAGAAGTTGTATCTTAATAATTTGAGATATTAAACCAAGTAAAAGATGAGGCCTTCCTTCAACTAGATCTTGGGTTCTTCAACTAGATCTTGGGTCCCCATATTGACAACTATGCATCTAATTGCCTTTGTAGAATTGAGACAAAGATTATGATTTTCATTCCTCTCCCATGGGTTGAGATTTTTCCTGGTATTTATAGTGCGCTCAGCCATGGTCCTTGGGACTGTCAAATTGATCAGTTTACATAGCAGAACCCCATCCTTCTTGATCGCGTAGGTGTCCAGTTGGAATAGGTAGACACGATTTGGATTCGAAGACTGGTCACCGGGGGATTGCACTGCTAGGATTTAGAGTCTTAGTAGAGATTCTTAGTTCTGTTAACGGTTCTGCTGTAGAATCTATAGAAATGAATAATAGGTTAGGCTAGTTTCCGCTCCTCTATTGTCTGTTTTACAAATACAACTTAAGTCCTGCACACTTCCCTTATCACGTAAATATCCTTCTATTTGCATGTCTTCTTCCATGGGATAGCCAACTTGGCATAGTCCTTATCTTATATTTTCAAACAGAGAGCATCCACTACACCAGTAACACCACCCATGTTTTCAAATTTAGATCCTGTTTGATTATTTACCTTCCCTAAAATCATGTTTTGAGTGTTTCTTTTACAAATAACAATAAATTATATTTTGTGATCCAAGGCTTGAATTGCAAGATCAAACAGATACAATGCCTTGTAGTTTCTGTATTTCAAATTCTAGACCACCCACCTGTTTTCAAAGGTAAAAATATTGTTTTTATAATGTAACCAAGCTTTCAAGCAGATATTATCCGTTTCATTGATCCTTGTGTCATGTTTAGCATCCTGGTACTTGTCCAGGATTTAGTGCCCCTTAGAGCCAATTATGCTTTGGACCCTGCTCACCCACCGGCGACATCTGAGCCAGTTCGAGAGCCTGTCCCAGAGATACAGTTTATTATTATTTTTTATTTCATTTATTTTTTATTACGTAGTGAAGCGGCATAACCATTGTTTACCTCATTAGTTTATAAACACCAGCGTGGGAAAAGGAAAAGCTAGCATCCTTTTATCTAATTCGAGACCTATATATCAGAGTAGCCCAGGTTTCTTTGGAACCCGTTGATAACCACTAATGACAAAGTTAGCCGTAGAATCGGTGGGAGAAAATTCATTACCTTTACCAAAGCTAGAGCCTCCATTTGTAAACTCATCATTTATTGGAGGGGAAATTCTATCCTATTCTAGGTGCGAAATTCTGCAATTCGCACCTACCTCAGAGAACTTATCCCTTAAGGTAAAGAGAAATAAAGGCTTTGAAACCGATCCATCTAGGTATGGAATAACTACAACTTATCGCTATTTTTCCTTTTAACACGCCAGATTCATTAGGAATATAAACACGTCAGATTCATTAGGAATACAGGCTCGCGTGAATTCATATGATCAGAAGATTTCTCTCATGGGCTAGTTTTAATCCTTTATCCAAAACAATATACGACAGAACCCATTAATATTTTTATTTTTATTTTTTTTAAACATTTATGTCTTCAAAGGTTTATCCCTTTTTTTTGGAAGTTAAGCATCACATAATGATTCTAACTTAATTCCTGCATTTCGGTGCGTTTATGTGGAGGTATAAGATTTGCATTCCAAACTATTTTAACTCTTTATAGCACAACAATTTCATATACTCCAACTTTCTCCATGGGTGTAGTGTCACCTTGGCTATTGTAATTTTCTAGCTCCTTGTCTTCATTTGCAGGTAAAAGTTTTTTTTTTTCTTATTAAAGAGGATTCATACCAAGCCTCTCATAGCCTTGCTGGTCATATTATGAGTTGTAATGTAGCAGTATGTAAACCTCGAACCAAGTTCCTCTTGGCTAATCAATAACATGAGTTCTAAAATTTGTATGTGTTCTGTTTTGTTCAAATCAATTTCAGATTTTTTTTTTATGCTCTATTTTATGCAAAGCAACTTATGTTTTCCATTTAAGCTATGTTTTATATCTTATATGTTTTTCCTCAATAATTTCTAGTAGGCCCATAAGGTTCTAGTATTCGAGCCGAAGCTCTGATACCATATGTAATGCTTCCATTGGCATTATAAATTTTAATCTAATTAAACATAGATTTTGTGACTAAGCAGCATATAATCAATGTGTAACCATAACAATATATAAACAACATGCAATAGCATCAAATAACTTAGAATTTTTTTAAAACTTCATTGGTGATTCACACAACATAAATTAACATCATAAATCATGTAGCAATAGCATCATATGAGAAGTTTACAACAACATATAAACAATTTAAAATCACAAGAAAAATACCTCGTTATAAGAATGGTGACGGAGTCCAAACTGAGCAAGCTTCCCTCCTCTTCTCCTCGAGTTGCTTCCATCTTTATTGCCCAAAGCGGGACCACGATTTTACCTCTCAGCCAACTAGGGGCCTAGCCATCTCCCTAGCCCCAGGAAACCATTGAACGGTCCCATCCAAATGGCCTCCTGACCCTCCGTGCCCGAGACCCCCAAAGAACAGAACAGTGATGCACTAGTAGGCTATGTATCAAATCTTCCAAGAGTTCTCAAACTCTTCCAACTCTTCCAAACTTCTCATACCCCAAATTATCCAAAATACCTCTTCCTCTCAAAATTCTTACCAAAATATCCTTCAAGAGAAAAGACTCCCCCTCCTTCCAATCTCAAGTCTCATATTTATATCAAAACTCCTCCTCATCCATCAATAAATTCCAAAAATAATAGTCAACATTCAATAAATTCATTTTCTAAAAAAAATAGCAATTTAATCTAAATTAATAAAATATTATTACACATGGTTGCAAAGTCTCACTTGTCATACTTCTACATTAAATGCAACTATGAAAACTCTTTTCTAAAAACTTGTGCAATCCTATAAATATCTATTCATTTATTTATATTATCCTCTCATACATAAGTCAAATAAGATATTTTCATATACTATATTATACTATGAAATAATTTATATTATTTGTATATAATATTATATGTATTTCAATAATCCAATCAATTTATATAAATCTAGAACATATTAAACAAGTCAACAAACTCATACTTTCAACTCACAAGTGATACTTTCAACAATTCATCAACCAAGCTACTATTAGATAATATAACCATATTAATTTATTCATCGATCGACCAATCGTAGTATTGTACTCACGAATTGGCGTATGCATGGCCAGTGCACACGTCGTAAGCATGGGTATTAATAATCACATTTAATGCTCCTAATAGATCATTATTACATGATCACAAACAACACATAGAATAACAATTAAACAATGCATCATTCATCATTCATAATCATTCATATAGAAGCAATAAGACATTTAATTAAATAAACATAGTGATGAAATCCAACATATAATCACGATAGTTAATAAAAATCAAGAACACCATCCAATCCATCCCATCAGTACTCCAACCCCCTAATCACCACTACTTCCATCTCCTGACCTCACCATCCTGTCCTCTGCTGGAATATACCATGGAATCTCGACTACGCGTATGACCATGTATATAACCCGTAAGTGGAAGTGTCGATCGACCACATCGACCAAGCTTCCCCAGCAGGCACCCACTAGTCGTCATCACACATCCACGGGAGCGTGCTCAGCACAGCCCTCCCACGACTCTAGGTTTCGGAGGTTCAATGGTGGGAAATACCTCCACCCCTCCTAATAGTATTAGGGTCAACGCCCTACATCAACCATACTATGCCATCACTGATCTAAGGGGTCCCGTCATTGAAAAACCACTTTGGGCAAGTCACAATTCTTGTCAAAACTCACACTCACCCACAAGTCATAGAAATATTGGAATTCACAATTAAATAGCATGAAATTTGATATAACGTCATTATACTCATGATGTTCAATGCATCTCATGGGCCTTGGCAATATAGGAATCCGCCTATCTCATAGCCAATCAACATGTGGAATAGTTCATCATTAACATGAAACATATATATAGCCATAACCAACTCTTTCAAGTGCCAATCCATATCGCTAATACGACATTTACAAATAATCATGTAAGTTATTTTTGCAAACAACTAAATTAGCATTCTACATATGTATATTCTATATTCAATTTTGCATGTTCAAATGAAATAACATATTCATTGTCATTAATAAATTAAAACAATATTTCGAATTACCATACATGCCTCAAGGGAGTCCACATGTCCACATAACAATCATCTTGATCAATCTATCTTAGTAAAACAGATAATAAGCAAATGCATTGCTAAGCTAATTCACATTAGAGTTTTTAATTAAAGACTATCAAAATATGGGGCGTTACATAATGAACCAAGACCTAAAATTTTGTTGTCTGAAGTGTACCTAAAAAAATGTTATAGATAAAATGGCTTGGATACCAAATGTCATGCACCAGATTCCCAAAATAACATTAAAATAGAATGAAAGAGTAAATCCAATGACTTGAGAAAGAAGTATAGAGATGAATAAGAAAGCTCTTTGAGGAGGAAACCTCCTTATACAATGTAGCACATGCACAAGACAAAATGAGATGATCCTAAAACTAGGCCTCCTTGGTATATATGGATGAAACAAAGGGTACAATTACAATTAAGGTCTTACCTGACTAATAAAGACAATACTCATATAATAGTAGAAATGTAATCTCACAATATATGGAACTTAACCATCAACACCTATATTGAAGTTGTATGAGTTTGAGAAGGAGTTTGAGGTGTAGATGAATGCTTTTGGCTTTTCCATCAATGGAGTTTTAATGCAAGAAGGTCACCGGGTAGCATATGAGAGTAGGAAGTTCCAAGACGGGGAACAAAGGTACCATGTTCACGAAAAAGAGATGACTGCCACAGTGCATTGCCTACAAGCATGGAGGCATTACCTATTGGGAAAACCATTTGTATTCAAAATAAACAAGGTCATGACCAACTACTTCAACGTAGCCACAATTGTCACTGAAGCAGGCTCGTTAGAAATATTTTTGGTTGAGTTCGACATGATGATCCAATATCGGTCGAGTAGGATAAACAAAGTTGTCGGTGCACTAAGTCGGAAGGCACAATTTGCTGCAGCAGTGGAGGAGGAAGAACGTTTTCCAGTGGCGACAAAAATTAAGGAAAACTTGCAAGGTAGAATCAAGGCAAGGTTGAAGGTTGACCCAACTGCCTTGAACATTATGAAACATGCAAGAGAGGGAAAGACCAGAAATTTTTGGGTAAATGATGGATTGCTTTACTTTGGTGATCAACTTTATGTGTAGAAATGTACTAACTTGTGTAGGGAGCTATTGAAGGAGTGTCATGACTCTCTTTGAGTCGAGCACTTGTTTATGCAATGGACACTTGCCTTGTTGGAACAAGGTTACTACTAGGAGCACATGAAGAAGGATGTCGAGGAAGTATGCGAACAAGAGAAGATCGACACCAGGATGTTGGTAGGTCTACTTCAACCCTTTCCTGTGCCAAAAAGACTGTTGGTAAGTGTCTCAATGGACTTTATAACTTAGTTTCCGGTGACTCAAGATTACAATGGAATCTTTGTGGTCATAGATAGGTTCTCCAAGTATGCCACCTTTGTGCCCTCAAAGGTGCTTTACTTGGCAGAAGGCATTGTAATAATGTTTTTCAAACATGTCGTGGAGTTGTGGCGTTTGTTGTTGAACATCGTGTCAAATAAGGACATTGGGTTCACCAAGCAATTCTAAAAATAATTGTTCAAGCTTGTGGGAATGAATTTATTGATGATCTCAAGTCATCACCCACAAACTAAATGGAAGACATAGAGAAAGAATTGTTTGTTGGAGAATTACTTAAGGCACTTTGTGCAGTCAAATCAAACTAATTGTCGGGAGTTGTTAGATTCAATGCAGTTTTGCTGCAACTTGCAGAAGAGTTTAGCCACTGGGTACAATCCATTTGAGTTAGCCATTGGATAGTAGCTAGTGATGCTATACACAATGTTGGCAGGCTTCTATGGAAGCAACCCATCGGCATTATAGTTTGTTAAGGATTGGCAGGACCGGCTTGTCACATACCCCAATTTTATTAAAATAATGTAATTATTTTAATATTTCCTGAGAACATTATGTTAAATTTAATGCTAAGTAGGAAGGGATGACTCAGCAGAGTCTCCAGAAATGGAATGTAAATTCTGAATAATTATTATTAATAAATAAATTATGGAGACAACAGCATGGGAGAGCTGTTAAAAGAGGTTACTGGTCTAACTGGTGGATGGAATTAGGTGGAAGGACAAAAGACAAGTGGCAGCATCCTCAAACACTTCCTGAGTTGCAGGTGGCAACTTCCCTATATTTTGGGGTCATGATTCCCCAAGAAAGTGGAATCTGAGCAGGTGGCTCATTAATGACAGTTAGCCCAACTAAGACCTAGGCAATCTTTTAAATACTACTCAATGAACTGAGCTGGGGGTCAGCAATTGTTCTAGAGGGAGAATACATTCAGGTGAATGCTATTCAGAAGTCCCATTGAGGAAGTGGGAAAATAGTAAGGAAGTGTTTTGAGCAGGAAGTTGCAGTAACTTGGTTCCAGTATAGCTGTTTTGGCTGAGGGAATTATTGGCCGTACTTAGATTCCAGCCAGTTAGACCAGAGCAAGCTCGGGGGTCCTGAGAAGTGCTGTCTGGGCACTCTCCAGGAATTGGTAGGGAGGAACAGCCTCCCATTGCTGTTATTGTCTACCATAGTTACAGGTTCTGTCACTCTTCCTGTTGTTGGTTTAATTTAGTTTCATATGAGATAGTCTAGCACAGCTATGTTTTGACTGTTTTCAACTTCAGTAAATCAGTCTCTGTACTTTCTTTTAGTATAAATTTCAGAATGCAGAGGTTGTAGAAAATTCCTATTTTTATTTAAATGGAGTATTTATCTTATACAGAACCTAGTTGTTACTGTTACAGTTAACAAATACCATGTTTATGCATATTCTAGAATTCCTATTATTAGTTAAATAATAGACAGAAATGTTAAACAGTAGATATTCCAGATTTATAGCTATTAACAATCATAAGAACAAATATAGAAAAACCTTAGTTTTTCCCTGGAGATATTTCCTATCAAAATAATCTGCTTGTATATATATATGTATTGCATATTGCAGTCAACTTTAGTTTCAGGTCATTCTTATATCGAGTTAACAGATAAACAAAACTCATCCTAATATATTGTTTATACTCAGAACATGTGTTACAGCTATCGATTGACTAAAGGGGTGACTGTAACAATATTTCATTATTACCAGCTTCCACATAATCTTAATTATCTACACAGTAGTCAAACACAAACACATAGAAACTGTAGATTAGTATTTTCTGCAACCTAGTATTATAATACATTAGCCATGCTTATTATAATAGAATTAATAGAGTAGTTTTAAATAAAACAAACGTATTAATACAACAGAGAAACTGTCGACGAACGTAACCATCATAGGTTGTTACAAACCATTTTAAATTATACACAGTAATAATATTTATTCAGTATAAATGTCTCCCTGGGAGTAGTCCACAAACCCTACACAGCCGTAGCTTTACATTATTCCTTCTACAAACTGAAAACAAATGAAAGAATGCCTTATATGGCAGACAAAACCTATGGTTCTTTATATTTAGTTTCTATGTATATATTATTCTACCCACAGTTCCATATAATAACTATACAAGAATCAAAATAAACATTTGTTATAATTCATTCCCAGTTGCTATCGAGTTAACAATACCATACATATGCAGTGAACACAAAACAAAACCCCAATTTGCCAGAATAACCCTATGCTATTAACTGTTGCAGTCACAGTTGATAAACTTTCACCATCTTTTATTTAACATTTCAAATCAAAGTAAAACGCAGAAAACAATTATAGGGTTTCATTAAACAGAGTTATCATCCATCGCAGGTACCGAAGAATACATCTATCCATACTTTTCAAACACATTGTAATATTTTAACAAAACACGAAAATGAAACACGGCCATATCAGGCCCAGTATTATATGAAGCTTAAATCTCATACAGCGAGGTTAGAACCCCATGCTCAGCCAATACAAAGTACAATAACTGAAACCCTGGCCTCATAAGTCTTGGCCGTGAATGGCTCTCCATAAACAAAACAGGGTTCAACCCCTTTTAATTCAAACAAAACAACTCCATACACATGACTGTACCTATTAACATCAAGTCGTCAAACGACCTCACTACACAGGAGTTTTCTCCATGACACAACCCTAACCACTTAAACCAGCAAAGGAAGAGACAGCCGTGGATAACCAGGCTTACCCGGATGAGAGCGTTGAAGATAGAACCCTGTACACCTTCAGAGCCGCGTGACCTGCACATTCAATGCAGAGAGATGTTAATACACTGTTGAGGCCGAGAATTTAAATAATAGGAAAATCTACACCTGCTTGCAAAATAGAAATCGTGAAAATACGGTTATTCATTACCTGAGCAATGTAGCCGTGGATAATTGGAAGCCACCAGTGGAAGCAGGCACCGAAACCCCATCACCCTCGTCGGTTGAAGGAGCAAAGCACACCCTCATAAATTTTCTAATGACAGCCGCGACAGACAACCCTTGCAGACGAAACCCTCACCCTGGTATAGAACCAGTCAAGAAGCACATCCAAAAACCCAGTGCATCAATCCTCTCATAACATTAAAAACAATAGCAAAACCCTGTCCCATATCCACACAGCACAAGCGATGGACTGTAAATATCGGGGACTTAACAAAGGATGAAACAACGAGACCACTAAATGAAGAAACAGTAGCAGATGATATCACCAGAGCCGAGTACTTAATCTACTACAGAATGAAACCACGAGACCAGAACCACAACACATTGCACCCTGTTACAGTGCCTCACTACGAAACTCATACATGGAGGGTTCCATCCTTAGGACCCGAGCCCGAAGGCAACTACAATAACCTGGTAGGGTTTTCAATAACAGATTATATATCACCAACTGCGTGGAGGAGAGTTAACCACGTAGCATCCAAATAAATCAACGTAATATGGGTCGAGACCATATAGTTCCATTGCCAACCAAATCATTATTCATCGATTGCAAAAATCATTGCGTGGATACAAGTCAAACTCCAACGTATGAAATTATAATATGAAATACAATCATTTGGCATATAGTGCATGCCTTAACAACCGAACCGTTGATAATTCCAAGCACATGAGATGTATAACCCTACAATGATATAAATAAGGGTTAGTCAACATCAAATTTGGATAGTTCAATAACTTAATATGGTGGATAATACCTTAACATATTATTGGTTATAAATCTTATCCATGGTATGGGAAAAACATTAGGACTATGACAAAATCAAGATAATGCACATTTACAATGAAACCAGGGCATAGGTTAATGTCATTAGCATGTCACATTACACAAGGTAGTGGTCAACTTCAACCCTAGAGTTTCTCTATGGCCTAGTATGATAAATACAACCATAACACTATATTGAATATAAAGTTTGCCAATGTATGGGAATATTATGATTATTGCACAATCATTATATTATATATATAAATTAAAACCAAGCCATAGATTAATGCCATGGGCATATTACATTTCTATGTTCATATAAGTACTAAGGTAGTCAACCTTCAAATGAAAATGCCTCGTTATTTAATACTTGAAATGTTACCAAGTCTTTATGACAATATGTACATTGCCATTATATACTATCATCAGATTTGCTACCAATACTATTGTTAACAGTAACAATTTGAATAATAAACCTCTATTATTAAGATGTTGAAATAGAGTTTCATCTACAGGTTCACATCGTAAGGTAGTTAAAATCAAGGCACAGTCAGGTAACATAAGTTAAACTCTAAGTAGACATTGGACTTCGATGCATAGGATTATATTGAAACAACGCTAGAGGCGTCACCTTCTCAACTCGCATTATCAATGCACGAACAAAACAGTAGTTACCGGTATTAAATTGACAACAGGTCACATGATGCAAAGACACTTGATACAGCCAATAATTATGATATAACAATTGTTTCATTGTTAGTTACAGCAGTAACATAGCATAATAATCATAAAAACATAATTATAACTAAGACAATGTAAATCTTCGTAACACCTGACGATACTAGCTGAATAAGAAATATCATGACGATCATTAAGTTTTAAAGTACAGGGAGTATTGATGCTCACCAAGTTTAACATACAGTGATCCTTACTTCACTGGCGCACCTGAGAAACAAAAGACGACATATGCATTAGCTCGTAAGCTAAGTAAGCCAGTCAACTACGACTAGCTCTTCCCTTGCGGTTCAAAATAAAACAGTCATTAATTACAATCACCGAAATCAAAGTTTTTAAGAAGACAGAGTCTTTAAACAGATTATGTTAGTTATTTAAATTAAAACAATATCAGAAATACTACCTAGTTAACATTTATTGTTACAAATAAAATTTTTAAATTTTTCAGAAATTTCGGGTTTTGACATGTGGTATCAGAGCATGGTTCAGACACTAGGCTTGGATGTGACTCCACAAAACTTCCGCAACAGTGACCATAAAAGAAGATTTTTATTTTTATTTTTATTTTACTAACATATATTTCGGTTTCATGAACAGAACAGAAAAATTTTCTTTTCTGAATTTTACAGACAGGTATGGAAAAACTGGGAGAATATGCTGAGGAGGAATCTCCCAATGCTGTGACAAGACAGATGTCAAAAGAACTTGAGACAGAAGAAGAAACTGCTCACACCATTGAGCTGATGCAGACCATAAGAGGATTAAAGACAGAAATGGAAACAGTTAAGAGGGATAATGAAAGAATTCTAAAGACTCAGGAACAGCTAAATCAGCTATTGATGGAAAAATTTCAGACTGACGGAAGGAGCAAACCAGCTGACTCAGAAGAAGTTAATCATCCAAGAGGGTCAAAAAGGACAAAACCAACTAAATCCGACAGCAGTTCCTCATCTGAGGAAAGAAAGGGACAACCCAGTTATCACACTAGCAGTGACAGCAGTGAAGCTGAGATGCACAACCGAAGGAAAAAGTACAGGCCTTATGAAGAGATTTCCGGGGAGTTTAAGAAGATAAAGCCCCCAACTTTCAATGGAGAAGCTGAAACTGGAGAAGAGGCAGAATCCTGGTTATCCGGGATGAGAAAATATTTTCAGATCTATAACTACTCAAATCAACTAAAGGCACGAATGGCCATCTACAACCTCTCGGGAAAGGCGGACATATGGTGGCAAGACCTGAAAAGGGTCAAAGGGATCAAAGAAAGAGAAGTTAATTGGAGTACCTTTAAAAGGTATTTCAAGAAGAAATTCCTGTCCGAGCAGTATTATGAAGAAAGGGCTAAAGAATTTTATGAACTAAAACTCGGATCTATGACGATGAAGGACTTAAACAGTAAATTTTTAAGTCTGTTGCGTTATGTACCGTATTTTGTCGAAGAGAAACCAAAAATACAGCGGTTTCTTAGTTGCCTGCCTTATCATATCAAGGACAGAATTGAATATGACAACCCCAAAACACTGGAAGAAGCTATGCGCAAGGCAAATTTCTGTTACGAACAGAATAAAAAGAAAGAGGGGATAGCCAGCTGGAAAGCCAAAAAGAACAGCAATCTGATCGAGTACAAGAAAAAGGAATTTGTTCCCCATAAAAGTTTCAAGAATGGCAAAAACGGGAACCACTTTAATAGTAAAAGTTTCCAAGGAAACAAAAATGGAGCTGTCAGCCATTCAAACAATTACAAAAACAACAAAGAGACTCCTAATAACCATGGAAACTACACCAAAAATTTTGAGCGAAAAGAACTTGTCAAGTGCTGGGAATGTAATGGGCCACATTATGCTTCAGTCTGCCCAAACAGAAAGAAACAAGTCAGCAATATTCATACTGTTCAAGATGAAATGACAGTTGGAGATTTTGCAGGAACTATGCCCCGAATCAATGCAGCGTTGGAAAACCGCCAGGCTGACTACCAAACTTCCATGGTGGAAGTAGGAGGTATGATTAACAAAACCCCAGTTACTATATTAATAGATCCAGGTGCTAGTCTTAGTTATATTTCACCTCAACTGGTAGAACAATGTAATTTGACTGTTGAAAGGTTTGATAATTCTTGGTCTGTACAATTAGCTACTGGGGCTAAGAAGAAAGTAAACTGTTATGTAAAAGAATGCATCTTAAGCATGAATGATTTTAGAACTACAGTTAAACTGAACGTTTTACCACTTGGCTCTTATGACATACTTATCGGAATGGACTGGTTGGAACAACATAGGGTCGTTTTAAACTGTTTTGACAAAACTTTTAGGTGTATAAACAGTAGTGGACAGCCTGTAACTGTTAGGGGTATCCCTAGGAAAACAG
This sequence comes from Larix kaempferi, assembly GCA_027924585.1. Lineage (NCBI taxonomy): Eukaryota > Viridiplantae > Streptophyta > Pinopsida > Pinales > Pinaceae > Larix > Larix kaempferi. The sequence continues at coordinate 1,752,856 of BSBM01000031.1, read as the reverse complement.
TAGTTAGGCAAATTTCTGCATTACAACTTAAAAGAGCAGTCAGGAAAGGGTGCAAGACCTATGCTGTAACTATTACAGACGAGACCGATAAGTCTGAAAACAACCAGAAAACAGTAGATAACATTCCTGTCGTCAATGATTTTATTGACGTTTTTCCTGAAGAAATCCCAGAATTGCCTCCCAAGAGAGAGCTTGACTTTACAATTGAACTGGTACCAGGTGCTGTTCCCAGTTCAAAAGCCCCGTACCGTATGAATATTTTGGAGCTTAACGAGTTGAAAACTCAGTTGAAGGAGTTAATAGATAAGAACTATATCCGACCCAGTGTATCCCCTTGGGGAGCACCAGTTATTTTCGTTAAAAAGAAGGACGGAACTATGCGACTTTGCATAGATTATCGTCAACTAAACAAGATGACGATCAAAAACAGGTATCCGTTACCTCGTATTGATGATCTGTTTGATCAACTACGTGGCGCTACGGTATTCTCTAAGATCGATCTGAGATCGGGTTATCATCAGGTAAGAATTAAAGAAGAAGACATTTTCAAAACAGCCTTTAGAACAAGGTACGGACATTACGAATTTGTCGTAATGCCATTTGGACTTACTAATGCCCCAGCTGTTTTCATGTGCTTAATGAACAACATAATGCACAAGTACTTAGATAAATTTGTTGTTGTATTTATCGACGACATTTTAGTCTATTCTAAGAGCGAGGAGGAACATAAAGAACACTTACGTATCGTTTTACAAGAACTGAGAGAACAACAACTTTTTGCGAAATTTAGTAAATGTGACTTCTACAAAGATGAAATCCAGTACTTAGGACATGTAGTCACTAAGGAAGGGATTTCAGTGGATCCCGAAAAGATTCGGGCGATTGAAGAATGGCCAGTACCTAAAGATGTGACGGACGTTAGATCTTTCATGGGAATTACCGGTTACTACCGGAGGTTTATTGAAGGCTTTTCAAAAATAGCCAATCCAATCACTTCTTTGCAGAAGAAAGGCAAGAAGTTTGATTGGAATGCGAAATGTGAAGAAAGTTTCAAGAAACTTAAGACCTTATTGACAACTGCACCTATTCTTAGAATAGCGGACCCAAATAAAGATTTCATAGTTTGCACAGACGCTTGTAATGATGGCTTAGGCGGAGTGCTGACTCAAGAAGGACATGTCATTGCTTACGAATCTAGGAAGCTGAAAATCCATGAAAAGAATTATGCCACTTATGACCTAGAATTAGCTGCTGTAATTCATGCTTTAAAGATGTGGCGACACCACCTAATAAGCAGAAAATTTACCTTACTAACAGATAATAAAGGTCTGAAATACCTTTTAGACCAGCCAAATTTAAATGCAAGACAAGCCAGATGGCTGGCGTTCCTAAGTGAATACGATTTTGAAATCCAACACATAAAAGGGAAGGAAAATAAGGTGGCTGATGCCTTGAGCAGGAATGCAAAACTGAATTTTATATCAGCTAGCAGCACTTATACCTCTGATTTAAAGGAACAGCTGGCTGAAGGGATAAAATTAGACGAAAAGTATCAACATTTACAAATTACAGCCAAAGAACAGCCCACAGAAAGTCTGATAAAAGGGTATAGTTTAAACGAAAACGGATTTTTGCTGTTTAAAGACAGGCTGTATATCCCTAATGCACCTACAGTTAAGCTGTTAATTTTAGACGAAATACATAAAACCCCTTATTCCGGGCATCCTGGCTATCAAAAGACTATCACTATGTTGAGAAAATAATATTTTTGGCCTAACATGAAATCTGAAACTGCTGAATATTTAGCTAAGTGTTTGGACTGCCAACAAGTAAAAACAGAACACCAACATCCAGCTGGATTGCTGCAACCTTTACCTATTCCTAGCTGGAAATGGGAAATAATCAGCCTGGATTTCATTACGGGTTTACCCAAAAATCAACATCAGAATGATTCGATTATGGTAGTGGTAGACAAATTAAGTGAATCAGCACATTTTATTCCTGTTAAAACCACATACAAGGCTGCAAACATAGCAGATATCTTTCTAAAACAGATTTTTCGGTTACACGGTATTCCAAAAGTTATTATATCAGACAGGGATCCTAAATTCACAGGAAATTTTTGGAGATCCTTGTTCAAAGGATTAAACACCACTTTGAATTTCAGCACCTCTTTCCATCCTCAGACTGACGGACAAACGGAAAGAGTTAATCAAATACTAGAAGATCTGTTAAGGATGTATGTTAAAGATCAACCAGGTAAGTGGGAGGATTATTTACACTTAGCTGAATTTGCATACAATAACAGCTATCAATCATCAGCTAAGTTTAGTCCTTTTGAGGTTTTGTATGGACGAAAATGCAACACTCCTATCTCTTGGAGTAATCCAGTAGATAGATTAGTGTTAGGACCTGATTTATTGAAAGAAATGGAACAGATTGTGAAACAAGTGCAGGAAAACTTGAAGGTTGCCCAGGATCGGCAAAAGAGTCAAGCAGATTTGAAAAGAACTCCTAAAGAGTTCCAGGTAGGTGAACATGTGTTCATCAAGGTAAGACCAAAGAAAAGCTCCCTAAGATTAGGAAGTTGTGCAAAATTAGCACCACGTTACTGTGGTCCATTTGAAATTTTAGCTAGAATTGGTCAAGTTGCTTATCAGTTAGCATTACCGCCAAATTTAAAAGTACACAATGTTTTTCATATCTCTGTTTTGAAAAAGTATGTTCATGATGCTACTCATGTTATTGATTGGAACATTGTACAGGTAGAACCAGAAGGGGAAGTTCTGGTAGAACCGGATTGTATCCTCGGGAGGAGGGAAATTACTCTACGGAACCGGATAATTGGACAAGTGAAGGTGCAATGGAAGCACCTTAGTCCTGAAGAATCTACCTGGGAGCTGGAAAGTAAGATGCGGGAAGCATATCCCCATCTATTCCAGCAGATAGCTGAAGAAGAAGAATAAGTAACATCGAGGACGATGTTACATTTTAAGGGGGTGTGTATGTCACATACCCCAATTTTATTAAAATAATGTAATTATTTTAATATTTCCTGAGAACATTATGTTAAATTTAATGCTAAGTAGGAAGGGATGACTCAACAGAGTCTCCAGAAATGGAATGTAAATTCTGAATAATTATTATTAATAAATAAATTATGGAGACAACAGCATGGGAGAGCTGTTAAAAGAGGTTACTGGTCTAACTGGTGGATGGAATTAGGTGGAAGGACAAAAGACAAGTGGCAGCATCCTCAAACACTTCCTGAGTTGCAGGTGGCAACTTCCCTATATTTTGGGGTCATGATTCCCCAAGAAAGTGGAATCTGAGCAGGTGGCTCATTAATGACAGTTAGCCCAACTAAGACCTAGGCAATCTTTTAAATACTACTCAATGAACTGAGCTGGGGGTCAGCAATTGTTCTAGAGGGAGAATACATTCAGGTGAATGCTATTCAGAAGTCCCATTGAGGAAGTGGGAAAATAGTAAGGAAGTGTTTTGAGCAGGAAGTTGCAGTAACTTGGTTCCAGTATAGCTGTTTTGGCTGAGGGAATTATTGGCCGTACTTAGATTCCAGCCAGTTAGACCAGAGCAAGCTCGGGGGTCCTGAGAAGTGCTGTCTGGGCACTCTCCAGGAATTGGTAGGGAGGAACAGCCTCCCATTGCTGTTATTGTCTACCATAGTTACAGGTTCTGTCACTCTTCCTGTTGTTGGTTTAATTTAGTTTCATATGAGATAGTCTAGCACAGCTATGTTTTGACTGTTTTCAACTTCAGTAAATCAGTCTCTGTACTTTCTTTTAGTATAAATTTCAGAATGCAGAGGTTGTAGAAAATTCCTATTTTTATTTAAATGGAGTATTTATCTTATACAGAACCTAGTTGTTACTGTTACAGTTAACAAATACCATGTTTATGCATATTCTAGAATTCCTATTATTAGTTAAATAATAGACAGAAATGTTAAACAGTAGATATTCCAGATTTATAGCTATTAACAATCATAAGAACAAATATAGAAAAACCTTAGTTTTTCCCTGGAGATATTTCCTATCAAAATAATCTGCTTGTATATATATATGTATTGCATATTGCAGTCAACTTTAGTTTCAGGTCATTCTTATATCGAGTTAACAGATAAACAAAACTCATCCTAATATATTGTTTATACTCAGAACATGTGTTACAGCTATTGATTGACTAAAGGGGTGACTGTAACAATATTTCATTGTTACCAGCTTCCACATAATCTTAATTATCTACACAGTAGTCAAACACAAACACATAGAAACTGTAGATTAGTATTTTCTGCAACCTAGTATTATAATACATTAGCCATGCTTATTATAATAGAATTAATAGAGTAGTTTTAAATAAAACAAACGTATTAATACAACAGAGAAACTGTCGACGAACGTAACCATCATTGGTTGTTACAAACCATTTTAAATTATACACAGTAATAATATTTATTCAGTATAAATGTCTCCCTGGGAGTAGTCCACAAACCCTACACAGCCGTAGCTTTACATTATTCCTTCTACAAACTGAAAACAAATGAAAGAATGCCTTATATGGCAGACAGAACCTATGGTTCTTTATATTTAGTTTCTATGTATATATTATTCTACCCACAGTTCCATATAATAACTATACAAGAATCAAAATAAACATTTGTTATAATTCATTCCCAGTTGCTATCGAGTTAACAATACCATACATATGCAGTGAACACAAAACAAAACCCCAATTTGCCAGAATAACCCTATGCTATTAACTGTTGCAGTCACAGTTGATAAACTTTCACCATCTTTTATTTAACATTTCAAATCAAAGTAAAACGCAGAAAACAATTATAGGGTTTCATTAAACAGAGTTATCATCCATCGCAGGTACCGAAGAATACATCTATCCATACTTTTCAAACACATTGTAATATTTTAACAAAACACGAAAATGAAACACGGCCATATCAGGCCCAGTATTATATGAAGCTTAAATCTCATACAGCGAGGTTAGAACCCCATGCTCAGCCAATACAAAGTACAATAACTGAAACCCTGGCCTCATAAGTCTTGGCCGTGAATGGCTCTCCATAAACAAAACAGGGTTCAACCCCTTTTAATTCAAACAAAACAACTCCATACACATGACTGTACCTATTAACATCAAGTCGTCAAACGACCTCACTACACAGGAGTTTTCTCCATGACACAACCCTAACCACTTAAACCAGCAAAGGAAGAGACAGCCGTGGATAACCAGGCTTACCCGGATGAGAGCGTTGAAGATAGAACCCTGTACACCTTCAGAGCCGCGTGACCTGCACATTCAATGCAGAGAGATGTTAATACACTGTTGAGGCCGAGAATTTAAATAATAGGAAAATCTACACCTGCTTGCAAAATAGAAATCGTGAAAATACGGTTATTCATTACCTGAGCAATGTAGCCGTGGATAATCTGGAAGCCACCAGTGGAAGCAGGCACCGAAACCCCATCACCCTCGTCGGTTAAAGGAGCAAAGCACACCCTCATAACTTTTCTAATGACAGCCGCGACAGACAACCCTTGCAGACGAAACCCTCACGCTGGTATAGAACCAGTCAAGAAGCACATCCAAAAACCCAGTGCATCAATCCTCTCATAACATTAAAAACAATAGCAAAACCCTGTCCCATATCCACACAGCACAAGCGATGGACTGTAAATATCGGGGACTTAACAAAGGATGAAACAACGAGACCACTAAATGAAGAAACAGTAGCAGATGATATCACCAGAGCCGAGTACTTAATCTACTACAGAATGAAACCACGAGACCAGAACCACAACACGTTGCACCCTGTTACAGTGCCTCACTACGAAACTCATACATGGAGGGTTCCATCCTTAGGACCCGAGCCCGAAGGCAACTACAATAACCTGGTAGGGTTTTCAATAACAGATTATATATCACCAACTGCGTGGAGGAGAGTTAACCACGTAGCATCCAAATAAATCAACGTAATATGGGTCGAGACCATATAGTTCCATTGCCAACCAAATCATTATTCATCGATTGCAAAAATCATTGCGTGGATACAAGTCAAACTCCAACGTATGGAATTATAATATGAAATACAATCATTTGGCATATAGTGCATGCCTTAACAACCGAACCGTTGATAATTCCAAGCACATGAGATGTATAACCCTACAATGATATAAATAAGGGTTAGTCAACATCAAATTTGGATAGTTCAATAACTTAATATGGTGGATAATACCTTAACATATTATTGGTTATAAATCTTATCCATGGTATGGGAAAAACATTAGGACTATGACAAAATCAAGATAATGCACATTTACAATGAAACCAGGGCATAGGTTAATGTCATTAGCATGTCACATTACACAAGGTAGTGGTCAACTTCAACCCTAGAGTTTCTCTATGGCCTAGTATGATAAATACAACCATAACACTATATTGAATATAAAGTTTGCCAATGTATGGGAATATTATGATTATTGCACAATCATTATATTATATATATAAATTAAAACCAAGCCATAGATTAATGCCATGGGCATATTACATTTCTATGTTCATATAAGTACTAAGGTAGTCAACCTTCAAATGAAAATGCCTCGTTATTTAATACTTGAAATGTTACCAAGTCTTTATGACAATATGTACATTGCCATTATATACTATCATCAGATTTGCTACCAATACTATTGTTAACAGTAACAATTTGAATAATAAACCTCTATTATTAAGATGTTGAAATAGAGTTTCATCTACAGGTTCACATCGTAAGGTAGTTAAAATCAAGGCACAGTCAGGTAACATAAGTTAAACTCTAAGTAGACATTGGACTTCGATGCATAGGATTATATTGAAACAACGCTAGAGGCGTCACCTTCTCAACTCGCATTATCAATGCACGAACAAAACAGTAGTTACCGGTATTAAATTGACAACAGGTCACATGATGCAAAGACACTTGATACAGCCAATAATTATGATATAACAATTGTTTCATTGTTAGTTACAGCAGTAACATAGCATAATAATCATAAAAACATAATTATAACTAAGACAATGTAAATCTTCGTAACACCTGACGATACTAACTGAATAAGAAATATCATGACGATCATTAAGTTTTAAAGTACAGGGAGTATTGATGCTCACCAAGTTTAACATACAGTGATCCTTACTTCACTGGCGCACCTGAGAAACAAAAGACGACATATGCATTAGCTCGTAAGCTAAGTAAGCCAGTCAACTACGACTAGCTCTTCCCTTGCGGTTCAAAATAAAACAGTCATTAATTACAATCACCGAAATCAAAGTTTTTAAGAAGACAGAGTCTTTAAACAGATTATGTTAGTTATTTAAATTAAAACAATATCAGAAATACTACCTAGTTAACATTTATTGTTACAAATAAAATTTTTAAATTTTTCAGAAATTTCGGGTTTTGACACGGCTAGAGAGGGCATGAGTTCATGTAAACAAGATAGTAAAAAAGGTGAAGTACCAGTTTGATCAGGGAATAAGAAATGTGGAGTTTCAAGTAGGTGACAAGGTCTTTCTCAGGTTGTGTAAGGATCAATTCAAACCAGTGAAACCATTGACAAGCATGTCCTATGCCTTGATGCGAAGGTATGGAGGACTCTTTGAGATACTTGAGAAGATAGGTGATGTTGTGTGCAAGTTGAAGAAATGTGAACATCTAAGTGCTTCCACCCATTGTTTCACGTCAGTCAATTATGAGCTTGCAAACCAGATGAGGAGGATCCTCGCAAAACAAGACCATCTAGGGTGCCTGGCATGATCGCAGGCCAACTGGAATGGGAAGTGGAGAAAAGTGTTGGCTCACATATCAATTTGGCATGGGAATACGAAATGGAAAGAGTACTTTGTGGATTGGAAGGATGCACTCGAAAAAGAAGATAGTTGGGACAGAAAAGAGTCTTCCTGACAATACAAAGACAAGGTTTGGGAGTTCGAGCAGAGGATCCTCGACTCGAAGGTTGGACATTTTGTCGGATGTTAAGTTAGACAACACATTGAATAAGTCTGAGTCCAAGGTTGGACATTTTGCTAGATGTTATAGGTCTAAGCAATAGGTAGCCTAGAGTGAAAGTATAGACCTGCTTTAGGTGAAGAGGCATAGTCTATCGACGAGTAGTTTCGGGTGGCCAAGTCTCTAGGACCAAAATCAGATAATGTCGTGTAATTTTCACAATTCAAGCATGACATTGACATGAAGCTTTGGGTTGTGACACAAGGTCATTCTCCTTTTTCCCACTTTTTCTCATTTTATATATTTTTTAAAGTGATTATATGATGTTGATCTTCTTTTTCTTATAAAATTTTGTTCATATATCTTGTTAAAGTAATTATATGATGTTGAACTCATTTTTCTTATAACTCTTTTCTCATTTTATATTTCTTTTTTAAGTAATTATATGATGTTGATCTCCTTTTCCTTATAATTGGTGTGCTAAATGTTATGTTTTGGACTTTCTCGTCATTTTTTCTAGATTTGAGTGATAAAATCTGTATTGAAATTGTCATTTTTCATTGTTCAAATTGCATTTTTTTATGGCAGACATGGATTCAGCACCCTCAAATACCCTTGGACACCTAAATTATGCAATTCCAATAATATATCTGCAATTCGAACCATTACAACCAGATTTTGCCTTGAAAATCACTGTAAACATGGTCCAAAACCTAAAACATTTAACCTACACCCTTATTATTTTTTCCAGTCATTTTTTTTATAAAATGATTTTTTTAGTGACTATATAATTTTCAGTTCAAACTTTTAAAAGACAAATCTAAAAAGTCTTAATATTTTAATATTTTAAATAAAATAATTATTATTGATTAATGATACAGTGAATTCCCTACTAAATAGTAAAAACCATTACAAGGTCACACAATTGGTTTTATACAGTTTTTTTATGAATATAGTAAACTAATTTCTCAAAACAAAATTAAAAAATATAAATAAATTTATTATTGATAAGGAAAATTTTGAACTATGGACAAGCATTTTAGATCATAAAGTGCCCCAAATATCTTTCCATGCTATGCATTAATTGCCCATAAACAAAAATGAGACATTACATATGACAGTCCTGAGGCTGTATATTTTGGTTTATTGTTATTTATCTAATCCAAGGCAATGGGACTTTACATAAGACAGTCTGTATTTTTTTTGTTTAAATGTTATTTATCTAATCCAAAGCAATATTGATATGTCTTCGTGGAAGACTAGCTGCATGAAATAGAATGTGTATCAGAGTGACAAATTCTGCATCAAAACAGAAAGAAAACTGCTGCATGAAATAGAATGTATATTAAAGTAAGAAATTTGGCATCAAAACAGAAAGGATAACCAGATTAAGTAAATGGATTAAAAATATCGAAGACTAGTCACATGATATCAAAGACTAGTTACATGAAATTATAACCTGCATCAGAGTAATAGGTTGGCATTAAAAAAGAAAGGATAACCCAATCCAGCAATGGATAGAAAATACTTCAAAACTGTGAAGAATGAATAAATTTGAGCAATCATGCCTCACATTTTTCAAAACTGTGAAAAACGAATAAATTTGTGCAATCATGCCTCACGTGCATAAGATGCAAAGAAATAAGTTATTTAACCTGAATTTCAATACTCTCCAACTCAGCATACTCTCATAATATAGGATCCTTTGTTTTTTTAAAGTAGAGCAATATCAATGCATTATGCCTTTGCATGTTTGCTATCTGCAATTTTGAACAAGAGGCATGGTTTGATAACTGAAGAAAACCTTGTATTTCCTAAAACATTATTCATACAATTCTCCGTCTCCATGGACTAAAATAGTGCTTCCAACAAACCAGCCAGCTACCCTCTTCATGTCTAGAAAGAGCCGATCTAATTTTCCCAACCAATCTCTCATGCAGTCCAAATTAACATATATTGGCATGCCACAAAAATTGCAGCTACGGCTCCCAAGGAGTCAATGCAACTGGTTGGGCTTATACTTATTTATATGTCAGATCTTACTTTATTACATCACACCACCTTACATGTACTACTTTCCACTACAGTAATGATAAAATTTTAAGAAGGTAACCAAGATGGCTTTACAGAGATAGCACTGTTTTACATGTACTACTTTCCACTACAGTAATGAGAAAATTTTAAGGGAACCAAGATGGCTTTACAGAGATGGCACTGTTTTAGGCAGGAAACCTAGTTAAATTAAAATATAAACCCTTTAATGAGGAACACGCACGGTACAATGATAAGGCACGCGGCAGCAATGGTGGGCACAACAACCCCCTGATCAAAAGCCTTTTTCAGCCCCCCTGTCCTGGTCAAGTGTTGATAGATCAAGTATGCAGAAGCAGCTATGGAAATAACCATGCCAGCTTGGGTTCCTCTGCAAATCAACAATATCCCATAAACTACCATCCATATTGCATTTACAAACACCTATTCAGTCAATTGTTAAGGAAAATAACAACTTGCCTCAGGTTCGTGGCTTGATAAGGAGCAATAATCACCAGTAACACAAATAAAAATGGCAATTCCAATTCCCCTGATCCAAACAAATTAAGGTCATCAAAACACTAAAATGTTTTGCCATGCAATTGAATATACTGTGCAGGAAAGAATGACAAGTAAGTAAAATGAAATAAAATGGTATATGAGTTCTTGTGACTCACCTGGAATGTAGTAAAATAGTCGAACAAGGAAGACCAAAAAGGCAGTCCACAAACCATAATCACCTCTATAATAATGTGGACAAACAAATACAATGTCAGGAAACAAAACAAATTTTGGGATCAAGTTTAAAGTCTCAGTTCACTTCAGTGAAGTCTGTATAATTTTGCAACTGGAATGATCTGGTCACCTGATCCAAGAAATGACATCCCCGGGTGCCTCTAAGGCCAAGAGTGGGACAAGAAAAGATTTGTCCATGGCAGTGTGCTTTGATAACATCAAAACCCTGTAACACCATAATTGAAACAAATTTTGCTTCAGCAACTAGTTGGGTCCCAAGAATAAAAGTTAAATTATGAACCACTATACGTTTTAAAAAAAGTTAATTATGACCCCCAAAAAAAGCCTGTGAGGAATTCCTTTTTCTGAGAAGAAATATACTGAAATTTGGAAACAGCCAAAAGGCAAAATAAAAACAGCTGAACATATTTATGTATAAAGATCTAAAACTTAAATAAAAGTTAAGTTATGATCCGAAATCAAGCCTTTGAGGAACTCCTTTTTCTGTGAAGAAATATACTAACATTTGGAAACTGCCAGAAAGAGAAAGCAAAAAAGCTTAACAGATTTCTGTATAAAGATCTAGAAAGTTGAGGTTGCTCATCCTAAGTAATTATTGAACATTTTGAAGGAGTCCTTAGTCTCAACATTATACTTGACAGAGACTGTCATTAACAAATTTATCCTTGGCAGTGTTCTCAGTTGATGGTTAGTTGATGGTCAGAGGAGGAGATCTTATGGTTGAAAGAAGCTGTTCTAGGACCCTGTGTTATAGACACATTTTACAAACGAGGAGGGGATGGTCAGTATACTCACCCTGCAACCAATAAACCATTATGTTAATAATCAACCATTCCATTATGTTAATAATCAACTATATTAGTGAAAGAACCACTCCATTATAGCTGCTGCCCCTTTTAAGGTCCTTAAAAATCCTATGTTCCTGGGAACCCACTCCACAGTAGCTGCCCCTTTAAGGTAAAAATCCTATGTTCCTGGTATGTTAGGATAGGACTATAACTGACCAACTCTGGACAACCAATATGGAATCAAAATGATAGATGCGACTACAATACAACACGACTGGAATCATACTCACACGGCTGCAACGCCGAACAGCCAACGCAAAGCTTCTGTTGAGAGCGCAACTGAGCATTCAGTGGAGAGAGCACCGCCATGGCTGCTTCTTGCAATATTGTGAGTGAACTTGTTCACTTCCAATCTCAGTAAACCCGAGTTCATGAAGGATGAGGAAGTGGATCTGTCAATAAAACCCACCATTGCTTCTTAATTCCACATAGCCGACTCATCAATTCGATTCAAGCAGCTCAACATGAATTCAATTCAGTTCAAGCAGCCGAACAAGGTAAAATCATAAGAGAAAACAAGAAAGCATGAATAATTGAATCGAATATGAAAGAAAATAAAAAACCTGAGAGAGATAGGAGGGGTTGTAAAACGGGCATTACTGATCATCTTCTGTGACTGCTTTCGAATCCTCCTAATGGGTTCAAGAGAAGAATTAACCTTGCAGAGCGAAGGCCTTGGATTCACCGCAGACGCGCTTCCCCCATACATTATTGCCATGCTCATCATTTTGACTAATATTGCACAAAATTTATACGACAGAGGATCCTGATCAGCAAAGTAAAGTTTCAAAACGGATTCGATTCAACTATTGAGGGAAATGCATATAATATCGGAAGGAGGAGACACATAAATCACTAACAACACCGATTTCAGGCCTGGATTGTTGAGCTCATCTGAATGGGAATGTTTGATATACCTGCGAAAGAGTTAGTAACCAATGATTTGAGGAATTAATGGCTTGAAGCAGAAGAAGTAGAGAGAAAATGGGACGCTGAAGCGAGCAAAATCCTGGGATCGATGGAGTTGAGTCCCAGTAGTAAGTAATACTTGCAGAAACAGATCGATGGTCCTGGAAGTATATAGCTTTCACCGTATAGGAAGTTGGACACCTGGACAACAATGGCGCGTTTATTCATCCATAAGAAGTGGAACACGTGGAGCAAAATACGTGTGTTTTCACCATCATCGTGAAAATTGACACCACTTCAATCCACTTGAGCTTACCACGTGTGTAGTAGAAGAAAGGGTATAAATGTGGAATCGATAACCCTCTCCATTGGTATAATAATCGAGGAATCTTATATTTGGTTTTATTTCGCAATTTGGATTTTTTTGAAATTCAGAAGTGTTGCATTTAGAGTAGCTAGGTGCTTCACTTTGGGGAGGGATTAAAATTCATAAGATGTCGGAGGGATTAAAATTTATGAGGTGTAAATTTTTTTGGATGTTAAAAATTTTAGGATAAAAAAAATACTTCAAGAAATTGGATTCCTCTCGTTGCTTGATAAAATGGTTGGAATCACATACATATATACAAGTTAATATCAATTAGTATTGAATTGACTTAAATGAGAGAGTTCTCATTGTTAAAGAGTTTTTAGTAAATACGTGGGGAATTGTGTGGGAAGTTATAAAAAATACTTAATAATGTTAGTCTTTATTATCACTCATAAGAGTGTAGTCATATAGATTTGGTGCATACCTTCATATGTCTTAGAATATATCTATATTTTGGGATATGTCTTAGAATATATCTATATACAGGGTTTTTTTTGTTCTTAATTTTTTTCATGGGTTAATGGACAATGTTTTGAAATCTCAATAATATTTGGTATATACTATATTATATGTGCTAAGTCTTAAGGTTTTGCATACTTACTCAATCACCTATGTACATGCTCAATTATATATGTGTATATTAAGAATGCTAATCATCATCGACATTGTCGAAGCTTAATCAATTTTATGCATCAATTTATACATGTCGACAACATCAAATAGCGCTCCAATAAATTGAATGGCCATCAATGATAACATAATCAAAGTGTCTTTAATATCTAAGTTTTGATCTTGTCATTAAAATGTAACCTTGTGAGTATATATGAGTAGAGTATAGCTATTTCTTTATTGGAGTAGTAAGACCACATGAGCTAATCCAAATTATGTATGCTAGAGCAACTCCACAAACTAGTCATCGACAATTATATAATAAAAGCGCCTTCGACAATTGAATCTTGATCTTGTCATTGAAATGTGATCATATGTAAACTATTGTACCCTTGATGGCCAAATGGAAATATCGAACCAAGGAATGGAGACATAGGATGATGCTAGAAGGAGTTTGTGTTGTTTATGTCATCATAAAAAGGAGCACTATGGATTCATCATTGGAGTAGGAGCTCAGCATCAAGTCAATGGGGCAATGGTGATTGAAGATCTCCTTATTTGTTGTCTTTGGTAGCATCAAACTTGAATTGTGAAAAGATCTCGACACCAACTTCGAGGTGGCTTTGGTGGTGGAATTGAGAGAAGGTATGGTGGTGGATGGGGATATTTTTCCATTGGATTCATTTAAATTGTTAGAGAAATATTTTTAAAAAAATGGGCTCTTGCATAATTTCTTTGCCAACCTCCCTTGTGTTGATGCAATGTTTGCACATATATTAACGTGTAATGATGGGACCCGTTTGATTCAATGCAAAATGAATGAGCATGATAATATCTCAACCAAACCCCATTCCCATTATTTTTTTCAAACTTTGAGGATAAATTTATAGTTGCATGAATACTCCATCAAACTCAAAGTAAGATCATATGAGGGTATCCAGTGCAAAGTATAATGTTGTTTGTGATCATGTATATTTTTGAATTCTTCATGTGTTTAATTAAACTACTTGCATTGATGGCCTTTGAGGAATTCATTGATGAAGAGAAATTCTATGCAAAAAATGGTAGAATAAGATCTTTACACAACCCACTAATTTGGGCATCAACATGGAAGCACATGAAGGGATCCCATTTCGAGGAATAAAAAAGAAGCATGGAGTATCATACCCTAATCATGAGGCTTTAAGGATAAGATCTCATGATTGGTGATTCTCATATCAATTTTGTTTTCTCTCTATCAGTACATAATTTATTTTAATATTTTTTCTTGTGTGTAGCTAGGAAGAGGGGGATGGAGTATCATGCCCTAGTCGTGAGGCTTCAAGGATTATATCTTATGATTGATGATTTATCATATAATTTTGTTTTTCTCTATCAATATTTAGTTTATTTTAATATTTTTTCTTGTGTGTAGCCAATGAGAGGTGGAAGAAGTGTTTGGGGTGGTGGAGGAGGAGGAACCAACAACTCATTTGTAAAACAATAGATTAATGCCAAAAATATGGCAATGAAAGAGACATGGATCTCATGTCAAGTAGAAAAACAAGATATGTTTTCACAACCATGTGATGTCATGGAAGATCTCGCAATTGAATTAGGAGAGGGCGTGATCATGGATGGGGAGGTGGTGGTCTTGATAGGGAAGTTGTGGTGGAGGAAAAATAAGATAGGTAACACATGGTAAACAATGATTTGTTGAGTCAGCGAATTTGATAGGTTGATGTTTTTCAAATTGATGTCATATCCCTAACTATATGCCTTCAACATAACTATTTATATTAAAGCAAATTAATAAATTTTTGGGCATCATTTTTTTAATCGTATGTTATACTTCACATGATATTATACAAAATTCATACATAATGATACCATCATTGTTGTATTTTACTTATTTGTTAATTATTTATTTCATTTATATTTATATTTATGTCATCATAATTTAATAATGAATCACCATGTTTAAATTATTTTTTATTTATATCTTAAATATAATTAAAAATAACATAATCACTTCAATCCGAAAAAGTAGAATTTACAAATCTTTCACCACAATGTACATACACAATACTTCCAAAAATAATTGGCACCTCCATCGAGGTGGGGTAACGCAATGCATGTGACATTTTTGTTAATAAAAATGTTGGAGTACTCCACACTCAACAACATTGTTGGCTTGAGATGGGCAAAAAATTGTCTTCGTGCATAAATAATATAATATAATAATTTTTCAAGATTTGATGGGCAAAACAACCCTTAACGTTCATTTTACTTTTAAGTTGTCATCTATGTAGATGATGGTCACTTGTATGGTATTAATATCTTCAAAAGTCCTAGTGATTAAGGGAGATGAAAATATGAGCATTTTCAGGTAATCAAATCACCTTTTCCAATGTAAAAGTCACTCCTCATTCGAGGAGTTCACATGGATCCACCTTTTGATGGCGTACTTATAGCTACATGGATTCAATTTGTGTGACAAACTTTGCTTCAATGCAATGAGCTTCTATATTATGTATTTTTATTATTTTTATTGATTAAAATAAAATTGTTTTGTTTATTAATGATTTTATAAAATTAAAATTTTTTCATTGTGGGGGTGCTTGAGTTATAGGAGTACAAACACTTCATTATGATGGTGAGGTAACTTTTCTTATAGTTCTGTAAGTCCTTTGGCTAACACTTTTCTAAATGGTGATTGAGCTTCTATAAATTTCAATGTAGTTTCATTAGACACCAACCAACATACACTCGCAACACTCTTGGAAAATACACATGATGTTGTAGACAACCTCAAGCCTCTTATTGTTATGGAATTTTTTATGTTCGTTGCCAAAATAAAAAAAAAATACCTTGAAAGCCACACAACGTGTTTTTACAACTACACGAGTTGCACTTATGTTGCAATGAGAAATAAATTTGAACCTGCTAAAGCGGACAGTAAGGAGATTGTGCTTGAATCGCATGTAGTTATAGGGATCAGAACTAGGGCACAAAACAACAAAAAAATAGTCTTCAAGAATATGTAGAGATTAGGTCTTGCATGA
Organism: Larix kaempferi; assembly: GCA_027924585.1. NCBI lineage: Eukaryota > Viridiplantae > Streptophyta > Pinopsida > Pinales > Pinaceae > Larix > Larix kaempferi. Next base: position 1,736,266 of record BSBM01000031.1, on the reverse strand, counting down.
GATTGTTGCCCTAATTTTTTTGCAAGAGAATGGTGTCCTTAATTTTTTGTCAGAGATACACCATTGCATATGGATATTCCATACACACACTGAATATTCAATGTTCAAAAAATATCATCATAAATTCATAGGGTAGGGATCATCCGTCTTGACACCAAATGATAAAGGAACATTGGTCATCCCATGAAATATGCATATCACATAAAAAATAATAACTTGGAATAAGCTTCAAAGTAAATTTGTCACAACCCCGAAGCTTCAGTGCCCAAACTTTGGTGATCATGCAACACTACCTTATTTTCTTCCTAAGTACTTGGTCACCCAAAACTACTCATCGGTAAACTATGCCTCTTCACTCAAGGCATGCTCATACCTTCTGCCTTGAGCTACCTATTTCCTAGGCCTACTATGCCCAACAACCTTGCCCAACCCTTGGACATTTACTTACTATGTGTGTTGTTTACTTAACCAATTATACTTAGCCAATATACCAAAGCATACACGAAGCAAACCACAAGAAAAATACAAGTATGTTTGGTGCCAAAACCAAGCGTGAGCAAGCCTTTTATTGAAATAGTATAATACAAATGATACAATGGAGAATTACAAAGGTGGGTCCAATGCCTTCTTATTGACACCCTCTTATAAGCAACAATTAAAACTAGGGGGGCCTGCTCACTTCGTCCCTGGTTGTCGATGCACTGTTATTGCCAATAGGTTTTCCAATTGTCGACGATCTTGCTTGCTCTCTACAACACTTTCAACCAATGGTCACACCTCTTTCCAATGGGTATGTTCACCCAAAATCCTATTGATGTCTTGTCACTCTCCTCCAATTATGTCGTCCACAACACTTGGTATTCAATACATCGAGTTGCCTTCTGACAGCACTCATCCATCAACAAGTTTATTCCCTTAGCCTTCTCCATAGAGAGCTTGCCCTTCAGAAACCATTCAACCCATAATTGGCTCCTTGTTAGACTTGGTCACTCTGCCCATCCTCTTCCAACAGATTTAGTTGGCTTGTTACTGCAAGCTTGAGACCTAGCTCACCTCGGTGCCCTTGGTCTTTAGCTTGTTGAGCCTCCCAAGTTTGGTTGCCTTGACCTTTGCCTTAAGTGTGTGCAACTATTTATATGAGAGAGCTACCCATCCTCTTTCATGAGTGGGTTCCCAACTTGGTTGACTTCTTTCCTAATGTGTGCAACGACATCCACATATGCCTATAGTGTGCAAATGTTTTGCCTCTCATAGGGGTGTCTTACCACCACATCTTAGGCAAGAGGACCCAATGGCCCTTAATCCTTCAACTAAACTTCGTGCGATGTTTCCAAGTGTCGTCTTGCTTAGGTGCCTTCAACACCTTGCATTAGGAAGTATCCTCAGTGTCCTATGCAAGTATTCTTGGTTGTTGCACGTGTCGATGTTGAAGCTTCCTCTTTGAGCCCCTTTTTCAAATTCCACTTCGTTGAATCCTCTTCACTAAAGAACCCTTTATTGCATGCATGCCCATCCGATTATCGCTACCCATGACTACCATGTGTGATCCCAAATGTGCCCATCTTGTTGACCAATGCATTGGTCACACATGGGTGTGTCAGTTGTTGGTGCGCTTGGGCCCTCCGATGGGTAAGTTAGTTTTGGTTAGTCACTTGCCCATGCAAGGATGTTACATCCCACCCCGCTCAAATTTGGTGTTGTCCTCGACAACTTTGCAAGAGTTATTTCTATTCTCTTGAGCTTGTTGTTCATCCTACCTACAGGTGGTCATCAAAGAAACCATCTACTGGCTTCATCTTGCTTCTATCTCCATTCATTCTATCCCCAAAAGTAGTATGCTCGAGCAACTTCTTCTTGGTACCTCTTCCTTGACATGCCAGGTTGCACTGCCTAGCTGACTCAACTTTCCACCACAAAGCCAAGTCATTGCCCATTATTGCACGTCTTGGAATTACTACTACATCCTTCATTAACTGATCTTGCCATTATCATGTACATTGACGACTCCCATGCCATGGACTAATTAGGTAGCTAGTCCAATTGTTGCGCCCAGGCCATGGAAATGTATTATTCATGCTTTAAGTGGCCGATTATATTTGCACTTTGGTCTCCCTTATGCACTTCGTCTTGGGCAAGGTAGGAACCCACACTACCCTCAACCATTAAGTTTTTTCCTCAACTCAACTTTTTCTTCTTTTTCTTATAAGGCACCAGTATCTTGGTTCCTGCATGCCCATTGTCCATCTCCAAATTACAATGGACTGCCAAAGCAATTATGTTTAAGTGGGAAGGGGGCAAGCATCCAGAGCCACTGTTGATGCTCTTTCCACTGTCATACTCATCAAGTATTTTTCTCTCATGCTCGATTTCTAAGAAGTGTGGAGTGTAAAGGATGTCTTCTCTTCTGGTGCCACCTGGTAGTCTTCACTCCAAAACCATTTACACGCTTTCCCATACTCCCATGTTGTACGTCCTAGGGTCCGCAATCCTTCGTCGCTGCCTAGTTGCTAAAAGATTTTTTATCTTGTCGACAAAGGGCTGTGTTAACCTCTATCTACTTCCCATGTCTCTTCTTAGCTTACCTTTTTGTTGATTTACTCAACCCTTTAATTGATGGTTGAACCTCCTTGGAAACATCCTCTAGGATATATGATCTTCCTAAAACATGATTTGTACTACATTGTCCAAGGTGAAGTCTATCATGTAGAAGGGAACCCATCTGGGGCTTATGTCTGCCACACTTTCCTTCCCTCGAACTATCACCCTGAGCCTCTATGCATTGCTTGAACCCAACTCTTGGGCTATCTTCACCCAAAGACTGGGCAATCACTTGGATTTACCTCTCTATCATATTGCCCAAAGATCTGCAAGTTTATACCGACTTTCTCCTCATGCCAACATCTTCATCTATCACACCCATGGCATTGTGCTCCATCGACATGTGTTGCACGTTGCCTAATTTCTACCCTGCACACTATCGTTAGCAACTCTCTTGCTCTGATACCAACTATTGTAACCCCAAATCTTAAGTGCCTAAAATTTGGCAATCATGCGACACTAGCTGATTTTTGTAACACCCCGATTTTGACCCTGTTGCATTAAACATGTAAATAATGTAATATTGTTATAAATCATGGTGAGGAGCTCAAGGCCAAGGCACCACCATTGATCTATCGTTCTCGTATCGGAAATTAAATATCTATGCATGTGGATTGCGTGCTAGCATGGCATGATGGAAATCATAAATATGATGTAAAAATGTATTTTAATAAAATACCCACAATTAGCTATGCAAGGCAACAAGAGTATGGGGGCATGATTTTTACAAGGAATAGGGAGGGAAATATTCAAACGCTTGAAGCCAATAATGTCAATTCAAGTGTCAATGAGAGAACCCATGAACCATTAACTACCCATGTTGAATTTTGCACCTAATCATTTATTTCTTCCAAGAGGTGGTTGAGGTAGTTATTGTTTTGGGAAATGGAAGGTATGGCTGCCCAAAATTTCGTGTATGGGAAAGCCATCATTTTGGAAAAACGTGGTTTCCTTCTTGGGCAAGAAAAGACCCACGAATTTGCTTACCAATCCATTATTCATCCATGTGCCTTGCTCTCACGCAGTTTTGGCTTGTTGGGCGTTTTCCTCCACGAATTTACTGTGTTGTCCTTCATTTCTAGTTGGAAAAAGGGCATTTTTGTGTTGTAGAACTACGGGGAAGAAGGGAAATCGATTTGGCGGCCTGTGAGATCTACTTTTTTCACTTGGTTTCCCATGTACATGTTGGAATTTGATTGGTAATCCCCCAGTTCTTTTTTTTCCCTCTCACAATTCATTTTTTGGTGTGCCATGATTTGGAAAAACCCATGGAAATCTTGTTTTGTGCATCCCATAGTTAAAACGATTTTCCATGCCTAACATTTGTGCTTATTGTGTGTGTGGGGGGAGATATTGTTGTGGTTTGGGTTATGTGCACACCCTATTTGGCTTGAACTTGGGAGTAAGCAACCAGGAGTAGAAGAGGATCCAAAATTGGCTTGATAAACCTAGTGAAGAGTGTAGCCTCACCAAAGATGATAGGGCTTTGGCTACTTTTCTATGCACATCTTGAAGAGCACTAGAAGGAAGGTATGGACTAAGGGATTGTGGATCAGTGAAGGGAATACTTCCTTGTGTTGGGAGTGTAGGTATTGTGGGTGCCAAGCTAGCTAAATCTTGTGGAGGTACGAATAGCTCTATGGTTGAGTTCACTAGCTTAGCAGTTCTTTCCTTTCTACTGCCTTAACAGCCTGATAAACCCAGTTGTGGACTAGCTTGGCTGAGATGTGATGTATACTTGGATATGTGTTAGTTGTCATTCCCTTTTCCTTGTGGAAATCATGCCCAACTCAGGGGTGGCAGCTGTGTTGAGAGATTGATGACCACAACTGGCCTATGGTTGGGTGGAATGTTGCAGTTGCATAGCTAGTTGCTCGGGACAACTTCATTTCAAGATGAGTATTCTCTTGTTTTTCATTATGCAATGCTTTAATTTGATGTTTGTTATGAGTATACTGATAAATGCATGCTAGATGTGTGTAGTAGAGTTATTTCTGTTGTGTATGTTTATTTATGTATGCATCTGCACACATGTATTTTATTTGTATGAATATGCAAAATGAAGATGGGGCTAGTATTTGTAATCCCAAGTTTAGTGTCATGTTCCCTCCCTTCAGTGGGATTGAGGGATGGGGATGTGACAATTTTCTTCACGAGGACTTGGTCACTCAATCCTACTCATCGGTAGACTATGCCTCTTCACTCAAGGCATGCCCATACCTTTTTCCTTGAGCTACCTATTTCCCAAACCTGTTGCTCCTAACACTTTCTCAACCCTTGGACGTTTACTTATTATGTGTGGTGTTTACTTGACCAGTTATGCTTAGACAAAATACCAAAGCATACACAAAGCAAACCACAAGAATAGCACAAGTATGTTCAGTGCCCAAACCAGGCACCGACAAGCCTTTTATTGAAGTAATATACAAAGGTGCGTTTGACACCTTATTGCCGATACCCTCTTATAAACAATAGTTAAATGTGGGAAAACCTACCCACTTCATCCTTGGTTGTCTATGGGTTTTCCTACTACCAATGGTATTTCCTGCTCTCGACAACACTTTATGCCAATGGTTGCACCACTTGTTGATGGGTATGTTCACCTTAAACCTTGTTGTTGGTGCCTTGTTGTTCTCCTCCAATTCTATCAGATGCAGCACTTCGTCTTCAATACATCGAATTTCCTCTTGACAACACTCATTCATTGGAAAGCTTATTCCCTTATCCTTTGTCATGGAGAGTATATCCTTGGGAAACCCTTCAACCTAGAATTGGCTCCCTGTTAGACTTGGTCTCTCTTCCCATCCTCTTCCAACATATTTCCTTGGCTTGCTATCACAAGCATGAGGCTTAGCTCACCTCAACACCCTTGGTATTTAGCTTGTTGAGCCTCACAAGTATGGTTTCCTCCTTTGCCTCAAGTGCACCCAACTATTTATATGATAGATATTCCCATCCTCTCTCATGAGTGGGCGACCAACTTCACGAAATTATTTCCTAAGGTGCCCAATGGAATCCACATATGCCCACATTTTGCAATCATTTTCCCCCTCATCGACGTATCTCACCACTGTGTCTTGGGAAAGTGGACCTGATGGTTCTTAGGCCTTTAGATAAACTTCTTGTGATGCGCCCAAGTGTCATATTTCCAATGTGCCTTTGGAACCTTGTGTCAGGAACTCTCCTTGGAACCCTATGCAAGTCTTCTTGGTCGCTACATGTGCTAATGTTGAAGCCTCCTCTTTGATCCCCTTCATTGAATGACACTTCACGGAAGCCCCCTATCATGCATGCATGCCCATCCAATCATCTTTTCCCACGACTGCCATGTGTGCTCCCGAATGCACCCATCTTTCCAACTAGTGACTTGGTCACGCATGGGTGTGCTTGTTGCTAGTGCATCCAAGACCTTCGATGGTTAATTTAGTGTGGTTTGGTCACCTGCCCCAAGGTAGGGATGTTATAAGATTACTTATGTTTTTTTTATTTTTCCAATAGTTTTACAAAGGGTGAACAATCTAACTTCTTAACAAATTGCATGTAGTTTAAAGAAATAAATAAATAATAACTTAAGTGCACAGTTTGAAGGCTTAAAGAAATAATGAACTATACAAAAGATGCAACTAATTAATAATAAATGATACTTTAGATTTGAAAGTGTGCTCTCATGGAAGGAGTAGGATATCCTAGTTCATCCAAAATGGCCCGGATTTCTTTGTTTTTAGGTGAAATTTTGAGTAACAAATGCAACAGATAATTAAGTACCATACATAGTTTGATGGAACAAAGTGCCAAGGACATATTTTTTCCGTTCCCTAGAGGGTTTGAGGGCCACTAATTCGACCCAAAACCTAAAAAATTCCACAAACAACATGAAAATATGTCAAAATTAGATTTTTTACTTGACTAGATTCCAACGAAAGTAAACAAATTTAGGGCCATTTTGGATGAAGGATATCATACTCTCTCATGGAAATGTGTGTTCTTGGTGAAGTGTCATATTGGGGTTTCACCCTCATGTTCCATATCACATTGCCTTATTCATGAAAATATGGTGGTCTGATTTCAACCCTTACACCAAAGCCTTGTCCCTAGTTTGCTTTGGTGAGATTGCCATATTTTCCCTAGAAGTCTATATCCCAAATCCCTAGAACCTATTGGATATGTATTGGGAAAGTTTGTATGTAGTGATGAAGCCACTATGGCTAAATCGTTTACTACCTTCGCTCGTCATTGTATTTACAGAGATCTAAGGATTCCATATCAATTCATCTTACCATATGGAAACCATAACTTGATCTAGTTTGTGTATTATGAGCATATTTAATTTTGGTATTGGGCATTTTTTGAGTAAGAGAACCTAGTGGCTTCCTACCCAAAACTTAAAAGGGCCTTGAGTGTATTAATGTGAATCAACATTGTTTGTCTTAGTGGAATAACTTGAAGAACATGCTCAACAAGGTGGATCCTTCCAAGCCTTTTGCAGACATCCTCAATGTGACTACAATCATTTGCAGATCTGATACCTCTGGTCCTTCTCATAATTTCCTCCCCTTGATCACCCCTCACAAGGCTGAGGAAAGGACCTTTGACAAACAAAAATACACATAGGAAACCTTAGTGGTGTTGGGATCCTCCTTTGGATTAGGGAAAAGGAGGCATGATTCTAATTCTTCTGACCATGATGATGCAACCGGTCTTCAAATCCTTGAAGAGAATATTCAACTAATGTATGAATGTCCCTAGTGCCTCAACTAGGGGTGAAGACTATGTTAACATAGGATTTGACCTTATAAATCTAAGTGTTAATCTATAGTACATATTCATGGATATCATTTAGGGTGAGATCAATGTTACAAAGTTTTCCATTTAGAATTTGGTTCATGAGTACATTACAAGGTGGATTAGTTAGTCAATCTACTAATGAATCATCAACAGTTCATGAGTACTTTTTAGACTTGGCACGTGGTCGGATTTCTTTATTATCATGGTATAGTTCAAATAGATTCTTTATGTATATGTATAGGTAAATACGCCTTAGGTACATATGGAGAAGTGATACAACAGCAATGGGTGCCACGAACTTACATATCCAGTGGCATATTCAAAGTATGGGAGGTAGAAGACCCCCATAGGGTGTGATAAGGGTGATTTGCAATAATTTGATCATGTTTTTGGACAACTTTTGGGAAGATATGCATGGGGTTCAATTTCTAGGCAAATCTAAGAAATTGTTATTTTTAGCAACTGTCATTTTTAATTGTTTTGGGAGACTAGTTCGATGGATGATGCGATTTCATATTTGAGGACCTAGTTGGAAGATTTGTGTACATTTTGTTTTCGTTAGTTTCCAAGGACAATCTATTTTTAGTGGGTAACTAGATATATAAGGAACTAGTGTGGTGTAGAACACTAGTGTCAAATTTGAAGCCATTTCGAGCACTTTAAACTTTCAGGGACTATGTGTGTTTTGGCATTCTCTATATATGGATTGATGGGGACATAGGGATATATCAACTATTTTTAGACCATGTTGAGCCTTGGGAGGCTTACATATGACCTTAGTCGGTGTGAGCTACTTGATGACGCTTTATTTGACCTAATTTGATCTTATATCATCCATAAGCAATTGATAAGGTATTGTGTCTTGCTTAGGGTTTGGATTTTCTATCTTTGCTATCTTGGATAAGGTTATCCAAATCCCTATTTTTATGCCTTATATTTTTTCCAGAAATAAGCTAACCTAATTTTATATTTTAAAAGTCTACAATCATGGTTCTAAATTAATCTGTTTATAGGAATCTTGAAGTTTTGGCTCAGGAGCTCTGAGCTTTGCCTTGCTGCATGCAATTCTTAGGGTTCTGAGCCGCCCCCGGCTACCTCACCCTATCGCGTCCTCCCTCTTTTCATTGATCCTCCGCTCCAGGTACAACCCATGGAAAATTCTCTGGGAGGGGCCGAGGGCCCCTCTGGCACGGTCCCCTCGTCCTCCAACCCTGTTGCCTCTGTACAAATCGGGATGGCTGAGGTACTTCTAACGTACCCTGAAGCCTCGAATGCACAAAAGAATCCGTCAATCCCCATTCAGACATCTGGAACAAAATCATGCATAGCGAAAGCTACGGAAAGACCTCAACTAACGCTCCCGGCTGAACACATCAATTCCTGTGCGCAGAAACTCAGGGATCATGCCCTAGTCAGAAAATTCATTGGATTTTGGCCAACAGAGCAAGCCCTTCGTGGATGGATAATGGCCAAATGGAAACCCAAAGCACACTTCGATCTGTAGCTTAGTTCAAAAGGCTTCTTCACCATCATATTCCACCGGTTGGATGACAAAGCAGGAGTTGAGGATGGAGGCCCTTATTTCTTCAACTCCGTAGGATTATACTTCCGACACTGGATGAAAATATTTAACCCTAATAAGGAGTATTTCACATGGGCACCAGTCTGGATAAGGATGTACTCATTACCTTAAGAGTACTGGGACGAAGACATGCTCCAGGACATTGGCAACACCCTTGGAACCTATGTCAGAGCAGTAGAACAAACAATGAACGGTAAGTACACCTCTTATGCTCGCATATGCGTTTACATGCACATAGCCAAGTCTTTACCCAACTCAATTTGCCTTAACCATGAAGATTCAGAATGGGTTCAACGTTTAGACTATGAGCATGTTCCTTTCAGATGCAGAAGATGTCATGAACACGACCATTTGTATCGTTACTGTCACCTCAATAATAGCAACCTACAGGAAGCTAACAAAGAAGATGAGGGTTTCCAAAAATACAGGAAAAAAAGAAGACATCATCACAAGGTACCCACAGAGGAGAAAAAGTCCACAGAGGGGAAAAAAACCACTGACCCATCCACCAGCAATAGCTTCACCATTTTGGAAGGGAAACCGGAAGATCTTGCAGCGAAGGACCCACAACCTGAAGATCCAGTCCTTACCCAAATGACAATTGATCAAATCCAGAAATATACCCCTGAGAAGAATGGCAGCCCTATTGAAAAGGAGATGCCCAACGAAGGACAAGCCATGAAGGAGCACGGAATCCACAGGAACGAGCCAAAGCAGCTAGCAAGTAATCAAGGACCTTATTCACTCATGGATGAGGAAATGGTCGAGCTCGACCTAAGGGAGCTAGACATCCTGAGTCTGGAAGATGCATGCACCAAAAAAGCCTTCAACTCTATCCCACCCAAACAAATCTAGCTTTTGAAAGAGGCCCTGAGCAAAGTCAAACACCTCAAACTGGGGGTACACAATCTTCCCCAAAAAGAGAAGTTCAAAACGCAAAGGGACAAGCCATGAAGGAGCACGGAATCCAAAGGAACGAGCCAAAGCAGCTAGCAAGTAATCAAGGACCTTATTCACTCATGGATGAGGAAATGGTCGAGCTCGACCTAGGGGAGCTAGACATCCTAAGTCTAGAAGATGCATGCACCAAAAAATCCTTCAGCTCTATCCCACCCAAACAAATCCAGCTTTTGAAAGAGGCCCTGAGCAAAGTCAAACACCTCAAACTGGGGGTACACAATCTTCCCCAAAAATAGAAGTTCAAAACGCAAAGGGACTCCAAGAAGAGAGGAAGGAAAACTGATCTTCAGAGGATTAGTTAGTTAGGAACCAAACTAGTTGAATCAGGGCAATATGCCCAGTTAACGGAGTTCTTCCCCACTGCCTTACAAGGTTCCCAATGCAGCTAATCTCCTAGAACGTGAGAGGGCTCAACGGACCTACCAAGCACCGTATGTTAAAGCGCAAAATCATGCAAGATTCACCCTCTGCCATCTTCCTACAAGAAACCAAAACCACTTATGAGAAAGTCCACCCCCTTCTGTCCAAGCTTTGGAAGGGATTCCAAGTCATAGCAATTGATGCCTTGGGAGCTTTCGGGGGAATTGTGTTAGCTTGGAACCCCACCCTTCTAACCCTGAATTATTTTTCCGCCACGGCCCACTCCCTTTCTGCCTCTTTTCACATTCTGGGCACTAACCTCTCCGGCCACCTCATGAACTTTTACGGGCCTCAAGCCCCTGCTGCTAAACTTAAACTCCTTGATATGATCTCCCGGTTCACCTTGCAGCATCCTAAATCCATTCTCATTCTTGGAGGGGATTTCAATATGATTACTTCTCTGCAGGAAAAAAAAGGAGGTCGCTGCTTTCTCACACCTGAAGACACCCTCTTCAAAAATTGCATAAGTGATTGCGACCTCATTGATCCTCGACCAATGGAAGGATTTCTCACCTGGAACAATCGCAGAGGAGGCATACATCAAATTGCTTCTCGTCTTGACCGCTTCCTGATCTCTGAAAAATCCATTGACTTGGGAGGTCTTCTCACCATGGCGGTTCTACTCTCTGCGGGCTCAGATCACTGATCGATTTCTCTCAACTGGCTTCACTCGGGTAATAAAAAATTTCGACCCTTTCACTTTGAAAATTTTTGGTTAACTCATCCTTCCTTTCAGGACACTATTCGTAACTAGTGGCTCAATATGAAGATGGATGGCCGGTCCAAAATGGCCATCTTTCACAAGAAACTGAATATGCTCAGATCCCAGCTGAGAATTTGGAACAAGACAACTTTTTGCAATATATTCATGGAAAAGAGTGAGTTGGAAAAAAAACCTAGAGAACATCCAAAAGGACATCATGGAACAGGGACAGACTGAAGATCTCAAACAAAAGCAAATAGAAAAACTCAAATAGCTGGACATCCCCTGTGAGAAAGAAGAAATCCTGTGGAAGCATAAATCCAGAATCAACTGGCTCAAAGAAGGGGAGAAAAACACCACATTCTTCCACCGTACCACTATACAGCATAGAATGCACAACAGGATAAATACCTTAAAATCTGCAACAGGAAGTGATATACGAGACCAAGAGGAGATTGAGCAAGAGCTTGTTACTCATTTCAAGGCCTTGCTCACTGAGGAGGAGTATGATAGGGCTCGAGCCATAAGCAGGGTCACCAACCACATCCCCTCCATCCTCACGGTTGAGCATAATGCCACTCATGAAGGAAATCTCTATGGCTGAACTAGAGGTTATTTTCAATTAGATGGAAGAAGGTAAATCCCCTGGACCAGATGGTTTCACCATCAACTTCTTTCACTATTGTTGGGACATCCTAAAACGAGAGGTTTTAGAATTGATTGAAGAATCCAGAACCAAACAGTGGGTGCTCCCTGTGCTCAACGCCACCTTTCTCACCCTCATCCCTAAAGATACCAGTTCCAACACCCCTCGTAAGTTCAAGCCCATTTCCCTTTGCAATGTGGTCTATAAAATTATGACCAAATTCGTAGCCAATCGTCTTAAAGTACTCCTACTTATCCTGATATCGCCTGAACAAACTGGCTATGTGGAAGGGCGTCAAATCCTGGATGGAATCATACTTTCCCATGAAATGATTCACTCTTTAAAAACCACAAAAACCCCTGGGATGCTGGTCAAGCTTGATCTCTCGAAGGCCTTTACCAGTTCCAGCACCCCTCGTAAGTTCAAGCCCATTTCCCTTTGCAATGTGGTCTATAAAATTATGACCAAATTCGTAGCCAACCGTCTTAAAGTACTCCTACCTATCCTGATATCGCCTGAACAAACTGGCTATGTGGAAGGGCGTCAAATCCTGGATGGAATCATACTTTCCCATGAAATGATTCACTCTTTAAAAAACCACAAAAACCCCTGGGATGCTGGTCAAGCTTGATCTCTCGAAGGCCTTTGACAAGCTCAATTGGAAATTCATTGAGAAAATGCTCCTGGCTTTTGGGTTTTGTCAATATTGGACCAACTGGATCTTGTCCCTCACCTCTACCGCCTTCTTCTCCATCCTTTTCAACGGGTACCCCTCCCCTACCTTCTCCCCCTCCAGAGGCATTCGTCAAGGGGACCCCCTCTCCCCCTTCCTCTTCATTCTCATGGCCGAGGGTCAGGGCAGAATGCTTAAGGCCAAGATCTCAATTGGTACTCTCAGGGGCATTTCCTTACACGAAAACCCCCCCCACCGCCTATCATCAATTTTTGGATGACAACCTTCTTTTCAGGCACCCATCTGTCCAGGAGGCCTCAGCCCTTAAGCATATTTTGCAGACCTACTCAGAGGCCTCAGACACCACTGTGAACCTTGAAAAGTCCCAAATTTTATTCTTCCACACGGATCCTGCACTCAAAGAAATGTCTCTCACATCCTGGGCTATTCTACGACCTCCCTCCCCTCCAAATACCTGGGTGCTCCTCTCTTCGACTCAACCATTAAGAATTCCTCCTGGAGAGAACTCCTTGACAAGCTTGAAAACAAAATATCCTCTTGGAATTTCCGCTCCCTTAACTTGCCTAGCAGAATTGTGGTTCTCAAGTCTGTCCTTCAATCCATGCCTCTTTATCTCTTCTCGGTCCTTGCAGCCCCCAAGTGGGTCCTAAAATTAATGAGAAAAATACAAAAGTCTTTCCTTTGGGGGGGAACCACAATAACCGCAAGTGGGACTTGGTGAAATGGGATACTCTCTGCATGCCTAAAAGACAAGGAGGCCTTGGGATTAGACACCCGATAATCAACAATCAAGTCTTCTCGGCAAATATCTAGTGGAAATGGGTCACTGACACAGTATCCCCCTAGAGCCTTCTTTGGAACAACAAATATGCCCCCCTCTGGCCGGCATAGCTACGCATCTGCTTCGGCCAAGATCCCCCAGGATCTCTAATCTGGAGAGCTAACCAACTGTCAAAGAGCCCTCATTCAACAACATAGTTTCTGGGAAGTTAGAGGTGGTCAATAGGAAAAAAAAAATTGACTCTTGGCAACAACTTCCCTGCCTCCATACTCTCACTCTCTCGCCGGAACTCCAAACTCATTACATGCACAATAGTCATATCCCAATTTAGGACTACTGGATACCTTCTGAATCCAGCAAAATCCACATTTGGAAACCGCTCGGCCTTTGGACCCCACCTGTTCCTATAGATAGCATTGAGAAGCTCTGGCATGATCTTCATTCAAGACAAATCAAACTCAGTCATGATCTTGATATTCTTCGATGGGGGTACCTATCGGCAGGTACTTTCTCCACTAAAGAGGCCTACCACATTTTCACTGGAACTCCGGAAGAACAACCAAATCCCATTTGGAAAAAAATATGGGAATCTCAATTATGGACTAAAGTCTCTCCCTTCCTCTGGCTCTTAGCTCACAGATGCATCTTAACCTGGGATAACATCCAAAGAAGAGGCATCCATGGTCCTTCTTGGTGTCCCATGTGTGAAACCCATCCTGAAACCATTGACCACATGCTCAGCTCTTGTGAAGTTGCCAATGTAATCTGGGACAAAGTGGCCCAACTCTGCAATAGCACAAATAGAATCAAAGAAGACATTGTCCAAACCATTTCCGGATGGAATCCTATCCCCTTTCAGAGTGCCATTGTTAATCGTCTTTGGGAGCTCATCCTAGGACTAGTGGTGTGGAATATTTGGAAGGAGCGAAATAGACGAATCTTTGACTCCAAGAAAAAGAAGCCTCAAGAGATTTGGGACACCCAAATCATAAACCTTCAGGAAACTCTCTCCCTGAAGCTCTGGAAACTCTCTGACTTCCCCACTCTCCCTACTGAAAGAGCCATCTTTGAAAACTGGAACCTCCTCCTTCATCCCACTCCCTGCATTCCTCACAACTCCCCCCCTATCACGCCTAGTCCGGAGCATTGGAGTAAGCCCCCTCCTTCCTTCTTCAAACTCGACTTTGATGGAGCTTCCAAAGGTAATCCTGGTCCTGCCGGATTTGGAGGAGCAATTCGCGACGAGTCTGGAACCATCAAGTACATCTTCATGGGCACCATTGGCCACAACACTAACAATGTTGCTGAGCTCACTGGTCTTCTTGAAGGTCTCAAATGTGCCCACAGGCATGGTATACTCCCCCTTGTCTTTGAAGGAGACTCTAAGATCATTCTCACTCTGGCCAGTCAACTTCACAATGGGGCCCGAGTAGAAAAACTCTCTTCAAGTTGGAGATTAGCACAGATATTGCAAGAACTTGCTGCCACCATCACTCTTGCTAGCTCTATTTCCTTCCAGCATGTCAGAAGAAAATGCGCTTGCAGACTACCTGGCCAATGAAGGGGTAACCTGCAACAATGACTATTATGAAGACACTCTCACTTCTTTAACCTCCGGGACTATCACCCTTCAGTGTCAAACTCTGGCCATTCATGACCTCACTCCCCCGGATGTGGGTGATGCAAGCGGACATGACACCAGGACTGGGCCGAACATGACACCTAACCACGTATGTCATCCAAGTGGCAGCGCTGAGGTAAGGAATGAGCATCACCCAAGCAATAATGCTGAGGTAAGGCAAGTGGCTAGTCATGATTTCGAAGCGACGCCAAGTCCCTGGGAACATTAAACCTTCTGGCCTTTGCGTCGCCTCATCCAGCTTGGCCTACACCAGCCCCATGGCTCTCAGGCGTGTGAGGTTCGCTTAGCTAGCTAGCTGGCCTCTTCAACTGTCCTACAAATTCTCGTCTTGGCTCCTGGCCACGCTCATTTGTTTTCTCATCACTCCGCTCCAGGCTTCTCATCTTCCTGCACCTGTGTCCCTCAATCTCCTGTTTGACAGGTTCTGTGTTTCCCTCACTATGGGTAGGCCCCCTCACTATGGGTAGGCCGAAAGGTTCCAAGGCCGGAAAGAAGAAGGACACCCATGAAACAGATCAAAGCAGGAAAGGTTACAATCCTGAAATTTACATCCCATTCCATCTACTTGTAGACAATTGGGAAGCTCGCATCCTTGCTGACACTCTCTCCAATAGGAAACAGGAGCAGCCATGGGACCCCTATTGGTTCGTAAAAAACTTGCTGGGTGAATTAATGGATGATATGTTGTCCAACTGTGCCATAGCTCGAAACTCCACTCAGACACTGAGAGACACCCTACCAAATATGGCGGCCACTCTCAGCAACCTGGAGAATACATTCGGTTGGGACTCCTATGCTCCCACTCGGTACCTTTGTCGTGACCTATGACCTGGCAGCAGCGCTCTTGGAAACTTGGCCATGCCCTCTGTGGTCAGAAACAAGGTAAGGTTTGGAAATTTGGCTACTTCTCATGGCCTTGGCACTCTGGACACTACTCCGGGCAGCAGGGCCACTACTCTTGGCAATTTGGCCACTACTCCTGGCAAGACAACTACACCTGGCATTCTGGCTTATACTCCTAGCAGGGCTTGGAACAACACAGCTGGAAAATATTCGGCTCAGCCACGAGGCATCCCACTGAAAGGAAAGAATCCATCTCGTGCATCCTTCCCCATCCCCTCCGCTTTGGGGCCGATCCTGGCCAAGCACACTCGTAATGAACCTGACAGCGGTGTTCTCACAACTAGAAATACTTCACCTCTGCCTATCAAGCTCCCTGATTGTGACACCCCGGACTCCAGTGAAGGACACCCTGCCATCTGTGAAAGGCACTCTACCACCTGCAAGGAATGAGGAGGACACCACCTGCTACAGTTGCCCCATCCTGGAGGAAATTCCTTCTGATGTCGAAACTCCCTTTGCAGTTGGTTAAGAAGGTTTTTCTGTGGTTCAATTCCGGTTTACTGTTTATTTTTGTTATGCATCAGACTGTTAGCTTCTCTATAGCTACATCACTTGTTCACCCCTGTCTCCCTATAGTGGGCAGGGTTTTTTTTTATTATTTTGGGTTTGAACGACCATGGTTATGATGATTTTCGAGGTTGGCATCTGATAAGACCACCTCAGAATGTAACTACCTATGTATTTCTACTTCTTTCAGTTTAATAGAATTTGCAGCAATTACAAAAAAAATAAATTAATCCTTTTATAGTTTAAGACTTAAGTCTAGATAAATATTTCCTTAGAAAAATCGTAGGGTTTATTTTACGGTTATCCTTAGGTGACGTGTGCTTATAAGGTTGTAGGTGAAGAAATATTTGCTCCCCTTCTTCAAAATATTGTTAAGAATTATGTTGATCAACCGACTTCTTCATCCTATTCTAAGCCATGACCAAATTATCCTCGAGAGTGTAGAGAATGTCAGCTTGAGTTGTGAAAAAAAATTCAATCTCTTATACCTTAGAGACTCCTAGTAAGTAGGATAGTATTGAGGGGGATTTTGGCCGTAGAAAACCTCAAATGGATTTATTCGATTGGAATCATAATAAGTTCTATTATACCACCATGTTTCTAGAGGTAACCACTGAACCCATTAGGATTGCTTCTCCTAAGTAAAGAACCACAAATATGATTTCAATAACTTAACTTTAACTATCGGTTCTAGGTTGATAGGTGGTGTTGAGATTAAATTGAGTGCCCTAGATCTTAAACAATTCTTTCCAAAAATTGCTAATGAAGGTGTGGTCACAATACATGATAAAATATGAAAACATACCATGGAGTTTGATTTACTATCCAAGAAAACTTGTTTTTTTTGTTGAGGCCTTGATGAGGTGTTATAGAGCATAAAAATGAGCATTGATCAACCATAACCATGATTATATATTTATTTCCATATTTTGGCAACACCATAATGAAGTTCATAGAAATGCCAGTCCATACCACTGGTGGAATGTAAGTGGTTAAGGTTCACTTGTAATTTTTAGTGTTTGTCCCTCACATTGTTGGCAAATGTCACATTTTTCCACACAAGTGAAAATGTCCTTCATGCCTTGTAATGTCCCCTCCTACCATACAACATGATAGAGAGGACGTGGTGCTCAATCCAGGCAATTAACCCCATATCCATCAAGTAAACTCATGGATACAATGACATGTATATGTGCATGCTATGGAAACTCAACGGAAGTAAACAAATCCTATTGATATCTAACATTCATTCAAGTTTTATGTGACAGCCATTAAATAAGGACCATTGCAGAATTATAAAAGATCCTATGGAAATGCATATACTTTTAAAAACACAGCGGAAGTAATTTCATTTAACACATCCACATACATTCATAATATTCATCAAATGATAATTGCAAATTTAACACAAGAGAATACTTATCTCAATAAGGTAGTCCCAAGCAACTGGCTATGCAACTGCAACGTTCCACCCAACCATAGGCCAGTTGTGCTTATCAACCTCTTGATACAACTACCACCCCCGAGCTGGGCATGATCTCTACAAGGAACCAGGGAACAGCAGACTCACACATAGCCAAGCATACACCAAGATGAGCCAAGCCAATCTGCAATTGGGTTTATTAGGATGCTAGGACATGGAAGGGAAGAATTTATAAGCTAGTGAGCTCAACCACAGAGCTATGGGTACCTCTCCCAGATCTATTCAGCTTGGCACTCACAATGCCTACACACCTAATCACAAGGAAGTATTCTCTTCACTGCCACACAGTCCCTCAAGCCATACCTTCCTTTCTAGTGCTCTCAGGGTGTGCATAGAAAAGTAGCCAGCCCTCTTGATCTTCTTGAGAGGTTACTCCCTACACTAGGTTTATCAAGCCAATTCTATCCACTACCACTCCAGTTTCTTGCTCACAGGTTCACATCAAAACAAGGATGCACATAACAGCAAAACTACACTTGCTGAGCATGAGAAAAACGTTACAACAGTGGGATGCATGAGATGGGGTTTCTTGGGCTTTAGAAAAACGTGGGTAGACTCAAAACGTATGGCAACTGGAAAATTCGACTAGGAGAGCAAAAACCCATTCCAGAAAAATGCCCCAGGGGAAAAAACGACCTCTCCCTCAGTCCCAATTCGCGTCCCTCCTTCCCCAGCTGTTGCACAATCCAAAAACGAGTTCCTGGGCATGGAAAAATGCAGGGTTATGGTGAAAAACGTGAGGATAGATTCCAGTGAGCTCAGTCTGCGTGAGAGGAAGAACGTAATGGATGAAGAATTGCCTTAGGCAGCATTTCGTGGGGGTTTTCTTGCCCAGCAAGTCAAAAATACGATTTTCAGGTTGGTGGCTTGCCCATGCACGAAAATTTGACTACCATACTTCTCCAATCCCAAGACATTAACTGCCCCAACCAATCTTTGGAAGAATTAAATGATTGGGTGCATAAGACAAAATGGGTAGTTAAGAGTTCATGGGTTTTCCTATTGACACATGGGCTGACCCTAGTGGCTCAAGGGTTTGAATAATTTCCCTCCCTATTCCTTGTAGAATCATGCCCCATCTCTTTGTTGCATTACATAGCTAGTTGGGGTTTTTCCATTAAAATTCGTATTTACATGGTGTCTTATTTACATTGTGCCCATCTCGCACAAGAACCATAGGCATCTATTTTTAATTGCCGATACAAAATGCTAAGTCAATGGTGGGGCCTTGGCCTTGAGCTCCTCACCATGATCAAATTACAATATTTACATCATTTACGATTTAATGCAAAAGGGGGTCAAAATGGGGACATTACATGCCTTCCCACAAAAAATGATCATTCAATCCTTTCACATATTTTTTGAAATCATGATATGATCAACCATGGGAGATGAATGTAGCTTAGATAACATTTGTGATTTCAATGTTGAATTCTTGCTCAAATATAGACATCATTTATAGAAAAGCTCTTCATTTTTCCAAGTGTAACCCATATATGCATGGGGCTCCATTTGAGATTGTTGGATCATGTTAGAAATCTTGGCATATGTAATTGTTCATTGATGATGTCGTTCAACCCAGTCTGCTATGATGGAGAGTGAAAAGAGGGAACCTTGTTTTTCATACTTTTGAGAGAAAGAACATGCTACCACATTCTCCTTTCCCTTCTTGTAACTCATCTTAAAGTCATATCCCAGCATTTTTGGTGACCCATTTTTGTTTATATGGGGGAAGAAATGATTTCCTCCAGGAAATATTTCAGGTTGTGATGATCGGTTTTAATATGGAAAAATTTCCCGAGTAGGTATGGATGTTGGATGTCCACAACATGCAATACGACCATCATCTTTTCTTCATAAGTTGATTTCCCAAGTGCCTATCATAGATTTTTTTCTATAGTAAAATCCAATGGTCTTCCATTTTGCATGAGTATTGATTCAATCATATTTACTTGATGCAATCACATTCTAGGACAAAGGTCTTAGTGAAGTCCAAGGAAACATAGTATTGGGGTGGTATGCATAGCCTCATTTAAGTCTTGGAAATCCCTTTCTACCATGTCATTCCAATTGAAATAATTTATTTTAGCAAAGTTGTGAGTGAACTACAATCTTACCATAGTTCTATACAATTGTTTTGTAATAACTAATGAGGCCAAGAAAGCCTCTTAGGATATAAAGAGTTTTGGGGGTGAGGTCAATCCTTCATTACTCTCAATTTTCTTTGGGTCCACATGTACACTCTCCTAACTAACAATATGGCCCCAACAGTACACTTCAAAGACACCAAAGGTACATTTGGACCTTTTAACAAAGGGTTGATGATCAAGATGTCATAAAAAAAATACAAGGACAAAATTATGCATAAAGGGTTTAAATATTTTGTTTATGAGAGTATGGAAGAAAGATGGTTTGTGGAAAAGGATAAAGGGCATCACCAAGAACTCGTAATGGCCTTCGTGAGTTCAAAAATCAATTTGGGAATATATGCCCCTCTTCATGTGAATTTGATGATAGCCTAAGTAGAGATCAAGTTTTGGTGAATAATTGAGCACCCCTGAGTTCATCCAAAAGATCATGAACAATAAGAATGGGAAACTTATCCTTGATGGTCAATTTGTTTAGAGTGTGGAATTAAGGACATGTGTGCCAATCATATTCCTTCTTGAGGGCCATGAAAACTGGTGAAGAATAAGGGTTAGTATTGGGGTGGATGACATCAATGTCTAGCAATTCCTGAACTATCTTTTCCATTTCATTTTTTGGGGAAAGCGGATGGAAATATGGGTGTACATTGGGTGGGAGGCTACCAGGTATGAGCGGAATGGATGATCATGATTTCCATGAGAAAAGGGGACCCCTTTGGTAGTTTCAAAGATGGATTGGTGTCTTTCCAAGACTAATTGCATGTTAGAATGAATGGATTGATAAAGGATCTCAAAAGCTTGAATGAGATGGAATTGATCCAGAATGCTTTGAATGACCATTTTAAAGAAGATTTTCCATACAGTGTGAGATGATGATATCTATAAATATTGTTGTATTTCCTTTAAGAGTGTAGTTGTGCCCCTACTACTGGAAACTCATGTATAATGCATAGAAATCCATGGCAATGGGGTCTAATGTTCATAACCGTTCAACACCCAAGACAAGATCACAACCACCCATTTCAATAGAAAATATGTGGGTTTTGTAAGTTTTAAACCTATGCAAAGAAGCAAAGAATATAGATTCTTTTAAGAAAAATAGATATTACACCACAACATTCACACATAATACACAGATATTTACCCTAGAAACCCTTAACCAGGAAAACCAACAAAACTTAGAGTCGCACCTCTTATTTTCCCATTCTCATTATTAACTACTCACAATACAAATATAGGTATTCCATAGCATCCAAAACCCTAATACGTTAACTCGGATTAGAAATAGACCCCAATCCCTTAACCAAGATTATATTTTTAGAAAAAAACCCAAAAATAGGTTGAAAATAACCCAAATTTTTTTGAATTCGCTTCACTCGTATCAGAAATGGGATAATGCCCATTTTTTATGTCCGCTTCGCGGAAGGGGGAGGGAATCGGCATGTTGCCCCCTATAACCCACTTTGAGCCAGCGCCTGACGCATACTGTGCACCATCATCAGGTGTACTTTCATTAGATACATCCCCCCCCCCCCCACACACACATGCAAATAATATAACATATACCCAGCAGGTTTTTAGTCAATAAACACCTATCTGAAGCCTCACTTTTTTTACAAAATCCACCACATTTCACAGCTCCTCCATTAGCAATCATGATTTGGAAGTCGGTCACAACATGAATCTATCAATATGTTTATTGTGATACACATAAATGAATCACGTTATACATGATGCCACTATATATTAGGATGATGAATTTGTGATGTTTGATGTAGCCAATCAATTTGATGGTTTGGGGAGCAAAAATTCCAATCAATGCGTGAAAAGAGAGTTGTAGTTCCACCTCCTATAGGTCAAGCGAGGAAATGTATTCTACATATGAACACGTGACCTCTTGGGTGATAGCTTTATATTCCTCATCGAAAATGTCCATGGGAATATTTATCATCATTGTTGTAGCAAAGACCTTTAAGTTGGTGTTCCGTCATTTCAACGCTCATTAACTTTTGCACCTTGATAGGTGGAGAGGATAGTGAGGGATTAGAGGAAGGGAATATAGGTGGACAGTGATGGGGAATAAATCAAGCCTTTTTTATTTGAGAATTCATCACCTTCTTGTTTGGGATTCCTAAGCCCTTTGAGTAGCTTCCAAACAATTATTAGGAACAACCATTATGACCTTTGCACATATATTTTCATTCATACCACTGATGAAACAATCCTTGAAAAAAATATCGGACGTGACTTTGGTGTGGATGGCCAGCTGCTCAAAAGTGGAGATGAAATATTTGAGCCTATCAGATTCTTTGAGCTTGGTTAACCACCCCAAATAATGAGTGTCAGTTTCAAAAATTTTATAAAGGTTTAAGATAAATTGTGTCTAAGCAATATAACCCTTGTGAGATTTCTTCTGCCATTTCCAATGTTCACGATCCAAATATAAGGATCCTAGTCGAAGTTTCATCAAATCATCGGTGATGCCATGCAAGGAAAGTAATGTTCTATCTAAGTGGCTCAATTGATGCGATCAAACCCATGGAATATGTTGAGATCAACTTTAGGAATTTTGTGCCACATGTGAGTCATCCGATCATAGATAAGTGGATTGGATTGAGTTCCAATAGGATTGGATGACTCATCCCCTTTCTTATGGGAGAGTTGGTCTTGCTTTTGATAACTTGAAATTGGTGGAGTGAGGAGTGATATGATATGGGATATATAGGTGGGTTAGTGGCTTCAAATTGGTAGGCATGGCATGGATGTTATCAATATTTTGTTGAGAATAGGAGTGGTTGTAGTCTATCTCATGTTTAAACTCATCATACTATATTTCTAGGTGAGAAAATTTGTGGAAGAAATCTCCTCCTCGAGTATTATCCATAGAGGGATAGGTCCACAAAAAGGGTTACAAGAGAGTGGTACAATGCAATCAACATGGGCCAAGGACTCTATTGATAGAGTTCACAAATTAGGGTGTGGGAAGGACTAGAGATGTGGGTCCACATAAAGGTTTACAAGTGAGTGGTACCAATGTGATCAACTTGGTGCATGGATTCTATTGAGATAGGTTTGAAATAAGGGAAGAGAAATAGGACCCCACACGTTTTTTGTTTTCTACTCCTATCAAGGTTGTCCTCCCCACCCGAATATTACTGTGCTAAAAAAATTCCCAAATTCTCAATACTACAATTTATGTAGGAAGTGTCGGAGCCTTTAAATGTCTTTTAAGAAAACTAGTCAACCCTTTACATTCATTTTCAACCCAAGGTGCATCTTTTTATTTCAAGGTTATCATGCAAGGTATATGCAAGCAACAGTTTCCTTTTTAGCACCGGTTGTCTATATGCTCACATAATTGAAATTGAAAGCATGCTAATTGAAACACTCTTGCCATAAATGAAACCACACTGCTGAATTGAAAATACACACAACTGTAAAAAGCACTATTGCATAAAGAAAGGAACACTTGCATAATTGAATTCACACTTCATAATCAAAGAAACATCTGCTATAAGGAAATAAAAGCTCATACTCAATGAATCGTGACAGAGTGCTAATAAGGTTCATAGTAATAGCAATGATGAGTAATAGACAGAATACAATAACAACAATTAGTAACTAACAGCTTAAAGGTAATTAATAAATGAACAAACTAATTGTAAACTACCTATTTAAATAAACAACACCTGCTCAAGGAAGGGGGCCCTTCCTCCTTCGACCAGGGTTGTTGAAACAACTCAAGATATACATATTAACAATATGTAGAAACCAACATACTCCTTCTATTATCAAATTCATGAAAGTTGCAATGAAGTTACAACAATGCTTTGTTCACAATTACTTTCTTGCCTAACTCTTTCTTTCAAGAAAAACGATCCTCTTATACATCTGTTAATGAAAATATTAGAAAGTGAAATATTAGAATGGTCTTGAGAATATCTGATTCTCAAGATGCCTATCAATAATTATGATAGCGTTTAAGTCATACATTCGTTAAGTTGTTACAACTAATTGCTAAATAAGATGTTTTCATTAATCCATTGAATCATTGTGACAACTAAGTTGCATCCCTCGTGGAGGGATTGAATCAATAGTGCCACATATATCCCTTGGAGATGTGTCTTCCATTGTACAAAAGTATCAGTCGTAGACCAAATATGAGAGACAGCAAGGATTTCTACTAGATTAATCGACTACCATACTCATCCAGGAGTAGCGGCATGGTAATTGTGAAGGAGTAACAACAACCAACCTTTTACACATCTTAGTATGATGTTTTTCAATTTTTTATTGTACGCCAATATGGTGCATCATGGAATTCCAATGCGTTCACGTCTTTCGGGCACACCGCTATTCTGGAAATTTAAAAAAAAAAATATATGCGCGGTGCATTTCATGTTATGACGCACCGATGCTTCTATGTAAATAACACACCGATATCCAGAAAATAAAAAATAAGAAGTCGCGTGAATTTTTTTCCCGTAACCTAAAAAAGAAGCCAAATTTCAATTTCAAAGACATTCTATAGGGTGTTAAAAAAAAACTAATCATTATTTCATTATTTTGCCAAATTTTCAAGGGGAGAATTTTGGAAGAGAGAGTTATCAAGGAGGAGTTTGGAGAAACTATATTATTCTGAAGATCGAAATTTGTAAGGTATGTTGAATCAAACAAAATCATGCATAGTAGAAATTTCAAGTTTGTAAATTATCACTATTGATCACAATGCATGGTTTATTTATTTTCCTATTTAGATTCTCTTGTTGCTTCCTTTCATTTTATGTGGCTGCAAAATTTTACATTATGGTTTAAATCCCTCTATTGTTTCACAATTAGGATTTTTCTTTTTAGGGATTTTAGATTTAATGTGTTTGTAGTTTTATATATAAGTTGTTGGGTGCAATGGAACCACTTCTTGGGTTGACACCGAAACCCAGTTGGCCCTGTCAGTGTTGTTTTGTTTTGTTTTTTAATTAAAAAAAACACTTACACAGTTTTCGATGCGTTCGAGTTGTTGAAACGCACCGGTGTGTTTATAGTAATGGCGCACTAGTAATGTCGGGCATGCTATTTTTTTATTTTTAAGAAAAATGTATACGCATTAGTCGGTGCGTTCGACTTGTGATAGCGCACTGGTGCGTTAATTGTAAAAGCGCACCACTTATTTTATTTTATTGTGGCTAATGGTGTGTTCAAGTATGGCACCGAGGTGCGGTCTGGTATGACAAGCACCAATGCGTTTCGTATATTTAAACGCACCAAAATGGAAGACTATTTTTTTATATAATTATTTTGAAGATATGTAATTTTTTGTATAATATACTTAATAGTTTCTCTATTTAATGGTCCAGGATGTTAATTGTTATTCAATGAACAACAATTCTAGTTGACATGATGGGAGCACATCCAAAGTCGCAAAGAGGGAAAATTATTTGTAATTTATGTATCAAATTAATATGTTTCAATTATTTCTAAATTTAACTAATATGTATTGGTTAATGTGTGACACGCGGAGCCAAAAAATGAGGAAGCTCGATAAGATTCTTTGCAATCTAAGTGCATAAGAGCATAAAACCTTGATGGAAAAGTTGCAGAGGGATGAATTAGGTGAATAAAAAAGAAATCCATATGAATTTTTTCTTGAATTTTGAGTAATACTGTAGTTAAGACTATTCGGTTTCAAACAATCTAATTCACATATGTTGAATGTTATGCAAGGACTAACAATGGAAATGGACATAATTACATTGTAGGACGAGCCATCTCTACAACGTCGTGCTTCAAATGTATGAAATTGTTGAATTTGTCTGTTATGTACATCTCATTAATTAATTTAGCATCAAATATTAATTTTCAATTGTTTTATTGCAAAAAAGAAAACAAAATGGAACCCATTCAGCACATAAATCAGGGCGACAAAGAAAAAAGAGGTTGATAACAAAGTTTGTGAGTAGTTGTGATTTTCTTATAACAGCTTAAGATTTCATATTTGTTGTGATCTTTATATTTAATTTTTTTTACACCACCCATCCTTGGATGCCTTTAAACATGTGTTAACATACAAAGTAGAGCCATCAAAAGAATTAATTGGCATTGGGTTAAGTAAAGGTTGTGAGTATATGTTGGCGTATCAAAAATTAATTGTGGAATTTGTAAGTATCTATGTTGCTTTACTTCTCTCATTTTTATAAAAAAAAATTGTATAAGTAAGATTATATTAACAGATGTTATACATCAAATTGTCACACTGTGTACCATTGAGAGTCTTCATGTCATATCACCATGATAAACATGATGTTTGTTCCTCCTAAGGGTGTTAGTACCCTTTGTTATTACGTTGGTCCCTTCCCTAGTCACACTTGGAAGTACATCCAACAACTTAGGGGTCGAAAACCACTTGACCTAACCCACTTATTAACCTCCTAGAGATATTTCTGCGCCCTACTAGTGGTGCAAGGCACGAAAAATTACAAAATTTCCGTGTTATGCATGCCTATGGGGGCACGAAAATTACAACATTTTTGTGCTTTGCTCAGTTATGGGGGCGCAGAAATCCTTGAATGGTCATTTTCCTTAGATTTTGGATCTTGGATTTCGAGGAGATTTTCATGGGATGAGGTCCCCCTTCGAATCCCATCTCACATTCCCTCCTTGGCATGATTTAGATCCTTGATCCACATCTTCCTCACTTAGATCCATAATATCCTCTTAGTGGTTGGCCTGCCAAATCCTATAAGAAGAAGGTCATCCATGAGCTAAGGGGGGTTGATCTTGAAAGCATCAAACCTATGATCCTAAGAGTCTTGCAAGGGTTATGAAGGAGAACTTGGAGGATGATCATGCTGCAATAGTGTCAGGTATAATTAATTTTGATGTACATGTCTTCATGGCTTTCTCATTAATATAAATTAGCCTGTTCCTCCCATTCTCATGTTTTTTATGGTAAATGCATGAAATTGTCTCCATTTTCATAGTTAGATATTTGTTTATACATATATTGCTTTGAATAAGGTGTTGTCTTTCCTTTGTGAACAGGTTCATAAGCTCATGATCAAAGGTTGGATCTCGATAAACATAGGACTGTCGAGGACAACCGTCAAAGCAAGGTACACCATCTACCTGCTTTGTCTTTCCATAGCTTGCTAATTTCTGTATGGGCTAGATCTAGGAGGACTTTAGTGTCTATTTGTTTCCTTTTTGTCTTGGGTAGGCAACTAGGGGCCTTTTCTAATCCCAAGGGGATTTTCATCTTACCCGTAGGAATAAAATATCACCACAGAAACCGGCGACTCCGCTGGGGAGTTTCCCTCATTTGTTTAAGCCATTGAATATTTGAGATTTGAATCTTTTTCCTCTACAAATTACTTAATATTGACTTGTCTTATCATCCTGGTCTTCACTGCTAGGCCCTTTGAGTCTTATAACTGATATATTGGAAACTTTGATCTCAGATATTTGCCCTTCCCACTCTATAGGATATTTTTCGCCCCCACTGTGTATTACAGACTGAAAATTTCTAAATTTTTGTGCCCTCGCAATAGTCTAAAACGCGAGAATTCCTCATTTTTGCGCGTGATTAGTCTGCCGGGGAGAAAAAGTTCCCTGTAACTTGCCATAGTGCTGGGTTTTTTCATGATTGGTGTTTGCTTTTTGCTTTTAGCTTGTTTCTCCCATCTGATACTAAATCAGTTGTGTGTGATTCCATTTTGATCGTTACATTTTTGTCCCTTGCAACCCTCATCTAGGATTTGGAGAAAATTTGTAAGTGTTGGAAGTGTGTTGTAAATTGGAGAACCATCATTGCCTCCCCTATCATTTCATCACCTTCTCAAACTCCTGAGTTTGGTCTAACAGCTTACGATCTCCTCTATTCACATTTTGAAGGTCTGAAATGTTTCCTAGTTTGCTTGATTTTACACTTATATGGTTTGGATTTTTTAGTGGAAGTGACAAGAAGGATTTGATCCTCTGCTTAGCTTCTTGATTTGAATATTGAAAAAGTACTCATTTTCTTGCATTCTGTTAGAAACAAAGGAAATTATTGTACATTCACTGCATATTTGAAAATATTATTGGAAATCAAGGCTTGCTCTTCCATATTCAAAAGGATCATTACTTTGATTGTGAAGAATCTATGCTTTGTTGAGCTTTGAAAATTGCATGGAAAATTTTCAAGATCTTTCTTTTCCTTTACCTATCCACTTGATATTAAAACGTTTTGCAATTAAAAGAAGCCTCTTTTCCTTAACTTTTCATTTTGGGCTCATGTGAAGAAAAAGAAAACAAAAAAAATGTTTTGGATTTGTTATAAAAAAATCGGATTCATTTGGTGTGAAGAAATGTTTCATGGATTAATTTGGCATGTAATTTGAGAAAGAAAAGTAAAAAGTGGATTTTTTTTAGGAAGGTTGCATTGGTATTTTTGCATTTGGGAACGAAAATAACTCTTCCTTATTTAGCTAGAAGTTCATTGAAGGGAAAAAAAACTTGCATAATCCATCCAAACTTGCATGGTTTTAGTCAAGTCTACACACCATCGAGTTGCAATTCCACTCCCCTTGAGTAAACAACAACCTCTAAAATTAAATACCCTAACTAAACACACATTAACCTCATTTGAGGAAATAAAAGAAAAGTGTAGTTAGGGGCATTTGGGATAGGAATCCAAATAATTCCTCCTTGCCATTTTACATCTGAAACATAGTTGTTTCCTCTTAGGGTGCCAAAATCCTCTGGTATTTGTTGACACGGTTATAAGCCAATTTGTTGGGGGCCTCCCATTAATTCACGAGGGTAAGCAGTGAGGACTGGTTCCGGACGCACTTTGTGGAATATTGTACTCCACTTAGCACCTAAGGACATCAATCCATTGTCTTCCTAGTGACCATTCTTCTAGGGATCTTTTACCTGGGATCCCTTTCGGTAGAGGGATATCCCTTCATCTATATTGGTCTCTCATTTCGTATTTTCTAACTTAGATTTCATCACCTTGCGGAGGATACGTTCTGTTGGGGTCTCCATATCTTAGATAGGAGGTTGCTTTCTCTTTTACCTTGTAGAGGGTCTTTTTTATTTTAGTGATGCTTGTTGGCTTTCTGGCCTCTTTGTTATAGCTCTCTTGATGTGGCATCGGTTACAATAAAGTTTTTTTAGCTTGATTTTTTGTCCTGTGTGCCTCTTTTTCTTCTAGCTCCCCTTTTGCACGCTTGGTTTCCTTATGGTTTTTGAGCTCTTTTCATGAGACTTATCCCACATCACTTAGTCTTGTTCCATGGCAGATCCAAGGAAATCCCATAGATAGCAAGGGATGAGTCCCGAACCATCTGCACCTAGAATTAGTCGACCACCACCTCCACACACCCAATCTCCCCCTACTAGCAAACCAGTTGTTCACGAGGTTGTCTTGGGACAAACCACTGCGACACCACCAATTATTGCAATACCACAGGTTTATGCAGCACCAGAATTTAGTGTAGCACCTAAGGTTAGCGTCGTACTAGCAAGTAGTATCACACCAGAATCTGACGTTATGTTGGAGGTTAATATCCCTCTGGAAACTAGTGTAGCCCCGGAGATGCCATCACAAAATGACCTTCCTGAAAGGTACATTGAATTTATTGAGGAAATCGACCCTTTCCCTTATATGACTATTCAATTAGCTGTGGATTTTAACCAACCATTTATAGAGATGACAACACCAATTGTTATACCTGATACCTCTGTTATACCCAGCTATCACTCTAAATCCTCTAATAGAAGAACGCTAGGAATGCCAACCTCTGAACTTCCTACGGGCCAACAAAGTATGGCATCTATACGAGCAGAAACAGCTAATTTATCTCGCAAACACGCGGCAACGGACATGTTTAGACGTGATGCTGCATAAAGGATGTTTCCCCCAAACTCAGAACCTTCATTACCTTCTACATCCGAAGTGGTAAACCCTTATGATCCAAGAATTCCCCAAGCCGCTTCCCGTGACTCGACCCGTGTAATTCGATATGCATATACAGATTGGGTCTTTTCCCAACCTCTACCTGACGACGCAAGATCGGAAAATAGTTTTGGTCCATCATCATCATTGTGGAACACGACTTTGGGCCAAGCCCTCGATGATTTTCGCACTTTTCCAGTTTCTATGCAGTTAACCCTAGAAACTCCCCTTCGACCCTTCCCACTTATCCTACCAAGTGAAATTGTTGGTCGCTCTTTAGGGAGTGTTTCTAGTCAGGGGACGAATCATAACATACCTTTGTTACCTGTAACTTCTGGATTTGGTGCACATTCATCTTCGCAAGTTGGTAATACTGTCGCAGTCACCCAAACTACACAATCAATCTCTTCTAATGTTTCAGTTGGAATATCATCTATTCCGTTTGTTGGAATGTCAGTTGTGATTGAAATTCAATCTTCAACCACTATTTACACCATATATGGAGGCCAACCTTTCATTGTTTCCCCAAGCGGGTCCAGTGGCCAACCTCCACCGCTAGGACCATCTACCTCATGGGGACAACAAATACCACCTGCTGGGGGGGGAAATACAGTAGGTAACCAAAATCCTTCTAGGGGGAAGACAAATCAATTTCAACCCTTTTACCCTCCCAACCCGAATTTGTATCATGGGTTACCTTACCCTGGCATCACGAATAATCAATGGATCCCACCTCCCCAAACACCGCCTTTTAATCAAGGCACAACAAACAACCAATGAGTTCCACCTCTTCTTATGCCTCCCCCTAATAAAAGTATGTTTAACCCCCCCTAATCAAGGATTTGTAAACAATACATGGGTCCCACCACCCCATGTATCTACACCATTTAACCCCATAATGCATAAATTACAACAACTGGTTTATCCTACGATTCCGAATCAATTGGTAAATTCCATGATTCCCAATCAACAATCGGTTAACCCTATGGTCCCCAACCCACAGAACTTCCAACAATACCCCGCGGGAAACGTATATGGGTATAATATGCAACAACCTGCATTGCAAGGCCCTACGGGCATTCTAGCACCCCATCAATACTATTCTTACATGCAACCAAATAGACAAATCCCCTTTTTGGAAACATTGGACTTGCCCAATTTGTCAAGATTAATTAATGATCCCATTTGGCATGAACCACATTGGCCACCTATCCCTGCCAAATTACCATCGAATATCCCAAAATTCGATGCGAAACCAGGGGAAGACCCAAAAAATCACATTATGACATTCCATCTTTGGTGTTCTTCGAACTCATTAATGGATGATTCCATACGATTGTGGCTCTTCCAACGTACACTCACTGGGACGGAATCTAAATGGTATATTGAGCTACCACAACTTTCCTTATGAGATTTCAACTCCCTTGCAATGCAGTTTCTAACGCATTTTAAACTACACATTCGGTATGAAGCTGGCACAGACCTACTAACTTTGTTGCGACAATCCACCTCTACTCACATTTCAGATCATATTCATGAGTGGAGGAGGCGCCGAAGATTGATCAAGGCTCCTATCCTTGATCAATTATTAGCCGACACTACAAGAAAAAAGGTCATTGGTGAGGGTCCAAAAATGTCACCATAAGCTCATTTGGTGATGGTCAATAGGGGTCCCGTCACCAAAACCTGAGCATCGCCAAAGGCACCGTCACCTTAAGTGGGGGTATGTGGTGACATTCAAGGCCCACCACCAATAATTATGATTATTCCAGGTTATGACCATCACCAATCATTATGAAATGTTGGTGACGGACCTGCTTTGACCCTCACCATTTGATGCATATATGGTGACGGTCAATGACCGATCATTGGTGAGGGTTGAGACATGTCACCATAATCTCATCGGTGATGGTGAAAAAGGAGTACGTCACCAAAATGTGAATGTCACTAACGGCTGTGTCCCCAAAAGTAGAGGTGTTGTGGTGACATTCAATGTTCGACACTAATAAGGATTATTAGTGACAAATAGTGACCCTCACCAATTTATATGAAGTTTTGGTGATGGACCTAAGGGTCTCCATCACCAAAAAATTGAACGTCGTCAATGACATATGATGAGGGCCTTACAATGACCCTCACTATTGAGGATATTTCCATTAACATATCAATGGTGACAACTGCTATGAGATTGTCACCGCTTTTCATTTTGAAAATCTTTTAATGACGCAACATAAAGGACCGTTGCCATTGCAATTAAAATTGTAAAAAAAATAATTATAATGGTCCTTAAAGGATAACGGTTCAATGTCACCATTGCTTTCCACAATGGTGACAATGGTGACAAACAATTGCTTAGAATAGAAGTATGTCCAATCATTGTTGATAGAGCACCTTCCTTGTTGTTTTGGGCATCTTTTCAATTCAGCCTACATAGATTTTAAGGGATAGTTTTATGTTGTGTTGACTGTACCTTACAAAGGCATATTTCTGAGTTTGTTGGTTGTAGTTTATAGGGGCAATTTTTTGAGTTGTTGGTTGTACTTGGCAAGGGCAGATTTCTATTCTTGTTGGTTGTACTTTACAATCATAGGAATTGTTACCTTGCATGGATTAGTTTCAGCAGGCCTATAAACTTGCTTGCAAAAAATAATGCAGTAGGCCTATAAATATTTAAACACTAAACTATAGTAATTAAAAATGTTCTCTAACTATGATTGCATCATGCCTATTAAAATTCCTGGATCATAATTCTCTTGGCCATCATTATTTACGATTTGAGCAAATCATAGGGACATAAAAATTTACTATCTAAACTTAGTTTCACATGTTCCTTCAGAAGAGAATTTTGGAGAATGGATTCAATATGTTGGAACTCATTCCAGTATATTGATTAAAAAACATGCCTGTACCTGCTATATAATTTCATGTTGACTAACTTGCCAATATTAAAGACCTCTCTGCGACAAATCCATCTGAACATAATTTTCTTCATTGTGGATTTTATATGACATCTTAGGTATGCCCCAAACTGGATGGTGTGTACCTCCCAAGCTGGTCAATGCAGACCCCCTAAGCCACAGTGAAAATGTGGGGACCTAAAAAGCAGAGAGACACATTTTAACCCTAAGATTTGCCAACAAATAATCAAAAAAAATTCTATGGAGTCCAAGATATATAATAAATTAAATGGTTTAGTAAAGGAGGCTATGCAAAAGATAGAGCCTCCAGCTTTAATCTGTATTTTTTTCTCATTGCAATACTTGAGAATTTTCTCTTTATAATTGTCATGTTCCAGAATCCAAGCATTAGTTTCAGCAGGTATATAAACGTACTTGAATAAACAACAAAGTAGCATATCCTGTGAATTATCGGTGTTATGTCAACTTACATGCATTTTATAATTATCATATATAACATAAATGTAGAGCACCTATAAAAGTGCAAAATTCCTAAGATTCATATTGCCCTGAAATTACACTTTTTTTTGGGGAAATGCTTCAAGAAACTTCCTCTGATGGGTTACATAGGGTAGACTTTCTTTGCTTACCTGCCCAATATGAGGTGTAGCTATACCCATCAAAATTGCTTGGGACTAGTACCCGGCCTCATCCCTTTTAAACTCATGTCAATCAAGTGAAGCAGGTCACAAGCAGAATGTAACCCTAGTAGATGGTGATGACCAATGGCCTGCTGGAATAAATTGAACATTTGGTTATTATTATTATAGCATTTTACTAATTTGAAAAAGCAAAAATATCACATTGTTATAAGTAAAGTAAATAGAACTAATTCACTAACCTGTTTACACAATAACTAAAATAGATATCTAAGCTTTTTTAAGCATATGGAAACAAGATAGCAAAAGATGATATAAAATGTTGTAACAACAATTTAATAATGTATATCTACAGGCTTGACCTAAGCCTGTAAGATGAGTTTTTTTTTACACTTACAGATGCACAAATGGAAATCATACATATGGGCCTTCTTTGAAATCATGTCACCCAGCTCAGGGCCTCTTGTTTGTTCCTCCAAGTTTGTTCTAATGTTAACTGAGCGGATTTATTGCAGACTGGTCACAGAACAAAGGAAGCATAGTTTATGCTTCTGTTGTGATGAAATGTTAATGAAGGTTAATGGAAACTAAACAAGCACTATAAATCAACACTATTAACAACAACAGAAGCACGAGAAACTATTCAAAAAGCTATGAAAAGTCTTACACAAATATGAATCCCAAACTCAAAAGATCAAATATAAAAAAATCCCAAAAGTAAAAAAGGAATCAAGAAAATTGAAAAACCCATTAGTAAACTCCATGGCATAATAATCCTTGAAGAAAGTTCTAGAACTCAATTGTAAGCACCTAAATGGTCAAGTTTAAAAATAGTTTTGAGATAATTCCTACCACCTAATAATTGTGAACAAGTATAAACTACATTCCATTGACCACCATAGAGCCTCTGAGATGCAGCCTCATCTGAATATTCTCTTAATGCCCAAGTTTATGGCTTCACCATATCTAGCAAAAGTTGAATTAAACATGTTTCTATGGCACTGTGTGCACAAAGATTTAGGAGGAGCCTCTGCAAAAGTTCTGTGTCTAATGGCTGGACATAGGAAAGGAACGAAATTAAGACTATTCTTTTAGAAAAAAATACAAGATAAAGACCATACATGCAAAACCAAAAAATGACAGAATTATGAAAACTTGTAAAATGTATCTACAATCAAATGAGTTGTTTTTGGCATGACAAGTCCAACTGAAGGATAATATAAAGTCCTACACTTCAATCAATTGCAAAATAAAAATAAAACTGGAAAAACAAACGCATGCCATATTTTAATTTACACACACCCTCTCTCTCTTAAGCAACAGCATAACAGCTTGAAGCCTACTCAAAAACACAACTCACCTACATGTTCATGACTGGCATGTTGATCAAATTCTGGAAAACTTGGTTGTTGTAGAAGTGCACCCTCAGCACATGCATATTTGCAGCATCTATGGAAGTGAAATACTTCAGAAAGATTGATCCAAACATATTTTCAGATAGAAATTTACTTCCAAGGAGAGACTGCTAGTTAGATGTATTACTGTCATACTAACAGGCTTTCAACAATTAATGTTGAATTCACAGATCATTAGCAGTGAAGTAATTATTGGTAGGTTGTTATTTCGCAAAAAAGGCCTCTAAATTAATGTCTACAGGCCAAATTGACAGCAGTATTAGGGAGCAACAACGATTTTAGGAAAAAGGTGATGTGCAGTGTGTTTTGTTCCAAAGAATTATCATAGTGTGTTTTTGTTTTTCGTTAGATTTGACATGCCTTGAATAAACAATTATGTCCAGGTCTGAAGCAAATTTGGGCATTTTTCCTTCACATTTTGGACACTTGACCCCAAAGAGTGGTAAAAAACAACCCTAGAACAAATTTGGGAAGTGCTGAGTGTATATGTGGCAAGAAACATTGTGAATCGGTCATCCATGTGCACCTTTCCACTACCAAACAGGCCTATCTCTAAAATTGGGCTGAATTGGAGGGTTAAAAGACAATTCTGGGCATGAACAGCCCGATGAAAAGTGATTAACAGCCACCAACAACATGTTTGGAGGAATGTTGGGTTGAATTTGAGGGTTGAAATGGCATTAAGAAACAATTATGGGCATGGATATGGACATGAAGAGCAGAACTAGGGATGGTAGTAATTTTGTGGAAAACTTAATTCAATACAAGGGGATGTTAAGGCTATCTTCAAATCCGGGTTTGAAATCAACTCTTTGTGGCACAGGAGTGGATGTTAAGGCTATCTTCATGCCCATAATTGTTGCTACTTATCCAGAATTCATGGTTTTAGGGTTGTTCATTGTTATTTATGCCCAGAACTTCAAAAAGGACCGTTGTTTGGGGTTAAATATGTGCCCAGAATTACTTCAACTTGGAAGAGATGAGAATTCATCATGAAAGGAGCTCATAAATCTTCCTAGAATCACTTAAATCGCACCCAGACTTGGTTTTTAGGGTCTGAAATTAACTCAGATCTGCTTTTTTAGTTTTGTTTACACCATACTAGCCCATCACTCCAATTGTCCATCTCTTCGCTATCCTGCTTGTGCAGCAAATTATGATGCTGCTTAACTGGATTCCCCAATTTCATGTTTGCAAAGAGGACAAGATGCATTTATTTTCAACCACTTATCAACGCATTCAACATGAAAGCAATGGGTGCACTGTAAATCCCTTAGCTCGTCATTGTCCTAGTATTTGACCAAGCAAATGGAAAAAATTTGCATTGGAAACAATACCAATATGGATATCATTACTTGGTTGCCAATTTTTCACCAGCAATAATTAGAGTCTATTTAGATTTTATATAGAACATGAAACAACACATACCACATCTTCGCATGAAATAATCTTTCTTTATCACTCCTACTTGATATAAAGCCACCGTCACCTGAGATTTCTGAGTCAAATTCACTCTTGTCTTTACTTCCATTACGTTCAGTAGCTCTTTTTGCCTTGAACTTGTAAGTTGGCAAAGAATTAAGCACTTCGGATGAAGCTCTTCTCATTTGACTCTTGTCCTCTCGAAATCCAAGAATATATATAATACAAGGTAGGAAACAACATACTGTCACACACAAAATGAATGGCATGGCATAACCTATACAACTAAATGTGAGAAACACAATACATAACCTGCAAACAAAGCAAAGAACTAATCTGTAAGAATATTGCAGAGAGACAGAGTTAGAAAGGGGAGACAGAGAGGGTGTGAATCGCTGGGTGTTGAAGATCAAGTATGTAGACTTGATAGCTAGTTTCGGTAGGATGGAATGACAATGAAGACTTGTAGATTTTTGAAGTTATCAGGTTCTCTCTGTAGATGATTGAAACGAATGTATCGAGTGTTTTTTTTCCTTACAGTTAGAGTGCATACAATATATTTACAGGCATACTGACATTACTCGACAGAATCGATTCTTAGTCTACTGAATTGTGGTTATGACTGTGTAAGGATTTAGTATTTTGACCAAACCAAGGTTTTATATCCCAAGAGAGTTTTAGGCTATTC
This sequence comes from Larix kaempferi, assembly GCA_027924585.1. Classification (NCBI taxonomy): domain Eukaryota; kingdom Viridiplantae; phylum Streptophyta; class Pinopsida; order Pinales; family Pinaceae; genus Larix; species Larix kaempferi. The sequence goes on along the minus strand of BSBM01000031.1, from coordinate 1,699,397 downwards.
AATGGAACAACGAATACTTATGCAGATCGTTGAAACCCGTGAATTTATTTCTTGTCTATAAAGAAAGTGGGATTTTATGATCGATTTCAGAATTGCTGTGTATAAAATTTTGATACACAGTCGCTTGTTAGAGTGGATAAAGGCTGGAGGGTCGAGGTCACGTTGTGTATTGAAGCCAACGATCCAAGACACGATTGGAACGCATCTACTGTTAAATAAATTCATGAATCAAAGGGGTCAGACTCGTTTTGTAATCGAAATCGAGCATTAAAGGTTGAATTCTGGAAGCACTGTGTATTCTTCATTTGTTATGGGCGCAGGGTAAAGAGTGTCACTGTTGAATGGTCGAGGTCACATCGCTTTGGAATGGTTGAGGATCTACGGTCTTGGTTGCATATCGTATGCACACTAGCGCGAGGTATAAAAGCCCTAAAGCTGGGTTGTAGTTCTATGCATTGAGGCGAGGGCTTTGGAACAAGTGCACAAAGTATTGGTGCTTTGAACCCTGAAATGGATTGCGATGAGTGACGAGCATGTTATGGTTCTACACGTTGATGTCGATGGATTGGAGTTTTCCATCACTAAGCAAAACATATGATCATCTGCTTGGTTATAGTAAGGAAGAAACAAATACAAGTAGCATGTTGAACAAACACAGAGACCCAAGAGGAAATCTATACTAACCTGTAAATATTTGGGGCCTCACTTGAAGATGAGTGACCACCAAATATCCACACATTCCCAATGACAAACCAAACAGCAAAGAAGCAGTCCAAAGCCAATTTGAACCAAATCCAATTTGAACTGTTCTACATATACATTAAGCCTGCAAAGTGATGCTAGAATATCAGAGAAATATCATCTGATTATACCTGAGAATACTGATAAACATTTTTAGATTTTCATTTTTCACATACATTTGCACCCAGCAAAACACAAGGTCCTCCAAAGAGGGCAACAGACTAATGGTAAAATTAGTACGTCATGTCTTTGTAAAATGGTCCATAATCCTCATGCCTATTTTGTTGATAAAATTTCAAAATTCTATTATTAAGACGAGTATTTCAAAGACAGTGATCTATCCATAAACTAAATGGCAACAAGAGTTAAGAAGCAACCAACAACGACATATGGCTTAATCAATGCCTATTTTGTCTACTGCAAAATGATGAACTTTCCTTGGCGATTCCAACAAACAAACAAAGCGAGTCTAAAGATGAAGAGTTTATGGCTCCAACAGAATTGAAGGAGGAAGAGATAAAAAACAGAGTATGCTCTGTTTTTAGTTTAACGACCTAAACTATGAAAATTTGGAATAATTTCACATAGGAGACAGTATAATAAATCAGAAAGTACACAATTCAGATAGCAAGGATAACTGAAATACAAAGTACATAGTATATTCAAGAAACATCCCTGTGGAGAGATATTTTTAAGTTGAAACCTGTTGTTTACAGATCCTCTCCAAGAAGGGGCATTTTATGAAAAAATTAAATAACAAAAAACATGCTACACTCTATTCAGAAAAGAGAAAGATAAGAAGAGAGAGCGCATGAATTCCTTCAGAGGAAAAAATGGAAGTATGTTCAATTTTTTCTAAAAATAACTAAACATAATTCTAATTATAGCTGGAAACTCCAGTTGTCTCCTAATATTGCTTAACCGATGAGCTTAGTTGTCAATTAGAACACTAACTCCTTCATTCTGCTCCTTGATGAGTAAGGGAATTATTCCTAGTTGTTTTCGTAGTTATGCAATCTATAGCCCACCATTATACGCAAGATAAATTTTTTTTAAATGTAAATTTATAAGCATTTAAAAAATACAAGGCATGACCAAATCTGTTAGTTTCTATAATCATAACATTGATTTCTTGTCCTTGTTGTGGGGAAAATGCACCTATAGTTCAAGGGAGAAACTACCAACTTACGGTGATAAAGATAGACTTACAAGCATTCTACAAGTATAACAAATAAATGAAGAGATTAGGGTTTAGAGATGTAGGCACCTTATTCAGAAGGTTGATCCTAGCTTTGCCTCCCTCGCTCTTCAATGCTTATCTAGCGTTGCAATGCTCAGACCTGCAAAACAACTTGATACCTTTCTCAAATACATTTGATTACATATATAATACTGATATCCATAATGGAAGAAGACATCAAACTACAATCAAACAGTAATCAAATCTAAGACACATTAATAGGTCATATTTGGAAAGAGAAGAACGTCTGATCTTTATTAATGAATGAAAGAAAGTACATACAGTTATACCTTCTTTCAAGCTTGGCACTTCACGAAACCTAGATTCAAGGTCTCCTGCTTTCGTTCTCCAAGGATTCCAGCCTCTAATCAATTGTGCTAGGGTTTACCAAAACAGAAGCACAAGAGAGGGGGATGAGGGTCTCCATTCCTCCAGCATAACTTTGTAATTGGGCTTAGTCCCCTCACATGGCCCTTCTACCCTCCTTATATAGTCAGTGAGGAAGAGGAAAAGAAGTTATAACTGCTCAAGAGGTTTCCCAATCAACTTAACTTACCCGAATTTCAAGATTTTGACCAAAACAGGGGTGTACTCTACTCTACAGTAGACAAAGTAGCGTACATATGGAGTTGAGCGCTACTTTAATGAAGCAAATTAGGGTACACACGCTACTATCATGCCTGTGTACCAGCGCTCATGTTGAAAAATGGCCAAAAACGGGCTTTTCTGCTCATTTTCAGGAGATGGTTTGGTTTGGAAAAATGTTCCTAAGGGTCATATACATCAAATGGGTCAAGAATGAGGTAATTTCAACCATTTTTAGTGTCCCAAATGACTCCTCCATCCACAAATGTCTTGTTCTGTGACTGAACTTGATCTCAAGAAGTGTCGTCATGCGACCAAGGGAAACAAGTGTCGTCACGGACGGAGAGGTGTCATTTCAAGCTATAACAGATGCCCCCTAATGTATGAGGTCAGAGGGAGTGCGGGAAACGATGGCCTAAATACATTATAAATAACAAAGAGTTGAATCATGGAGGAACGGAGAAACCAAGAATCATAGGCTCAAATGAAGTACCTGAAAGCAAAGGCAATGTCAGACAAACTCATCCTTGGGGTAACTGTCCATGTTCAAATGGTGGAACATGACCTCCAAAATATTGATGCATATATCATGGCCACTAAAATACAAGCGTGGATACATGAGGAACATAAGTGTAAACATAGCCACATAAATACAAGGTGGATCTATGTCAAAACTGGAGAACATAGCAATAGAGAACAAGCTGGATCTATGTCTCATCAAGAGCCAAAAAGAGTGTGGCTCAGTCTTGCGCAACTTGGGCGATAACATAAATGAGGTGATTCTATCGAGGATCCCAAGGTCTTCATCCAAAAACAACCCAAGGTACAAACCTATACATGCGAATAAATGAGTTGATGTCGAACATGGGAGGTATCGTTTGATTACCGGTCATTGATGTATACCGTTAACAAACGCGAGGGTGTCCACCAATAATGAAAATGGAACCCAAGGTACCTAGTACATTCAAGCAAGTGCGAATAAGTGGTTTTTCTGTCGAACACTTGAAGAATCCATCGGATAGGAGACATTGATGTATTCCCATCTATCCAATAGCGAGGGAAACTGCCACTAATGACTGCAATCCCCAAGGTACTAACCGAAACTCTAAAATTCATTCCCAGAGCACAATGAGTTGAAGTCGATGGGAAGAAGCCCGTTGGAAGGGAGGCCTTAATGCATCATCCATCATCCAACACGAGGGACACTCAACAGGTATGAGTTGATTTGGAGTAGGACTAAACACATGATGAAACATACTGACACCAAGGAATGGCCGACACATGAGGTCAAGGCAACTGCAGAATGGCCGACACAGGTTGTATCCTTGAACAGTGAGCACGATACAAGAGTGACTTAGGCAGCTTTTAACACAAAGGGACCATGACGCAAGTCTGCAATGTAGGAGACATTAACAGATTCTCCATATGATTGTAAGACTAACCAAACGGAGGAGTAAGAACTCTGATATCAGGTTTATACTAAGGCCAACACTAGAACCCAACTTGTTTGATAGACTCAAAATAGGTGCTTTGTTCAAGGAGATAGTTGACTCGTTGCCATCATATTGAAAGATATTTTAACATTCTTCCCTTCCCTTTCCTTTTTCATTTTTTGACGAGCTTGACAAAGAACTAAAGCATGCTCGACAGTATTTTCATATTTAAGGAGTCTGAAAAAACCTAGAAGAAAACTCCATACACCTATCTGTGGATTTTATATCGAGCCCGAATTGGTCTGTGCTCGCCGGTGTTTTCTTGCTTATAGAGTTGAAAAACTTAAACAATCCTCTATACACCTATCCGTGGATTTTATATCGAGCCCGGATTGGTATGTTCTCGGTGGTGTTTTCTTGTTTATAGAGTTGAAAAACTTAAACAGTCCTCTATCAACCATCTCGTAGATTTCACATCGAGCCCGAGTAGGTGAATGCTCGCTTGGTGTTTTCACATTTTGAGAGTCTGAAAACCCTAAAGACGACTCCAAAAGTCCTTTTTCGTAAAGTTAGTCTCCTTCCCCAAAAAAGTGTAAAATGATGGAAGAAGAACTCTTCTAGCGCATACAAGAGTATACTTAGAGTATACCTTTTCCATAAATTATCCACCAAGGCCCGGAAAAGGGGTAATTCTATACCTAAGTGGATGTCGGTTCAGTTATTTTAATGAGCCCGAAAAGACAACTATGCTCGGCAAACTTTTCCTATTTAAGGAGTCTGAAAAGGGCTTAAAAGAACTCCATAGGGATCTTTTCTGTAAAGGTTTAACGAGTCCGAAAAAGTAAACTCATGACCTCCTAATTGTTTTTAACGAGCTCAAAGGAGATACAGAAAATGCTCACAACTTCCTTACTGTTTTTAATGAGCTCGAAGTGAAGATGAAAGAAATGCTCATAGCCTCCTTACTTTTTTTAATGAGCTCGAAGGAAAGGTGGAAGAAATGCTCGTAACCTACTTACTGTTTTTAACGAGCTCGAAGTAAAAGAAGAATGCTCGAAACCTACTTATTATTTTTAATGAGCTCGAAGTAAAAGAAGAATGCTCGCAATGGCAGGAGACGAGTGTCAGGGACATGCGGAACTAGCTCCAAGCGCATGGAACAAAGCTATACCTAATGCAAGGAACATGAGCAAGATAAGGACACTCAAAGTGTGTCTCCTCCAGGTAAAAGGTGTCAAATTGTGAAGGAAAAATGATACAGGGCTTAGCGGAAATGAGATCAAAGATGGAGGCTTATATAACGAGATAAAAGCATAGAAGCCGGCATCAGGCTCATTAGCGCAAGCGGGATCATAAAAGATGCATATGCAACTCAAACACAAAGATGGGAGCCTTATCAAGGATGGCCAGAAATATATGAGAAAGAAAGATATGAGGCTTCTTCTCAAAGTCATGGTAAATCTAAAAAGGATCCCGAACCTATGAGAAGAACTCAGCATGGGCACCAAAATGGCATAAGGGTGCTAACTAGGGTGACCCATGTTAGGTAGGCTCTGTTGTTGGACTGGTGCACAATGCATAAAGAGATGGCTAACACACCAATATCCAACAGGTTCGACCCTATGGTGAATTCGGATGGCAAAAGGTTCAAATGCAACATAACAGCGAGGAATCCTAAACCTATATGCAAGGTTCCGAATATACCTGACATGGTCGCACAAGGTGTCGAAAAGGACCAGTAAGCGAGTATACATCCAGCTAAGAATCCTGTCTCCAAGAAACATCAATACCAAGATCATATCTAAAGAATATGTAAAGAAAGACCAGATACAAGTCACTGTGGTAGAAATACTTTCAACTTCACTATCATCAACAACAGGCATAAACAAGGCAGAGTTTTCAAATGAAGATTCTATGGTACCCAAGCCCGAGGACTTACAATCAACAAGATCAACTTCAAGATGAAGATCAAAGTTGAAGGACATGATGGAATCTGCAGAAACAAATTCATCATCACGGGAGTTGAAAATTCTAGAAGCATAATCAAACTCAGCAGGAACACCGATTTGCAGATCTATAGGAGAGTCCAAAGACTCAACAGTAGGAAGATCAGACTTTAAGGTCAAACCGGGGTTGGACATGACTGTGACTGGATCAACATCCAAATGAATGGTAGACTGTACTATAGACTCTAGGAAAACTTCATCGGAAGGAAGCATATCATCCCAGATAGAATACATATCTAAACATTCATATGGAGGTGTCACTTGGTCAAAAGCTGGGACCAAGTCCCGAGAAGGTAAGCATGAACTCAAAGACTTCTTCTCAGTAGCAATTGAACTCAAGGAACAATATGCCACATAAGTCCCATGTGACATAGTAGTGCTTAAGGACGAGGCATCAAACTGGTCTATAGTTGGGTAGTAAGGAGGATCAACGAATGCAAGTTGGTTGATGGTGACAATGTTTTCGTTATGAGGGAAATGCATCACAAGAAAAAGCGTAGACACCACAGCATGCATAGCATAAATGTAATCACGCCCGAGGATCATATCAAAGTCCACAGGGTCCTTTAAAACCATAAAATCAACTAAGACTGTTTTTCCACCCAAGGTAACAGGTGCCTGACGGAGGAATCTGATCGGTTCGCTAGGTCTTCTATCGAAGGTCAACGGCCAATTAACAGCTGGAATAACATTAGGGAAACCCAAATCTCTCCAAGCATAAGCAGATAAGATACGAACAGAAGCACCTTCATCAACAATGCATCGATCAACCGTATGGTTCCCGACATCAACTTTTATCTGGAAAGGTGTCGAAGAAGGAAGACGAGGCTCGGCTAGACTATTCCAATCAAAGGAAACAATCCTAGGGCTTGGTAGGGGTTCACATGGCACAGATGAAGTGCCCCCTTTTCAGGAATATCCAAACTGGTAATGCAGAAAACTTCAGCAGTAGGTGCATCAATCTCCGAAGGACTGATGGGATCAGTCGAAGATTGCATCGATTCGATCACTTCACTCTCCGAAGGAAGAGTGGGGTCGACCAAAGATTGCATTGGTTTAACCACTTTATCAACCAAAGGTTGATCTGACTGCAGGGAATCTATAGACAACTCAGGAACAGAGGTTCCTTCAGACATGGACCACACTCTTCGTGCCTCTGGAATGGCAGGGCATCGGTGAGTAAGGTGATCTCCCTTACAAAGTTTACAAGGGAACTTTGGTTTCCGTCCTATAGGTTTAGACTCCTTTACAACGTCAGTACTCTCAGCATGACTAGCATTGGCTGACAGCTTGCCCCCAGCGTGACTCACAGAGGTTGGTTGCTCAGAAGCATCAGACTTTTGAACTAAGGACCACACTTTTTGCACTTCTGGAAGTACAGGGCACAAGTAAGTAAGGTGATATCCCTCACAAAACTTACAAGGGAACTTAAGCTTATGTTTGTTCGGTTTGTTGACAATGTCAACTCCCTCAGCATGACTTGCAGTGGCTGATCTGGTGTCTCCAGTATGACTCACAGGAACTGGTGACTTGTCATTAATATGACTAGCAGTGATCAATGACGTGTCCTCAACATGACTGACAGTGGTTGAAGACAAACTTTCAGTATGATTTTCAGTGACTAAAAGTTTTCTCCCATCATGACCTCCAGAGGCAGGGTAGGTGCCCCCTGCATGACTTGCAGAGGCAGGGTGCTTGCCCCCAGCATGACTTGCAGAGGCTGGGTTGCTGCCCCCTTGTTTTGGCATCTTCTTCCTATTCTTCCTCCGTCTATTCCTTTTAGACTGCTGGCTACTAGTATTGCTACTTTCGCCACATGAGGTAGAAGGAGGAGGAGAAGATGTTACTGGCAAAGGAGGCACAGGGTTCTGATGCTTTTGATTTGAGGTGCTCACAAAAGAAGCGTCAGGAGCATGCAAGGCATTCAGAGTGGAAAACAACCAAACCGACAGCCCTATAGTGAATCCAGGAAGATTCAGAGTAGCCATTAAGGGAGTACCAATGTTTCCAATGAATGGAACAGCACAAGGATCCCCCAGAACAAGGGTACCTTGATTGGAACTCACCGGAATGCTAGACATAGTTTCCTGCTCAAATGAGCAAGAAGTTCTCTAAGGAAAACTAAGACAAGTAGCACAAAGAGCACACCACTAAAAAAGGTCCTAGGTAAATCAAACCAGGCAAACAGATGCCTTCCGGAGAAGAGTCTGGGATGATGAGGGCCCAGAACAGATCAACGAAGGATGAAGAACAGTTACCCGGGGTCCACAATACAATGACTAAGGGTGCAAGCACTGGAATCACCCAACCGCCCTCCCAAAGACCTGCAAGGGATTTCCTCCCACGTCTGTCCTAGGTACAGCAGATATACCCTCCGCTGTCACTTGTGTATGAACCTATGGTCAGATACTAAGGATACCACCACACAGAAAACTCCTAGGGGAACAGTCGTTGGTCGAATCAGAAGGCGTGGGTAGGGTAACTGAGCCCAAAACTCAAAAGAGTCCCCAAACGCGATCCAATCCTGGTATATGCTCGAAACAGAAAGTAGGAGGAGTATTCCCAACAATCTGATCTCACAAGACCTACTGCATAGATCCCAGGCAAGCTTTGAATGAAGTGGGTTTACCTGTGATAGTCGAACTACGATTTTTGCGTAATGTGTGATCATGGGTGGTTTAAGGTGTTTTAAACCCAAGATCCTAACCAAGACTAGTTGGTGTAGTGTAACCTAGAAAAGAAAATGTTACTAGTACATTTTATTAGGGTTCATTTTAAAGGTTACTTGCTTACTCAAAAAGGTAGTGGGTGTGTGAGAGTGGTTATAATAGAGATAGAGTACTGAAAATGAAATATTTACCACCAAACAAATATTTTCTTTTCAATGCAAGTCTTAAAATTCTGATCTCGAATGCATATGCAAATGCATTTTTTAATCTTTCGAATGCAAAAAAGGTAAAAATAAAGTCTAAATGTACAAAATTAAACTCAAAACCTAAGAATGCAGCTATTCAAACCTAAGTATGCAAAAGAAAACTTGTTCTTTTTTATGCAAAGCACTCTAAAATCTTTTAAGCCACTTGCAAGGTACTCTATTCAGAAAATGAATCAAAATTCTTTATGCTTTCAAAGGTAAGAAACAAAACTAAAACTAACCTATTATCAAAGCAAAGCAAAGAAACTTTTAGGTTCTCTTTATGAAACAGTAAAAGCTACCAAATATGACTTTCAAATTCTTATTGATGTAAACATGCCAAACATTGGGAAAAGAGTATGAAAACTACTTTTAGACCCAAACGAAGAAAATGACCTACGAAGAAGTATGGTTTGGTAAAGTCAGGTCTGCACATAAACAATGCAAACAAGGTCTTGAACAACAGCCAAAACACTTGAGCTTTCACTACAAAAGAAAACTTAAAAGCATAAGGGAGGATAAAAAACCAATCTAAAAGAGAAATTTCACTCAAATAGATACAAACAGGGTCAAGAAGACTCAAAAGGTTTCAAATCCAGTGGAAATGGGGCAAGCAGGTTCAGTCAGACTCAAATTATGGTACAAAACACCAAACGGGTCCACAACCCCCCAACTTGGGTCAACAAGCCCCCAAACTTTCCAAACAAGCCCAAATTGATCAAAAGAGGTTCAAATCATGAATTTAGGATCAGTACAAGGATGGGAGACCACTTACAAGGGTTTAACACAGACCTAGGGTCATCAGGGACCACAAAAATGCAGCCAGAACCCCCAGATTTGGGTCCACAACCAAAAAAACTCAAAAATTTAAACGTAGATTTTGAGCACTACTGTGTATAAAGGAGACTAGCACCCAGGGCGCTACTGTACTGCACAACAGTAGCGTACAGGTTGAAAAAATTGAAAAAATGGGGTTAAAACCCCCCACACCTGGGTCCACAAGGGTTTACAAGGGCCGGGAAGGGTCTGTAAAAGCCCAGCAGGGTCAAACAGAGCCTACTAACTGATTCTAATCAAGAAATTGAACAAAGACCTTCAAACAAAACTAAAGAAATGACCTTGGATACCCCTAAGCAGTTAGGCTTTCCCCAGTGGAGTCACCATTCTGTTGTGGGGAAAATGCACCTATAGTTCAGGGGAGAAACTACCAACTTACGATGTGTTGTTGCAGCAACACCCCTCCCCAAAATTTTGAACATGTTGGGGCCCCCCCCTGTATTTTTGTAGAAAGTTTACCTGACAAGCCATCCCAGCCGTCAGCTCTGTTTTCAACATAAAATCGTATTTCCCTGCTGAACATCTTGCCATCAATCCTTCCATGTTTTCCCCAAAGAGCCAGAAGATAAATTAGTTTTTTCCCCTACGTTTTGGAATATTTCGGACTATCTCCCCGACTTCAAAGACAAACATCCAACCTTTCCGAAAGGGGGACTGAGATTCTCTTTGTCAAAATCTGCGGAAGCTATTGAAACTTAGTTCCCGAAACGACGGAAGCTTTCGCTCAAGCCTTCCGCAACCGCGAAAAGATTCTGGTTTGCTCCCGAAATGGCGGAGGCCATTCTCATAGACCGCACGCCTTAGCCTTCCGAAGTAAAAGGACTTGGAAAATTTTCGATCGTTGCTTCTGCGGAACGGTTCAAGTTCCGAAACGACTTAGCTCCCGAAACGGCGGAGCCCTTCACTCAAGCCTTCCGTAACCGCGGAAAGGTTCCGGCTTTCCTCCCGAAATGGCGGGACTCATTCGCCTTAGTCTCCCGAAAAGCACTTAGAACATTTTTCAACCGTCCGCGGAGAGATTGGAGTTTTCTTCCCGAAACGGCGGAGACAGTTCGTAAAACGCTCCGAAACAGCGGAAGGACTTAGGAAAGACGCCCGAAAAGGTCGGATTGCTTTGTTAAAATTGCGGAAGATTTTGATGAAACCCTCCCGAAACTGCGGAAGCCATCCGCATAAGTCCCGCGGAAGAATTCACGATTTCCTTCCGAAGCTATGAAAGAACTTAGAATATTTTTTTTCGGAGAACCATCGCGGAAGCCTTCGGGCTATCCTCCCGAAACCGCGGAAGCCTTCGGGCTATCCTCCCGAAACGGCGGAACCCAACCACTTAAACCGCTCGGAAAAGGACTTCGAAACGATCCCGGGAAACTGTGCGGAAGAGTATAAGTTTTCCTTCCGAAACGGCGGAAGCCATTCACGAAATCCTTCCGAAACTAGCGGGAGCCTTCGCCATACCTTCCCGAAAATCAACGAGACTTTGAAAGTTTTGGTTTGCGGAAGCTTTCGCAAACAGCTCCCGCAAGGGCGGGAGTCTTGGCGTTACTCGTCCACAACGCGGAGGTCTTTCGCGGAAGGCTTCGAGTTTCCTTTCCGAAATGAGCCCCGAAACGGCGGGAGCTTTCGTTGAACCCTTCCGCAACGGCGGATACGATTCGCAATCTGGTCCCGCGAATGGCGGTCGCACGGAAACCGAGGTACTTCGACATGACCGTGGCAGGCGGCGTATTCAAGCCACATTTTAATGGCGCCAACCACCAACCTTAATGCTCGCACGTGCCCGTTTTTGTTTAAATATACGGTAGGGGTCGAACCAATGCACCATTGTTTTGATTGGCCAACGACGTGCGACGCCGTGCAAATCGCTCCAGCTCACCTCACTCATCCGTGCTCGCGGCCACCTCACTCAAGCGATCCCCACGGTTCCAGGTAGGATTCTAACCTGGAATTTTGCCATTGGGTTATCTTTTGTAGGAAAACAATGGGTTTTAGTGGGATTTTGACGGGCAAAACACCCGTAAAGGGCTATGTTTTGCCCGTCAGATACGGTTGAAAGGAGTTTTCGTCATTCAAAATCGTCATAGGCATTGATTTAAACATTGATATTTCTTATTTTATTGAGTAAAGGCGGTTGGTGCAAGCCGTTAACCTTGTCCGTCTTACCCCCCGGGCCGCGCACCTCGTTTTGGAGAATTTGTCGAAGCCCCATGGGCTTTCCATGTCCCCGGCCGTAAACTCAGGACTTAAAACCTTGGGCCCTTCCGCAAGCCTCAGCCCCAACACGCCCTCTACTTAAGGCAAAACCCGGTCCCAGCCGCCATTGTCCCGTTCAAAACCCGTGAACGTCCAAGCCGCGCGAGCCGAAACCTGAAGCCATGACCGCCCTAGCACTCCCCGTCAGCATATCCCCGGCGCCGTCACCTTCGCTCGGACTAGAGTCTCCCGTAGAGTACCTTGGCAGGTGGCCGCGCGTGACGATGGCAGTCAAAGCCCTCACCGAGTCAAAAATGCGAAAGGGGCTCCCTTGTCGTCACAAAGTCTTCTCAACCCGCGTCTCCCCGCCATTAACCTCTCCGACCGCAGCTATAACGAAAGACACCCCCTTCCGCAGGGTGGAACCAAAAACCAACGGTGTCCGCAATTCGCCTATCGAGCCGAAAACCGATGGCTTCCGCAACACAGCCTATCCCCGCAAAAGCAACCCAATCCCATCCTTTTAAGAGATTCAAGTGCTTCAATTTATGTTTCGTATTAAAATAGTAACAGCTTCATTGTGCTTATCATATTTGATATAGTATCAAAACAATGATGCTTTCTGTTAAAACCTCACAGCATGTTGCTCAAGATCATGATGAATTGTATATGGATGTTATCAGGGATAATTCAAGATGCCGAAAACCGGTAAGAAGAAGGCGAAGATGACAGAAAAGAAACCTGCCCCTCTCAAGATTGAAACCTCGCTCCAGGACACTAGGTGCACCACTGGTGTCCCTCCAGAAATCAGATGGGATGACATCTATAAAATGATCAGGGACCAAGAAATCCCAGATATGTTGCTGGAAGAAGCACCAATCTATCAAAATATCAGAGCCTCAGGCATAACTAGAGCCGCTACCCGCCCTGAGCTATTCCCCTGTGCTGAAGTGATCAGGTGGATACTCCAACATGCAGATGCTGAAGGGAGAGTGATAAATGATAGCGGAAAAGTGGCTATTGCCTCGTTTCAACCCGCGTATATTGCGGCGGCCTACAGATTTCCCCGTGTCCAACAAGCTCTGACTGACGAATGGTTGGGCCAAATGGATAACGTCGAGATGGCCAAGAAGCTATTGAGGGGAGGGAAGCATTTGAGAAAGAAGGGAAATGATGAATATGACGTACAGAACCTGAGGGCCCCTTTCAGATTGATCGCTTCAATGCTGTGCAGAATCTTCGGCATGCCCGATGGCACAGTATACAAGATTCAGTGGGTCCCTATCATTCATTATGTGGCATTTCAGGGGACAGTGTTTGACTGGGCCACTATCCTGTCGGATAGTCTGGCCTCGATGATAGCTGCTGCTAAGCCAGGACTGGCCTTGAAGAAGGCTGAATTCTTCATGTCTTCATACCTGATAGATTGTATCTTGGCCAAGATAGAGTTCCCCAAATTGGGATGTACATGGGATAGGGCCACCGCCTCGGTCTACATCGCATTCAAGATGTTGTGGGCTCAGAATTACAAGCCCAGCTACAAACTCATCTGTGAGGGGTTCATCATGCCCCTATACGAGAAAATGTTCAAGGAAGAACCAAATTGCCTGTCACAAAATGCTTTGGAAGTCCTTGAGGATTATGGGGACTTTTACTTTTCAGAACAAGGTACCTACCTGAGAATGTTCGGAGGGACTAAGCCCCCATACATATTGCCGCAGTATGCCACAGACTATGTGGTGCTCAAGGAAGCAGTAAGACAACTCTTCTTGGATGGGATTGGGGCATTCCTCCACAAGCTACACAAGGCTTCCTTTCCCCCCCTACCTTTCTGCATAGGTGCTTACAAGTTTTCAGGGGTGGCCTCTGCCGACGAATTTGTTCAAGAGTTGAAGGCCTTCCACTTCGGTGAGGTCATCTTCCACAGGAACGACAGAAAGGGTAAAGTGGCCGAGCATTGCAAGGGGAACTATGCTTACTTCGAATACTCCCACTACCCCGATGCCGAGGAGGAAGCATTCAGAGGCATCAGCAACATGACTGAGCTACGGATCTGTCGCCAAGGTACTGGAGCGAGCTCTAGCTCAACCAAAGCCCAGAATACCATCCAGCAAAAGGAGAAAGAAGCCGAGGATGCCCGAGCTCAGGAAGAGCTCAGAATAAGAGAAGAGGCAAGGTTACAGCAGGAAGCCGAGGAAGCAAAAAGGCAGCAAGAAGCCGAAAATGAAATACTGCGGAAAGAGGCTGAAGAAGCCCAAAAGCAGAAAGAAGCAGAGACTGAGCAAGCTGAGGCAAGAAAGAAGGCGGAGGAAGAATTGAAGACAAGGGAAGATGCCGAGGCAGGTGGATCTGGTGTCCAAGACATGGAGATAGACACCCCTCAAGCAGGTGGCTCTGGTACCCAAAGGGAAGGAACAGACCCTGCTCAGGAAGTCCGGACCCCACCTATGGAAGAAGACATAGACATCATAAACCGACCAATTGTCCCGTACACTCCATCAGGGAAACGTACGGTGTCCAAATGGAATGAGTTTGTTTATGATAAGAAAAGAAAAGCAATGGTCCTCCAATCAGAAGAGAGGATTAAAAGTCCCTTCCATGAAGACATTGTGACTCACCGGGAGGTCACCGTCATGCAAAACACGGATCAAGATCCCATTGCTATGGCATCCGCAGTTATAGCAACAGCAAAGGCATCATTTGCCAATGTAGACGGTATAGTCAAAGAAAATATATTGACAAAGAAGAGAGCACGCACCCTGCAACAAAATGTGGCTAATGAGCAAGCCCAAAGAGATCTGGCAGTAAACAAATATAATTGCTTGTACGCTGAGCATAGGGAGCTGTCAAACAAGTACAGCCAGCTGGAAGAGGAAAAGGACCAGCTAACACTTCAAATGATGATTGTGGAAGCAGAGAAGAATGGTGCAGAAGAAAAGGCATCTCTGCTAAAAGCAGACAAGCAAACGTTAGCTGAGCGTTTAGAGCAAGCAGAGAGCAGAACCATAGACCTATCTCCCTTCCACGAGCTGTCATGCAATATCCTGCAGCAAGTGTATGGCTCCCAGGAGCTAATCACTGATGAGGTATGCAAACTCAAGGCCATGATGGTTAGGCTAAAAGAGGTTAATACGGAAGCCCACAGGCTCAAAGCTAAGAATACCCGTGTCAAGGAAAATGTCATAAGTCAGATGGCATGGAGAGAAGGGAAAGGAGGTTTCCCCCCGCATCTTCCTTTTAAGGCCGTGGAAGATTTTAATGAAGATATAGCCTTGTTGGAGTTTGGCAGGAACTGTGCCAATAAGCTGATGGCCAGTGTGCAGAGGACAACAGATAGAATCAACAACCTATACCAAAAGCTCAAAGGAGTCCATGACAACTGCACATTGAGTTTCCCTCAGACCCTAGAAGACTTCCCGGAAAAGGAGCAGCGGTTGTCTCAGCTGAAAGAAGAGCTAGGCGTCCAGATGGAGTATGTGAAAAGTATTGATGTCCTGGCCATGGATGATCTCCAACATTACATCGGTTCATCAACACTTCACAATCATCTGCTGAAGGAAGCGTATCAAGTTGCTGAAGCAGAAGTACAAAGCATTAAAACAGAGCTCGGGAAGAATGTGACTTCTCAGAAAATCATGTTTCCTGCTGCAGCAAACATAATCATAAGGGACACAGGTGTATGGCACAGCTACATAACAGAGGAGGACAGGAAAGCTGCAGCAGCAGCAGGAGCATCAGTAGATCCGGCAGCCTCTCTCCCAGCAGCCTCTTCCCCAGCAATGGCAGAAAATCCGGCCAGTTCAATTCCCCCTTTCCAATTAGGAGCAGCATCAGCAGGGGATTCGAGGGCCTCTTCCCAGGCAGCATCAGTGACAATTAACTTGGGCGACCCTTTGCCAGGAGAAGCTCACGCACAGGAATGAAGAGGTCGAATTCAGTGAGCCACTCTCTTCAGCCAAACACGTGCCCAACAGGGAAAGCTTTGATGTCGGCCAATTTTCTGTTATGTATATTTTAAATATGTAAGGCGTAAGCCATGGGACAGCTGTCCCTAATTTTTGTCAAAATATTTTTGTAGAGGAAGTGGCCATTTTTGGTGATCGATTATAGTAGAAATCCCTGTAAATGACAGGTGGAACGTGCTAGGTGTCAGCCCAAAGGGAAAAGTTGTAGCTATAAATAGCATCTAGGAAAGATTAGAAAGGACTTTTGGCAGGGAATGAAAATTTTGGCAAACGATATGAGCTATCTTGTATCGGGTCTGTAAATTGAATTTTCTAATAGAAGCCACGGGAGATGGACGTTTTGCCTGGAATGTTGGATTGCTCTATATTGGACTATTCTAATGACTGCAATTCTGCAATGTGAGATCATTCTTGACATCTGAATTATTTCTTTGCATTAATGATTCTGCTCTCCTCTGTGCATGCGTTCTCTCTATTTTGTGAACAATGAAATGTATTGCTGTAGATTTCTTTGTCTAGATCGAATGGCTAACTGTTCTTTCTTCAGGGTAATTCATGTGGCTCATTGTTCATGACTTTAAATCGCTCCTTGCAGGGATCTTTGAGTTTATTTTCAGTTTTTGTTATATCTAGATCTGTTTCTTTATTCTTGTTACATAGATTAAATAATTTTGCTTTCTTCTGTTATGACCAATAGATGCGTCCTTAAAGTTTCTTTTCAGATCTGTTTCTTTATTTTTTTTCTTCTGTTTATGAGCAATAGACGCGTTCCATGTTGAATGAGAAGCTATCTTCTCAAGATCTGTATCTTGTTGTAGCTTTGGTTGTGAGAAATAATAGCTATCTATTCTTGGTTTACAATACTTGTTACAGCAGATTGCTCTTCCCTTAGCATGTTCCCTGCAGGGATAGATAGATTTGTTCTAGTTTTAGGCTTAAATCTGTTTTAATTGCATTTAGATTAAGTATAATTTAGGCACTTGCATCTCATACAAAAGACACAAAAAACCCAAAAGAAAGGTGGATCGGGCCATAACCGGTAAGGTCGGATTTAAAGTCCAAAACCACGGTTGCCGGAACCGCTAACCGGACGGGTTCCCTACACCAAACGGGAGATAGTCTAATTGGGACCATCTCTCGGGGAGAATCCCTTTCTGATTGATGCTACGATATCCGAGGCATCAACACGATGATAAAGATAGACTTACAAGCATTCTACAAGTACAACAAATAAATTAAGATATTAGGGTTTAGAGATGTAGGCACCTTATTCAGAAGGTTGATCCTAGCTTTGCCTCCCTCGCTCTTCAATGCTTATCCAGCGTTGCAATGCCCAGACCTGCAAAACAACTTGATACCTTTCTCAAATACATTTGACTACATATATAATACTGATATCCATAATGGAAGAAGACATCAAACTACAATCAAACAGTAATCAAATCTAAGACACATTAATAGGTCATATTTGGAAAGAGAAGAACGTCTGATCTTTATTAATGAATGAAAGCAAGTACATACAGTTATACCTTCTTTCAAGCTTGGCACTTCACGAAACCTAGATTCAAGGTCTCCTGCTTTCGTTCTCCAAGGATTCCAGCCTCTAATCAACTGTTCTAGGGTTTACCAAAAATGAAGCACATGAGAGGGGGATGAGGGTCTCCATTCCTCCAGCATAACTTTGTAATTGGGCTTAGTCCCCTCACATGGCCTTTCTACCCTCCTTATATAGTCAGTGAGGAAGAGGAAAAGAAGTTATAACCGCTCAAGAGGTTTCTCAACCAACTTAACTTACTCGAATTTCAAGATTTTGACCAAAACAGGGGTGTACTCTACTCTACAGTAGACAAAGTAGCATACATATGGAGTTGAGCACTATTTTAATGAAGCAAAGTAGGGTACACACGCTACTATCATGCCTGTGTACCAGCGCTCATGTTGAAAAATGGCCAAAAACAGGCTTTTCTGCTCATTTTCAGGAGATGGTTTGGTCTGGAAAAATGCTCCTAAAGGTCATATACATCAAATGGGTCAAGAATGAGGTAATTTCAACCATTTTTAGTGTCCCAAATCACTCCTCCATCCACAAATGTCCTATTGTGTGACTGAACTTGATCTCAAGAAGTGTCGTCATGCGACCAAGGGAAACAAGTGTCGTCATGGATGGAGAGGTGTCATTTCAAGCTATAACAGTCCTTCATTATAATTGCACTCGAACAGGAGATGATGAGATATTGAATATGACCCTAGGATTCAAGATCCAAGGGAAAAATAGTCCTCAGCGATCAGATTGCTTGCCATAGTGTGAGAACAGTGATATGAATGGATATGGGGAAATGGTGCTTGTAATATAGGGGATTCATTATCATAATTCAAATTCAAAAAATCCTAAAAGATTTATAGGACCACAAAGAGTGAAAGGAAGTAGTTAACATGCTCATGCAGAAACTAAACTTAACACATTCAATGAACAAAGGTGCCAAATCCATGTAGAATAAACTTACACCAAAAATTGGCAACAATCATTCTTCCAAAGATTGCAAGATCATATAAAGTCATAGGGAAGCCTATAAAGCAAGAAGCATTTGTGATTGTCTAAGATAACTATAGAGCCCTAGTGAAGAGTACTTTCTGACTCGCATGACTTTTAATATTTCTGCTTATTGTTGCTTGAAAAGTGACCAATGGACCTAGCTTTATTATAACCAGAAAAATTCTACTAGAGGATGTAAAACCATTACTCCTGCTTCTATCAAGTAACTCAAAAATTCAAGGCAGATTTCACAAGATGATGAATTGGGTTTCAATGATTTTCAGGGACGTATGTGTTATGGTGATAACCACAGTTACCATCTACAAATTATGATTCAGTAATCGGGAATAAATGTATTGGAAAAATCCAAGTTGAAGAAAATATGGAAGAATACATCTTATTAATAAAAAAGACATCCAAACTATTGCAAATTTTGGAAAATCTCTACCAATATATTTGCGTCTTCTCTAAAATGATACTACCATTGTTAACTGGAATGTGTATAGTTAATGAACTCTAAGGTAAGGAATACTATGGCATAACTTAATGAACTCTCAGAAGCAAACCTATGCTTTATTTTTAGCATGCTAGGATTTCTAGATCCAAGTTGGGGGGGGGGATTTGACCAAATCTAATTCATGGCTGAGTTTCTGTATGAGTAGGCAAGGCCTGATCTGGCAGAAATATGCTACTTTGGTGGTAACTAAATAAATTTTCATCCTCATGGTGTCACCATTGAGCAAAGTATGATAGGACAATATATTTGTCCACCGCTTGGAAACCTATCTTGGACCATGCTTTAAATACCACAAAAACCAAGTAAGCATTGGAGTTCTATATAGTGAAATACAACGAAATAATGTATTGGTTTTTTTGGAAAAAAAAACATTTTATATAGTAAAATTACACCTGAAAGAAAAAGGAAAATATGAACGAAGAAGGAAATCTTTGAACCCTTATCAGTACAGTAGGGTTGGTCCTAACTAAAAGGTCAACAAGGTCAGCAATCAATTGTGTAAAATATTGGCACCACACTAAATGAACAAAAACAATCTCCACATTCCCAAACCTTGCAGAAATGTGCAAGAAATATCTTGTATAATGTGGGCCATACCAAAAAATGGGACAGCATGAATAGAGCCAAGTTGAGGAGGAGGCTAAGGAAATCAATAAACAACGATGCCATTTTATGTTTTTGGCAAGGAGGATTGGCCAATCTAACAAAATTCCAGCATCATAAACACAGTATGCCTCATGCAATGGATTCAAACCATCATCTAGATTATATTTTTCTTGAATTCAAAGAAGAGCCTACCAATGTTCTGCAATGCAGTATGAATCTCGCAACATAATCTAGGTTTCATGTAAAACAATGGCCATTCAGCCTATAACAATGAGGTTTAAGATGCACAAATCGTGATAACTTGACAACCACAATCAAAGAATATGAATCGAAACCATGAAAACATTAACACAAAGCATACATTCTGATAAACCCTACCAAAACCCCAAAAAGAAAAACCCAATTCAAGGGGGGTTAAAAGAAGTTACTTGTTGTCTTCAAGTCTTTGTTTCGTTGTTGGTAGATGCATCCCCCACAACATCAGTAACAAGAGACATGGGTCTTCTATTCAATGATTGTATCCAGAAGCCCAAACTCTTTGGCCTCCTCAGGCGATATGAACATGTCCGTCTCCATGAATTTCTCAATATTATCAATACTCTGCTCAGTATGCTTGACATAGAGACTATTGAGCCTGTCTCTGGTCAGGAGGATCTCCTCAACCTGAATGGATATGTCACTCGCCTTCCCAATCGCCCCTCTGAAGGGCGTGTGGGTCATGATCCTCGCATTGGGAAACGATCTTGAGGCTCTCCATTTTCCCCTGCTATCAACAGAAGAGACACCAATGAGGTTGTCTTCCCCATACAAAACGTGCTCACGGGGTTCCTTACGTACTGCATTGTGTCATATATTTCCATCCCTACGATCATGACTTCTCCAAGGGAATTTATGTAGAGGATGATGGGATTCACTGGATTTTCAGACTCCATGAATAGTAGTTGGGATACTACCACTGTTGCAGTGCCGTCCTCTATAACGTCATTGATACAGATCATTCTCTCCTTCAGAAGCCTTGAGAATATGTGGGTTTTCTGTGTGGATTCTCTCTTTTGGCTATTTTGGACATTTTGTATGATTTGAGAATGAGGTATTGATTGACTGAAAATGTGGGGATAGGGCACCGAAAATCATTGTCGTCGGGCACAATGGTTAAATCAGAGTCATGTTGCTATTTTTGTGAAGAACCCATCTGCTTCTATTGTGTGCTTAGCAAGATCCTCCTCCTCATTGTTAGGGGCCTGAAAAGGGTGGTCCTTGATTTGATTCAAAATGAGTTTGGCGGCACTCTTTCATATATTCGAATTTGAAATGCCTTGGATAAGAGCCATTTTTGTCACACAATTTGGTCACATAACGAGGTCATCACCTAAGATTAATATTTCAGCGCCTTTAAATAACTATTGTTACAAGTGTTTTCGGAGAGGAATGAAGGGTTGATCAAGACCCACTAGCTAGTGCCCTAGTTTGCAAAAGTTTAAAATTTAGATTTTGAGACAAACATGCAATTTTCCAAATTCAGATTTTGAGACAAACATGCAATTTTCCTAAGTGTGAATACAATTGGAGTGTTTTTGAGTGTATACATACCAAAAAGCGAAACCATTTGAAGCAAAAACAGTTGAATGATAGAAATATGTTCCTTTGCCTCAACATGAGTAGAAATTGTATTTTATTTGTGTTTTCAATTAAAAGGCAAGGAAAGCAATATGGATAGGAGAATAAATATGAATGTTATGAAGAATGGAAATAAAGGAAAGGTAAACATGGTTTAAAGAGTGTGAATGATGATCCTTATGGCTAAATATATCCAACGGCTACATTGACAATTGACAATTAACCCTTAAACCTAGATGGTTTTAATGTGAGGGAAAAATGCAAAATTTTGCATGAGGAAAATAATTATGGTAGATATTCAAAGAGACACATATTATGAATGATAAGCCTAATATTCCATGGCTATTCATATGCACAAACACAAAAACTTCACAAACAAAACATATACATAATTCAAATAAGTTCCAAGGCACTTATCCTTTGAATGAAATATTTCCCAAAATCGTTGTGGGAGAGGCACACACCACCCAACCTTAGGCAAGCTTGCAACCATTAATGTCTCAATGTAGATGCCACTCCCGACTGGAGTTATGAAATCACAAGGACATGGCTTCAAGCTCACACTCCAGATCATATTCGAGGTAGTTTCCCTAGTCTGAAAATGATAGTATCCACAAGGTTGCACCCTCCTTATGGTATCTCCTCTCTCCCCGCCTTCAAATTTTGTTCTAGTGAATAATAATCTTCTCCATGAGGAATCCCCCACCCCAGGGCTTATAAATCCCCTCACATGTGGAAATCATATCTCCTTCGATTTAGGTTTGCCACAGGTTGCCTTGCATAGTCAACTTTGGGTTTTATCTCACTTTTACTTAGCTATTGCATAATCTTGATGATTTGACATGCCTTTCAAGCACATGAATGATATATCCTACTTTCCTTCTTAAAAACCAAACTATTTCACTACTGGAGACTTGGCCTGAGCTCCACATTATGAATATTTGTTACATATTTACATCAGATACAACAACACAAGTCTAGGAAAAAATGGAGGAACAAAAATGACTTATGTAAATTTCATAATTTTGTAGATTTAAAATCAAGTGAAGAAGTCAGCCATAACGTTAAAGCACATGCACATGTTAGCCATGAAGCTATCCTTGAGAGTTAGCTCAAGTTGTCATGAGACAAACATGAGATATTTCCCTCAAAGCTGGGAAGGTCACTAGTTCAAATCTCTTGATCCCCTTATGATTAGGATCTGTCATCAGGGTCGTTGGTTTACCCCATTTAACATCCATGGATCATGAGGAAGTACTTAGAGGGCTTTCCGTGAGACTTTCCTCAGAAAATAAATATTATCCAAAAAGATAAATCACATGCACATCTTGATAGCGATTGGGAAATGTCCATGCACCATTGAAAAAAAATGTCACCAAGGAGTTGGAGTATAATGGTTTTTGCCATTATACATAAGACAAATAATAAGACAAGGTGCAATTTGGAACTTCAACAAGCCATGATAAATCAATGACAAATTCATTTGAGAAAACGATTCGATCATTTAAGTATCCCACTACAACAAGTAACCCTTTTAGTGGCGGTTCACTACAATGATGGTCTTGTAAAAACCATCTACCAATATATTTTGGACCTGCCTGTAGTTTGCATGGCTTGCCTGCTGCCTGTTTTAGGCCTGCCCGCATGTCTTTTGAATTTTCAGCCCTGCCAGCGAGTTTGTTCTGGCTTTCTACAGCTGCTTGGAAACCATCTCACTATGGCTCAAGTTTCTATTTTCTAGGTATATTAATACTTATTTATCTAAAATCTACAAATTTAAAATGCTAGACTGGGTCGAGCTATTAATATTAAACAAAACTGAGCCGACTTATCTTTTCTTTGGGTGCCAACTTTCTCTCAATGTTTGCATGACTCCTTTGCTTCCTTTCATGTGCCAATCAATCCCTTGTTGATATGCCCACACTGAATCAGTGCCTTTCATGTGCTAATCAATCCCTTGTTGATATGCCCACACTGAATCAGTTCCTCAAGCATTTTAGTCTTTTAGATGCACAGTGGCTCCGATGCCATGCTAGTAACAACCGCAGAAAGTTTACCCAAACAAAGAGAGATAAAGGATACAAATTGTTTTGAATTACTTTTCAAAAAAGTAATTTATGTGAGTAAATTAAAAGACGTCTCTCCCACTTAATTAAATACTAATGATGAAGAGACTTAAAGTGATGCAAAAGTTATAAAATACTGATTTTATTCTACCATGTACTTGACATCTTAAGTGACTAAAGAACATACTAGTTATGACCATCACATATAAACATTATACTTTATCAGAAAATACCTTACAAGTTACAAGCTTAGTGGAACTTTTTGAATTGCTTTCCAAATATCATGTGTATGATGTTCTTGGAGTGGCCATGACTTGGGAGCAAAGCATACTGGTATAATTGAGTTTTCATGCCCACATTTTCACAGTTCTTTCTGAAAGATGTATTATTGCCTTCTTTGTGACTATTGTCTTTTAGTAGTGTATATATGCCTAAACTATGGAAGACCAATGGGTATATGTTTGTATTGGAAAAGAATAATGATTGAACTAAAACAATGCTTTACGTCATACAGGTGCTCTGGGCTGCTCTTAGTATTTAGCAAGATAAGTAATCAATGACACTTGCTTCTGGCATGAACATAGCCTAAAATTGGAAATGCACAATGCATTCCCTATCATTGCTAAAATTTTGTGTAGAGGAGACTCCAGCCAATATCCCACATATTCCCAACTTAGTCTACAATGAAGAGATATTGAATCTTTCTATATTATCATGAATGAGAAATAGAATCCATTGAACAAGAGGATTGGTGTGGATAAAAGTTAGCAAATCTCATCACACATGAAACATACATTATTTCACTATTTATTGAGAATCCTCTTGATATTTTATAAAGCACTTCAACCAAGACCAAATGCAAGCTAAGGACTTACAAGTGGCTGGGTAAAATACTTAGAATTGGTGTATGTGGACTAGCTGGAGCATATCAACAGGAATAGAAAGAGCATGTTGCCAGTACTGATTTTATTGGGTGTCCAGCTCATCTAGGAATATTTTATGTAGTGAATTCCAGTCAGCACAATCTCATTAAGATCCTGCACACTTGGAGGAAGTAGTCCTAGTCAAACTTTTGGAGGCAGCCTTCCCTGATAGTGAGGCTATAGCAATTGTTACCAATTCCTTCCAGACAAGGGAAATCTAGTTCCATGGACTTAATCAGCAATTTACCTACCGCTCAGTGGAAGCATGACTATGTATTTGTTGTAGTTTGCATATTAGTCTCTAAGGTAGCAATCTTCCATACTTGCAGTAAATTTATTGATGACAGTAACGTGCAGAGTTGTTTTTCCAGCATCTTTAGAGCCATTTTGGATTTCTGTTGGCCATCATTTTGATTGTGACTCTAGATTTACTAGTAATTTTTGTAAGGCATTGAAGCTTCTAGGATGTCAGTTGAATTTTTTTATCTCCTTTCATCCCCAAATTGATGGACAGACCAAGGTAGTCAACAAGACTTTGTTGCTTTCTCTCCACATTTACCACTGATAGAATGAACAGTGGGATATTTACTTGTACATCTTGTAGCTCAGCTAGAGAAATGTATTCTCCATTTGAGGTATGTTATGTCTTTCAGCTTCTTGCCCCTTGAGCTTCTAGTTGCTCTTCACCCACCGGCAGGAGGAAGATGAGGCTTCTTCCTTTGTGCATCTTGGCTAAAATACAAAGCAGAGTCCATGACATACTTTAGCAGACACATGTGAAAGATACGGAACTGCATGACATACATCAGGTCCCTCTTGATTTTTCAGTTTCGTGATAGAGTGTGGTCTCATTTTGACAAACACAAGTTTAAAAGTCAGCAGAATCACAAGCTCAAACCAATCTAGTATATGCCATATACCATACACGATAGGAAATTTTTGACACAACAACAATTAAAGTTCTTAAAGGGTACTAGCTCAATGGAAGAGCACTTGCCTTACAAGCAGGAGGTTGGTGGTTCGATTCCTCCGTGCCCTACCATAAATTAATAAATGATATTTCAATGTATTTCTAGGAGGGGGGGTTCATAACCAAGGGGGGTTTCATAACCACCTCTATAGGTTTTTATGAGGGTGGTTCATAAATGCCTCTATAGGTGGCTACGAGGGGGGGTTCGAAATTGACCTTGTAGGTGGCTACGAGGGGGGTTCTAAATTGCCCCTATTGGTGGCCACGAGGGCGGTTTTAAATCACTTCAATACATCTCAACGAGGGGGGGTCTTGATATGACCTCTTAAGCTGCTACAAGGGGGTTTTGGAACCCCCCTATAGGTCTCTACAAGGGGGATTTCAAACTTCCATGGTAGGAATCTACGAGGGGGGTTTCAAAATGCCTCCGTAGGCCTCTACGAGGGGGTTCCAAACCGCCCCTATATGCATCTATGAGGGGGGTTCCAAACCGCCCCTATAGGCCTCTACGAGGGGGGTTTCAAACTGCCTCTATAGGCCTCTACAAGGGGGGTTCAAAACCGCCCCTATAAGCCTCTACAAGGGGGGGTTCTAAACTACCCCTATAGGCCTCTACAAGGGGGGTTCCAAACCGCCCCTATAGGACTATACGAGGGGGGTTCACAACCACCCCTATAGGTCTCTACGAGGGGGGTTCCAAACCGCCCCTATAGGTTTGTATGAGGGGGCTTATGAGGGGGGTTCATAACTGCCATTATAGGTCTCTATGAAGGGGGTTCAAAACCACCCCCATAGGTCTCTATGAAGGGGTCTACAAGGGGGGTTTAAAAACCGCCTCTGTAGACCTCTACGATGAGGGTCACAAACCGCCCGCAAAAGTCACTTTTGGGGGTGGTTCCAATCTCTTCAAAAACCGCCCTTAAAGGACAAAACTTTTAACATTGATTCCTTTAGGGGCGGTTTTTTCCAAAACTGCCCCCCAAAGCCAACCCCCCCCCCCCCCGATAAGTCACCTTTAGGGGCGGAAGACAACCCCCCCTAAAGGCCAAAAATGTAGTAGTGAGATCTAGGTTCCATTCCATGTGGGGGGTGGGGGGGGTCGTAGTTCTTACCCATTGGTGAGGTTGGAACCCTCTAAGACCTCGTGTTGACACGGTGACAGTTTCAACTACTGTTGGATAGATCGTTCTTCTACCTAATACTAAGGTTGGGCCCGACCTGGAGTTTTCTCTACTACCGTGCGATTAAAATTGTTTATTGGGCAGTGGTGGGAAGTGGTCGGGATTCCATGGGATACCATTCAATCCTTGCCTCTTTTTCGCTCAATGTGCTTATTCACATAAAATGTTGGACAAGCCCAAGAGATTCTGCTTTTCTCTATCAACTTTATTTCTAGCAACTCTGCAATCTCTTTCCTGCAGTATTTCTACTTTGCTGGACAATCTGTTCATTGTCAAGATTTTATTGAAAATTCTAAAAACACAGAAACTAGAGATTCTACAGGCTTGAGCCAAGCTTGTATTTGTCTACTAAAACATGTTGAACTGCAAATTCTTCAACCAAACCATTTGTGATGCAATCCAAACCATGTGAATTAAGGTGTTGGAGTAGAACATGGATGAGTATACATCCCTCCATTAATGCCAATGGGTGTTAAAGCATCAAAGTACAATCTAACAACATATATGAATCAATTTTGTTGATGTCGAATACCCAAAAGATCAAATTGCTTATGGATCCATTTTGGAATGGTACTTATAAATTGTTAGTGGTTTTCCAGAGATTGCTTATAGACCTTATGAGTGGGTATTGTGACTAGTATGACCTTGGAAACATATTAATTACAAAGAATCCATAACAATACTAGTTGTCTTAAACCATTATATTCTTTTGTCGAAAAATATAGCAACGCTCACATAGTGTCGCCAAAAACCAAATATAATGATAATTGGTGACAAACATTTACTACACTCACCAAAAGTAAAATAAACATGTATTAGTGAGGGCTACTAAAATATTGTCACCATAAGTGTCACCAAAGAGAGGATCAATAACGGTCCTTTAACAACCCTCACCAAAACTGTCCCTAAAAAGGGATTTGGTGACGAACCTTAAAGGACCATCTCAAAAGGAACTTATAATGACGATGTTTTAAGGACCATCATCATATACAACATTGGTGACAACCTTTTTCTTGTAGTGTGATTGGTTTACAAAATATTTACTACCACCTATTGTTAGGGATGTTTCAATGGGAGGGGTCATTACAGAAGAGCAGGCGATTAGTCGTGCTCGGTATCTGGACTTGGTTTACTCCCAATCCAGAACTTTGTATGAATTGATTCCTAATGATCCCCGCCCCACCAACGATCCATCCAGGCCCACTACCGAACCTCCTATTGATGGAATAGTTGGTTACGTAAAGTCCCAGCCTGCATCAAAAACTAGTGGACAACATAATACTTCAACTCCACTTCAAAATCAGGCTGCATCCAAAAAAAAATACTTCTCTTGCTCAAACCTCCGAGGTCCTCGTCACATCAATACAGAGGGAAAAAGAAGAACAATAAAGGGAAATCCAAGAAACCTTCTACCCAACAGGAAAATCCAAAACCCCAACAAACTAATGCTGACAATAAACCCAAGAGGAAAGCTAAGTTCCCATGCCTAATTTTCCAGGAAGACCATTATACAAAATACTGTCCTTATCGTGAGGAAGTCAACAAATTTGTGAAAGGAACTTCTCGCTTGGCAGTGCTAACTGACCCTTTCCCATCTCAACAACAGCAAATGATCACACACACTCCTCTGCAAGGGTGTACTACAAACGACAATAACCAACCAGATTCATCTGCTACCTGAGATATCCTCATGATGACTAACAAGACTGATCATTTATCCACCAGGACAAAGACTTATGACTATGTTCTAAATCTGAACAAAAATGGGAGTTCGAAAGATAAATATCCTTTGAAATATTATCCCTCCACTCCTCCACCTACCGGCCCTCTTCACATCGAAAGGCCTATCCCTGACACTGTGTTGCGCCCGCCAAAAGCCACCATTTGAAAAGCGACATTCAATCCGAGTGCACGAGTTGCTCATAACTACAATATTGTTGAATAATTATCTCAAGCACCCTGTACAATGTCAACTCTCGAAGTTCTACACCATTTCCCTAGTCAATGTAGAACCTTGTTGTCAGTGCTTGGAGTTGTCGATCCTGAGACTTCCAACACGATCATGTTCAATTTGGAATATTTCAAGCCAAGACTTTCCCACCAATTGGATTTTCAAATTCACACTAAGATTTGTTGAAATAACATCCATCATGCCATTTTGGACGAGGGTGCCTCCACTTCCATCATATCCTTATCCTGTTGGAGAGCTATTGGCTCTCCTAAAGTAACTCAATATCCTACCACTTTAAAGGTCTTTGATAGCCGAGGTTTCCAACCATACGGACTCATACCATTACTAGCAGTAGAACTTGGGGGGGAACTGTCTCCATCCACATGGAAATAGTAGATGCTCCATTGGATTACAAGATCCTACTTGGTCGAAACTTGTTCTATGCCATGACTGCAGTAGCATCATCAGTTTTTCGCCTGGTGCAGTTTCCTCATCAAGGAAAAATTGTCACCGTTGATCAACTAGACTTTTGCACACCGGATATTCATTCCAACACCACCAATAATGTCCCGTTGTTGAAACAATATCAACATCATTACGAAGACATTGGTGTTGGAATTTTGAAAGACTCTTCCATTATCAGAGACTTCCCATATCTTCCACCCCCAGTCTATTCTATCAACATGATCTCTTCTCGCACCTCTCAATCCCATGAATCTCATGATTCTTGGATTGTACTGAGTCCTTTTGAATACGAAACCATTGGCAACTGTATGTATTTTAACTTAAATGAGGCAACCTATCACGTGATTCAATATGCTTCAGATTTTATTGACTCTGCTCACCACCATTCGTTGGCACCAAACCCTAAACCTCTTCTGTCTTGGATCGATTCATCCTTGCCCTCTTTTGATTCCCTTCTACATACTTTTCCCTCAAATGAGTCTATCATGGAAATAATGAGCATCGATGAACCTTCATGGAAAGATCACCATCATCGATCATCTTTTCCCAAGATCCAAACGGTAGAAACCAATATCAAATCCATCGTTTCACATGATGTTGTCCAAAATCCTCAAACCCCCATCCTCACTCACAATGTGTTTTCGGAGGGAAATTTAGCTAATATTATGGAAACTTTTCCTATAGACATATCATTGAAACCTGGTGTCATGGAACACATCCACCTAGGAAAAACTTGCATACCCACTGAGGTGGAATTTTACACATCCTTATGTAAAGAGTTCCGCGACGTTTTTGCATGGAGTTGTGAAGAAATGCCAGGAATTGACTCTTCTATTGTGGTCCACGAAATCAAATTTTATCCCGGTACAAGACCTGTTCTGTAGAAACTATGACCCATTCACCCTAGAAAAAATGTAGCCATTAAAGCAGAAGTTGAAAAGCTCCTTTGAGATGGTTTTATTTATCCTGACCCATTGACAAACTGGATGTCTAACATCATTCCTGTAGTTAAGAAACAGGGCACGATTAGATTTTGTGTTGATTATAGGGATCTGTACAAAGCTTGTCCTAAGGAAAACTATCATGCCCCCTTCATCGACCAAATTATCGATAACTGTGTCAAGAGTGTCATCTTTTTGTTCATGGATGGATTCTCTGGTTATAATCAGATAGAGATACTCCTGAATGACCAGCATAAAACAACTTTAATCTGCCCATGGGGAACCTTCGCATACCGAAAGTTACCATTTGGCCTTAAAAACACTGGGGCTACTTTTCAATGGGCTATGTCTTATGCATTTCACGATATCAATCATATTGTGGATCCTTATTTGGATGACTTACCTTCTCATTCTACTTTGCGAGAAGACCATCCAGATCACCTTACTGCCATATTTCTATGGTGTCGTCACTACAACATCTGCTTGAATCCTCACAAATGTATATTCGGTGTTGAAGCTGGCAGATTATTAGGTTTCATAGTCTCCAAATATGGTATTCACATCAACCCACTAAATCTTGAAGCTATCTTAGCCTTACCTTCACCCACTAATATTCCATAACTCTAAAGTTTGCAAGGGCATGAAAACGTTTTACGCCTCTTCGTCTGCAATTTTTCTGAGATCACCCAGGGCTATATGAGACTACTCAAGAAGAATGTCCCATTCATTTGGGATAATGAAGCTCAACAGTCTTTTGATAACCTGAAAAAGGCCTTGACTAATGCTCCTGTGTTACAACCCACCAACTATACACAGGATTATATCTTATAGCTCGTAGCCTCTACTTCCATTATCGGAATGGTGTTAATGCAGGAAGACGGTAGTGGTCATGAACATGTGATATATTATCTCAGTAAAAGTCTTATCGATTATGAAACGCGCTATTCACATGTGGAGAAATTGGATTTGGAAATTGTTTTTGCTGTCCAGAGATTCTGACATTATATCTTGCTCTGAAAGACCATATTTATTGCAAACTTCAATCCCATGTACTATATCCTAACACGCCAAGTGTTGGCGGGGAAATACTCCCATTGGATTGTTGTCCTTCAGGAGTTCGATTTGGAGTTCATGAAAGCTAAATCCAAAAAATATTTGGTCTTTGTTGAGCTAATATGTACTCTGCCCCATGTCAATGAAGCATCTGATCCCATTGACTCTCTTCCTGATGAGTCATTGTTCCTCATTGGCACAACTGATCCTTGGTATAGAGACATTGTTTTATATCTCCAAACCCAACGATTTATGTCTGATCTCAATCGCGATGAGTGACGTCGCATCCGAAACCATGCCAAATATTACGTAATCATTAGTGATACTTTGTATCGTCATGGTATCGATTCCATCCTGCGTCGATGCTTGACTTTAGATGAAGTTGAACATGTACTTAATGACTGTCACTCTGGAGCTTGTGGCAGTCACCTCTCTGGGGTGGCTACAGCCTAGAATATTTTGTGCGCGGGATACTTCTGGCCATCTATCTTCAAATATTGTGTTGAAGCGATCAAGAAGTGCCCCCCATTTCAATTCTTTCACTCCAAGAAGCGCTCCAAACCAGGAGTGCTCCCATCCAGCTCCACTGCATCCCGTGATAGTTGTCGGCCCCTTTACGAAATGGGGTATATCGATATTATGCATTGTAATCCTACCTCAATCAGGGGGCATGGTTATGGCATCGTAGCAGTTGACTATTTTACCAAGTGGGATGAAGCAATGCCTACATATGTTGAAAAACGACAACACTCTTCGTATTCAATCATATTATTGCAAGGTTTGGAGTCCCTCAAGTCATTGTAACTAATTATGGTTCCCATTTTAGGAATCATATGATGGCTGAACTAAGTACCAAATTGGGTTTTCCTCATGAAAACTCATCCCCCTATTACCCTCAAGAAAATGGAAAAGCAGAGGCAATCAACAAAGTCTTGAAAAAAATGATCCAACACATGGTGGGGATCCATAAATCAAATTGGCACTTAGCACTATTCTCGTCTCTATGGGCCTACAGGACTTCCGTAAAAAATGCGACCTTGTACACGCCATTTCAATTTGTTTGTGGTCTGGAAGTTATCCTCCCGATTGAATTCGAAATCCCATCCCTCAAACTGGGCATTGAACGCTTTCCAAACACTTTCGTCAAGGAAGAAGGATTTCTATATTTAACCAAGCTTGATGAAACTCATTGCGATGCTACACTCGCTAACGAGGCTCACAAAAATTGAATTAAGGATCAATATGATAAATCCGTCCAACCTCGTGCTTTTAATATAGGTGACCTAGTCTTGACTTACGATAAAATGCATGACAAACTAGGCAAAGGCAAGCTGGAATCCATGTGGTATGGTCCCTACATTTTCAAACGAGTTCTAGAGAAAGGGGCCTATGAGCTAGTTGATTATGATGGCATACCTTTGGGAGAGCCTCGTAATGGGCTGTGCTAGAAGAGATTCTAAGCGTAGGAATTTCATGCGTGAACACTTTGTATATAGTGTATTTATGGTGTGATTTTGATTCCTTGTTTCGGGCTAGGATATTGTCTCGTTCACAACTATTTATCCTGATTTGTGCTTTGATGCACAGATGCCGGTGTATTTTGTATTTCTGGATGGTGCTTGTCGTCATACCCAGAGTCTTGCTTTTGCATCATGGGTATTATATTCCCCCACTGACGAGTTGATATCTTTGGGTGGAATCTGCTTAGGTCCCGCAACGAATAACATAGTAGAATATCGTGCAGTCGTTGGGATTCTAACTGAAGCATCCTCTCTTGGAATTCACCATCTCATGGTCTACCTGGATTCTCAACTCGTGGTGTCTCAACTAAATCGTGCTTACACCGTTCGCGATCCCATATTACTTCGCTTGTATCAAAGGATACGCTTCCTTGAAAGATCATTTGATTATATTTGATATCAATGCATACCAAGGCAATTGAACACAGTGGTTGATTCATTAGTTAACTACATGTTGGACTGGCATATAGCTCATACATAACCAATATCACCATGAAAAAACATGTAAAAGATGTAAAATACGAATCATCATAGATAAATAGTAGAGATATGTCCATGTATATATCATGTAAAAAGTTTTGATCATGTCACAAATAGTATCAAAATGCGTCAAAAAGACAAAATCGGGATCACTTCCCATAAAAAAATTGGCACTATTTCCTATCATGTAAATAAATGTCACTAATACTAAAAAGCACTAATTCCTAGATCTAATCACGAGGAGCATGATGCTCATGATAGCATACTACCTCCCTAGTGACACGGTGTAGTAATCCGTCGATACGCTCTGGCACACCTACGGTATGCCTCTGAAGGTGATAAGGGATCTCGGGAAACCTCATCGGAGTGATACCCATGGTAAAGCCCTTGATATTTCTCTCTACATCACGAAATCCCCCTGCCTCTTCCTCATATGCCTGATACTCCTCTCCTTGTCTCCGTAGTGGTAAAGATCCTGCTGGCCTCACTGGTCCACAATCTGCAGCATTACACATGTACATATTAGGTCTTTTGCGCAACAATAAAAAAATGTATGTATCTTAAAAAACTCAAAAAAACATGTTTAAAAGGTCACATACCTAACTCGTCCCAGTCCTCCTCCTTTGGTAAATCCAAATCAATGTCACCTCGGAAGTCTACCCCAGCATAAGGATAATCCTCGATCATTATAATATGTTCCTCTAACCAGGAAAAGAAGTTAGCACCGAATGCTAAAACTTGTGGCCCACCTAGATGACCAGTATAATCACTCCATCTCCCCATCTATGGTTCATATGGAGGACGACGAGGTCTCTCTATATGCGGGAGTAGTAGTGGCACCCTCTCTAAGAAGAAGGTGACTAGAATACTGCCATATCCAAACTACTTGATCTGTCCATTGTGACACTTGGTGACTTGATCCTTGATGTTGACCAAGACTCCCTCACACCAGTTGAATAACTTCTGTTCAAGGCATTCCAAGGCATAAGTCATTTGGGCCTTGGTAGCATTATTAGGCCTTACACTTCCATCCACTCAAGCAATGGTATATAAGACCGTCCTCATGGGAAGATATATCACATTAGCTTTGAGTATTTTACCGCTTTTCTTACAAGATCCTTGTCTACAATACTGAGTTATGTAGTCCTCTGTACTCTCCTCAGTGCTACGGTGTCCATCTAGATCGATTCGTGCCCCTCTCTTAGAGAGGTCGATCAAGAATTATATTTTGTCAAGCTCTATCTCGAGGATATGCTCCCCCACATGGAAATCTTGTAGATCTGGCTCCCACATTTCTATTATGTGGTTCAAAAGTATCCCTTGTTTCCTGATGCCTCTTGTCTTGAAGAAATTCAGTAATCCACACTCTCTTAGTGCATACAATGTGCCATCATCATTGAGGGCATTGTGGTCATCCCATTCATGCTCTCTCTCTTTCCACTCAATCATTGTCGCTCTTATCTCTTGGAAACTCTCAAAAATCGTCAAAGGAACCTGTGATTAGAGTCTTGAAACCAATTTTTTCCAAATGAGAAGGGGCGAAGCTATTTAAAATTTGATTCTGCGTATTTTAGAAACCTCACAGTTGTGTAGAGCGCGATAATTATCAATTTCCGCGCCCCTACCATACCCCAAAATGCGAAAACATCAGAATTTCCGCACTTCATGATATAGCAAGGGCACGAAAATTCTTAGGCGCATAAATTTTGTGCCCTAGGGTGATTGATTTCCCCCAAATCACCATGAAATTGAAAAAATAATACATTAAATGAAAGAGCAGAGCAAGATGACTAACCTACTTCGAACGATGGCTTGAATGGTGCCCTGGATCTCCCGATATCTTTTGTTGAAAATTGGCTCCCAACAAAGGTAAAAATCTCCTTGAGGTAAAAATGACCAAGTAAAAATGACTTGTTTTACATTTTTACTTTCCTTTATATTGATGGAACTAGTTATTTTTTAACTATTTTCACATTCATGACCATTGTTTAAGGCCTTTTTCACATTTTTTTTTCTAATTTTATTTTCTAGGGTTTTTTACCAAGTTTAGGCAGGATCATTAAGGGTGTTCATACCAGCAAAATCATTTGTTGACCTTTTTCGAGCTTACTTTCTCTCTTTCATGCTCTGGATCTGAAATATGAAAGAGATTCCAAGTGCTTTTTACACTTGGGTCGTGCTTGTTAAACATAAGTAGAAAGTGTTGAGCTCAATTTGCTTTACTCATGCTTGTAAAACGATGAGGAAAGTATCAACCTAGTATTATTTTATCTCTTTTTCAGACTAGAGTGCTTAATTCACGAAAAAAGGAACCCCGGGGAGTTTTCTTTAAGCTCTTTTCATACTCTCGAAATAAGAAAAGATCGCCAAGTGAACTTATCTCTTTCACACTTGTAAAATCATTTGAAAGGTCATCTATTCGGTGGTGGTTTATCCCTTTTTCGGATCGTTTAGACCATTTACGAAAAAGGCACACCTTAGTCAAACTTTGACTAGGAGAGTTCCTCCGGACATTATTTTATACTTTTTCAGGTCTGGCGACTAACTTTTACGAAAAAGTCAAATCTTGGAGTCTTCTTTACGATATTTCAGACTCCCTAAACATAAAAAATCATTGATTTTTCCTTCCTTGGACTCGAAAAAATTAAACATCGAAGGACGCTTATGGGACCGAACCTCTCCTTCCTTGGGTTCGTAAAACATGCAAGGTTGGACTCATCTAAGGATGAGCTATATTGAGCATATGTTATCCTCCTCGATCTCGTTAAAAAAAAGGGGTACTCATCAAGCATGATGGGGGTTGAGGAGAAATAAGCTAAGTTTGTTTTAGAAAGCTTTATGGTAGCTTGTGTCATCCTTTAACATGGCACATGTTTGCGTCTCATCATACAATTGGGTAATCTGCTTGTCTCTGAGTCATGCCAATTTTGTGAGTCGTCCTGCTCCTTCAATTCATCTAAAGAATGTCTCAGTCATTGTCACATTATGTCTTGGTCTCTGCTTCGTTGAGTCAATGCTGCCAAGTCATTGTTGTCGTGCCATTCAATGTTCAAGGGAATTTTAACTAAGTCATCCTTTACATCCTTGTGTCAGTCCATAGTCATCTAATTCATTACTTCACATCAGTTTCCTATGTCAGTTTTCGCGTCGATGATGTGGAATTCATCACAGCCCTCCTTCGATGAGTCTATTCTCTTCAACTTCAACACATCATCCAGGAATTAGACTTAGGAACCACTTTAGTACCTTAGTACCTGCATGCCTCAATGGCAGGTTTCCTCGTGTTCGACAATAGGTTTTCATCATTGACCTATGATCGAATAATCCTTTGAGTGTTCGACATCGAAACATCTATTCACATTTGTTGGGTTGTACTACTGATACCTTGGGGATCATTGTCAACATTGGTGATTTCCCTCGCGCTTGTTACCGGTTCACAACATTGACCGGTAATCAAGTGGTTTATGCCATTTCGACTTCAACACCTTGTAATCACATGGTTAGATTCGTATCGATTCGGGATCGGGTAGAAGACCCTAGATGGTTCTAATTCCTATTTAGCACATCCAGGTTGCGATGGTGATTTTTTGAGTAGGTTCCCACATGGACATTATGTGAGTCACCTCATTGATTTATTGTCACACAGATCCACTCTTGTATTGGTCATGGTTGTGTTATTTTCATATCATGGTTCTACGCTTGAGATCTAGTAGCCATGATTTCAGTCATGTGTTTAGTTAGTACTATCATGGATTTGCGATGTATTGGTCGGCAACCATGCTTTGATTCAGTTGTTCCGAGCATGGGTATGCATGCCTCGGGGTTATTAGACATGTTGTTGATGTTTTCTTGCAGCTCTTCTCCAATTCTCTTTCAGATATCCCTGCAGACTTAATCATTGGTAAAGTGTTTCGGCCATCAAATTCCTTCTGACCTCGCACTTTGAGGGGAATCTGTTATACCTCAAATTTTGACACTGTGTACCATTGAGAGTCTTCATGCCATATCACCATGAGAAACATGATGTTTGTGCCTCCTAAGGGTGTTAGGACCCTTTTTTATTACATTGGTCCCTTCCCTAGTCACACTTGGAAGTGCATCCAACAACTTAGGGGTCGAAAATCACTTGAACTAACCCACTTATTAGCCTCCTGGAGATATTTCTGCGCCCTACTTGTGGTGCAAGGCACGAAAATTACAATATTTTCGTGCTTTGCTCAGTTATGGGGGCGCAAAAATCCTTGAATAACCATTTTCCTTAGATTTTGGATCTTGGAATTCAAGGAAATTTTCATGGGATGAGTTCCCCCTTCAAATCCCATCTCACATTCCCTCCTTTGCATAATTTAGATCCTTGATCCACATCTTCGTCGCTTAGATCCATAATATCCTCTTAGGGGTTGGCCTCCCAAATCCTATAAGAAGAAAGTCATCCATGAGCTAAGGGGAGTTGATCTTGGAAGCATCAAACATATGATCCTAAGAGTCTTTCAAGGGTTGTGAAGGAGATCTTGGAGGATGATCATGTTACAACAATGTCAGGTATAATTCATTTTGATGTACATGTCTTCATGGCTTTCTCATTAATATAACTTAGCCTATTCCTCCCATTCTCATGTTTTTTATGGTAAATGCATGAAATTGTCTCCATTTTCATAGTTAGATATTTGTTTATACATATATTGCTTTGGAGATGTTTTTTTTTCCTTTGTGAACAAGTTCATAAGCTCATGATCAAAGGTTGGATCTGGAGCAACATAGGACTGTCGAGGACAACTGTCAAATCAAGGTACACCATCTACCTGCTTTGTCTTTCCATAGCTTGTTAATTTTTGTATGGGCAAGATCTAGGAGGATTTTAGTGTCTATTTGTTTCCTTTCTGTCTTGGGTAGGAAAATATGGTCCTTTTCTAATCCCAAGGGGGTTTTCATCTTACCCATAGGAAGAAAATCTCACCACAACAGAGAAAATTGCAGGGCTATCAGTACAAAGATGGATTTAGAGGAACGGAGCCTCCTTCATTTCAAGACCTTCTCAAACTAACCAAATTTCTATAGGAATATGAGTTACTTCTATTCATAATATAAATTTCCATTCTTCCAAATGCATAATCAAAATTTTCCCTAGCAAGGCCACCCGACCCATGAAAACTAGTATACCT
Organism: Larix kaempferi; assembly: GCA_027924585.1. Classification (NCBI taxonomy): domain Eukaryota; kingdom Viridiplantae; phylum Streptophyta; class Pinopsida; order Pinales; family Pinaceae; genus Larix; species Larix kaempferi. Next base: position 1,661,501 of record BSBM01000031.1, on the reverse strand, counting down.
ATGGCGCTTACTAAGACTAGCAGTAATAAGACCCATAACTACCTCTGACTAAGATACTAACAGACCAACGCAACACCATAAATAAATAGAAAAAAACATCACAGGGGTGAAACCTTCAAGCACCCAGTAGGACTCCTTTCATGGCAGGTGTTTCTTCCTTCGGCTTTGAACTCGTGCAACTGACGTCATCCACATCCTTAGGGTGAACTTGATTCCCAACCGATGCATATTAGCATCAATCTTCTCATGCATGATGCGAGAATTCGCATGGTGCTCCTTCCAATAGCAAACCGACTCAGTGTCCCCCTCCTCTTTCAGATTGCGCTCCCACAACACCTGGGCCAGCATATTCTTCACCACCCAATACAAAGCAATAGAACGGTCAAATAGCAAGAGGCGGGAGGAGGTTTTCCCTGGTTCATAAACCTAGTATTTAAGCTCTTTAGCCTCCTCTACTAATTGTTCCTCATCCAACTTTTCCCATAGATCAGCCTCCAGGTCCTCCATCTCCCACTGGACCTCATACGGAATATTCAGCTTGAAAAAACAGGTTGCTTGGGTATCCCTCAGGCGCACCATAGTCATACTACCACTTCCTTCCTCTTGTTTCCCTTTGTTAGCACGAGGTGGCCCATGACTTTCCTCGCCATGATCCCCAAAACACTGCTACCCCCCCTCCCCACTCTGAAAACCACCAATTAGGATTGGGATGGATTCGCTAGTGGATATCAAGTAGCAAGAAACTTCTCATGGTTATGATTTGCATGCCCCTCCCCTTGGATTTTAAACATCTATCCTCACACATTGTGATGATCCCTGACTAAAGTCTCTGCACTTACTGCCATCCCAACAGATCCTAGCATATATCTTCCCGTCACGCCATAGTATTTACCCATGCACAAAAGATCATGCAGAGAGCTTTGGTTGAGTACAAGAATACAAGATGATGCGACGGGCTCCTATCATCCACCACCTTCTCCTTAATAACCTTAATTCCTAGCCTCCAACTGCCACTCCTCGTCATCATGCACCTTGACATGGAAACAGGTGGTCGCACCCCTATCACCATAATCATTAATTCTCACCCACATCTAGGAACTTCTCTCATTTTATAATTAATAGAACAACAAAAATCATTTATATTAAATCTATGATTTGTTACAGGGTATAAAACTTGTAGGAAACAAAGTATGGAGTGCATCCAATAGAATATTTGTTGAAACAAGGAATGAGATGTGGTTTTGAAGGAATGTGTATCATTCAAGACTCAATCTTGCTATGTTACGTCGCTTTTCAATTTACATTCATCTGTATTATCTATTATAATTTTCATTGTTCCCAACAATGTAGATACACTCATTACACTTTATTTTTATGTTTGTGTATGGAAGTTGAAGAAGAGGAAAACAATTGATACAATCAACAAAACATTCGGCCAAATAACACAAGTCATGCAAGTGACTTGAGCACTGACAACAATTCTAGCAAAGAATGATGATCCATATATTTTGGATGTTAATGGAAGTTGTTGCATATTTTTAAATAATTATTTGTGAAAATCAGACATTTTGTATAATGTATTGGACATAGTGTCCAAATTGAAAGACAACGGGTTACAATGTAACAATTATGTGCATGTTGAGATTTTGATTATTGTGGACTTTATGTTGTCCCATTTTGTATGACAAAGGGTCTCGTATTGATATATAATAAAATAAAGTTTTTCATTCTATTGCATTCTCCAGTGTTGTGAAATGTTACATCGGTAATTAAATATATGGATGATTAAATATTACAATAGATGCAAATGTTTATCATATTTCAAATTAATCCAAACATCATATCCATACGCAATAATAAAAATTCAAATGAATACTGCTATAAAAAATATTTCAATTTCTGATGTATAATGGAATTAAATAAAATATATATATTCCGGTGCAATGTCAGCAGTGACTGGTCACCAAACAAAAAATAATCACCAGTGCATCTTATCTTATTAATCGCACTGGTGCTTTTCTGACATTGTCGAACCAGTGCGTTTGAGAGAATTACGCACTGATGCGCTTATAAGAAAATAGTCCTAGTACAGTAGAATACTTGTTGCATGCCTCAGATATTTTTCTATTATCACACCCTCGTGCACTACTTTATTCTAACCACACCATTAATTTCAAAAATATAGAGAAATTCATCATCCCAGTCAACTTTACCGGTGCGTTTTCCTCTAGTTATCACACCGGTGCGTTTTCCTCTAGTTATCACACCGGTGCTTTTTAATAGTTTGTAAGAACCGGTACTTTTTAATAGTTCGTAAGTACTAGTGTGTTTTAATAGTTCATAAGCACCAGTGCATTATGTAATGTAAAGCGCTAGTGCTTATATTGTTATAAAGCACCAGTTCTGGTTAAAATTTTGGTATGCACCGGTGTTATATGTATTTTCAAGCACTGGTGAACAAATTTGTATGTGCACTGTTGCATGTACATGTTTGAAATGTGCCGATGTATTTTACCTATGTTAGCACCAGTGCATTTTCTTCAATAAAGCGCCAAAAAGAAAACCTATGCAAAAGCCTCCGACAGTCGAGTTGTTTTTAGTTATAATACATTTCTGTAAAATCTTCTGCTAAAACAACCGATACCTGCAGAGGTTGTAGCAGAGGTTTTTTTGAGAATTTTGACCAATCTTATAACACTAAAAATCTCCGCTAAAACCTCTGCTACAGGGCCTTTTCCTTATAGTGTTGATAGAGTAAATCATTAATTCCTTTTTAAAGTCCTTGAGAATTTTGGTTTTGTGGGGAAGTTCATAGAATGGATGAAAGCATGTATTAGAAAGCCTTGGATTTCCCCCTTGGTAAATGGGAGGGCCACTAAATTATTCCAAGCTTCCAAGAGTCAAAGACAGGGATGTCCTCTCTCCTTTCTCCTGTATATAATTATAGCAGACTCATTGAGCCGAGGGCTGGAGGATTCTATGCGGGGGGGGAATTATTCCAGGGATAAGGATATTTAAAGATGTGAAAGAAATAAACCACTCTCAATTTGTTGATGACACCCTCCTGATAGGAGGAGCATCCTTAATCATTGCTAAAAGATTCAAAAGTATTGTGGATAATTATTGTAAGGCCTATGGTAGCAAAGTGAACAATATGAAAAACATTGTATACGGGTGGAACACTGACCGTGGGGCAATGCTGGAAATAGAAAGGGAGATGGGATTTCAAGGGCAAATCAAGTGGGATAACTTCAAGTATCTTGGAGTTCCAATTGCTAGGGAAAGACAATCAGGGGCGATCTGAAAAGAAATTATGGACAAAATAAAAATAAAAATGAAGCAATGGGGTGTGTTGTGGTTGAATATTGTTGGGATAGTGACCCTCATAAATTTCGTCCTCTCATCCCTCCCTCTGCCCAATTATGTTGTCCCCAGTGAAAACCTCTGCCCAATTATGTTGGCCCCAGTGAACATCCAAAACCAAATAAATAAGGAAATCTAAGCTTTCCTATGGAAAGGGGGGAAGAATAATGAAACAACGATCCCTCTCATAAATTGAACAATTCTCAAAATCCCAATCAATGAAGGGAGGTTACAGATAAGGGTTTTAGATTTCAATAACCTAACTTTAGGAGAAAAAAATTCTATGGAAAGTGGTTTCTAGAGGAAGAGACTAGGTGAAGGCTTGCTTCATAAGAAATATCTAAAAGGAAATAGACTTTGATGCCTAGATCACCCTACACAACCAAAGAAAGGCACTCAGATATGAAAACTATGCATGAAGGATTGGGAATTTTTTCATCAATAACTCTATTGGATCCCCAAAAACGGTAAGAAAATAAATATTTGGAAGGTCCGCATCTTACATGACCCCCCTCTAGTCTCTATTACACATCTTCAAGAACTTCAACGATGGATAATAATCCAAGGAATGGAGAAATTGGGAGATTTATGTGCCTTGCATCCCTATGGAGGGTGGAAATATTGGGTTTATTTATCCCATCCGAAACATCTATCTCTGGATCTCGTCATTCTGAAGCAAAATCTAAAATGGAAAGCTCCAATCAACAGGGCTACTCGAGACATTAGAGGATGGGGTAAATAGAATGGACAATAATTGGTTAAGAAGGGTTATCAAGCATTCAAATGGCATCAAAGCATCACTACCAGATCCTCTCTATGGGATGGGGTCTGGAAGAATAATGCCCTTCCAAAAATTAATTTTTTCTATTGGGAAGCAGCTCATGGAAAAATACTTACCGGTGAAAACCTCAAGAGGAAAGGCTTTCTCGAGCCTTCTAGATGTGTCCTATATCTCTCTAATGAAGAATTCATCAGTCATCTTTTCATGGAGTGTGCTTTCTCCAAAGCAGTTTGGAATGAGGTTTTAAGTTAGCTTTCACATGCTCTCTCATTGCCTTAATCCTTTGTTTCATTCTTCAAGTCTTTGGCAAGGATTACAACCTTCCTCTAAAGGAAAAACCAGTGTTTAAATGGTTCTAGTTGGCTCTTCCAAAATTTATTTGCTGGAAGATTTGGTTGGCAAGAAACTAAGCAATCTTTTAGGGTATTTCGTGTACTCCGAGTCAAGTGGCCTCAAGGGCCAATGCTCTTATGGTGGACGTATATAATGAAAAAGGAGTAGCAAGGAAAAATATGTCAACTTGCACCAAAAAAGAAAAAGACTAGATAGATTCCCTTAAAATATGGGAGAGGCAGGATCTAAGGAATCCAAGTAGTATATTCCACCAGTAATAAGAAATCCAAGAGGAGGGAAATTCAAGGAATGGAAAAATAAGAAAGGAAGGTACATTCTCTTCTTTGATGGAGTGGCAAAAGGAAATCCTGGGGAGACAGGTGCAGGGCGGTCTTGTATGATCTCAAGGGAATTCCGAAGGAAAATTTTTCCTGGCGGCCACGATGCTACTCCAACAACATGGGAGAGGCCCTAGCGTTATATAAAGGTGTTGAAATTTTGGCCAAGGATGGTATTTCTAAATTCCTTATCATAGGTGACTCTCAGATCCTGATCAAAGCTCTCGTATATAATACCCCTCCCACGGAGCTTAGTCTGGAAAAAATCTATGTTCATATAAGGAAGCTCCTAAAATGCCAGGGAGATTGTCAATTCTTTCACATTCTTAGGAAAAATAATAAGGAAGTGAATCGATTGGAAAATGGGTTTGAATCCTCCTATAGTAAAACTACAACTTTTTCTTCGCCGTGAGAGCCACAAACATATTATGTAGCAAGAAAATGGCTAGGATATTGAATTTCATGGAGGAAGGAGATGAGATGGAAACCCTTGGTCATATCAGGAGTGAGAGTGAACAAAGGCAAGGGAGTATCCTTGATGAGGAAAAGTGTACCTGATGGAAGGAATCCCAATGCTTGGTTAACATTGTTATGGGATGGTCAGGAAAAATAGATGAACAAAGGAGAGCACACACGTGGCTCAACAAGGGAGTATTAAAATCTCGAATGAGGATGCATAAGATGAATTCAGGTGGCATTATATACTTAGTTGGGATGGAATGGCGACAGGACAAGCCCTTTCCTTTGTTGGTGCGAGCATTTCCTTCCCATGATTGCTAGACACAAGCAGTCATGATGCAGAGGAATGGAGAGATGGCTCAAAAACAAAGTTAGAAATGCCAGCGACAAAGCATTCATGGCGAAGAGTGAAAGTGGAGAGAGCCTTTGTGGGTTAGATAGAAGGATTTGGGTGATTACATCCAAGCAGGTGGGAGTAGGTCATGGAGATAAATGATTTCAAAACAGAGGATTCGTTGCCTTAGAACTTGGGACCGGAAGATGGAAAATAATGACTGGAGAGAAGACAAATATTGTTGTGTCTCGCACGTCCTTCGACGAGTGAAAGAGAGTCACCGACATATGAAGTGGAAGGTCGGTAACCTCCAGTATGACCTAGGTTTAGTTGATAGATGGTTGGAGCAATGGCAGGAATCTGAGGAGTAGGCCCGACTGGTGGAACGAGGAGATGTCTATTACTAACTAGTAGTTATCGGAGCATACCTAGAACAGAAATGGGCTCAAAATTAAACCTTGGAGGCTCATGTTGAGCATATGGAAGTGTCCCTGGTAATGATTTAGAAAAATATGAATGAGAAAGAAGCAATAGAAGCATCCTACTCCCACCAATTGGATATGCAGAATGAAAACCAGGTCCCATGGGGCAACTCTTAATGTATTTCTATGTGTTTTCAATATGTATTTCAATTACTGCAGTTTGTTGGAATATATAGCTACCATGGTAGGAGTCTTAGGTATGAATAAGGACAAAAAAATTGTAGTTTTGGTATGTAAAGCAAGTTCAGGGTTTTGGTTAGGCTTGGAGCCTTTTTGATTTTTTGGAAAATGTACTCTTAAGGGCTTATTCCCTTCTCTTTTAATGCAAAAAAACCTACTCATTTTAGTCAAAAAAAATATGGTACACTCCATGCTATTTTTCAATAATGTGAAATTGATGTTTTGGGGTGATGTAGTTTTATGTGTAGTTTATTTGAGAAACAAAATTCCAACTCATGCTCTTGGAAACAAGACCCCATATAAAATGTGGTATGATTGCATTCCTTTGATGAGGCATCTCAGGGCATTTGGTTCCACCTGTTACACCTTAATTCTAAAGAAACAATGAAACATGCTCAATGCAAGGAGTAAAAAATGCATCTTCTTGGGGTACTTAAACACCACAAAGGCATATCGCATTAATGATGAGATGAACAATTTTTTTTTACTTTTTAGAGATTTCATTTTTCTTGAAATGAATAAAATGACAAGTCTATTGAGAGGTGGTTTGAACGTCTAGATAAATTTACCCATGTAAAGACATTTCATGAATTTGACAGAGATATTCCACATACTGAAAGGGGGATCCATATCGTGGATAAATATTTGGAATCTCCTTTTGTAGCACCATTTCCCCCACATTATTAAATTGCTACCACTTCACCAGAATTGGAGGTTCAATTGGACGATGTGATTGAGAGGACTGTAAGATTGAATCTTGAAGAAAATGAAGCACCACCACTTGAGTAACCTGAACCTTCATAGAAAGTTCTAAAATGTGTCACAAAATCACTTGAAAGTCACTACAACAAATCACCCTTTTAGGGGCGGTTTTGCTAAACCCCCCCCCCTAGAAAAAAAAATAGGTCTTTGGGGGTGGTTCTTAAAAAACCCCCTCAAAAGTCCTGAGAATTGGACTTTTGGGGGCGGTTTTTTAAACCCCCCCCCCAAAAAAAAAAGTCCTATTCTTAGGACATTTTTTTTTTTGGGGGGGGGGGTGTGGAAAGACCCCCCTTAAAGGTCCTTTTCAAGGCGGTTTTTAAAAAAACCCCTCCAAAATTCATGAGAATTGGACTTTTGGGGGCGATTGTTTTGAAGTCGCCCCCAAAAGTCGTGATAATTGGACTTTTGGGGGCGGTTGTTTTAAAGTTGCCCCCAAAATTCATGGGAATTTGGAATTTTTGGGATGGTTTTTATAAAGCCACCCTCAAAATTCCAATTGTCGTGACTTTTTTCGGGGGGGTTTGAAAGCCCCCCCCCCCCTAAAGGTCCTTTTCAAAGCAGTTTTAAAAAAAAAACCCTTAAAAGTCATGAGAATTTGTACTTTTGGGGGCGGTGGTTATAAAGCCGCCCTCAAAAGTTCAACTGTCATGAATTTTTGGGGGGGGGTTGAAAGACCCACCCTAAAGGTTCTTTTGAAGGTGGTTTTTAAAAAGCTCCCCTTAAAAGTCATGAGAATTTGGACTTTTGGGCGCGGTTGTAATAAAGCCGCCCTCAAAAGTCTAATTGCCATGACATTTTTTGGGGGGTATTAAAAGATCCCCTAAGGGTCCTTTTCAAGGCGGTTTTTAAAATTCCCCCTTAAAAGGCATGAGAATTGGAATGTTGGGTGCGGTTATTTCAAAGCTGCCCCCAAAAGTTCAATTGACATGAATTTTTGGGAGGGGTTTGAAAGAAACCCCTAAAAGTCCTTTTCAAGGCGGTTTTTAAACCCCCCTACCAAAAAAAAATCATGAGAATTGGATTTTTGGGGGCGGTTGTTTAAATACCGCCCCCAAAAATCCATTTCTCAAGAATTTTTTTGGGGGACATCTTTACCTCAAAGGACTTTTATCTTGAGTGATTAATGCTTGTTGATTATCCTTGGTTTAGCTAGGTTTTTTGTTGGTTTTTGCTAGCTAGGGTTTTGGATATGTAGTTTTTTTTAGTAGCCCTGTGATAAGGATCTTGTATGTACAACTTCATCTTATTCATATTGATGAAGTTTTCACTGAATTTTCACTTGATCCAATACTTATGTAATTTGTCGATTTTATTTTCAACCATCTATGTTCTTCATGGTATATAATTTCCATCTGTATGTCTTATGGATTTGACATAAGTTAGGGGACATTATGTTGAGTGATTAACGTCATTATAATTAAAGAAGATGAAGATTTTTTAATGTTGTATTTATTTTTGGAAAAAAAAAGAGTTTTAAAATATGGTTTATGCAAGATAAGATTCCCTGGAGGGATGAAACTTATCGAATCACTTTCGCATCATTTCTCTTGGATTTCCCAGAAGTTTGGATTTGTTAAGGATTTAAATATATTCATTCACTTATGATGTTGTTTTATATTATATTTCATAGAATCCCTAAGGATGAAAATTTATATGGTTAAGATTTGAGAAAGAGTGATGAAATGTTTTTTTCTTTAAAATTCATTTTTTTCATTTGAAATTTCTATGTTACTCACGTGACAAATTCCTTATGTAGGGATTGCAAGTTTCCCTTGGGTTCCATATGTCCCCATCAATTTCATAGAGAACCCATATGGCCTAAGACAATAGATATTTTCCTTATACCATGGCCTAGGAATTTAGAACTATCTGCAGATTGTTATACCTTAAAAAATATATCCCTTACATGATAAATATTATGTATGCAAGAATTAGTTGTGGATTTGGGCCTTATGAATGACCCTTCAACCTTGCAAACTAATGTTATGATCTAAGACCTGGAATTTTGGCCATGTACCATGGCTTATGTTTGAAGAACCATCCATGGTATTCTAAACATTAAAATGGCCATGATATCTTGCTCACATGGAATATGTTTACTATGTGGAGCTTTTGTCATGTTCTTTGTCCCTATGCAATATAGCCCATCAACCACGTACACAAATACTATCACTTAATACCCTCCCTTTTGTCCCTAGAGCATGGCTCAGACATTGGCAACTATTTGCAGTGTGTTAAACCTCAACATTACTAAGATATCTTACTTGTATACTAAATTTTCCTTAATTATTTAAGGCTCTTGTGGAAGAATTAGGCACCACGTATGACCCATAATTCCCATAGACAAAATTTATGTTTTAAGACCTCAACTTTTGGCCCTATTACAAGGAATGGACCTCAAGAATCATGTACATCCCATGAATCCATTAGGTCATTAGTATCACCTTAGAATCTAATGAATACGCTACCACATCATGATAAATGAGTTCAGGTGGAATGGCCACATCGTTTTCCATCTCTTGCATTGGCACTTAATGTCAATCATTCTCACTAAATTTCAACACCATCGCCAAAAACCTCAAGATCGTGTAAGGTGTTGTGATGGTGATTTCATAGAGTTTGGAGCGAAAGGGATTACCAAGTGTTGTATGCACTCATTTCCAATTTTATGAGTATCAGATAGTGCTTATTATGCCCAAGTGTTCATCAAGGGAACCCATCAACTGTCAAATGTGATTACATAGTGCCAAGTTGTTGAGAGAAACTTGCTCTTAGTTGGATACAAGAATGTCAATGGGGTGTCGAGAGCCTCATGGAATATATGTCCTCCATTGAGCAGGAAGAAGAGACAAAGGGTAATGAGCTTATTGTCAAATAGATCAAGAAGTATTGTCACAAAGTTGAGGATGAACTCAACAAGATTTGCAATGACCTTCTCAGAATTATTGATGATCATCTCATTTCCTCTTCTAGTGATGGCGAATCCACAATTTTCTACTACAAGTTTCCAGGGAGATTGATGACAAGTGGAGGAACTTTTAAAGGTATAAGATCAGCCTTCGAATCGTTCTAATATTTGAAAGCATTTGACAAGTCAATGAATTCATCCAATTTTTTATAGGCATCAAAACTGCTTCAAATTTCAAAGAAACTACTTCAGATCCCAGATCAGGCATAAAATCAATAGGTGGTCAAATATTTTGCACAACACTTGGCAGCAGAGGATTATCAGTGAGCAAGACATGCTCTTGCACATGGAGGCACTTGACATATGTTCCAAAAAAGATTTGTTTTTTCATAGTAAAAATGACATCAAACCCTTCAAGAAGTATTATAAAGGATCCTAACATAAAGATTTGTTTTTTCATAGTAACAATGACACCAAACCCTTCAAGTATTACAAAGGATCCAAACTGCCAAATACCATGCAAATACCACTAACTCTCCTATAGTGACTTCTCCTCCATAGTCATGCCAGGGAGCCAAATGAAAGAAGAAAGAGCCAACCAAATCTTATTCTTTTAGGGACAAAGATCAACATCATAATACACATTGTTGGAAGAAGATGCAAATGTTGCATGGAGTGATTGGAGTTTTTCTCACAAAACCTAAGATCATTATACCACATTCCCCAAGACAACGTCTACTAAGATTTATGAATTACCATTATTGTATGATGGTGATGCTCTGTCCCTTTTATGCTTTTGAGATTTTGGACATGGGTAAATTTCTTTAATAGAATGTTGTTTGAACAAAAAAAAGTACATTCACCTTCAGAAGCCATAAAACAAAAGTTGTGACTGAACTGTAAAGCATATTACGTAAGCCATCCATCCTCTCAACAACAAAATGTGTATTTGATTACGTAAGCACCACATATATTTTGTGGTGTTAAAATTTTGTTAATGTTTATTGGAAATTATGTTTTTACTCATGTATATTGAGATAAATGTCATGTTGGCAAGTACCATAAAGTGGTGTTAATAATTATTTGTCACATGGACATGTACATGTAAGATTTATTTATGATGATTTTCACCATAAACACAACCATTTCACAAATAATTATTTTGTAAATAATTTAATTTAATTATTTATAATTTTTTTCATTCAAATAAATGATCAAGATTAATTTATGAGTTTTTGCACCACAATCCCAACAAATTCAATTTCTTATTTTTACAATATTTAAACAAATAAATTCATGAGATTCAATTTAATTCAATTATTCATTTTTAATACTATTTAAAAAATAAATACTTAGGACTCTTAATATTGACAAACAATAAAAATAACCAATTTTTAATTATTAATATTATAAAGTAGCAATACAAATTATTTAAATTGAAATTTGATTATTCATTGAATTTTTTTATATTGAGCTTATTAAATTTGTTGTTGGACATTGGTATCATTATTAGAGTTTAATCACTTACTTAAGTCCATATTTAGCACCACAAGTTAGCCTCACTTATATTATATGGTGTTAATATGGGGATATTAGCACCACTTACATTATATGGTATTAAATTGGTGATAGTATTTGTTAATCTTATTGGAAATGGCATGCCACATCATATATGGTAATTAGAGAAGTGGTGTATGATACTTTGACAAGTACAATAAGATGGTGATAAGTCCTTTGCCCCATTGAGACTTACAAATAAATTTTAATTATGAGGGTTTGCACCAACCATAAAACAAATTCACAAGTGATTATTTTTGTAAATAACCCACTTCAATGATTTAATTTTTATTTTATTCAAGTAAATAAATGTTTTTAATATAAGGCTTTGCACCATAAATATATATAAAAATTTAAACAGAAAAACAAAAATAAATAAATAAATAAATAAATATAATTGATTCAATTGTTTACTTTTTATATTATTGTCACTTCAAATAAATAAATATAGGCATTTTACAAAATTATTATTGAAAGGTGATAAAAAATAATCAATTTTAAGTTATTAAGATTTTAAAGATGGTGATAAAAGTGTTTTGGATTGAAATTTAATTGTTTGAATGATAATTTTTTTATTAATAGTAATAATTAATTATCAAATTGTTTGATGGGTATTAGTTCCATTAGGAATATTTGAGCATTATGTAGGGTCTCAAGGCACCAGACATGGTTGAGGGAGGAAACTTCTACCTTAAGTCTTATAGGAATATTCTAAACATATATGGCCAATAGAAGCACCTCAAACCATTATACATGGATTTGTGAGGGTATTCTTAGCCTATGTGTGTGGATATCAATACTATTATGAAATTTTGATAAGTATAGATGAGACTAGGAGTCATTTACATGGTTAAGGGAGGAAACCAAGCCCTTAGGCACTAAATGATGTTTTTAGGGATTCAAGGCTAATAAATATGTAGACACCTCCAAACACAAGACATGAATTCTCAATGGGATCCTTGGCCTTAGAATATGTATATGGATGGAATTTGTAAGGTTTTAGGGACTAGGTATGGGTCTTGGGGCCCTAGACATGGACAAGGGAGGGAACTTGAACTTTAGGTCCTAAAGGAACTATATAGGAATCTATGGTCAAGAAAGACACTTCAAATGACTATATAATACCATTTGAGTGTATCCTTGACGTATGAGTTGAGATACCAATTCCATTAGGAGGAACTGAGCAATAGACATGGGTCTCAATGCCTTTGACATAGTCAATGGAGGAAAGTTAGACCTTAGGCCCTAAAAGGAACATTCTATACACCCAAGGCCCATATCAATGGCTTGAATCACCACCGAGGGAATCTGTCACCTCTTAGTGGGGATATTAATTACATTAGAATGCTCTAAATAATAGATATGGGTCTTATGAAACATGGTCTACAAATAAAATATTGGCTTTACACCCTAGAAGAAACTTTTATGCATAGAGGTCCAAGAACAGCACCTCAACCCACCACAAATGACCTCTAAAAGATACCCTTCACCTAATGGTGGGATACTGATGACATTAAGAAGTTGTTCAACATTATGTATGGGTCTTGGAGCTGAGACCGAGGTAGGTAGGGCCAACAACATCACATTGAAACATCACACATGATCTCCTAGGGGTATCCATGGCCACCAAGTGGAGATATGGGCACCATTAGGATTTTCTAAGCAATAGGTTTAGGTGTTGAGGTATTAACCATGGTTGGTGTAGGAAGCTCGTGAATTGGGATATATAGGAAACTTTTAGGCCTAAAGTTCTAACAATGATGTCTCCAACCACCAAAGCTAACCTCTCGAGGGGATATTTTTCCTTAAAGTCGGAATATGGGAACTGTTAAGAAGTTTCTAAGCATTAGGTATGGGTCTTGGGGCCCTAGACATGGTTAAGGAATGGAAACTAGGCCTTAAGAACTAAAGGAAGCTTCTAGGTATCTATATCCAAGAAAGACATGTTGAACAACTATAATAGGCATTTCCACGGTATCCTTGGCCTCTAAGTGGGTTTTTTTGTGGCGCAGAGAGAATTTTAAGACTAATTATAGGTGTAAACAACTTGGACATGGTTAGGGAGAAAAGAGTGGGACTTAGGTCCTAAGGGAAATTTTAGGCATCTTTGGTTAAGAACAATGCCTACAACCACCACACATGACCTCCCAAGAGCATATTATTCATATAATTGGGGATATTAGTGCCTTAGAAATTTTTGAGAACCTGGTATGTGTCTTGGGTTCCATAAACATGCTTGAGGGATAAAACTTGGTCCTTAGTCCATGAAAAAACCTTTTAAGAATCCATGTCCAAGAAGAACAAATTGAACAAACAAACATGGATACTTGAGAGTAACTTTAGTGTTTGAGTAGGGATGTCTATGTCATTAGATGGTTTTGAATAGTAGTTATGGGTCTTGAGGCTCTATACATAATTAAGGAAGGAATTGCATTCCTTGTGCCCTAAAGTAAGCATTGAGGTATCCAGAGCCATGTACAATATTTTAAAGAAACACACATCACTGGCCTAGGATATCCTTGGCCTTAAAGAGAGGATGTCGTCACCTTTGGGAGGTTTTGAGCATTAGATATGAGTTTAGGGTCTTCGACATTGTTAAAGGAGGAAACCCAAGCCTTAGCCCCTAAAGGAATCTCTAGGCATGCAAGGACAATAATAATGCATGTCTCAATGTATAATACCTTTGGATGGTATGTTTTCCCTCAAATTTGATGCAGCTTGTGAAGTACCACTACAACAAATCACCCTTTCGAGGTGATTATTAAACCCCCACCCCCCCCCAACAAAAAAATCATGATAATTGGAATTTTTTGGGGCATTTGTTTTAAAGTCGCCCCCAAAAGTCCAATTCTCATGACTTTTGAGGGGGGGGGTGAAAGAAGAGGCATCTAACTCTAACAGATTTAAAAGATAAGGATTGTAGTCTAATTTTCTTACAATTTAGTAGGGGTTATATTTCCTAAATTTTACTGATCTTTTGGTAAATGAAACATCAAGAAATTACCATCTTTTCAGTGTTTTCAAATATTCTTATCATATCTATCCTCTCCATGTTGTTCAATATGTTTCTTAATTTGGTTAAAGTCCATCATCCTTGTTGTTAGGGAAAGTATCCTATAGCAGGGGAGAGACTACCAACATGCTAATGTAAAAAGACAGGCATACAATGTTCTGCGAATACAATTACTAAGCAAAGATATTAGTGTTAGAAAGATGCATACCTTATTCAAAAGGTTGATCCAGTCCTTTCTCTTCCTTGTTCTTCAATGCAACAACCTGCAAAACAAATTTAAACCTTCCTCAAACCAATTTGACTACAAACAAAAGGATTGATATTTATAATAACATAAAACATCAAATTGTAATAAGATCTGAAGCATACATGAACAAATCATATTTGGGAAAGGAAGAATATCTGATCTTTATTAATGCATGAAGCAAGTACATAAATTATACCTGTCTACAACTAGCACCGTTGTAACCAGACCCTGGATTCCTGCTCCTCTCTCTCGAGTAAGAATTCCTCTGGCATTACATTACCAAAAGTTGGCTCCCCTTCTCCAAGGCCCTCCCCTTGTATTTATGGCAAGGCTAGGAAGATAAGTTCGAAGGGTGGTTGGCATAGGTAGTTGAGGAAGTTGGAATAACTCCCAAAACTAATCCATAGTTAGAGTTTTTATATATATATTTTGAGATTTCTTAAGATACCTGCGACTATGACATAGGACATCTTGCGAGTGACTCGTGATTATCCTAACTTGCAGCTAGCGGGTGCAACTTTTCACAAGATACCCGCGGGTTTCCAGTGTAGACACCCGCGGCTAACCCGCGTGTTGGCAAGCATAAGAGTCATGGTTATGCCCTAAAATAGATAGGAAAAATATGTTTTGAGGTAAAGATTGCAAGGCTCAGCTCTAAGTCATCTAAGGTCAAGTAAGCTCTTCTATCCATAGTGTCCTTTTGTGTGACTGATGGGGCAATGTGATCACGGACGGAGAAGTGTTGATTTGACCGATAACATATGCCCCCTAATGTATGAGGTCATAGGAAAACGATGGCCGAAATGCATTACAATACAGGAAGAGGAGGAGCAAAGAAACCACGGGATGAGGTCACAAACAGTACCTGACACATAAACAAGGTCATCCATTAATTACAATCTTGATATCATGAGATGTTCAGGATGGTAGAACATGATCTCCAATACATAACAAAGAGATGTATATAGCATGGCCATTGGAATACAAGCGTGCATCCATGTCAAAACAGGAGATCATAGCCATAACAACAAACTAGATCTATGTCTCATCCAAAGCCAAAAATGGGCGTGGCTCAGTCTTGCGCAGCTTGGGAAATAACAAAATATGATAATCCTATTATAGGCCCAAGTTCTTCATCCAAACTGTTTCAAGGTACGAATCCTAACCATGTGAATAAAGGAGTTGAGGTCAAACATGGAGGACACCGTTTGATTACCGAACATTGATGTGGATCGTTAACAAACACGAGGGCACCCACCAATAATGAAAATGGGGCCCAAGGTACCTAGTAATTCCAACAAGTGTGAATAAGGGGTATTGAAGTCAAACAATTGAAGAATCCATCGAGTAGGAGACATTGATGTATTCCCTCTACTCAATAGAGAGGGAAATTTCCACTGATGACTGCAATCCCCAAGGTACAACCGAAAACTCTAAACTTCATTCCTAGAGCAAGATGAGTTGAATTCGATGGGAAGAAGTCCATTGGAAGGGAGGCCTTAGGGAATCCTCCATCATCCAACACGAGATACAATCAAAAGGTTGATCTGATCTGGAGTAGGACTGAGTACATGATGAAACATACTGATACCAAGGAATGGTCGACACATGGGGTCAAGGAAACTGTAGAATGGTCGACACGGGTTGTATCCTTGAACAGTGAACATGACACAAGAGTGACTTAGGCAGCTTTTTGAAGACAAAGGGACCATGATATAAATCTGCAATGTATGATACATTAACAGATTCTCCATATGATTGGAAGAGTAACCAATCGAAGGAGTAAAAAATATGAGATCAAGTTTATCCTATGGCCAAAAACTATAACCCAACTTGTTTGATACACTCAAAAAGTTGCTTTGTTCAAGGACATAGTTGACTGGATTCAATTACATTGAAAGATAAATAACATTCTCCCTTTCCCTTTTCTCTTTTTGTTAAAGAATGTCTTTTCTTAATTTTAACGAGCATGAAAAGGTGGAAAAGAAAGCTCAATAATATCCTTCTTGCTAGTTTTAATGAGTCCAAGAAAGCAAACTCAATAGTCCTTATTCATTTTTTAAACAAGCTCGAAGAGGGGAAAGAAGAATGTTTGGTATAAGTCCAACCATGTGTAATTTAAAGAGTCCATGGTAGGGAAACTCGGGACTTTCTTCATGTCTTAACGAGTTTGAAGAAGAGATAGAGTAGTACTCGATAGTTTACGGATTCGTGGATTTTAATATCGAGCCCAGATCTGTTTATGCTCACCAGTGTTTTCATATTTAAGGAGTCTGAAAAACTTAAACAAGAACTCTATACACCTACTCGTGGATTTTAATATCGAGCCCGAGTTGGTATGTGCTCGCCGGTGTTTTCATATTTAAATAGTCTGAAAAAATTAAACAAAAACTCTATATACCCTCTCGTGGATTTCACATCGAGCCCGAGATGGTAAATGCTCGTTGGTGTTTTCATATTTCGAGAATCTAAAAATCCTAAAGAGGACTCCAAAGGGGTCCCTTTTTCGTAAAGTTAGTCTCCTCACCCGAAAAAGGGTAAAACAATGCAAGAGAGAACTCTTCTATCCAAGTATGACTAGAGTATACATTTTTCGTAAATAATCCACAAAGATCCGGAAAAGGAGTAAACTTATATCAAAGTGGATGTCTGTTCAAGTCCTTTAACGAGTCTGAACAAGACAAGTATGCTTGGAAATCTTGTTAGATTTAAAGAGTCTAACAAGAGCATGAAAAAACTCTATCAGACCACGGAAACTTAATCTTAGGTAAAAATAATGTACAAGGTATAATTTCCTTGATCTGTCAATTGACGGACGGACTGTAGCTAGAAACAACGTCAATGGCTAGCATAAAATGTCAGTTCAAAGTGCACAAAGGGGTTTCAAAATGACATAAAGTGACATAAAATATTAAAGTGTTAAGCTAAACTGCCATGTCAAAAAGAAAACAAACCTCTGTATAACTACCTTTTGCGACTAATGGTGAGAGGATGCCTTTTAAAGCTTTACCTAATCAAAATAACTCAAAAAGGGTCATTTATAATTAAATAAAGTTAAAAAAGGAATTTGAAACTATATAAAGTGGGTAAAGATTAAAAAGAAATTGTATATATAGAGCCAAATAAAAACATAACTCACAAAACATTTTACCATTGGAGAAAACGGTGAAAAAGACCTCTTACTTCAATCGTTGATTCCGAGCAATCCGGGAAACGAATCTCAACGCTGTCATTGCAGGTAAATAATCCCAACCTTCTTAAACATTTTCATTCATTATTTTAAATTTTTAGTGATTTTCTGAAGTTCTTTGCTGAGTTTAAAAATTAGGGCCTCGTACCCACGGGTCTTCCTGAGTCAAACTCGTGGGTATGAGAAATGTGCGTGGGTTCACTTCTGGTAGAGTCGCGAGTACTCGCCTTTGTTTAAGACGTGAACTCGCGGGTGGCGCTATTTAAAAATTAAAATGCTTCAAACTAATAAAAAGAAATGAAAATCTTTGATGCAGGATGGTTTTAACCTGGAGGGAGAGGGAGCATGAGGCCATGGATGGGTTGGCCATGGGAGATCCACTCACTTTAAATGCATTACAAAGGTGTAGACTTCTCAAGTTCTTCCGTACAACGAATATGCGTGCACAAATGCACCTACTCCAAATGCTCGTAAATTATTGGGATGTCGATCACGGAATGTTCAATATCCAAGGTGAGATGTTGGAAAATCACCATTGACGACATCTACTTCATAACCGGTTTGTCTCGACGGGGTGAGGTAGTAAACCTCAAAGGCACATTTAGAGGATTCGATGCTCTATCTATCCAAGACTATATCAACACATATTGTGTGGCTGGAATCGAGAAAAGTGGGAGCCAAGTACCGATTGGACAAATTGCTAGCTTCCCACTAAAGGTAATCCTGAGTACCATAAACAGGATTGGGGGAAGTGCAGCTCAACACTTGGCCTCGAGGAAATATATGAAAATAGGTTTTGAATGCTTACGCAATGTCATCTTTGACTGGTGCTCAAGGATACTTGTCAACATGAAGCATCAGCTGATGGAATGCAAGACCAGGAAAAAGAAGAACTTCGGATATGGAATTATATTATGCTCTTTCTTCTTCGAGAGAGTCCCCGCTCTGAGTCCAGGGATGGATCTACCAGCGTTGAACCCCCGCGAGCCACTGATGACTCGGTGGGGTGATATCTTTTTACATCAGGATGGCGGTGAAAAAATCCTATCATACTCCGATGACGACTATCTAGGGTGGTGGAGCCACCAAGTACCGATGCTTGAGCAACTTCTGTATACAGGGATGGATTTCCGAGGAGATCCAGAGCTCATGCTTCCTCCAGGGCCATCCTGGGGCAAGATAGGTACCACAATGTTTTTGTTTTTCGAAATATTATAAAAAAAAATTATGTCTTTTTGTATATATGATTTTTATGATGAGTAAGAGTACTGACAAAATGTAATGTATGCAGATGTGGGGTCAACAAGGCATGCTAGACATCCGAGGACATATGTATGACCAACCGAGCCAAGTGGTGCTGACAACATGCTTAGGACTATTGAGGGAAATATGAGTCAGTTGACTCATGATATCCCCACCTACAAGGTAGAGCGCATACTGCTCGAGATGTAGGAGCATGTTATAGGGGTGCCCCCAACCTAGATTAGGTTACTTAGGAAAGTAGCCAAGTTGTTCATATGTTACAGGGAGGTCGTAGCGGAGCTAGCTGAGGATCCTCCCTCTCCATAGGGAGAGTGACGCATATTATTATTTTTGAGGTTGTGTATATTTTAATAGTGAATGACTCAAACTCATATGTATTTTTTGGACCATATATATATGTGTGTGGTAGCAATTATACACATGTGCCCTTATGTGTTTTAAATGTTATTGTGTGTGATACAAATGCGAATTAAGGACATAATTTGCAAATGAATCAGCTAATGCATTTAAATTCCTTGAAATATGTTGCTATGTAACGAAATCAAAATGTCTTTCAAGCAATCTAACTTGCAAAAAATGACATAGCAAAGAAGGATCTCGAACCCTGCACTCACCCGACAACTGAAGTACTACTAACTGCGAATCAAGTAGTACCTCCAAATGTGAAATGACGTGATGAATAGTATCTCAGATTAACTCGATAATTGCACTATACTCCGCTACATTGTTCGTCGTAGGGCCCAAACAAGCACCTCCCGAAGAAACGAGTTGGATAAAGGATGAGTAAATAACCCAAGTTACTAAAGCCAACTGACGAGTGTGGCGACTAGCGCCATCGAAAAATCCTATGAAGTACTTGGTTGTCATCTGAAAACACAATCCAGAAGACACATAAGGCAATGAATGCAAGAAACGAATAACTCTACAAAATGTACAACTATAGTACAAGAAAAAGCATGTATGCCTAAGCGTAATACTTTTTCAGGTAGAGCCCATTTCTAGGCTCAGGAAACTTATAACCATCATAATATGTCAACTCATAAGCTCCCTTCTTCAAAAATTTAGACACAATGTAAGGTCCGACCCACATAGATTTGAACTTACGTGCCCCCAATGGATCCTTATCGTGGTCATAGAGCAAGACAAGGTCTCCTTCCGAGAAAACCCTTGGTTTCACAGACCTATCATACTGATGTTTGACTCGGCTCTTATGAGATTCATTCGCAGTGAGCGCATCTCGGCGTTGTTCATCTAAGTACTATAAATGAAGCAACCACTCTTCCAAAGCAGAAGTTTCAGGAAGTAGCTGGATAGCCAACTTCAGAGATGGAATCTCACATTCAACCGGTATGACTGCCTCCAACTTGTGAACAAGTTGAAAAGGTGAAAAACCCGTAGCAGTTTTAACGTTGGATCGATATGCTCAAAGAGACGGATACAACATGATGTGTCATTTTTATCTACTGGCATTAACGGTGCATTGAAGAATAGTTTTCAAAGTCTTATTGACCGCTTCGACTTGCCCATTCGCCTGCGGATAAAACGAAGATGAGTGTTCTTGTCAAAAACCTAGCATGGTGTATAAATCAGTCATCATGTTGTTTTGGAAATTTCTACCGTGGTCAGTGAAAATCTCCTTAGGTATACCAAACTTGGCAATGATCTGATTAAATACGAAGTAAGTTGTCGTTTCTCCATCTACTTTCATAGTAGGCATTGCCTCGGCCCACTTCATAAAGTAGTCGATGGCAACGATGGTATGGTGATGTCCTCCAGCCGAGACTGGGTTACAAGTCATGTAATCAATCCCCCACTTGGTGAAAGGACCGCTGTGATGACAAGGTGGAGAGGAGCTGGGTGTGCTCGCATTTTCTTGGCGAAAAAATGATATGGCTGATAGTGTTTCATGGCTTCCATGCAATATTTAAAGATGATGGGCCAAAAATACCCAGCACGCAGTATTTCCTGGGTTGTTGCTAACCCAGAAAGATGACCCCCACAGGATCCACTATGGGCATCATTCAATATTGATCCAGCTTCATCCAGAGTCAAACAACGGCGTAATATGGAATCTACCCCACATCTATAGAGCGTGTTAGAAATAATGAGGTAGTTCTTGGCATGAGTTCTAAGCTTTCGTCGTTCGTCTCTGGAGAAATTCGGTGGACACTTCAAAGTCTGGAGATATATTAAAATTTCTCCATACCATGGGTCAGAGGTCGCAATGAGAAAAATATGTTCATCAGGTAATGACGAATCTTCCTCATTGCTAATTACATCACTAGGGAACTTGGATATAAGCTCGACGAACACCAAATATTTCTTTGACTTAGTAGATTGAAACGTTAGGTCAAATTCTTGCAGAATGACAATCCACTTATTAAACTCCCCTCCGATGATACGTCGAGTTAATACATATTGAAAAGGATTGACATCCGCTATAACTGTGGTGGTCCGCAACAACATGTAATGACGTAATCTCTGAACGGCATAAACAGCAGCTAATGCCAACTTCTCGATGTGAGAATTTTTAAGTTCCGGAGTTACCAGTGCGCAAGAGAGATAATAAATGACATGCTATTGGAGATTTTCATCCTCCTGAACCAAAACTATACCAATCGTGGAAACAAACGCCGCTAGATATAGAAGGAAGTCCTTAGTATAATCCAGCGGGCTCAGTAAGGGGGCTGATAATAATGTTTTTTTCAAAGCATCAAACGAAGTTTGTGCAGCCTCATCCCATAAAAAATGGGTGTCTTTCTTGAGCAATCGCATGAATCCTTTAGTGATCTTGGCATAATTCATGATAAATCGTCGTAGAAAATTAGACATGCCCTGTAGGATTTTAAGTTGTCTAATGGTGCGAGGAGGAGGCAATTTGACAATAGCCTCGAATTTCAAGGGGCCTACCATAATGCCACGACTGGACACAATGAAACCTAGTAGGAATCCAGCCTCGATGCAAAATACGCACTTATTAGGATTTAACCGGATCTTGTAATATCTGCATCGTTCAAATATGAGTCGTAAATGGTCAGGATGATCTTGTCTCTTACGAGATTGTGCAGGGAGATCATCCACATACGGTTCGACTACGTGTTTGATGTCATGGAAAGCGAAGTTCATGGCTCGCTGGAAAGTATCTCCAGCATTCTTCAATCTAAACGGCATTTTCCTATAGGAAAAGGTACCCCAGGGACAAATAAAAGCCATCTTGTGTTGGTCTTCGGGTTTAATTTGTATTTGGTTATATCCTGAAAAATCGTCAATGAAAGAGAAAATTTCATGGCCTCAATGATTTGATCTACGAATGGTGTGGCATAATTATCCTTTGGACAGTCTTAATTAAGGTCCCTAAAGTCCATAAATACACGTATGGTCCCTTGCTTTTTGTCGACTGGGACTGGGTTGGAAACCCATTCCGTCATGTCGATAGGATAAATGAAGTCATCCTTAAGGAATAAGGAGATTTTCGACTTCAGCCTTGATGGCCGCAGCTTTCCTAGGGTTGACCAGATGAAGCTTCTATCGTACTGATTTCGCGTGAGGATAAGTCATGATAACATGCTCCACAATGGAGGGGTCGATGCTTGGCATCTCCTCATAAGACCACGCAAAAACATCGTGGAATTCCTTAAATAAATTGGTGCACAAAGTGATCTCCTGTGGAGAACAATTTGCTCCAATAAAGATGTTGTCCACAACATTAGGTTTGGTGGAAATATCGATCGGTATAGTCTTCGAAATGTGGAAGGAGTGATGGACAAATCAATATTCCCACCGAGTCTCAATGAAAACTCTCCATTCTCAATCCTGTTCAAATCTGGAAGAAAATATGATCTGTGATGCATGTGTTCCCATGGATTATCCAGACCTATCATAGCTTCCGGGATGGCTTCGTCGGAAGGAAAAATAGTATCCAAACAATCAAAAGAATGGGTGGATTAAACTGACCATGCAGGTGCATAATCAAAATCTGACTCAGTTGAGACTGACAGATTCAAGATATAATCCATTGCAGCATTTTATGATACTTGGTATGCCACTTCTGCAATGGATAAGGGCATGTTTGGTTCTTGTTGAGTCGAAAGGATCCACGGATCAGTCGTTTGACTAACCGTACAAACTTCCCGAGATGATGTATCATTAGTACTCATAGAACCAATGTAATGTACAGGAGCAGGTAGGTCAAATGTGCCCATCAAATATGAATACATACCTGCTCATAATCTCTCACTGGGCGGACGAGCTTGATCAATCCAGGGGATGTTCGAATCCGATGGAGTTGTGTTTTTTTTCCAAGCAAAGGATAGTTGATCGACTGTGACGATCTTACCTTCGTGAGGGAACACGAGCACTCGGAAAATGGACGAGGGTATGGCTTGCATAGCGTATGTCCAACTTCTTCCCAAAAACAGATTATAGTTAAGAGAAGCATCCACAACTTCTACCTCCACTGACACTACTTTACCAGTGAGTTGAATCTCGAATGATGGCAAGACTCCATGCGGAGGACAAGATTTTTTGTCAAACGCGGTAAGTAGTGTAATCGAAGGGGATAACTCAGGAGAACCCAAGGCTTTCCAACAAGATATAGACATTATGCACGTCGACGCGCCTTCATCTACCACCGTTCATCCAATAGTCTTTGAAACATGGACTACTTCGATCTGGAAGGCTACGTGATAGGGAAACTGGGGTTTGATATTGGACATATCAAATCTAGCAAGCATACTTGACGAGTCCATGCTACCTATTACTGCTAGAAGTGCATTCCACTGTTAAGGGAAGCTTTGCAAGATCTAGGGCGGACATAGCACATGGCATTTGGGCTAGGTCCTCTACAACAGACTAGTTTAGAGCAGCCCGCGCATTAGGGTTGTGCATAGCCCATTTATAGACACCTTTTGGTATCTTCAGCAAAGGATTTGTTGGTCTATCGATGTGGAGAGGAACATATGACTCGGGAACCTCTTTATCTTTCTGCTGCATATCCGGGTTATAATTCCTAGCTCTCCTCTGCAATAGAGTGTGTGAGTTAACCATGTTGATATAAGACCGATCAGCTGATGTGGCAAGATGAGTGCCCCCAGTATTAGAGATGCCAGAAGCTAGGATTTGTCCTTTGGGAAAAGGATCTTTCAGGACAGTCGGTTTCTTTTCCTTCAATAGCTTCTAGGCTTCTTCGATGAGAAGGCATTGGTGAGTGAGGTGGTCGTCCTTACAAAGTTTGCAAGGAAACTTTACCTTCTTTTTGTCTCTTTTTCCCTCCTCGGCATTTTCAGTGTTCTTGGGTTTTTGTTGGTTCTCCTCCCCTTTCTTACCCTTTTTCTTGGGTTGCCGAGGACCCTTTTGATTTGTCTGCACATTTTGTACAGATTCTGTTTGCGAAGGGGAGGATGCAACTGTAGTTGCTTCCGTCGCAGACTACTTCATGGAAAGTGCATGAACTTGTTTCGTTAAAGCCTCCAATGCGGATGAGTCGGCTGAACCAATAATGCCATCGGCATGAGGTCCATGTTTGGGCTTACCGAGATCTATATTAGACCTAGGTGCATCAGGTATAATCTCGTAAAGGATCCCAAATTGAGTTGCTAGGTCCTTAAAATTGCTTCCTCTTTAGAGGTTACCCCAGAAGTTGAAACATCTTTAGAGACGTAAGGGAGCAGTGATTTTAAATACTACTCCAAAAGAAACTGTGGGGGAATCTCAGCTTTGATAGGTCCCTTCCGTCTTCGCCACTCATGAATGTGATCAGAAAGATGGGTGGCTTTGTTATGTATAAATGTAGAGAGAATATCAGTGACGGCATCATACCACGTGGGAAGCTGGAAGTGATTCAAAAATACTGTCGCTAAATCCCAAAAATTGTCATATGCTGCAACAAGGAATTCGATGTACCATTTAGCTGCTACACTCATTAAGTTTCTCTGAAAGAGCCTCAATCGAATAGAGTCGTCGTTTAATGAGTTCGAGGAGCACCAGAGATGAAAATTTGTAACATGATCTCCAGGATCTTCACCAGTCTTACCTTTGAATTTTGGAATGTCCGAGGGAAGCTTGGTTGGGACCAGAGGCCAAGCAGGATTGTGACGCACTGGATCGTTCATCAATTTCCAAAGGTTTGGAAAATTTCGATGGCATGTTATGTGGAGGAGTTTGGTAAGGGGAACCACCCAAAACTTGGCTCCGATAAGCTTGGTTGGGGTTGCCCCCAGCCATCGGTTGTGAAGAAGAAACATTCTGAAAGTTGCTCTAGCCATAGGCTAATGGATTACTTCCTTGTGGTGTCGTCCACTGCGGCTGAATATAAGTACCTCCAAATGGAGGGTTGGTATAATTGTTACTGCCTATTCCACCAAATAGTGAAAAGGGAGTATTCCCTACAGGTACATTAGAGGTTTGTACATTGGAAGAATGTGCATTAAAACCTATGAAGGGGTTATAAACTAGCATAGATGCAGTAGACGAGGCAGGCATTAAGCCTACAAACGGTGCAGAAGGAGCAATGTGTCCTCCAAGCCAAGGAAATCCTTGATTAAAAGGAGCAGAAGTGGGGTTAACTTGGAATTGTTGAACAAAGGGGGAAGATGTGAAAGACACTGAGGGTATCCCTGAAAAAGGAATACTAGATAGTCCAATCGAGGATCCAAAAGGCATAGATGTCGGCACACCTTGAGCACTAGAAAAACCCGAAGAACCAACATTGAAATTGAAGGAGGTTCTTGGAGCAGAGGTAAACTGCAATGAGCTCAGTGTGGATGTGTTTAGATGAGGAGGAGATAGACCTCCTGGCATAATAGATGAAGTGGGGGTATGAGGAACTCTTCATCCAACCCCTATGTTATCCATAGCAAAACTAGGTGTAAACCTATATACACTCAACTCAGGGATCCCTAAAGAGAAAACTATTTCTAATAAAGGGTCATTAGGTCTAGTTAGTGGAGGGTTGAAGGGTCTCGCGAACTCTTCAATAGGAAAATATTCAACCTCAATAGTTTCCTGAACCGGTTGAGTTTGAGAAATGAGATGTGGTTCTCTAGGGGGTTCAGTTGTACCCGTGAGTTTGAATGAACCACGTGAGTCAGTTCGATGCCGCTGAGGTGGTGGTGGAGGCTCCACTGTGAGTGGAGGAATGTTTCTCAACCTTCGTGACCTACAAGGAGGTTGGTCCTCCACACTTGTAAAAATATAAACTAAGTATTAAGCCTAGTGGCCAATAAAACAGCAAGGAACAAACATCACACCACTATAAAATTTTCCTAAAGTGATCAAGACCAGGAAAACAGAG